>JAROYE020000019.1:53926-1436192 GCA_029619315.2 Dynastes maya | reverse complement strand
AAACGGTTGATTTGCGGACCCATGTTCATTAGGGCTTTTTTACTTGTTTTTGATCGTAATATATGTCCCTTAAATATTTAAACGTTTTTTTTAATACCCTGTATATATATATTATCATCAACCTTTCCACCATTTGGTGTAAGGTATATACTACATTCGATTTCATTTATATAGTGTACACAAATTTTGTCCATTCTGTTTTATTCTTGGCCAGCTTCTTTGCTTCATCCCAGGTTATAGTCCTTTCGTTGAGAGTTGCCGCTACCTCGTCATTCCACGTTTTCCTTGGTCTTCCTCTTCCTCTTTTATTTTGTACTTTAGCTTCCCAAATTCCCTTCACCTGTCTATGGTCGTTCATTCTGCATATGTGCCCAAACCATTCAAGTTGGTTCCTTTCTATCACTTTGTTGATTGGTTCTATTTGAAGTTCTACTCTTACTGTATCGTTCCTAATTTTATCTCGCTTGGTGATTCCTTTAACTTTTCTTAGATATTTCATATCGATGGCGTTGATTTTGCTTTTCAACGTTTGTGTTAGTACCCAGTTCTCATTTCCATATGTTAATATTGGTCTGAAAATTGTTTTGTACACAATCATCTTCGTTTTCTTGTCGACCTTCTTTTTGCTTATGAACCCTTTACTTAGACTGTGGTATACTTGTGATGCATTCCTTATTCTTTCGTTCACCTTTTCTTCCATATACCCCTCTCTTTGTATATTTACTCCCAGGTATTTGTATACTTCCACTTGTTCAAGTTTTTGTTTGTTTATTTCTATGTTTAATTTTCTATTTTCATCACCGATACTCATGACTTTTGTATTACTTGCATTTATTTTCATTTTTCGCTTTGTCAATTCTTCCTCCCAAATTGTTAGGTGTCTTTGTAGTTCGTTTTCCTTGTCCGTCAATATAACCAAATCGTCCGCAAATGCACATTCAGATACCCTTATTAGTTCAAGTTTGTAGTATCCTACTTGTAGTTTCCGTATCATCTATGATTAGAATGAACAGTGTAGGACTCAAGGTTCCCCCCTGTTTTAGTCCATCGTTTATTTCGAACATTTCCGACTTTAAATTGTCTTTCCTTACATAGCATTTGTTTTTGTTGTATAAGCTTTGTATAGCTCTTCTTAATTTTGGTTGGATCTCTCGTTGTTCCATATTTCTCCATACCTCCTTTTGTGACACTCGGTCAAAAGTCTTTTCCAGGCCCAGAAATACTGCACATATTTCTGTGTTCTTTTTTCCTGTTTTCTCTATAAGCTGTTTTATTGTGAACACATGGTCCTGTACACTTCTACCCTTTCTGAAGCCGCTTTGTGGTTCTGCCAGATTCTGTTCTACTACGGTTAGTAATTTTTTGTTTAAAACAGATTCATAAGTTTTGGAAACAATGCTTAGCAGTGTGATTCCTCTATAGTTCGAACAATCTCTTTTATCACCTTTCTTAAATATTGGCAGAATGATACCTATTTCCCAATCCTTTGGAACTTTTCCTTTGTTCCAGGCTCTTTTGAAAATTTCGGTTATTAATTCTAAGCCTTCTGGCCCTAGGTCATTCACATCATTGTAATGAAGATAAAAGCTTCAAAGTTGGTGTTGGCGAATATAAATCGTTGTGAAAATGATGTAATAAAACGATAGAAGTCTGTACCTGTAATATATTTATAATTATAACTAAGTACGTTAGAAATCGTCACCAGCATCCATTCGTTATGTATTATTGTAACTCATGCTAATGAAAGTCATCAAAGAAATGTTTAAAGCAAAAATACTCATTACAATGCGCACATTTTATAAAAGCAGGTTCGCCACAGATCGGACAGATTCCTTCATCGTGATGTGAAAAGGCATATTTTACTGCATAGCTAAAGCGATCTGGTTTAGTTTATATGTAACCACTTTTATACCAGAAATATAAAACTAAATTATAACTATTTTGTGGAGAAGAGTTAATTGTGAGCTAAACATTGCAATTTTATTTTATGCTTTACATTTTTTTCGAGGTATTTAGGCGTAAATGATATTCCCAGGAGATCACTTGGGCGTATGTATATTTTGTCCTTTTCCGCTCAACCCCCATTCCGCAAGGGAATGGGAGGTAGTGGGAAGGGAGTCAAAAATACCTAATCTGCGCCAGTTTAATGGACCCCTAAAAGGCACAGTTGGTGGTATATCACTTTTTTTTTATTATTCATAAAACCGTGTAAATACCAAAAATCCGAAAATCGTTGAATCTGTAGGGGTAGATTTCATCCCCTAAACGGAAAGCGTTTCAATCCGTACGGTGTACGTTGAATTGTATTGGCAATTTATAGCCTCTATAGATTTAATAACCTCTGTAACAGTAAGATTGTCGCTCGTAATGTCATTTGCCTACTATTGAGGATTGCAGAAGGTTATAATTGTTTCAAGTTAAATTCCTGTACAGTTTTAGGGTAATAACAATGCCCCAAAACAATACAGAAATTTTCCCAAAAACGTTAACGTTTCGTCAAAAATCATAGGAGAACATTGCTACTAGAAATTCTGAAATAGCCTGCATATACCGAGTTCATGTTATTATACGACAGAAAGGATTATTGGGTTCCCTTCTCAGAAGTGAAAGACAAAAAACCAATTGATAATCCTATTTTCCATCAGAAATTTATAGAAATATGAAATACTTTTAGTGGAACATACCGTATAACAACACATTCATTTCGAAAAAAATTGATTGGAAAAACCTATAATCTGTTATGGATTTATCACAGGCGTTTAATAGTTTAGACTTGGTCTTTGCGCGGGAGAAACTGTGCGCGGTGGGTATCAGGGGAAAGATATTAGACTGGTTTTCTTCCTTTTTGACGGGCCGGACAATGGGTGTAGTTGTGTCTGGTACAGTTTCACCATTAGAACTAATCCGATTGGGCGTAGCCCAAGGTTCGCTTCTGGGTCCCCTAATTCTTCTTATATTCGCGAACGATTTGCCTGAATTTTTCACCTCTGCGCATGTTGTGGCATATGCGGATGATACTTCCGCTGCTGTCTCTGCCAAGTCCTTGACCGAGCTAGAATTTAAGATAGCCCGTGCTGTGGACGAGTTCTCTACCTGGTGCTGTAAAAACAGATTCATTATGAATCGCGATAAAAGGGTGTTTGTGCATTTTAATCAGGGACGACTTGTCCTTCCTCAGTTTGGCGTTAATCTTGGCTTTAACTTTTCAAATAGTGTCAAATTGCTCGGGATAGACATTGATTATAACTTATCTTTCGATGAACAGATCAACAACATCTGTAAAAGACAAAATTCTACTTATTACGCAATTGTACAATTAAAAAGCAGTTTGAGTACAGAATTGCTGCTGACGATGTACCATGCCTTAACATACTTGATTTTTGCGTATAATATTCTAATATGGGGCCGTGCCGATTACCAACGCGTATTGATTTGTCAAAAAAGAATTCTTAGGTTGATTTTTGGCAAATCCTACAGAGAAGCATGTAGGTCCTTGTCCATCGAAAAGAAGTTATTAACTGTTCCATATTTGTATATATACCGCGTGGTAGTGTACGTCAGAGCCAATGTGGACCGGTTCAAGATGCCTCTAAATATATACGACACCCGCAGGACGGACTCGTACATTCAACCGCACAAAACATCTCTATTTGAAAGATCGCCCTTATATTCATTTGCAAAAATGTATTCTGCACTGCCCGTTACTTTGAAAAATATTCCTGAACTAAACGCATTTATGTACAGTAAAAAAGTTCTTGATTTCTAAAAGTTATTACTCTTACCAGGAATATTTTACTGGCAATTCCGCTGGGCATTCCTAATTGTTTTGCTGTTCTAAATGTATTTTATATTGTGCTGTCCGTTTTCCATTATTTTAATTTTAATTAAGTCTGACGTCAACATTTATCGTGAAAGACAGTAAAATATTATTATTATTATTATGTAAATGACACACTTATTTTTAATATCTGTTTGTCTACATGCGTCAACCTTAGGTTTACAATTAAACAATCCAATAGGTCGATTTTAAATTACTCTGTATAATAAACACTCTTGTGGTTACATAAAAAGTGTTATGCAAATAATATAAAATTGGAAAATGCATGATATGCTAGCTTTGAAAGGTAACCAAACAAATTTAGAAAATTAGTAAGAGAAAGCTTCTTCTAATAACAAAAAATGTTTGTGTTTGCTAAATACTAAATCACTGCAATTTCATCAATTTTTTTTGGTTTAATTGTGTACGTACATGTAAGAAACCTAGTACGCGGGTACCATACATTAATGATAATTGGACAAATAATTTATAACATCATATAAATTAACGGTAGATAATGGTTATTTGCTATATGCAGCTAGATGCGTTGGAATGCACGTAATTAGTACCTTGTTCGTCGTTATAGAACGGTAGTAATTAACTCAGTTCATATTATTCGTATGAGGACTTGCAGTATGTCTCAAAGCAAATAACTATGCCAAGCTGTCAAGTACAAATCAACTTTTATATGCAAACAAACTTTATATAGCAATTGCTAATATTGTTTCCACACATCGCGATCTGACTGCAGAAACGAAATACCTATTAATTAAAACACCAATTGAGGTTTGTAAGGTGAAAAGAAAAATAGAAAACAGAGATGAAGACGATTTTGAATAATGTAATATTTTCCTTCTAAAGTTGTTTTGAGTTAGCTACAATCAAAATTGCATCACATTTAAAGTATTTGAACACCTTCTTAATATTTTCCACAAACTTTTTAGAGATTAAAATATTTAAATATATGTAGGAGCGTTCAACCTCCGATCGCGCTGCTAAGTGACCACCTGAACGATAGAAAACGGATCTGCGCACTGCGCTATTCAGCAGCTCTCCGACCATAACATCTGCCACTACCAAGCCAGGGGGGTCGTCATGCCTTTAATTGAGAAGGATTAACAAAATAAAATAAACTATAACATGTTTTATTATCATATTGCCTATACATTTGCTTTATAAGTAGTGGCATTATTGCAGCAATGCATTTGCGTAAAGAAATTCAAATTAGAACTTTATAGATGTTTTTCGTATAACATAGCCAACGTCTATAATGCGATACCGTTGGAGCTCCGGCAACTGTCTTTTCTTAGTTTTAAGAAGAAAATGAAAATAATTCTCTTGCGGCAGCAGAACTAAGTCTTGTGCGATCCGGACATTCAATTTATGTGATAATGTATTATTTTTATTTGACTATTTTTTTTTTGTGACTAACTGTAAGATATGTTTTTTTCAATTCTTTTTTTTTCATGTAGTTTTAGTTTATTTTGGTAAGAATTAAAAACAAGCCAACAGCATTATGCTGAAGACTGATATTCTTTCCCATTTGATCCTTATGTATTACGTTTATCTTTTTTTTTATTGTATTATTTCTTTAACTTTTTTTGGATCAATAAACTTATTATTATTATTATTACTATTATTATTACTATTATTATTACTATTATTATTATTATTATTGTTTTTATAGTATTTATAAGGGCAATTTCAAATTTATATTAGGTAATGCATTGTATTATGATTGGAATATTAGAATCGTTCCAACCACCGATTTCTGTACGGTCGTTACCTCCGAAATATAACAAGGCCTAAGTGCTCTGACGTCAGCAGGCTGTGACGTATATTGTCTTAGGTGAACGATCAGCCATAAAAGCGTTTACACGTTCAGACCGTCTCTGCGTTTTGAATTGGTTTATCCAAATTATATTGGTTTTATTTTAAAAAACACTGTGTAGTGATATTTTCGTACATACCTGTAATGTTTTTCTAGTGTTGTTTAAGCGATAAAACCTTTTCTGAAACGATATTGGCGTCGGCTGTTTTGTATGTTTTGTTTGTGAGTTACACTTTGTAAAAGAAGATATTATTTATTTCTCAACAGCTACAAATTCAAGGACCGGTGAAACTATAACTGTAAGTTTAAAAAATCCTAGGCTTAAAAGAGATGCTATTCCAACTCAATTCCCTAACTGTCCGTTGTATTTGACAAAAAACGTGAAGATTTTATTGTTCAAATAGTTTTATATTCTTATGTTATATTCAACAAATTATTTTTGAACACGAAGAGATGTTTTTAAGTGTGTATAATAAACGTTCTGTTTTAATGCAATATATATTTTAAATTATATCACCGAACATAGCCATTTGGATACTGATATATGTAAATGTCATATTCACAGCAGTGAATGTGTTGTAATGATTGTAATAACTTGTTCTATAAATACCCTCCATAGAAATTATTGTGAGAAAAGTAATGATAGATTAGGTAAAACGCCAGATAATAGGGAATTAAAGACCCTGGTTAAATAGCATGTCTGGAAATTTTTTCGTGAAATTAAACAAAATTTGGAATAAAATTGCAATCGCTGTATCATTTCAACATTAGTTTCGTCTAAATACATGTACAATGACAAATAATAATAATTAGTCGATTAAATATCAACCACGAATACATCTTTCACGAGAACGGTGCTCGGTTACGTGTTTGGTTTTTGCTTTGAAACTTCGTTTTTCCAAAATAAAATCGAATGGGATGCGAAGAAGGGCTCAGTTGACGACTGGCATCCTCTTTGAACCGGAAGTCCTTCAAAACTCAAAAAAGAAATGCAAAAAACGATTCCTTTACCGCTTAGGCTAATATCGTGTATGGCGATACATCACCTAAACAGCGTGAGATCATCGAAGAGGGCTGAGACCTTGTTATATCGGCGGTTAACGGCACGGTACGCGTATCAGTTCATACATCGATTATTGCGCGTGCGTGAGATATACATCGTTTGTGAGTTAATAAGTGGTATCGTAGATGTTGGAACGCTTCTTGGAATCGATTGTGTGTCGATATTGAGAAAGAAAATGATAGACAAGGATGTAACGTGCAATATGAATGTTTTCTATTGGTATAGGTGCACATTGCGCATGTCAGTACAAACGGTTCTTGCTTGATACGATGTACCGATATAATCGTACGTACAACTGATACTTATACAATACAAAGTTAAATTGGAACACTATTATTATCGTTCCAGGTACTGTACATAACGTAGTTGGAACACTTCGCTCGCACTGCGCAGGTACCGGACTGTAAGTTTACGGTTTTATAAACGTGTTGGAACGAACTTATTGTAAACAATTGTGTAAGAAATTGCATTGTTTCAGAGATGAGTTACAGATTGAACCATAAATGAGAGATGAGTTACAGATTGAACCATAAATGAAAAACTATCAATAGAGATTGATACTAGTGTGTGTAGAGAAAAAGATGTATTTAAATGTGTAATGTGACGAGAATTACATGAAATTTAGATAAAAGAAATCGTAGGAATCAATTCTATAAAAACATGATATTTGTTGCTCTAACATTAATGGGGACACAATTACAATATGCATATATACAATACCTTCATTGAGTTATCTCAAAACAATATCTTTTACTTTTCCTTAAAATTTCTCTTTATAAATGTTAACGAATAAAATAATCTAATCCTACAACATAATTTAATAATGTTATAATTATAATGAAAATCTAAACATAAAAAATAATATACAACACACTTTAGCTAACCTAACTGATTAGAATAGCACGCGATACTAGTTACGATGAAAAATAAGAAACAAACCAGGTGGTGGAGTCAAGAACTTCAAAACGAAATAAAGATTAAAAACCAAAAATAGAAACAGTATCTTCGAAATAAAACAAACGAAAGCGAAATCAGCAAACAAAGGTAAGATATGGTGAAACAAACCAAAGCAATATCTTGGATAGAATTCTGAAACAAAGTAGAAGAAGACACTCTAAGGGGAAGCAGTTTAATGTCAAGTATATAAAAGCAAAAGATGGAAAGGTAATAAGCGAGGGAGGAAATGGTATGAAAAGATGGCAGCAGTATTTTGAAGAAATCTTGCACTCAGACGAGATAGAAGAAATCCATGAAGAAAGTAAACAGTACCACACAGGAGAAATTAATGAAATCCAAAGAGACGAAGTTGAGGAAGCAATAAAGCTATTAAAAAGAGGTAAAGCGGCAGTACATGACGGTAACACAACAAATGTTAAAGAAACTAGAAACGAAAGGTATACAGTTAATAACTAATTTATTTAATAAAGTTTATACAGAAGGACAAATACCGAAACAGTGGGAATTATGAGTACTCCTACCACTATACAAAAAAAGGTGATAAATAGGGAATGCTCGAACTACCGAGGCATTACGCTACTAAGTAATGTGCTAAAAGTTTACGAGAGAATTCTTGAAAAACGGTAAAAAATTATAATAGAATCTTAGCTAGAAAAATCACAGAGCGCATTTCGAAAAGGGCGGGGCATACTAGACCATATATTCACAGCGAGGCAGCAGCTTGAGAAAAATTGCAACAAAAATATTTATGTAGTTCTTAGATATGCTAAAAGTATTTGTGTTGCCAGACAACGAATATGGAACAGTTTAAAAGTAAGAGGAGTAAAATAGGACCTTATTAACGCCATAATAAATACATGCAAGGACACTAGAGACTATGTAAGAATTGGAAACCTAGATTCGGAAGAATTAACGACAAAAGAAGGTTTGAGACAAGGAGGAGTTTTAAGTCCGGTATGTGTATAGAAATAAAGAGGTGAAAAATAAGGTGAAGAAAACGATCGTAGGCTACAGAAATATGGAAGTAGTACAGATCTCCGAACGTGCTTTTGCCGACGATTTGATTGTGTATGCAAAAAATGAAGAAGACCTACATGACCTACATAAGAATATTGATATGCATATGTGAAGTCAGAAATCATAAACTAAACGCAGAAAAGACAAGAGTAGATACATTTTAATATCTAGGGGTAAGGATACAGAAAGATGGTAGGAATGACGCGGAAATAAATGCAAGGATAGAGAGAACCCTAAACATACATACCTACGTACATTTATCCGTAAAAAAGAAATCTCCAAGGAGACAAAGATGATATATATAGAACTGTTTTTAAACGAAGCGAAAGTTGGGTCCTAACAAAAGACACTAAAAAAAGAATAGAAAGAGTGGAAATGAAATACTTGAGAACGATACTGGGAGTCACGAGGAAAGACAAGATCTGAAATGAGAACATAATTACGCAATTACAAGTGGAACCACTAGTGAACAACAATCAAGATGGTTTGGACATCTATCACATATGCCAGACAAACAGCAAACAAAAATTCTATGGCAAGCAAGATCAGTTGGAAAACGACCCAAAGGAACGAGGACTAAACTGGCAAGAAGCGAAGAAAATCGCCCGAAATAAACGAGAATGGGGTAAGTTTGTACACAACCAAATGTATACGTACAGTGAGGTCCTAAAGTATACCCCATGCTAACTTTTGAACGACAGAAGCTAACGTTCTTAGAAAAAATAGGTCGATTTCTATTTTTTGTGAACTAACCTTTGCCGTTATCGGCAGTTCAATTGTATTTTCGGTGTCCAGTGTCGAAGTCACCATAAAAGTAACAACACAAAAAGCCCAAAAAACAGATATACTGTCCATAAAAAACTAACAAACTTAATCTAACCTACCATAATTAATTAATTACAATAAAGTTCGATAAAGTAAGGAAGTAACAACAATTAATAAAACAAGTTAAAATGAGATAAAATAATGAGCACAAAGAACCAAAGTATGACAAATGCAGGATATAATAACAATAAATAACAAGGATAATTTACGCCTTTAGAATTGAGATTTGACAGTTTGGCAAATGTTATGATTACTTCGGCTACCAACGAGCTCTTTAGATCAGTCTGGCGTCACAAGAAACAATATGACGCTCTTTTCTAGCCAATTTGCGTAACAACAAAAACAGATTACCAAAACCTTTATTGCTGCATATCGTCATATTTCTTAGGTTAAAGTATAACATATGTGACATCATTGGATTCGCCTTTCGATTGTCTTTCCAAAAAGTAAAAATATACAGTGCGGCATGAATGATTATCTCGCCAAGTGCGAGTTGCGCAGCGTCATTCGTTTTATACAGGCAGAAGGAGATAGCGCAGCAGAAATTCACTGTTGAATGAGCTGCGTATATGGTGCAAACTTTATGAGTAATGGTGTAGGAAATTTAAATCACCGAATTGACGCTCATGATCATGATGAAGATGGTCAAGGACGCATGTCTGCCGCTAGTGAAAATCGATCGAGTGGTTCGAGAGAGACGGAGCTTTTTCATTAGTGAATTATCTGCGAATTTTTCAGGCATGTCAAGAGCAGCTCTGTACACGATCGTGCGCGTCGTGGAGACCTATCTCAATACGCTGGCGACAACCTTCTATGAAGAAGGTATTGAAAAACTCGTCCACCGGCATAGTAAATGTCTCAATCTTCGCGGTGATTATGTCGAAAAGCAACTTTGATTGTACTTGACTCCTGGTAATAAAATCATTTTGGTATTCATACTTGCCTTTATTTTATGCCCTATCGGAGGTTGAAAAAAATATCCCCCGTACTTATGTGCTTTTATCAAGGGCGCAGGTGTTCTTCCTAGGACTATTGCATGAAGACGATAAGCATTACATGATAATTTTAGGTAATATTCAGCTAGTGTGTATCTTAGTACGTATCATAAAAGATGTTAGGCGTACAACAACGTGCTCGGTATAAGCAATAACGTAATTTGAAAGGCGTCGAAGTTTCCCGCAAACTGAATCCAATCCCTTCCCCTATGTTGCAGTAGAACGCCATAACGCGTATGGGTCGTATGCGATTTCATAGTTGCATCCATTACTGCACACAAAAACACCGTGTCCGGTCGGCAAGGTTATATAGAACGACAATGGTGGCAAGAGGAATAGAACGCATATTGTTCAGTGACGAGTGGGGTTCTGTTGATGGAAGCTTGACAACAAAAGAAAGGTGCACCGAAGACGCAAAGTATGAAGAAAATTGCCTCGCTCAACAGTATACTGCATTAACTCAGGGTATTATGGATTCAGGTGTTATCCATTTTGACTTTTTTATCACCCCTAATCTGGATTCGTGGTACTGAAATGGCTGTAAATTACATAAGTAACATCATCCAATCCGTAGCGTTACCCATCCTACAGATGGTGGGAAATGGTATATTCCGTCAAAATAGTGGGAGACGTTACACAGATCGGCATAGACTAAATTCGTTACTTAGTCCGCTTAAAAAATATTATGTATAACGTACATACAGTACCGTTCATGGAAGTTCGGGCAAGCTGACAAATTATATTAACTGTTTAGGAAAAAATTTTAAAATTATACAATATACATTTCTGTGAGGAATTATTAAAACTAACCTTTTCTGGAAGCTTTTTACTAATTTCCAGGTAGTATTTGTCTATTATAAGACCGTTATCATAAAATATATAATTATGTTGGAAATCCTCAATAATTACAGTGACAATAAAGCTTTATAATAATTCCTAGGAGGGTTAGCTGATTCACTCGTGTTACCTGGAAATATTCGTATACCCTTTATAAAGTATTATAACATTTGTAAACGCAGTAGTTCTGAAGAGATTGCTATTGTGAAAGTATCTGTGGTTGTGCAAGTGAAAAATAAAATAATTTCGATTTGACTGCTTAAAATGCCCCGTGGAAAGCCTCTAGCTGTTTCAAAACGGTCTGCTATTATTACCTTGCATCAGGAGGGATACGCAGAAAGACGGATTGCGGATAAATTAAAAATAAAGAAATCTACAGTACATGATACTATAGTTTGATTTAAGACAACCGGTGACGTGCAAGATCGTAATCGAGCAGGACCGTCAAGAAAAACGACTCCTGCGGAAAATTTACGAATAAAAATAATTAGTAAGCGCAATAGAAGACTAACAGTATCAGAAATTGCTGCAGAATTCAATAATGAGCGAGATTCTAAAGTTTCTGTGAGTACTGTGAAACGTCGGCTGAAAGAGGCTGGGTTGCATGGGCGAGTGGCTTGTCGAAAACCGTTACTCCGAAGAGGAAATAGGCTGAAACGGGAATGGGCACAAGCTCATAGAGATTGGACAGTAGACGATTTTAAAAACGTTTTGTGGACTGACGAATCCAAGTTTGAGGTTTTTGGAAATAGACGGAGTGTTTTCGTATGCAGATCAAGAAGGAAAAGAATGTTACGGAAGTGTACATTGCTTACACATAGAACAAAAAAAAACAAAGTTATAATTTGTACTTCCATAAAATTAGTCCTATCAGGTGCTACCATTACAAAAAATTAGTATAATGTATAATAAACTCATGACTAGAGTTTGTTAAAAAGGTGGTATCGGCAGTGGCGCACCGCATAAAAGTAGGTACGTAATATACAATATTAGTGAAAAATAATATTGTTACCTTTTCCTGTCGTCTTGATGTCCACTGTGGCAATTGGCAACCGCCATGGTGAGCTGCGTAGAATTGCAACATCAGCAACGCTTGCATTATCGATTCATTCAGCCGTCGACGGTGTTGTCAATACGTTGTCGTATACTTCGAAAATGATCGTTCGACATCCAGTGAAGTAAGATTTGCAAATGTCAGATATTCCTTTTCCTCATCTGGGCACTCTTGATTTTCAGTTATAGACCGAACTTTTTGTAAATCGGGATTTTTCGTTAAAATTGCACCAAATTTTTGAGCAACATCGACTCCTATAGTGTTCGTCAAGTTTTCTAGAGTAGCTTGTAAATTGTTTATGCAATTTAATGCGTATCGTGCAGATAAGTGACTGTTTTCTAATTGCTCTATAGCTTGTTCAACTTCAGAATAGTTCATGGAAATTTCATCTATTTGTTGTTGAACGCCCGAATTGGAAAAAAGTTGTTGGCTATCTCGGACTGCTGCAGAATCATTTGAATCAAGTTTCAAGATGACATTTTTCACTTGTGAAAAATATTTCTGATAGTAAGATACTGCCTGGAGCCATGTTCCCCATCGCGTTATTACAAGCTGAGATGGTGGTCGTAATTTCGAACACAATCGTTTGAATACACGGATGTGTTTGGGAGATTTGATGAACACTTTTTTGGTAGACGCTATTAACTTATCCACCATCGGATGCTTCTTTCGAATGGTTTCTGCTACGAGGTGACATGCATGTATAAGGCATGTGAAGAAGAGTCGGAAAGCATATTTTCAACATCCTACCAACTCCCAGCATTGTTGCGGCTCCGTCAGTAACGAATACTGTGACTTGGGTTCCTGTGATTCAAAATTCTCTCAACGAATCTTTTATTATCTTGACAACGGTTTCTCCATAAGTTTTCTGGATCCTTTTACTGGATAACAACAATGAAGCTGGTGGACCATCACGTTTTAAAGGACGCGCTACAACATGAATGACGCTGTGTTTCTGAGCATCAGTTGTTTCATCCACACATAGGCAGATTTTCTTATTTCTCAACTCGTCTTTTATACATTCCTTTACTGTCCCTTGCACACGTGGCAAATTGTATCGTAATTGCATAGATGTTGGTAGCTTCCATGAGGGAACGCACTTAGCCCAAAAATGACGAAAGTGTCCATTAGATACTAGATGTTGTGGGATGTTGCACACACTTAACATAAAAATAAAATCCTATATAAATTGCCAGTATGGAATACTGTTTCTTAAATTCAATACATGACGTTTAGTTTTACAATGTTTTCTACATTCAGACCTATCGCGACTTAGCAATCCACTATTGCATATTGTGCAATAAATATACGGACTTCTATATTCTAATCCAGGGACATGCCTGAGATATTTATTCACGTTCGAAGGGAACGTTACACCCTTTGGGCGTCCCATCTCCGCGTACTTATTTGGCGTGCAGCGTGCAACGTACTGTCGCTTTGAACTCTCTCGCGGTACTGTTGAGATCGACTACGAGTTGAAAATTACCCCTACCCGCGCCGCTACCGCTACGCTACTACCATCCAGTACCACCTTTTTAACAAACTCTACTCATGGTCAATGTCATTAAGAAAAGTAGACGGAGATTAACAAAATACACGGTACACAGAGATACAGCGCTTAATGCGATAATACAATTAAGGGGGAGGAATGGTAGGGATCCCATTCACATCTATCAGAGGAAATCGTTGCATTGCTTTAACCTTGAACTGCATTTACCCCACCTTCTCCTCTCTGTGGCCAATCGCGTTACCCTCGATTATCGCATGAAGCTGCGTTATTCTGTATATCCTTAATTTCGTACCTCCACCTGGATAGAAACTGCCTAACCTCCAAGAAGAAAATGAAGCTACACATACAAAACATACCCCCGCCTCCAATGAAGCCCAACAATGTTTAAAGCTGGAAGAAATTAAAAGAAAATGATGGCATAATATGTAAAATAGAAAACAACTCGATGCAAAAACAGAAACGCGTTCATTACATTGAAATGACACATCAATATAAGAAAATGTCATATATTGATATTCTTTGGTTATACTTAGACGCGCTTTTACATCTACTAAAATATAACATTTGCGGAGTACGTTGTGCTGCGTATTTGATGATTTTGAGTATCTTTCACGTTCAAGGTCAATCTTCTTCTGCTAATAAAAAGATTGTTGTTAGTTGTGTAAAAGAAATCATGTACATTCACCTTCAAAAGGCATAAACACTACGTTTTGCAGTAAAAAGACAAATATTGAACAGGGTGTATGTACCACAGAGGTCAATCCTGAGTCCCCTTTTATTTCTCTTTTTGCTTCATTTGTTCATTAACAACGCTAATGTATATCAATACGCTAATGGTACATCTCTCACCTTAACTGCCGTAGCTTATGAAGATTTGTCAAAATTGTTTCAACGGGAATTAAAAATATGATTACACGATGCCATGACAATGCTCTGAATTTTAGTATCAATAAAACAACTTTTCTTGTGTACAATAAAACAAAGAAAAAACTATGTATGTAAGTTGTAGCGGCAAATCGCTTCCGCAATCCACGAACACAATTTTTTTGGGGATTACCATGGATGAGTGTTTGAATTGGACCATGTGGTTTGTTTCAAAAAAAAAATTAAGCAGCTCTTTTTATATATCATATATCATTCACGAAACAATGTTGACTTACCTGTCTTAAAAACATATTCCACGTACATCCATTCACGAATGAAATGCGGTATATTAGCTTGGGGACACTATCAAACAGCGTTTTCGTTCTTCAAAAAAATCCTACGTTGTATGTTATTTCTTCCTACTACAACATCATGTAGAGATTATTTTAAAAGTCTAAATATTATGACTTCACCGTTGCCATATATTTACAAACTTACAGTGCTTTTCCTAAAAATCCAGCGATTTCTGAATCTAATGCAAGCTTATCTGGTTGTAATATGCTTACAAGAAATGCTCAAAATGTATCTATTCCGAGTCACAAACATAATTTATTTGAAAACAGTCTGTATTATTCAACTATTAAAGGTTTTAACGCATTACGAGGGTAGCCAGAAAAGTTTCAAGCCTCAACATGAAGATGACATTACTCATTAAAAATATTCTGGTAATTGCCCATGCGTTGAAAGATATTTTTGAAAATTTCAGTCATGTTGGACGCTCAGTTATTGTTTAGTAGTCGTTTGTGTGTCAATCTATGTTAGTGTTTCTGTAAAAATAAAAGAAAATCGAAAATCCAGCCGTCATTAAATTTTTGTATTTGAAAGAGTACACCTACGCAAATGAAATTCGAAATGGACGCTGCTTATTGGGACTCTGCACCATCATTTGCCACTGTGAAATGTTGGGCAGCTGAATTTAAACGTGGTGGTACCAGCTTAGTTGACGGTAAACGTTTGGGGTGGCCAAAAACTGCAACTACTACCGGTAACATCGGAAAGGTTCACCAAATGTTGCTAGACGACCATCGAATTAAGGTTAAAGAACGTGTTTGTCATATATTGACTGAAGATTTGGGTATGGAAATGCTAACCGCGTATTGGGTGCCGCGTTTACTCACTCAGGACCAAAAAAGGCATTCGAATAACCACTTCCAAAGCCCTCTTGAAGCAGTTTTAGCGAAATAAGTCGGAATTTTGACGTCGATTAATAGCTGTAGATGAAAGTCGGATACACCAGTGCTCTCCTGAAGCCAAGGCACAGTCAAAACAGTGGACTGTGAAGGGTAAATCGGCTTCGAACAAAGCCAAGACTGCTTCATCGGCCGAGAAAGTAATGGCCACTGCTTTTTAGGATAATCATGGAGTTGTGTTAATGTACTATCTTGAAAAAGGAAAAACAATAACGGGGTCCTACTGCGCATCATTACTCGTAAAGCTGAAGGCAGAAATTGGCAGAAAATGGGGTTCGAATTGATAGAGCACCCACGCTATTCACCAGATATGGCCTCCAGCATTTTTTTTGTTTCCTACCCTCAAAATTTCGCTTAGAGGACAGAGATCTTCATCAAATGAGGAGACCGTCACATTCGTAAACAACTATTTTGCAGAACAAGTTGTCAACTACTATTTGGACGGATTAAATAGATGAGAGTATCGCTGGGAAAAGTGTATATATTTACAAGGAGACCATGTTGAGAAATAAAACTGAATTTGACAAAAAGATACTTGTTTCTGTGTTACGCAGGAAACTTTCAGAATTAAAACAAGTACGAAATACAAAGACTTTCAAAACCAAACTAAAAACATATTTACTGGAAGATGCATTTTATAGTTTCGAGGATTATCTCCACAGACATATTGAGTGCATTTTGTGATGACTAAACTTTATATTTTCCTTTTAATTTGTTGTGTTTTTCTTTTGTTTTTATCTATATCTTTAGAGATCCTGGACAGTCAATAAATACAATACAAAACACTAATTCAGTTTTCAAAACCCCATTTGGTTGACAAATACTGTATGATCTCCATTTCATTATTAGCATATAAAAAATTTAGAAAATCTTGAAATGTAATTGCCTGTTTATTATATAAATGTTCGCCAGCGCGTGATCAGCGTAAACCACTCGCACTTGCGTGTCTATTCGCAATGTTATTGGAACTATGATTTACTATAAACTTTGTTTTCAACCCTACTAAATATGTTGTCCATACAAGCAGTAGATTTACATGATTCAGATAAATATGTCATTGCATCAACAATTTTAAAATTCTTAAGTTAAGGCAATGTTTTATTAGAAGGAACAAAATATTCTGGAGCAACAATGCAAATAATAATAATAATAATAACAATAATAATAATAATAATAATAATAATAATAATAATAATAATAATAGTAATAATAATAGTAATAACAATAATAATAATAATAATAATAGTAATAACAATAATAATAATAGTAATAACAATAGTAATAACAATAGCAATAACAATAATAATAACAGTAATAATAACAATAATAATAACAATAATAATAATAATAATACTCTTTATTGTCCAACAGGATATTTCCATTTACAGGACAAAACAATAAACGTGAAGACATATACAAAACAAAAAAAAAACAGTGCTACAGTGATATACATCAACATACTTCATAATAAGAATCAAAAATAAACTCTCATAATTTAAAAAGTATGTCTTTGATTAACTTGTCCGCAGTTTTGCACATGATATTTATCGGCGCTCGTTGCAAGGCATTTGTTTGTGCGGTTGGTAGATGAAACGTGCTCTCATGTCTAGCAGAGGCTCTCCGAACCCGGAACGACACCAGTGAGAGTAGATACTACTGCAATCTATGTTGTTGTGAAGGAGGTTCCATAAGAACTTCGCGCAATACGTATCCCTCCTCTCCACAAGTGATGACAACCCGTGACGGGAAAGCAGCTGAAGCTGACACAGTCCAATCGGACTCCATCCATCGTATAAGACAGAAACTTAAAAAAACGCCTGTGCATTCTTTCTAGCAAAAACAATACAATCCATAAATAGGATAACAAACAATATCCGCGTATTCCAGCTTACTTAACACGTATGCGAAATAAAGAGTTTTTAGCAGCCGGTGGTTACTAAAATATTTTAAAATTCACATCACAAATCCAAGGGCTTTACATGCATCCGCAGATACTTGCTCAATATGAGGTCTAAACGTCAGCTGCGCATCAAAAACTACTCCCAAGTCCCTGACCATCGATCTCTTCTCTAAGATGCTACCATGAATTGAATAATCAAAAAGAAGCGGTGCACTTTTTTTTGTGTATGCCCGCAGTTTTCGGGCATCCGCAGCTGAGGAGATCACTGAATAGATTTTGATGTCATCCGCAAATACTAAAGCAGGAGACTTAATGTGCAGTAGGAGGTCGTTGATGAACAGCAGGAACATTAGTGGACCCAGATTTGATCCTTGTGATATGCCAGATGTTGCTATGAATTCTCCGATCGGTAACCATTGTAAGACACATATGATGGTCGATCCCTTAAGTAAGATCTCAGCAGTTCAATTGTTAACGGTGCAAAACCGAAATAACTGAGTTTGGAAAGCAACGCGTTATGGCATATTACGTCAAAGGCGTGCGACAGGTCAGTATACATACTGCTTATCCCCGTTTGTCTAACGCTTCGCTGATGTACTGTGAAATTGTGCAGAGATTAGTTACCGTTGATTAACCGCGGATGAAACCATGTTGGTTTGGTGACAAGTACTGATGAACATTGGCAAATATACACATGCAAAGGATCTGCTCATAGATTTTGGCGAAATTAGGCAGAGTAGAAATAGGTCGATAATTAGTTATCGCGGACCTGTCACCTCTTTTACGAACAGGCCAGATTACTGCACGCTTTCAAATTTCGGGAAAAGTAGAGGACTTTATGGAAAGGTTAATAATTGTCATTAGATGCTTACAAAGGACAAATCTTCAATCCCGGATAGAAAAACTTGGTAGTAAATCATCTCCCGTAGTGCGTTTGTTTGCTAGTCTAGTCATAATAGTGAGTACATCTGTTTCTGTTATTGGAGCAAATGAAAATGAAGGACTGTTACTGATATTTTCAGGATAAACAGATAGGTTAGGTTTCCAATATACGTTAGAACAAGTGGTAGCAAATCCATTCACTATGTCCTTAGGTTCAGTAAACTCACTGTTATCATCGTGGAGTCTCCCATGTATTCTAGTTACGTTACATTTGTCATTCAGAAATTTCCAGAAGGCAGATGGACTGGCTCTAATATCGTTCTCAACGTTAGACAGATATGCCTCTGAAATCAAGGTCTTTGCCAACGTTCTCCATCATTTGAATTCATTCTAATATGCCACATCTTTTGTAACAATCCACTTTCGATGGTAGTAATGTTTAGTTTTGATGTTTGCTTTTATCTCTCTCGTGTACCACGTAGGATAATTCGAGTTTGTTGCTGTTCTCACTGGTACAAATGCATCAAGTAGAGAGTAAATCATATAGTTGCTCCAAACAAATTTTCTCTAATAAAATAAATTTAGTTGACTCAAACATATCGGTTTTGTAGAAATTATCAATACAAATCCAATCGCACAGTTAATATATTTGGCAAAATAAGCAATTTTAGCAAAATAGGGCCTCCATATCCTTGAATATGATTAATATAACAAAATATACAAGGAATAAGGTATTCCTTCAACATATTGCTTGCAAAATATCCTGCATATACGAAAATCATTTTATAGGATGAAACCTGTTATTCCGTAGAATACAATATTGGGATAAATATTTGTTTTGATATGCTTAAGGGTATAATAAACTTTGGCAGACAATTGGTGCATCTTATATATGTGATGGAGAAGTTGTAAACTATAGTGAACTTACCAGATTGGACGTGATATTTCTTGAGATGTACTAAGTCACAAGAAATGCGTTTGTTAGAAGAGATATGAACAGCTATTCTTCGAGATTTCATCCGACGCCTGTACTCCAAACTTATATAGTTAATTGAGTCAATAATTGTATATACTATTATACTTGCGATTAGCATGAACTTGCATTTAATTAAAAAATGTTCATTTTGCTTGTATATTTGGTTGCATTCTGTATAATTGGAGAATTCTGTTAACAAATCTTTCAAAGTTAAAGTTTATAAGGCGTTGGCTCTTCATTTCCGCTGGTGTATTTTTAAATAATGGTAGAGTATCTCAGCTTCTACCTTGACAATAATTTTGGAAAATAAGGTCCAATAAACTAAAAATTTCCAATCCATATTTACTTATTAAGTGAGCTTTCAATTGCTATACTTAAATATATCAAAATTTCATTTACGAAGATATTCAATGTCTATTAAACTATGGTAGCGTAATGTGAAATATTTTAAAAATAGTTTAACGTAAAGCTATTTAACAATATACGATGGTGCGCGGTAATATACCTTCTGACAGTCTCTTCGTTTTGTAATCTTAGGTTATTAAACATAAATGAACATGTACCTCTAATTTCAACCATGCCCGTTAGCTGTTTTCCTACAACATTAGGATTATGGAATTCGTGATTAAGTATAGGCCACCATGTACTTTCTATCATCGCTAAACGATCACCGTATAACTTTTAAAGACCATTAAACATAAAGACTATTAAATATATCCCCTTAAGTTAGAAATTTGCTTCAATCTCTCTGAACGAATTTATTTTAGAATGATGTTAAAAAGAGCTTCCGTTAAAATTCCGGTGCGAAAGAGATTTTAGCGTAAAAAATACGAATAGATATTGAAATACATCTAAAAACCATATTTTCTTGCATTATTAATATTAAAATGTCTTCAATTTTACCGATTATTATATTATCATTAATAATAACAAATTATTGCTCTAAAATCATATACAATGATATCACTAATGTCAATAGTTGGAACATATAAATAATATATATCATTTAAAAGTGTACATAAACGAAAATTGAAATTTAAAATGAATAAAGCACACGTTAATGCTTAATTTTAGCTTTTAGGCATTGCTAGATGCGCAATAATTCAAAAAAATCATTTAATGAATATATACAGTGATGTTCAAGAAAAGCTCTAATACTAGGCTTAAAACATTTCATATTTGCAATTGATCTCAGGTCTCGAGGCAAAACGTTAAAGAGACGTAATCCCAGAATTCGGGGCACTTTTCTGTTAAAATTAAAGAATAAGGAAGTGTAAGTAATTAAATTTAGATCTGATGAATATCGTTGTTAAACAAAAAGTCAGCTTTATTTTTATAAACATAAACAAGTTCGTATACATATATAGATCGCGGCAACGGGTAGAGTGTTCCATTTTTGAAAATAAGATCTACACGATTGTCTATTATTATCAAAGCCTACCATACATCTAATAATTCTCTTTTGTGGTACCTACAGAAACCTCCTTAACAAAAGTTAACCCACCGCATAGTGTGATATCATAACATGGTCTACTATGAACATTAGCATAATTGTAAGATAATCAACTACTGTGGTCGATTATATACTTCAAAGTTTCTATTTGGGAACGCAAAGAAATAAGTGCGTAGCAGTGTGCTTGCATTAATATATCGTCAATATATACTCCTAAAAGGTTAAGTTCACAGACCCCACGTTTCTATCAAATAATCTTAACGTTAAATTGAGTCTTCTGTGAATTCTGAAGTATAAGATATTTGGTTTTACCAACATTAGCAAAACAAAACAAGTATTTTATAATTACGGTACAGAATCCATTAACATTAAAGTTTGGGTTAAACATTTGCTTTATTTACAAAATTGTAGTTTATACTATCAGCAATGTTAAGTTCTGCAGATTCTTTCACTCTCAGCGAAAGTTGCTTAATACACATGGAAGAATGAAGGTTGTATTCAACAATCTTCTAAAGGTAGCTGTCCACTAGAGAGTAATCTTGGAGAGTTACTTTCGACAGCTACTTTGAGAAATTTTTAGAAGCATGTCCATTTGAAGACCAGAATATGTTTAATGTTTTATAACCAATATTTTTTAACGGTCAAAAGAAGTCCAAAACCACTTCGAAGAAAATAATAAGAAAAAATGAACCCAACGAGATAGAAAAAGGATTTAGAAGGGATTACACCAGATGGATCTAGAACATCACCTAGAAAAAAAAGGAGTTTTAAAACACACACACCACTCTTACAGCTATAACTAGTTTAAAATTGATTATAAGTAGATTATTGAAATTAAAAAACAAAACTTGTGATTATCTTTTAATTTTATATTTCATTTGAAACATCTCAATATCTTAGAAAATATATTATACTTTAACATATTTCTATTATCCATTTTTCTCAATGTATACAGGGTGTTCAAAAAAAAGGTTTAAATATTTAAGGGGCATATATTACGATCAAAAACAAGTAAAAAAGCCCTAATGAACATGGGTCCGCAAAACAGCCATTTTCGAGATAAGTGCAATTGTTTTTTTTCTGCATTTTTTAGCGTTTAGCGCTGCACAACACGATAATCACAGATGTTCGAGATGTTCTCCTTCCATTTCAACACAGGATGTATATCTTCTTAAGAACCCTTTCCAAAAAGCCTGGTTTTGCTTGAACTGTTTAACAACATTGTTCAATTCGCAGTTGCAACTTGGCAGGATTATTTACTGGTATTTCGTACACTAAACCTTTCAAGTAACCCAAATACAAAAATCTAAGGGATTTAGGTCGCGAGACCTAGCAGGCCATGGAATGGGACCCCCTCGGCCTATCCATCTCCTATGAAATGTTTCGTTCAGGTGCTCCCTAACAACAAGCGTAAAATGCGGCGGTGCCATATCTTGCATAAACCACACATTCAATCTCCAATTTAGAAAGGCATCTTCCAAAAGTTCGGGCAAGGTGTTTACCAGAAAGTTAAAGTATGCAGGACCTGTTAAACGTCGTGGCAAAACAACCAGTCCTAATAACTGATCTCCTAAAATGCCTAGCCAGATATTCAGACAGAAGCGCTATTGATGTCTGGATTCAAGAACAGCATGCGGATTTTCGTACGACCAAACGTGATTATTGTGACAAAATGAAGAGGATGTTAGAAGAAAAATTCTGGTGTTCAGTAGATTTCCTTAAAAACCACTGACAGAACATCTTTCTTGCTCGGTAGTCAGGACAAGTAAGGGCTTGTACCCGTTGAATATGGTACATATAAAAAAGTTGTGGGTGGAGAGTTCTCCAAACAAGAGAACTACTTACGTCTACTTCAGCCGAAATTTTTCTCAGTTTCCCTAGTTTCGGGGTTTTCATCTACTATTGCCAAGATTTGTTCTTCAACCTCAGGCATACACACTGACCTTGGAGGTTCGCTTTCGTAAGTGCGTTTTTTGAAGGAACACACTATCCCTCAACCGCTGGTAAACGTTTCCAAACATCACATGCGAAGGCCGTTGAAGTTTGGGAAAAGTCTCGCAATAAAGGCGACGTGCTTCCAAAGCATTCCCATCGGCACGACCATACATGAAAACCATGTCGGCCATTTCAACATTTGAATAAGGCATTGCAAATCGGAAACTAATTTCCCTTGCGTCGAAAATAAATTCACTACCAGAAAACAGCTTATAAATTGACGGCGAACTGATGAATAACGCAAATGTCATATGAAAACAAAATGTTTTACTTAAAGTTGTTTTTTTTTTTTATTAAATCGCATTTATTTGTAAAATAGCATATGCATAGCACTACGAACTGATAATAACATTTATGAAAACAATTGTTTTACTTTAGAGAAAGTCGTGGTTTCTATGACTAAGGCAACAAAAAGAAAACACTTTCAAAAAAGACAAATGCACTTATCACGAAAACGGTTGATTTTCGGACCCATGTTCATTAGGGCTTTTCTACTTGTTTTTGATCGTAATATATGCTCCCTAAATATTTAAATGTTTTTTTTAATGCCCTGTATATAAAACACTTATTTGTTACGAATTTACGAAGCATATAAACGAAAAGTAAAGGGAAATAGAACGTTCAATTAGTGATCATATGCCTCTATTATAAAATGAATGGTAAATTTGTTCTTCAAAAATAAAATGTAATGACAATAATTTGAGATCAGCCGAAGCAAAACGTTTAATTGAAATGTATACTTAGACATTCTAAAAATTATGTACAAATAGAGATTAGGTATATATACGCAAGAAATCAAACTAGCTTCGAGCCTTGCTGTAACGTTGATATTTCAAGATGTACTAATGTACTAATCTTAAAAAGTATCCACTTTAGAGAAAAGTTATTAAAACGTACCATTATAGTAACATTGAATTTCGATTTTCTTTTGCAAACATGAGAATTACTGACTCTAAATCCAATGGTTTTTTTTATTGTGAATTTAAATTGATAAGCATTTATATTGTAGTGATATAATTTAGAATTTCGAATGCAATTGTCATTAATGGCACGTATAGTGCGTTCAGTTTGGCCACTCGTTCAGCGTTAAAATCTGTCTGGTGGATATTAACGCTTTTTCGATAGCTCCTACTCCTTCCCGGGCCTCCGATCTCTGGAGCGTAAGTACTAGGGACTTATTTCAACTCCAGCCAACGGCAATTATGGGAGAACTCGTATTCGGGTCATTTACTTCAGTTCGTAAATATTCAAAATTAATGGGATATCTTCCTATAACAAGTAACAGCACGGAGGTATTTCTAGCATAATTTCAAATATTAAATATGTTTCGTTAAGTTAGTATCGTAAACGCTAGTAAAATTTATTATTGAACAGATGTTATTGGAGTCTTGCATTATAGAGTAAGATAAATTCAGTCTACTAGTCCCGCCACTACATGTATTCTATTATGCTACTTTTATTAAAAAGTTTATTCATCTGAAATTCATCATTAAATTATATTTGGAAAAGAATTATCAAAATTTGTTTGTGAGTATGAAACAATCGCCATGGCGATTAAAATAATGAAGTAGAGGGACGCCAATTAATTTCTCACCATGAGTCAAGTTTTTCATCCAGATAACACATATTGTAGATTGTGTTCCAATTTCAAAGTGTTTAATATCTCAAATCGTGCCATAAATACAAGGTAGAAACGAAGTTTAGTGGTTAAGAATAGGCAAGTTTCCCGTAAATTTCATATAAACATAGTTTTTATATTAAATCGTCATAAAATCCAGGTTAGTTTTCGTTTTTCAGTTTCAATATTCGTTCAATTCCATTAGTTGGTATTCAGTTTTATTTGAATTGGCGAAAAAGTGTTTTAGAACACTTTCAAACCCTCAGTTCGTATAACTAACTAACTAATTTGCGAAAGTTTGATTTTATTCAACAATTTCCCACAGATAGAACATTTCAATATCTAGTACTGTGTAGATCTCAATATTTGTTATTCCTAAATGCATTCATCCCACCGCACGTTAACAATTAAATAGATCGCTTGGACTCGTTCTCACTGTGTTGCCGAACACCGCTTATAACTCATATGCTGACAACAACCAATATTAGAGAACAAATGTATCTTATGCTCTTGATTTTTTGTGACTAAATATCATTTCAATACATAAAACTAGCGTAAACGCCCTGTTACAAATTCTTTTAATAATAGCCCAAAAACAGTTTTTTTGAAAATGTGTTGCAAAAATATCTTAAAGGTAGCCCAAATTGCGAGAACTGGCCCAATCATAACGTGCACATGTGATTAACATCGTGTGATTAACATCAAATGAGACTTTTAGTGAAAATGTTGTATGACAGTACTACTACATACTACATACTACATCTTTACTTCACAATTGTAACTACTACTAATTACAATAAAGTTGTCAGTGTTTGTTATGCAGGGGGTGTTCCATAACTATTTTTTCCATTGAATTGTCGGTTCAAATATTTGTCTTCGAATATGTTCGTGAATTCATGTCCAACATCATTAACTGAATGTGTCGGAGCTCCTCCCATTTGATACCAACAATGACGAAATAAGTTAAGAAGCAGTTCGTCTACACAATCAGATACTGTCGTTCTCAAAATTCCTAAGTATCTTTGAGTAGTATTTTCAACACAAATTCTGAGTGAAACTCGGTCAAACATAACAAGGCAAAATACATTGAAATTACAAACAACAGAGAGTATCGGCACACTCCTCACCACACAAAATGTTATTAATTAATTCGGAACAGCTGTTTCAAAGGCTCACTGGGCCCCCATTTTCAACCGGGTTACCGAATAAATCTGAACGAAAAAACTAAAAACTTTTACTTTAATTCTACCATGCATGTCTATCCCTCCTCTCGAGGAAAAAGAAGGGTATATATGTACAAATGTGTCTAACATGTAACTGTGTATATCTATTTCCAAATACCTACTTTTCTATCGCTTAACTCTAACATGCTGGGTATATATGAAACGGCCAAGGGTTTTATCCCGCCCTCGTAGAAAAGAGCGAGACGAAAGGAAGGTTACTTCCCGCTAATTCTCTATCTACGCACTCTAAGGATACTAAACAAATCAAACATAAATTGCAGAACACCGAGACTCGGTCTTCGTCAAGTGTAAACTGAAAGGTTCTTTTACCCTAATCAATCAAACAAGCAAGAGAAATGAAGTGGAGCATTATCCTTGTTCATGACCTGCGAATGTTGCATCTCTTTCTTAAGGTACATTGTCTCAAATGCGTCCAATTCCCGAGGTGAAGTTACGTTTTTAATTAATTTGAGATTTTCCAATTTGATTACATGTCCTGTGTTATTCATATGGTCAGCTACACTTGACGCTCCTGTTCGACCGAATCTATAGCATCTCATGTGTTCATTAAATCTAATACCTATCGCTCGTTTCGTTTGTCCAATGTAGGCTTTATCACAGTCGTTGCATGCAATTTTATAAATTCCCGACCTTTCTTTCATGTCCGGTTTGTCTTTTGGATTACCAAGAAGGTTCTTAAGTGTGTTTCGTGAACTAAAACATACGTTCATGTCTTGTCCCCTAAAAACTTTACTCCTTTCGATATTCTATGGAAGGGGAGTTTCACAAATTTCTTGTCGCGCGTTTCTACCGGTATCAAGGTCGTAGAATTTCTTACATAATGCCTATATTGGACTTTCTTAAGGATGCGGTCGACATCTATAGACGAGTAACCATTATAAATAGCCACATTTTTTATGAATTTAAGCTCTTTCTTGTACCTATTTTGGTTTAAGGGAAATTTCACTAGTCTATTAATTAAGAAACTAATCGCGGCCATTTACATTGAAATTAAAAATTATTTTGAAAATTTGCTTTTCTAATGATATGTGGATTTTCTGTATCTCAATAATGCCAATTTCATCTATCGATAATACCTTCCAAATATTTTTTTAGGAACAGTGGGTCTTCCTGAATTCTAATCAACATATGTTCACAAAATTGGATGCGTCTAACATTAACCCCAGGATGAACTGGCTGTATTCTAATAAAAGAGTACTTAGTCATAAATTTTATGTGTTTTTTTAATGCATTGTATTGCATAATGAGATTAAATAAATCTTGCACGGCAGATCTTTTTTAACCACAAGGGTATGCATTAAGATATGCTAATACATTTGTTTAAATTTATTCTTGTTCACTGACGGCAAATAAGGATACCTATCATTGAATGTCCGGTAAGTTCTATTAATAATCCTCAGACATTCCCCATGAATATAAAATAAGTTCGAAATGTTCATACTTGAATAAGCTTAATTTTCTATTTTGACTTACACAACGAGATCACAGAATGACTGTAACTTCGCATGGCATGCTGTTGAAATAATTAAGGATCAAAATTATTTAAAAAGTTGAAATTACTAAAAATTCTTCAAAAAATAGGTGTAGGGAGTGTTAATACAGATCGATGCAGAATTTAATTCCGCGTCATAATATGAAATAAAAAACGGGTCATTATACATAATTGAACTATAGTAAATACATTGTTACAGTTCTTAAAAGTTCTTCTAATGGGTGATTCGTCAAGTGTTTCCACACATAAGGTTAAAAAAAAAACACAGAAATGTTGAATGTTAATATATTTTTTTATGATAATGTAGTTTAATTAATTACAGTTATGTATGGAAGATTATATCCTGCAAATAACCACCACAGCTCATGTGGCATGTTCTAATGCTTCAGTTCTGCAATCGTTCTAGCCTTATTTCTGTAGACTCTACTCTTCAGATAACCCCAAAGGAAAAAGTCTGCAGGAGTTAAATCACACGAACGAGGAGGTCAATTGATACCGTCGTTTTTTGAGACAACGCGTTCTGGAAAACGAGCTGTTTCTCTAGTTGTATGGCTGGTGGCACCGTCTTGTTGAAACCAGAGGTCATCAGCGTTCAAATCTTACAATTGGTCCCATAAAAAGTCGGTTAACGTGCTCTGATAGCGAACGGCATTAACTGTAATCGCATTTTCAGCATCGTCTTCGAAGAAATACGGGCCAATGACGTCTCCATACCAAATGCCACACCAAAGAGTCACTTTTTGGGAATGCATTTCTTTTTCGATAATCACTCTTGGGTTTTCTGATCCCCAAATGCGACAATTTTGTTTGTTGACGAAACCATTATGGTGGAAATAGGCTTCGTCAGTAAAGATGATTTTCCTTGAAAAATTATCTTTTTGTTCAAGTATCCATTCTGCGAAGACTCGGACGCTGTGATCTCTCGGCTTCATATCTTGTGTCAACTGCATTTTGTAATGATGCAAATGCAAATCTTTGGCCAAGATTCGTTGTGTAGCGGAATAGGAGAGTCCCAGTTGTTGAAATCGACGCTGAATCGATGGGCGTGGTTCTTCAACACTTTCAGGAGCGAGAGCCATGTTTCCCTCCGAACGCTTTGGACGAACACGATGAGGTGCTTTAACTGTGCTTACAGCCCCAGTTTGCTCAAATATCTGAACCACATTTCAAATTGTGCTTTCCGAAGGTCGATTGTGTACACGGAAATATTCACACCCATTTTCATAATAAGCCCTAACCATCTTAGCACGTTTCTGGATTGTGTATTGCTCCATGAGTACTTTTGTACAAGTTTCTAGTTTGTAAACATCACAGATATAATTGTCATTCACGTTTCAAAAATATCAGAGGCTACTATGAAATCCTTAACAAATCACCCTGTAAAAGCGATGCCAATACCGATACTTACTTGACTGCTACAGATGATTTCAAAAATTTTTGTGCTAATGGAAAAAAAAATTTACATTTTGTATAATAAGGGAATTGATGCTAACGTCCGGCATGACCCGAAAAGCAATCATCTTGAAAATATTTTCATCGAGTTGGTCGTGATTCAATTAGCTTAAGTCCAAATTTTCAAAAAAAGGTTTAATTAATCACCCTATATAAATCGATTAAATTTATCACAACATTCTTTGAAAGTGAACTAATAAAATTAAAACTAAATTCTTAAACCATAATTTCTTTTCGTAGCAGATTATCGGATTTAAATTTCCTATACTTCCTCGGTATAACAAATAGCGAAATTAGTTCCAAAGTTGTCGGAAAACTTTCACATCGAAGCGCGGGGCGTATAAAATAGAACTTGCGTTTTCAGCCGAGTTTTCATTTCACTAATAATGTTACTCCGCTGGAAATGAATACTAATTTCTGTGCAGACCGGGTTTTCCCTAAGAACACCATATTACATAACTATTCGCAATTAACCAGTTTCCGCTTGTGTTTATGTTGTTCCAGATAATTTGGATAATTAAAGTTTCTGTTACGGTAATCATTTTATTTCGTTTTCGTAAAATTATGATAAATTTTCATGTTCATTTTATGGAAGTGCGCGTTGTGGAAGCTTCGGAATCTAGCAAAGGAACTTTTGTGATTAACTTACTGAAGTTACTCGGTAACTTGAAAAGTTTTTAGCTTCACGAGTATCAAACGTACGTACAAGATTTCGGAATCAGTTATGATACCGAACTCTAGAAGGAAAAAGAGAGGAAAAAGTGCCAGCGATATATAGAGTGTGTTTTCCCCGGAGACTCAAAAGGAAATTTGGGAATGGAGATTTTTAAAAACGGCTTCATTCGCGGTACATTTCTGGGACTTAAAAAACTTTCCTTTGAGAGAGAATTTCGATGTTCTGGATGTTTCGGAAACGTGGTTGAATCAGGATATTCCCTGATCCACTTACAATATAAACAATTACGCGTTGCTCAGGAATTATCGTCCTCCCTGGGTGCCACGCGGTTGAAATCCGACCAAAAATGGTTTTCACAAAATTTCACAAATCATGCCGAAAATAAGTTCACATTACTCAGAAAAGGTCAAAGTCTAACGTACAGGTGTTTGTTTTTAATCTTATAGCGAAACAACTTTGTACCGCAGTTTCAAACCTTATTAACAAACTACAACTGAAAATCGCTGCATTTGCGTAAGTTAATTCATCGTAGAATTCAAACGTGAAGTTGGTATTGCTGCATTATGTGTCATACATGGATTAAAAGAGCTCGTCTTGCTCTATACTTTAGCCTTAGAAAATTACAGATTAGTAGATTTGTATTTGTGTAATGACCGATCGAATTAGTGGGTGTCAAATTAAAGACTTATTATTAGAGCAACGCAACTGCACTGAAAGCCAGTGGCGGACGCATAAAAGTTTACACAAAATAAATTAAATGTGATACGTGCTCAAACACTTACCGTTTTAAGAGTCCTCCGTGAAATCACAAAGTGGATAATGTCTATTTAATATTTCTAACATTAGATATGTTTCCAAAGTCGTTTCGGCAAAGTGAGTGCGGCGTGAAGAAAAAGTGTTTTTGTATGCCGAAAACGAACGTTCTACATCTAGTGACGTTATTTGCGTAAGTAAAATAATCTTTCAAATAACTTAACGGTTCTGTTGACGCACCTTCACAAATTTGTCTTAATGTGCCAAAATCAGAGTCTTTATCTAAAACACTTTCAAACCTTTCTAAAACACAAAGATTTCTTACGTCTTCTATCGCGCATAGCTGTGCGTGAACATGTTGCACTATTTGCAAAGATTCCACTAACGACACCGAAGAATTTTGTAGTTTTTCTATCGCATCCGCTAGTCCCACGTAATTGTGCTGAATAATTTCCAAATCTGTTTTAACTTGACTACCTTGAAATTTCAAGCGGCTTTCCTTGACAGCCGCTTCCTTTGGGTCGAATTCTAAAATCACGTTCTTTATATTCTCAAAATATTTAAGATAATAAAATGCAGCCTCTAACCATGTTCCCCAACGAGTAAGAATAGGTTGTGGTGGTTCAGGAATACCGGGGCATAGTCTATGAAATCCCGAATACGTTTTGGGAATTTTACAAACACAGCTTTTGTATGTGCTATTAGAGCGTCTACCTCGGGATAACTTTCTGATACCATCTGCTATGAGACTGAGAGTATGAATTTTACATGTAATATGCAACAAGTTAGCACAATGTTTTTTAAGAGATCGACCTACATCACTCATAAACATCAACAGTTGATTTGTTGAAAGTTAAAACTTTTCCAATGTATTTAACACCAACATTGAAATTACTTCGGCAGTGCACTGTTGTATTCGTCTGGAAGCTAGTAAAATTGAGGGTGACGGTCGATGTGGTTCCATTGTGCGTACCATTACATTAACCACAGAATGTTTTTTACGATCTGTTGTTTCGTCCACACATAACCACAGTTTTTTATCTTGCAACTCCGATTTAATTCTTTTCTCGACATGCTCACGAGCAGACGGTACAACTCTCTGTTGTTCTCTCACTTGGTAACTTAAAGTCCGAATATTCATTCCAAAACGAGACGTATGCTTTCTTTCGTAGTAAATGAAATGGTAAATTACATGCAATAAACACATAAATTAAATTTAAATTTGTCATAATCTCGTGCGGAATTTATTTTTGAAACATGCCCTGCACTATTTACGTGCCGTAGACAATCACTTTTCGACCAACACACTAAATCTATTTTACACACTACACATTGAATTTTAGCGCCATCACACTTTAAATCAGGCATTTCTGCAATAAATTCTATTATTGTGTCCAACTTTGGTCGTTTTCGCGACGTAGGAAACATTTTCAAAACAAACGTAGAACTACGATATAGTATACGACAGCGTAGATGCATGCACAACAGATCGGCTTTCGAGTCGGAGTTATACTGACGCTTATACCGAATTGTCCCGGCCACTGGCTTTCAGCGCAGTTTGTGTTGCTCTACTTATTAAACTTCGTGGAAAGTTGGAACTATTATCAGGGTCTATCCCAGCAAAACTGATGATACATATAGATAGTCTCGGATGTCCTGCATAATATCCTAAAAGAAAATCTTGCGGTTTTGCTGCGTTTATTGTACGGCTAACGAAAAATAGTCAGCATGCGCTTAGTCTACAGTGACATTACAATTTCTACCTTGGGAACTATTACACCTGTATCTTTTATTTTGTTACCTAATTTGTTTCTGTGAATTTCAAATCAGTGTTGGGATAAATTATAATTTGTTAAAAAATTAATAAATGATTGATTTTCAATTTGTCTTGATAATATTACTTTTGTAGCTTTAATTATTTCATTTTGAACGCACTTAAATTTATTGATTTTTGTAAATTTTATTCTTGTACTTTTACATATATCTTTAAATTTAATAAGTGGCTGTGTCTAGAAAATCCTTTTTTACAGTTATTTGTTTGATATTTAAAATAGCTATTAAAAAATAGCTGAATTTCTTTCAAACTAGAATATCTATAAATTTTAGAAGGCTGTTCTACCACGCCTGACATATTGTTGATAAGAATTTTACAAACATATTTACCGAATGTTAAGAAGAAAACAGAAAACGATCAATAACAGAGCATTGAAAAACAAGACTATATCAAAATAATATTTATAAGAAAAATATGTTCTTGTGGTTTAGTGTAATGTTCGATTTAGTATATATAATCAATTCCAGTTGGATGAAGCTCTGGCTATATACAACGATATATCTTTAACAAGAAACAGGTACCAATATTTATTGAACTGCTTGCACACTAAACAGTGCAGTTTATTGCCATCGTACAAGAAATTGAGGGATGCTAAAGTTGAATGTTATCCAACTCCAATTGGAATTACTGACATAAGTGCGAAGGTAACACTACAGTCGCTCCTCGATCACACATGCAAAAGAATTTTGATGATCGACTCTGTTGACCTGCAAAAATCATCACAGTTACGTTTATACACTAAGTGGGGCTGTGATGGTTCTTCAGGACAAAATGAATATAAACAAATTCTTCCTGGTGAAAGCTCCCTAATAGCTGGCAACAATTTATTTGTCGTTTCCTTGGTACCAATTCGCCTTATTGATGAACTAACACATAGTGTAATTTGGCAGAATCCCTCTCCAGCTTTTGTGAGAGATTGCAGCTCCATTTCAATCGGGTTTTCAAAAGAAACGCCTGAAAAAACAAGAGCTACTGTGGAGGAAATAAAAGTGCAGATCCGTACCTTGTTAATCACTTCAGTAACGAAAAATGAGAAACGGGTCACAATAAAGCATGAGCTTTTGTTTACAATAATTGATGGTAAAGTTGTGCAGGTACTAACCCATATTCCTTCTATTTCAACATGTGTTGTATGCTTTGCCAAGCCCACGGAAATGAACGATCTGGATCGGGTGAGGCAGAAACAAGAAAACGAAAACGCTTTTAGATTTGGCCTCTCAACATTACATGCGTGGATAAGATTCATGAAGTTAGTTCTTCACATTTCCTATAATTTGTCGTTTAAGAAATGGGCGGCAACCACCGAAGACATGAAAAACGAAAAGCAAGCAAAAAAGGCTTACATTCAAGATAGATTTCGAAAAGAGTGTGGACTGATAATGGATAAACCACGACAAAATAGTGGAAACAGTAATGACGAGAATACCGCTAGAAGATTTTTCGCTAATCCGGCTTGCACAACGGATATAACTGGAGTTGATGAAGAGCTTATTTCCAGATTTCACATAATACTACAAACAATGTAATGCGGTAGGTATTCCCAAAAGTTTGGTCAGTATGCATTTGAAACTGCACAATTGCATGTGAGCAAATATAATTGGTATTCATCAATATATAAAGTCCTAATTCATAATTCGCTATAATGCAGTTTTGCCACTCAGACAGTTATCTGAAGACGCCCAGGAATCGCAGAATAAAGATTACAAATTATACAGATTACATCGTGCAAGAAAATGTTCGCGTTTTGCTACGAACGAAGACGTTTTCCATACCTTACTGTTTACATCCGACCCCTATATATCCAGTCTCAGAAAAGTATCCACGACTGTAAATGTTGAACTGGACGAGGAAGCAGTTCAATTGTTAGAGCAAAAGCATTTTCTGTTTTAGTGCTCTTCCATTATGTAAAACAACGTAATTTTCAGTTAATAGTGCTAAAATAAGATACCAAATATTGCTGCATTTTATGCAGATTTCGTACAAACACCTAATTGTTGTTATGTAGATATGTACTATTATTTTCCAATAGATAAGTTTGCTTTTATTTAACAAAGAACTGATTTCACATGATTACGCTGTATTATTAAGGTAACGATAAATTAAGGTTTTCTAAATGTAGATATTGCACAAACACTTAACTCTTGTTGTTAACTGTTATTTACCAATAGAAAAGTTTACTTTGATTTAATAAAAAATTGATTTCGCATTATTATTAAAATTACCATAAATTAAAATTTTTTAAGCAAACAATCGTAAATTTCTTGTGGAGAATTTTGTATTCATTTGAGATCTTAGACATTTCTGTACATGTCTGCCAAATTTCACTGCTATATTTTTATTGATAAGAAAGTTACAGATTTTTTACCATCGCAAAGCAGTTTGGCCCCATAGTGCAGTATATGCGGAAACATGGATTAAAATATGCGTGGAAAAGGCTTATTCACAACCATTCCTGGAATACATGTCTCTTAGTTTTGTAGTTACTAGGAAAACATACCATGTAAATGTTTGCTACAGACCTCTCAATACTTCGTTTCTTGATGAATTTGAAGAGAGTTTATCAGAACCTTTTCTGACTACTTTGTACCTTTGGGAGATTTCAACATAAATTTGCTTGACGTTTCTGACAACAAAAGTATTAGATTTCTTGATCTTCTTAAAACGTACAACGTCATGCAACTTATTGAGTAGCCCACTCACTCCGCGACATCTAGCCTTTTTGATCTGATAATAATGAACTTAGAAGATTTGGCGCAGGAACACAATGTAATACCTACCCACTTTTCCGATCACTACGGAGACTTCTGCTGTATTAGGATCAGTAGTAAATCTAAAATATATTCTAGGTTTAAGATTCATTCCTTTCAACACTTCGACCAGCAACAATTTCTCGTTGATTTATATCAAGCTCCTTGGTACTTGCGATTTTAATGACGTAAATTTAAAAGTTTCTTTTTTTTCACTTTGAACTTCCAGATCATTTACATAATGTGGATAGCTTCAACGCACACTTCTCATCTTCGGTCAAGACCCCTCTGATACAATCAGTTCAGTGCTTTTGATTCTCTTCAATTACAGCACCATGATAGTGTCGTTCAACCTCCATTTCCTTCGTGTTGTAAATCGTCGTATTTAATGTAATATTTTCATTACATATAACATGCAAGCAAGTATAATTTGAACATATATTTACTAATATTTGCTTGTTCCTCCTCTGTGTTTTATTTCCTCAATCCTTTTTGGCATACTGCCAATACAGCTGTTTATTTTTTTTTAATTTCGTCGCTATTATGCCATACATCTTCAATATGGTACATTGTCTTGCATGAAAAGTATATGGTCCTTGAGTCGGATCCAATGAACCAATATAAACTATTAAATAGTTCTGTAAAGCTTTTTTATATTGTTTTTGTTCCATTGTTCCGTTAACGAAATATAGTAATAGTAATGTAGTTATAGTATCTGTCGTAATACACGACCAAACCGTTATAAATGGGGGGTGTTTAATAGATTTGATCGTACATGCTTCTTTATAACGCTCTGAAGGACGTCGACGAACAAATTGGCTTCTCTCCTTTAGCACTTCTAGCCACGATTTGTCGCTATAAATAATCTAGAAAAAAGTAGAAAATGTAAAGAACCATTAGGCGAACTATGAGGATGAATTTGACCAAAAATACAGATGATAAATGAAACTTACTTTTCCCCAAACTTCAACTGTATATTTTTTACATTCTTTAGCCCATTGAAATCGCATCACTTTCATTTTAGATGTTAATCTTAGATTCTTTGCCGGACGTCTGCATTTCAAGCTTCATGAAGACTTCTGCGGACTGTTCGGGCTGATATTTGTATACCTTCTCTACTAAGAATTTTATGAACACCTTTAGTGGATAAAAAACGATGTTTTGTAGCCACTTTTACTGTACAACGTTCATCACTTACAGTTGTTTTGCGTGTGCCGGCCCAGCATGTTCCGCCACTACTTGTACTAGGAATATTCCCCTTAATTAATTTCGCGACTCCCAGAACAGTTTAATGTAACACACCCTCTTTTTGTGCAACTTCACGTTGAGAGAACTCTCCCGTCTCTAGAAGAGCAGAAATTCGTGCTTTTTTCTCTGTGGTTATATAAAAAACTCTTTAAAGTATTATAAGTTCTTTGGAAAATCGATAAAATACTGTTTTTATTTACATACAGCCTTGGACAAAATTATTGGGCACCCTCGCATATGGTTTATATCTCAACTTTCACCAGTAAATAAATTAACGGATGGTATAAATGTAATATTTTATTTAAGAAAAAGTAAAATTCAATATCATGTATTATATGTTCATAAAAATTATCGATACATACTCCAAAATTGTTAATAACTTATCTCCTCTTGCACCACCATTTTGTAATGATTCTTCTGATCTATATAATTGTCACTGGAATTTCACTTTTTTGAAGCGATTTTTTACACTTTCTAATGCCAACCTTCGTTTTTTCCCACTTCGCCACTATTCAACTGCTTTCTGTTTATATATTCTAAGCTAATAAAACCACCTTGTGCATTGCTGGTACAGGTTTCTTCCAATTCTTCATGTATCATTTCTTTGATATCTTCCCGTAATGGTTCATCATAGGTCTTTCACCATTTCTGGCGCAACTGGTCGATTTCCATCCAAATATTCTAATCCATACATTGTTTCAAATTCAATAGAAATGTCCTCTATACATTGGTCTATTGAGGGGTAACACCACTCCAGCGGCCGAAAAGAAGACCAACCTCTGACGATTTTTTTTGGGAGTATAATAAGAGGAATATTATTGTACAAAATAGCGGCGAGAGCCAATCTTCGAGATGATCTTTTTAAAAAAAACACCTCCAGTAGCGGACAAATTTCTCGTGAAATATAAGAACTGGAACAAAAAACCAAAACAAATTAAAATCTATATACTATTGGCTGTAGAAGTACGTAGGGATTTTTTGTTTAATCAAATTTTGTAAAAATGGTGTACTTTTGACAAAAAAAAAACGATTTTTTGCTAAAAAAATGAGCAGCAAATTGTTTATAAAATAAAAAGTTGACATTGCACCAAAAAACCCCTACGCACTTCTATGAAGGAGGCAATTGTGAAGCTACTGTCAAAATTTCAAACTGATCCATGCAACCGTGTTGAAGTAATGTGTTCGCTAAGATTGAAAAAAGTGGTTTCGAGAAAGTCGCGTTTAACGTTTTACGAGCACTTAAATGCTTGAAATTTTTGTTTACCTTTAATCGGCGATGCCTGCACCATACATTTCGCCATCCAGATTGAAGCTCGCCTCTTCTTCTTCCTTCCTGAAGGATTTTAACAGCAATCGGACCTTTTTTGCAGCATAAGTCAGTGATCGCCCCAAATACTTGATGCAGCGCTCGTCCGTTTCGACACAGAAATTGTAACAATTCGTTCCAATTTTCATGCCTAAATTTTGCATGAGCCTCGTGACACTTGATAGGCCATCATTATATATGCCTACATACATGGCAGTATCGAGCACATGCTTGCCACTGGACATGCTTAAACTGCACATGCTTGCAACTCTCGTTGCCATTTTGAGTATAGCCGCCGATGCAACATGTAAGCAGATCATCGCTGCTTAATTCTTCGTAAATTGGTAAAATTACTTCAAAAACTGTAGTCGAGAGAGATGGTTTATGCTTGTAATCTGCACTACCAATGGCCTGTGCCTTTTGCCACGAGCACAACGAATTTTCTCCGAGCGGGTAAGTAATATCGATACAAATTATTTTAATATCGTTTTATCATTTTGCTTATCACTGATTCGGATCAATCATCACTCCACTGTGTGTAATATATGGCACGTAATATAGATTGTTTAATTAAAAAAAAAATGTAATTGATCAGTAACAAATGAATGTCAAAACTATTCTTGATAGTTGTTTTATTTGCAGTAGAAGCATAGGTAGGTTTGCGTCTTCAAATTCATCTGGTGTTGTTCCTAAAAATTGCAGACTTCTGTCTAAAAGTAGATCACATTTTTCAATTTTAACGGCGAGTTCTTGTTCTAGTTTGTAAAGTGCCTTGGCTTCATTCAGTTTACCATGGAGAATGGCTTTAGTTGTTATATCTTCCCTGTACAATAATCTCTTATTAGTTTCCTTCAATACTCAAGCCATTCTCCACATTCTGCTTGTTTCACTGTTTTGCGTTCTAGGGAACTCCTCTCCTCCTCACTTTTTACCAAATTTTTTAGAAAACCTATTTTTGCCATCTCGAATATTTCTTTGTCAATATCTAGCTTTTGACAGTTTTCTCCGTAGTCTCCTTTACCTTTGTCAATTACCTTATGTTGTCGTTAATTGCCTCCGTTTGGCTTCACAAATTTTGTTCTTTCTACTATTTCCCAACTGTTTAATTCTTTCGTAGCATTTTAGCCCTAGAGTTTTCCTCAGACGACTGTGTGGCTTTTTTGTCTTGAAAGATACTACGGCTGCATGGCATCTAGCCCCGTAAACGCCTCTAAGTTAATAATTAATTCTTTTGCCTCCCACAAATTTAGCAGTTATGCTATTAAAATCTTCTACAATATTGCTATTAAGGTCTTCTAACAATGACTTTATGTTTAGTTGTAGGGTAACGCTTCGTGAGGCATTGTAAAATCCTTCACATTCTGCAAATTCTAAAATATAAGCTGTTTCCTTAGTCTCACTTATAAAATTTTCGGCCTAAAATAATATCCAAAGCTTATGTTACATTTTCAATTTTATATAAATTTTCGGAAAATAATTATGAAATCAGTACGTTATAAACGGCTTCCTCTAAGCAAAAAAACAGATTGGATATGTCATCGACTCAATAGTTTCCTGTTTCAAAATTAATTGTTTAAATTTTTATGTCAATGAAGTGCTAAAAAATCATCAAGATGTACCTATCGGAATAATAACAATATATGTCATAAATTTAAACTAATTATAAGGCTCCAAATTATTGACATATTTAGTGTGTTCCGTTATATACTGTAAGTACTAGGCAGCGCTGTAATTACGTTCCATAAACCACTTCTGTATACTGGCAGTATGACTGCCGATATCTATGTGACGTCATAATTATCCGCCATTTTTGTACTGTAACTTACCTATCAAGAATGTATGGTTTCAGTACTAAAAAAGGTTATGTAGGAACACTATAAAACATTCCGTTATTCCAGCATTACCACTGCTATCATCAATATCGGAACAGTTTTGAAAACCTACTGCCTTCATACTGTAATACGTCATAGTTCAGTACTCTCTGTATATAAACACACTAATAATTGAATTGCCGGAAAATGTTTTTGCTTTTACAAAGATATCATCATATATCACTTGTTAGTATCTCATAATTTTTGTTGTAGTGGAGGTGTTATCTTTACAGTCCTGATTTTTCATAAAATAACACGATTTGATTTAGTAGTAATTGTTTGACTATTTACTTCTTAGCAGTAATGCATGACGAATATTATAAAGGTACTTATTTGAAGAAGACTGGAATTGTTTCAAATTTTTCAGCGTACCACTTTTTTTTACGATAAAATTTCATTACTTTTCGTTTCGATGCATTGAGCTTTCCCATATTTTTCGAGTATTTATAATCAAAAACTCCAAAATAAACTAAGTAGTATACACCAACATTATTGTTTATGTCCAGAAACTAAAAACTTGAAACTACAAGAACTATTCAAAAAAACTAAAACTAACTTTTAAAACTGTGACTATAAATACAAGTAACTCAACTAATTGAACTAAGCAGGTACTTATTTAAAAAAACTCTCTAGAACCCAACCAATACTATGTACTCAATGAATGCAATTGCAATGCAGTAGATGAGAGACCGGCGAGAGAACAGCAAGGAGGTTAGAGTAACCCTTGTCACTCTAGCCATGTAATAAATGTCACCTTTGAGATGGTTTATTGCTTTACTCTATCCACACATCCATTTTATACGTACGTCATAAAGTTTCAATTTCACGAAAATGTATTAATTACCCGCGCCAAGAGATCTTAACTATTTTTCAATATATTTGAATGAAATAAAGTATATCGAATTCTGCATCTTGAAGCTTACGATCGGACCAGTTAAATTTTTCATATCTTTGCAATTACATCAATAATTAAATGAAATCGCTTTTTCTCTTACATTTGAAAGGAGTTGAAGTCTTTCAATTAATTTTTTAGGCTTAATTTTAATAATTTTGTAAAAGTACCCGGTCCAATCGTAGATAAAGGTTCAAAGAATATATTTTGAAAAAGAAAATGAAAATCGGTCGGTCCATTTTTCACCTAGGCTGGCGCAAGTTTACATGTAGCCCTTTAGAAATACTAAACGCCTATATGTATCAATAATTTCTATTAACATCTAATACTAAATAATTATCGAGAAACGCAGAAACCCCCGGTTTTCAAAACCCGATATCAGCCTCCAAAATTGTTTCTTAGCCAGTATTTTACATAGTCCTATAAGATCTACAAACCACCTATGTTTCATAAAATTCTGGTACCCTTCCTTGTGAGACAAAAATAAGCAACATACGTGCATAAACATGCAACATACGTACATAAACAATTACGAACATAATTTATATCTACGACATTTTAAAAATTCGCCAGCACTACGTCTTAATAAGCATTCAACTCTAGAGCTTTCATGTTCGTTAAGGGCTGTTCCGCGGTTCTCGGGGAATCGTATGTTTGTGTTTATAACGTACATGTGGCTGGCGGCATCAGAAGCGCGCCAGTTTCGCTCTCTTGCTCTGTATTTGGTATGTCGCCCTCGCAGACTAACAATAACGAGAGAACAAAACCGAAAAAAAAACGAGCAGTTCGACGTTGCCAAGACGCACACGTTGTTGTGATTGGCTACCAATGCAAGTCTGGCGGCGCGGCCTGCAGAACAACAACAATGAGTGCAGTATCAACAACAGCAGCAACAACGGAGGCAGCAACGACAGCAGGAGTAAAAGCAACGAACACATATGTACACCTCAGTATATACCTACATATACTACGTTCCGTTCAAAAGACCGATGCAACCCTTCTACGCAACGTCGTGTCTAATGCGCCCAACAAAGAAAAAGATAATTGGAGTTTGCGTACGTGTGTACGAATGTATGTATGTGTAAAAAAGTTGGATGTTTGTATACGTGAGCGTACGTGTAGGTGAATGGTTCGGAGGATGCATGTGCGCGTGAATATTCCGCTCCCAAACCGAGCTGATGCCGCCTCGAGTGCATCTCCAAGAATCTGTCAGTTTATGATTAATTAAATGTTGGCGCAAGGGTTGCTGGTCTTGATCGGATCGATTTCGTCGCTCTGATGTATCGAATATCTCGATGAAATACGGCTTATGAATATTATAAAGGGGCATTTGAGCTCTCTTGTGTATGTATGTGCAAAGCAACAGCATCTTGAAATTCTCGTTGGTTAATTAATTACATGCAATCACAAAAATAAGGTCTATAAGCTTAAAACCCTAGGTATTTATTAGCCTGCAAAGAAGTATTGTTTCAAAACGTAAAACTAAGAAGGTAATATATGCAGTGTGTTCATGGATAGACCTATAATTGTACTTATAAACGTTTCGCTTTTCAATTTTACAGAATAAATATATTTTTATAAAAAGCTTTGCTTATTTTGAAGTATTTTATAATAATCTGCAGGATGATCGATAACTAATAAAACAGGCAATTGTGTCAAGAATAAAGCAGCAGTTACTTGAAAAATAACTAATAGTTTCTATTCGATTATAATTATGATATCACCCGTAGTGAATAATAAAAACCAAGAAAACTCAAACGCCGCAGTTGAATGCATTTAAAAAGTCGTATTTGTGAGAAAATAATGCTAAACACAAACTGTAAACGTGACTTACATAAACATAACATTACTTTTAACTCGAACTTTACTCCGGTGTAAACCAATATCTGGCATAAACGGCTCGGTGGTCTACTAGTAAGAGGGCCTGTGCTTGACTGGGCAGAGTTAGGTGCTGCGTGTTCGAGCCCCGCTAGGATAAAATTTTCTTAACGGGCTCCCTTACACTCCCGAGTCACCATTCGCAGTTGGGGTACAATTAATTACTGTTAACCCTTTGGGGCGAGGGGGTGATAGTCACAAAGCCACGGAACACAATGACAAGCTTTAAAAAGCTTACTCACCCCGTTGGGCCGTCATCACACTAAAAAAAAGACCATAACGTTTTTATTTCACAGTCAAATCATTCTGGCTTTTTGTATCGCTCGAAAGGCAGACAACAATGCTATTGAACTTCTAACAACATGTTTTGTCCAGCGTGTGTTGAAAGCACCATCTTGATTTTGTCGATATATATGTGTACTAAAAAAATATCTGAGAGGAAAAATAAACCCGCTCATCCTATTTTGATAAGTTTCTTAGAAATGTTATTCCGTGTAATTTTAATCGACTGTTATTAAAGTTTATTGGGAATTATTATTGTTTTTGACAATTCGATAATCATACCTCATTTTATTTACATGTTTACATATAAAAATGTAGCAAATCAGCAAATCCCTTACAGTTGAAGATTTCTCTATTACGTATCTAAAAATCAATGAAGAACTAAAACTCTTTTACAAATAGCATAAATACAGGTATCCTTTTTTGCAAATTTTCAAACTCTGTAGCTTTTTCCAGTAAGATTTAATCATTTAAATCTTGTAATGAAACAAAACAGAACACATTGAAATTAGAAAGCATTTCAGTGGTTTCAAGGCAGCGAGACCTTAGTTGATCTACAGGCTGTTCAACGTTTTCAGCACACTATTACTTAATTATTAGTTGTTGTAGTAGTAATAGCTTTTATTTTTTAGTACAAGTTACTAACATATGCACAAGAAACACGTTAACAATACATATATAGATTCAAAAATATATAACGTCTAGTCACTATTTAAGAAAAGAAATCAATAAAACCTTGAATTGAATTGGCATTAACTTACGTTAGATTCACGTTAGAACAATGTTTCAGACAGAACGTTGAACGATTTTGTTTCCATAAACTTAAGACTTCTCTGTTGAAACAAAACAAAACCCGGATGTAGACATGACAAAAGGTTAATAAATTTTTAACTTCTTTACAAGAATCTCTCCGTCTCAAATTAAATAGTGTTGAAAGACTTGTAAAATAAAAATACGATCTGTGTCAGCACGAACCCCAGTATATAATTTCGTAACGCATCCTGGAATAAAATTCAGAGTAGTGAAATGATTTAACAGCGAAGTTACTTCAATTGGAAATTACCTCGGTAGTGTAGGACATAGCTCCTCTACACAATTGGACTAAATTCTCACCTATAGCGAGGCCAAGCAGACCTTCAAATTTTAAATTATCTACCCCTTCATTTCAGAAAATTTATTTTATTTTATTTTTTCGCTTTCTAACAATTTGTTAACTACACTTACGTGCATAGAAATCGATCACATCGCATTTTTGACCATACTGTAAGCGGGTGTGACTCTGTGACAGTCTTTGAAAGTTCTTATAAGCCTAAATACAGACACAGAAACAAACTCGACCACCAATAACTGTTTCTCCACTCTTCTTTAAGATATTGATGCGTTTCCAAAACCTAATCTTTAGGTATTAATTTAAAAAAAAATAGAAGAATCCTTGTCACAAACTCATTCTGCAATACTGGATATTTTTTTACTAGAAGCACAGGGAAATAATAATGGTACAAATTCACATCAAGATCTTTGTAATTAAAACAATTCTATATATGGGTCATTTTCAATAACCGTCAACCTTTCAAACTCAGTACTTTTAAAAAACTGATCTAAAGATTTAGGTGTCCTGTAAACTTTTGCGAATTTCTACAGTCGTGTAGAATATGGTTTTAAACTGGAAAATCGAATAAATAACCTTGAACATTTTTTGCTCGTGGATTTGTGTTAGTGTTTTGAACATTTTAACATTTCCGTCACACACAAAAAACCACCAAATACGAAAAAGAGTCCCGTATTACTTTTATTCATTAAAAATATGATTTTAAACCCCATAAAAATAACGCATTTAAGAAATTGGTAGAGAAAAACACAATAAATTACTAAAAAATAAAAAAAACACTTCAGTTTTTATTTTTTTTGCAAAATGCAAAATATTTATGAAGAAAATCAGTGGAATTAGTACCATAGTAACCATGTTTTCTTATATCTAAAAGCAAAAATATCCTTATAGTTCTTTTAATATAATTATTTACAACCTAGGGTGATGGTAATGTGAAATGGGGACGGAAATAAGAAATTGAGAAAGTGAATACAAAAACTATTTAAAAAACACCAAAAAAATCTATAGTTGCTCGTAAACAAAACGTAAAAGTTATTTCACTAGTAACATTGCAACTTACCATTCTTAACTACTAAGTACTAAGTACTCCCAATAAAGAATCCACTTCGCTCATATTCTCAAATTTAAATAGAGATGACATCTTTGTTGGTGCGTTTAAAGTACAAAGGATCTCGTTTTTAGGAATTATTTGATCGGCCTTTTGTGGCCACAAAAAAACTTTTCTGATTTCTGCATGAATGAAATTGTAAGGTTACTGCCTTTGACATTTAAAATCCGCCATGGGAACCATTCAGGCTCAAATGTCACGGCAACCCATTCGCCTTTTTCTTTTTTTTTATGCCATCCACCACAACATCTACAACATTATCATCAGCTAAAAAATATTAAATTTACACCAGTGCCAATTTGGTACTGCTTTGGAACCAAATTGTTGTGCAAATACAACTCTTTGCACTGAGAACACGCTTGGGAACGAACGCATTTAAACACTCTTAATTATAGCTACTAATTTTGAGGTTGTGAATGTAGCTTTAATCTTAGGCAGTTTCTTTTTGTTTGTAGCCTTTCTGATCCTATTTTCTGTTGATCGACGTTCTAATGCTTCTTCCCTCATAGATTTTAACTTGTTTTTTTTATATTAATTGTTTAATTTTTTTTTCGTTTTCACTAGGGCTGACCGTTACTGTAACACTTTCTGAACGACCATTAATTGAAACGCATACTGAAGTTATAAACTGTGGTTAGGAAATCAGAAACTGTACAGCGTTAATTTAATTTTTTTTTATATTTAATAATCCTTTAATGTTACTCTTAAAGAAGTTGTCCTATGGGACGGTAAAAAAAAACAAAGAACACGATATTTTGCAGGGGGAAACAAGTAATTTACACACGCTGTCTGTAAAGCAACATAACCAAACACTGTCCAAGAGCTCCTAACGCCATCCAACGACTGATTTCACTACTTAAATCATGTGACGGAAAAAGCAAATCGCGGTTACACAAGAAATATTCGTGCTTTAACAATATTCATTATTGGCACTTTTAACTTATAACCAATTTTAGAAAATGAAGACATGACAGATTAGGAAAAAATAAGTGTTACTGTAATCAATAGTAATTATAGTAGTAAAAAGTAAGTCGCAACATTGAAATATGCCATAGTTACGCGTGACAGAAATGAGAATTTAATTGTTTAAAAATTTAAAAAAATATATAAAATTAAAAGTTTTGGCAATTTTTGGTTTCCGCCTTATGAGAACGGGTCTCAATCCATTTGATACAGCAGAACATATTTTGTAAATTTACGAAATACGTGTGTGATATCCCAGTATCATCAAAGTAAAACACTATTAAATATGACCCATATAATTAGTATACTTACGACTAATTTAACAGTACATTAACGATGGGGAAATACAAAATCTAGGTCATATCCGGCACATGGAATATTCCAATGGGCTTAGGGGATTGAACACCAAGAAAGATTTCTTCCTTTTTATTCTGTTATCATCTGGTACTTTTGGCCATTTCCACTTCCTTATTGATTTTTCCGCAACTGACACCATGTAACCACCCGATCTTGTTTTTGTAACTATTCCCAGGTAGAGTGTTCCCTCATAGTTAAAATTATGTTGAAATTGCATAATTTTGTAGCTAACAAGTATACTTTTAAGAATAGTGACCTGTTTTAGCTCTCCAGCAAATATGAAACTGTGTACAAGAGAAAATTTGACAAAATTTTGCAAAAACCTGAGGACCGACAAAACTGTGTTTCGCTTATTGGCCACCAGGGTGCACCATGCACTAGACCAAGAGATGCCACAGTTCCAAAAAACATAATAAAAACCATGTGTCACAAAAACACCTCGCTAAGCACAAAATGACCCTAGCTTAAGGTAATTATTTTTTTTTAGGAACTAGACCTCAAATTAAAAAAATACTTGCCATTAAATGCTGTTTGAAAAATAATTAATTACGCTGTAACATGAGCTTAAATTTATCAATAGTGTGTATTTTTTATAATTGTTCTGGTATTATTTGTATTATATTATCATCAACTGCGTTCAACCAAGTGCGATCCGATTACTTATCCTTGTTTATTGCCATTCTCAATTACCCGGTCGCTTATGTAGCTTCGCATTCCCCTCTCTCTGTCCCTGGCGCTTTATTAGTGAGATATAACACTGTCCAATGATAATCCCGGTAGAACATCTACATAACTCGTCTTCTCTCTATTTTCTTCACGTCCTTAATGTTTGGATCTAATGTAATATTTCCCTACAAAAATGTACAAAATAGATTCAATAATGATAGATTCAATCGTATCGTTATCATAATTTCACAAATTAAATATCACACGTTAATAAGTCGTCAGGTCGTGTGAGAATTGTCTATACTTTTCAGTTGCCTACACTTTCTAAGGTCAATATTAATTCAAGTTTTAGGTATTCAAAAGTACGCGGTGTATCAATGCGTGAAGCGTTACCACAGGGAGTTCGCGTAACGTCAAAGTTTTCCATTCAGTTTTCCTTCTTTCAATTTAATTCTCGTAAAATGTTAGTATTTGCTGTTTATTTTATTTTAAACTGCTGAAAGAGTGTCTAGGGTACACTCCCGGACCTACGTACCATGAAAATTAATTAATTTAGTTGGACAAACAATTTTTCTTTTTGTTATAACATCACACTATATGTACTTATATTGTTATTTTTACATTAATTTGCACGTAATTCGTTTTTCAGTGTTTTATCAGTTGCTAAGTATATCAGCAAAGCACATACTACCCCGAAAAAAGCCGTCCAAACATTCCTTTTACTCGACAATGGGCTTTGTCAGGAAGCTGTTGTCCGCCGTCTGAATATGACACGCTCGGCGATTCGAAAGGTGTGCAAGCATAATGAGGAAACTGGATCCTTCCATCAGCGACTAGTAACAGGCAGAAAGCAATCTACAACTAAGCGAGATTACTGCTTTATTGTGTCAACGATATTAAGAAACCGGCAACTTAATGCGGTTCAAGTGCAATAACAGCTCTTTGAAGACCGAGGAGTGAATATTAGTCAGTGGGCAGTAAGACGAAGACTACACAAAAAAAATCTGATCCCAAAAAACCTGCAACTTATTTACTTTATTGGTGACGATTTTACTTTTATGCACGAAAATGTTAGTTTTCAAGTTATGAAGTGGGTAGCATGGAGCCCGAGCTTAAATCCAATTGAGCATTTATGGGATGAGCTAGAACGAAGAATCCGAGCCAGAATTCTTGCCCTGACGTCGATCCCAGGGCATTTTGCTGCAGTAGAAAAAGGGTGGCATGTTGTCCCACAAGAAACAATATCGAATTTGATTAAGTCTATGCCTAATCATATGTGAAAATAACATGTTTTTCTTGTTTCGTGTATTTTATGTTTGAGAAGATGAAAGGATTTCTAATTAAACTAGGCTCATGTTCAAACGTATTAAATGATCTTTCAAACAACGCGTGTTTTTTAATCCGAGATCTAGTTTAAAAAAAAAATAATAAATCCAAAATTACAAAGTGGTCGATTTCTGTGCACATAAGTGTACTTCAGATCGGTGCTCTCTAAACCTGTAGGTCCCTGGCATTTCGTCAGTTTGTTACCCTATAGTTGTGCCACTGTCTATCTACTTTAAAGCACTTTGTTGCTTTTCCCCATCAATTAGATTTTTTTTTTACTTCTTTTAATTTTAAGGCTTAGATATTTTGTGTCATTCACTTTTGGCATGCATGGTTATTCAATTAAGAGCATACAAATTACTGGACTATTTTAACGATTAGTCATCGGAGCGTCCGTAATAAATACGGTTTGAGAGCGCTATATACGTAAATGTACAAAGTACACGACTGTGAACATCGGGGTTGACGTGTTCCTTCCACTTCTTCGTCTCCTTAGGTACTCTTAATGTTGTCGCCCTCGCTGCGTCTACCTCCCGTACACCTCCTCCCCGGCCCCGCAACGCCACCGTCCACCGGTTTCTCAATTCACGCGAATACCGAAATTAAAAACCATCCCGTCCCATCCCGCGCGTCGTCCCGTCTGCCGTTTGCGCCGCGCGTTAAATTTAAATAACCGGTTTTCGGTCGAATCACGGACCCAGACCATAACTCATACCTTGGCGCACATATAACCACCGCACACACGCTCACATCTGATTGATGAACATCGAACGGAAAATAGAATAAAAGAAAAACGAAAACAAAAAGGAAAAAATACGGACGAAACGAAATGAACCGAGTCCTCGGCGTGTATGTGTGAATGCATGGATGCGCCGCGCATGCAAGTGTATTGTAGGGATCCTGATGCGTATACGTCATGTGTATATGCCGGCTATGTATGTCTGAACGTCGAATGTGGTCGAATCAGCTTTTTGCCAGAGTTTGAGTGAGGTTTCGTGTAGAATACTATCTTGCTGTTTTTCTTTTCATGTCCTTACGCAAATAACCTGAATTTTAAGTCTCGTAACAAACGAATCCTACTGGAAGATAATTACAAGGACAAGGGATTCCTTTTCAAATTTCCGGCAAATTTTATATACAAGGTTATCATACAATAAGGGATATATTTATTATACAACTTCAACATATTAAGGGAACAACAAAAATCAATAGAAACTGAATTTCTTGAGTAATACGATTTCTTATGTCCAACACTGTTTACCGCAACTGTTCAGTATGACCTCAATTTTGGTGGTATAAAAGCAACCATGGTACTTGCACTCGTTTTGATTCTGCATTAACACTATTCATTTCTAGCGGATTAGTATTGACTATTGTTAGGGTAAATCTTTTGTATATAGCATAAACCGGGCACTTTCAATGATACTGCAATTGTCCCTTTCACATCTATCACTTTGTTGTAGCTCGTAAATTCCCATTGTTTCAAGAATAATACAATTTTCTAAAAACAAGTTTTTCATTCTTCTGTTGACAAATTCAGTGCCATTATCAACACGTACTCTTTTTGTATTGTATCCAAATTTTGTTTTACACATTCGAATAAAGTCATAAAAACTGTCATACACATCACTTTTATGTTTTATGAACTTTACTTCTCGATAACCAGTGCATTCGTCTTTAAATAAAACAAAATATCTCGAGCCACCGATTGAATCTGTGCTCATTGGCCCACAAACGTCACTATAAATCAGCTCACCTGGTTGCGTTGGTAGCTTTTCTATTGGCACGAATTTCAAAGGATGCTGTTTACCAAAAGTACATCTTCACATCTTTCATGCCATAACTTCAATGATCCAGAACTGCCTACATTTACTTCTGGCTGTACTGATTTTGCTCGAATTAACAATTTATACAGGTTGTTATCATTACGAATTCCACCTCCTACCACCACATTGTTTTCAAATATGTCTGCTTTCGTGCTACTCTTTACTAATGAGAAATCTCTTTTGATGATAGCTCCCTCTGAAAACAAATTTCTCTTTAAGTCAGGTACATACCATCTTCCATTTTATCCATTGTCCATTCACAAATTTTTCAATTTCTACAGTTCCTATTCCTACAACATTTAATTTCTCATTATTTCCTAATTTTACAGTTAGATTATCTATCTCGTACAAAATAGTACAAAAGTTCCTATTTAGAGACATGTGTCTAGAAGCATCACTATCCATTATACATTCTTCATCAATTCTGTCGGCAACTTGATTGTCTATTTCAATGTTGAATGCGCTATCTGTTGTGTGTTTTAGAGTTACTTTATGTCCTCTTTGGTGCTCTACATTCTTTTGCCATATGCCAATTTCTTCCACAATTGTAGCAAGAGAATTTGAATTTTTGTGGTTTTTTATGGTCTTTTCCTTTCTTTGGTCCAACAGCCACTAGTGCATTTTCAGTCACTGAGGTTTGATTAAGATTCTTTTCTTCATCTAATCATCTAGCTGTGAGATTGGTTACAGTTTGCTTTGACTCTTCAAGTGAAAGCCAGGCCTGCCGGAATGACCAATACTTTGATAGCAAGGAACTTACAATTTTTGTGATAACAGTTGTGTCACTTATATTATCTCCCGATTCTTTAATTTGACTTACAAGATTCTCTAGATTAGATACATGTTGTGCAACTGAGTCTGTCACATTCATTTTGTACTTATAGAACTGCTCATGTATTATATCCGCATTTTATTGGTTTCCGCTTTCAACTCACAAGTGGAATCAAGCTTGCTGATGGCCCCTCCCGATGTATTGCAATTCTGTACTAAAGAAATTTGTGAAAATTCCATGGCAGAAGTAATAATGTACATAGCTAATGCATCTGACTTGTCCCAAGTTCTACATTCTTTCACATTCTCAGTTTCCAATGGTTTTGGTTTGTTTCCCATCACAATTTCCAGGACGCCTTTTGCCCTTAGATCACATTTGATTTGAAATTTCCATTGGGCGTAATTTTTTCCATTAAATTTCCCAATTTGCATACTCCCAAAGTTATCGTCCGCCATTTCTTACTATAAGGATCACCATGTGCGTACTAAACGCTATACGTTGAACGCCTTCTTTTCTGTTCTATTTTTCTCTATTGAAGTTTGCTTTTCTCTGGGCCCATAACCTGTTATTCAATTAAATACATAGTTAAAACGTAGTGGAGTCTAAATATGGAATAAATGCTACGTTTTGATTTTTCTGAAGAACTTCTTCTAGGTGGATATCACCAATCGTTGGTCCTCCTAATCTCGAAGGTTAATTATAGACTCTGTTCTTTCAAATTCGCTAATCATATTACGGCGCGCCTCTATTTTACAGAAGCCTATTCTCAAACCCATTCTTGTACGAAATCTTCGTAAGCCAACATTGTAATTTTTACCACATTTATAATACGTGTATTATATACACATAATTTGTGTATAATTGTACAAAACTTATTCTTGTTTGCAGATCCATTTTTTTATGTTCAACTCGTTTGAATATATATCAGCTTTATTTTGAGAATAAAACACTAGAAAACGCTTTCTTTTGACACTTGACAATAATTGCCATGACGAAACTTGCGTTTTACATCGATAAACTAAAATCCCATCGTTGTAGCAACTAGAATACAATTCCTATTTGCAATGATTATTTCAATTTCCTAAAACTGTGTAAGAACTTAAAGTATATCCCTTACTTTGTGACAACCTCATTGAAATTGTTGTGTGATGCCCTTACTGGACACATACATACCTTCCTATTTTGCCAAATAGTAGTACCAAATATAGGGGTACGGAAAAATGATTACAAAAAAAGGCTATAAGGTGTAACTTGAGATACTTGAACGGAATGAAAAATGGTATACTGTATATTGAAATAATCTATTAAAATAAAAATATAAACTTAAAAATAAGGAAACATTGAATTTATTTCTCTTGAATAACATTTTATATAAAAGGAAATAACACTGGTGTTGAAGATGTAATTAGAAATGACGAAAAGCAGTAGCACAAACGAAAATAGTATGGAACTGAAAGGGCAAGTAATATCGAAGTTTAACTAAGGTAATAGTGTGCCAATTTGTATCTCAATCGGTGACTTACAGCTACCTACTATAAAAATATTTTGATCTATACAGAGTGCTCATCTTTGCTGATGCATTATGTAACTTTATTACTTTAAGTGACGCGTATTATTGTATTTCTGGATTCGTATAATAACAATAACGTTTATTAAATACCCAACAGATTACAAAATCCAAAAGAAGGTGCTGGAATAGTTGTAATTTTATTTAGTGAAAAAATTATAAATATCTAATTCAGATTTAATACTGGTTGCGCCGTCTGTGTTTGATTGGCTTAAGTTCTTATCAATATATTTTCTAATTAATTTACTATTATTATTTATCATCTATTCTCATATTTTGGCTCATTATTTGTTGTTACTTTGGTTAGAATCATTCTTTGTTCTTGTACTGAGCCAATTTATAACTTGTATTACAATTAATATTAGCTATTTCTGTATCGGATCAATTTACCCTTGGTACCAAGATTAATTAGGACTAGCTTCTCAACATGCTCTAGATCGTATTACGTACCTGATACCAGCCTATTTTAAAACCTATCTGGTCAACATGTATCTCGATGTAGTACCACCTAGACAACAGTTACCGGTAAAACCTACCTACTTCATCAACTCTATTTAGAACCCACACCGCATCTCAAGACAACAACCACTTTCCTATAAGTTAAGTACCATTAGCCGCATAATAAATTCACTTTTTTTGCTTTATTTCATAATATACATGTATATACACATACAGATTGGGAAAATGAGAAATTAGCTATATCGGTATCCCCTCCTGGCTCTCTCGCCGTACATACAAGAGAGCTCTCTCGCCGTACATGCGAAAGAGCGTGGAGGGGACTGAGTGATATCCCAGCAATTCAATGCAGGAGATGCTAGTCCACTTGGAACAATGTTGGGATATAGACCTACTGTGCGAAAAGCGCACGTAATAATTTGAAGTCAAGGTCGCCTGGAAATGAGATTCTGATGAAATGAAAGAAAAGAAAGATAAATACTCTAGAAATTCTTACTAAGATCGTCCGCACATAAGGCATTCTACCTCGTAACTAACCACATTGGTAACATTGAGCCATCTATTGCCCGCTTAAGAGCGAGGAGGGGGTAGCGATATGGCTAATTCCGCATTTTCCTAATCGGTATATATGTAATTTAATTTTGACTTGATAACTCAATACATCAAAATTTCATTAACATCTTTCTTTTAAACCATTTGAAGTGCATTTATGTATTTGTTACTTTAATATTTTAAACAAGTTATTGTATATCTCTTGTAAAGAACGTTGGAGCCAAACATTTCTATTAATCTAACAACGTTTGTGTTTGCAGGGTTTTTCTTATTTAATTATTTGGATTATGCGCTGAAACTGGATTATTTATGTTACAATTTAACGTAATCAATATTTTTTCTTGTTTACATGCTTCGTATAAACTTATTCATACACTTGTTTGTATTTTGAATTATATACATATACAGCGTGTCCCCGGATTAATGCATGGTTAGGTAAGGCAGACAAAAAATTAATGAGTTAAAATTTCGTCTTTTGGAGTTCAGCCATGCTTGAATAGTAAGTAATTTATGCCATAATTTTATTGCCAAAAAATTAAGTATATCTTGGAAATTTACAAAAATTGAATTTTTGTCAATTACTAAAATGTATTTTCTATTGGAGATATGATAATAGCGTTATTAAAAAACAATGTTCAGAGTAATAAATTATGCTTGTATTTAATGGGTAAGCATGGCTGAACCCCAAAAAGATGACAATTCAACTTAATAATTTCACACTGTAGATCAATATAAATTGTTGTTGTATAATTGGGCGAAGCGTCGAATTACGAAATGCACCTTACACTTCTAGGCATCGATTACTATGATCATTGGCTAACCCTACTAGAATTTTGCCAAAGCCAAAGGTGTTCCAACCTTTGGTAGGAATTTTTAACATGCCACACATCGTATTGACACGAGGCATACGGTTTTACTTTCGTATCTGGGAAGAAGGCACACTCCGATTTTCATTGGTAATTAAAAACCAACCGTTGTGATCGGGATATGAACCCGCGCCGTTCGGATCGAAAGGCAAGTATGCTAGCCATTCGACCACCGAGACGGTTTAATATATGCGTATTTTGTTGATTGTTTATGTGCATGGTGGTGTACCACCCTTATTTGTCAACTTTTTCCCAGTTTATATACTCTTGGACGATTTTGAATAAAACCGTGGTGGCGCCTCTTATATTTACAACTTACCGTATACTTTGGGAAAGTACTACCCCTTGTTCTCCACCCCAATCTCCGCTGGACTACTGGAACGCCCAGAAAATCTTCTTTAAGGTAGAGTGCCAAATCTAAACTATTTGGGCCTTTATTTGTTTGAACGTTGCAGTGCAAAAGAAGATAGTAATAACAGGTGCATGAATAAATATGTATATGTGCGTCTAAAGCATTGTATCAAGTGCGATAACGTGGAAACGGAAACACATTTGGTTTTGATACTTAGTAGCATTAAACTATTTATTACCAGGGAAGTTTTTTATCTACATAGCTATGAAAAAAATTGTCGCGATACCATGTTTCGCGACAATTTTCTTATGTCAAGTTTCTGTGACATTTTATAGTGTCATCTCAAAGTTTGGTTCCAATGGCTTAGCTCTTGTCATTTATATATTCATTTAAAGAAGCGAAAGTGAGTGATTTGAATCTTGAACACAGAAGCGTCATAAAATTTCTATCGAAAAAAGGCAGCAGCTACATCCATGAGAGAATGGTGGCAATGTATGGAGAAAATAATACGTCCTATTCCCAAGTCTAATATTGCTGATAATCCAAAATGTGGAAGACCTCTGGAAGCATGAACTGAAGAAATCATTAACAAAGTTGAAGATTTGGTGCTAACTGAGCCGAAGATTTGGGAATGAGCAAAGTGTCGGCGCAATGGATCCCCATGCTTCTCAGTCCCAAACAAAAACTGATTTCTATAGAATTGTAACCTGGGTACGCCACGGGGACCCTCCCACAAAACAAGAGCTCATACAATGGATTTATAAGGGCTCTCCACTACCCAAGAAGGCGAAGACACAATTTTCTGCGGGGAAAGTGACGGCCACAGTTTTCTGGGACGCGGAGAGGATTCTCTTAATTGAGTGTATGTCAAGAGGGATTACAATAACGGGGAATATCTACAAAGGCGCAACTAGGAACTTTGAAGTGTTATGGAAAACTTCTGCACGACAACTGCGGAGCGCATAAAGCATGAATTGTTCCATCAGTAATCAATGGATACAGCTTTGAGAAATTACAACACCGATCTTACAGTCCCGACCTCGCCCTCTGTGACTATTATTTTTTTCCTCAAAACTCAAAAAATACTTGAAGGGGCGCCGCTTTTTATCGAATGATGACTTGGAAAACGTTGTTGAGTCGTATTTTGCAGAATTACCAAAAGATTTTTTTCGAAAGCATAGCGTTATTAGAAAAACGCTGGAATAAATGTGTTGGTGTTAATGGTTATTACGTTGAAAAATAAAATTTTATTCGTTTTCTAACTCGTTGTTTTCATAGCTAGATAGATAACATAAAAAGTTCCCCTCGTATCACCTACTTTTTGACAGAAGTTACACTCGTTTTGTGCAACTGGTGTTTACACAATACCGCTATCTTTGTTGTTTAATAGGCACAAGGGATTAATTTTGCATCATTTGAAAGGTACTTTATTACTCCAAAAATACAGAAAACTACATAATTATTCTACCTATTCTACAATAAAAATAGGAGAATTGTTAGTTTCGCTGATCAAAGAAGAACGTATTCGTAGACTTATCATGTCTTTAATGATACTCGTCCAAACAGACCTCGAATTAGTAGATCAACAGTATCCAGAACAATTCAATAAGGAAGAGCAGCTGATGATGATATTACGTTACATCGTTTTACTCGATGTTTTTATTAAGGCATAAACATCCATCAGACAACTTGGTGCTGATCATAATATTTCAAAAACATCAACAAGAAAATGTCTAAAGCGGCCTAAGCTGCACCCCTATAAGCTACATTTAGTGCAGGAACTATTAGAAGACGATTTTGACCATAGAATGGAATTCGCGGAAATTATGATTAATTAAATTGAAATTAATGAAAGTTTTATCAGTAATATCATTTCTCCGGATGAAGCCATGTTTATATTAAATGGTTCTGTAATTAGACATAGTTGGAAGTATTGGCATACTAATAATCCACATGTAAGCCTCGAGGTTCATACACAACATCCAGAAAAGTTTAACGTACGGTGTAGTATAGTAAATAGAAACATCACTGGTTTATACGTGGAACTCCAACATCAGTTATCTTATTTATTGTTAGAACTACTACAGAATCAAGTTGAACCACGAATACAAGAAATTATACCTAATCCAGTGAATTCACAACATCCGGTTTCAACAAGATGATGCCAACATGTTCCTAATTATTTGAATCAGCCGTTTACCGAGAAATTGATTGGACGAAGAGATCAGATTGAATGATCCTCTCGGCCCCAGAGATGACTCCAATTGACTTTTTCTTCTGAGGACAGAAAGTTTGGTGTGTGTTAATAGAGCAACAATATTAGGTAATTTAGAAGGTCCAATTGGGTATGTAATAGCAAGTACAGAACTCCTTCATCATTCATTAGAAGCTCTTATAAGACGACTTTATTTCTACCAGGAAGTGAACAAGCAACATTTTCAATAGTTACTATGAGTTCGTTTACTTATCGCTATTTCTATTTTGTTGTCTAGAATGATTTATATCTTTTACGATTTTTTCATTGTTTTAGACAACCTTATTATGTATTTTTTCTGTATTTTTGGAGTAGGTAAATACGTTTCAAGTGATGCCAAGTTAAACCCTTGCTTCTATTAAAAAAAAAACAAGAAGGCAGCATCCGGCAAACATCAGTTACACAAAACAAGTTAAACTTATGTCAAAAAATGGATTGTAATAAACAACCCGTTAACGCTGCCGCATATCAAACCTAAATGTGTTACCATTTGTACCTTATACCTTATATAAGCTAAATGAACACTAAAAAGGTTGAAATTCGATGCGACTATACCAGAGGCGCCTTCCATAAGACACTTGTTTGAGCCATGCGAACACAGAGAAGCGGCATATGGACATCACACCTGAAGAGCAGGTTGGGTAAGTCGATCCTATTTGTAAGGATGTTCGACGCAAAAGTTATACTAGTATTCTGCCCTCTTTCATCGAGTGAAAGAAAGCTGTGTTAATTAACCATAGTCTATTCTGCGCATAGAACAACGACCGTCAATCTTACAAGAACAATGTTTCAAAAATTTGTGTTAGGTTCGTTCTAGAAGATCGATTTGTAGGGGATGGGACTATTGGTCGCCAATTCGCCGTCGCCGTTTTGCCATAAGGCCGGTTCGCCGTAGGGCCGGTTCGCCGTAAGGCCGGTTCCCCATAAAGCCAGTTCGCCGTCAACCTGATCCGCCGTCGTAAGACAAAATTGCGCTTTAATAGATATTAAAGCAAAATTTATTACAACTTAAATGTTAATAATAATAAATAATTTACAACTTAAAAATTAAGATTTTGCACGTATGAAATAATTAACGATCATGCTTAATAAACTCCTTAATTCCTTCTACAAACGTTATTAGTTACCTATTAGCAGTAGCAACGCGTGTAATTTGTGTTGCGGAGACTGAAGATAGCAGTCTAAGACAAAACGCCTATGACACTTTCTTTAAATATGTAATCATTAGATATTTCGCTTAATAATTCGTTTTCTATGAAAAATACTTCTAAATAATCTTTGTCAGAAAATTCTCCATGTAGCTTTTAATACGCCTAAGTGCGGTCATTCTTCTTTTATTATTTCCAGTTATGGCAAGTATTGTGAGCACTTATTCTAGAAGAGTTGTGGCTCCTTAAGAGACAATATCTAATTCGTTGTTTACAAGATATCTTGAAAGGCAGTGATGTAAGAAGTGTTTTTTTTTTTCTGTATCGGAAAACTATAACTAGGCGAAAATTTTTCCTATACTTCACTAAGCTGAGCACTCAGGGGTAAACCTAATTCGAGTACGCTGAATCAAATGGTGCCAACCGTTTTTTAAAGTTAGCTCGCGTTTTCGAGCAATTTCAATTTAAAAATGTTAGGCCCAAAGAATCTTCTGGAACATTCTGGAATTTTCTGGAAAATTTGATCAATGGCCGAGGAGCTTTCTGAAATCTTCGAGAACCTTCCATGGACCGTTTATGAACCATTCGTGAACCTTCTAGAAACTTCCATCCCCGGTACTGTCACTTGGTCAAATGGGTATATAAACGGCGCTGTTAACCTTTGGAGCTCAGTCTGTTTTCAGAAGTCAAAGTGTTAACATCTAAATATTAAAGCATATAACCCAAACGGAAGTGAAAAAGTTCGAGATTGTTCATTGTATTGGCTTGTAAAGTCAATTAATTTGAAATATCAAAAATTGATAAATGTTCTAAATTGAATACCTTTTGTTACGTGTGTGGAAAATTTGTAATTAACACCATTCGGCGTAAAATAAGTGCTGAAACCGCTGATTTGTATCAACAATATTTCTCACAAAATGTTTTTACTGATGTGTATTGGACGCCGTCTATTATTTGTACAACATGCGTTTTGAATTCGAATAAATGAACAAAAACCGGAGCCACTATGCCATTTGGTGTTCCGATGATTTGGATAGATCCAAGAGAACATGATTCAGCTGAATGCCTGCGTGAATTATACTGGCGGTATGAACACAATTCCTGTTCCAACAAGACCAATTTCGACAGAACAATCTGAGCCATCAGCATTAGGGAGCATGAAAACCGTATTAGCAGGCGTATCAATGTATGAAACATCAAATGTCACTGCGCCATGCAATCACATTGAAGTCACGCAATCTTGTTTGAATAATGTGATAAGAAGCCTGAAACTATCACAACGCCAATCCATTCTTTTGGCAAAGAACTTGAAGCTAGAGCACTGCACGGGCCTATTTTTCACGGCCCGGCCCGCCCGTGGCCCGTTACAGTATGGAGTGGGTCTGCCCGGCCCGCCCGTTGCGTTCATTACCTCGGCAAAAGGCCCGTCCGTTAGAAAATTTAGGCCCATTTGGCCCGTCTAAATTATTTTAGCCTGTTTAAGTAATTATATCTGCACTGTCTATTTCTAAACATTTTTACATTTCCTCTAACCAAAAGAAAACGTAACATAACATTGGATACATTAAAATTGTTAATACAAAGGATAACGTAAAAACTAAACAGCATTTACGGCATACGTTATATCCATTGGATGTATTTAATAAAACATTCTCGGCCCGTCAGGCCTGTACAAATTCAGGCCTGGCCCGGCCCGCAATGAAAAGAGACGAGGCCCGCCCGAGCCCGCCCGCGGACCCGGGCGGGCCGAACAGGCCGGGCTTTTCTAAGCCCGTGCAATGCTCTGCTTGAAACAAACCAACATTTGGCAGCAGATGTTCAGATATACGAAGCAATCAATCGTCGGCATCGTTTTACAAAAAAATTATGAAAAATCGACTGAATCGATTCAATTCTTTTCAAATAGTTTCCATTCGATTATGTATTCGTCGATACGTTTATTCGATCAATTTCCATTGATTTAAATTTAAATAAATGGCCAAAAAATGATAAAAATGGCGTTTTTTTTGGGGTCCTTGGGCCTAAAATTTTTAAATTGAAATTGTTCGAAAACACGAGCTAACTTTTAAAAAAGGTTAGCACCATTGGATTCAGCATACTCGAATTAGGTTCACCCCCTGGGTGACCAGCTTGTTGCAAAAAAAGTCTCCAATTCGAGCACAGTGTTATTATTAGCATTTATGTTGTAATAAATTTTGTTGTAATATCTATTAAAATGCAATTTTGTATCGCGACAGCGGATCGGGCCATCGACGAATCGGATCGACGGAGAACTGGCCCTGCGGCGACGGCCCGATTTGTACACCATAGAGGAAAACCAAACATTCGCTGTTATTTGAAGTTGTTGACAGCACAGACAAAGTATAAAGTTGAAATAATGAATAGGTAATAAAACCGAGAAAATTACAAGCTATATCGTATTTATAATTTAAGAATATGAGTTTTTCATCAAATGTGGCGCCCGAATTTTTAATCGATGACTGTCGGGAAGTGCTAATGTTATTGAATACTGAGGCTCCATTTTGCAGAGTTATCTAAAACATAACACAACAAAACACATGTTCAACAACAGATTATTTGGCAAACACTATTGATGAATTTTCTCAAGATTGTCTTATAAAAATTTAACATCAAACATCAAGAGCTGCAGTTCGCATTAGGACATACTGTATATGCTGTATAGTGATTTATGATCGTACAACTGCACCTACTATATTTCAAGAACGAACGAAATTAGTTTCAAAGGCAAATAAAAGCAATCGTTAGAATGTCCTAAGAATTTATTCTGTACCTTTATACAAGCTTCACATAGGTATTCTCTGCAGTAAATCCTCAACATATGTTAGCATTCGGTGCACGAAGAAATATACAATTTATTCAAGAATTACTGTTAAGATATTTATTATTTTCCGATTTTTTTACGTACAGTATTGGATAGCCACTTAATCGACACAATCGATTATTTGGTAATTTTTTTCGAAAACAGAAACATATACATTGCTTTTCGCTTATTAGGACAGCGAATCATTATGTTTCTAATTGGGGCCACACACTCAGAGTCTTTACCTAAGAAAATGCACCTGTAGATATACACCGCTTTCTAGGATCATATATTCTACATTATGTGTGCCTTTACAGTTAAAGGTTTAGCAAAATCCAATCTATCATATGCAGATAGTAATTATCAGTGCGCAACCTAAAACTATTTGTAATTTCATAGAGCGCTTATATAGAGACTCGCGCAATTAACTTTTTCTTATGTAGAATACCTATATACTTTGTATTGCACATCACATCTTGAATACTTTTTTATCAGGGGTACATTATATCTTAGTCTAACAGTTTTGGAGGTACCTGGAATTTTTAAAGACATTTCTGTTTTACCGGTGTCAACAAAGTTCCAAATGTTCAAATACTTCATGACAGCGTTGCTCAAAGAATACTGTGATAGATTGCGGGGATGTATTGATGTATTGCGGGGTGCATATTATTTGGTTGTATGCTTTTGCGCTGAAGTTTTTGTTTTCGTATTTCTGTTTACCTGTTTCTTTGTCGTCGCTGTTTATTGTTTGTTATATTTATAAGTAGAACCCGGTAACTGGAGAGCAATCGCAGCGGCGGTGTGACTGTGTTTAGGTGGGCGGGGAGGGCTGGTCGATTATGATACGACATGACAAATCATCATCACTCAGTTCAGTTTAGCATTGGATAGCGGATAGGTCGTGTTGATTTTATTGATATAGACGTAGTTATTAATTGTAGTTATTATTTAGTGTAGTGCGTTTTGATTTTATTGATACAGACGTAGTTATTAATTGTAGTTTTTAGTGAACATGTCGAAGGCGAAAAAACAACCCTTTCAAGACATAGTAAATAAGTTTATTTCTGACTTTCCTGATTTGTTTTACAACGGAGTAAGATAGTTTGTAAAGTGTGCAAAATACATTTGATGTCAAATAAGAAGTGGAACTGTACAAGACACGTAAATTCCGCACAGCATAGAAAACGAAAATTGGGCATGCCACCGAGAAGTGCATTTTTTTGTATGTAATTCTTATGTTGATAAACTGTAATTTGCCACTAGGCTTACTCGATAAACAACCATTTAAGGACTTTTGGGACAAATACAATCCCGAGTTGCGGTTGCCAACGAAGAAAACGGCACGTAAGCATGTTGCATTTGTACGCGATGACGTGGAAAAGAAAATGAAACGCATATTGAAAAAATAGTTTCTTTGGTTATGTGTTGACCAGACAACAGACTGTAAAAAAAAAATCAATTGTAAATATTATGGTACGTATACTAGACCCTAGTAAACCTACATTACCACTGTTACTAGCTAGCCGAAGACTACAAGAGTGTACTGCTGCAGCAGTTACGAAGGTTGTACTTAGTACGTTGGAATGTTTATGAGCGATGGCGCAGCGATAATGCGTTCGGTAGGCCGTTCTCTTCTTGAACATGGTTGCTACTGTTTACATGCTACGTGTAAAGTACATGCCTTACATCTTTTGGCAGAAACCATTCGACAATGCTCTCCCGAGGTACATGCATTAATAGCAAGCACAAAAAAATATTTTTGGAATCTCCCAAACGCCTACGATCATTTCACACAGAGTGTCCTGGTATTCGTCAACCATCGGAACCAATTCTTACACGTTGGGGAACATGGTTGCAGGCAGCATTTATTATGCTGAACATTTCAAAATAGTAAAAGCTGTTGTTGCACAATTCAATCCTGCCGAAGCTGTAGCTATTAAGGAGAGCCAGTCAAAATGTCAAGATATTTCCGTTGAAACAGATTTAAAAAATATTCGTAGCTACTATAAAGGATTAGCTAACGCAAGAGACCAATTACAAAATAGATCGTTATAATTATTGGAGTCTCTGCAAATTATGGACGGAGTGCATACACAGCTACTGACTATACATGACGCAAAATATAATCGCGTTTTAGAAAAGTTTCCAGAGTGTGCTACAGAATGATCCCGATTTTAGCACACTAAAACAAATTTGTGATGGTGTATCGAATAATCCACTGACTAAGTACAAAGAGTATTTTAATCATGCATCTATAACATCGGTAGATGTTGAACGCTCTTTTTCAAAATATAAACTCATTTTCTCACCACGGCGAACATCGCTCACCGAGACAACTGTGGAAACGCATCTAATGGTGTCAACTTTTTTCCACTCTTATCCATATGATGTTAATACTGATAATGGTGCTTCTAGTTTTACTGTTCCGTAGCCAAAGCTGCTTAAAGGGGTGAGTGTTTCACTACTTTTCACATATTATAATTACGTATTAGTTCTGTTATTTTTTTTCTATTTTCTTGCTATTGTTTTTGTATAGGCAGGTACGGCTATGGCACGGCTCCCTGTTACTGGGATCTATTTATAAGTCTACTATGAACAAAGTAACTAAAATACAACATTCATCCATAGAGAGTAGAGTTGCATAAAAAGCTAGAAGGCAAATCGTAGAAGTAGAATTAATTTTTACGATATCATGCTTACAAATAAATAGAAACCAATGTCTCACTCCAATCACACGTTTTTCCCATGATTGCACTTTGAATAGATACAATATTATAACGAAACATAGCAAACAATAACCAAAAACAGCCACACGCAAATAAACAAAAAGAAAATACTAAAATAAGAATTTCCTAGCAAAATCTGGAACCAAATCGTCTGCAGTAGTGCAGTAACTTCACAAATAAGTCAAACCTAACTCAGCTATCGAAACTTGCGTCCAATTTTAGTGAAATGTTGTAGCAAGAGCAACAACCCAGTTTTTCAGTGTTACAATGTTGCAGTGCAGTAGTATTTCAGAAACTTTTCGATATAGTCTTATAGATAGATTTCGTTAGACTAAGATGTTAATGGTTACTTAAACGCCATTTCAGTTCTGAAAAAAGATTAAGAATCATTTTTGTACTTTTAAATTTTGATGTAGAAGTTTTCTAAAAAAAATAACCCAAATTAATTCTAGATCTACTAACATAATATCATTACCCGTTGCCAGGCAATTCTGCAAATGTATTATGGAAAAAAGGGAATTAATTCAAAATTTAAAATAGCACCACTTTTCTAAAGTAGAAACTACGAAACTAAAAAACTACAGGCGCAATAAATTTTCAGCCTGACATGCTTATATAGGTTCTAGCGTGTTCTACGTTGCATCATAGTTGCACATGTGCGAGGCCAACACTGTATATATTACGGCTCGAAGAGTAGTAGCTTCTAGTAGCCAGCCAAACAACGTGACTAATGCATGAAAATGTCTCAGGTAACGAAAATTGAGTACCGCGTGGTCATTGTATTTTTAACAAAAGAAAGGCATACGCCTAATCACATTGAACAAAGTTTAGGCGGCGTTTACGGTGATTTATCTCTTTCATATTCCACTGTAAAAAAAACGGGAAAAATGTTTCCGTTTGGGGCAAGACTCCCTTGAAGATGTTGGGCGCCCCGGTCGGCCAACTGAACTGATAACGCCTCAAAACATTTCAATTATTGAACAAATGGTATTAGCAGTTTGAAAATAAAGGAATTAGCAGTGATGTGTAACATTTCTGAAACAAGTATTCGCCGAATTCTCCATAACCATTTGGGTATGAATAAGATTAGTGCAATGTGGGTCCTGCATCTTCTTTCTGCTCTCCAACGTGAACCTCGTATCGAATATACACGCTCGTTCTTAAACATGTGTGGAGACGACCCGAAACCGACTTTGGAGTCCATTGTCACAGGAAATTAGGGTTCTATATTATGATCCTTTATCCAAAAAGGAATCGATGGAAGTTGTTTTAATGACGATAGTGAGTTTCAAGTAACTGTAATACAACATTTTGAGGGAAAAATTTTAGAATATTTTTACAAGGGTATAGAATTATTAATTGATCGTTGTAATAAATGTATTGAAGTTAGGGGAGATTATATTGAAAAATAAAAATTGTTATATTTTACCAAGTTTCTTTTTTCTATATCAGGCCGAGAATTTATGGCGCCTACCTCGTATCTGCAATACAGTACAAGATTTTTTTCCGGATTGCTATTCAATGTATTAGGCGTAGAGTGTTATCGAATAGTAAATACCCTCCTCCTGTTAACATAATCTTTAAATCATTTGCCACGGTTAATAACAGCAAACAGATTAATTGAAATTACCAATTTAGTGTATAATTATTAGAGCAACGCAACTGCGCTGAAAGCCAGTGGCGGACGCATAAAAGTTTACACAAAATAAATTCAATGTGATACGTGCTCAAACACTTACCGTTTTAAGATTCCTCCGTGAAATCATAAAGTGGATAATGTCTATTTAATATTTGTAACATTAGATATGTTTCCAAAGTTGTTTCGGCAAAGTGAATGCGGCGTGAAGAAAAAATGTTTTTGTATGCCGAAAATGAACGTTCTACATCTAGTGACGTTATATTTGCGTAAGTAAAATAATCTTTCAAATAACTTAACGATTCTGTTGACGCAACTTCACAAATTTGCCTTAATGTGCCAAAATCAGAGTCTTTATCTAAAACACTTTCAAACCTTTCTAAAACACAAAGATTTCTTGCGTCTTCTATCGCGCATAGAAGTGCGTGAACATGTTGCACTATTTGCAAAGATTCCACTAACGACACCGAAGAATTTTGTAGTTTTTCTATCGCATCCGCTAGTCCCACGTAATTGTTCTGAATAATTTCCAAATCTGTTTTAACTTGACTATGCTGAAATTTCAAGCGGCTTACCTTGACAGCCGCAGCTTCCTTTGGGTCGAATTCTAAAATCACGTTCTTTATATTCTCAAAATATTTAAGATAATAAAATGCAGCCTCTAACCATGTTCCCCAACGAGTAAGAATAGGTTGTGGTGGTTCAGGAACACCGGGGCATAGTCTATGAAATTCCCGAATACGTTTTGGGGATTTTACAAACACAGCTTTTGTATGTGCTATTAGAGCGTCTACCTCGGGATAACATTTTCTGATACTATCTGCTACGAGACTGAGAGTATGAATTTTACATGTAATATGCAACAAGTTAGCACAATGTTTTTTTAAGAGATCGACCTACAGCAAGCATGTTTGCGGCACCATCATTCATAAACATCAACAGTTGATTTGTTGAAAGTTCAAACTTTTCCAATGTATTTAACACCAACATTGAAATTACTTCGGCAGTGTATTGTTGTATTCATCTGGAAGCTAGTAAAATTGAGGGTGACGGTCGATGTGGTTCCATTGTGCGTACCATTACATTAACCACATAATGTTTTTTACGATCTGTTGTTTCGTCCACACATAACCACAGTTTTTTATCTTGCAACTCCGATTGAATTCTTTTCTCGACATGCTCTCGAGCAGACGGCACAAGTCTCTGTAATGTTCTCTCACTTGGTAACTTAAAGTGCGAATATTCATTCCAAAACGAGACGTATGCTTTCTTCCTTAGTAAATGAAATGGTAAATTACGTGCAATAAACACATAAATTAAATTTAAATTTGTCATAATCTCGTGTGGAATTTTTTTTTGAAACATGCCCTCTACTATTTACTACACATACACATACACTACACATTGAATTTTAGCGCCATCACATTTTATATCAGGCATTTCTACAATAAATTCTCTTATTGTGTCCAACTTTGGTCGTTTTCGCGACGTAGGAAACATTTTCAAAACAAACGTACGATATAGTATACGACAGCGTAGATGCATACACAACAGATCGGCTTTCGAGTCGCAGTTATACTGACGTTTATACCGAATTGTCCCGGCCGTGTTTATTTTGTGTAAACCTTTATGCGTCAGCCACTGGCTTTCAGCGCAGTTTGCGTTGCTCTAATAATTATATAGATATTCATTCTTATAATTTACCTATTAACAAAATGCGAATTTAATTTATTAATAAGGGAATCGGTTTTTAAGTGCTTAACCCGCGGCAGTAGTCACTTGTACATAAACATTTGCAATAACGTTTGAAAAAATATCTAGATACAGTTAAATACCTTCCAAAAGTCTGGATTTACATATCGTGTATCTGTTTTAAATAAATGAACAATACATTTGAATAAATATGGCCTCTACTCTATCGACTAAATAATTACGATGGCCATAATTTGAATAGGAGTATTAACATACATGGACATCAACAACATAACATTTCTAGTCAAATGAAGAGTAATATTCTTACGCATATATTATTGAGGGTGATTACTTCAATGTCCATTTGCTAGACGTTTGGTGTCATTATATCTCAATCAAATATCCGTAAGAAAGGCGGAACGTTTAATTGAGGGAAGAAATATGTGGCACTATTATTTATACTCACTACGGATGATGATATATATCTCACTGTAATATTTCATAGATTATGACACCCTAGTTCATTTTGCACCTATTTTAAAGATTTTACGTCTCACGGATGATTCATCATCCCCTTTACAAACTAAAATATTGCGAAGATTAGAAAAATTGACCGCTCAAACATGACCGTGTATTTCCTTTAAGAATAAAGAACAGCAATTTGATCATCCTCGCTCTCTTGCATAAAAAGTACAAACCACGCGACTTCTCTTTGTAATTCGTCATTTTTCAAAACTTTTTAACTTAGAAATGGTTTCTTCAAAGAAGTCGGTTTTTTGAATCGCTTAAATATGTTTATTGTTATTGTTATTAGCTAGAATATGCCGCATAATTGAACACCAGATAATTAAACAAAATTAAGAATAAGTTGAGTAATGAGGCACCGAGAAATCACTACATTAAAGATCGTTTAGATATCTAGTATTATTATCATCATGGCTATGTTCAGAACAAAATTATCCGGAGTTTCAAGACTCCCATTCGGGTCTCCGGGGGGGACGATTTTGAACGATGACGAACTGAGGAGAGATGTAGTTATAGGTACTGATACAAGGATATGCACCTGGAATGTTAAAACAATGGCCCAAGTTGGAAAAATACATAATGCCATCCAAGAAATGGACAGGATGAATGTCACAATTATGGGAATTAGCGAAATGCGATGGCCTGGTTCAAATTATTGTGACATTAGTGAACATAGGAGGATTACTCAGGGATAGATAGTTGAGAATATAAATACGGAGTAGGTGTGATAGTCAATAGATCAGTAGCTAGAAGTGTAACGAATTTTGTACTGACGTCTGAAAGAATAATTTTACTGCAGATAAATGCAAATCCCACAAACATGAATATATTGAAAGTATATGCACCGACGACAGACCACAGCGACAAGGGAGTAACAGAATTCTACTCTAAAGTTACAGATACATTAAAAAAGTTACCCAAAAAAGATCTAATAATAATAATGGGAGACTTCAATGCAAAAATCGGTCAAGGAGGAGCAGGAAGTATGATAGGCCCATATGAACTAGGTACAAGAAATGAGACAGATGAGTTACTCAGCAGATTTGTCGAGGAACAAGAATTTGTGGTGACGAATACGTGGTATAAACTTCCACCAAGAAGACTATACACCTGGAGGTCGTCCAGAGATTCAGATAAAGATATAATTAGAAATCAGATTGACTACATTCTGATAAATAAGAGATACAGAGGTAGCTGTAATTCAGTGAAAACATACCCGGGGGCTGATTTGCAATCGGACCATAATCCTGTGATAGGAACATTTAGAGTTGGAAAAATATATACTACATAGGAGTAATACCATACGATTGGCTTAAATCCGAGTTCATTACAATACCCAAGAGACCTGGAGCAAAGAAGTGTGAGGAATACAGAACAATTGGCTTAATGAACCACCTCCTTAAGCTGTTTCTTAAAATCATACGTACGAGAATATATAAAATACGTGAAGAACAAGTACCGCCCACACAGTTCGGTTTCAGAGATGTTGTTGGTACACGAGAGGCAATATATAATATTCAGGTATTATTTCCAGCTGATTTCACGGACATTGCTTTCTTTGGTGGTGGAGAATCCCTACGTCTCCATTGTTTTAACTGTTGCTTGGTCTCAGGGGTATAATAATAAACCCAAGTTTCGTCTGTTGTAACAAATCGTCGGATGAAATCGGTTTTATTTGAGTTAAAACGGTCTAGACTCTCTTGACAAATTCTAATTCTCTGAAGGTTTTGATCCATTGTCATTATGCGTGGCACCCATCTTGCCGAAAGCTTTTTCATCCCTAATTCCACAGTTAGGATTTAAAATGTGATGCGTATATCCTTAGCAGTTTCGGAGACCTTTTACTGACGATGCCACATAACCATATCGTGAACTTTTTTGACGATTTCGGGCGTCGTGGCAGTTTTTGGCCGTCCACTGCGCGGATCACCTTCTAGGCTCTCACGACCATGTTTAAATTCCGTCACCCACTTATGCACAGTCGTAAATGATGGAGCAGAATTTCCTAAAGTGTCCTGCATATCTTTATGAATTTCTGTAGCCTTCCAACCTTTTTTCACAAAATATTTGATAACAGCGCGCTTTTCAGTTTTATCCATTTTGCAAAACTCACAGAACTAGCTTTTTTTCACAACGGCACAAAATTGATACTACTTGACAGAACAATATCATATTTGACATTTATGCACAAAACAATTGTCGCTATCTATTGCGTATGTTTTAATCAAACTGATGCTGCCACCTGTGCTTCATTTCGCGAACATTTCAAAGCACCCTCGTAGATCGATAGTTATTTCCTTGCTTGTCTAGTTCTTCGATACACCCCAGCACTGCTGCTATTTCGGCTTAAAATACTGTGACGCTTTGAATTAGACTTAGCGACTTAGTTATTTTTGGTCTAGTCCCGAAAATTCCGGCTCTGAGCCATCTGTATACCAGATAGATTCGGCTTTGATAGGCTGTCCTTTTTTCCATTCTTCTATATTTGGTATTACCGTTTTATAATTTTTATCGAAGCTGCGTTTAGGATTCGTGGCGTCACTGGGCCTGCTTGTTATCGGCCCCACCTTAAGTTCCTTTAATAGTTTCTGATGATCTGCACTGTGCGATCTAATTATGGGAAGTTGACCATTCATTGGCCTGTAGCTTGTTAGCCTGGCCTCTCCTTGAATATATACATGCAGTGGTTCTAGGTTAAGGATGACCTCCAGTGCAGCTGTCGGCGTGGTTCCCATGGCTCCCGTGGCACACAGACATGCTAGTCTTTGTATGCCACTTAACCACCTGTCTTGTCCACCATATCACCGAGCCATATGTTATCATTGGTCTGATGACTCTCATGTATAACACAGCATCATTTTTTGACTTAGTCCCTAGTTTTCCCACACAACCTTCTACATATGCCTAAGGCAATAGTAGATTTATTGATGGTTTTATTGATATGAGTGTTCCATGTAAGTCTTTAATCGAACGATACACCAAGGTATTTCGTTTCTCTGACCAATGGAATCTCCACTCCTCCTAGCATAATTGGCTTTAAGCCTCGAATTATGCGTTTCTTTGTGAATACAATGATTTTTAGGGCATTTTGCATTCTTTCTGATATTACCCCGGCAAATTTGCCTCACATTACTATTCCTAGATCGTCAGCATATCCTAGACAATAGAGGCCTTCTTTGGACAGCTTCATTATTAGGTCGTCGACGAGGGACGCCCATAAAAGGAGTGACAGTACACCTCGTTGAGGGCATCTTCCCCTGCCCTTACTTTGATATTAACCTCCCTCCGAAACGCTACTATTATGCGTTCCTCCAAGGCGGCCCTTATCCATTGACAGAATCGTACGGGGACTCCCTCTTCCTTGATTGCCTCTACTAGTGAATTCGTAGTGGCGTTGTTAAACGTCCCTTCGATATCCAAAGAGGCAGTTATTGCCATATTCTTATCCTTTATTGACTTAGAGATCAGCCTATTTAGGTCATCCAGCGCTGAGTCCGTTGACCTTCCTGGTTGGATATTTGCTGATAGCTTGGAGGGTCTGCAGCACCTAATGGATCAAGTTGCGGAAAGCAGCCGCAAATATGGTCTCGACATCAATGTGAACAAAACGAAGTTGATGATCACATCGAAAAACAAATTTACTAACTGCAGTATCAATATCAACCAAAAACCAGTGGAACGTGTCAACAAATTTGCATATCTCAGTACTACAGTCAATGAACAATGGGATCACTCACAAGAAATAAAGAGTTGAATCGTAAAGACAAGAGCAGTGTTCATCGCAATGAGCCATCTGTTCAAAAGCCACAAATTAGCAATAAACACCAAGATACGATCTCTACGTTGCTATGTGTTCTCAGTCCTTTTTTACAGTGTGATGTTTTGGACTATGACGGAAGCTACGACTAAAAACCTGGAATCTATCGTGATGTGGATCTTCTTATATATCACAGATATCACAGAAAGAACTTTTTTATTATGGATTATGAAAAAAAATATTTCTCATAAAAGCTTTTGCTTGTTCTAAAACTTACAAATAACACTTTCTTAGTATAGCATAAAATGGCTATTTTTGTGATTTTTAAGGTGATTTTTTTTTAATTAGACAAATTACCAGCTTGCAAAACTAACACAATAAAACAAATTAAAAAATATTAATGCTTCGATTGCATATGCGATATTTTGTGTACTCATATACATCATCAGTGCAGTTACATAAATCTCCAATAAGTTAGTTGCAATAAATTTTATTTGCTTTAGACGTTGCAAAGTGGAGCAAATTTCCGAAAACCTGGCCAAGTCCCCAAATTTTAAAGTACATTTATTGGAATTTTTTCTCGCCGAATCATTAAGCCAAATTACCAGGCGATAATCTAGATGTTTAATGAAGAGAGTAATCGTGCTACTTGAAGGCCCAATTCAGTCGAAAGTTGAATGTAACAACGGTAACTGTCTTTACGTCAAACGTATCCGAATTTCTGAAGTAAATATAAGTACTTTCAAGTGCTTCATCGCAGTGGATCCCGTACTTGGAGGTAAGTTCAATATCTATGCTATACATTAGAATGTTTGTATGTAAAGTATACATACGATTAAACTAACACTCGTCGATAAATTTGTTATACTTTCGCGCGTTTCCGGGCAAAAATCTTTTTTTGCCCTTGTAGGGTTTTCTAGCTGTACGATAATAAAAAGAAGTATCGCATGCGATCGCCATTAGTTCAAAAAAATATTTTAATTGATCACATTTTAATCGCCTAATTTTATGTATGTAATTCATTTTATTTCAGACTCGAAGCAAAAATTTGTCACTTTTAATAGAAGACCACTAATTGACGCAATGTTTCCTTCTACAAAGTTTGAAGATAGATGCAACCATCTACGAAGATATGTAGCTGACAAAACTCAGTGCACAGAAAAATCTATAAATGTGATTAAACACAGACTTCCACATTTAACTTCCGATTTCAGCGCTAAACTAAAGACTACGCAAGAAAAGACAGACAGGTTTCTCGCTCGAAACTAGTCGTGGTTAGACTCAAACATAGGGTTTCTACTTAGGCACGAAATTTGGAATAGTCTGAGATCATTAATGTCAGTATGTTTTGTTGTCATGCTAATCAAACTATTTTAACACCAGAAACTACTTGGATGCAACCTTTCAGTGCAAGACTCTCATTTAACTGCAAGTAGCTACTTGGGCTCTACCTTTTAATCAATAGTTTAAAAACGTCAATGTTAGTATCTTTTGTTTACTGTTATCATGGTGACCTAGCAATACTAACACCAGAAACCAATTGGATACAATACCCAAGTGCAGGATTCGCGTTTAACCGTAAATACCTTTTTTACTTTCAATGTTAGACATACGCATTATTATACAAAAACGTTGGAAATATAATTTTCCTATATGGTGAATGCAGAAAAAATAACGGTTTGATTTTGGTAAAGTCTAGTGTTCAATGCCCAACACCCTGTACGTTTCCAAGGCGCTCTAACACCATGTATAGGTAGAGACAAGGATGTAATTTAAAATTCACGCTAGAATGTCTTTGCATTTAGGATCTAGACAAGTAAAACCTATATTATATGGATACACGTAAAAAAAAATGCGTAGTAACAATAATCAAAAATAAATGCAAATATAGCTAATGGTATTGGTGGAATCATTCCCGGCAAAAACAATGTAGCAGAGAAAATTTCACTAACACACGGACATGTTTCTGCCTATCCGGCGTCATCAGCGCGGTTCTGAGCACAATTTTCTGCTGTATACAATTGCGTTTGCCTCTCAGTTTATGTTGCTAATCTCAAAAAACAGCACTGAATATGTCTCTCGGCGACACCTATCGCCAAGGGACCCAGTCATGTCGTCCCAGAGGGTAGCAAGACAAACCGGAGTGTAGATATCCACCACCTGTCCGTGTGTTAGTGCTATTTTCTCTGCTACTTGTTTTTGCCGGGAATGATTCCACCAATACTATGAGCTATATTAGTATTAATTTTTAGTTAGATTATATTAGTTTATTTCTAGAAGGGGAAGCTAAAAGCGTAGTAATATACAGGGTATTGGATTTGAAATAACGAAGTAGGTGCCTGATTCGCTGCTTATCGATCGCCCAGTATATACGGAAATTTTTTTGAAGGGTACTTGATAATGTCTATTACGACAACAGAAAATTTTTACTTCGTACTGTACACATTAGGCGCAGTTTTACAATTCCGAAGGGTTGGGACACCTGTATATATATACATATATATATATATATATACAAAATTCCACTAATTCTTTCCACTATATACTAATATGTATTAATGATACAACGTAGGTTAAAAAGAGACATTTAAAATATCGTACAAGCTCTTTATACAAATATATGTATGAAATCAAATGTAAATAATATGAGGTTAGCGATGGCAGACGCGGTGAAGCGGACAAAAAAATTTCGAAAACTCGCCACCATCAGCGCGTCGGTACCAGAGTAAGTGAACGCACGTCACCCGCCTCCAATGGACCAGACTGCATCATGGCACGACGATGCTGATATTCGGCGTTGGTTAAACGTTCCGCACAACATGCGAGAGCTAGACTTGGTCGGATCGTCGGCGGATGAAGCGGGAGGGGAGGGAAGGGGCGCGACAGGCCGAGGCTAAGTTCTCTCCTCGACCAAGGAGGAACTTGAAACCCTTGAGAAGGTCGCGGTGAGATTGCATAGCTCGATTATATGCGCTAGTACCTGTCGCTGTACTCCGCTGATCACAAATAATATACAACTTCGTTTGATGTCCATCGTACACAATATATACACACAAACGTACGTATGTACGTGTATTCGCTTGTTGCATGTATGCAAGTAATACACATTTTGTAGTGAAGTAATGTAACGAAGAGTCATGTACGTACAGACGTGTGCGTGTACTTTTACTAATGTAAACACATCTCTTACAAGGCCTCGCTAAACCCATACTAATGATTAGAACAATGGACCACATGCTAAGGTATATTCAATATTTTCTGCAACGTACCATTGTAAACAAAATGAAGCAATGGATATTAATATTTTGTTCTTCGTAGCAAATCTATCTGCTGTCGCGATAATATTCATTGCTTATAGTGTGCACTTTTTTACCACTGAACATTTACATTTACCTCCCATGCACTGGCGCGTTTTCTCTATATTGATTGAATGGCATGGTTACTAGGATTATAACAAAATAAAACACAAATACATCAAATTTGACATTTAATTTTTTTCCTTTCAAGAATTTCACAATTAGCCATAAGACTGTATGGAATATGAAGGTGAGCACCTCAAACACTTGTTCCATTTTGTATTTCCATTTCGATTCCATTTTCAATATTTTCTTTGTTATTGGATAATAAACCACAACTACCTACATAGAGAAAAATGCATTGTTAAAACAAAAATAAATATTATTTGTTTTGCAATATTTTCTAAAACTATATGTGACAGCAACACTATCTTGTAATCAGTACAAGAAAATTGTTGTTAAGTTTGTATATTTAAAATTAATATATCTTCTCTTAATTTTTTTAATAACATAATATACTAAAACGTACACTGTATGCTGTATGGTTATTATAACAACATTAAAATCTTATAATCAACAACTTTATGTTGTACGCAGTAGTAAAATTGTATTGTTAAATGTATGAGATGGTATTTTTAAAACTACAGGTGTATTATACAGTGCGATCCTAAAGTGCCCCCCCTCCCCTTGAACGACAAAAACTAGTGTTTTTAGAAAAAATAGGTCGATCTCTATTTTTTGTGAACTAATTTTTGCCGTAATCGATAGTTCAATTGTATTTCCGGTTTCACCGGAAGTGACGTCAACTTTCTTATTTTAAATAGAATATCCTGTACATTTTTGCGTTTTTGGAAAGGCAAAAGAAAGACAAATCTAACGATTACACATATGTTATACTTGAGCTTAAGACATATGACGATATGCAGCAATAAAGGTTTTGGTTCACTAAAGCCCTTACCACAATACTTAACCTTATAACGCGTGATGCATTTAGAGGTACTTTTTTCAGTAGCGATTTTATGACAGATCACGCGTGAGTCGTGTCAAACTGTAATGGTATTTTTGTTCAGTATTGTTTGACATTTCATCACGGAAAGACAGCCCGGTACAGCGTCTACAAATTATTCAGCTGTATTACGAAAATCAGCGTTCTACGAGGAATTTGTTTCGTGCGCTTAGGGCAACTTATGGTCCACATAATAGGCCTACCAAATGCACAATTCGCTATACCATCCAAACATTTAAAACCCAATTCTCATTATTGGATAATACGCGACCAAATAGACCACATCCAGCACGTAGTGAAGAAAATATAGCGGCGGTAACTGAGAGTGCGCGCAATGACCGTAATGAATCTATTCGGCGCCGTTCTCAACAGCTTGGTTTGTCGTATGCAACAACTTGCCGTACTTTACGTAAGGATCTTGATTTAAAACCATACAAAATTCATATCGTGCAAGAATTTAAGCCGGTCGACCTTTCGAATCATCACCGTATCAGTGTTTGGGCTTTGAAAAGCATCAAGAAAATCCACTGTTTTCGACCAAAATTTTGTTCAGCGATAAGGCCCATTACTGGCTTAATGGCTACGTGAATAAGCAAAATTGCCTTATTTGGGCTGAAGAGCAACCTACAGACTAGACAAAACAACAGTTTGGTGTGGTTTATGGGCTGGCGGAATCATCGGTCCATATTTCTTCAAAAATGAGGTCGGCCGGAACGTAACTGTGAATGGCGCCCGTTATCGCCCCATGATAACGGACTATTTGCTGCCTGAAATTGAAGCCCGTAATCTCGACGACATTTGGTTCCAGCAAGACGGCGCTACTTGCCACACAGCACATGAAACCATGGCTTTATTGCGAGAACAATTCGATGAGCAGTTAATTTCATGCTTCGGACCAGTGAATTGGCCGCCTAGATCATGTGATACCACACCTCTAGACTTTTCCCTTTAGGGCTACGTAAAGTCCAAAGTCTACATGGATAAGCCGGCTACGACTGAGGAATTGGAAGCCAACATTACTCACGTCATTGGCCAAATACCACTCGAAATGCTCGAACGCGTCATCGAAAATTGGAACTTCAGAATAGACCATGTTAGCCGCAGTTACGGCCAATATTTGAAAAAAATACTCTCCAAAAAGTAAATGTAAAGAATGGTTCCTTTGTATGATAATAAAGATTACCCGATAAAATTGAATTTTTTGATTCTTTTTATTTTTTTTAAAAGTTTCGTTTTGCTATATACGGTTAGTTTTTCACTTAGTTTGTTAATTCAGTTTTACTGCTGATGATGATAGCTTGGCTATCAGAACGTGGGTCCAGTACGAGTAAAGTGTTCTGGTAAAAGCTTTAGTGAGCTGTTTCACTGTTCCAGTGCCACAGATTTAGAGTACCCGATTAAAGGTTTTGGTAATCCTTTTCTTTTTTGTTACGCAAAGTTGGCTAGGAAAGAGCACCAAATTGTTTCTTGTGACACCAGACTGGTCTAAAGAGCTCGCTGCTAAGCAAAGTAATCATAACAATTGCCAAACTGTCAAATCTCAATTCCAAAAGCGTAAATCATTCTTGTTGTTTATTATTATTATATCCTGCATTTGTCATACGTTCCTTCTTTGTTTTCGTTATTATTTCTTTACTTTGTCAAAGTTTATCGCAATTAATCAATTAATTATGGTCAGTATTTTTTTAGGTTTTTAGTGTTGTTACCTTTATGATGGCTTCGGCGCAAACCAAGTAAAATTGCTGGAGCTCCAACTACTTCGGTTCACGGAGTTCGTCCGGTGCGGTCTCAAGAGCCGACAAACCGTCGGAGCGGTCTTCCTCGATTTTGCAAGCGCCTTTGACTCCGTCTGGCACCAAGGGCTGATCTACAAGCTCATCACTTCAGGTCTGAATCCCAACATAGTGAGGTTCGTTAGGTCATATTTGGAAGGCAGATCCTTCTGCGCCAAATGCAACCCCACGAAGTCGAGTACCCGCGGCATCCTGTCAGGAGTCCTGCAGCGATCTATCCCGGGACCGCGTCTATTCCTCCTGTTCATGGGCGATCTTCCCCGGACGCCCGGCACAAGCATCGCTATCTACGCGGATGACACGGTCATCTACGTTAGAAGCGGTAGCGAGAGATTCGTCATTCAGCTACCTCAGGCCGCTATTGACGATTTTCTGGGCTGGGCGGCCCGGTAGAGACTTGGCGTGAACGAAGTGCGTCGCAGTTAGATTCACGAGGAAGACCCTCGTACCCTTGGATAACATCCAGGTGGGACAAGTGCAGCTGCCATGGAGCTCCGACGTTAAGTACCTCGGTATTCGCCTGGACAGGAAAGACACCGTCATATCATCACTAAAACGACGACCCACCTTGCGTGTTTTTACATCTTGTACATGCACTCCGTCCATAATTTGCAGAGACTCCAATAATGATAAAGATCTATTTTGTAATTGGTCTATTGCGTCAGCTAATCCTTTATAGTAGCTACGAATATTTTTAAAATCTGTTTCAACGGAAATACCTTGACATTTTGACTGGCTTTCCTTAATAGTTGTAGCTTCGGCAGGATTGAATTGCGCAACAACAGCTTTTACTATTTTGAAATGTTCAGCATAATAAAAAGTTGCCTGCAACCATGTTCCCCAACGTATAAGAATTGGCTCCGGTGGTTGACGAATACCAGGACACTCTGTGTGAAATGATCGTAAGCGTTTGGGAGATTTCAAAAATACTTTTTTGTGTTTGCTATTAATGCATCTACCTCGGGAGAGCATTTTCGAATGGTTTCTGCCACAAGATGTAAAGCATGCACTTTGTACGTAACATGTAAACACTTGCAACCATGCTCAAGAAGAGAACGGCCTACCGAACACATTACCGCTGCGTCATCGCTCATAAACATCAACACTTTATCTTTTGAAATTTGAAATTTTTCCAACGTACTAAGTACAACCTTCGTAATTGCTGCAGCAGTACGCTCTTGTAGTCTTCGGCTAGTCAGTAACAGTGATAATCTAGGTTTACTAGGGTCTAGTGTGCGTACCATAATATTTACAATTGAATTTTTTTTACACTCTGTTGTCTCCTCAACACATAACCAAAGAAACTGTTTTTTCAATATGCGTTTCATTTTCTTTTCCACGTCATCGCGTACAAATGCAACATGCTTACGTGCCGTTTTCTTCGTTGGCAACCGCAACTCGGGATTGTATTTGTCCCAAAAGTCCTTAAATGGTTGTTTATCGAGTAAGCCTAGTGGCAAATTACAGTTTACCAACATAAGAATTACATACAAAAAAATGCACTTCTCGGTGGCATGCCCAATTTTCGTTTTCTATGCTATGCGGAATTTACGTGTCTTGTACAGTTCCACTTCTTATTTGACATCAAATGTATTTTGCACACTTTACAAACTATCTTACTCCGTTGTAAAACAAATCGGGAAAGTCAGAAATAAACTTATTTAGTATGTCTTGAAACGGTCGTTTTTTAGTCTTCAACATGTTGACTAAAAAACTACAATTAATAACTACGTCTGTATCAATAAAATCAAAACGCACTACACTAAATAATAACTACAATTAGTAACTACGTCTATATCAATAAAATCAACACGCCCTATTCGCTATCCAATGCTAAACTGAACTGAGTGATGATGATTTGTCGTGTCGTATCATAATCGACCAGCCCTTCCCGCCCACCTAAACACAGTCACACCGTCGCTGCGATTGCTCTCCAGTTATCGGGCTCTAATTATGAGTTTAGAATATGCCACATTGGTTACATATAAATGGATTTTTACGTATTAAATTACTATACATGCTACAATTATATAATTATATCATAGTCGAACGCCGCGGCACTAGAACACTTCACTGTCACCCTCACCGCAGTACTTCACTTCATCTTCAGCAGTAAAACTGATCTAACAAACCAAGTTAAAACTACATTACTTATACACTTTCAAAGTTACAGTAGAGTGACCCCAATAATACTCGATCTAACGAAGAGTAGGGGCGCGTTTTCCTCCATATTCGGTGGCCGCCAGCGACTGCGACCGGGTAGCTACTACCAATTCGGCGAGACATTAACTGTTTGCCTCCAAACACATCAGAACTTTTATTCCGTGGAAAATTAATATAAATAGAAAAACCCTCATTTTAATGTTTTTCAATTATCAGACTCAAGAGGAAAAATTGCTTCTACACCCAGAGAAATGTATAGTAAATTACAATACAATTGTAGTGTACCAGAATCGACGGTTACTATAGTGACAACCATCGAAGTAACTAGAAAATACCCTATTATTGTAGTTTTTTGAAGTGTCTGTCTGTACTCCATATTTATAGTAAAAATAGTACTCCAAAATTGTAAACAACTCTCTAAAATTATGGTAAATAAAGTACTACCAAATTACTATGCACTTGTAGTAAAATTGTCCTTAAAAGTAATACTATAAAATGTACTCATTACCACATACATTATTAACTGCACTTTCCTTGTTCAAAGCAGTACGACATATCCGTACATACTGCAGTACATTATTCTCATGCTTGCAACAGAATAGTGTTCGAACGAACTTAATGTAAGAAGTACACATGAAAAAGTGCTTCGAGACAATAATTAGGATAGTGCTAATAATAAGTAGCTCGCGTATTGATTGAATCACTACCGGGTACTAAAACAATGTGAAAAGAAAAAAGTACTAATGCTTTTTGTTCCTATCCGCATTGCTCTTACATCTCCCAGGGACTGCTAGCGCGGTGCCTAGCGCGCCGAACTACCAGTCTCGGGGTACCGAGTTCGAACCCCGGGCCCGTCACTCTCAGAGTAAGGTTTTCCGTAGTTTTCCTTACTCCAAATTTGGTGAATGCTGAGGGTGAACATTTTAAAAGTCTCTACGGGCGCAAGCACATGAATTATTATTATTATGCCACTAACTTTCAAATACAGCAATTGAAATATTTCCTGGCGCCACCTAGTCCCAGTAGATCTAGTCATGCTGTCCTAGATAATAGAAACCAAAATACAGATGCCACTTACCCATACAATAACGTACAACGTTTTATAAACATTTTCAAAAGATACCGGTTAATGTAATATTTTTTTTCCTTTTTATTACTATTGTGCACTGTAAAAGATCCTTCATGCGTTTCTTTAGTGCATTTACAGTGTAGGTGAACATAAGTTAATTTTAACTTATTGTAAGTTGCGAAGATGCAACTTTTCAAAAGTAGTATTAATGTGTATCAACGTTAGTTATATTGGTCGAGATTTTAATATGCAACATTAATTAGGACACAGTTCGAATCTTTGCCATATCTTTCGAACGTCTGATTTTCGAGATGCACACTTTTCCCAAAGTAAATTGATCATCCTGTATATTTTGCAATTCGTAATAAATTTCATTTAATCTTCAGAGGTGCAAAATATTTAACTTTATGAATGGAATCCACGAAACCACGACCATTTTTTTTAGTTACAGAGTCAATGTTGCGAAAACAATCAAGTTTCCACTGTTTGTATGATGTCATTATAACTTTGTGTGCAAATGCTGAAATTGGATCGCATACAGCAATGCACCTAAGAACCACGATAGTGTAAGTACGAATTAAACCGCGTCTCTAAATCCGCTGGCGTACGAGCACAACTAGGCAGTTGGATGAATCCATTTTGATCATTTGTACTGCAACTTATTAAATAGAAGGTGTTATAACGTTATATAAACAATAAAATATATGTGTTTTTCTGGTGTTTACTTTGTGTTACGAAAATTTTCATCTTCCGTTTTTCTGATTTTTATTGATAAAATTAAATGTTCCAGAAGATTGAATAAAATTATTATTACAATACATCCTCCCTGTCGCAAAATTGTCATCGTCCGTTTTTCTGATTTTTATTCATAAAATTAAGTTTGAGAAGATTGAATAAAATTATTATTACATTACATCCTCGCTGTGGCAACTAATGGTGAACAAATTAGTTATGGGAAGGCACAATACGAAAATACAGCGAAAACGGAATTATGGAAAATTTTAAACGAAGTTCTGTTTGTATTTTACAATATACTTATTGTCACCTTTCCTATTCCTATTTTTTCACATTTATACTTCTTGTAATCTGTAAGAAGTATAAATACGAGTGGTCGTACATCTGAATTTAAAGAAACACCAACTGATGGAAAAAGTAGCCGAGAAAAGAATTTAATCTAAACGTTGACAATTTGTTAAGTAGAATCCCATGTTGCATGACAGCGAAGCCGCTACTAAAATCAACGTGAGAGATGCTTTATTTACCAAAAGGTGCGTTGGTTAAAATAGTAATGTTACACATAGTCTTAGACCCTTTTCATATTGAGTCACCGGTGACCGTCACCAATAGAAATACATTAATGAAAATTGAAGCGTTCAAACTAACAATTAACTTCAAAGCGGTCACCGTGACTCGATAGTTGTTGAGCCGCGTAACCGGTGCCGGAGATGAACACTGTGTTTCTGACAATCTCTGCTAAAAAAACCTTATGTTTATTAAACCTTTGAAATTTAGACACCGGCGGCGACGCCACTATAGTTTAACCAACTTTACTAACAGATAATAAATAAAAACATATTTAGTAATACAGAAGAATTTATAACGGAAATGAATTGTCTGTTTGGGATTTCAAATGCGACGACTATGCAGTATGTTGCCCGATGGGTGTTACAAGAGAAAAACAGAACAGCATAAACCTTTTGCACACGGGTCAACATTTCTTAATTAAAAATTGCGTGACAGTAGATGACATAACGTGGTGTGTAAACACTACAATCAATGCAATAGTACGAAACGCAAAAACTTTGATGAAGAAATTTTTTTTTTCAAAAATCAATATTTAAAAAGTGTTTCCTCTTGTGACATCTATCCGGCAAGACACTGTATAAAGAGAAACGCTTGGGAGCAAATTATAGTAAAATTTGTGCCTAGCTTTAATGAAAAATATGACAATGAAAAAAATACAATTTATTGGTAATTTAACATTTTTAATTAATGAATAATCCTGCAGATTACGGTTCGTAACATAATCTCAAATGCCGTACGTACAAACACAAATACTATTATAATTTTTTTTATTGCCTGGCCCCAAACTATCAGACAGGAAACAAGTCTTTTTTAGTCCAGCCATATAATAAGGCGTGTGTATGTACAGATCGCCTTCGTTTTATTCTTCTTCGATTTAGTATGTCCAAAAGAAGCAGTAATAAGCAGTTCAGTATCTGAATGCATTTTTAATACTGTCTAGAAATGTTTATGGTACCAATAATGTCATGGGCACATTTCCGCTTCATTGACGCATAACAATTCCGCTTCATCGACGCACAACATTTCCGCTTCATCGACGCATAACATTTCCGCTTCATCGACGCATAACATTTCTATTCCATTGACCCAAAACAAGCACTATATAAACCCCTTCCGGAATGAATAAATCCCCAGTCAGCGTGCAGTAACAGTCCTGAAAATGTCCCATAAGAGTGTGGACGAAACGACAACGACGCCGTTCCAACCCGAAAACCAAGAGTATAGTATTATTGACGACCGCGGAAACCTATGGACCAAATATACTGTAATGTTATAAAATTGGAACTTTGTATCCAATTAAAAGATAATTTTCAATCGTAGATTCGGGAGTGCCACCTAGATATTCTTTCGGCAGTTTAAAAGAGTAAATTACAAAATAATATTGTTTGCGAAAAATAAATTGCCCTCTCTATGTTAGCGTGTCATATAACAAAACCCCGCGTTTTTTCAAATGATGATATTGATGATTCAAATGATTTAAAATAATCGAGTCCAAAGAGTAGGTAAACTATCTGTGTTCTGGGGCACTTCAAGGTCGCGCTTTTAATCCGCGGGTAATTTCGCGGAATCGAAGTTTGATTAGCGCCTCGCGCTTTTAATCCGCGGGTAATTTTGCGGAATCGAAGTTTGATTAGCGGCTCGCGCTTTTAATCCGCGGGTAATTTCGCGGAATCGCAGTTTGATTAGCGGCTCGCGCTTTGAACAGCTTTTGAACGGCTTCTGAAAGGCTTTTGAACGGTTTCTGAACGGCTTTTGAACGGCTTCTGAACGGCTTTTGAATGGCTGCTGAACAGCTTTTGAATGGCATCTGAACGGCTTTTGAACGGCTACTGAACAGCTTTTGAACGGCTTCTGAACAGCTTTTGAACGGCTTTCGAACGGCTCCTGAACGGGTATCCGTTTAATGACTATATCTCTTGGCACTATGTGGCACCAGGAATTTATTTCCGGGTGTGATACGTTCCGGGTGTGACACGTTGCGAGTGTGATACGTTCCGGATGTGATTTGCCGTATGGAAGCTATTGTTTGTGGAGGTGACTCATGTTTCAAATATGATAGTAGGAGTAGGAGTAGTAACTACCTATCCGACCCCCAAACAAACCCCTACTGGTAGGGGGTCAATTGAGCGTGGGTTCGTAAATAGATAATCCGACCCCCCAACACATTTGAAACATGAGTCACCTCCAGCCAATCTTGCAATTTGATGCCGGCGTTGCAATGGCGGACCTGTAGCCATCTTTCTGCAAGACAATTCAGCAGCACGAAGCCTTCTTCTAACGGTCCATTCACTAAAATTCACATCTTTAACTTCTTGGAGTTGATTTCGCAGCAAAACTGCAGAAACTGTTCTATTCCGCAAAGTTGCAGGCACCAAAAAACGGTCATCTGGGGTCTTGGGGTGGTGATTCTTTTTCGCCCGGATCCTGGTTTTCTGGTTATTAGGCCAGTCTCCTCAAAACGCTGGTACACATTTTGTACAGCACATAAGCTTTTACCAACAATTCTTGCAGTTTCACGTTGTCCTCGACCATCTTGTATCAACATTACAATTCTTGCTACAACAATGGGATCTAAAGGCATTATGACTTGTTCAATAAACACGACAAACACTAAACCATGCAACCGATAGGTTTTATAGAGAGAAATCAACGCTAAACTGAAAATTTCAAAGTGACCTAAATTTTTTGCTCGCCAGTGTATGTTGGATTCAACTAATAAACCAACAATTGCTTCTGTTTAACCCAGTCTTTAAGTAACTAAATTCGAAGACTAATTATTTAAATTAATTTTATTTTAAATCATTTTCAAAATGCCCACCCTGTTTCTCCAAACAATAGGCCAGTCGATAATAAAAATTTTACAATGCATTAGAAATGTTATTAAGAGATTTTTTCAGTTTACTATCCTCCACAATAAATCTCTCTTTCAATTCATTAATTCCTTGTGTAGGTGTATGGGTATAAACCTTGATTTTAAATAGCCCCAAATGCAAAAATCATTTGTTGGCCTATTTCTTCGAATTCATCGTTCAAGGAACGTTTCATTAAGGAAGTTTTTCACTAGTTGGATGTTCAACAGAAAATATCTCGAACCATTTTTAAACCGTTACGGTTTTGATGCCAAAGGAATATACTTGCATTTTTTCTTCTTTGGTGTACATTTTAAGGCAGATAATAAAATGTCAAATCCAGACAAATACTAAACTGCCAAAGTAATCATAAACATATGTTGCTTAGTTACTGATATACACACAATGCTTTGATTCTATTATTTGCCGCTCGACTGTTTTTGTGTTCCAAGTTTTTTTGTGAATATAAATATGTATGCCGCCCAGGAAACTAATTTTTTTCGGTGCCTAACTCAATGTATGAAACATACTCACTTATCGGATTGTAACCGCGGCGTTGCGCCCTTTCCGTCACCATATTCCTCAGTTTATAAGTTCATTTGCAATCGGCATACAAGTAAGTCGCGACTACTTAGTGGTATCGTGTGTATCGCTATGCTTTATTCCAGTTCGAGATCGAAGAAAATATTTATTCTTGTAATTCATATAATAGCGAAGATCTGAGTTTAACCCTTTCAGTCACAGTTTTTATTCTTGTAATTCATATAATAGCGAAGATCTGAGTTTCACCCTTTCAGTCACGGTTTATTAAAGTTAGCCAATTAGAATAGCCTAGGAGATGGTGTCCTGCGTACAGGACACTGTGAGCGAACAAGTTAATTAATAAAGGAATTAACATATCTACAATATATAAACTAGAAGCAATGTATTACAGAATCATAAAATAAATAACTGTATTCTGCTAAAGAATCCTACTGCCTAAAATAAAAAACTTAAATGTTTGAAGTAAAAACACAGAGCGAAAAAGGAAACAACCATTTGTTACTACTAAAATCTTACCATCTAAAATAGAAAACTAAACATTTCAAATGAAAACTGGATTCTAAAGTAAAAAATTAAAATCGAAATCAAACTGTATCGTTCACCAAATAAGAACAATAGCTGGAATTATTATTACGAACAACCAATAAATAATGAGGAAAAATTTGCTTCATACACAAAAAAATATTAAAAAATATTAGAGGCATGAACATTCAAAAATCTTGGTTTACTAACCATCTACGTAATATGCGGAATTATTATTATGCGAAATATATAGACGTTACCGCACTGAAAATGTAAAGTCTTTGATAAAAAGTTATAGAACAGAATATAACTATGCAATTAGGAAAACTAAAATTAATGCTAATGACTAACACTGGCCACGAGCGGTACCGCGCATCGGCGTAGAATCAGTTCGGACCGAGAGGAACGGTAGTATTACTTCGTCTGCGGAGCAGTACGGACATTTTCGCTGCCGGTCATTTGCGCAATTGTTTATCTGTCCTAGGAAAATTATGATTTCGTCAGCAAAACGACCGCGGTCGGACAAACTTCGAAAATTTATTGCAGAAATTCCAGACTTAATATATGAAGGTGCTAAAATTAAATGTGTAATCTGTAAAATCCCGTTAATGTGTTGGCCCAGACATCATTGTCTACGACACGTAAATAGTGAAAAGCATGTATCAAAAAGAAATTGCGCACGAGACAATGAAAAATTTATATTTAATTTATGCGTTACGTTTATCGCATGTAATATACCGTTTAATTTACTAGACAAGGAACCATTTATCTGCTTTTGGAATAACTATTCGGAGTGTAAATTACCAAGTCGAACATTGTTACGGAGAATTGTGCCATCTGCGCGCGAATATATTGAACAAAAAATAAAATCGGAGTTGAAAGATCAAAAATTGTGGTTATGTGTCGACGAAACAACAGATCGGAAGAAACATTCTGTTCTTAATGTAATGGCACACAAAGTGGAACCTCATCAATCGGCACCTTCAATTCTATTAGTCTCCAAACGAATACAACAGTCTACTGCCGAAGTAATTTCAAAGTAAGTGTTAAATACATTGGACAAGTTTGAACTTTCAACAAACCAACTTGATGTTAGCCAGTGATGGTGCTGCAAACATGCTTTCTGTAGGCCGGTCTCTTAAAAAGCATTCTGCTAATTTGTTATACATTACGTGTAAAATTTATGCTCTCAATCTTTTGGCGGATAGTATCAGAAAATGTTATCCTGAGGTAGACGCTTTAATAGCGCATATCAAAGCAGTATTTGTCAAATCACCGAAACGTATTCGCGAATTTCACAGACTGTGCCCCCGTATACCAGAGCCACCAGAATCTATTCTAACTCGTTGGGGAACATGGTTGCAGGCCGCGTTTTATTATCATAAATATTTTGACAATATTAAGAACATGGTTTTACAATTCGATACAAAGGAAGCTGCCGCTATCCAGAAAAGCCAATCGAAATTTCAAGATAGTTAGGCTAAAATAGATTTGAAAATCATTCACGACAATTACTTCGGGCTAGCAGATGCAATAGAAAAATTACAAAATCCTGCGGTGCCGTTTGAAGAATCTCTACAAATAGTGCAACATGTTCACGCACAGCTATGCGCGATTGAAGACGCAAAAAATGTTTCTGTTCTAGAAAAATTTGAAAGTGTTTTTGAGAAAAATTCTGATTTTGGCACATTAAGACACATTTGTGAAGGTGCGTCAACAGAATCGTTAAGTTATTTGAAAGATTATTTTACTTACTCAAATATTACGTCACTAGATGTAGAACGTTCGTTCTCTGCATATAAACGCATTTTTTCCTCATGTCGTACTAGTTTTGCCGAAACAATAGTTGAAACATATCTAATGTTGCAGATATTTAACAGACATTATTCACTTTGTGATTTCACGGAGGACTCTTAAAATGGTAAGTGTTTGAGCACGTGTTATTTAATTTTTATTTAAAAGATGAGCGAAATTATTTGCGGCAGCAAACATCTCTATTAGCAGAATAACTCTAGTGGAACGCGAGGCCTGGTCGACTCTACGCTACTGCGCGGCACCGCTCGTGGCCAGCTTTACTAATAACGCATTTATAGCAAATTCTTCCAATAAAGCTAGGGCAATGTGGTCTCTTATAAGCGAATATCGCAGAATCAAGACTGGGGGGAGCGGATGTCCGCTGACTGCGGGCTCCGTAAATCAGTATTTTCAATGTGTAGCTTCAAATATTGTAGCGCAATTACCAGCTCTGGATCACGATAATGCATCTTTAACGTGTTTAGCCTGCGACAGCCAATTCAGTTTAGGTGAAGTGTTATATAACGAGGTGCGAGGTGTTATTGATTCATTGTAGTCCTCCAATACCAAAGATGTTTATGGTCTTAGTATAAATATTATCAAATTAGTAAGAAACGAAATACTTGTACCAATTACTAAATTAATAAATTTAAGTTTCCAATTTGTCATTTTTCCTAATGAACTCAAGTATGCCAAAATAACTCCTTTGCATAAAAAAGATGATATAGAAGATGCATCTAATTATAGGCCGATTTCTTTACTTCCGGTTATATCTAAGATTTTTGAAAAGCTAATAAAAAATAAAATAATTTCTTTTTTTGAAAGGAAATCGCTATTTAGTAACGATCAGTTCGGCTTTCGCCGAGAAAAGTCCTCATGATCGACAGTATTGGAGTTAATGCAGTTTACTTTGGACCGCTTTGAGTCTGACCTTTACTACGCCGCTACGGTCTGCGACGTCAGTAAAGCTTTTGATTGCGTTGATCGTGATATATTGCTGAGTAAGTTGAAATGGTATAATTTTGACCAAGTATCTTTGAACTATTTTGACTCATATTTTACGAATAGATATCAGGTGGTTTATATAGATGGCGTGACGTCTTCTGAGCTTCCAGTTCAGTTTGGTGTCCCGCAGTGATCTATATTGGGACCCGTACTATTTTTAATATATATTAACAATTTTTTTCAGAACATGTTCGCTGATAAAAGTGTCCTATTTGCAGATGATACTACTTTGTTAGTAAAGTCTGAGGATTGTAGTGATGTCTTAGTTAAAGCATCTTTAGCCCGTAGTTGTGCGTATGAATGGTTTGCAGTAAACCGATTATCCCTCACTGAAGGTAAGACCACAACAATGGTGTTTCCTTTGAGAGACATTTCTAATGTTAATAACCCGAAATCTGTTAAATATTTGGGTTTTTTGCTTGATCCCAAATTAAAATGGGAACAACATGGGAATTATACGACAAGCAAACCTGTAAAAACTACTTTCCTTTTGAGAAACCTATCTTCTGTATTATCTAAAAATGTTATAAAGTCTGCATATTTCTCATGTTGTTCGTCGCGGCACAGGGTCTTTGGTCTGCAGAGAAGGGCCATTCGAGTTTTAGGCAATTTGCCTTATCGTTCCGATTGTCGTGAAACTTTTAGAAACTTTAAAATTTTAACCTTTCCTTCGCAATACATTTTCGATTGTCTTTTCCATATTAAGACCAACATTCATAATTATGACACTAATGCATCCTTTCATATGTAACTATAGTACTAGAAATAAAAATAGTTTAAGCGTCAAATATGCGCGTTTATCTACTTCCCAAAAATTTTTTTGTCATCAAGGTATAAAGTTTTACAATGTTCTCCCCGAGAATACTAAAAGTTCGTGTTCTAGTACCTTGCACCTTGCACTCCAGTTCCGTATTAATTTAATGTGTGTACTTCCGACTGATATTTTATTATCGAATTAATGTACATATGTATTTTATTCTTTGTATATTGAAGTGTGTAAATACTATTGTATAAACTGGCAGAAATAAAATTATTATTATTATTATAAACTACAATGTCGAAGGAATAATTTATATCAATAAATTAAATCAAATGCTTAAAAATTCCCCTATTGTTTGTTGACATTGCATTAGGCACCGAAGACATTTGGTTTCCTAGGCGGTATACAAATGTTCGTCTGGATATACTTTCCTTTCAGATTTAGCTGTTTAGTCCATATGTTTACTTGTATAATATTTATTTAAAAACTTGCCTACATTACTCACGCACTAGGTGAACACGCTGTATAGTGATCTGTACTGACATAGGGCCATCATTATTTGCAATATATATATTGGGTTTTAATTAGTAAAATTTTATTACCACAACTCTACGTGCCACACGGACTTTACGAGTTAAATCGTATCATTAAGCGCAGTTAAAATGTCTGGTACAATGCAATTACAAGCTTGTAATTGTTGTCTAATAATAACATATACTATACAGAATTTTCTATAAATAAAGACAATGAAAGATCGACCATAGAATATGCTATTTATAACAGTAATAAAAGTTGAAATAGGTTCGTTATAAGCTTGAAAAATGTAAGAAAATGAGTTTGTATAGAGTCCGAGGAGTTGTTGTTCAAGGTTAATAACGATTTATCACCAAATTAATATTTCTTCACGGCGGATAAATAAAATTAATAAAGAGAAAAAGATTTTTGCTTTTAATTTTGCTTTTCTTACCTTTAATTTCTCTTAAACAAACTCTACTACCGCAATTGAATAGGAAAACAATTAAATCAGATATAACTAGAGCAAGGCAAACTGCGCTGAAAGCCAGTGGCTGACGCATAAAGGTTTACACAAAATAAACACGGCCGGGACAATTCGGTATAAGCGTCAGTATAACTGCGACACGAAAGCCAATCTCTTGTGTATGCATCCACGCTGTCGTATACTATATCGTAGTTCTCCGTTTGTTTTGAAAATGTTTCCTACGTCGCGAAAACGGCCAAAGTTGGACACAATAAGAGAATTTATTGCAGAAATGCCTGATTTCAAGTGTGATGGCGCTAAAATTCAATGTGTAGTGTGTAAAATAAATTTAATGTGTTGGTCGAAAAGTGATTGTCTACGGCACGTAAATAGTGCAGGACATGTTTCAAAAAAAAATTCCACACGAGATTATGACAAATTTAAATTTAATTTATGTATTTATTGCATGTAATTTACCATTTCATTTACTAAGAGAGAAAGCATACGTCTCGTTTTGGAATGAATATTCGGACTTTAAGTTACCAAGTTAGAGAACATTACAGAGAGTTGTGCCGTCTGCTCGTGAGCATGTCGAGAAAAGAATTAAATCAGAGTTACAAGATAAAAAACTGTGGTTATGTGTGGACGAAACAACAGATCGTAAAAAACATTCTGTGGTTAATGTAATGGTACGCACAATTGAACCACATCGACCGTCACCCTCAATTTTACTAGCTTCCAGACGAATACAACAATGCACTGCCGAAGTAATTTCAATGTTGGTGTTAAATACATTGGAAAAGTTTGAACTTTCAACAAATCAACTGTTGATGTTTATGAGTGATGGTGCCGCAAACATGCTTGCGGTAGGTCGATCTCTTAAAAAACATTGTGCTAACTTGTTGCACATTACATGTAAAATTCATACTCTCAGTCTCGTAGCAGATAGTATCAGAAAATGTTATCCCGAGGTAGACGCTCTAATAGCACATACAAAAGCTGTGTTTGTAAAACCCCCAAAACGTATTCGGGAATTTCATAGACTATGCCCCGGTATTCCTGAACCACCACAACCTATTCTTACACGTTAGGGAACATGGTTAGAGGCTGCATTTTATTATCTTAAATATTTTGAGAATATAAAGAACGTGATTTTAGAATTCGACCCAAAGGAAGCTGCGGCTGTCAAGGTAAGCCGCTTGAAATTTCAGTATAGTCAAGTTGAAACAGATTTGGAAATTATTCAGAACAATTACGTGGGACTAGCGGATGCGATAGAAAAACTACAAAATTCTTCGGTGTCGTTAGTGGAATCTTTGCAAATAGTGCAACATGTTCACGCACAGCTATGCGCGATAGAAGACGCAAGAAAAATTTTTGTTTTAGAAAGGTTTGAAAGTGTTTTAGATAAAGACTCTGATTTTGGCACATTATGACAAATTTGTGAAGGTACGTCAACAGAACCGTTATGTTATTTGAAAGATTATTTTACTTACGCAAATATAACGCCACTAGATGTAGAACGTTCGTTTACGGCATACAAAAACACTTTTTCTTCACGCCGCACTCACTTTGCCGAAACAACTTTGGAAACATATCTAATGTTACAAATATTAAATACACATTATCCACTTTGTGATTTCACGGAGGACTCTTAAAACGGTAAGTGTTTGAGCACGTATCACATTTAATTTATTTTGTGTAAACTTTCATGCGTCCGCCACTGGCTTTCAGCGCAGTTGCGTTGCTCTAGATATAACTTATTATGATTCTTCTACTACGATAAAAAATTAGCTGTTATTAAACGAATTGCTTTTTGCCTTTTAAAAGTGATTTTGTTTGTATAAACTTTTCAAGTACGACGATTTCTTCAGCTCATTCAAACTTAGTGTCATAATAAGCGCAATGTGAAATAGAGTCTTATAAGAAAATAATAGAAATCATAACGGTATGCAAAAAGGAAAGCTCAGTCAGAAAGTTTTCAAACAATGTGTAGTTTTTAGACGTACGTCGCATCACGAATAATCTACGAAACGTTGACATACTTCAGTTAAGCTAATGGTGCACTTTCTTTGTAACAGCATGCAGAAGATAGCTATAGAAAATAAGGGTTATTTTGTAAACAATGTATTGCCTGTTCATTTGTGTTTTTCATTAAATTATTATCTGGGACAGGTTTTTTTTAACCTTACCATTACGCGTCTTACGCCTTTGATAAAATGTCATAACTTTATAGCAAAAACGACGCTACCATCGCGCTACTGAGTAGCGATGACAAAGTTATGTTTGTGTACAAATTGGACGTTATGTTGGCTTAACCCCGGCTTACAGCGAATAGAGCGCGATGTTGCTTCTAGTACCCCTAAGAGCTTTGGAAAATATGGTTGTGAAACCTAGATGGACGGCAAATGGATAAAGTTGTTTTTTCTTTAAATATTTTTGATTTTCTAACAGTCTTTATTAAACGAATCGCGGAAACTAATACGAAGTTTCTTATTTAAGATGAAACGAAAATGAAATGTATGCCATATTTTTCTTATCAATAATTTTGAGACTATAGTTTATTTATTTTAGAATAGACATATCCAGTATATGTATATATGTTTCAAGTAATGCAAAATTATAGTAGATGGCGCATTGTGCAATTTCCACCATATTTGAAATAATGTTATACCGTACGAGCGAGCGGACTATAATAACCTGATTTTACACGAACGCAGCGCATTTAAACGTGTGTTGTGTTGAACGTCACTGTGGAATATCAGTTGCTTGACAAAACTGCGTAAACGCAAATTCATTTGTGCACCTTGCTCATGTTATAAACGGTGTATTCGTTCACGTACACGTGTAAAACACGACTTCGCGCTCGCATTTCCGAAAAATGCCGATTATGTTGGCTGATCATAGTACGCTCGCTCTTATGGTATGTAATATTATTAGATTTGTTATGACTTTAGTAATTTCACAATATCATTGTTTATATCACATAAACAGCGATATCGTCAAACACAGTCATTAAAATAATCAAAACATATAGGAATGTAAAGAAAGAAGAGAATAATGTTTCTTTTATATGTATTGTTATGTTCAACGTTGTATCTACGACAACAAAAACAACTCTCAGTTGTCACTTCGGTACTGACTAAATGTCAGTCTGGCCACTCGTTGGTAACTAAATATCCCTCTTGCGGGGAAAATTGGAAATTTCTTCGTTACCATCCCCCTCAGCCAACCGTCTTTGGAGTGAGGGCATTATATATACAATATAAGTCCAGATAATGACGAATGTGGGGTAGCATGGACAAATCTACTCGTTTGTTAATTTTTCTATTCACTTATTTCGTCCAAATTAATGTAGAAATCGTCTCGAATAAGCAACAGCATAAATTGAAAAGTACAACAAATAATATTTCATCAATTAAATCTTTATCTGAAAGGTTTCTGTAAATTAGCAGTGGATTTTCTCGTTTAAAGCTTGTTGGTGACAGTTTGGATCACAGAATCATCAACATACAACCTCCTGGTTAAGTCACTGCATTCGTTCTCGTATGCTGTTTGCAGAAATAATATCATTTGATCGAAAGTCATCGAAAAGTTTCTATTTGGGTTAAATTATCAAAATTGGCTGTGAAATAAAACAATCGCCGGTCTTTCGCGATTTAAAATAAACGAAAAATGAACGACGCTATAATTCTTCATCAATCTTTATTCAGCCTTGGTTGAATCAAAGTGTGTCTTAAATCCAATGCCAATATAAGTGTTCGATTGTGTATTCAAAGTCTTTATTAGTAGAGAAAAGGGTTAAATATCCAGAGCAGGCAGTTTCCTGTAGTGGGTATATAAACAGAGGGTTTATATACATTGGCATCGTTCAAAAGTTAAAGATTAGTTACTTTTCAAATCTTTAAATTCGTTAATTTCATTTTACTGAATTGGAAATTCATTCTAAAATTGCCGTAAGGGTATGCAGGGATACCCCCGAACCTACAAGAATCGTTTATTCAAATTAAAATTAGAAAATTTAACAAAATTAAAAAAAAACGAGAAAGATATTTCAAATTTGGCGCCCTAACGTTTAGGCAATCTAAAAAAAAAACGAGAAAGATATTTTAGTATATATACTAGGACCCCGATTATCCGAGGCAACGTGGGGAATACCTGACTCGGATAACTGAAAACTCGGATAATCGGGCTTTTATTTTCAATTGTACATTAAGAATTTTGTTATGCACATGTATGCTTTGAACAGCTTATTAATGTTTTTTTATTCATACAAATTATCGAATAATAAAAGTGGTATATGAAACATTGTACATATTTTACACTACAAAACTGAGAAGTAACTATCTATCCGCGTTTGCTTTATATTTGATCTGCGATTGCTGCTGCAATGTTTCTCCATCGGTTCAGAAGCAGCAGATCCGCTGGGGTTGCTTCTGGTTGCTGTTTTACATAAAGCAATGCTTTTTTCAAAGCAGTGAAACCACACATCCTTCTATGTCATCATCGTCATCAATTTCGTCGGCTTCCCGAAATGCGTCCGTTATTTCTTCAATACTGAATTCTTCAATGTCATCTGCTAAAACCCACTGCGCAACATCTTGTTTTGTGATGCTTTCACAACCTTCTAATGTTTGCATTAATTCGAACAAACTCTTTTCTTCTTCCTCTGTTTCGCTGGAAAATCTTGAAGAGGGCATTTCATCATGGTCTCTCAATCTAGAAGCTAATTCATTCAATGGAAGATCTTCTTCATCGTCATTATGCTGCTCAAAATCAATAACTTTTGAGCAAGATTTTTGAATAGTAGAAACATGCTCAGAATCCCAAGCCTGGCTTACCCAGTATATAACATTTTTCAATGTAACCTTTCGCAAAGAACAGATAAGATCTTCGTTTTCTGTATATTCTAAGAAATGTTCAAGTAACAAACACCTATAATTTCTTTTTTATGTTTTCCAGGACGCCTTGATCCATCGGCTGTATTATGCTAGTTACATTCGGAGGGAAAAACTTTACAATAATTTCGGCCACACGAAGATCTTCTCCAGGGTGTGATGGTGTATTATCCATTAATAGTACTGCTTTGATCGGAAGTCCGTTCCTTTTCAAAAACCTGGTCACCGATGGCACAAACTCTTCCTTAAACCAGGTAGTGAATAAGTTCGCATCCACCCACGCACTTTTTTGGCTCTTGTAATACACTGGCAGGACTTTGAGTGCGATGTCTCTTAAGGCTCTTGGACGCGCAGACTTCTCAATCACCATCAGTAGGATTTTATGTTTTCCAGATGCATTGGAACATGCCATTATGGTTAACCTCTCCTTACTTCGTTTATGTCCAGGAGCAGATTTTTCCTGTTGAGATGCCAATGTTCTTGATGGAAGCAATTTATAATTCAGACCACTTTCGTCGCAGTTATAAATTTGATCGCAAGTGTACCCATTGTCTTCAACAGCTTTTTTAAAGTCCTGCTTAAATTTTTCTATTGGTGATATATCAGCAGAAGGTTTTTCCCCACACACGGTTAGTTGTCGCACACCGTACCGTTTTTTCCAACGATCAAGCCATCCACAACTAGCAGTAAACTGATCTGCCTCTGGGAATTGTCTACTAATCAGCATTGCCTTCTGTTGCAAAATAGGACCCGAAAGTGGCACACCTTTCGATCTTTGCTGGTTAAACCACATGAATAATATTTAGTTAATCTGCTCATAGTCACCAGTTTTCATTGATTTTCGTCCAGAGGACGAAGAAGCTTGTTTCATACACACTGTTCAATTTGGATACGATATCTTTTCCAATTCCAGAGTTCGAAGAGGCGGTACATATCTCAATCTCAGTGCTGTGTCTGGAATAGTCTGTGCGCACATCTATCTCTAGGCGGTGACAACTAATCTATATTACCCCGGAAATTCGATACGCATTTGCTTTTCCTCTTACACCACTGTAATCAGCGGAACAAGCACCAATGTCTGTTTACACACTTTCTATTTTAAAAATAACATAAGAATCCTTATTAATCAAGTACTCGAAATCTGTGACACTAGAACATTGAAGCAGTTCACTAAAACCCTTACCACAATACTGTACGTACTTTATTCGTACCAGTACGAGTAACGTATTGTGGTAAGGGTTTTAGTGAACTGTTTAAGAATCCTTATATTATTAAGGGTTACTTAACATCAAATACAATGCACGGCCGAGTATTTAAGAAACCTTAGTTAAGTGAAGAATAATAGTAAAACATCAACGGCAACCATGTATCCCATACACAGAAAAAAAAATAAAGAATCAAACAATTGTAGAACAATTTACTAGAATTTGTTTGTGAATATATGTCTGGTTACAACTTGCACAAATCCTTACTACTCGATTGTGGTTAACGGATTGTATGCTCTAAATACATTGTTGTAAAAATTTAATCAATGATTTGTTACAAAGGTTTCTACAATAATGTACAAGTTTTAGTTACACACATTGTAAAAAATGCAACAACATTGTTTTAAAGATTCCTACATTTGTATAAGGAATATCGGAAATTATCTATAATTACACACCCTTTTATGAAAAAATCCGACATTATTGCTTGACAACATGTTACAATTTTATAGTAAAGTGTTGTAGGAGTTGTATCAAACATAAAATATTTATCTTCTAATGCAAAGCTTTATTTGTATATGAACAATAACAACTGTAATATAACATACACACATAAACACATTCTTTTAATAAATAACCTAATCTACGTGTTTACCTATAAAGTTAATAATGTACCTGCATAATTGAGAGGTATTCTTTGAATTTTGCTTTCAATATTTTTCTAACATTCAGGTACAGGGATCTCATCGAAACTTAAATTGTTGAAGCATTCTTCATTTATTTCGTTATCTGCAACAGAAATCAATTAAGGTTAGATAACACGAATAGGTTCTCTATTATCAAGCAAACGGAAAACGACGATAACGCGCGTCCACGCCGTGCTCGGATTGTCCAAGAATATTTAGGTGAAGTCGGGATTGTGTATATGAATTGGCCGGCTTGCAGTCCCGACCTCAGTTCAATAGAACATCTCTGGGACAGCCTAGGAAGACAGATTCGAGCATATACCCCATCTAAACAACTTTGCTGAACTTGCTGCAGCGCTTCAGTCAGAATGGGAGCAATTCGACCAAAATGATGTTCAAAATGTAATCAACTCCATGTCGAGACGTATGCAAGCTATCAGCAGGGCCCGAGGTGGAAATACTCGGTATAAGTTGCAATAAGTATACTATTACTATTGTTTTTTTATTAATAAAACCCTTTTAATTTTCTGAATTCTCAAATAATCTAATATAATTCGATAAATTAATGTTTTTTTCTTGGAAATGTGTTTTTTATTGAATTTTATCTGTTCCGTAAATTTATCACGAACCTTAAGATCATATCTCAAAACATTTTTTCTTTACGAAGAAAAATTCAAATGGATCGAAATTTTTGCACCTAAACGTATGTCATATGCTATTTAGTTTTTGGTAAATATTATCTTTTCACTGCAGATATTATTAATGTAAAATATTTTTTTAATATATTTTTTAGAAGAGGGCATTCTTTTCTAGAAGGTATGTGCATTTGTACATCAAATATGAACAAGATAAACCGAAACCATAGAAATAATTCCCTGATCGGACTTTTCAAATCTTCACGTAATAAATTGTAGTGGGATGTTCCAACGTGAAAAGCGTATGTTTATATGTTACTAAATTCATTCTAATTAATATTATATCAAAATTCGCTGATATTAGATTTTAATAGAATTTTATGCGGAACTTGAATTATTTTCAATTAATATTCGAGTTCTGATATTTGATTATTTATATTATTAATCTTTTATATATAAAAAAATATATAAAAAAAGGACTCCGTTAATGATATGTTACAGGGGAAAATTCCAGGTTATTTTAAGTTATTTACATTTTGAAAACATTATTTGTAAAAATGACACGTACACACACAAAAAACACACTGTATTTGGAAATAACCGTCGTCGTACGTATGTACGTCACCTGCGACACCGAGTTCGATCTGCAAAACACCAAAATTAAATATTAAGTCGTTAGATTGGCAATGCTAGGAACGACCAAAAAAAACAGAGGTTAGCAACGAAAACATTCTGACAAAAACAATCTTTTTGACTGATATATTTAGAAATCGTATTATAAAAATCAAATCTCGTCGAAATTATTAATTCAAATGTATTGAAAAGCTGTTAAAGCAAAACGTAAACGACGACGGACAATTATCAAGAGAATTACATCGATCAAGAAATTTGAAGAAGTAATCCAACGAAATTTCATTCAAGAAGACAATAAAAAGGGGTTTAAAACAAGAGGATTTCGGATATCAATATTGCTGAGAAGAGGAAAGGAAGAACCATAAGGATTTTATACACACACACATCAAACACCCATCACAACATTAACTGTAAGTAATTTCAACAGATAAATCTCATTTTTGTAAGTGAAAAACTTAAAAAAAACGTAAAACTGATCTCCCTATTCAAATCTTTTAATCGTTATTTGTAACATAACAATATATTATAGTATATACCTTTATGCTACCCCAGAATTGAAATGCACAAGCAGGGCGTGGCATGTGATCTCTACCTAAATTTTTGTTAAAAAAAACAAGCAGTTACGATTATGATCATTTGTGCGGCATTGTAAACGGACGATATCTATATCATTTGTTTTGTTAGTGATAGAACTATTTTATTTTTGTTTTAATAGTGATATCTTTTTTAATTGGGAATTGTATTTTACTTTCTGTTTTTATTGCGGTAAAATCGAGCACTTAATTTTGTCTTCCCTTAGCGGTATTTAAGTTCTACATAGACTTAACCTGCGGCGCAAAAGAATTTTAAAATATAAGGGTTAATTAATGCTAAGATCGCGCTAAGCTATACTTAGTTGTTGCGGTGCAAACGGGCATACATCTTTAGTAATTTAGGTTAGTGCGTTAATGCGCGAATAACTTTGTGTATAGCCTGTATATGGGATTCCTTTATAATAAAAGCAACGGATACAATAAGCGAATCTTCTGACTGCTATATTAACGTGTAAATTTTATTACACCAATCGAAAAAAGGAAATAATAAAAAAGCAGAACGGCACATCAGGCAATCCTACAATTTACATACATATAAGAATTAACTCGACCATAAATATTAATTTAGGAAATTAAGGTTCGAAAAAAGAGGTGGTGCGACTTATCGTAAAGCGTTGGTTAAATTCGTTCCGGATAATTGCGAATTATTAGTACTGCAGTACGCTAACTTTTGAACAGAGTACGAAATCAATTCATCACAAAATATCAATAACCCATTCGCCAGACAGGCTATAAATTCTTGGACTATATGCGATGAAGCAATTTTTCGTTGACATTTATTACTTCCGTTATCTGCTATATACCTACTATATCTAGAAGACAATCTATATTCTCGTTGAAGTACTTGTAGCTAATAGTCTTTTTGTCAACTAATAAATTGCGGAATCTTTCGATGCCTTACGAAGTTTTAATCTGCATTTCCTTAGTGCTAATGATGTCTGTACAAAGTAATTCAAAATTATAATGAAATGTAGCTATTTATTTCTTGTTAATCTTCAAACAAATGTATCAGCTGATTTGCCATAGGTATATGAAAAATGAAATTAAAGTTTGGTGTGTGGAATATGCATTGATTTTTTTATAACCGAAATTACAGCTACGATAAATAAATAAAAAACTAAGATACTGACCAATTACGTAGTACGACTTATCACTAGAGCAACGCAACTACGCTGAAAGCCAGTGGCGGACGCATAAAAGTTTACACAAAATAAATTAAATGTGATTCGTGCTCAAACACTTACCGTTTTAAGAGTCCTCCGTGAAATCACAAAGTGGATAATGTCTATTTAATATTTGTAACATTAGATATGTTTCCAAAGTTGTTTGGGCAAAGTGAGTGCGGCGTGAAGAAAAAGTGTTTTTGTATGCCGTAAACGAACGTTCTACATCTAGTGACGTTATATTTGCGTAAGTAAAATAATCTTTCAAATAACTTAACGATTCTGTTGACGCAACTTCACAAATTTGTCTTAATGTGCCAAAATCAGAGTCTTTATCTAAAACACTTTCAAACCTTTCTAAAACAAAAATTTTTCTTGCGTCTTCTATCGCGCATAGCTGTGCGTGAACATGTTGCACTATTTGCAAAGATTCCACTAACGACACCGAAGAATTTTGTAGTTTTTCTATCGCATCCGCTAGTCCCACGTAATTGTTCTGAATAATTTCCAAATCTGTTTTAACTTGACTAACCTGAAATTTCAAGCGGCTTACCTTGACAGCCGCAGCTTCCTTTGGGTCGAATTCTAAAATCACGTTCTTTATATTCTCAAAATATTTAAGATAATAAAATGCAGCCTCTAACCATGTTCCCCAACGAGTAAAAATAGGTTGTAGTGGTTCAGGAATACCGGGGCATAGTCTATGAAATTCCCGAATACGTTTTGGGGATTTTACAAACACAGCTTTTGTATGTGCTATTAGAGCGTTTACCTCGGGATAACATTTTCTGATACTATCTGCTACGAGACTGAGAGTATGAATTTTACATGTAATATGCAACAAGTTAGCACAATGTTTTTTAAGAGATCGACCTACCGCAAGCATGTTTGCGGCACCATCACTCATAAACATCAACAGTTGATTTGTTGAAAGTTCAAACTTTTCCAATGTATTTAACACCAACATTGAAATTACTTCGGCAGTGGATTGTTGTATTCGTCTGGAAGCTAGTAAAATTGGGGGTGACGATCGATGTGGTTCAATTGTGCGTACCATTACATTAACCACAGAATGTTTTTTACGATCTGTTGTTTCGTCCACACATAACCACAGTTTTTTATCTTGCAACTCCGATTTAATTCTTTTCTCGACATGCTCACGAGCAGACGGTACAACTCTCTGTAATGTTCTCTAACTTGGTAAGTTAAAGTCCGAATATTCATTCCAAAACGAGACGTATGCTTTCTTCCTTAGTAAATGAAATGGTAAATTACATACAATAAACACATAAATTACATTTAAATTTGTCATAATCTCGTATGGAATTTCTTTTTGAAACATGCCCTGCACTATTTACGTGCCGTAGACAATCATTTTTCGACCAACACATTAAATCTATTTTACACACTACACATTGAATTTTAGCGCCATCACACTTTAAATCGGGCATTTCTGCAATAAATTCTCTTATTGTGTCCAACTTTGGTCGTTTTCGCGACGTAGGAAACATTTTCAAAACAAACGTAGAACTACGATGTAGTATACGACAGCGTAGATGCATACACAACAGATCGGCTTTCGAGTCGCAGTTATACTGACGCTTATACCGAATTGTCCCGACAGTGTTTATTTTGTGTAAACTTTTATGCGTCAGCCACTGGCTTTCAGCGCATTTTGCGTTGCTCTACTTACCACTAGAGCCCGGTAACAGAGAGCCATGCCATAGCTGTACCTGCCTAGTATACAAAAACAATAGTAAGAAAATAGAAAAAAAATAGAACTAATACATAACTATAATATGTGAAAAGTAGTGAAACACTCACCCTTTTAAGCAGCCTTGGCTACGGAACAGTAAAACTAGAAGCATCATTATCAGTATTAACATCATATAGATAAGAGTGGCAAAAAGTTGACACCATTAGATGTGTTTCCACAGTTGTCTCGGTGAACGATGTTCGCCGTGGTGAGAAAATGAGTTTATATTTTGAAAAAGAGCGTTCAACATCTACCGATGTTATACATGCATGATTAAAATACTCTTTATACTTAGTCAGTGGATTACTCGATACACCATCACAAATTTGTTTTAGTGTGCTAAAATCGGGATCTTTCTGTAGCACACTCTCGAACTTTTCTAAAACGCGATTATATTTTGCGTCATGTATAGCCAGTAGCTGTGTATGCACACCGTACATAATTTGCAGAGACTCCAATAGTGATAACGATCTATTTTGCAATTGGTCTATTGCATCAGCGAATCCTTTATAGTAGCTACGAATATTTTTTAAATCTATTTCAATGGAAATATCTTGAAATTTCAACTGACTCTCCTTAATAGCTGCAGCTTCGGCAGGATTAAATTGTGCAACAACAGCTTTTACTATTTTGAAATGTTCAACATAATAAAACGCTGCCTGCACCCATGTTCCCCAACGTGTAAGAATTGGCTCCGGTGGTTGACGAATTCCAGGACACCGAAATGATCGTAGGCGTTTGGGAGATTTCAAAAATACTTTTTTTGTGCTTGCTATTAATGCATCTACCTCAGGAGAGCATTGTCGAATGGTTTCTCCCACCACAAGATGTAAAGCATGCACTTTACACGTAACATGTAAACACTTGCAACCATGTTCAAGAAGAGAACGGCCTACCGAACGCATTATCGCTGCGCCATCGCTCATAAACATCAACACATTATCTTTTGAAATTTGAAATTTTTCCAACGTACTAAGTACAACCTTCGTAATTGCTGCAGCAGTACGCTCTTTTAGTCTTCGGCTAGCCAGTAACAGTGGTAATGTAGGTTTACTAGGGTCTAGTGTGCGTACCATAATATTTACAATTGAATTTTTTTTACAGTCTGTTGTCTCGTCAACACATAACCAAAGAAACTGTTTTTTCAATATGCGTTTCATTTTCTTTTCCAGGTCATCACGTACAAATGCAACATGCTTACGTGTCGTTTTCTCTGTTGGCAACCGCAACTCGGGATTGTATTTGTCCCAAAAGTCTATTTCAATAAAATCAAAACGCACTACACTAAATAATAACTACAATTAATAACTACGTCTATATCAATAAAATCAACACGCCCTATTCGCTATTCAGTGCTGAACTAAGTGATGATTATTTGTCGTGTCGTATCATAATCGACCAGGCCTCCGCACCCACCTAAACACCGTCACACCGCCGCTGCGATTGCTCTCCAGTTATCGGGCCCTACTTATCACTAGAGAACAGCAAAATTATATGGGATGACGTCTACCGCAGCAGAGCCGTATGCAGAGTATGTGATGTACGCGGTGATTATTTCAAGATCGAGAAATGAGTGAATGGTATGCAGTCGTAGTATTCGCATCGAGCTTTCTCTTCAAATGATTCTACATATATTTACTATATCCATTCTTTATTTTGTTATTCGGTTTTTAGGTATTTATATGCAATATTAAACATTTAACAGCGACGATACAATATTTCGAAAGTCGAAATATAAAATTGAGAGACGCGTTCAATACATTAAATGACACAGTCAATGAATTAAAAAGTATTCCGGGTGATATTGGAAATAAAGTGATTAAGTTAATGTAGTGTTCAGCAGAAACCCCGATTTAAATACACTAAACCAATTATCTGCAGGAAAAATACGAAGTTCTAATATAGTAGTATCTCGGTTTACGGAATTAATTGGTTCCAAAAACATTTCGTAACTGGAATCAAATGTTCATAAAAAATAAAGGGAATAGAGATAATCCGTTCCCAAAACCAAAAAAAAAATAATGAAAAATTCATTTTATATATTTTAAATATAATTGAACATATAGAAAATAAAGTTACGTAGAAAAATCAATGAAAATTCTTGAAATTGAAATTAAAAAGAAATAACTTCACTTACATACACTACTTTAATAATGACTCCTTCTGGCGTACGGAAGACAGTGAGGGTGATGTGGCATTTTCATATATATTACAAAATTAGCGACGCGACAGATAAGAGATTGTTTGACCGTAGAACTTTCTGCTCTGTTCTTTGAAAAGGATTTTACACAAAGATAAAAAGATTTTCGGATAAAGGAAGAATAATATTAACTATAAATTCAAGACAGATACGAAGCGGTGGAATAATGGAAAGCTAACCACACAAACCATCGCATTACATTGTATATAACTATCTCTTTCTAGCATGTATACGAGTCGCGCGAAAATTCTGCCAAATCTGTAAAAGTTCTAAGCCATGTTTCATATCCGGGAGTACCTTTTGGTTTTGGAAACAAAAATTCATCCAAATTTCCTTCCATAACCCGAAAATACCGTAATAAGATACTATCATAAACCGAGGCATCACTGCATATGTATAAAATATAACTCTCTTGTATCACATTTTAATTTTGCTCCACTTACAAGTTGCAAAGTTGAAAGAACGTTTTCGATACTGGGAGACGTACTAACTTCAAAAAGAAGCCGTTTTACTGCAGAAAATATAAAAAAATCTCTTGAGGTAATGGCTGATTCTTTTCTCTTATTTTCCACTTGAAACAAATTTATTAGATATGTGCATATCTTCTGTTTCAATTTATAATTAATATATAAATTTCGTTTAAACACATTTATAAAATCTTCTGTCTGAAATATGCAACATACACAGTGCGTCTCTGTACCATGTTCACGAGTCGCCGTTATGAGTCATACCCTTTACGATTTTGTCGTTCACTGCTTATCACTCAAGAAAATATTGAAAAAAAACTGCAAAATAAACAACATAACATATTCCAGTAATTTTCTATCTAAAGATGTACAGAATCAATTACAGGATGTTCTATTTGAAATAAGACAGTTGGTACCCATTTCCGATTTAGTGAAGAGTGCCATGAAATTGAAAATATTTTTAGAATATAAATCTTTGTCCATAATATCATCACTAAAATGTCAAAAGGTATTTTAATTACTCTCTTAACTACATCTAACAGGCCGTCCTTATGTATAACAATGGTAACGCCGACTGAGTCGATTAGCTCACCCAACTGCATCGACCAATTGTAAATCAGCCTATCCGTCTGGCAACCGCAAGAACTTCACTTAGCGAGGTCTTCTTCAGTGTGTAGTAGTGGTAAAACATGTACTCAGCTGTCTTCTATTCTTCCAAGCAATCGACAGTCCTCTTGAACAAGTCTACGCAGGGATCGCAATTAGGGCTCTCACAGAGTTTTTGTTAAACTTTATAAACTCCCTAGCTTCTTGGCTAGAGAACAAACCCTAAGTGCAGGGTTTCCCGTTTGACCCAGTGGGTAACATGCATTGTGGCAGATGATATACTAACTGGGGTTCTTAGTGTCGTCTGTTCAGTTCCAGTTCTGGCAAGGACATCGGTTACCTCGTTGCCATCAATGCCGAGCGTCCTGGTTACCAACATTCCTTATCTAAAGAGCCCGCAATGCAACTTGACTATCAGAGAAAATTTTAATCGACGTGTATCTAACACTCTCACGCAGAAGTATCCTACGTCAATGTCGACAGTAAATATTTCTACTCATATTGCGACAGTAAACTCCTGCATGCATTTTGGAACCGTTCGTATCGCCTATGTAAGCTTATATCAACCTCAATCAAGGAGTTATTGCCCCAACAATCGCTATCTGTACGTATTGATAACATACATACATTGAAGGAATTAGCAAGTCTCGGAACACATCATGTCCGATAGGTAAAGACAGAATTTCGTCATTGAGCATCTTATCGAGGATTTCTGTCAAACGAGCCATATTCTGGAACAATTGCAGTATCTAAAGGAGAATACTGTCCAAGAAAATTTCTAAAGACAACCCTGTGTGGCACTCAAGGCACCAGTGATCGTCATGCCAGCCATTTCTGTAGCGCACTGTGTTTAGCTGCCACTGAAACCTGTTCAGCCTTCTACCACCAGACCGCGGGCCGGGTTGGATCAGGCTGAAATATTTCAGATGCGGGCCAGGCTGAGCTTATTTAAAATGGAACGGGCGGCCCATCGAGCTTGTTTGCTGTTAATTTTGAACGTTCTTCCCAAGCTTTTGTCTTGAGAAGACATACAGTAACACAGCAAACGAAAGATGAGAAGACCGTCTCCATATTTGACTGCTGACCTGTTTGCATTACACAAGATTCAGCTTAGAGCAGCAACATGTCTATTAGCAGGGCATGACTGCTTAAGAAGCCACTTGCATAAAATGGGAGTCTTTGTAATGAAGAGGAGGAAATAGCTCCTCATATTATCTTTGAATGCATAGCGCTAGCTCAACGGAGATTCGTTATGCAAAGCGTAATTAATCCACCAATGGAGAATGATTTACTGCACCGGCTCTTAAACTTGATCGAGGGAACTAACCAGTTCAAGTAAAAGGAATCTAAAGCAGGAATAACACAATAGGACCGTTGGACCGCAATGTTAAGGATGAAAAAGACTAATCCTGCTTTGTAAGCAACCACACCGACAGAAATGTATAGCAAATTATATCACAATTGTAGTATATCTTATCAGAATTGACGGTTACTATAGTGACAGCTAGTGAACACATATTATTTATATCCATATTATTAATTGCACTTACCTTGTTTAAAACAGTACGACCTATCCGTACATAATGGAGCAAATTATTCTCATGCTTATAACGAAATAATGTTCAAACAAAAGTGAACTTAATGTAGAAGTACGTATGTAAAGAGTGCCTAAAAACAATAACCAAGATAATGCTAATAAATAGCTCCTGGTGTTGATGGAATCACTACTGGCAAAAACAATATGAGAAAAAAAGCATTAAAGCTTCTTGCTCCTGGCGACGTTGCTCTTGTATCTTTCAATTCATGCCACTAATCTTCAAAAACATCAATTGAAATATTTCCTAGCGCCACCTAGTTCATTGTAGTTGTAGTCATGCCGTCCTAGATAATAGAAACCGGAATACAGATGCCACTTACCCATACAAGATATAATCTTACATCGTTTTATAAACATTTTCAAAAGATACCGGTCAATGTAATCTTCCAGGTGCTATTTATTAGCATTGGTTATTGTTTTTAGACACATTTTTCATATGTACTTCTAAATTAAGTTCACTTTTGTTTGAACATTATTCTGTTACAAGCATGAGAGCAATTTGCTGCATTATGTACGGATAGATCGTACTATTTTAAACAAGGTAAGTGCAATTAATAATGTCGATATAAAATACAATTATTTCATTGCAAGTATATACTTCTAGGTGGAGTAAAAAACGCTAAGAGAATATTTCTTTTGATTTAAAACAATTATTATATTCTGGATAAATGAAACAGTAATTGTGTTGAATTGAGGCGTACAGCCTTGTTACAAGCAAACGTTTTTCTGCGTGTAACACTATTGTTGTTTGTTCAACAACAATATTGTAATGTATGTAACCACAATAAGTAATTACAAATATTTGTTTTTTTTTTCATTACAGTATGTCACTCATTGTCATAATTAGAGTAACCTAAACTTGCGGACTCGCATAGGCGTCGGTATTACGGGTTAATATAAGAATACGAAAAATTCATAAATAAACTAAACCGGTAGAGAAGCAGGCATGTAGTGTCGACCTTGAATATAAATCATGTTAAACCGCGCTGAGAGAGATTTCGTTTTAGTACCGGTTGAGCTGTTGCAGAGATTAGTCGAACGGTCAAGGTTATGTACTTACGTGTCGCTTTTGAAAATATAGCTGGTGTTTTTTGTGTGTTGTAGTATTATATCAAGTACATAATTAGTGTATCGTTTCATATAGAACTAATATTTACATACCTAAGAAAACAATGCCTCGTAATAGATTTGCTACTAATGTACAATAAGTATGTGTCACTTTTTCCCCATTTAAAATATGACGGTAGTGCAGTTTTTTGCTTAATATACAATGTTCGTTTGGCTGCATTGGACAGAACTGATTGCCAGAGGCATGTCAATGGTATTAGGCATATGAGAAATGCAAGAACTGAAATACCTTATACACTATTTCTCATACATTTATTAATTATGTTTACCTCTTGTAATCTTCCGTTGTCGTTGGTGAGAAAAGCAGCTTTTAAAATGTTTTGGCGACAATACGTTCCAAAGTATCCATTACCCTCACAAACACAATTACAGAATCATTTGCCGCGAATGAAAGAGATGCTAGAAAATGTGTGTAAACGTGATTTGTGTTCCAAAAAAATATGGATTACCATGGGTGAGACGACCGATATAAAGAAAAACAGTATTGTGAATGTAACTTCCTTAGATGTGGAGAGATCGTTTTCTATGTATAAGAATATTTTTTCTTGTCGACGCACAAGGTTTAAAGAAGTAACTGTGGAAACATATGCAATGATGCAAGTTTACAGTAGTTCACATCCTGATGCCTGTAATTTGTTGAATAATTAGCAAGTAAGTTTATTTATGAATTTTTCGTATTCTTATATTAACCCGTAATACCGACGCCTATGCGAGTCCGCAAGTTTTGGTTACTCTAGTCATATTACATGTTCGTAAAATAGTTAGTAAAAAAATAGTTGGTGTTACGTTTATTGCAGTAAGATCTACGTATATGTTTGTTACGAGAACCATAAATGGGGTGGATATTACCACAACTACAAATATATTGTATGCCTTACCACTGCATTTCTCTCAGTGCATTCAACCAACCCCGTATAAATACCTTAGTATTTACATACTTTTAAATTTAATAATGTGTAAGGCATAATTCATATGCTCACTTAAAAGAACAAATGTTTCACATTTAAGGCACCAGCAGATTTCCCATTTTCTATGTTTTATTATCTTCGATTATTAGGCTAACATGTTCCCTAGTATTAGTTGCTATAGAAGATGCATCGGTACCGATGCATTAGTACCGACACCAGACAAAGATCCACGTAATGCTTTCAGACTTTGTAATAAAAACACCGCTTCGAAAAGCATCATAAATAAAGCTGGCCACGAGCGGTACCGCGCAGTAGCGTAGAGTCGACCAGGCCTCGCGTTCCACTAGAGTTATTCTGCTAATAGAGATGTTTGCTGCCCCAAATAATTTCACTCATCTTTTAAATAAAAATTAAATAACACGTGCTCAAACACTTACCATTTTAAGACTCCTCCGTGAAATCACAAAGTGAATAATGTCTGTTAAATATCTGCAACATTAGATATGTTTCAGCTGTTGTTTCGGCAAAACTAGTACGGCATGAGGAAAAAATGCGTTTATATGCAGAGAACGAACGCTCTACATCTAGTGTCGTAATATTCGCGTAAGTAAAATAATCTTTCAAATAACTTAACGATTCTGTTGACGCACCTTCACAAATGTGTCTTAATATGCCAAAATCAGAATTTTTCTCAAAAACATTTTCAAATTTTTCTAGAACAGAAACATTTTTTGCGTCTTCAATCGCGCATAGCTGTGCGTGAACATGTTGCACTATTTGTAGAGATTCTTCTAACGGCACCGCAGGATTTTGTAATTTTTCTATTGCATCTGCTAGCCCGAAGTAATTGTCGTGAATGATTTTTAAATCCATTTTAACCTGACTATCTTGAAATTTCGACTGGCTTTTCTGGATAGCGGCAGCTTCCTTTGTATCGAATTGTAAAACCACGTTCTTAATATTGTCAAAATATTTATGATAATAAAACGCGGCCAGTAACCATGTTCCCCAACGAGTTAGAATAGGTTCTCGTGGCTCTGGTATACGGGGGCACAGTCTGTGAAATTCGCGAATACGTTTCGGTGATTTGACAAATACTGCTTTGGTATGCGCTATTAAAGCGTCTATCTCAGGATAACATTTTCTGATACTATCCGCCACAAGATTGAGAGCATGAATTTTACACGTAATGTGTAACAAATTAGCAGAATGCTTTTTAAGAGACCGGCCTACAGAAAGCATGTTTGCAGCACCATCACTCACTAACATCAAGAGTTGGTTTGTTGAAAGTTCAATCTTGCCCAATGCATTTAACACTAACTTTGAAATTACTTCGGCAGTACACTGTTGTATTCGTTTGGAGACTAATAGAATTGAAGGTGACGATTGATGTGGTTCTATTGTACGCACCATTACATTAAGAATAGAATGTTTCTTCCGATCTGTTGTTTCGTCGACACATAACCACAATTTTTGATCTTTCAACTCCGATTTTATTTTTTGTTTAATATGTTCGCGCGCAGATGGCACAATTCTTCGTAACGATGTTCGACTTGGTAATTTGCACTCCGAATAGTTATTCCAAAAGCAGATAAATGGTTCCTTGACTAGTAAATTAAACGGTATATTACATGCGATAAACGTAACGCATAAATTAAATATAAATTTTTCATTGTCTCGTGCGCAATTTCTTTTTGAGACATGCTTTTCACTATTTACGTGTCGTAGACAATGTTGTCTGGACCAACACATTAACGGGATTTTACAGATTACACATTTAATTTTAGCACCTTCATATATTAAGTCTGGAATTTCTGCAATAAATTTTCGAAGTTTGTCCGACCGCGGTCGTTTTGCTGACGAAATCATAATTTTTCTAGGACAGATAAACAATTGCGCAAATGACCGGCAGCGAAAATGTCCGTACTGCTCCGCAGACGAAGTAATACTACCGTTCCTCTCGGTCCGAACTGATTCTACGCCGATGCACGGTACCGCTCGTGGCCAGCGTTAATCATAAATTCATTATCTATAAATACATACGAAAAAATATAATTCGTGAAACTAAATCAGTGTTGTGAAAAAAAGGAAAAACCTCTTGGTGTTTTAGTATATCCATGTTACTATAAATCGTCTTTGAAATTATTATTAAATTCTTAATACTGAAAATAGTAGAGTAGAAAATGCAAATATGGAATACCATTTTGTTTTATGAGTACATAAACACCTGCAATTATTATTATTATTATTGTTATTATTATTACATCTTCGTTGTTAAATTTCACTAGAATATATTTAAAACAGTTACGGACCAAGATCTTCTCCTAGATTCCTTGTGGTTCTATACATTTTCGAAAGAAAAATTCCAAAATTATTACTTGAGGAACTGAGGTACAAATATGGAATACAGTGGAAATTTGTTACATAACATTGATTTATGATTGCAATATGATTGCAATAATAACATAATTATTTGCACCAGTCACATCCTTTTTTCTCTGACTGCTGTAATTGCCAGACTCATTTCTTCTTCACTGTATTGCATTATCTTTTTTTACAAACTCGACATTGACTTATTCTTGCCATTCTAAGACAGAAAAAAGAAAGCTTTCATAGAAAACATATGTGAAGGAACGGGTGTGCAAATATAGAACAGTGGTATTCCATATTCACAACAGATTAGATTTCGTTACTGTAAACGAGGGGAGTTTTATAGGTGGTTTATTAATAACACTGTACTGAGTAATTACTAAACTTGTATTAACAGAACATAAACATTTAGCACATGTAGATTCTTATTGCATATATCAATGTTATTGACAGATACCGTAGATCTATCTGTTGCCAACTGTTACTGACCGACTCACTACCAACTGTTAATAGTCAATGTCCTTACAGTTACGTTTTAAGAAGTAATAAGTGGCAATAGTATTTCTTTAAAACCCACTTCACGTACTAGTCAATAGTAGTAGACACTTAAACAATAACAAGTTACGAAAACAAATAATCACTCATATGTACTTACCTCTTAAAGTTTTGAAAACGCGCAGTTTAAAATATCGCTTCGGTTGACGAAATGCTAAATTGGTTCATGGGTCACTGTAACCTTAATAGTAGCTCTAGGTTAAAAGTTCACAACTCGTTTGATAGATGTAACGACATATATTATTGAGAAACCTTGATATTCCATATTACCAACATATTCCATATTTGCATCTTTTACTTTACAATATACTTAAATATTTTTTTTTGCGTTCTTTAAAGTTGGATCGAACGGATTTGACTATCTTCTTGCCCGACAAAACGGGCTTGTCGAGCCGAACAGACTTGGGCTGACAACCGACCGAAGATCTCAGACCGACGGGCGGGTCGAATTGGTAAACGTGACGCATCGAGCTGACGAACGTGTCGAACCGGGCTGGGCTGGACTAATAAGGTGTAGGGCCGGGCCTACAAAAATCTCAAAATGCCTACCTCTATGCCACATGTAACCAATACATTCAATACATACAATAAGTACTATACACCACAAAACCTACGACAAGTCAATTAATGCATAAAATTATTCATTCAAAAATATTAATACGTAATACAACGAAAAATCCAGCTTTACTTCAAACAGTAAGTAGTGTACGAACTGTACAGTAAAATAGTCTATTTCCTTCAAGATAACTCTTTTAAATTTTGTTATTGAGAAAAATACATACGAAAAATCATGTTGCAATTTTACGCATAACTTTTAAAAAAGAAGAAACGAACTGATATATAGACAGCCATATAATTAAGAAACGTTTGTTAAAACTAGTTTTGTATGCTTGTAAGAAGCGTACCAAGAAATGACTTCCCAATGAGTCACAATGAAGTTCCATCGCGGTATAACGAGTAGGGACATAAACATCATTTAGGAGATCTTGATTTGAACGTGCGCGGTACGATTTGCCAATTTGAAAATTAACATTTATTTATGATTTTGCAAATATTTTATTGACGCGTCATATTATAGACAATTTTTTTAAAAGTAATTTTGATAATCAAAATTTTAAGTCATAAAATTAAACAAATATGCAAAACGCCCTATTAGAGGCTGCAAGTATATTACATATTTGAAAATGTATTAATTATAGAAAATTTGGTGGTTTACTAATGTCAGTGATTATAAGGTCGCTGAAATATTTGACATCTCCCCAATTTTAAGTTATACCAGAAGCTATATCTAATTTGCATATTTTAAATAGGACTGTCCGTATGTCGTTACAATTTTTAATTCTACCTAAAATTTGAAGTTAAATTTGAGTAAAATTTCTTGTAGTTACGTGCAACTGTTTTTTGACACACCTCCAGGTTAAGAAAAATAGTATGTTCACTTATTGTTAGATATAAAGCACCAGTTTCTCACAAACACCTCATATTCTTTCAAGATGTATTAATTTACAATTCTAAGTTTTAATACATAAACGTGGTAGGTTTACGTACCCTGCCAATTTTGGATATCCTATCTTGTATTACCAGCAGTGATGGATCAGCGTAGAACAGCAGACCCTGTTTTGTTTAAAGTCACGGTAAATTTCAATCAGCCACGTGGGTCCATAGCTTGGTTGCAGATCTCTCTCCATTACTTCGTATCTCCTGTTAGTCGTTTCCAATCTTAGTTGTCATTTCTTCCACATCTCTTTCTACTGCATTTATCTGTTTTGTTTTTGGTCTTATTCGCCGTCGTTTGCCGGTTATACCTCCTCCTGATAGTTTGTTTTGTAGATCTAACATCTGTTAATCTTATAGCATGTCCTAGCCATCTTATTCTTTGAGTTCTTATTACTTTTGATATCGACGGCTGTTCATATAGCTGCAGAAGCTCTTCATTCGTTTTTGTTCTCCACTGATCTCCTTCCGTTACGCCTCCCCAGACCTTCCTCAACACTTTCCTTTCCCTAAGTTATTTTCTTTCTGTTTCAGCTTCCACGATTCACTTCCGTAAAGTACTACTGGTCTTACTATGCTCTGGTACACCTAGATTTTCACTTTTCTTGAGACATGTGATCTAAACACATTCCTTAGTGCTACTAAACTTCTGACTCCCTTCGTAATTTGTTCCTGGATTTCCATTCCTTCCTCTCCCTTATTGGTTAACCAGTATCCCCCTCCCCCCCAATTACTGATGCTTTTAAAGCTACATTGTGTTCCATCTTCTCTCTCCAGTTCTAGTCTTTCACCCTGTCTTTCATTCCGATTTCTTTCCGATTTATTTCCACTTGTATGTATTTTGCTTCTTCTACACTAATCTTCAGTTCCTTGCCTTTTGCCTTTGTCTCTAACTGTTTTATTGCGTCTACTATTTTCTACCTATAAGCACGATGTCATTTGCATATACCACAATTCGAGTTTTGTGACTGTGTATTGTCCGTGTTGTTACCACCAAATAAATGCAAACTATAGGGTTATTCCATGCCAAGTGATCAAGTCCCCACGCTCGACCATCTCAGATTTGTTTCAAATTTTGTGAGTAGGTGCCAAAACCGACTAAAGGTAATTCCTCAAATTCTTAGCTCCTGATATGCAATACATGACCTGCAAGAGTTTTTTAAGTGGTGACACTTTTTGCCATCTTTGTAAGTAAGAGACATATTTGCCTGGAAATTGCTGTGCTTGCTTAGTACTTATAAGTCCTTCCAAATTTTAACAAAAACAGTCGACTAGTCCTCTTGCTTTTGGTCCCCAAACTTGGCCAAAAATTTGTCGCGACAAAAAAGATCCTAATTTCTGGGAAGTTTGTATTCAAGGAAAATCAATGCAGAAAGCTGATCTTCTATGTAACTAGTGAAAAAATAGTTGTTTTTAACTGTTTCAAATTTTAAGCTTCTTTGACAAATAGTTTCTAAGATACTTGAAGATGAACATGACTCCAAAAATTTTTTATGCAAATTTAGCATATCTTTGAGCGTCTATATCTCAACTGGAAAACCTAAGAGCTTCTTGACTCAACAACCATTTAAAAGAACTTGTTTTTCTCTACAACATACTTGATTTTTGTGTTAGAGTCTTTTCTTATAAGACTAAAAAAGGAGACAAGGTAACTGCTTGAAAGGACTGCGCGCGTTACTTGAAACTTTTTCTCCGTCTTTGTCATCATGCAATTCAGTAAGCCAATAAGATATTCTACTGAAAATTTGTGAAACTGTTTAAAGTTGAGCAGAGTATGAGTGAAAAGTTTAAGGAACAATATTAAAATCCCTTCTTACCGCATGCACTCAAAGTTGGGGGAAAATGCAGTTTCGACAATGTTGAAATCTGATAGTCAGTAGCTGTTGTTGTGGAACCTACTCACAAAATTTGAAAAAAATCTGAGATGGTCGAGCGTGGGGACTTGATCACTTGACATGGAATAAGCATCTTCTCAGTTTCATGCAAAAAAATATTACCACAATTAGTAAATACGTAATATTCTCTCTCTTGTTATATATCAATAATGACTCAGCCGTACGGTCAACAATGGGAATCCACGAGTTCCGGAAACATATGTTCTGAATTAATTATTTTGTCCGGAGTGTGCCGACACCTTAGTGTTTTCCAGTTATATACCGTGTGGCTAATTAATTAACAATATCTGATTATAGCTTGCACCAATAATCGTCTTAAATAACGTAAATCAGCAATTCCTTTCGCTCATTGTTTTCATAAAATGTTCATCTAACTCCTGAAAAGGAATTTTCCCTAAAACGGTGGTTCAACTGAACTATTCACACAAAGAAGTAAAGTCAGGTGTAGCACATTTGATACTGCAACCTTCAAAATGGCCTCTATGTATCCACATGAAATTGGATGTCCACTCGAAGCGCATTCTTTCTATCTCTATATCTGCGAATTCGATACCAAAATATCAAAGGCTGTCTATTCACTTTTAGCTGATTAGTTCACTTAATATCATTTAAATCTTCTATATCTCGAAGAAAAAGAACGCAGAATCAAAATATTACCCTCCTGAAGTAATAGAGGAAGCAAGGAACGCTAATGGAGTAACGGAACTTGTAACATATTGATAAACAATAATATTTTGCAAAAGATTGTGCACTATACAACTGAATATATTAAAATAATTCCAGCAAAATTTCGTTGAAAGAAAGATGCTCAAAAAACCGATATTATCGAAATTACTATATTTAGCTGGCGAATATCGTGCTGAATTGAAAGATTCAGAAAAACAATGAGCTTGAAAATATTTCGTTTTATAACTCATTGTATGAAGTTTGATGACTAAACCAGGCAAAAGAAAAAGCACGTTGACCGTTTAGCGCCAATAAGAGACATTCGAGGAATTTGTGAATAATTGTCAGTAACCATACTGCTTAGGTGAGAACATAACTGGAGACACAATGGAAATATTTGAAATTCCGGCACAAAGGAAAGAGAAATATTGGCGAGAGAAAAGATGGCAGACAATGTATAATTTTTAATCTTCAATAAATACGTTAGCAACAATAAATTTTACATCAACGCGCAGTAACAATAAATGAAAAATTAGAAGCATTCAGAGGAAGATGCCAGTTTGTACAGTATTCAGATTGATTTATTTTCGACCCTCACCATGAGGATCTGGCTAGTTGTTGAAGATAGAGGGTAGGTTTTAGATTTGGCAAAATTGTTAAATTTTGAGTTTGTTATGAACACGAAAAAAAATGGACCTGTCACAAATGAGGTTCCAGACTTAAAAAGAAAACACGAAAAGAGCTAATTTTCTTCTTTTTCTTTTAGCACCTTTATTTGGCGTTGTAAAAAGAAACTAAAAACACATTCTCAAGACCACTTTCGATCTTCTATCCAATAGTGTAGTCAACTTTCCCATTTCTTGTCGGTGCTATATTAGATCATAAAGAGTCTTTTTTTCAATCATGTATAACATATTGACAAAAGTTTTTGATATTATGCTTTAATTGACGAAAAATACATTTTAAAATGAAACAAGGCAGCCATGAAATTCTAAATTGTCGTTCATTAGTAATAGAAGAAAGTCATACACCAACGAAGTGAAACGAGATATGTTAAGTATTTTTTATTCATCGAACCGAAATACAACAACAGCGACTACAAGATATTTACAATTGCATCCAGAACGACAACAATCACATCGTATAATTTTTCTAGGTCTTGATAGAAACTTGTTAGAGAATGGATCGTTACAGAGTCGCGGAATGTTTATGTTAAAAGGAATTTGAATAAAGATCAACGGGATATTTTAGAAATGGTAAATTAAAGGTTTTTCTTTAATGTCGAACATCATTTGTCACAGGTCCGTTTTCTTTTATGGTGAGGATCGAAAATGAATCAGCCTGTATACCTACAAATCCAGCAAAGTATAGTATTAAGGTATTAGCCCTTGTCGATACAAAGCTATTTTACGCTTAAGTTGGAAATGTATGCTGGGAAACAGCTTGAGGAACCCTGCACTCTAAGCAATGTAATTAAAAACTTGTTACTCTTCTTCACAATTCTAGTCGTAATAACTGGTTGATAACTGGTTCGTAATTTATTATTTAGTGGATGACTTCAGACAAAAAGGAGTGCCTGTAGTAGGTATATTAAGAAAAACAAGCCACAAATATTTTCTGCATTAAAATGATTAAAAACGGTATTCCTTTTCAAGCATCTTTGCTTTCCAAAAAAGTTATTCTTTAGTTTCCTATATACCAAAAAAGCAAAAGAAAAACGTTAGTTTGATGCCAAGTATGCATTTAGATGAGAAAATAGTTGCAACCACTGCTCATAAACGAAAGGCTAAAATTATTACTTTCTCTAATGAAACGAATGAAGGGGTGAACATGTTAGATAAATTGTGCGAAAGTTGTTGTCAACGATTTTATTTTTCTCCGTGTTTAGCGGTTTTAATTTACAAAATTCTGTTTATTGGACGCAAAAATCAAGTAAAGAGTGGAATGTTATTAGTACGCCAACTGGCTAGGCAATTAACTGAACCACTAATTCAAAGACCAAGTGAAGAAATTCCACAATTCTTGAGAAATTCTGGAAACGATAACCGGAACTATGATATTGAAAATGCAACTAACGAATAGAATACGAAGGAACACATAAACACATAAAAAAAAAGGAAAAGATGTACTATTCACTATGCTCAAGCAAAACGTTTCCGCCTTTCAAAATATTGTTGTATAAAGTGCAAAAACAAAATGCCTTGAACACTGTGAAATTGTCTGCACAAACTGCAACCCAAGATAATGTTTTCATTTACAAATTTGTTTAAATGTTGTTTATTTTATATTTAAGCGAAAATCGTTTTGAATAATTATTTGTTTTCTTATGAAGTTTCTCTTCGTTTTCATTGAGTTTATATTAAATATGTAGACACAAAATATATATTTCTTTCATACTTTTAGATATGTTTTGTTCTAAAGTCAATAATTCATCGAATTATACATGAATATGTGAATTATAACAATTTTACTACTTAGATAAAGAACTGTATCTATTGAATACGTACATACATACGCGCCTATTGACGTTAGTTTTCGCGTGCGCCTACCGGAAGGTTAAGGGTTGTATTCTAAAAGGTTATGCGCTTAAATGTAGTCACAAACTATTGAGGGGCAAATATAAAGACATTACCACTGGAAATAATCGTCACGATCCTACATAAATCAAAATTGTGGTGCAATAAAAAAATGCAAGAAACGCATTCGTATCTATCGAACAAGAAAGCATACGTATAGGTGCATACGTATACATAAATATCTCCACACGTAACGCAAACAAAAACAAATAGAAGTATGTGTCTATAGAAACGGTAATGTAAAAAGAGAGCTACGAAGAGTGATGAATTTGTTTACGTCGGCTGACATTTTATCGAATCGGTGTCGACGGCAACGACTAGCGATTATTGTATTGAAGACGAAGGGTTGTTTTGAGTCCGTAGCGCATTGTTCAGAGCAGTGGATCTTAACCTTTTCAGAATCACGGAACACACGATTTTACGGAGCACTGTCGTAAAATAAAACAGTACATATGTATATTTTTATAATGCACAATTAAAAATCGCATACATAACAATTTACTTATCAGTCAATAACAAATAACAATCAGTAAAAGATATTTAAAAAAATGAAGCATCACAATTTCTTTAATGGAATATTTGGGCCTCATGACTTTTACAAATGTTTTCAATATCTGGTCTTCTTATGTACGAAATAGCTGCTCTCATTTTCCCTTCTATATTTATCAGTCTTTCACGTTTCTCTATCTTGCTGAAAGTCCAAGCTCGCATGTACGATATTGAAAATTGTAATAGAATTATAACCACTTTTTCAGAAATAGTTTCAAACTTGGTTTGAACAGAAATCCAAAATTCTTCAACTTATTTCGAAAAATTTCATTTTGATTTATCCAATTGGGCAATCAAAGTAAAACTTTATACATTAAATGTATAAAGTTACAACTACAAAATAACAATTGTAATTCTAAGTTAAACTTAAATTGCAGCATGACATTTAAGCTTATTTTACACGCCGCGATTTATTGGTCAATTAATTGAACAAGTTGATCTTCGATCTTATCGTACCGTGTAAAACAGCAAAAATCGATACGATTTCTTGAACAATTTATCGTAAGATTAATTGAATTGAATAGAACGTGCTATATTTTTGCCACGATTTTCGGACGATTTCTCACTAACTAGTGTTTTTAATGTAAAATGAGGATAAATGTCGTAAATCTATGACGATCATGATGTAATGGAAAATTTGAATTAAGTAAGCTAATCTGTGCATACACCAAACTGCCAAAATATTTGATAAAGAGAGATTAATTATTCGCCCGTTCAACTATTAACGAAACTAAACGAGTATTCACGATCGCTAAACAATTTTGCAATTAATTGTAGCCCTGTAAAGGCAACATAGTTCTACCGATTTCTTGGCCAAGAACTTGTTCAATTAATTGGATAATAAATCGCGGCGTGTAAAACAGGCTTTAGATAGAAAAAAAGTTTATTATATATTTTAATTGCTAAGAAAAATGGATGATCTTCAGATTCGTTATGATTTATTTTTTAGGCACTAGTGGGTTATCCCTAGTTGCGCGTATATAATTTGATCTCTTGTCTAGTTAATGGTAATGAACCAACACAGAACATTTTAAAATATGAAGACAAAGAAACAGCAAAATTTGTAACTGCCCAAAGAGAGGTTTACATGATTCTCTTGGACCCAGCAGCAAGGGTACGATTCCTACGAAAAAGAAATACCACAGGTTAACTGGAAACTGAACGTAACTAGAACAAAAAACTATCAAAACGTTTAATTTGCGGTACAAATAAAGCATTTAATTTGAATAATCCCATTAAAACATGTTTTTGAAGAATATCGTAAAATAATGGGCAAAAATCTTACGTTTGAACCGAATTGAAATAAAATACATAAATTAAATTCTGTTCCCAATCTATTTTCAGCGATAAGTGTTGCATATGACAATTGAAATTAAAATAAACGCACACTCAAAACCAGATATAATTTTTTAAAGTGTATCTAACTGGTAAAATTAGCTAAAAATACTTTGGGATAACATAATCCGAAATATACATTTAAAGAACCGAAGAGGCTACATTATTAATGACAATGACAATTACATATTAGAAAGTAATCATAATCCAAGTGGTGGTTTAAAAACCAAATTACATAAATTTAGGACTTCAAGCTTATTATTAAATGTACTTACTTTATTAGTGGCGAATTTGTGTGTTTATAATAATCAAATGTCTCATTCTGCAAAATAATGTATAAAAATGACCGGTTTCATGCTTAAGATTTAGTATAAAATATTTGCACCGATAAGCTAAAATTTTTAAAATGCCAATTCTGATTTGCATGCATGCATCTATATTTACCGAAATTGCAAAAACTAAAAGAATGTTATTCACGGGCAGTAAATAATTAGAGTGCAATTATACGCATGCGAAATTGAAATGTATTTAAATCTTTAAAAACTAGGCGTGTGATGAGAAACTGAGGTACAAGCTGGGAATAAAGTTAGTTCTTTGTTATGGTATTTCTGATGCAAAGTTACGTTTGTATACGCGCACGTATCTACGATGTACTCGTATGTATGTATATTGATACAAAAGGACAATGGTCCAGGGTCGTGTAGGTGGGGGCGAACGACAGAAATTGTGTCAAAGTTTCGCAGCAAGTAGTGCGTAGGTCAGCAGCCTCAATCAGCATCGCCGCTCGCATACACACATACCTACGTGTATGTATGTATGCGTGTTTTCTGAGGGAGGACGAATAAGAAGGTAAGAGAATCTACACAAAGAGAACCGCCGCGCCGTCAACATGCAAACGGTTGCGACGGCGGTGGCGGCGGTTGCGACGATGTCTGCTTGCATCGAAGGCCGGCGGTAAGCAGCGCACTCGTCGTCATCGCCGTCGAGGCCATCGTCACCGTTGCCGCCTCCGTCCGCCGTCGCCGCTTCGTTCGGTTCGCGCGAGGTGCAAAGCTCCTAGAGTAGAGAGAGAGTCGGGTCGGTTTTTTGTGATAATGTGTGATATTGATTCGGGTGCAGCGGGCCGGCGCGATGCACGTGCATTCGACGGTGGGTGGGAGACGACGACGACGGGGCGAGCGCGAGACGAACGGGGAGGCGCGGGCGGTCGTCCGTCTCTCACAGGCTCACACAGGCGGGCTGCACACAGGGTGCACGCTGAGGGGGGAGGGGACGCGAAGAGAAGAAGAAGCAGCCGTTGCAGCAGCAGCACAGCAGCGGGCGGGTAGGGCAACAGACAAGGCAGGCAGGCAGGCCAACATCAGAACGAAATACTACGGGTCGCGGTAATATAGCGTTTGACGCCGTCGTTGTTGTTGTCATCTTCGCGAGAGAAAACACCATCATCATTCGCTCGCTCGAATACTGTGTGCGTTGCGTCGCGTCGCGTTCGCTACTTAAGTCAAGTATAAAGGATACCCCGTCGGACGGACCGGCGGCGGATCGACGTCGCGTACCTGCATGGGCATATATAAGACACAATCGTCATCGCTCACCGACGATAACGTTCTTGTAGATGTTGTTGTTGTAAATCTTGCTCCGACCGACCCGACCGAAGACAATCCATCCATCCATGTGCGTACTTAGATCGCAGTGCCGAGAGACGAGTGAGTGAGTGAGTTCTCCGTCTCGTCTGCTGCTAGGATCGAACGGCTTATACACGAAACGAAACATGAGGTCGTCATTTGTCGAGCCGAGAGCGGGAACCAGTGATGATGTGATCCCCGCCACAGAACAAAAACCCAAGCGAAATTGTATGCAACGGCGATCGGCGGCCAACGTTGTCGCTGCTTCCTAAATGGATACTGCATCGGCGAGTGCAGCGCGCCCGTCCGCCCAGTGTTACCATCAGTGCGAGTGCCATGTGGTGCGTGATGTGACGTCGCGGCAACCCCCTGCTACGCCGCCCCTGATGAACCAACAACAACAACAGCAGCAACCTACGCGACAACGCGATTACGATAACAATAATATACGGCATCATCGTCAGTGACATTGACAATTTTATGCGCGCCCTAAAACACACGCAACTTAACAATATAAACGAAAGGTTCCATATCGATTAAACCCGTACCGCCGTCGAATTCAATTCTTCTCGTATATGCGCCAACGTTCAGGTGGAGATGGCCATCAACTTTTCGGCCTCGTTCGCGGCCTGTCTGGCCGCCGGACTCAAAGTTCCTCGACAGCTAATGTACTGCATATCTCAAGGTAGGCATGATCACGATGAAATCGATTAATACACACAATATACCTAATGTTTGCGCCGTGTCGTTCCGCGGCGTAATGCACCAGGTCCCGGAGAAGTATCCTCGTCGAGCGCACATGCACGCACAAAGCGCGTCTGGCAGACACGTGCAGTGCGTGCCTGCCTACCATGTAATTCTATGAGTAGATACACCACGCAGTCTCAACGCCTAATACAATTTACTATCCAATAAGGAATTTCACGAACTCTACGTTGTTCGTCAAAAACTTGCATTGGTTTATGTGGATATCATCGGTTTATTTTCTACTAACATTGTAAGGATATTTTGACTAAACCGATGACTAATATTATCCTTTGTTCTGTTAGGTTATTGCCTTCGCGTGAATGCTTACCAAAATACGAAAAAGGCTGAGATAAAAATTGAAGCTACTTAAAATCTATTACTACTACACTTTTTATCAAAATTCTATTCATTTCAATTTAATGTGAACGAAACTATAAAAAGATACATACCACTAAACCTAAGTGGCATCTAATTGTAATAAGTTGAAATTAAAAATTAACTCATACAAAGTAAAAATTGTAGCCTTATAAAACCTTTATTATTCTATTAACAAACAATAAATTCACATCCCAATACAAAGTAAAACAAGAAGCAAATTTAACTACGTATGAAGATTTTAATTTTATAATTATAGTTTTTACAAATTGAAGGAGTAAAGCGATAATTTTAGATGCATCCAAATATCATATTAGTTCTAATATGTATAATAACTTCTAATGTGCTTTGGAATAGATATTTATTAAACGTTAAAATAGTAACCCTTTGTGTCTAGTGTTTCATATGGGTAGGCAAAATTATCAATTAATATTAAAATATTATTATGCATTATTAACAATATCAGACCCATATGATTAATAAAATGTACCAATTGGTTATTGTATTATTTAAGACTACTTACATTTGTTTGAATTTCCCAGTACACACATTGCTTTCATTTGTTTATGATTTTTTACTTTTACCTTTTGTTAGAATTTATTTGTAATTTTGTAATCTTTATGATTTAGAAATTCGCTGTTTTATTTTGATTTAGTGTTTATTTTAAAGCTTTTTTACAATCCCTTTGTAATTGTCTTAACGCTATAGCAGTGCAATCAGTTAATTATTCGGTGCATCATCAACTACAGTAGATTAAGAATAAGAGCTTATTTTAAAATTTTTAAAAATTAAAAACTGTCAATAAAAATATATGCATCCGCAAAAATTATATAAGATAAAATAACTTGTTGTTACTATTCAAAATATCAAAATAATCGCAACAACATGAAAATATCAAGCCTTCTCAGAAATTTACCACTATAGTATTTGCAGTTATTGTATGCTATGTCGATTTGTTTAATACAAATTCAACTAAACTTTGATATAAACACTTTGAAATTAACAAATGTCGTATAACAACATTTTTCTCGTTTACCACAAACTTCATTCTTTCTAAATCTTCCCATTAAGTTTCTTTTTTATACCCTTTTCATCTTTCGCAAGATGTTTAAATAATTCCACTGCCATCCTAAATTTTCTTCTTTCTCATAAACATTCACCTTCAACTACTTTGTTCATTTAATTCTTAAATTTATCTTGATTTGCTTTATCCCTTACTTTTTTAGGAGTCTTATCAACACGCGGCATCGATCAAAGAAACAAGTTTCTAATTGCCTCTGCTTCAGGGTACACAACCATTTTAAAGGGATCAAGACACAAACGAAATTTTTGATATTGAGTTTTCACTTATATTTAAGAAATACAATTAAAACTATAGTAGCCTCATTACTTTAGTTATGTTACCATCCTGATGAGGTTATTTATTATAAATTCTGTAGGTAACATTGTTTGAAAACACCAGGAGAGCATCTGCTAGAGTGTTATGATCTTCTACCTTTGTTGCAGTTTTTAAAATTTTACATATGCGTCCCTTCTTCAAGAATTTTTCGTTCATATCAAATCTACTATACTTATAAGTTTAATTTTAAGTCTAAAGTGTACCTAGCGTTTAACATATACATATATTTTTCACGACCTTATTTCGATGACTTAGACAACTCCAATAAACCTCCGTTACGATCAGAATATAGATCGTAGTGGAGGTCCAGTAACAAAAAGATCTAGTGGATCCCCTAAATTATATGTGTACATAGGTTCACTCCATTTAAAATTAAACAGTAATACCTCGTAATCAATTTATTTAGTTTTGTTACCGAATTTAAGCATAGTTAATTTCAAACGAAAAATTCAAAATTCAGTGGTGTTTCAAAATTAAAATTACTGACCAAGCGCATTTTGAAGTTTCATCCATTAGTTTATTTACAGTCTTATTTTATTACGTATTACACTGACTTTACTATATTTCTCATACCTATTCCATTGCCTTCCAAGAAAATATTAGTCGTTGAGTACAACCAAATTCCCATTTACCGTAAACACAGACGTCGACGATTAGAACATCGTGTGACAATTTATAATGTAGATTCAGATGCTTGTGTTTTTATCTTATAACGTTTCAGTGCAGTTAACTTTTTTTTGCTACAAAATTAATATGCTAAATACGCCTTCCAGCTATTGCAAGATCTGAGGTGACTAACCTGTTTTACTAACTTTCTGCATATAAGGCAAGACCAAAATTAGTTTAAAATACTAAATATAATTAACTGAAACAGTTTTAAACTTTAATTAAGTTTAAATTTTCTTTAATTCTTTAATTCATTGTAATACATTATATTAACGTTTTAATTATATTACTGCTACAATGGTATTGATTACTAGATTGTCTTCTTCTCAATATCCGATAACATACATATTCAGATCACTCTTCAAATGAAATAGATTCGCCACTCTTACTATTTAAGGATATGACACTGTAATAGTTTTTACATCTACCGATGAGTTGTTTTCCTGGACTCTTTCCTTTTCAAGATTTATTGTGACAGTTAAGGTTACACTTATATGAATTGAAAATTCGAACAGATGCGAAAAAATGTCATGCTTCCAACACTTTTTCTTCATTTTCATTTATAATAACATCAATGAATATTTACTCATTTTTTTCTATTTCTATAACGTTACTTTCCAAACCAAGCAATGGAAACGCCTTCCATTTTTTGAATAGTAACATCCAAAAGTAGTTCGTTTGTTCATAAAATAGGTTGGTTTGCTTTATTGTTGACAGTAAAAGCGTAATACCATCGCTCCCATTATTTTCCGTCACTCACTGAAGAATATTTAGTATATTTCCTACTCAATATGTTATTATAATACCACATAAAAATGGAATAAGACATGTTGCTAGATTTCTTCGATGTCAATTGCAAGTTATTAAAAAAATACTATTTAAAATTAAGAATAGGTTAATAACAAGAGTTACGGTGGTGACAAATAAAGAAACGATTAAAACAAATACAGTGGTACCTGGATTTCGGCAATATTTTATTACGGAATTTTCGGATTACGAAAGAAAATTTGGATGAATTTTTGTTTCCGAAACCGAAATTGGTGCTTGCGGATATAAAACGCGGGTTACAACATGCACGGATTCGGCAGAATTTCCGCGCGACTCATGTACATGCTAGAAGGAGAAAGTCCTAACTTGAATTCATAGTTAATATCATACTTACTTTATTCGAAAATCCTTTTATTTTTGTGTAAAATCTTTTTCAAAGAACAAAGTCGAACACTCTACAATTGCTATCAAGCAATTCCTTATTTGTCGCGTGGCTAATGTAATATAAATGAAAAGAGTTCAGAAGCAATTTGGAGGGTACATTACTTTATTACTGGTTTCAATCATTTCCTCAAATAAGTATATAAAATCCTGTGGTAAATACTTAGACAATCGATACATCCAACGCAATTAGTTCATACTTAATAAATCCACCGCCTAATTTTACAAGAATTAGGATCCTTTATCGCGGTCCTTTGACAGTATGTGGGACATGTTTTACTGTTCAATTGCACCAGTCTTTATCCATTTTTTGCTTAAAATCGAGTATTTTAATTAGCAGCTCTTCAGCACGCTGTAGTAATTGTCCTCATATGGTGGTGGTTTAATTTATCCAATTTATCTGCTGTATATATTCTGTAATTTGTATGAGAAATTTTTATAATTTATTTTTAATAATACCTTAACTAAGTGCAAAAGTTATCAGAATACCCTTTTTATTATAGAAACAGGTGCACATTTTATATAAACTTACCTAAAATGTTCAAAACGTCATAGAAAAAGTGTCAAATAATCATAATCATTCTGCCGAAAATAGAAGATTGTCCACATTTTTAAGTTAAATATTAATAAATACGTCGCCTTACGCTATTGGCCAGAAATGATAATTTCTTGCTACCACATTTGAAATAATACGTTGGTATAATTTTGCCGTCGGTATCATTGACTCTACTTTACCCTAAATAAACACATATTAAGCTAACAGTATTGGAGATATTGGCCATAATATACAATGGATATATCAGGAAATAATTGCATAGTAAATTAAGAAATCAGATCCAGAATGTTTTGCTTAAAATCAGATTCGAAAAGTTCAGAAAAAATATTTAATAATTTGAGTTAGGCTATTAGCTAAAATATAAAGATGATGTGATCCGTTCCCAAAAAATCTACTTATCTAAGTGTGTAGTAAAATACAGGTTGCTGAAACAGTTCACTAAAACCCTTACCACAATTCTTAACTCGTACTGGACGCACGTTTCGATTGCCAAGCTATCATCATCAGCAGTAAAGCTGAATTCAGTTTTACTGCCGATGATGATAGCTGATGATGTTGTACTCTTAAACATAATAACAGCGAATCGGTTAGATTGTAATGAATCATTACAATCTAACAAAATAAACGAACATAATATGGATTTTGTATGTCTATTTCTAATAGATTCCTGGATGTCTATAATTTTGTCCTCAATCGCCTAAATTTAGATACATTTATTTTCTTCAAAAAGTTTGAAATGCGAATACAATTTAGCGCAAATTTTTATAAGGTCGTTCATTATTAAACACTAAATTTTGACAACTTCATACACCAGAAACGTAATTTTTTTAAATAGCACCATAAACCTCCGTTTAGGCAATTTATAACTAACGTTTTTGCATAATGATACATAGGTATATATGACATTGAAAGTAAAACAGATATTTAAAGATAAACACCAATCCTCTCTTTTGATATTGCATCCAAGTGGTTTTTGGTGTTAGTATTGTTTGATTACCATGACAACAAAACGTACTAGCATTACTGCTCTTAACCGCTGTTTCAAAATTTTAAGCCTAACTCACTTAGGGAGTCAATTACATAAAAGAGAGTTAATACGTATGATTTACGTATGAAGTTAAGGACAAGACAAGCATTATGGAGTGCAACATTTAGTGTGATAAGAAAAGTGCAGAACAGCTTTTACAAACGATTTCGAAAATGTATCAACGTGGAAGGAAGGAATTTAGAGCGCTCACTATAGATAGATAAATAAGTAGACAGCTGTTAATTATTGCAATAAAAATTATAATAAAAGATATTAAATTTATTCATCGTGTACTTCAATTCAAGTGTTTTTTTAAGACTTTTTGTTTCGACCTTAAATTTATCACTTATTGTTAGCCCGTATGAACTATTATTAAAATATTGTTTCCCTTAATCGTTTTCGCTAAAAAGCTGTGTTGGCATTATAATTCCCTTTTTTTATTACTACATCGGTAGAATGAATGCATTAAATCTTAGCTTTAATTCGACAAATGCTCGGACATCGTCGGTGAGAATCCCGCAGTTTATACATCCAGCTGGCTAAAATACAGCACTTTTTTCGCTTTTTCCTAATATATAAATTATATCTATTACCTAATTCCTCTTTACTTAGGCTCAAAATCAATAGACTAAGGTCGACAATGTCGGTATGTTTTGTTTACTGGGTCATGGTAACCAAATTATATTAACACCAGAAACCATTTGGATGTAATTTCCAAATGCAAGACTCGCCTTTGACCACAACTAGCTATTTGGACTCAAAATTTTGAATCAATAGTGTAAAAACGTCAATGTCAATATCTTTTGTTTACTGTTGTCATGGTGACAAAACAATACTAGCACCAGAAACCACTTGGATGCATTATCCAAATGCAGGAGTCGCATTTAATTGTAAATATCTGATTTATTTTCAATGTTAGACAGATGCATCATTATAAGAAAACGTTGGATATATACAGCGGACATATGGTGCTATTTAAAAGTGAAGTTTCTGGTGTTTGTCGTCGTAAATCCAAGTCATGAACAATTAATTTCATATCTAAACTACTTGCAAACTTATTAAATACATTCTCTGAAATGGTCAATAATTTACCCCCTCTTGCGCAACCTTTTCCTAATGACTCTTCTCATCTATATAATTGTCGCTGCGATTTCAGTTCTTTTAAGCGATTTTGAACACTTTTTAACTTTAATTTCTTCCCACTCCGCCAATATTCAATTGATTTCCGCTTGTATTCTACATGTACTAATAAAACCACCTTCTACATCGCTGGTACAGGTTGCTTCCAGTCCTTCTAGTATCATTTCTTTAATATCTTCCCATAATGGGTCTTGATCCTCTTCCACTATTTCTAGCGCAACTGGTCCATGTTCATTCAAATATTCTAATCCATACGTTGTTTCAAATTCAAAAAAAGTGTCTTTTATACATTCATCTATTATGTTTTTATGGCGTCGTGAAGTTCATACTCTTGCCTGCTTGAGACTGGCCTGGCAAACAAACGAATATTGCTCATTTATATGAACAGGTAACTGGAATAATTTAAACATGTGACTGCAAGTACTATCGATAGTGATTATTTTAACATCACACGATTTTATTATTTTGCTTATCATCACTGCACTGTGTGTAATGCATAGCACAATCAGTCACATAACGGCAAGATCGGTCGCCTGATATAGATAGATAGTATAATTTAAGGAATGTAATTGATCAGTAATAAATGAATGTCAAAACTATTCTTGAGGACTGTCTTATTTGCAGTAGAAATATAGGTAAGTGTATACTGCGTGTTCAAATTTATTGCTATTTTTATGGTAACAATGAAGAACCCTTAGACAAAGAAGTATGGGAACGTTTCGAATAGTATGCCGAAGTAAATTAATCACCACTAAATCAGATACACATCACTTTTTTACATAGAGGGGAGAAAGGGGGTCGCCCACATTAAGTCCCCATTACATCAAATTTAGTATATTCGTTAGCCCTTTAAAAATGCTAAACGCATACGAGGTGTGCAATTAAATAACCGGACTGGTGGTACAAAACATTTATTGATCACCAATTACATTACAAAGTTTAGTCCCCCAATGTACTCTCCTTGCCGATCCCTACGCTCCATACGAATTTTCCACTGTCGAAAACAGTGCTGGAAGTGTGTTTCTGTCAGCTTGTTGAGAACCTCCGTCGCTTTCGCTTTCACCGCTTCCACACTGTCAAATCTTGTCCCCTTAAGCTCCGATTTTACCTTAGGAAATAAAAAAAAAACTCGCAGGGGGCCAGGTCGGGCGAATACGATGGGTGATCCAACACGGTGATTTCGCAAAGAACGCCTTCACAGACAAGCGGAATGGGCTGGCGCATTGTCTTGGTGGAGCATCCAGGATTTGCTCTTCCACAAATCAGGTCTTCACGAAGGGTAGTTAGAACCTCCAATTACCAATTTTCTGAATGTTGTCGTCCGTTTTTGATGTTGAGTGTCGTCCAGGCCGCGGATCGTCTTCGGTCGTTTCACGTCCATCCTTAAACCCTTTTACACCACTCAAAAACTTGTGTGCGCGATAAACACTCACTTCCTTTAGCATGACATTTTAAAGCAGTTTTTTCCCAATTTCACAAGAAACTTGAGGTTAACTCGTTGCTCGATCCGAACACTCTACATTTTTCCGACGCGACGCTAGCGTAAGGACTTGAACGGATAATTGCTACAGCGAGACTGAGCGACGTACAACCGTGCCCATCGAGCTCAGGGTGGGGGAGGCATCTACAAGCACAAGACATGTTCAAACCTGCCGTGGTGTGCTCGCTATTTGCCGATAGTAGCACCAGTCCGGTTATTTAATTCCCACCACCTCGTACATGTACCGATAATTTTTATGAACATCTAGTGGGAATAATTAATGAGAAACGCAGAACCCTCGATTTTTCAAAACCCGATTTTACCCTCCAAAACCGTTTTCTCAGCCGAAACGGAAACCGGTGGTAATTTACATAGTCAAAGTCTACAAACCACCAAAGTTTCGTTAAATTCTGAAAGTGCTCTTGCTTTTGTTGTTCTTTTGTGATGGTGTGGATTTGAGCGAGGGAAATAGCTATTATAATTTCTATTTCTTATCTAGTAATCTAAAGGATTAATAGAAAATATCCTATAAATACACTTTACATTTTATTGATCTATGTAAGTAATACATACATACATTTAAAATGGATTTACATGCACGTATTACTAGTTTCTATACTTAGCGCAAAATTAGAAACCAAACACAGACAGACATATGTTCATTGTATGTGTATGTATATTTATCTTAAGAAGAGCTGCATTTTTACGCATCTACATATGATTATAAATCCGGTGTTATTTTTTGCTTTAACGTCTGATAAATGTAAAATACGATAAGGATAAATAAACATAATCGTCGTTCTTTTTGCATATTCTTAGATTAAACCTCGAATGCATTGATGAAACGAATTGCATAATTAAGATGTTGCTATCCAAGACAGGATTGTAAACAAATATTGTAGATTATTTTATAACATGCATAATACTATAATGAGTATAACAATTCAATATTAATAAATCTGAATTTACATGGAAAATATACTATTATAGTTCTACATAGTATATGTACCTGATCTTGATATGTAAAAACATGATTATGTTCAATCTTGAAAAGAATAAATCTTATAAATACCTTATTATTACCAATAAAGCTGTAGCAATAATAATTCGTCAGAGAAGGAGGTGGGTGAGGCACAAGAGGCCTATTGAGCATTATAGATTTATATTTTTTATTTATGTGTGATGAATTGAAAAACTTCGCCAAAATCTACCCCAATATGTATGCTTAGGTAGAATCATACAGGTCCACGTTATTTTGTATTGAGGTTTCTTAGTAAAAAAAAACTGCGGCTATGTTTTTTATTAAATCAATCCTAATAGAAATTTTTTATGTTGTAGTAATGTAAGGTGCAAATCAAATCATTTTCTTCATCACACTTATCATGAAACTATATATATGTATATATATATATAGGGGTTCACACCGCTGCGGGGTTTCCACCGCTTCAATAGGTAGCTCTCTAGATCTGTTTCCTTTAAATTCTCTCAACTATCTTTTTCCAGTTTTTTCTGTCACCTACTTTATCTTTTCCACTTGTTAACTCCGAGTCCTGTTGAGTCTTTTTTTACTTCAATTAGCCATTTTGATCTTGGTCTGCCTCGTCTCCTCCTTCTGGCTGGTTTCCATTCCACTATTGCATATTTGTAGCTACTGGTCCCGCTCTCCATACATGCCCTAACCACTTCACTCGTTGCTGTTTTTATTCTTCTTACTATATCTTCTTTAATTCCTTGCAGCAGTTCATGATTTATTCTTCTCCTATATTCATTTTCCGTATTTTTATTGGTCCTAATATTATTCTGAATACTTCTCTTTCCAATATTCTTAAATCCTCCTCTTGTTTGTTCGTCATACTCATGGTTTTGGCAGCATACATTGTTATGGGTCGAATTATTGTTGTATATATTTTTATTTTTGTCTTTTCCAAGTACTTTACTTTTTAATAACTTTTTGTTGGTATAGCTCTGTTTTACTTTCATTATTTTCTCTCTAACCTCCGCTTCTCTTTCCCGTTACTTGTTATCATTACACCTAGGTATTTATACCGCTGACTCCTCTGTTCTTGTTCTTAGCCATTTAAGTCTTGCTTGTATTTTCTGTGTAAGTATATCTTGACAATCTTGATTAAACCAGTCTTTTGTATTTCTCTCTCTTCTCGTCCCTATATTTTGCTTTTCTCCTTCAATAATGCACACCTTTATGATATTCCAATTAGTTTATGCATTATTTACATGAAACTATATACCACTCTATATTAACCCTTCTCCTGTTATTGATTCACAAAATTTACTGGAACATTAGCTACAAATAATATCAGTTCTTTTCACTATTTAACAGGACCAGCATTGGTCCTGTATACCCAACTGCGTGCAAGTGTTTGTAAGAAACCTTCTAGTTTAGACCAAATTTGTTAATAATCTACTAGGAATTAGGCACGAATAAGTCACATCCAAAATAAGAGCTCAATAGGTGAAATAACCACGCTACAAATGGACGCAACTTGACAAACGGCTTTTGTCATTTCATATATACGGTTTCGATTTTTCGTAACCCCAAAATCAAATTCAATTACGAAGAGAAGATAACTTATTCTATCAACAATTCAGAAAAAAAGTTTGAAAATAAAAAATATTCGGAGATAGTCCTGAATAACCTAAAATTATATTCAAGTTTGCAGGAAGTTCATTTTTCACCACACGTGACACAAATTTGGTTTTTTAAATTAAACATCTTGTATATTACTGCATTTCTAGATTCCTCTCTTCAATTTATGTCAACTTTCTTCAACATTCTCTATACCTATCTGGTTTAGTTTTTGAAATAACGCGTAATTTTAGATTTTTGCGAAAAGCTATTGTTTCTTTAACGGCTGATATATTAAACGTCTTCTATGCTAGAGTGGATTATTTAATTTCGTTCAATTGAGCGTTTTGTGGAGTTTTCAATAGCAATAAAAAAAAAATCACTGAAAGATGTTTAAAAAATTACGCATTTTAACTAAACAGAAAAGTTACTAAAAAAACTAATGCGCAACTTAGACATGATACAAATTACTACTCCGAAATGTTCAATAAAGAATAATATTACAGTTTGTATGAAAGTAAATGGTTATCACTAACGCTGGCCACGAGCGGTACGCGCGCATCGGCGTAGAATCAGTTCGGACCGAGAGGAACGGTAGTATTACTTCGTCTGCGGAGCAGTACGGACATTTTCGCTGCCGGTCATTTGCGCAATTGTTTATCTGTCCTAGATAAATTATGATTTCGTCAGCAAAACGACCGCGGTCGGACAAACTTCGAAAATTTATTGCAGAAATTCCAGACTTAATATAAGAAGGTGCTAAAATTAAATGTGTAATCTGTAAAATCCCGTTAATGTATTGGTCCAGACTACATTGTCTACGACACGTAAATAGTGAAAAGCATGTCTCAAAAGAATTGCGCACGAGACAATGAAAATTTATATTTAATTTATGCGTTACGTTGAACGCATGTAATATACCGTTTAATTTACTAGACAAGGAACCATTTATCTGCTTTTGGAATAACTATTTTGAGTGCAAATTACCAAGTCGAACATCGTTACGAAAAATTGTGCCATCTGCGCGCGAACATATTGAATAAAAAATAAAATCGGAGTTGAAAAGATCAAAAATTGTGGTAATGGCACGCAAATTGGAACCTCATCCAATCGGCACCTTCAATTCTATTAGTCTCCAAACGATAAACAGTGTACTGCCGAAGTAATTTCAAAGTAAGTGTTAATACATTGGACAAGTTTGAACTTTCAACAAACCAACTTGATGTTAGCCAGTGATGGTGCTGCAAAACATGCTTTCTGTAGGCCGGTCTCTTAAAAAGCATTCTGCTAATTTTTTAACACATTACATATAAACTTCATGCTCTCAATCTTGTGGCGGATAGTATCAGAAAATGTTATCCTGAGGTAGACGCTTTAATAGCGCATACCAAGCAGTATTTGTCAAATTACCGAAACGTATTCGGCGAATTTCACAGACTGTGCCCCGTATACCAGAGCCACCAGAACCTATTGTAACTCGTTGGGAACTGGTTTGCAGGCCGCGGTTTATGATCATAAATATTTTGACAATATTAAGAACGTGGTTTACAGTTTCGATACAAAGGAAGCTGCCGCTATCCAGAAAAGCCAGTCGAAATTTCAAGATAGTCAGGTTAAAATGGATTTAAAAATCATTCACGACAATTACTTCGGGCTAGCAGATGCAATAGAAAAATTACAAATCCTGCGGTGCCGTTAGAAGAATCTCTACAAATAGTGCAACATGTCACGCACAGCTATGCGCGATTGAAGACGCAAAAAAATGTTTCTGTTCTAGAAAAATTTGAAAGTGTTTTTGAGAAAAATTCTGATTTTGGCACATTAAGACACATTTTGTGAAGGTGCGTCAACAGAATCGTTAGTTATTTGAAAGATTATTTTACTTACGCAAATATTACGTCACTAGATGTAGAACGTTGGTTCTCTGCATATAAACGCATTTTTTCCTCATGCCGTACTAGTTTTTGCCGAAACAACAGTTGAAACATATCTAATGTCGCAGATATTTAACAGACATTAGTCACTTTGCGATTTCACGGAGGACTCTTAAAATGGTAAGTGTTTGAGCACGTGTTTATTTAATTTTATTTAGAAGAGGAGCGAAATTATTTGCGGCAGCAAACATCTCTATTAGCAGAATAACTCTAGTGGAACGCGAGGCCTGGTCGACTCTACGCTACTGCGCGGTACCGCTCGTGGCCAGCTTTAGTTTATCACTTCGAATAGACGTTGAAGTTTTAGACATAAAATTAATTTTACGGATTAGTTATAGTGAATATCTTTAGAAAAATAAAAGCTTATAGTATTTCGTCACAGCACTTTGTACATTTTACCAAAGGAACTTATCTGCATAGTTTTTATATTTAATTTACAGAAGGATACATTTTACGTATAGGGAAATGTTTATAGAAAAAATTTCAGAAAAGCTTCTCCATCCAATTCAGGGAAATTACATAAGGTGCTCCATTGCAAACTTGAACGAACATTGCCATCTTGTAGAATCGAGTTAATATAAAAAAACTGTTTGATATATTCCTGAAAACTGCAAGAAATATCAATTGAATAAAATTTCATCACTCATCTGTCTTGCACCTAAGCGTTTTAAGATATTAGTCGTTAAAGAAATAACGGCATTTGCTAAAAGTCTGAAATTTTCTCAATTATCGCAGGAGATGTTGAAGGAAGTTGAAATGCGTTGAAAACGGGCATCCAAAGCGCGATTATATGTACACAGATTGTTCCATCTAGAAAACCGAACTTGTATCGTATGCAGCAGAAACTAAACACCCTGTATAGTTTGAATATAATTTTATATTGTGCTGAACTTGTCTCCAAATAATTTTTATGTGAAAACTTTTTAACTAAATTGTTCCACACATGCACTAGGTGACACGCCGTTATAGTTAATTAAGTTAAGTACGATAACTAAAACGAAATACACGTATACAAAATAACTACCAACATTCCAAAAATATACATATTGAAAATATTTATGATTAAATAAGCAAGATAATATGTAATTATACACTAAATGATTGCAATAATTCAATTGCTTGTCTTGTCTTTTAAGCACGGATAAATTATATGCTTTTAAACTTGCTGGTAATTTATTATAGATACGTGAAATAATCTAATATGAGAAAAATCTTTTCAAATAAAACTGTACGATGAGATTGTGGCGAAATAAGGCTCACGAAACCTGGTGGCGATGTTATGAATGTCCATCCTACATCTATCCATTATATAACTGAGGTGAAAAATTATTTGCAATAGGGGCGTTTACAAAGACACACAAACAGCTCTTATTCTTCCAGCCGGCAATCCGGGGAATTTGTGGATAATATGGTCAAACTTTCTGATACCAATATGAAGCCTAAACCGGAATTTTAAATCCTCCGTATAACGTAATTTGGTGAATAATCTACTGCACACAATAATAGTTTTAAAATTTCAAAATAAATTTCTCTCTATTTCTACATGTAAAATATGTATGAAAGGGGTTTTCTTAAAATTCCGGAGGGCTTCTAGACCTGGAAGGGGGTTTATGCGCAGATAGCCTGTACCGTTAGGGGGAAGGGAGAACCGACCGAAACTCTCTGGGGTCCCTTTAGTATCAAAGAAACCGTGAACGAGAAGAAGTCATGTCTCCGTGGAGCAGCAGATTATCATCAAGTTTTTGCCAAGGACGGGGTGAACCCAACCGGAATTTTGTGGCGATTACAGACACAGTTCGGGGACAACACCCTATCAAGAACCGTGTGTTTGCATGGCACAAACAAAATTCTGGAGGGCGTGAAAAGGTCGAGAACGAGAGCCATGATCGCCGGGCCCAAGGACAAGTGTGACCGGGGGCCAGTTTTTTTTTTATCGGCAAGGTGCTTTTCATGTTGATTTTCTCCACCAAGTCGATCCACAATTAATGGGCCCAAAATTATTGTAAAGTACCCGGATGCCCTCGAAATTGTCATTTCGAAGGAAAGGGAAGAAGCAATCGGCCAGAAGGTTTTCCTTTCTTCTGCTGCTAACCACGATGCAAAAAAGGAAAAAGGTTGGGGGGGGCCAAAATTTTTTTTTTTCTTTGGACCCTTCAAAAAAACGCTGGGGCCCTTTCGACCACAAGGGTGGGAAGGGGGGGTTTTTTTAAAAAATTTGATTTTTTAAAAATGGTAAAAAAAACCAAACCTGGGAAAAATTTTTTTAGGGGGAAGTTTTAAAAAATATAAATTTTTATTATTGTAAAGTTTTTTTTTTTTTTTAAAAAAAAGTTTTTTTTTTACACCCCCCTATTTTTTTTAATAAAACTAGTTAATAATTTTGGAAGGGGTTTTTAGAAACCCTTTTTTAAAAAAAGGGGTTTTTTCAAATCTACTTAGGGGTAACATTTTTGGGGGAATCTTCCAAAATTTTAGGGGCTGAATTTTTTTTTGAATTTTAAAACAAGTTTGTAATTTAAAATTGTAATATAAAAAAAATAAAGGGGGGGTTTTTTTTTTTAGGGAAAAAAGAAATATCGAAATTTTTTTTGATTTAAAAATTTCCTTCCCAACCCCGAATATGGGTTTAAATTTTTCCCCCCCCTCTTTTTGAAAAAGGCCTTTTTTTGGGGAGGGAAAATTGTTAAAAACTTTGTTTGTTAGAAACCACGGGGGGATAAAGTTGGTTAAATTTAAAATTTTTGGAAGGGAAAATTTTCTTTCAAAACGTGAAATAATTTGGGGGGTTTAAAAAAAAATGGGGAAAATTCAAAAATTTGGGTTTTTAATCAAAAATGGGTTTTTGCTTTTTTAGGGCTGTGAGGGAAAAATTTTATGGAAAAAGTTATTTTTTTGGTTTTTCCTTATTTTTTTTTTGGGCGAACGTGCACTAAAAAAAGGGCGAAACAATTCCATCATGGGGAAAATTTTGGCGACGTTTTTTTTAATGCCAAAGGGTGTAATCTTAATTGATTATTTGAAAAGGGAAGCATAATCCGAACATCTAGCTAATTTATTGAACCGTTCGACACTGAATAAAAAAAAAAGGCCCTCTGGCGAAGAAAAAAATTCTCTCCATGATGCAACCGCCCCGTTCAATCTTCGGCAAATTTCGACGCGAAAATAGCCAGCTACGGGACGAAATGCCCCTCCATCAATTTTCCATTTCCAAAAAAAAGGCCTATTTTGCAATTCGAAAAATCCTATTATTTGGATCTTAAAAAAATTGGAACATCCCCCGGGCTAATGTTAAAGCTGCAAGGAGATTATGGGAAGAAATAATATTTTAAAAGCAAACTTCCATTGTTTTCCTCAAACCACAGGTATTTATCATACCCTCCTCGTATTTTCCTTAAAACTTGCAGACCTGCACGTAAATTTTTGCTTGTCAGGGATTTTCTGACACTTACCAATCTACTACCACTATTTCAGCAGCCAATATTTTACCCTTATTAAAAACGTAATAAAGAATGATTCATATAGGTTAATTTATTATAGTAGATGATTATTTGACTATCAAATCTACTTTAGTTAAAGTTTTTTCCCAATGAAAAAATGATTTAAATTTTTATTTATTTTTCACGTCTTTAAGCGAAAGTTCCCTTGATTTTTTTATTGTATTACATATTCAAAAGCAAATCGTTTTTATTAAAAATACACTTTCCATGTTTATACATTTGGGTTTTCCCTTTACATACGATTCTTACTACTTTTTAAAAATTCTAATAATTCAAATTTGCCTTTTTCCTTTACATATTTTCCCTTTCCATTAAGGGGATTTTTTCATGCTATCACGGCGCTGTTATTTAAACGATTCATCTATTCCGAATAATGTCCCCGTCTTACAATCTAACACAACAGAGAATTTTTTTTGGCTTTTATTACTTAAAATTAGGTTTTTAATTACCACGAAGAGGAATTTATATTTTTTATGTTGTAGCTATATTCGATTACATTCACAGAATAACAGAATAGTGTCAAAATGCTAAGTATTAGTTATATATTCCAACTAATAGATATAAAAAACCATTTAATAGTTAAAATTGAAATAAAAAAATGCTCCAAATTAATTTCTCTAGGAAAAAAAAGCGTAAATAGCATATTAAGCATGGATGTGAAATAAACAACGTATCAGACCCCAATTAGCATGTCGGTCTTTTCATTGTTGCAGAATTAATTTGAAAACTGGTTTTCTCGTATAATTCTGAAGATATGTGACTTTTTTGTTTTTAATAATTAGGAAAAGTCGGACAGTATTGGATTGGCTGTCAGTATTAATCAGTAGCGCAACCAATTATGATACAGCAGGTCATCTCCACGGAAAATTGTGCTCTTGTAAATTGAGAGTTTGACAGGGCGTCTAATAAATTCGTGACTGCTCAAAGTCGTGTGTTTTTCTCAAATAGATACAATACGGCACATAGCAATTTATTTACACTTCTTATGTATGTAGATTACAAGGTTTTTAAGTGATTGGTACTACGTGAACTGAAGCGATAGTTCGTGTTTTTTACTGCACCACAGATTGCGTGATAGCGGTTCATTTGGGAAAGTCCCATGACTCCGGGAAACCAAGGTCGGTGTCCACCTCTAAGACAAAAGAGGCGATTTTAGCACGGATAGATCAGAATCCGGAGGCGAGTTTGTGGAGAATATCAGCCGAGGAGGGAATTACCGCTCCTCTTATTTGGAAAATCCTCCACGAGCAGCACCTCTACTACCATGTACAATGAGTGCAAGTCCTAAATCCACCTGATCATCAAGCACGTTTGGTTTTTTGCCGCTGATTTCTACTCAATGATGCTGAAGATCGCATTTTTGCTGCCAATATTCTTTCTACTGATGAGGCCGTGTGGCACACGAAATTGAGTTTTTAATTTCCACAATACACGTGTGCGCCGATGAAAAACCCTATGCTATTATGAAATTCAGACATCAAGTAGGTACGTTTTTCATTGAAGATTTGGATAGGTATTTTGGGCGAAAGGTTACTAGGTCCGGTTGTTTTACCAAAACCAAAACAGGCGCTGCTTACCTAAACCTCTTTGAACCAAATGCAACAAATATAGTTCTAACACCGGTGCATTTTCCGATTGCCGTTATAGAAACATTTACACCTAACTTTCGGACAAAGATGGCCTGCAAAATCGCCTAATTTAAATCCGTTCGATTTTCTTTTCTTGTAGATATTTGAAAACTTTAGAGTACCTACATTACACTTGTAAATGACTCTGAGCAACTGCAACAATGGGTAAATCAGAGATGCCACCGAATCCAGGCCAACTTTGACTTATTATACAGTGCGGTCCTAAAGTGTCCCATATTTTCGTTCTTTATGCTCGTCATTATTTTATGTAATTTTAACTTGTTTTGCTAATTGGGCTGTTTCTCCTTTACTTTATCGGACCTTATTGTAATTAATTAATTGTGGTAGGATTATTTAAATTTGTTAGTTTTTGATAGGCAATGTGCGTAAGCTTCAGTTTTTTATGTTGATTTTTACTATGGCCTCCGCATGGACCACGTAAGATAAACATCAAGTGCCTAATTTTAATATTCGGTAACAATTACCACGAATGTGGAACATAATGAAACACCGTTCTTGTACGTACAGCCGGAAATATTTGAACTTTGCGCTAAGTAAGGATAGATAGTATAAAATTTACACGACCAACTGCTTTGACAGAAGATAATATGATTTAAATTATTGTACAATTTCTTGTGCAACCAATATAAATGGTGATAATTGTTGGCAGATTTAAATAATATTAAAATTGACCCAACAATTTTGCATGGTTCGTGTCGAAGCCATCGTAAAAGTAACGACACAAAAAAACTTAAAAAACAGACATTTAAACAACCCTATATAATTATTAATTAATTGCAATAAAGTTCGATAAAGTACGGAAATAACAACAATTAACAAAACAAGGTTAAAATTAACAGAAAATAATAACGAGAACAAAGAAGGACATATGACAAATGCAGAATATAGTAACAATAAACAACAAGAATAATTTGCGCTTTTCGAATTAGTATTTTGACAGTTTTGGCAATTGTTACGATTTTCTTTGCTTAGCAACGAGCTCTTTAGATTAGACTGGTGTCACAAGAAACAATTTGGTGCTCTTTCCTTTGCCAACTTTGGGGTAACAACAAAAACAGATTACCGAACCCTTTATTGTTGCATATCGTTATATTTCTTAAGTTAAAGTATAACATACGCGGTATCGTTAGATTCGCCTTTAAGACTTCTCTGTATAAATATATAAGCAAATATGAAATATTTTCGTGAAATGCTGATTTTGTCGAAATTTTGGGCCAGTAGTAGGAAAAAAATTGTATGCCACTCGGGTCGTAAGTGCTTTTGCGGTCTCGCATGTACCGCAAACCACAACCAAAAAACTATTTAACTTTTTTTTTTATTTATTTTTTTTTTCTTTATAGCCTCACAAAACCCCCCCCCCAGATTTTTGACATTTTGTCTGGCTGTTTTTAATAATTTTCGGACAAATTTCCCAAGTCCTATTAATATTAATATTTATGATTGTAAAAAATCGAAAAATCGTAAATGTTTTTCACATCGTTTTGGCGAACTACTGTGCGAATATTTAATTTCCCGAATGACACATTTGTCACAAACTTTTAAAAAGAATTTCAGAAAAGGAAAAGTTATACGTTGGGGAAGGGTGGTGGAATTTAGAATAAGTAAAGTTAATTTAAACTTATTAAATGTTTTTTCTTTCTAAATTCCATAAAGTAGTTCCACAGTATGACACTCACCAAAAAGTCCAAAAGCATTTGATCAACCAAATAAAAATTAAAAATTAATAGACCTAATTTATTGCATCTCGATCATTTTTTTTCTGATTATTAAAAAAATTTAAAAATTATTTTAGGGAACCCCCTCATTTGCCATGGTATAGTAATTTTTTAAGAAATATTTTATGACAAACACAGTCAAATGCTTTTGGTAGATCTAATAATGCTGCAGACATTTTTTGTCCCAAATCAAAATTCTGAATAACTGCGTGGCTCCCCAAAAGTAGATTTATTTTTTTAGAAAACAAAGATGTATTATCAAAGCAGCTAAGCAGTCGGTTCTTTAATATTTCTTGAAATATTTTCGAGAATACAGTTGGTATAAATACTATCTGTAGCATCCAAATCATTTTTGTTTCCTTTTTCAATATTGGTATGACTTTAACTACTTTTCTGTTCATGGAAGGGATGTATACATCTAAACGACGAGAAAAGGGGTTCAGCAACAAAGAGCGCTATATATTTCATAATAGGTGACTATATTCCGTTATATCCCCAGTAGCAGTATTTCCATAATAGCAGAAAAACAATGTACAAAACGTTCCAGGTAGAAAGAATCTGTGTTGATATCACTGTGCTAGTTGCAAAATGCAAAAAGGGCTAGGTACCCGGGGGGTAAACCTAATTCAGTACGCTGAATGCAATGGTGCCAATCGTTTTTAAAAGTTAGCTCGCGTTCTCGAGCAACTTCAATTTAAAAAATTTTAGGCCCAAAGAACCCTTTGGAACACTCTGGAATTTCCTGGAAAATCTGATCAATGGCCGAAGAGCTTCTGGAACCCTCCAGAACTTTCCGTGGACCGGTCCTGGACTATTCGTGAACCTTCTAGAAACTTCCATCCCCCCCTACTGCCACTTGATAAAATGGGTGGTGCTGCTACGTTGAGAGCTCAGTCTTTTTTCGGAAATCAAGTGTTAACATCTAAATTTTAAAGCAAATAACCCAAACCGAAGTGAATAGTGAAAAGTTCGAGATTCTTCATTGTATTGGCTTGTAAAGTCAATTACTTTGAAATGTCAAAAATGGATAAATGTTCTAATTTAAATACCTTTTGTTACGTGTGTGGAAAATTTGAAATTTAAAGACACTCAGCATAAAAATAAGTGCTGAAACCGCTGTTTTTGTATCAACAATATTTCTCACAAAAAGTTTTTGCTAATGTTTATTGGACGCCCGTCTATTGTTTGTAAAACATGCGTTTTGAATTTAAATAAATGGACAAAAACCGGGGCCGCTATGGCCATTTGGTTTGTGTCCGAATGATTTGGATAGATCCAAGAGAACATGCTCCAGCTGAATGTTATTGCGTGCGTGAAATATACTGACTTTGGTAAACAGAAAAAAAAAGTGGTTCTTTGAAATACAATTCAAATACAATTTCTGTTCCAACAAGACCAATTTCAACAGATCAATTTGATCCATCAGCTTTGATACCAGATGAAGCAGACGTATCAATGCATGAACCATCAGATGTCACTGCGCCATGCAATCACATTGAAATCACGCAATCTCGTTGAATAATATGAAGCCTGAAACTACCCACAGTGGTGAAAATTTCCATTCTTTCGGCAAAGTTTTTTAAAACAAACGAACATTTTGGCAGCAGATGTTCGGATATACGGAGCAATCAATCGTCAGCATCGTTTTTACAAAAAAAAATGATGAAAAATCAAACTGAATCGATTCATTTTTTTTTCAAATAGCTTTCTATTCGATGTGTATTCCGTCGATACGATATCTTTCGATCGATTTCCATCGATTTAAATTAAATAAATGGCCAAAAAATTATAAAAATTACGTTTTTTTTGGGTCTTTGGGCCTAAAAATTTTTAAATCTGCAATGCTCGAAAATGCGAGTTAACTTTTAAAAACGGTAGCACCATTGGATTCAGCATACTTGAATTAGTTTCACCCTCCTGTATAATTGGTACTTATTGTTGTTAAATCTTTCTAAAAAGTTGAGAAATTTGAAATTCTCTTGGACTTTCTCTAATTGCTTTGGATTCGTTCCGTTTAAATCGCATTAAAAACTGATTGAATTTGTTAAAAAAAAATGGATCAAATAGAAAGAAGCTGCTATTAGCCAATACCCCCATCGCCTTAAAATTGGTTCAGGAGGTTCCTTTGGGAAAACCTGGACAAATTTACGAAATTCTTTTTAAAAGTTTTAGGAGATTTGCATAACACAGTACTTTCAATCTGCGATCAACGTTTCCGTAATTTTTGTCGAACAACTTCACCAACTTAATGCAAAGCATGCAGCACGCAGGTTATATGTATTAAGTAGGAAATATATGTTTTAAGGATCGCCAACACTTAAACATCGTTGCTGCCTATCTCACAATCATCACAACTTGATCTTGGGGGAATTTTAAATTTTTTTAAAGCGTTTTATTATGATTTTTTGAAATATTTTCCGCGGTACATTGTTCAACACGTATGCAAGCTACACAAATATCGAGATGCTGTGTTCTCGCTAGATAAAACGCGAGCTATTCATTAACAATACTGTTTTCTTTATATCGTCGTCTCATCCACAGTAATCCTTCTTTTTTGGAACGTATTGTCGCCAAAACGTTTTAAAAGCTGCTTTTCTCACCAACGACAACGGGAAGATTACAAGAGGGTAACATAATTGATAAATGTATGAGGAATAGTGTTAAGGTATTTCAGTTCTTGCATTTTTTCATATGCCCTTTAAAACCATTGACATATTAAGCAAAAAGTGCACTACCGTCATATTTTTAAATGGGAAAAAATGACACATACTTATTGTACAGTAGTAGCAAATCTATTACGAGGCATTGTTTTCTTAGGTATGTAAATATTAATTCTATATGAAACGATACCACTAATTATGTACTTGGTATAATACTACAACACACAAAAAACACCAGCTATATTTTCAAAAACGACACGTAAGTACATAACCTTGACCGTTCGACTAATCTCTGCCCAAAAGCTCAACCGGTACTAAAACGAAATCTCTCTCAGCGAGGTTTAACATGATTTATATTCAAGGTCGACACTACATGCCTGCTTCTCTACCGGTTTAGTTTATTTATGATTTTTCGTATTCTTATATTAACCCTTTAAAACCGACGCCTATGCGAGTCCGCAAATTTAGGTTACTCTAATCATTAGTTACAGCTTGTAAATTCTTTACAATAGCTTCAGGTAAAACGCAGTAAAGAAAGTGTTAAATTTTTTCGGGTCTACTTTCTGTTGTATGTATTTTTTTTTCTAATTTAAGCTAAGCATCCTTTCATTCTCCTTTTTATTTGTTCTCAGAGTTCTTTATAAAATTGGTGTTAAATTCCCTTTTTTGATAAGGTTCATAACGGTTTTCATATACTCTTTTGTAGTTTTGAAAAAACTCTCTAGATTCATGCGCATATTATCTTTATTTTTTAAAATAAACAAATTTCTTTGTTTTCATCCGTTCATTTGGAGTAATTTTATCAACTTTATTGGCTCTTCGCTATACCTGGAGACAAATAATTATTATACAGTCCTACAACATAAAAGCCACCTTTACTAATGTACTAGTTTTTCCATAATAGTATCTACAGAATTTCGTAATTTCCCTTTCGGTATTATGTCTGCTTTAATACCGACAGCTATTTGACAAACAATTATTATTTCTTGAAGGGTATTATTTTTATTTATCAATAAATTTTACTTAATGCTGACCTGTATAAATTAAGTAATATGTGCAAATTACATATTATTACTCCCATACGAACAAAAAAATATTGAAGCAATATTTTTCACTAAAATATAAAAAAAATAAATAAGTAAATATTATCGCGCACTCTGTTTATTGTGCTACTTTGTATAATTATGAACCACACAAGAGTGAATTGATCATACTGAAGTTAAATAGTAAAAAGGTTTGCGTAAAACTTGTTGCATACTGTCTGTTTGTGAGCGCATTTTTGGTAGCGATTCTTATTGCTAATGGAGCAAAAAACGAAAATTAGGATTGTGGGAAAGGCGCTTGAAAAAAGTTGTTTTTGTATTGCCAACCACAAGTTCTGCTCGTAATTTCGTTTGAAAGTTTCTAAATAAATACCTGTGTTCGCAACATCCATATATTTTTACGATAAAAACATTTTTTTTATCCAGTTATAGCCCATTATCTCCTTGTACAACGTACTTTATCATATTACAGCATTCATGAATGTCAACTTGTGATTATCGAAACATTCATTAACTTCATGTAAACGGCACGTACACGTTTTTGAATGGGAATTATATTGTTGGGAACTACCATAGATTTAAAATTTATGAGATTTTTTACGCTTTTTTTGTTCACATTTACTTTAAATAATCTTTAATTTCTGACTTTTAAATTCATTTTTAGCAATACTTTTTATGGAATGTAACTTATTTATAATAGCATTTTTAACGTAAATACTACAAGCCAATTAAATACTATGAATTGTATTAGGAAACCCTGTCCAATTGCAATCATATTTGATTAATTTACGCTTTCAGAAAATAATAAATTCACAGTCTTGGTAGGGTTGGCATATGGTTATACACATACTTATATTAAATTCCTATATTCCATGGTATACAACTGGAACGAAACTTAATCAAACAGATAAGTCGCGGTAATGAAGAAAATATTTAAAACACAGTTTACTAGGAGTGTAAACGTTTGTGTTAGATGTGGAGTTGCTAATTAAAAGAATTAAGAGTAATACCGACTGCAAATGAAAATGCACCGGCCCAGGAGTTTATTGTAAAATATGATAAAACAGCTTTGGCATTTTGCATACGACATATTGTATTTTCCACACGCAAACGCGTGTCGACTTCATTGTTATAGGCAATATTTTATTGTTTGATGTTGGTATTCCTGAACATTCATGATTAGAGCTGGCACTTTCGGGCGGTGCACCAGCATCGTAGTAAGAATACACGGACCAATACACAGCGAGCCGGCTCTGCGAAGCGAATATTACATCCACGCCGATCGGAGGTGCATATATACACATTGTATATACACATTGGGAAAATGTGAAATTAGCTATATCTATATATGTACAGCGAGAGAGCGAGGAGGGGATTGAGTGAATTCCGATCGATTCGATGCGGGTCGTTAGTACGCTTGTAACTTCGTTGGCATGTAGACGTACCTACTATAAGAACGCACGTAATAATTTGAAGTCATGGTCGCCTGGAAATGAGAGCTTCGCATATTTATTTTGTTGTTACTACGAAGCTTAGTCGAAACTAATACGAAATTCTAAAGACGAAAATCAAAACAGATTCTGATGAAATAAAAGAAAAGAAAATAAATACTCAAGAAACTCTTACTAAGATCGTCCGCACATACTGCACCACATCGGTAACCGTCGTGAGCCGTCGACTGCCGCTAACCCCTCCGCTTGTGGTGAATCACCCGTTCGCGTTTACTGTTGTCGCATGTAACTCTTATAAGTGTCATTATATTGTTTTGTAGTATTGGTAATATCTAAAGCTAACGATAATGTAGAAATTGTTCACTTACCGGGGAATCTTTAAGGAATAACCAATTTCTCTATGTGCATTAAAATAGCAGTGTAATTGTTTTTGTGTATACTACAGAGTGAATTGAATATAGAACGTACTCACTGCGTATAACCAAGCCCTAAGAAGGGCTAAAAGAGAGTCATGGAGGAAGTTCTGTGGAGACATAGAAACCACATCTGAAAGTGCAAGACTTCATAGACTACTCGCTAAAGATCCAACAAATCCTCTGGGCAATATTAGAAAACCCACAGGAGGATTTACGAACACTGGGACAGAAACGCTTGAGGTTTTACTGGAAGCGCACTTCCCAGGTTCAAAGAATGTTAAGCTGGATAGCATATCAAGCGGCCGGGACCTCGAATGGCCTTTCCGAAGGCCAAAAAAGATGACTGGCAGCTAGCTAAACGGGCAATAACATACGGCAGGATTGCCTGGGCAATCGACTCGTTTGAGGCCTATAAGTCACCCGGACCTGACGAGAATTTTTCCTGCTTTGTTACAGCAAGGTAAAGATGCAATAGCACCAGTGCTTTGCGGAATTTATAGAGCCAGTCTGGCGCTGGGTTACATACCATCCGTCTAGAATAGGGCTAAGGTCGTGTTTATTCCAAAACCTGGGCGATGTTCATACGCCGAGACAAAGGCATACAGGCCATAACCCTATCCTCCTTCATCTTGAAGACCATGGAAAAACTGCTTGAAAAGTATGCCAGTGGAAACCTCTCTAATAGAAAGGCCATTACATCCCAACCAGCATGCCTACCAACCAGGTAAATCATGTGAAAGTGCCTTGCATCAGCTCGTGTCGCGGGTGGAGGCATCCCTAAACAATCAAGAAATTGCACTAGCTGCGTTTCTTGACATAGAAGGTGCGTTTGATAACACCTCGTTTGCATCACTAATATAGGCTGTGAACAGCCATGGAGTAGACAACACTGTCTGCAGATGGGTCGGAGCCATGCTCCATGGCAGACAAGTAGAGGCAGCACTGGCAGGTGAGACGATGCAGGTGTCTGTCGCCCGCAGGATGCCCGCAGGGAGGGGTATTATCCCCTCTATTGTGGGATATGGTGATAGACGAACTGCTGATCTTGCTAAACAATGCTGGCTACTATACACAGGGATATGCTGATGACATTGTAATACCACCAGCGGAGAAACGCCAGCATAATCTCAGAACTAATGCAAGAGCATTAAAAATGGTAGAAGTATGGTGCAAAAAGGAGAACCTTTGAGTAAATCCTGGAAAAATTACACTTGTACCCTTCACCAAGAGAAGGAAATTGGACGGTTTAAGAGAGCCGATTCTTTGCAACGAAGTAGTACAGATCAGTCAGGAGGCCTAAGTTCTTAGGTGTAACCTTGGATTCTAAACTGAACTGGAACTCGCATTTACAAAAAATGACCGACAAATGTAAGAGAGTGTTGATGACAACACGTAGAACAGTTGGGAAAACAGGGGGACTCAAACCACATATGACATACTGGTTGTACACTACAATGGTAAGACCCATGCTACTTATGGCTGCCTGGTTTGGTGGCCTAAGATCACACAGAAGCATGCGATAACTAGTCTCTCGAAAATTCGGAGACTGGCATGTATAACAGGAGCTATTAAAAGCACTCCAACAGCTGCTATGGAAACCATGCTGAACTTACCTCCTCTTGAGATTTATATCAAGGGATAAGCCAGATTGGGAACATACAGACTGAAAAATACTAGCAACTGGAGATGCCACAGTGGATCTGGGCACACCAGAATAGAAGCAGTAGTAACAAACCCTATCTATGATATGGGTAGTGATACAACAATCTCCAGGATCTCCTATGACAACCTTTCAAGGTTCTCTTGAATTGGAGGAATGGAGGGTCGGAGAGAGGAGAAAACCGAAGACCCTAGTCTGGTACACAGATGGGTCCAAAACGGGCACTACTTCTGGCGTTGGTGTATATGAGAAAACCAGGGATACAAAGTATGTGTATCACTTGGGCGATACACTACGGTATTTCAAACAGAAATTTATGCTATACAAACCTACGCGTGGAGAGTCTGCGTCGGCGACCGCAGGGTGAGACGATCTGCATTCTCTCTGACAGTCAGACAGCCTTAAAGGCACTAGTATCCTATCGTATAACCTCCAAACTAGTATGGGAGTGCCTGCAAACCCTAATGGCTCTGTCTAAACACAACAAGGTCGCACTGGTGTGGGTGGCAGGGGCATAGCGGGCAATGAAATTGCAGACCAGCTAGCGAGGGAAGGTTCAAAAATGAATTTAAATTTTAGGCCCTGAACCGGGTCTAGGTATTACCAAGAGTGCAGTGCGCGGTGCAATTAATAAGTGGATCATAACACAACACCAATTAAATTGGAAACATGCAGCTGGACAAAAGCACAGCAAACGGATGATGGGAAGACTGTCGCAAAAATCTGACTGCTGAACCTGCTTGAATTAAGCAAGATACAGCTTAGGGCAGTAACATGTCTATTAACAGGACATGGCTGTTTGAGAGGCCACTTGCATAAGATGAGGATCTACAAAGATGAGCCCTTATGTAGACTTTGCAACGAGGAGGAGGAAACAGCCCCTTATATTATTTTCGAATGTGCAGCGTTAGCTCAACGCAGATTCGCTATGCGAAGCACAATTGAACTACCAACGGAGAAAGATTTACTACATAAAACAAAACCGAAGCAGGAATAATACAATAAGCTACTAAGCTTCAGTGTTAGGGATGTAAAGACCAGCCCTGCTTTGGTAGAAAAATCAATCAATCAATCAATCAGAGAAGATGTTAACGAAGTTACACATAATTGCGTTGGGTTGATAGTCAGAGGCACCTCTTTTCTTATGAACAGGCACCATTCTTGTCTTTTCCCAGCTGTAGAGAAGACACCAGAAGCTAGAGCCAAGTTGAAGATAAATGTGGGTGGTTTAACCAAAACGAACTTGCAGTCTTTGATTAAGTAGCTGGGAATTAGATCGTCTCCAGCAGTTTGTTTATTCGGAAGAGCCGATATCCCTCTTTAGAACGTCATCCTCCCTCACGATTTAATATTTAGTGGTAAACGATTGGTGCAGAGATTTGGCAAATTATATTTTGTATCCGTTTTGTATCCGATGAAAAGACATTTGAAAATATATCCACGAAAACGTCGACAATTTCCTTCGGATTGTTGTACCTCATTGTCACCTTTGGTAAAAACACATGGTATTTTAGTTTATTATTATTATTTTGGTCCAATTAGATCAAAAAGACGTTGGACACGTCAACAGTCATTACAATATCGATAAATGTAATAAAACACAAAGAACGAGGACTGTACATACAATAACATTTTAAAATCTATAATGTTGTATAAACATGTGTCGATTAAATACGTTTTAAGTGTATTTTTAAAAACTGTAAATTGGGAATGTTTTTTGTGTGGTAAGGAAGTTTATTAATATAGAAACACAGTTATGCGCTGCTGATTTTTCGAAGTGACTAGAACTGTGTTTAATTGCCTTAAGTTGTTTAGAGTTCCTCGTAGGATAGGTACGGAAACAATGAATTTCTTTCAAACCACTCATAATTCCTTTTCACAAATATGGCACATCTATACACATAAAACAGTGGTAAACGTCAATATTTTCTTGTTTGTAAAGATTGGTTTACAAGTTTCACGTGGCTTCAAATCAAACATGATGGCGGAGTATTCTCTTTTGAACCATAAATACCCTATCTCGATCCTTCGTTCGACCCCATACGAATAATATTGTATGCTAAATGGGGATACGCGAGCGCGTAGAAAGACCTGAAGAAATTGCATGCTTTTCAGATTTGATTTTAATTTTAGTATTGCAAAGAATGCAGAGTTTAGTTCTTTACAAACAGAATCTATGTGAAATTTCAATTTTTTTATCAAAATTACTTCCCTTAAACGCTCACTGTAAACAAACTATTCGACAGATCTCTGTACTGTAAACTACTTCAACAATAACAAATGTCAAATTTTCCGAAAATAGTAATGTCAAACTCAGTAGAGCATCTAATTGTCGTTTGTAAAAACTTAAGACGCTGCCTTCGTATTCTTCATACACTCAATAAAGAAAGTAATTTACTAAAAGAACAGATTTATTAAATTCCCGATAATGAAATGATTGAATATTACATTGAATTGATTAATGCAACTAACAGATTAAGGTTGCTTTATACGATGCCCTGGTGTCCATTCACTGAACTGTAGAAATCTACAGTAAATTCGGCTGATAATTAGTAAGTACTTGACAAAACTTACCAATGGAACAAGTATAAGTAGATACTTATACCTATATAATTATGTAATGTTTGGATAAATATTATATAATCTGTATCTGTGGTGAGCATTTCGTCATTAATATTTCTGAGAAATATTTCGATTCGTAGTTCCCCCAAAGCTATTCAGTGGTTTACTTATCAAAAAAGGTTAGTAATAAGCGTTAAAGAGCCTTTCTGCTATGTATATACGACCATATCAGAAACTAAACCACACCCTCTACACATTTGCCCCTATTTACAACTATGCATTTAAACACGAAAAGAATTACATGTATACGTATTATAATACACTGTTTCCTTAATGTTTTATCCCAGTAGACTATCATCGTTAGTATTACTCCTACAAGGTCTAAACTACCGGCATCGCCTTTTTTTGGAAATCTTTCGACTTTGATACTAAAACAAATGAAAGCACATTTTTTAAATAGAACACCCTCTTGTGATATTCTCAACATCAAAGATCCTAAAGCATTTGGCGCAGATTTCCAAATTTCTCTTCAATGATTTTTGTCAAATAACATCACATAATCGTTAAAAAACTGCAATTTCCGCCAAACATCACCTTTCACTCAACGAATATATAAATAAAAAACAAAATAAATATGTTTTTCGTCCGACTGTACCATAAAGGATGAACTCATTGATATAAAGGAAATATCATTGTCGCAGTGACCACTTACCATTAGCTCAAGCAAAGCAAAGTCAACCTTGTCAAAAATCTTATTGCCTTATGCCAAGGCAGATAGCATTGTAGATTTTTATCCTATCTATCCAGCAACTTATTTATTTTGCGCAAAACGATCATTAAACACCGAATATTAAAATTGTCCCAAGTGGTTCATGCCGCATACATCATTCGCAAAAGCTGAAGAATAAGCATATTGTCTATCAGAAATAACCAATTCAGAAATAATGATAGCAACGGACTATGACCATGATTAGGGAAACAAAAGATGTTCTGAAAAAATTGCCCCAAACTTATCAACGCGAACCTAAAGTTAAAACTGTCAGCCCCAAACCCGACAGTTCCAAAATGTATTGCCTGCCAAAAATCCATAAACAGGAAAGTCCATGAGACCAATAGTTTCAGGTATAGACTCACCTACATACAAAATTGTTTAAAATGGCTAGTAAACGAGTACAAAAATTTACCCATCTAAGTAGACAGTCTAGAAGTAGAAAATGCACACTTGTAAATAAGGTCAATAACATTGAATTAGAAGATGGGGAAATTTTAGTATCGTTTGATGTTTGTTCACTCTTCCCCAGCGTACCAATCCCAGAATCCATAGAATATTTAGGGGAGCTCTTAAAACTTAACAAAATCGGCGATGTCAAAATCACGGAATACAAAAGACTAACTTTGCTTTGCATGAACCAAAATCGTTTCAAATAGGGGGGCAAATATTATGAACAATTGGAAGGTCCGGCGATGGGCAATCCACGTCCCCATTCATAGCCAACTTGTTCATGAGTAAATTTGAAACGTGTTTGAAAAAGGACGCCGTATATTTTCCTAGAATTTGGCTTAGATATATAGATGAAATTTTCGCGGTTTTTGATACTGAGAAAAGTAAAATTTCCCGGGTTTTCTCGCGACTCTCAGCTCAAAGTTCAGATCTATTAAATTTACAGTAGAAGAAGATGTAAACAATCAACTCTCATTTCTAGATAGCCTAGTAATTAGAAACAATAAAAACTGCAAATAGACATCTATAGAAAAGAAACAAGCACTAATAGATTCATTATGACCGATTCGAACCACTGCGAACAACATAAAATGGCCGCGATTAGTTTCTTAATTAATAGACTAGTAAAATTTCCTTTAAACAAAAAATAGGTACAACAAAGAGCTTAAATTCATAAAAAATGTAGTCATTTACAATGGTTACTCTTCTTTAGATGTCGACCGGGATCCTTAAGAAAGTCCGACATAGGCATTATATAAGAAATTCCACGACCTTGATCCCGGTAGAAACTCGCGACAAGATATTTGTGAGAGTCCCTTTCCACAGAATATCGAAAGGTATCAGTAAAGTTTTTAGGGGACAAGATATGAGCGTATGTCGAAAGGTCGGGAATTTATAAAATTGCGTGCAATGACTGTGATAAAGCCTACATTGGACAAACAAACGAGCGATAGGTACTAGATTTAATGAGCTAGAGATGCTACAGGTTCGACCCCTTAAATGCTATAGGTTCGGACGAATAGACGCGTCAAGTGTAGCTCAGCACATAAACGATACCGGACACAATATCAAATTAGAGAACCTGAAATTGATTAAAAGAGTAGCCTCGCCGCGGGAATTAAACGCGCCGAGACCATAAAAACCCTTTATAAAAATAAAGAGAAGCGCCCCCCCCCTCATTTTTCCTGTCTGTTGATTTATTAGGAAAAGGAAATTTTTTCAATTTGAAGTCCCGCAATTGAATAAAAGCCGGATCGTCGTGTCATTTTTTACATTTTGAAATGGTTTAGATTTTTTAAAAAAATGGGTAGACGGAAAAATTTAAAGGGAAGGAACCTTATCGTTTGTCTTACTTCTACTTTATGAAGGCGGGTATATCCCCACCCATGTTAGATTTTAAAACGAAAAGAAAAAAGAAAAGGTATTTGTAAATAGCTTAAAAAATATATTGGGTTCGCTGTGGACCCCCAAAAAACTTTGTTGAGCCCGGGGTGGGGCTCAAAAACAAATGGGGTTTGTATTTTAAAGGTTTAAATGGCGGGAAAATAGTCAGTAGCCCCTAAAAATTTTTGCAAATTTCCCCCCGGGGGGCCCATAGCGTATTTACCCCAAATAAAAAAAAAGACAAAATTTTTCCCGGGAAGGCCATGGCAGGGGGCCCCCCACTGATCAAATTGAAATTACGGTATATACAAATAGTTTCAACAGGGACTTTGTTGACCCGGAAATTTTGGCAAAAACTCCCTTGGGTTCCAACAAAAAAAAATTTGATAAAACCCCCGGTTATTTTTGGTAGCGGATTTTTTATATCCCCCGGGGGACTTTCTACCTAAAAAGTATCATTAACCGAATGTTATTGTTTTTTTTTTTCCGGAAAATTTTACATCTTATTAATATAACTAATCTTTAGTTTACCTCCAATAAAATTATAACCCCGTTTTTTCTGGTAAATTCAGCAAATGATTGTTTCATAAGACGCTTTTAATCAAAAATTAAAAAATACTTGTTGGGCCCGAAATAGTTGATTTTTTTCCCCTGGTAAGTGGAATCAGATACTGTAAACTTTTTATTTTGTCATTTTCTTTGACCTTTAAAATTTCAAAAATTTTAAAATTTCCCTCCGGTGTTTTAATTTTTTGAATAGTTGTTTTGTTATTCAAAATTTAAATTTTTTTCCTGAAAGGGTCTAAAAGATTGCATAATTTTTGTTTTATTTAAATTTAGTTTAACAAAAACCCCAACTTTATTTTTTCCATAACCCTCTTATTTTTTAATACATGCCTTTCCTCTCTATATGGGAATATAAGGGGGAAACCGTAGAAAATAAATAAAACAACATGATAATTTAAAGAATTACATGGGGAAGGAAATTTGAATAATTTTTTTAAACGAGGACGATGGAAAGAACAAAATTATTATTGGCCCCCGGTCCCAAAAATGGGTATGTAATGTAAAAAGTGGATGGAGTTTGATATTTAAAAGGGAAATTAAATTTTTCTGTTTCTGGTGATTTGAAATTGTAGGGTGAGAAAAAAAAAGGCAGATGAAGGGTTTGGTAAACAGAAGGGGGAAAAAAGAAAAAATAGAACTGTAAAAAAACAAAGGGAATTTTAAAACCTTTGAAAAACCTAGGGGATAAACACCTTTTTCCCATCTTTAAAAAAATCTATCCCAATTACTGGGACAAAAAATAAAATTCCGGAAAAAAGGCATAGTAAGTCACAGTTTAATAAAAAAAAAGGAAAAGTGTGTGACGTGGAGATTAAGAAGGGGAAAACCAAAAGACTTTCCCCGATCACTCAATCCCTCATGGAAAAAATTTAAAAAGCGTAAAGATAAAGAGGAATCAAAAGGGACGGGGAGTGAAAGTGATGAACATATAGATTGGGGAAGGAAAAAAAAGTATATAGATTCATAGAATTTACCGGAGAAAAAGTAGAAATCCCTAAAAAAAAGGAAAATAAAAAGTATAGAAAAATCTTCTAAAACCCTGCCAAGAAAACATGTGATTTCCTTTAAAAAAAAATTTATAAAGAAAACAAACATTTTTAATTTTAAAAAAATTTAAACCCCCCCCCCAAAAAAAATAAACAAAAAAGATGGAACAATATTGAGTGAAAAAAAATAATATCAAAATATAAAAGGAAATATAAAGGAAAAAAAAAAACAAAAATTGAAAAAAGGTTTTTTAGAAAAATCAAGGAAGCAAGATACGAAAGTAAAAAAAGGGAAATAGTGGGAAAATGGCCTAAAAAAAAAACTGGAAAGCGTAAAAACCCGGGAAAATATGTATACGAAAGAGTGGGAAAAGATAAACAAATTAAAATGATGCGCAAACGCATGAGAAAAAATTTCCCAGAGGGGAAAAAACAATCCCCCAAAAAAAAATAACTCCCACTGCAAAAAACAGACCAGAGAAATGGGAAAAAAAATTTTTTTTTTTCGGGGGGAAAAGTAAGGATAAACAACATGAAAGAGGGGGAAGTAAAGAAGGCGGTGACCCTTTTTAATAGAGTGACAGCAGAAAGTTATTTCCCCCAGCACCAAAAAATTTAAACAAGGAAAAGGGAGCAATTCCCCAAAGGTTAGACGAGAGCGGGGCGGTCCTAAAAAGGGTTAGAAATTTGATGGGGACTTTTTCACTTAGGGAAATTTCCCAAAAGACCTTCCCGGGAGCATATTTTGCCTTTACCCAATTTGTGTCAAGGGGGGCCCCCTTAATTTTGGGGCCCTTTTCAAAATTGATATAATGATTATGACGGGAAGCCCAAAATTTTTAAACATAGGGAAAAAGGGTTTAATCACATGAAATGAGAGTTAAACCCCAAAAAGATAAACGTAAGTTAACCACTAAAAAAGGAAAAATTTCCAAAAAAAAAGTTGGGAAAACTTTTGAAAACTTATCATGGTTTGGAATAAACTTTTGATAAGCAAAAAAAAATTTTCCGCGCCCAACTAAAATGATACTGTTTGCCCCCTATTTGTGGGGGCCAATACTAACAAAAGTAGCCACAGGGATACCAAAAAAAAACCATGAAGGGGTAAACTAGAATCTTTGAAAAACAACTTTTTGGGAAATTTTACAAAAAAAAGACCAAAACAAAAATACGGTTTGTAAAAGGGACAGATAAAATTTTTAACATTAACCCAAAAATTGTTATGGCGTATAACTTAATACCATACCATACATAAAAAACATATACCATATTTTGGGGTGATAAAAATAAAATTTGTGTCGTTTGCTCTTTTTGTTTTATGTTATGTAACGTCTTCCTCTGGAGAAAGGGGGGAAAAAAATGTCAGTTTTTAATGAATCCCATTTTTTTAATATTTTTTTTCTGTGTTTTTTCCCCCAAAAAAATATTGGAAACTACAAATGAAACTTTAGTAAATTTGCTCGTTTTGACTTGTTTGTGAAAAGAATGGAATATAAAAAGGGGCTAGCGAATAAATCCCAAATATATTCTATAATCATTAAATTTTTAAGTTTTGGTGGGGATCATCTCTTACAAATAGACAAAACAAAAAAAAAAAATATGGGGGGCCCCAATAAAAAAAAAACCAGGAAAACCCCAAAAAAACATGGGAGAATTTTTAAAAACTATTACAAGACTATTCGGAATCGAGGCCCCCAACAGTGACGGAGACTAAATGGCGGACACAAAATAGCGATGGGAAAACTTGTGTGCTAAAGGGGGAACAATCATTCATTTAGCCTTTTTCCCCCCCAAAATTGTTTAAAAATGATAAATTTCGGGGGAAAAAAAACACCCACCCCAAAGAAAAATAACGGGGCTATTAGGACTTTTTCCCAAAAAAGCAAGGTAGTCTGTTAATAGGTACTGAAACCCACTTTAGCTGGCCCCCAAAATTTATTAAAAAGGCATTATGTGAAAATGTAGGGGCGGGGAAACTTTGGGGAAAAAAATGGGACTTCATAAATTACAACTATAAAATTTCTGGCTTTGTTTAAACCCCCATACTTTTCCCCTGTCCTTTCCTTAAAATGTTTTTAAAACTTTTGAAATTTTTTTAAAAATTTACTCCGGTTTTCCCCCTTTTTAAAAGGGTTAACAAACTGTAACAGAAATTTCACTATCTTATTTGATTCCGATAGAAGAAAGGGCTTTTGGGCCCTTGCTTCTTTCGGGTTTTTTCCCTGTATTTCCTTTTGGGTTTTTCCCTTTAAACCACCTTTCTATATCCCCCATAACAAAAGGGATCCCTAAAAAATATTAAATAATAAACGCATTGCAAGAAACCCCCCCCCCCCATTTACAGCGCAAGCCCAGTTGCCCCATTCCCATTTGGCGGACGCTCCCCATAAGATACATGGGAGTTAAAAGAAAAAAAGAAACACAGTTTGGAAAGGTTTGGCAACGTTCCCCGGGCCCCCATAAGGGTACCAAGATATAAAAAAAATATACAGTCGGGTTTCCCAAAAATAATACCTTTGTTATATCTGGGTTCCTTTTTTTTAAGGAAAATGTTCTACCAATTTTTTAAAAAATTTATGGGAAATTTTTTACCCCCTTTGGTTGCGCGGGCCCCTTATATAAAATAGAATTAAAAAAGGGGGCCCCCCTAGGTATACTCTTTTTTATTCATCTTTTAAAGGGCCCCCGGGAATCATCGGGGGGGCCCCCGACAATAAAATGGGGCCCTCTTTAAACGTACTGTTTACAAGTATATATTATAATAAAATTTAATATACTTGTAGATATATTTATAAAAAATCCCCTTTAGAAATACAGGAAAACCAGAAAGAAGAAAGGGCCAAATGCCCCTTCCCCTTCTATACGGAATCAACAAAAGATGGGAAATTACTGTTACGTTTTTTTAAATTTAAAAAAGAGGAAAAACCGGGAGTATTTAAAAAAAATTTAAAATTTAAAGGAAATCATTTGAAGAAAGGAAAGGGAAATGAAAAGGGTTGAAAAAAAAACAGATTTGAAAAGTTGAAAATTTATGAAGTAAAATTTTTCCCCCAAAAATTTCCCCCCCGTACATTTTCACATAATGCCTTTAATAATTTTGCGCCACCCTAATTTTATACATATTTTAAAAAAACAGACTACCTTCCCTTTTTGGGGAAAATTTTAATTTGCTTTTATTTTTTTGGCTGATTTTTTTCCTTGAATTTATCATGTTTTAAAAAAATTCCCCTTTGGGTCCCCAAAACCCGAATGATTAGTCCCCCAACCCCACACATTGTTTCCTATGGGCTTTTCGGGGTTCCCCACATTTGGGTCTCCGTCCTGTTGCTCCTCGATTCGAATGGTTGAAAAAGTTGTAACATTCTCCCATGTTTTTCGGGATTTTTTTGTTTTTTTGTTTTCTTTGGCCTCCCATTTTTTTTTTCCCGGTTTGTCTATTTAAGAGATGATCCCACCAATCATAATTAATGATTATTTGAATATATTGCATTCATCGCTAAAACCCCTTTGATATTACATTCTTTTCACAAACAAGTCCAAAAACGAGCCCCAAATTTACTAAAGTTACATTTTTTAGTCCCTATTTTTTAGGGAAAAAGACACAGAAAATTTAAAAATTTAAAAACTGGCCCTTTTATTAAAAAAACCCAAAAATTTTTTTACGCCTTTCTCCCGAGGGAAAAACGTTACATAACCTATTCCCCCCCCCCCCCCGAGCCCAAAAGGAAACATTTCTTTTTATCACCTCAATAATTTTGGTATATTTTTTGGTATGGGTATGGTATTAAGTTATTTCGCCATAACAATTTCCCTTTAAAATTTTAAAATTTTTATCTAATTCCTTCACATCCGTATTCGTTTTTTCTTTTCTTGTAATTCCAAAAATTGTTCCCAAAAATTCTAGTTTACTCTTCCCTGGTTTTTATTGGTATCCCTTTTGGCTACTACAAATTAGTATTGCCCTTTCAAATAGTATCAAACCCGTATCATTTTAAATTGTTTTGGCGGGAAAATTTTTTTTTGCTTATCAACGTTCTATTCCATCGCCCTAATAAGTTTTCAAAGTATTCCAAAAATATTTTTTTGGGAAATTTTCCCCCCTTTTAGTGGTTAACGTTTTTCGTTTAAACTTTCCCCGGGATTAACTCTCATTTCATGTGGGTCCCTTTTCCCCTATTTTTATTAAAATTTTTACTTACTTTTCATAAAAATGAAAATCATCGAAAAAGGGGCATTCAGACACCTTGACACAAAAGATAAAAGGCAAAATATGCCCCAGAAGGGCTTTTTGCATTTCCCCGTTTTAAATGTTTTTTCGTCCCAAATATTCAAAACCCCTTTTTTGGACCGTCGACCCTCCCTCTAAACCCTTGGCAATTGGCCTTCCCTTTTCCTGTTTAAATTTTGATGCTGCCCAAAAAACCCCTTTCCCGCCTCACTATTTATAGCTTGATAAATTTTTCCCCCTTTTTGGCTAAGTTAACCCCCTTCCTTTTCTTCCCTTTTAGGGTTTTTTAAACACCCTTTCTTCCTGACCCAAACCCCCAAAACTTGGGTCTTTTTTTTTCTTTGGAAATGTAGTTATTTTTGTTTTTCAAAGTTTTCCGCTCTGGGATTGTTTTTATCATGCCCTTTGCCCCCATCATTTGTAAAAAATTTTTCTTAAACCCCCCCTTCGTATACATATTTCCCGCCCTTTTTTACCCCTTTTCCCGTTTTTTTTTTTAGGCCATTATTTCTACATCCTTTCTTTACTTTCGTATCAAATTGCTTCCTTGAATTTTCTAACCCCTATTTTTCAATTTCGTTTTTATTCCCTTTATATTTCCTTTATAATTTGTGTTATCTTTCACTCAAGTAATTGCTTCCATCTTTTTTTTGTTTTTTTTTTGTTTGTTTTTTAAAATTCTTTTTAAATTAAAAAGTTTGGGTTTCCCTTTATAGAAGTTTTTTAGGAACCCACATGTTTCTCTGGCCCCGCTTTCAGAAAATTCTCTTACTTAAAATTTTTCCCATTTCTAGCATTTCTACGTTGCCCCTCGGTTTTTAAAAAAAAATTTTGAATCTATATATCTTTTAAATTTTCCCCTTTCCCCCAATTTTAAAATGTTCATCACTTTCACTCGTTTTTGGATTCCTTTTATCTTTACCCCCCTTTTTAAATTTTTTCCCCCGAGGCAGGGAGGGGATCGGGAAATGTCTCTGGTTTCCCATCTTAATCCTTTCACGTACACACTTTTCCTTTTTTTTATTAAACTGTGATTTCTATGCTTCTTTGTTAAATTTATGCTTGTCGAGTAATCGTTAAAAGATTTCTTTATGATGGAAAAAAGGTGTTTAAACTCTTGGTTGTTTGGCAAAAGGGAAAAATTCCAATTTAAAATTTTAAAACAGTAATTTTTTATCCTTTTCCTCCTTCTGTTGACCCCCAAAACCCTTCATCTGCCTTTTCATTTTCACCCTTAAAAATTCCCAAAACACCAGAAACATGAATATTGATTCTTTCAGGGGGTTTTCAAACTCCATCCACTTTCACATTTCATACCCCTTTGGGTAACCCTCCCAAAAATAATTTTGTTCTAAAAACATCGTCACTCGTTTTTTTTTAAAAAATTTTCATTTCCTTCCACATGTAAATTTTTTAAATTATATGTTTTATTTATTTTCTACCGGTTTTCCCCCTTTTTATTCGATATAGAGAGATGACATGTAAAAACTAAGAGCTTATGGAAAAAAAGTTGGGGGTTTTTGTGGTTATCTAAATGAAATAAAAACAAGAATTTTTGCCCAAAACTTTAAGACCTTGGGAAAAAGGGAAAAAGGTATTTAAAATTTTATATAACACACAAATTCAAAACTAAATCACTGAGGAAGTTAAAAAGGGTTTAAAAACTGTACAGTAAAGAAAAATGACAAAATTAAAAAAAGTTTAAAATTTAACGATTCCACTTACAGGGTAATAGAAATCAAAATATTCGGCCCCCAACAAGTATTTTTAAATTTTTGATCCCCAGCGTTTATATGAAAAAAATCAAAATTTTCCCTTTAATTTTCCAGAAAAAATGTATTTTTAAATTTTTTTAGGAGTAAGCTAACGAATAGTTAGAAAAAAATACAGGGTAGTTTAAAAAATCGAGAACAAAATAACATTTTGGGTTAATGGAAAACTTTTAGAGTTTGAAAGTCCACCGCCCAATATTTAAATCCCTTTCCAAATACAAAAATTTTATATCAATGGTATGTTATGGAACCCCCAAAGCCCGTTGTTGCCAAAATTTTGGGCTCAACAACGTCATGTTTATCTATTTGTATTTTAACCGTATTAAAATTTTGATCAGGGCGCCCCCCACCCTTGGGCCCTTCCCCCCGGGAAATATTTTGTCCTATTTAATTTAAAAGGGATAAATACCGCCTAGGAGCCCCCCCCCGAAATTTTAAGTTTTTTGGGGGGCTAAATGGGCTAAATTTCCCGCCATTTTAAAACCCCGAGAACGCCCTTTTTGAAAAAAAAAAAAAAAAAACCTTTTTTTTGAAACCCCACCCTGGCGCCAACAAAGTAATTTTGGGCTCCACAGCGGGCCGAATTTTTACATTCCCAAAAGGGCCCCCATCAATGGACTTTTTTATTTTGTCTAAAAATTTTATTTTATATATATATATATATATTTAATTCTTTTATAAAATATATCCCTTTAAAAAATTTTATATATAGGTTTTACCGTTTTTCCCCGAAAGTAGGAAAAGACAATCATGGTAGAATAAAAAAATTTTTTTGGTTTTCACTCAAATTTATTCGGTAAAATTGGGTTTAGAGGGGGGGCCTAAAGCCTTTTAAACAGCCCTTCCGAATTAATTAATATTTTAAAGTGGTGGGAGGGGTTTTTTCGATACTCTGGTTTGACATTTTTGGCTTTTGTGGTTTCTTAACAATCCCCGAAAATAATTAAATGAAAATTAGATAGTTTTTTACCTTTTTTAGTAAGGTAAGGGTGAAACGTTGGGCTTCGGGATGAAACGATAAAAACGTCACATATACTTAAATTCACATTTCTCCGCCCCTATCTGTTAACCTCTTTTACTTTTTAAAAGCCTGCCCCCCCGAAAAAAAAGCAGCGCGAATGGGGTTAAACCTACAAATTACGAACCGTAATCTTTTAAAGTGCCCAAAACTAATAAAGTACCCAACCCTTTTTTTTTTGGTTATTTTATAATGGGTGGGTTTTAAAAAGCCAATTTAAAAAGCAGCTACAAACAACAAGTAAATAATAGGGAAAGAAAGTTAAAAAGGGGTAACGTCTTCTACCCCTTCAAAGGCATGCCCTATGGACAAAGGCTTCTAGACAAAGTGTTTTAGCAAGTTCGTGCTAAAAAATCTAGTACGATGCAGATGAACGTCGCGACTGGACGTAATATATTTTTCTTGCGAAACTGCAGTGTGATGCTTCGAATACACAAAATTCCTACTCGACAAAGTACGCACATCCAGGGCTTTTGTTTTGCAGAGAAAACAACCGATGTTTTCCTATGCCAAGTAACTATCAAGGTCTTACTAACAACATCGGTCAACAAATTTGCCGCGGTTTTCTACAGGTTTTCAACAGTACTTCCCAGAATCAGATTTGTTAAAAAATATTAATTGCTGATGATACTAATATCTTATATTTTACAATGATACCGACAAATAAAGTGTAAGCCATGAATTTAATTTACACATAAATTATTAAATGATGTAACTTTTGATTATTGTACAAACCACAAGGTGTACAAGTCACTTGTTTATGTATGGTAAGAGTCATCTAGGGTTAATTCTCATATTTAAATACATTTGGTATACAGTGATGGGCAAACACCTAAATAACTCCAATAATATTGCAGGTATTGCTACGAAATTCAGGTACCTTATTATGTGGGCTACAATGGAAATATTGGCATTTTAATATTACTTCCGATCTAACCAGAAGTCATCTCCAATTTTGAAATTTTAAATGAAACACCCTGTATATTTTTATATTCGGGCAATTTCAAAAATGTATAGTTTTCTACACCTTCCATGATGTTTCACAAAGAATTTTTTATTTAAAAATTTGTTTTGGGCCAAAAAATCGAGATCTCAGTTGCAAGGGAAAAAGGGTACAAAAATTTTTTCCCGCGAGGGGAGTGATTTTTTTTATCATTTACATTCAAAAACGATATCCAATAACGTGCTCCTTAGTTGGCAAAAACGGTAAAAAGGTATCAGTGTTGTTGGGAAATTTTTGTTTAAAAGGGAAATTTTTTCAAAAAAAATTTGTAGAAAATTTCCCCAATATCAGTCGATGCTCAAATAGGAAGATTAAATTTAAAAAAAAAAGGAAAAAAAATCAAACCCTAATAAAACCTCATCCTTTTCCCAAAAACTTTCTGGGTAAAAAGAAATTTTGCTAGAAGCTTTAAAATTTTGTAAAATTTTCGAAAGAAAAAATTGTTTAGCCCCAATCCTAAATTTTTTCCCCCAAAATAAAAATTTTTTTTTGATTTTAGGGGAAAAAAAAAAAAACCCCCCCCTTTGGGGAAAAAAAACGGTTGTTGCGTTACTCTTGTAGTCCCCGGGGTACTCTTGCCCCGTTTTTACCCTACCCGAGGGCATTTTGTTAAAAATGTTCCCCCCTCAACATTCGCCAAGGAATTAGAAAAAAAAAGAAAACCCCAGTCACACAGTTGTCACCCTAAGATCCGAACCCAAGACCCTGGAAATCGAAAAACCTTTAGTTACACTTAATTCGATCAGCTGTTTAAACGTCATCCTGAAACGTCATTTTGACAAGTGTCAGGATGAAAATGAACATGGATGACACCGCGATGTATGAGGGTGGGTCAATAAGTAATGTAATCGATAGGGAAAAAGTGTTTTGATGTAATTTTTGATTTTTGTCGATTTGAACCTATTATGATGCTAAACGGATACTCTATAACTGTGGCACTGGAACACTGAAACAGTTCACTAAAACCCTTACCACAACACTTAATTCGTACTGGACGCACGTTTCGAGTTCAGTCTTGCTGCTGATGATGATAGCTTGGCTATCGAAACGTGCGTCCAGTACGAATTAAGTGTTGTGGTAAGGGTTTTAGTGAACTGTTTCACTATTATGATGCGCTAACCTTCATAGGTAGAAGCTATAAATTGGAATAATAATTAAAGTAGACGTATTTAATTTTCTCCGCATTATTAAATTAATATTGCTGGGTGTGGGGGCACCATTGCTGGAGTTGGTTCTAACTGCCCTAATCTCTCTCCCGAATTTTCAAAATTCGGGGGTCCAGCAGTCAAGAATTATAATATCTGTAAGGCTGTGAACACTCACCCCCTTAAGCAGCGTAATCAAGTAGGCTGGCGGATTGCATTGGAATTGCTGAACATGAGAAGTAGGGATAAGAATCGTAAAAAAATGATAGCATTAGATATATTTGAATAGTTGTCTCGTGGAACCGTGTTCGCAGTGGTGAAAAAATATGTTTATATTGGAGAAAGATCGTTTCGACATCTAACGATGTAATACATGTATGATTAAAATAATCTTTGAACTCAATTAATGGATTAGTCGAAGTACATTACAAATTTGTTGTAATGTGATAAAATTGGAATCTTTCTATAACACACTCTCCAACTCTTTTTAAAACGCAAATATTTTTTGCGTCATCTATGGTGCGTAGCAGAGTATGTACTTCCTCCACTATTTACAGTGACTTCACTAACGACAACGCTCTATTTTGCAATTATTCCAGTGCGCCCATGTAAGCATTTATAATAACTATGAAGACTTTGTAAATCTGTTTCAACAGAAGTATCTTGAAATTTTGACTGGCTCTCCTTAATAGCTACAGCTTCGGCAGGATTGAATTGTAGATTAACAGCTTTTACTTTTTTGGAAATGCTGGCATAATAAAAAGCTGCTTCCCAACCCGGTTCCCCAGCGTGTAAGAATTGCCTGTGGTGGTTCACGAATATCAGGACACTTTTGTATATAAATGTTCGAAGACGTTTTTGGAGATTTGAGAAACACTTTTTTTGTACTTGATATTAATGCATCTACCTCGGGATAGCATTGTCTAATAGTTTGGACCACAAGATGTAAAGCATGCACTTTACAAGTTACATGTAAACAGTCACAACCGTGTTCAAGAAGAGAACGGCCTACCGCACGCATTGTCGCTGTACAATCGCTCATAAACATCAACACTTGACGTGTTGAGACTTGAAAGTTTTTTAACGTAGTAAGTATCACAGTCGTAATTGCTGCACTAGTACACCCTTGTCATCTTTTGCTAGCTAGTAACAGTGGAAATGTCGGTTTATGTTGATTCAGTACACGAACTATAACATGTATAATAGATTTTTTTTTTACAATCTGTTGTCTCGTCAACACACAACCAAAGCAACTGATTTTTTAATGTAGATATGATTTTATTTTCCACCCGTTTGCGTACAAATAAAACATGCTTACGTGCTGTTGCATAGTTGGCAACTTCAACTTCGGGTTGTATTTCTTCCAAAAATTCTTAAACGATTTCTTATCCAGTATGTTAAGTGACAAATTACATGTTATCATCATGAATAAAGTCATTTCTATTTGACGCGCCGTTTTTTTCTGTTCCTGTGTTTTGCACTATTTGCATGCTTCCTACAGTCATTCTTTTGCCAGAACATCAAATTTTCTCGCACACTTTACAAACTATTTTAGCACCGTCGTACAACAAATCTGGAAATTCACAGATAAAGTTTTTTACTTATCAACAAAGGGTCGTTGTTTCGCCTGGCGCACACTGGACATTTTCATTAAAGATTTTCTTAAATAACTAGTATTCCGCTCGTCTGATTTAATTCACACGCACACGCCGCGTTAGTGGATGATGAATGCGTGCGAATTTGAACTGCTTTGCCACCCGGCAGATGTTTACGCATCGCATCAGACAGGCTCGCGCCGAGTTCCCTTGACTCCTCCAGCTGTTACGCTTTTGCTGGGCGACACGATTATCTTACCTTACTGATAACCCTACGTATCCCTAATCGCTATGTAATTAGTGCCAAAGTATCAATTATAGTCTATAGTTTAAGTTTGAATGTGTTAATGAAATTTGCTGCATAATAGAAATATACGGTGACTCTTGCTTATAGAATGTTCTTCAAAATTCACATTTTGGACTCATATTTTTCATTTCTCTCAACAAAATAAGGCAGATGTTTAGCAACGATCACAATGAGCACTTCCACCAGCATGTATTAGGACTGTGGAACGAAGATATTAAGCAGAGTAGCGTCGTGCTATAACTAGCAATTTATTGTTGAACAATGTTAAGGAAAGCTATAGACATTAATCATAAAAGGCAAGATTCTTAACTGCGTAAACAAAGCTTGTTGTTTAAATCCACATTAGGCTTGAACTAACCGAAACATGAAAATAATATCAAAATAGATGTTTACAACTGATCTTTAAAAAAAGTGTTAGGTGTTTTCATAGGATTTGCAAAAAACAGATTATAGTTGACATTTGATCAAAAACTTGATGTTATTTTCTTGAATACAGATATATTAATTATCGTTCTATAGACAGAGTAAAAAAATCAATACCTCTACAGGAACAAAGAACAAATAAAATAGAAATCGGTGCGGCTCATGTAAACTAAGTACGTATGATTTGTCACCCACTTGGCGGTGGTATAAAAACAATTTACAATCAATAACTGCAACCAAACTTTGTTAAACTATGAAGTGTAGGTATAATTCGATTTAATCGCACAATCGTGTTAACACTGAAGTCTAAAAGTTATTTTTAACAATCGAAATAATATTTGTTATTATAAAATAGGAGTAGTGATTGACGATTCCTACTTTATACGAAAAAACTAAGAAACCATTCTAACGATCAGTTACGTTCACTTTTCACATAACCAATTTTCTATTTTTTTTTACTGACACTTCGCGCGGTATTTCTTGAACGCCTGTTTTGAAAATGACGAATCGCATAAGAAAATAAAATATGATAACAAAAAAATATGTCTTGTAAACTCTTTAGTTACACACATAAAAATGCCTTCATTAAAATACGGTTTTATGAAGACATAAACAATATTTAGCGACTTAATAAAACCGTTCTTCAACATTTCCCTTTTTTTTTGGCCAGCAACCATTCACCGCATTATTATTACGTACTCACATCGCAATAACTACTGTCAAGTTGAGAAATGTAACACCACATCATCGCCGAAATACAGAATATCATCGCGGTTTTTATTTTATACTATGGCGTGTACACAACATACGTACCTGCGGTTGTAAGACTGAGAATTAAACCGGAATTTGTACCATCACCGAACGTTGCAATAATATATGCCCTTTTTGGTTGGCGGTAATCTTATATTACAGTAGTAGATGTATTTATTAATAAACGGTTCGTTCGTTACAATTTCAAAGGTATTGCTTGGGCAAAAAAGCTACTATTAAAAAGATTGCCCTGTACCATAAAAGTATTTTGCTAAAATAGTGTTTTAACGCCTTTCAAACATGCACATATAAAAGTCTTTGGTTAATTCTAACACTTTTTTTAATTCTTTTTAGGTGTTACCTTGCGTACATCATGTCTAGTGTTAAAATACACAGAATTACAATGAACCACTTTTAAAACATGGGTAGTGGTAGTTATTTTCCACCTTTAGTGGTTATCCATTCCTTGGATCGCTGTCACTTATATCTCTAGAGGAACTAGAATTAGCAAGAAAAGCGTTATTGTGTAAAACCAATTATTTGTGAAGCCATTACATTGTTTAGAAAAAAATATTTTATATTCCTTGTAATTGAACTCTTTTAAAAAAGGCTTTAATATTAATAGTAATAGAGTAGAAGATGCAAACATGGAATACCCATTTGTTTTTATGAAGGAACTAGGGTGCAAATATGGATACACTGGAAATTTGCTACATACCATATATTTTTGGTTTAGTTTAACATTTTTTAGCTTATATTTAAGCTTATTTGGACTTTTAAATTCAAATTTCTAAATGAATCTTCGAAATACCTGTTTACTGTCAGATTTATTCTGTTTTTCTACCTTCTTGTTTATGCGTTGTTGGGTGCTGCAATCCAACGACTTGATTACTTTTAATATTGATGTTGTGATGTTCGTTTCGGAACTGAAGATGACGTAAAGAATTTTGTTGCTTGGATTCCAAATATAGTGTGTTTGGTATGTGTGTTTATGTCATTTTTAGAAATCATATTTCCAAAATGTAAATTACTTAAAATAATCGGAACTTTGATTATACCCTGTAAAACAGTGTTTTTTTTTTTTTTATAAAAGAATAATATAAGTCATCAAAATGCCAGAATTCAAATAATAACACAAAATAATCCGAGTTCTGTAAATGCTACGTTAAATTCTAATTATTTACGAATATTGACATGAAAAATTTAAATTTAAATTAACGTATTGGAGTGTGAACGCACGCACTTCAGGTGGATGTCCCACTACAATATATTTTAATAAACAACTGATATTAACATTAATTTTAGCTGTAATATTACGTAATAATTTTATTTATTCTTTTACAAAATATCGCCTACCTGATCATCAATACAAGTTCAGCGTCAGTCAGCTAAAAATTGTGTACATCTAGCGATATCCAGTGAAATTTATTAAAACTACTTTAGCTTCATTTAGTATGAACCTATTATCATCACAATAATTTTTGTTTCTACACTGAAAAACCCATTTAGTTGAGTCGACCAGATTTTAATTGATCCAACTAGAGCTCTACGTTGGAAGACAGGCAAACAAATGTCGTTGTTTCAAACAAATAATTTTGTTGATTTAGTATGATAGTCCCAAACACATGTTCCGTTAACTTAAACAAACTCATTGTTTGGTTCAAGCATAAAGCATAGTCAAAGCAACTATCTGCAATAATCAAATAACTACATATTTTGTTGAGCGAACTAAATATATATTACTTATCATTACTACTTATCATTAAACTATTTTTCCCAGATGAACTCTATACAGTGCGTCAATAAAGTAGTACACGATATTCTTAGTGTTTTTTTTGAAAAGCAAAACCACGTCAATTTTAATTTTTTGAAAGGCATTCGTTTACGAAAAAAATATTATTTTTAATTGTTATCCCATTTTTCCATCAACAATAAATGATACTGTGGTTCATTTTCTTACAGTTTATAAGTTTTTGAGAAAAATTAGTATAAAGAAAAGAATTAATAAAAAAGTGTTACCGAAAAAGACACCAATAGAAAAATAGGTCTAGCTCAAAAACGTCTTTAAATTGCTAAGGAAAATCTGGACTTCACCAAATATTAGCAGAAAGATTATTTAAGAGTAATGTTAAAAATGGATTTGAAACGTGGAAAGAAAGCAAGAAACTGTAGCAAAGGCTACAAATATTTATAGATAAATGCCATCGTTTTATATGTAAAAATCTTTTGGCCGGAAAAAATTAAGCAATGAAACGTTATGAAAATAACAGTTAAAGAAAAGATGGAAACAACTATAGTGAAGAAAAAATTGAAATGGATAGGACACACATTAAGAAAATCAACAGTAAATATAAGCCAGGCAGTCTTTAGATTGAATATTCCAGAGAAGAGACGTAAGGGAAGACCATTGAATACATGGCACAGGACAATAGACAAAGAACTGAAACAACTTAACTGATGTTAAAGTAAAGTTGAAAGGTGGGATAGAAGAAAATTGAGATCACTAGTTAACACAACCGGGCGGAATTCCTTAGGCTGTGCATTTGACTAGCAATCACAGCAGGAAAACGGTCTTTACGACAGAAACACCATAAAGTGCCCTTTTAATGCAGCTATATGATATAATGATGATGATGACGTAACATAGATATGTTGCACATGTTTAACAAAGAATAACGTGAATAGGTAAGAATAACTACATTGCTTACACGTAGCACAGAAACAAAAACAGAAGGTTGTTTTTTATATAATAAAACAGTAATACCGTCCCTAAAAATATACCCCGTAGTAAAATGAACCGCTAAAATAAATGGACACTGTTACAACGTTTGGCCGCTATGAAAGTGATCATCCTTGCCTATCATCTTTTCTCCTTGGTTACTTTTGATTTGCTTTGTTTGCGTCTCGAAATTATACTATAGAATAGTTTTCTTTTTAATTATGTTCTTACTATATAACCTAAGAAGTCGTTAAATGGTACTAGGGTAGAGGCAGTACTTTTTTTTATTATAATAATACGTTCAACTGAATTTACACATACAAATACGATTCATTTTACCATAAAATTCCATTAATAGGATTTAGAAAACATGTAAGTATTTGTTATGCGCTTATTATCATTTGAACATTTAATATATTGGATATTTGGAAATGAAAAAATGTAGTCTAGTTAGTTTATAATGAGAGGTTCTATTTAGTTTTAGAATTCGTCATTTTCCTTTTAAATTAAGGACGTTTTCTTTGCTTGATATACGACAGTAGTATTTATTTTGAAGTAACACTGGGGAACAATTTGTAACACAATTTCTGTTGAGTTTGGTTTTTGTGCTGTTTTATAGTTAATTAGGCATGCTGGTCTCAAAACTGTAGTTAGTTTTCTTCTACCACGTCAAGTTTTATCTCTACACCTTATGAGAATGTGACCACTCTCCGCGAAATCGAGCATGGATCGTAGGAAGCACTATTGCTCTCCTATTGGCTGACACAAACCTTCTACGATGGGCGCCGGGCGAATGAAGCATAGAAGAACAGCGAGAGGTTTATACTTGTCTGGACTTGTTCAGTTACACCTAAGATACTGTAGTGAGACGTTGTGTGTCGCTCTGAAACGGTGCAGCCCATTCCGACGTGGAGTCTGAGTTCTTGTTTATATACAAGGTTAGCAGTATTTAGTGTTTATTTATATATGAACTGAATCTTTTCCTTATGTCTACCTCTGCTAGTTCACGTCGTAAGTGCTTAAACAGCCCCGATTCGTTTTGTTACATATGTGGCAGTTTTAGCATTCCCAGTCAAAGGACAAACATCAGTACATTTGTCAGGCAAGTCTATTTTGCCTATTTTAAAGTGAAAATTGGTGATCAAGATAAATCATGGGCCCCTCACAAAGTATGTAAGCAATGTGTTGAGGGTTTACGGATGTGGACCAAGAGAACAAGTGATAAACTTCCATTTGGTATACCTATGATTTGGCGAGAGCCCAGAGATCATTCAAGTGATTATTACTTTTGTATAGTGAAAACGTCAGGATATAACAAGAAAAACAAATGTAAAATATGAGTATCCTAGTTTACCATCAACTATACGCTCAGTGCCAGTTTTCAATGAATTACTCTCTTTGGAAATACGGGAATACGAGTCTGGTGAAGATCAAAGTGATCCCAACGATGAAGATTTTGAAATTAAAGATGATTCTGCTCGTAATGGATTTGACCAGCATGAGTTGAATGATTTGGTTCGAGATTTGGGACTATCCAAAAAAAAGCTTCAGAGCTCTTAGCATCAAGACTGCACGAGAAAAAGTTGCTTGAAAATGGAGCTAAGGTATCCTATTTTCGATCAAGAGAAAGTGCGTTTCTACAATACTTTTGAAGTGATGATGGATTTGTGTATTGCCATAACGTACATGGTTTAATGGAAGAGTTAGGAATTTCAGCCTATAACGCAACTGAATGGCGACTCAAAGCGGAGCTTAAAGTGTGTTCTCCTCCACAATGGAAATTTATTTGGTTCAGTCCCGATAAGCCATTCAGTTCGTTTGAGTCATTGATTTGTTGCAATACCATTGGCACCAATGGATCATTTGTGTTGACCTTAAAATGGTTAGCTTCCTTCTTGGCCAGCAACGCGGATATACCAAGTATCCCTGCTTTTTGTGTATGTGGCACAGCAGAGCTCGTGAGGAGCATTGGATGCAGTCGAATTGGCTGCCACGATCTGACCTGAAACCTGGTGATCCAAACACATCAGCCACTTGTCGACAGAAAGAACATTATATTTTCACCTCTGCATATAAAATTGGGTCTCGTGAAGCAATTCGTTAAAGCTTTGCCAATTGAAGGAGACTATTTCAAGTATCTCATTTCGGCATTTCCTAGCCATTTAAAAAGATAAAGGCCGGTGTTTTTGATGGTCCACAGATTCGGCAGCTTGTTAAAGATGAACATTTCATCGGAACAATGTCAGAAATTGAAAAGAATGCTTGGTTGACATTCAAAAACATTGTTAACGACTATCTTGGAAATACGCGAGTACAGAATTACGCCAAAATTGTCCAACAACATGAGCACCAAATTGCATTTTTTACATAACCATCTTGCTAACTTCCCGGAAAATCTTGATGCAGTCAGTGATAATAATAATAATAATAATAATACTTTATTGATTAAAGGTATCCGAAAGGATAGTGAAATCAATGGTCGAATACAAAAATTCTAACATACAAAAAAACAAGAAAAGATCAACCAATGAAACAAAAGTAAAGGAAACAAAAACAAAACAAAGAATAATGCTAAACTAAACTAAACATGAGGATAAATACGAAACGTACCGATGGGGTGGCTTATCCCTATAGATTACTTGCTAGGGTTGAGAAACTCTTCTACACTGTAGTAGCTTTGCTCTATTAAATACCTCTTTGTAGACTGCTTAAATCTGGCGCTATCTCTTATTTCGCGAGGTAGTTTATTGTATAATTTTTTCCCACTGCTTGTTAATCCTTTATCAGTGATATGCAGCGTACACCTAGAAATATGGAGATCACTTCTTCGCCGGGTTTCATAGGGATGGATGTCTTTTATAACGGTATACTCCTCCTTGTGGTTATGGTGGTAACATACGGCTTCAAGGATATATAAAGACGGAAGAGTTAGAACACGCAACGTTTGAAAGAGAGGTTTACATGATTCTGTAGGTTTAAGCCCGCCCAATATTCTAACAAGTTGCTTCTGTGCCACAAAGACTTTGGCAACAGTAGACGAAGATCCCCAGAGGAGTATGCCATATCCCAACCGCGACTGTATTTCAGTATAATATACAGACAGCAATGTATGTAATGATACCTGAGAGGGTGAGCGATTTCACCAGGATTTGAAGATCATGGAGGCACGGTATCAAGGTAGATGGGATGTACATATGATGGCTGACTATTGTTGGAGCATCAAGCGAGAATGTCCACAGATTAAACATTCCAGAAAAAGCTATAAACGAAAATTTTTGCCTTAATATGTAATTACCGTTCGATAAAAAAACAACTATTTGTATGAACACAATTTAACTTGCAGTAACTATTATAGCCTTTGTATGAATAAAATTATTCTTTATAAACAGTATATTTGGTAAGTTTTTACTTTATTTTCCTTTATATGCACAATTTGTATGACTTTTGAGGGTATCCTGTAGCTTAAAAAGTTGACGTGATTGACAAAAACTGCGGTTATTTTTTGATCCAGAGTTAGTTGAAAACAAGTCACAGATTTAAGACAACGAAGTTGCTGTTCCCCAGTGTAATCAATGATTAAGGTCCATCAATAGGACAAAAATCAAATAAGGTGTATTACATATTTCCTAAAATCTGTGCCGAGCTGTTACCTTGACTACGTATGCTAGGCGACTAAGTTGTGAGTGTGTGCGCTTGTCTAGGGGCGCTGAGGAGCGCAGGGGACGGTCCTAGCACAAGCGACAACATTATTCGCTATATGTATGGGACTCGCAGCTATAAATGAATGCTTACCTACCCTAGTATGTTAGTATAATGTATAACAGTGGACAGAGATTTAAAAATACACGGTATATATACAAAAATTCGTATCTGTACAGCGATAGACATAACCTCCAAGAAGAAAAGAAATTACACATTCCAAACAAATGTATGGTTTCGATGAAGTCCAACAATAATTTCTTGATGCTGGAAGAAATTAAGTAAAATAACTGCTTGTGCATTTATAGTTAATGGAATAGTAGTTAGCATAATATGTAATTTTCAGAAAACGTACAACCGTATTTCGATATAAGAATAGAAAGCATGCATTAAATTGAGTAAATCTACATAAATGACACATCAATAAGATTTCGTGTACTAATATGAAATGCCCTTCTGTTGCTATATTGAGACCCGGTTTTATGTCTATTACATGTTTGCACGCAGAATAAATAGCTTCTTCTAAATAAAATGGCTCTTTCATTTCTTTTTACCGCTACGTTGTATTGCCATTATAGTTAATATTTTGATTTAATACGAGGGTAGCATCTTAAGTTTTTACAAACGATCACTGAATGGCGCTATTAAAATTTGACATTACTATTTTCCTAAAATTTGACATTCGTTATTGTTGAAGCAGTTACAGCACAGAAATCGGCCAGGTAGTTTATGTATAATGAGCGTTTAAAAAAAGCAATTTTGTGAAAAAATGGAAATTTCACGCGAAGGTTTTCGTTAGATGATGTTTACGAGTTTAATAAAGGCCTAACATAACCACAATGACTGGAGTCGCTTCGTTCAACTTTAGGTAATGAAGCACCGTCAGAAAAGACTGTTTACAACTGGTTTGCAGAATTCCGTCGTGGTAGTGCTTTCGTCAGTAATGAATTTCGTGAAAGTCAACCAAAATCAATTGTTATTCTAAAAAACATGGATGCTATGTGTAACATGATTGAAGAGGACTGCATGTGACTTACTGTGAGGTAGAGGCATCCTTAGGCATACCGAAGACTGCAGTACATTCGGTTTTGCAAGAACATTTAGGGAAAATGCAAGAACATTTAGGGAAAAAGGTCTGTTCTCTATGGGTTCCACATAATTTTACCTAAGCACAAAAAAAAGCCCGTGCCAAATGATGTAAATAAATTCTACAGAAGAACTTCAAAATCCGTATACAACTGTTTGGGTGTTCCCAGATGAACCGAATCCAACAAAAACTGTTCGTTTCCAAGAAAATTATAGCTTGTTTCTTTCGTTGTACTGGACATATTGCAAGCATTGCTTTGGAGGATCGAAAATCAGTTAATGCTGAATGGTATACAACAATCTGTTTGCCACTAACACCGTCGCATTATCCTTTATCATGACAATGCCAACTCTGCAGCACATCAAACAATTGATTATTTGAAGGAGAAAAACATCGAATTAATGTCTCATTGCCCGTATTCACCAGATTTATTGCCTAACGACTTCTTTTTGTTCCCGAATGTCAAACAAAAAATGCGTAGGCGATGATTTTTATCGCCTCCAGAAGCTACTAAAGCCTTCAAAAACTATGTTCTGGAAATATCAGCTTCGGAGTGGAAAAAGTGTTTCGAGAATTGGTACGAACGCATGCAAAAGTGTATAAATCTCAATGGTGAATATTATTACTAGTCACTTTTGAAATTGAAATATTGTGCCCTATCAGAGTATAAAAATATGCGTGTTTCATTTAAAATATCAAAGTTAAAGGTGACTTGCGTTTAAATCGGAAGTGAAATGCTGATATTTCCATTTTAGTCCTCATAATCGATTACCTGCAAGTACCGAATTTCATAGCAATACCAGCAATATTATTGGAGATATTTAGGTGTTTCCGAGCTTTTGCCTATTACTGTATAATCATTAACGACGTACTGAAATAAAATCGTATATTAAAAGAAATCTTATATTCTGAAGCAAGTATAAATTTTGTTGTGTACCTGGGGAAGGTCCTCCTTAACCTATTAATTCTCCAACACCTGATATATTATAAACGTGACACTGCGTTTTCAACTCAACGAAGATATAGTGCATTGCAGACAAAATAATTAATTCAGCTTTGCTACCTTCTTTTCAATCGAGCAACCTCTGCGTTATAAATAAATAACGTTCACTATTTTTGAATCCTACATCAAAATTTCGGTTGAAAATAATTACACTTAAACATTGCGGTAGTTGGTAATTTGCATTAAATTAATAATGCAGTCTTGTTTTGCCCAACACTTTTATGGCGGACATCAAACGCATACTAAATGCATGAATTTTTATATTCGTATATTTGCATACATATACAAAACACGCACCGGCGCATTAAAATTAACGTACTTACATGTAGAAAAGCCAATATCCGCATACATGTCTTAATGGCATTTCACATTTTTCCCGCGAATTAAATTTATTACACCTTTTATCGTTATCAAAGGACATTTTATTAAGCATATATTTATTATTTTATTGGATAATAAAATTGAAATCTTTTCTGAACAGCAGGCAACTAGCTATTAAATACATAATAAATTGAAGTATAACTGGAAGGGATAATAAGAAATTCACGAGGAGGCATCAAATACGCACTAAAATCCGTGCGAATATAAAATTTAATAAGATCTAATCGTAAATAACGCGCCTATCAAATTTTATTGCATTTCGTACTACCCAAATGAGCAGTAGCACTGAAAAGCGCATTTTCGTTTAAATTGTTGCAACTGATTATGTTATGTTATGTATTTAAAAAGAAATTATTTTAGCGTCATCAATTCGTGACAACGCCTAATCTTATTTTATTGACAAATAAGTGCGTCTACAGTACGTCCACCCATTACCACCGATATACAAGCCTTACAGCTCTTCGATGACGTCACGCTGTTTAGGCGATGTATAGCCATATACGATATTAGCCTAAGCGGTAAAAGAATCGTCTCTTTGCACTTCTTTTTTAAGATATGAAGGGTTTCCGGTTTAAAGAGGATGCCAGTCGTCAACTAAGCCCTTCTTCGCATCCCATTCGATTTCATTTTGGAAAAACGAACTTTCAAAGCAAAAACCAAACGCGTAACCGAGCACCGTTTTCGTGAAAGCTGTATTTGTGGTGGATATTTAATCGACTAATTATTTCTATTTGTAATTATACATGTATTTGGACGAAACTAAGGTTGAAATGATACATTAATTACAATTTTGTTCGAAATTTTGTTCAATTTCACGAGAACATTTACAGACATGTTATTTAGCCAGGGTCTTAAATTTCCTATTATGTGGTTGTTACGTTTTCTTTTGAAGCACAGTGTATGTGCGTACTCATCTTTCTCAAATCGTACAAGTTGGCGTCTTATTTTGGAAATTTTGCATTTTATTTTTCCCTTAACCCATGTAACAAGCTCTTAAATTTCAGTCACACTATATAGTTCCGCTTACCTTAATTGGCTAGTTCTTTTGTTTATGTTTTCCTTTAAAATGTATCGGTTAATAGTTCACTAAAACCCTTACCACAACATTTAATTCGTACTGGACGCACATTTCGATAGCCAAGCTATCGTCATCAGCAGCAAGACTGAACAGTTCAGTCTTGCTGCTGATGATGATAGCTTGGCTTTCGAAACGTGCGTCCAGTACGAATTAAGTGTTGTGGTAAGGGTTTTAGTGAACTATTTCAAACAGAATATAATAAAACAGTACATAACAAACTATAATAACTGATGAAACACATACACAAAAAAGTATCAGTGGTTACAAATTGAAATATTCATCAAGGTTGTAAATCAAATTACCTATGAGATATTTTTTAATGATTGCTTAAAAGTGATGACATTTTTAAATTCCTTTATGTTTATATGTAATTTATTATACAACCGAATAATATTTGGGGATTTCACTCCAACCTCATATCTACATGTCTCTATATGATAATCATTTTTCTGATTATCAATCATTTACTGAAAATTGTTTAAAGGACAATGCTCCCTTACCATAACACTTCGTTAAAACTGCACCCACATTTTGGTAATTAAACTATCATCTTCTGAATTAATGCTACAGCCTTGCTTTTTATAAAAAGTCGACTTCGTCAAAAAGTCGATTAATCGATTGCTAGTACTATTTTCTGTAGAATGTTTGAAAAAAGAGCAAGAGTCTTGAATAATCTCAATTATTTCAGAAAGTAAGCTACAGTTAAAGAAAGTTACCATAAACTGAAGTGAGACTTTAATAATAAAAGGAATACCAATACGCGAATCACAGTTACGCAGAGTTGCAGGTGGCTGCCACACACTGGTTTCTATCCCAGATGGCAGACTTCTATAACACAGGGATACAAAAGCTGATCCCACGGTTTGACAAATATCTCAAGTCTGGTGGTGATTATGTGGAAAAACAGTGCAACAATAGCTGTATCTGCTACAATAAAGCTTTTGCAGGGAATTGCGTTTCTTTCTGTTAATGACCTAAGGAAACTTACTTTCTAAAGGGTTCTAGTGTGTAAATTTGTTACTCTGAATATATTAATTGCGAATAAAATGCAAAAATTATTTTATAAGCACAATTTTAACATCTGATCAAAGTGGGGCCACCATTCCCCTGTATACAAACCATTGAGCTATTTTTTTAACTTCCTTGAACAATAAGTAATATTTTGGAGATAATATTGCGTACAATGATCGAGTCACGTCATGTGATTAATATGGCGGTACGACTATTTATATACCTGAACTTTCATACACCCTCACAAGAAGGTGTTAGGTCTGAGCTTTTCAGTGACTAAGCCTCTCGTCCTAACCATCTATTAAAATACATATATATTGAAATATTTTTCTCTCGAGGAGCCTTTGAATGAATCGTATTTACCTGTGAAGACATCGGCTCTGACTTTACCTTGGGCGTTTTTAGCCCAGTACTTGTTTAGGAAAATCGATTCGAATTGGGAGAAATTTTGAAAGGAATTCTCAATAATACCAAACCATATTAAGGAATCGTGAAACAAAGATGACCTTATTATAACCAACAGTTCAGGGAGACTCGTCTTAGATGAAACAAGACGTTTTAAAGCCTTTACAAACTGGATAGGATTATCGACCTTTCCGTTGAACTTAGGTAAGACCTCCTTTAACCTAAAATTGATTAAATTTTTATCTGAAATACTTGGACTAGACTGATCGACCTGCGAGATACCTTCGGACTGTTCGACCTGACCATTGCTTTGACCGATAGTTGTACTTAAATTTTGACTTAAATTCTGACTTAATAGCTGACAATTAAACTCCTCTAACTCGTCAATGCGTTTCCCCCATCGTTTTCGTAAAGTAACCGAACTCATCCCTAAGGTCAGATGCATCGCCATTATCCGCTCTATTCCTGTTTTTAGGCATTTTAATGACTTACCTTACTTTCTGTCGCTTATAACAGAATTTAAACTTTTAAAATTTGGCCCCGTGTAATGTTCAATATTTACGATAAGTACAGCATCCGCTGTCAACCTCTGAACGAGTAGGATGGTCTAGTTAGCCACTCGTTGGTAATTAAATATCCCTCTTGCGGTAAGAAATTGAAATTTCCTCGTTACCATTTCCCCCAAGCCAACTGGTCTTGGTGCGTCGATGTTAAATATTAAAGTTAATTCCAGATAACGACGATCGTAGGGGAATTCAAATTATACCTCATCTTCTCATCGATTTCTCCATTTGTAATTCGTCAAAATTAATGGAAAATTAATCTAAAACAAGCAACAGCGTAAATTGAAAGATATTTTAAACATTATTTCATCAATTAAACATTTCTCCGAACATTATTAAGAAAATCGTTAGAGAAATTTCACGTTTAATACTTGTTAGACAGCATTAGGTCATAGATTTGCCTACTGTCAGCTGGTGGCATTCCTGCATGCGTTCTTCTATACTAATTTCTTTTACAAATAACGTCATTTCATCCAAATGCATCGTAAAAGTTTATATTTGGGTAAATTTATCAACATTTGCTGTGGAATAAAACAATCGCCTTTCGCGATTTAAAATAAAAGAAAGATGAACGACGCCAACAATTTCATCGATCTTGATTCAGCCTTCGTTGAATTAATGTGTATCTTAACTCCGATCCCAATTTAAAGTGTTCGATAGTGATATCAAAGTATTTATTCGAAGAGAAAAAGGTTCACTTCTAGAACAGGCAGTTTCCTGAAGAGGTTATTATAAACAGAAAGTTTATATAACATTCGCATCGTTCAAATTTCAAGGTTAGTTACATTTATAATTTTAAAATTCGTTAATTTCGATTTATTAATTTGGAAATTCGTTAGAAAATTGCCAAAAGGGTATTCAGGGATACTTCCAAACCCACTAAGAACTGTAAAATTTAGTTTAAATTAGAAAATTTAACATTTTAACCAAAAATCCCCTGAGAAAAATATTTCTATATATATATATATATGGGTTAATTATGTACAATAAAGCATTAAATGTCACAATGCACAGCCAGCCTCCGCTTCCATGCCCCTCTATCTTGTGCTGACTCTTCCTCTAGGTTCCTTTCTGCCGTATTTTTTTGTATCCCATCATACCACGACCTTCGCGGTCTTCCCCTTTCTCGTGCTCCTGGTGGTTTCCATACAAACAGCTGCTTCGGCCATCTCGATTCTGGCATTCTCAGTAAGTGGCCAAACCATTTTAACTCCTTAGCTCTGGCACTCTGGCACTCTTTCTAAGGTAATCCATCTGAACGGCCAATAATCTTCCTTCGTCATCCTCCCTCATTGCCCACACTTCACTTCCGTACGTTTGCATTGTTTCAACCATAGCTCTCCCTATATTTCTCTTGTTTCGGGATGAGATGTTTTTCTCCCACCAAATGGAGTTTAGCGCACCCATTATCTTTTTTGCTTTCTGGATTCTTTGTCTTATTTCTAATCGTCCTATCCCATCCTTGTCCAGGTTCTTGAATTTGTCTACCTGCTTTATATGTCTATCCCCATCTATTACGACTGATCACACCGACGATGTCCTCCCTTACACGTTTATGTAATATTTTACCGAATAGCCTACTTAATGTGCAATTAATGCTTAGTCCGCGGTAGTTATTTGGGTCTCTTCGATCTCATTTTTTATAGAACGAACTAATGAAAGAGTTAGCTAGTACTTCTTGCTCTAGTAGCTCGTTGGTGCTCCGACCATAGTCTCCAAATTCGAATTCGCTTACGTGACATCCCTATGTTGCTAACACTTAATAACTGGAGATTACACCCACTTCACGTATAGCACGCATAGCTTTATTTTATTTACATGAAACTAAAGTCATTAATGCTGTCTAAAAAATATATGAAGAAATCGGTAGCTTATGGCCAAGAGTGCATTAGCCAACTATTGGGCATTGTAGTAACTACCTTGTAGGTTGTGTTACGTACACTCAAGATAATTAATTGAAATTGAATTGCTATCAATTAAACAATTATATAACATCATTATTTAATATCATCATCAATGAAACTGATAGATATTTCAACGTAGAAAACAACGATGCACCGTTTATAGATTATTCGATTATCGTAAAAAAAGTAGACAAACAACTGGAAAAACCGTTATGCACTTGTACTAGAAATTTCTGTTGTTTGTGCAGTTTATATATAACTCGACTTCTTTTCTTTGTACTGCTTAAAATATCAAATGTGCGTTTAGAGAACATAGAGTCAGACAGTTTTTATTGGACTTACAAATTATTAAATGAAATATCAAAATATACAAAAGATTACAATTTTCTTAAGCAAAATTGTATCCATTCTCATAACATTTAAACAGAAAACTGCACAAAAATTGGATGTTTCAATATTTTTTATTTTCGTTAATTTTCAAGGCCAATATAGCAGTAAATAATTCTAATTTAAATAAAAGTAAATAAAAAACAGATATTTCGTCACATTCGCATCCATTATTTGCTCATATTTCAATGTCAAGGTCAAACCAGGTCCAATTAAAGAAAAAAGCAATAGAGGTAATAGGTAATTTTTCGTCGAAAACAATCGTCTGTTAATATTTTCCACATGACTATAACATCTTAAGCCTTAGACGTTACTAATTGATGCATTTAATTTAAATATAAGATGATATGATAAACAAGCAGTATATTTCAAAGAAGAGCCGCATTATGTCAGTTTGAGGCTTTACTCAACCTTCAATGTCTAGACTCATTCTCTGTTGTTTCATTTGCTATTCCATTACTGTTAATTATTTCTGCATTTATGCATTAACACTGTTTAAGTGACCTGGTAAATAAACAATAAGGATAGCAATAAATAAATGTTTTTGTAGGAACAACTTCCTTCCATGCTACTTAAATTTTATCAGAATTTATTACGGAAGCATTCATGTTATCTATAGTGACATACACAAATGAAATGTTTGTTGGAAGCATAATCTGCAACATACTAGGAATCGAACCCAACATTTTATGATTATAACTTTCCATTAATGTAACAAAAACATGTTAATCCAGTTACTTTTTATTGAATAAATTTCATTTCATAAATTTCTGAAGTAATTCGGGAATATATAAAAAAGATAAACGTTGCTATTCACCAAATTCAATTTTTTTTTTCAGAACATCCTGTATAACATCATCCTAATAACTATTTTATTTATCTTAACATATAACTAATACCAAATAAAAGATATTTATGATCAAATATAACCCTGCTACTGTAAACATGTTCAGGAAAAAAATAATTTCTTAAAATGTTGAGGCCCTAGATCCTTGGCATGCACGCAAAGAAACGTTTACTTATATCAAGACTGTCTTCCTCAATTCAAGACAATTACTGTTTCAATTACCCACAATACCATAACTGTTTTAAATCAAAAGAAATATTTTCTTGGCGTTTTTTCTCCGCTTAAGAGAAGTGTATACTTATAATGAAATAATTGTATTTCTTTGTTTAAGACATTTGTTAACTTGATTAAAGAAAATCTTGCAGAAAATTTGAAGAAAGCAATTCTTAGTATAAGTAAGTGGCCATTATAACACAAACCAATATTTTCTTAGGGATAATAAATAGTTTTCTTAATTCCAGAAAGCGTTTAGGTATTGTTCATAAATCAATAGTTTCATTTTCTTGAAATAAAGCATTTACTTACTTAGAATTCTTGAAATGCATATTATTTATATCCACATTATTAATTGCACTTACCTTGTTTAAAACAGTACGACGTATCCGTACATAATGCAGTAAATTATTATCATTGCTTTTGAATAATGTTCAAATAAAAGTGAACTTAATATAGAAGTACACATGAAAAAGTGCCTAGAAACAATAACCAAGATAATGCTAATATAAGTAGCTCATGGTATCACTCCCAGCAAAAACAATGTGAGAAGAGAAAGGCACTAATGCTTTTTGCTCTTGCCTACATTGTTGTTCACCTCTCAGTTTATGCCACAAATCTTCAAAACCAGCACTGAAATTTTTCCTGACGCTTCAAGAGATATAGTCATGCCGTCCTAGATAAAAACAACAGAAACCGGAATACAGATAAGAGATAAGGGATAAATAAACTTAAATATTAACTCATTAATTACTAAACTACATAAAAATAATCCCTATTTAATTACATTATTAAAGAAATAATTTAATTATACTGTAACATTAAAAAGAAAACCTTTTCATTAGCTCATTCACTTAGCAACAAATAAGCAACAAATTTATATAAACTTTTACTTATGGTAAAGTTCGTACACTCCTAGTCTACCTATTTGACGTAGCTTTCTTCTTACAGTCCTCATTAAAGATGCACCACTAGTTTTTGACACCTTTTGGGCTATAGCCGTCACTACACGTCTGAAGGAATTCAAACTTTTCGCAGGAGTTTTCTTTTAGAATAGTCTCTCTTCAATAATGCCCAATACTTTTCAATGGGTCGGGCCTGAGGTGTATTTGGAGCGTTGTTTACTTTTGATACAAAATCTATGTTATTTTCTTGAAGAAATTCTATGCATTTGGCATCGTAATGACATGTTGCCATACCAGGCCAAAACAGAACATTTCTATTTTTGATAAAGGGAATAAGCCTCTTGCGTAAACACTCATTTAGGTAAATTTTTCAATTCATGGTTCCAATATACGGTTTTAAAACATCCCCATATCAGATATTTTCTGAAAAATTTTTTCTTAGGTTTGATTTTTTTTTTAATTGGTACGTCTGTATTGGGAGCACAATGATAGTATTCTCTCCCAGGAACATCTTTTGGATCAACAACACAGTATGTTTCATCATCCATGATAATAACTTTTCCGCTTCCTGGAGGTGCCAATTTTTCGAGAATTTTTCTGCAAGCAGTTTTCGCTCTCGATCCTTGATCGTTAACATAATGTGGGACGCCTTTACATATGTGAGATTTAATTCCAGCTTTTTTAACTTTAACTTCATATAAATATGAACGGGATATATTCAACAGGGCAGCCGCTTTTCTTTCAGACATGTTTGGATCTCTTTTGTAAAGGGCTTTAACACAAGACAATAACGCTTTATTTCTTACAAATATTGGCCTTCCTCCTCCCGATTTATAAATTACAGATTTACGTACTTCATAGCGTGACAAAACATTACATATGGTCCTTCTGGCCACTCTTTCTTTCGTTAAATGCCTAATAACTAGAGCCCGGTAACAGGGAGCCGTGCTATAGCCGTACCTGCCTAGTATACAAAAACAATAGTAAGAAAATAGAAAAAGAATAACAGAACTAATACATAATTATAATATGTAAAAAGTAGTGAAACACTCACCCTTTTAAGCAGCCTTGGCTACGGAACAATAAAACTAGAAGCACCATTATCAGTATTAACATCATATGGATAAGAGTGGCAAAAAGTTGACACCATTAGATGTGTTTTCACAGTTGTCTCGGTGAGCGATGTTCGCCGTGGTGAGAAAATAAGTTTATATTTTGAAAAAGAGCGTTCAACATCTACCGATGTTATACATGCATGATTCAAATACTCTTTGTACTTAGTCAGTGGATTATTCGATACACCATCACAAATTTGTTTTAGTGTGCTAAAATCGGGATCTTTCTGTAGCACACTCTCGAACTTTTCTAAAACGCGGGTATATTTTGCGTCACGTATAGTCAGTAGCTGTGTATGCACTCCGTCCATAATCTGCAGAGACTCCAATAATGATAACGATCTATTCTGTAATTGGTCTATTGAGTCAGTTAATCCTTTATAGTAGCCACGAATATTTTTTAAATCTGTTTCAACGGAAATACCATGAAATTTCGACTGGCTCTCCTTAATAGCTGCAGCTTCAGCAGGATTGAATTGTGCAACAACAGCTTTTACTATTTTGAAATGTTCAGCATAATAAAAAGTTGCCTGCAACTATGTTCCCCACGTGTAAGAATTGGCTCCGGTGGTTGATGAATACCAGGACACTCTGTGTGAAATGATCGTAGGCGTTTGGGAGATTTCAAAAATACTTTTTTTGTGCTTGCTATTAATACATCTACCTCGGGAGAGCATTGTCGAATGGTTTCTGCTATAAGATGTAAAGCATGCACTTTACACGTAACATGTAAACACTTGCAACCATGTTCAAGCAGAGAACGGTCTACCGAACGCATTATCGCTGCGCCATCGCTCATAAACATCAACACTTTATCTTTTGAAATTTGAAATTTTTCCAACGTACTAAGTACAACCTTCGTAATTGCTGCAGCAGTACACTCTTGTAGTCTTCGGCTAGCTAGTAACAGTGGTAATGTAGGTTTACTAGGGTCTAGTATGCGTACCATAATATTTACAATTGATTTTTTTTACAGTCTGCTGTCTCGTCAACATATAACCAAAGAAACTGTTTTTTTCAATATGCGTTTTATTTCGTTTTCCACGTCATCGCGTACAAATGCAACATGCTTACGTGCCGTTTTCTCCGTTGGCAACCGCAACTCGGGATTGTATGTGTCCCAAAAGTCCTTAAACGGTTGTTTATCGAGTAAGCCTAGTGGCAAATTACAGTTTATCAACATAAGAATTACATAAAAAACAAATGCACTTCTCGGTGGCATGCCCAATTTTCGTTTTCTATGCTGTGCGGAATTTACGTGTCTTGTACAGTTCCACTTCTTATTTGACATCAAATGTATTTTGCACACTTTACAAACTATCTTACTCCCGTTGTAAAACAAATTGGGAAAATCAGAAATAAACTTATTTACTATGTCTTGAAAGGCTCGTTTTTTAGCCTTCGACATGTTCACTAAAAACTACAATTAATAACTACGTCTGTATCAATAAAATCAAAACGCAGTACATTAAATAATAACTACAATTAATATCTACGTCTATATCAATAAAATCAACACGCCCTATCCGCTATCCAATGCTAAACTGATCTGAGTGATGATGATTTGTCGTGTCGTATCATAATCGACCAGCCCTCCGCGCCCACCTAAACACAGTCACACCGCCGCTGCGATTGCTCTCCAGTTACCGGGCTCTACTAATAACATCTTTCTTGACTCGATTCGCAGAATTGTCAAAGTAGTGGCAAATTCTTTTTGCGAGTTCTTGGTTCTTAACAGTTTTCATTTCAAAATCACGAATCGTAAGTTTATAAAACTTATGTCAGTTATACACAATGAATAGCTAATGACAACTAAACATTCACTTTGACAGTTCGTAATTAAAATACTTAAAACAAAGTGTCCTGCAGGAGTTACCAAGCATGCTCTAAATGATTTACCTGGAAGAAAAATTTTTCTGTCTTAATTTTCTAACCATAAGAAAATATTTATTTAATCCAAATAAAATGCCAAGAAAATTATTTTCTTATATTATACATTTTTATAGTCTTAAAATAAAAATATTTTCTTGAATAGATACTGATTTCTGCAAGAAAATCTATTTCCTTGATGCAAGAAACCGTTTCTCAGCAGGTGCTATATCGTAGAACTTGTCTATTCGGGAAATCTACAATACAATATTCGAAATAAGAAAATTTATATTCGTTTTCGATTTAATTAACAATGCCATGAAATTTAAAATACTTTCGGAATATACATAGGTCTCTAGACCCTGCATATCATCGCCACATAATAACCAGCAGCACCAGTTTTAAATTCTTAGAAACCAGTAATAAACTGTAAAAACCTTCGTCTGTCAATACAAAAATTACTGCAATAAAATGGAAACAGACATCTTGGCGTTCCCTGCTCCTAATATAACCTTGCTACAAATAAATTTTAAGTAAATACATACCTATTTTTGAAAAAAATATAAAATGTTCCTGTTCAAATTCTAAAATCATATTATTACAGAAATATGTCTTTTTTGTTTTGTACATGGCGTTTTTTATTCAATTCTGAATATCTGCAAACGTAAACATGTTTTGTCTTCTATAAATTTCGCTGTCAATACTTGTATCTACGTCTGCATGTTCGCAGTCTCACATACGTTCATAGATTGCGACATAGATGATTCACCGTGGCTAGCCGGCTACGGCTGGCCAAATAGCTTGTTAAAAAACGTAAAACCTTGATCTACGACAAAGCTTGCAGTTCTCAAGGTTGACTGTCTATGCAACAATAATGATATATTCACGAATCCTATATGCTCAATACGATTCATATTGTAATTACTCTCTTATTTGCCTTCTATTTCATATATTAACAAAATATATTAATTTCATTGTTTCAACGAACGTAATGGACTCATATACCGGCAAAGGCAATACTGAAAGATTTTTCGATAGCACCTTTACTATTCATAATAAGAAAAAACAAAAATCATAGATATACATTAGTAGTACAAGCTAAAATTATATTGACACTTACAGGATGGACCAAAATAAAAGTTGCATACCAATGCTGTTTTTTAACGAAACACCGTTTATTAGTACATATTTGGTTTGTACTTGATTACCTATACCTAAACTCAATTGTTTCCAAATATTTGCGAAAATATTTGCAATGTTCTACAGAAATAGCTGTAGTTTACATATTTAATATTTTGCTTTCCACATAGGATATCAACGAACTAACAGAGCTAGGGATATTTCTAGTGTTGCGCGTTAAGAATGATATAATCGAGATATATCGATTACACCCGAATAATCGATCATTCGATTATGGTTCAGGAATCATTCATTATTCGTTTCGACTGCGCAGAAGCACACAAACGGATTACGATTCGACATCTGTATTCGAAACTTCGAGGTTTCGAGTTTCGAAATAATTCACTCGTCACTCGGATTCTGTCAAGTAATCATGGAAGATAATCGAAATCATTAGTAAATTTCGAATGATGATTTCGAATGTGAATTCGATTATTTTAAACGATAATTTCGATTCATTCGATTATTGAAATATATCGATTATGCCAAACACTAGATATTTCCGCCTAGAACAAGACAACCTCTTGATCATAAATAGAGCAACGCAAACTGCGCTGAAAGCCAGTGGCTGACGCATAAAAGTTTACACAAAATAAACACGGCCGGGACAATTCGGTATAAGCGTCAGTATAACTGCGACTCGAAAGCCGATCTGTTGTGTATGCATCTACGCTGTCGTATAGTATATCGTAGTACTACGTTTGTTTTGAAAATGTTTCCTACGTCGTGAAAACGACCAAAGTTGGACACAATAAGAGAATTTATTGCAGAAATGCCTGACTTAAAATGTGATGGCGTTAAAATTTAATGTGTAGTGTGTGAAATAGATTTAATGTGTTGGTCGAAAAGTGACTCTCTACGGCACGTCAATAGTGCAGGGCATGTTTCAAAAAAATATTTCACACGAGATTATGACAAATTTAAATTTAATTTATGTGTTTATTGCATGTAATTTACCATTTCATTTACTAAAGAAGAAAGCATACGTCTCGTTTTGGAATGAATATTCGGACTTTAAGTTACCAAGTGAGAGAACATTACAGAGAGTTGTGCCGTCTGCTCGTGAGCATGGCGAGAAAAGAATTCAATCGGAGTTGCAAGATAAAAAACTGTGGTTATGTGTGGACGAAACAACAGATCGTAAAAAACATTATGTGGTTAATGTAATGGTACGCACAATGGAACCACATCGACCGTCACCCTCAATTTTACTAGCTTCCAGACGAATACAACAATGCACTGCCGAAGTAATTTCAATGTTGGTGCTAAATACATTGGAAAAGTTTGAACTTTCAACAAATCAACTGTTAATGTTTATGAGTGATGGTGCCGCAAACATGCTTACTGTAGGTCGATCTCTTAAAAAACATTGTGCTAACTTATTGCATATTACATGTAAAATTCATACTCTCAGTCTCGTAGCAGATAATATCAGAATATGTTATCCCGAAGTAGACGCTCTAATAGCACATACAAAAGCTGTGTTTGTAAAATCCCCAAAACGTATTCGGGAATTTCATAGACTATGCCCCGGTACTCCTGAACCACCACAACCTATTCTTACTCGTTGGGGAACATCGTTAAAGGTTGCATTTTATTATCTTAAATATTTTGAGAATATAAAGACCGTGATTTTAGAATTCGAACCAAAGGAAGCTGCGGCTGTCAAGGTAAGCCGCTTGAAATTTCAAGATAGTCAAGTTAAAACAGATTTGGAAATTATTCAGTACAATTACGTGGGACTAGCGGATGCGATAGAAAAACTACAAAATTCTTCGGTGTCGTTAGTAGAATCTTTGCAAATAGTGCAACATGTTCACGCACAGCTATGCGCGATAGAAGACGCAAGAAATGTTTGTGTTTTAGAAAGGTTTGAAAGTGTTTTAGATAAAGAATCTCATTTTGGCACATTAAGACAAATTTGTGAAGGTGCGTCAACAGAACCGTTAAGTTATTTGAAAGATTAATTTTACTTACGCAAATATAACGTCACTAGTTGTAGAACATTCGTTTTCGGCATACAAAAACACTTTTCCTTCACGCCGCACTTACTTTACCGAAACAACTTTGGAAACATATCTAATGTTACAAATATTAAATAGACATTATCCACTTTGTGATTTCACGGAAGACTCTTAAAACGGTAAGTGTTTGAGCACGTATCACATTTAACTTATTTTGTGTAAACTTTTATGCGTCCGCCACTGGCTTTCAGCGCAGTTGCGTTGCTCTAATAGAGCAACGCAACTGCGCTTAACGGTTCTGTTGACGCACCTTCACAAATGTGTCTTAATGTGCCAAAATCAGAGTCTTTACCTAAAACACTTTCAAACCTTTCTAAAACACAAACATTTCTTGCGTCTTCTATCGCGCATAGCTGTGCGTGAACATGTTGCACTAGTTGCAAAGATTCCACTAACGACACCGAAGAACTTTGTAGTTTTTCTATTGCATCCGCTAGTCCCAAGTAATTGTTCTGAATAATTTCCAAATCTAAAATCACGTGTTTAATATTCTCAAAATATTTAAGGTAATAAAATGCAGCCTCTAACCATGTTCCCCAACGAGTAAGAATAGGTTGTGGTGGTTCAGGAATACCGAGGCATGGTCTATGAAATTCCCGAATACGTTTTGGGGATTTTACAAACACAGCTTTTGTATGTGCTATTAGAGCGACTACCTCGGGATAACATTTTCTAATACTATCTGCTACGCGACTGAGAGTATGAATTTTACATGTAATATGAAACAAGTTAGCATAATGTTTTTGAAGAGATCGACCTACAGCAAGCATGTTTGCGGCACCATCACTCATAAACATCAACAGTTGATTTGTTGAAAGTTCAAGCTTTTCCAATGTATTTAACACCAACATTGAAATTACTTCGGCAGTGCATTGTTGTATTCGTCTGGAAGCTAGTAAAATTGAGGGTGACGGTCGATGTGGTTCCATTGTGCGTACCATTACATTAACCACAGAATGTTTTTTACGATCTGTTGTTTCGTCCACACATAACCACAGTTTTTTATCTTGCAACTCCGATTGAATTCTTTTCTCGACATGCCCGCAAGCAGACGGCACAACTCTCTGTAATGTTCTCTCACTTGGTAGCTTAAAGTCCGAATATTCATTCCAAAACGAGACGTATGCTTTCTTCCTTAGTAAATGAAATGGTAAATTACATGCAATAAACACATAAATTAAATTTAAATTTGTCATAATCTCGTGTGGAATTTTTTTTTGAAACATGCCCTGCACTTTTTGCGTGCCGTAGACAATCATTTTTCAACCAACACATTAAATCTATTTTATACACTTTAAATCAGGCATTTCTGCAATAAATTCTCTTATTGTGTCCAACTTTGGTCGTTTTCGCGACGTAGGAAACATTTTCAAAACAAACGTAGAACTACAATATAGTATACGACAGCGTAGATGCATACACAACAGATCGGCTTTCGAATCACAGTTATGCTGACGCTTATACCGATTTGTCCCGGCCGTGTTTATTTTGTGTAAACATTTATGCGTCAGCCACTGGCTTTCAGCGCAGTTTGCGCTGCTCTAGTTATCTACTTACATTTAGCGAGTTCACAGTTTAGAGAATGCATCTATATTTTTTAAAATATTTCGTCATAACCGTATAGAAACTAAGTTGTGGAGTATCGTTAAGTGTTTTGTGTTAATATATCGTTATTGCAAAGGTAAAATTATTATTCTATCTCTCTCTTAATAATTAATTAAAAATAAAAATTGAAATACTTGGGTTTTTTTGTAGAAAACGCCCGGGAAAGATTTGACCAAGTGAACAAAAAGCCGCTATACAAGCTCTTCTACAATCAAAAAAACATTCACAACGAGGAATTGCAAAATTACAGAAAGTATCTCCTTCTTCTGCCAATTTAATGTTTGCCATGCCACCTCACATTTCTTGCATCATTATTCTGTAATGTTTAGGTGATAAAGGCTGGTTTGTGTCCTTCAGTAGTTTTGCAATTTCTTTTAATTTTCTTTAACAAAGAATCATACAGTGTGCTCCAAATTAACGGGCCGACAGAGAGTCCGTTGAACTTAAAAAAAATAAACTTAAATTGAATACTATATTTTTTTCAAAATTTGGGAATATACTTCGATTCCTAATATAAAAACTTTATAGACTTTTGTTCAAATATGAATAAGAATAAGAAACAGTGGTTAGTTTCCAGTAAAGATACAAGTTTGTAGTTTGATATTTACAATAGGCCGTTGTAACTCTATGCAAAACTTTTAGTTTACGTCTTGAAAACATCAAAAAGGTACATTTAACGATTAAACGCGGGAGAGATTTAAAGTGTCAAAAGGATTGACACTCGGATGTAAACTATTTAATTTCGCACAGAGTTACAACAGCTTGCAGCAAGTAGCTGTAACTTTCTTCTTATTCATGTCAGAACAATAGTCTATGAAACTTTTATATCGAAAATTAAATTATCTTTCAAAATTTTGAAAAATATGCAGAATATTCCATTTGATTATTTTTTACAGATTACAATTTTAATTAGAAATTATGTATGTTACTATAATTCTATTTAACAACATTCAGGCTGAAATTGAGTATTCACTGTCACAAAGCGCGTCATTCAATCGTTTCCCTATTAAATAAACTAGTCAACTAAGAGAAAACAAATTATTTACTTGTGGTAGAAAAGTGATTCACTTAAACTAACCAAACTGTTTAGTTGAAACATGTATATCATTTAATTATGGTTACCTATTGTTTAGTTACAGCAGCTAACTTTTTCAATTACAACAAATTTCTGAAATTTATTCGATTGATTTCAAGAACAAATATGGGAAAGAAAAACAACAACAAATCATTAACAACATTTATTACTGCAATATTATATTGTATATAAACAAATGTCCATTCACATAATTTTTATCGAACGAAAAACTATTATCTTGACATTTTTGTTTAATCGAATTAAATAATAATGAAAACAATGATTTCAGAAGGTACACTACAAAACGCAGTTTTTGACATAATTCAAAGTGTTCAAAATTCAGTGTTTATTTTTTATGTGTCCTTGGTAAATTGAAAAAAAAGTGCAATATATTTGAAAACTTCTACACTAGTACCTCCCATCTTGCACAACATAGTAGCATTTGCAAAAATATGTTTTATGTAATACAGGTGCAGTTAATCTATCCTATATGTAGAAAGACACAAAAAAACTACGTTTTGCAATGTATGTACCTCCTCATTTATGCAAATCATCTTTTGTATCTTTATGCAGATGTAAACTAATTTTTACATAACAACGACGTTCAATTTATTTCTAGGAATACCTACCTTTATTTTTAACTTGCAGATACAGGAAAAGTAATTGTACTTATTAAATCAAGCATCAATTAAAGAATAAATGGAAATAATTATCAACTTAATCCTGAAACCGTTCGATAAATGACAAATAAAAGAGCAAATATGTATATGAGACAGTTATTTGTATATATGTATGATCTTTTCCTACTTAAAATTTAATAAAACAGAAGTTAATACTTATTACATAAACATTTCATGTTTTTTTTGCAGTAATCAACTTACATAAATGAGGAAGAAGAATTTTACGTGGACATTGGTTCTCCTTGATCTCCGGTTTTCTTTCGACAACGTTTTAAGTGTAATTGAGGAAAGTAATGAGCCTAAAAAGAGTTGCGTTGAAGTATCTGCAATATAATTTCTATTAAGTACTGTAAAATTGCTACATTTAAATACTAAAATGTTGGCATGATATATTTTTAATCTCAGCCTATTATAGCCACTGGTGGAATTGGTCAATAAGAATAGCATGTGCCTGTACTCAAGTACACTGCCGTTCTTCGAATATTATTGCTTGCGATACTTTCGGCTGTGTGTTATAAATCGCGTCTTTTCTGAAATTGCCCTGCGTTGAAATCTAGTTGTAACTGTAAAAATCATTAATAGTACAAAACTAATACAGAAAATATTAACAAATTAAGACCGCGCTGCGTTTTTACTCGCCTTCAAAGAGAGGCCAATACTACCCCATGCAATAACTCTTATATCATTTTGATATGTGATCATGGTAATTTAGCCACAACTACAATGCACAACGAAATAAATGTAGAGGCTTCAATGACGTCATTAAATAAAATAAAACCGAAAACGGTAATGGCGGAAAGCGAACATGAATGAGCCGGAAAACGTTCCCACGTGATGCATAATATGCAAATGAGAGTATCGTCTTATTAAGGACAACAGATCACGGAAATCAATTAGTTTCAAGTAGCTCATTATGAAGAAATAAAATCAATATACGACAAGCATTGTAGGTTCGCCTACAAATACCAAATGGAATTTAGCCACGATAAATGAACTGTTTACTTACATCTAGCATTCTTTTATTCGTATTTAGACTGTTTAATTTTGACAGCAAATTATTTTACTTAGAACAGGAAACATTTGCAACAAATTGTTTTTATTCGTAGGTGTATCATTAACTACAAGTTAATGTATAATTATAGTTAATAAACCACTATTCGCAACACAATTTAATTAGACGATTTTTCTCATTGTACAAGTCTTTGTATTAGACCAATATTACTATTTTGAGGGAAAAACTAAGTATTTTCAGAAAGGTAGAAATTAAAAATATAAACAATGGAGATGAAGTACCTAAATAAAATACTAGGAGGAGATAAAACGGGAAACAACGACGTAAGAAAAGTGTTACGGATCAAATTTGCAAAGCGCTGAAAGGCAAAAAAAGTTGTGATGGTATAAACATCTTATAAAAATGGACGATAGAGTACAACTGAGAAGCTTTAAGGAAACAATACCAATAGGGAAGCGAAAACAAGGAAGAACGAGACAAATTCAGAACAACACGCTGGGGAATTTACTAAGCTTGACCGCAAAAAACTGAAGTTCAGAAATCGCAAAAGATCGTGAAAGATATAAACGATGGATACGAACAATTTGAGGAAACCATAGAGTACAAGAAAGTCGAATTATGCACGGTATTATTACATTTATTATCAATCTGAAGGTAACTTCTCGAAAAAGATTGATATTAAGGATAGGTACTAATCGAAAGGGCAAGAAAAACGGGTTTTTACATTTGGATTTTTTGTACTCTTGAAATGTATGGAATATATACATTCCTAAAACAATTTTACATTATCAGTATTATGCAGCCCATTGGACTATTTCAGAATAGCTTTTCAGTAACATTAATCACACGGCACATCCGTCCAACATCGAAGTCCATCAATTATGTATGTGGAAAAAATTCTACATAAATCATCACATCATAAAGTTAAGTATCTGCAAATTTTAAAATGCAAATTTAATCAACACGATGTTGTTCCATCGCATCGTTGAGTCAAATGTTTTTAATCAACGTAACGTGTACTTAGCGCAGCGATAATAACTGCCACTGATATTACAAATTTAATTAGTTTAATTCTATGGGCAGAAATGTACGCATACGCTATATACCTTCTGGTTATGCGATAATTATCGCCTTGCATGATACTTGCATCAGATGCATTTTAGATTATAATTAGTGCTATATCGTCTTTTCTTGTTACTTCTGTAGCATCAATGCGTTTTATGGATTGCAATCAAACAGCATATATTGTGATGTTTCGTTTCCTTATTAAAAACCATTCTGAATAGGTAATTATTCTCTAACTGTAACCTAATGAAAATCACAGATTAAATTAGTTATAAAAGCCTTTATAATACAATTACTAACAAATGGACACACCATGGTTTCGTTAGAAGTTAGTTAAATTATGTTACTTAAGATTAATCTACTAATCAGCCATATCGCCAAGTATTGCTAACTTAATATTTAATTGCTCATTTCAACCATTTGATTTAACAATTATTTCGTCGTTAATTATTGTATAATACTGCGTTAAAAATCCATGAAATTGTAGATTGTCGAACTTACATAAAATTAATCGAATAAGTAGAGATTTTGCAAAAATATTCGCACTCTATTAAACACGAATATCATATAAAACCATCAATGCATGAAATTATAAATATTGCAGTCTAAACCATATTTTGATATGGTGCGAATATTTTGAAAGAAATATGTACTGTTATGTTATGTTCAACGTTGTATCTACGACAACAACTTCTCTCGGTTGTCACTTCGGTACTGACCAAATGTCAGTATGCCCACTCCTTGGTAATTAAATATCCCTCTTGCGGTGATAATTGGAAATTTCTTCGTTACCTTCCCCCCTCAGCCAACCGTCCTTGGAGCGAGGACGGTATAATTTAATTATTAGTCCAGATAATGACGAATGTGGGGTATCATGGACAAATCTACTCGTTTATTAATTTTTCTATTCACTTATCTCTTCCAAATTAATGTAAAAATCGTCTGGAATAAGCAACAGCATAAATTGCAAAGCACAACAGATAATATTTCATCAATTAAATCTTTATCTGAAAGCTTTCTATAAATTAGCAGTGGATTTTCTATTTTAAAGCTTGTCGGTGACAGTTCGGACCACAGAATCATCAACATACAACCTCCTGGTTAAGTCACTGCATTCGTTCTCGTATGCTAATATCATTTGATTGGAAGTTATCGAAAAGTTAGTTTCTATTTGGGTAAATTATCAAAATTGGCTGTGAAAGAAAACAATCGCCGGTCTTTCGCGATTTAAAATAAAAGAAAGATGAACGACGCCCTACATTTTCATTAATCTTTATTCGGCCTTGGTTGAATCAAAGTTTGTCTTAAATCCAATCCAAAGATAAGTGTTCGTTGTGTATTCAAAGTCTTTGTTAGAAAAGAGAAAAGGGTTGAATATCAAGAGCAGGCAGTTCCTGTGGTGGGTATATAAACAGAGGGTTTATATACATTGGCGTCTTTCGAAAGTTTAAAGGTTAGTTAATTTTCAAATCTTAAAAATTCGTTAATTTCATTTTACTGAGTTGGAAATTCACTCAAAAATTGCCGTAAGGGTATCTAGGGATACCCCCGAACCTACAAAAATCACTTATTTGAGTTAAATTAGAAAATTTAACATAATTTGAGAAAAACCCCCAAGAAAGATATTTCAGTACATATTACAGAATGGATAAATATGGTATAAAGCTATGAAGAATTACTAAATAAATACGCCCGATATAACTATTTTCGTATTAACGATGAAATTATGTATGGTATTATAATTCTGTTTAATAATATTTAGACTGAAATTTAGTATTCACTGTCACAGATTAGTCTTCAATATATGGAGATGTAAACTGCTTTCCTACTATGATGTCTACTCATTCAGAAAACGTTACATACAGTGCAAAACTTGTAATGCACAAAATTTAGTAAATGGAATTCCGTCTTCTGCCATCATTCGCGCTAGTACGTCAGGGAAAGATTTGTTAGTTGTTTTCTTGAAATATTAAGTAATTTTTGATCGGGAATCCTCGTCAATTTTGAAATTAATATTTTCATTCGGAGTGATACTATCATTAATCTTTTCTTTTTCTCTTTTCAATAAATTAATTTTGTGTTTACTTCTGAGATGGCTGTGTAAACCGCTGGTATTTCCACCAGATGCTTTAATTTTCTTCAAACACCGTTTACATATAGCCACATCTTTTACTTGTGTACGGTTAAAATTAGTAAAAATCGATATGAAAGATAAAGAGAGGAGAACAGAGAAAAGAAGAGAGAAAGTACAAGAAAGAATAAGTAGCTACAAACTGAAAGAAAGAGAATATCAGGAAAAATACCAACAAATACTAGTTGAAAAATTGAGACTAGAAGGAAACGGAATTGAGGGAAAGTGGAAAAACTTCAAAAACAGGCTACTAGACGCAGCAAAGGAGAGTTATGGAGTTAGAAAAATAACAAATAAATATATCAAAAGAACAGAGTGGTAGACTAGAGAAATAAAAAGCTCTGTAAAAGAGAAGAAAGACAGCTGGAAAAGATACTTAGAAACAAGAAGATCTTGAAGATTACAAGGAAAAGAGAAGAAAAGACAGAAAAGAAATAAAAGAATCTAAGGAGCAGCCCTGGATAAAATTTGGAGAGAAAATGACTATTAATTATAGAGAAAATCAAAAGTTGTTTTATGGCACTCTGAAAAAAATAACACAAAAGAAGGAGTTCAATATGATAAATATAAAAGATAAAAATGGATATATAATCACGAAAGAAGAACAAATTATGGACAGATGGCGACAATACCTTCAAGAGTTGACAAATACAGACATAGAGAATATAGAACATAAAGAGAAGAGCGAAGAAATGCAAAAGATAGAAGCAATACAAGAAGAAGAAATAACAGAGACCATAATAACTTTGAAAATAGGAAAGGCACCAGGATGTGACAACATAACAGCCGAAATGATTAAATATATGGGGAAAACAGGAATAAAACAAATAACCAAACTAATGAATGAGATCATACAAGAAGTGAAAATCCCGAAAGAGTGGAACACGGGAATAATATTACCAATCTATAAGAAAGGAAACAAGAGGGACTGTAAGAATTATAGGGGAATTGCACTAACAAGCATTCCAGGAAAAATATTTGCTAGCATCATTGAACAAAGAGTAAGAAAAACAATCGAAAGTAGTATAGAAGACACGCAATGTGGGTTTAGAAAAGAAAGAAGCACACAAGGCTTGATATTTGCGATAAGGCAAGCAAGTGAGAAACTAATAAAGAACAAAGAAATACATATGTTTTAAAGACTTAGAAAAAGCGTTTGATCGAGTAAGAAGGGATGACATATGGAATACCTTTGAAAAAAGGAAAATAGATAAAAGAACAATCGAAATAATAAAAGAAATGTATAGGAATAACACAAATAAAGTAAGAACCAACAACGAAGAATAAAAGAGTTTACATTCAAAGATAGGGGTAAAACAAGGATGTGTGCTAAATCCACTACTGTTCTCGATTGTACTAGATGAAGACATAAAAACAGCCAAGAAACGAATGAAACCACTAAAAATGGGCACTGGAAAATGAAAGAGACCTACTTGTGTGAAATAATGTTTGCAGATGATGTAGCAATACTATCGGAATAAGAAGATGAACTGCAAAGGAACCTAGAAATCTTGAATCAGGAAATCATAAATATAGAAAAGACCAAATCAATGATCATCGCAAGAGAAAAGAAAAGGCATAACATCAAGATACAAGGAAAAACAATAGAACAGGTGGACAACTACAAATATTTAGGAACAATAATACAAAGTGATGGAAAATTGAGCAAGAAATAAATGAGAGAATGAAAAAAGCGGGAAAAATGTTCCAGACGATGAGAACAACATTCCTGGGAAAAAAGGAGATACCAAAACAGATAAAAGTTGAAATGGCGAAGAAAGTGATAAGACCTACAATAATATATAGTAGCGAGACCTGGACAAAGACAGAAAATATCAAATCACAAGTGAATGTCATGGATATGAAATTCTTAAGAAGGATAGAAAATAAGACAAAACGAAACAAAATAAGGAACGAGACATACTGGAAAAACTTAGGAATCAAACCTATATGGCAAATAATAGAGGAAGGCCAGTTGATATGGTTCGGGAATATGTGTCGTATGAGTGACGAAAGATTGGCAAAAAAAGTGTGTGAGACGCGAGTGGCAGGAAAAAACAAAAAAGGTAGACCAAGAAAAAAGTGGACGGACGACATCAGAGAAGCAGCGGGAAAAAGGGGAATAAAGTGGGAAGAAATTAAGTAGCAGACCAGAGACAGAAAACAACGAAGGAGATTATACAGAAAAGAAGAAACTTGACACCCAACCAACTTACACCGAAAGGTAGAAAGGCATAGGATTAAACAAAACAAAACGGTTAAAATAGTACCACGGTGAAATGTTATCCATAACTACGAACAAAAGCAGTATTTTAAATGACAATATAATTTTACTAGTTCCTACACTACTAATTTTCTTAAATTTACAAATTTTAATTAAGAAAACCCATACAGCATAAGTAATACTTGCATTATTCTTACAAATTATAATTTTTGCAATCAATGATATTCGTACCTTCGGTTTTTTACTATAACCACTCGCACTGTTCGCTGCATCCACTAGAATAAATTCAGAGCCGAGTAGGAGAGCGGCGTGCCCCTTCCAGTATAGGTACTGAACACGTCTAAACCTGCTCACTACACGCTACAACACGTTGTAAGCGGTACATGGCTACAAAAGCAGTAGGGGAGAGGAGGTAGGATTCGTACAGAGGGAGCTTTCGTACAATAGTCGTATTTACACAACCAAACACGCTGACGTGTTCATATTTATGTGCATGACTCGCACTTATACGCATGCGCTAACCGCAGGACGGAGCGGCAGTTCGGGCGCCATCTTCGTCGCAACGAGTCGAGAGGTGTTTTCGCTCCGCGTAAGCAATTTTTGGATTCACCTTTGAAAACGTTTTACTCTAATAAGTTTTTCTCAAATTACATAAGTAATTTATTATGGTTTATGAACTAATGCCTTAGTTTATTAAGTTAACATTCATTTTGGGATAACCTTAACCATTAATTTTATTTCGAATTAGTTTGTTGATTGTTTGGGTTGGGTTGCTTTCGTACATTTATGAGTGGGGTAGATTCGTACTGTACGAATGTACCCCGCGCGAATTCAGAAAGTTCGTTAACCAAGAATATTATTATTACAGAATCATGCCGCGAATATACATAAAAAAGGAGACTAGGACGAGAGAGGTAGATGAAGCTGCAATGAAGTCTGCGATGAAGGAAGTTTTAGATAAAATTTTATCTATTAAGAAATCCGCACAAAAATATGGCAACAAATCGACAACTCTTGCAAGTCGTTTAACCAAATGCCATAAAAAAGCTGCTTCCATTAATGAAGCGCGTGTTTTAGTTCCAAATTTACGTCGAATCAAATGTTCACTGCCGAAGAAGAGACTCTTTTAAACAAGTACATCACTGACTGCTCTAAAATGCACTATGGATTGACAATTACACAAGTGAGGAAACTGGCATACGAATTTGCGAAAGCAAATGAACCGTCCTGGGATTATAACAAAATGGCTGGAAAAGAATGGCTAGACAGTTTTCGTAGGCGGAACGCAAATTTAAGCCTAAGAAAACCTGAAAATACCAGCGCGGCAAGATCTTATGGATTCAACCAGACTGCCGTAAATGGTTTCTTTTAGAACCTAGAAAAGGTTTTAAGAAAATATGAATTCTCTGCAGATCGAATTTATAATTTGGTGAATCAGGGATATCTACAGTGATGAGCACGCCAAAGGTATTGGCTGAGAAAAACCAAAAACAAATCGGTCAACTTGTTTCGGCAGAAAGAGGTGAACTTGTTACATTTGGAGGAATTATTTCAACTAGTGGTGACACAGTTCCTCCACTGTTTATTTTTCCCAGGGTACATTTTAAAAATCACTGCATGCAAGGTGCTCCGGAAGGCAGACTAGAAGTTGCTACTAAGAGTGATTGTATAAATTCCTCTATATCTTTGAAGGTACTGGAATACATCCAAAAGAAAATATCCTGCTCTAAAGATAACTCTATTCTGCTCCTGGTCGACAACCACGAAAGCCATATCACAATTGCAGTGGACTATGCTCGTGATAACGGCATTATTTATCATTTCCACCCCACACAACACACTGTCTCCAACCCTTGGATGTGGACGTATTTGGACCTTTTAACGCCAAACTGAAGACTGCGTTTAACGATTGGCAATATGGCCATTCAACAAATTGGCTTTTAGTGACGTTGATTTTGCACCCGTGTAAGTTTACCATTCAGGTTTTGTAGCAAGCCCAGATGTGAATGTGCAACAAATCTTAAATACCACAGAGATCAGCGCCTGCATCTCCCTCTTTGCTGTCGCAGCAGTTTTATTTACCATCAACATCAGCTATAGGATTAATAACGCCAGAAATTATCCGACCCTACCCTAAAGTGGATAGAAATGCGTCCAAAAAGTCAAAGAAAGCAAAGGGCTATGTACAAATGTGCCCCACAGTATGTATGAAGCTACCCTATGTGTGGGGCACATTCGTACGTTTTCCATTTTTTAGGAAGACCACCATAGCTTGGTAATGTTGCTTTGTATCAGTACTAAACTACACTATTATCAAAACTAGATACTTAGGTTATATAACAGCATTGAAATTATTTTGAAATAGCTCTTAGTGTTTGTTTGAAAAGGCTTAGAGTAAAAAGTGTACGAATCCTACCTGCTCCCCCCTACTTCAAGTGCAATTTTTAAAGAGCGCCAAAAATTGTAAAAGACCTAAACACATGAACTTTCTTTTACTTACCATCTGTGTAATATAATAAATAACAAATGAAGGTGTAAAATAAAGTATTTTCATTTAAGCAACGTAAGGCTTTTACAAAATGCTTTGAAAACCTAAAAAAATAATTGTTTCTATACTTATTCTGTTTGTAAATATATTTAATATTATTTCCAATTACCGGTGAAAGATCGCAAATTACCGGTAAAAATTTTGAAAGAATTTTCGCAATTTACCGTATACCGGTATTGCAATCCCTCGCCAGTATAAAAATCTTGCTTATTAAAAGCAAATGATTTTGATTATTATCAAACCCTGATTGTGAGTTATACTGAGAAAACCAAAATTTCGTGATTACAATTTTAGCTCATATCTTTTACAACTTTGGAAGAATTTGAAAATAAATAACACATTATTATGACAACCTTTTGTATAATGAAGAAATAAATATATTTCTTCAATATTTTGTGAATGCAATAGATGCTCTATAGCACTTCTTTTTGTAAACTGGTACCCATGTATTTTATTTCTGCGCTAAGTTGCTAATTTTTTTTCTGATTAGATAGCTCATATAACACACATTAAGAGAATAATTGAAAAGATATTTAGAAAAAAGTATTAAAACCTAGTAAAACCTTTTTCCTATATTAATAAACTACCAAATGGGCTTTGGAATCCTTACCAAATGTTATATTAAAAGCGGCCACCCCATTTATTAAGATCATTCATATATTTATTGTTTCTAATTCTTGTTTATTATGTTCAGCGGCTACTAAAATGGGAAATGTGCTCCAAATCAATAACAACTAGTCAATGTACATGAGTTCCTTGTAAGAATTAGAACCAATTTTGTAAAATTACATAAAAAAATTAGGATAATATGGCCTCCTTAAAACGCCATATGCCAAATGCGGAAATAAGATAACCATGTTATGCACAAAAGATTGCGTATAGTATTTGGTAGAAATTGTGAAAATATAGCAAATAACGACGCACATATGTAAGTAATGATAGCAAGAGTTGTGGGGTACTACGGCAAACACTAAAGTATCGGCACACTCCTCGCCACACAAGTTATTTGATTAATTCTGAACGATCGTTTCGAGAATTCGTAGATTCCCATTGTCAACCGTACGACCGAATAATATGAGAAAAAGATTTTAATCCTAACATGCCTTGTTCTGTCCCTATTAAGTACCTACTGTTACCGCCAATATACCCCAAAACATGCGAAATTTACGAAACTAAAAAGAAAGGTCTGTTCCACAAAACGTAAACATTTGTTCGTTTTACGTCAATAAATCAATTGGAGATGAGTGGCTAAGTGGACTCTTTTCCCTGTTTAGAAAATGTGCATTCTTTTCCATATAAATGGTTTCGTAAGCGTCTAATTCTCGGCGAAGTTATGTTCTTAATTAATTTGAGGTTTTCTAATTTAATATTATTCCCAGTATCGTTTATTCCCGTGCATAAGAAAGATAACAAATGGGACTTAAATCATTATCGCCCCGCAGCATTGTTGTCCGTTTTCGTGAAAATAATGGAACGTGTTTTATTAAATGACTTGTCAGTTATTTTGTGGGAAACGACATTTTTGTTATAAAGCAATACGGTTTTTTAAAGAGTAAATCGACGATAGCAGCTATATTTGATTTATTGACTTACGTTATCGATGCGCTGGATGAAGGTAATGAGGTAGCTGGGATATATTTTCACCTAAGCAAGGCTTTTGACTTGATAGATCATGATGCTCTCTTGAGAAAGTGAAGTTATTACTATTACGGAGTTCGAGGGCTAACTAAAGAATTGATAGTCGTACATTACTAATAACTTATACAACTCATTCAACAAGAACTGAGGTTCGATCTCAGGTAACTACTATAAGGAAGCGAGTCCCCCAGAGATCCATTGTAGGACCAATTTTATTTTTAATTTTTATTAATGAGTTGGCGAATCACTTCGCCACCAGTTCACTCTTTTATACGCTGATGATATTTCAGCTATTGCTGTGGGTCGGAACATTGATGCTGTGGCCAGGGAATTATCTAATATTACTAACAAGGTGTCTGATTGATGTAATGACAGCTGTCTAAGGTTAAATGATAAAAAAATAAACATAGATTTAAATACAATAAATCTGAATCCTTATACATCAGATTAAATAATAAATCTGTGCCTCTGTGAGGTTTTATCCACTAAATTCCTGGATGTTACTGTCAACAGTGATTTGCGCTAGTCGATACATGTGAGTGATTTTGTGATGTTAGTGATCAAGTACGCGTCAGCAGCCTAAAGATGTAGGATAATATTTTGGTATTACTCAGCTGATATAGGCAAGGTGTTTATTAGCCAGAAACGAATAGTTAGAACGATATTAAATTTATCCCCGAGAACGTGTAGATCTTATATCAGTTTTCTGGACATTAGGACGTTTGCATCTATATGTATCTTTAATATAATGCTCTACACATATTCTATACAAATAAACATATATAATATACAACACCATGAACACAAAGTACACCTAAGTACACCTTGTACAAAAGAGGGCAATAATATAATGGTATAAAAATTTATAACACCATTGTTAGAAAATATTAATTCCTTTCAACAATTCAGACTTAAATTGAAACAGTATTTAATTGAGGAAGAGTTTTACACCATTAATGAATTTTTTCAACGTTCACAGCCTACTAGAGTCTAGTTCAATCTTGTTCTTATATACAGTTTAGGTGTATATTTTTTTATTTTTTCTTAAGTAGGGTTATTGCCATTGTAAATTATATTGTAAACTAATTCTGCTATTTATTTGTTGACGTTGTTTATGTTTCACATTGGAACCTATGAACAATAAAAATTATTACTGTTATATGTTGCACTATACTTGACAATTCAATTCTACCGTAGCGGTAATGAGCCACGTGTTCTCTGAATCTAGTGCCTATCACCCGTTTCCTTTGTCCAATGTAGGCTTTGTCACAGTCACCACATGAGATTTTATAAATTCCCGACCTTTTCTTCATATCCGGTTTATCTTTCGGATTGATTTAATCCTATACGACTATTTTGGAAAAGGACCTCTGTAATGCCCCGGCTTTTCCGAAACGTTCGAATAAAAAATAAATGTATCCAGCATATTGTGTATAAAGAATTGCTACAATAATTTGCAATTTATTTTGGAATTGTAAAATTATAAAAGATACAAGCTAACATCGTAAATATCAAAGTCAAATTCTTTTTTTTAATTATTTGTCAGAATTAACTCTCACAATAATAGAGATCATAGCGGCTTGCGATTTTGAGGCAGTATGCACGTCAAAACAATACTGCAAATGCACATTAAAAAGTATGGAAGTAAGTAAGATTCTCTAATGCATGCATCAACTTTTCTGGAAATTTAAAGAACCCAAGAACAGTTGTGCATGGGTATAAGAGAACTCACACTAAATTTTATATGTAGAATCTTGAAATTAGATAACATGTAGAGTTAATTAGTTAAATAAGACAAAAGTGGCGATCTTTTTAAGGAATTGCACAAATCAACAATTTAGGCATTCAAAAGAGCCTTTGGATGCAATTCAATACCGTTTTTGCGTTTTCTGTTTACATTTGCGAATAACGGAGATATTGCCTGTCAATTGCCTTATATTCTGAGACACCCGGCGTTACTATTTTAAATGGGTTGAGATCTCCCAATTTTGTTTGAATTTTATTTCAAACAAAATTGGGAGAGTAAATAATACTTTGCGTAAATCTTCAAGATTTGCTTGCTTGCTTTTCATTTATCCGCGGTTTATATTGTTTTGGCATGTATATTTTTAAGCAGGTTAAAAATTTATCTTTTTTTTTACTGAATTTGCGGAATATAAGAACGAATTCGATTTTTTCTTGTTCGTATTGATAAAAACATCTGAAGTAATTTGAATTCTAACCACTAGGAGACAATTAATTACTACGAATTATACGTAATTGCTAAGAAGAGGATAACAAACAGCAAAAGCCACTACGTTCTACGTATATACGACACTTATTCGCAAGTTGTCGTTCTGTTAATAAATACTAGGAGCAAAGCAGTAGAAATGCGAGCGACGAATGGCTAAGTAGGAGTAACTTGCGCAGTATGACCGACGTTAAATGATTCGACGTACATCTATTTCCACAAGCTATCGTTAAGGTTACACTGGAATACATACAAATCAATATATTTACGAAGCAATTATATAATGTATTACCGTTTCCTTCCAAATAAAATGGAATTACATGATAGAGAAACAGCAGCAAGCTTCAGTTGGTGACTACTAGGTGATAGCCTCAAATGCTGTAACCTTCCGTATTATTTTCCTCAGAGAAAAACATAGTCTCATTATCAGTTTAAATTGCACGCAAAAATAGAGTGATACTCTCATCTATTGAGAATGACAATTAGTTATTGAAATATGCATACAAAACACTAAGCGATGGAATAAACGGCCATTGAAAACGCGGCGCGAACAACGCAGCATTTTTTGTGTTGGGATTGTTAAAGTTGCTACACACTTGCAGGCAACCTCTCCGGCCGACCTGCACAGACGGGGTCCACATACCGACCGGCTGGTGTGTGGATGAATCAGGCGGCCAGTGCAGACCATTTATTTAGGATATGGATTTCTGTCACTGCTTGAAATTTCTCTGCACAAACCTGTATAAACTGATAGTGTGGATGCAAAATGAGCCAAGACCTCAATTGTTGAATGTGTGCGAACTATTTCGTGCGATATGTCAAAATTCCTGGAGCATACGTTTGGTTTAAAGTAGACGAGTCGCATAAATCCAAAGGCAAGAAATTAGCAGTTGATGGCGCGATCTATGATCGTGTTTTTAGTTTTTCAGAAAGTTCCAGTAACTTCATGCATCAACTCAGCATCATATTTCTTCCATTTTTGGGAATTCCCTACAACAAATTTATTAAAGAGCAGACTGGTAAATTGATAAATGTCAAAATTATATAGGTTCTCCTTGCCATTTTTCTATTATCTTTAGTCGGCGTCCCGCGTTTTGCAGCGTTGACAAATAGTACTGTGCATTAAGAGTTATATGAAATTCTCCCATCGCAGGGTGTTCAAGAATGCGACATTTCGAACGTATGCGATACAATCTGTGCGGTGGTAACGAAGAAATTTCCAATTATCCCCGCAGGAGGGATATTTGGTTGCCAACGAGTGGTCAGCCTGACATTTGGTCAGTACCGAACTTACAACCAAGAGAAGTTGTTGTTGTCGTAGATGCAACATTGAACGTAATCATAACAGTATATATATGCACGAGACATGTCCAGAAACTAAGTTCCGTTTGGTAATAAAAACAAAACGAATACAGATACAGAAAAACTATTTATTGCAAAAAAAAAACTACAAACCTTAAACTGTTTGTCATAGCGTGGCACAAGTTTTTGTATGCTCTCCTCATAAAACGTTGCCGCCTGTGTTGTCAACCGTGTGGTAACATGTTCTTCGAGCTCTTCATCGTTATTGAATTTTTGACCACCAAGGAACGTTTTCAGGTGCAAAAAGAGATGGAAGTCGCTAGGGGCGGGGTCAGGGCTGTACGGAGGGTGGTCAAACTGGGTTCAACCAAAGTCCTGTAAGAGTTGTTATGTCTTGTTCGCAGTATGAGGTCGGGTATTGTCATGAATCAAAACAATACCCTTTGTGAGCATTTCTCCGCTCTTATTCGGTATTGCGCGACGCAGTTTCCTAAGCGTCTCGCATAAAACATTTGCATTGATTGCTTTATCTCTCGGTAAAGAATGCACCAGTAGAATGCTGTGTCTATCCCAAAAGACTGTGCACATGATTTTTCGAGGTGTCAAGATTTACTTGGCTTTAGTCTTTCCTGGTGACGATGTGTGCCTCCATTCCATTGATTGTCGTCTCATTGAAGTCTCATCTCCGGTCACTATCTCGCTTAGAAAATCATCACCATCTTTGTTGTAACGTGTCAAAAAATCAAGTGCATTGCCCTGACGCTGTTTTTTGTGTTGCTCTGTAAGAATTTCCAGCACCCAACGAGCACACAGTTTTCGAAAATTCACTTTTCAGAAACAATTTCATGAAGAAGTACTCTTGAAATTTGCGGAAATTTCGTGGAAAGATATTGTAATCTTACCGTTTTCCTTTACGAGTTCTTCAACTGCACGAACCAATTCTTCATTAACCAAACTTGGACGCCCACTTCGTTCGCTATCGTGCACTTGATCACGTCCTTCATTGAACTGTCGAACCCATCTCCTTACCATTGCATTTTCTCCATAAACCTCGCAAATTTGTCGATGAATGTCGACTGTTTTAGTGTTCTTCGCATTCAGAAAACGAATTACAGATCTAATCTCCCAAGCGGCGGGATTTTCAACAAACTTCGCCATTCTAACCAAGCACTATAAACTGTAAACAGCAAATAGCTATCTCGAAATGCCGTCATCTCCTTCTCCTTAACTCAGAGCGCATGCGCCGAACTGCGATTACAACGTTGCCGCGGCGATAAATACAAACGGAACTTATTTCCTGGACGTGTTGCTTTATGACGCCGCTGCATATAGTATTTAAGGTATACCATAGCGCTGTCGAATTGAAAATTCAAATTCCAAATCCGAACCAACAGTTAATGCTCGTGGATACATATGTTTTTACGAAACATACGCCTCCACTGCTTTTATGCACTTTTTTAACTGACCATAGAGATGAAAGGTGTTATCGAAACATACATAAGGGTAAACAAGTTTTCAGTCTGTCAAATGTGACAGAAAATGTAATTCTTGTGTGCTATTAGCATATATACTGACAAATTTGATCTTAAATCGTCAATGAAATCATAATGTTGAAAAGTTTGTCAACATGTTATATATGGTTAAAATCAGAAGAAAAGTATCTTTCTGACGGTTTTAAAATCCAATATGGCGCCGGTAAGAAATAAGACGTTGATCGTGGCCAGAAAGAACCAAAACATCATATAAAACTTAAGCGAGTCCCCATGGCGAGGGTCAAAAATGAATCAGTTTGTATATACAGCGTGTCTACCTAGTGCGTGGACGGAAAATAATTCCTTTCCTGAGCAATTGAGAGAAACAGTTTTCAAATAAAAAATATTCGGAGATAAATGCTGCATAACACAAAATTATACTCCACTATACAAGACGTTCAGTTTACGCTGCACACGATACAAGTTTGGTTTTTTAAGTGAAACACCCTGTATATTATTACGTTTTTAGATGCATCTCTTCAATTCATGTCAACTCTCTTCAATACTCCCTATACGCTATCTCAGTTTTTGAGATAATTGACATCATTTGAAATTTTTGCGAAATGTCACTGTTTTTTTAACGGCCGATATCTTAAACGCATCATATGCTAGGGCAGTGATCCAAAGTTTATTCGATTAAGTATTTCTTGGTGTTTTTGGCAAGATGTCGTAGATTTTTTTTTCGACCAGGTTCTACAAGATGGCCATCGCTATCGTTGCCAAATTTGACTCTTTTTGTTTCAATTTTGTTAATGGAACGGCCTGTATATTTTTCTGTAAACATTTCCCTATACCTAATACGTATCCTTTAGTAAATTAAATATGAAGCTATGCAGATAAGCTTTTCGGTTAAAAACGTAGGGTGCTGCGACGAAATAGTATAAACTTTTGTTTCGCTAAAGATATTCCTTCAAGCAAATGTGTAAACGATATCTTTTTTTGTACAATTTCTTCGTCTATTAAAAGTGACCATCTTTTTTCTACTTACATTGTCTAATAAGTTAACCAGCATGTATAAATAATAAATAGCTAAAGTAAGTAGACAAATATTAATCAGAATTCAACATAAAAGCAATAGATTTACTTAACATCGGACATAAGTCTCTTCAGCAGTAAGAAATACATATAATAGGAATATACTGAAAATTGTTTAAAAAATTTCGCAATATAGCTAAATAGAAATATTTACGAAAAAACTTCCTAGATGAATTTTTCAAGGCAATGTATGGACACAAAATAATGCTACCGAGATGTTAGTAAATGTTCGATACAATGAATTGCATTACAATTTGTATGAAGCAAAATGGTGTGCACTTGGAATAGATGCGAAATTGTTTGCATAAACTAAATTTTGCAGCTCATTTTTAACGAACACTTTTAGAAAAACAAAAGTTTATAGTATTTCGTCACAGCACTCTATGCGTTTTAGTAAACACTTTAAGGATAGGGAAATGTTTATAAAAAAATTTGTATTACAGTTTTTCAATCAGATCGGGAAAAAATATACAGAGTGTTTAAAAAAATTGAAATAGCATGAAGCAAACATGCCAACGACTTCGATTACCATCTTGTAGACTGCAGTTGATATAAAAAACTTCGATGTGTTGCCTAAAGCTCCAAGAAATACTTAATCGAATGAAATTTAAGTAACCGCCCTAGCATGTAAGGCGTTTAAGATGTTGACCATTAAAAAAACAGCAACATTTCGCAAAAATATCAAAGTATGTCAATTATCTCAAAAACTAAGACAGATAGGAACAGCGAATATTTATAAAAGTTGGCATGAATTGAAGAAAAGCATCTAAAACCGCAATAATATATAGAGTGCTGTATCATGTTCAGCGGAAACTAAACAGCCTGTATACTTGGATATAATTTTATGTTGCATTCGCCTCCGAATATTTTTTCTTTTGTTAACCTTTTCTCTAAATTGCTCAGGAAGGGAATTATCGTCCGTCTACGCACTATTCAGATTGAGAAAATGAGAAATTAGCTATATTGGTATCCCCTCCTCACTCTCTCGCCGTACATGCGAGAGAGCGTGGAGGGGACTGAGTGATATCCCAGCAATTGGTTGCAGGAGATGCTAGTCCACTTGGAACAATGTTGGGATGTAGACCTACTGTGCGAAAAGCGCACATAATAATTTGAAGTCAAGGTCGCCTGGAAATGAGAGTTTCGCATATTCATTTTGTTGTTGCTACGAAGTTTAGACGAAATTAATAAGAAATTCTAAAGATGAAAATAACGATTCTAATGAAATGAAAGAATAGAAAAATAAATACTCTAGAAATTCTTACTAAGATCATCCGCACATAAACAGTCTACCTCGTAACTAACCACATCGGTAACCTTGAGCCATCTATTGCCCGCTTGAGAGCGAGGAGAGGGTAGCGATATGGCTAATTTCGCATTTTCCTAATGGGCATAGGTAGGCACGCTATATATGAATTTTGTTGTTGTTTTGTTGTTAAATCTTCTGCATAGCACAAAATTCATTCATTCATTCAACACCTTTAAATTTTATAAAGCACTTGTTGTTGTTCTTCGATTCTATCGATTATCAATTGGTTGCTTTCTTCCTTATGTCTACCACGGTCTCCGAGTATAAAAAATGATTGTGAATGTCTTGCGAATTTTAATTAACCCTTGTTTTAATTTTATGTGACAAGGGTCAATGGAGGTCATAAAAAGCAATTATCAACATAAAAAGAAATTCATCTCGCTGATTCCGTCCAACGACCAGTTTAATTACCTACATTTTCATCGCCAGAGGTGCCGCGATCCTATTTAGAATAATAAAATAAATTAAATGTTGACCATATCCTATTACCGTTTGGCTTCTTATGGCTTGTAATTATTCAACAAGTTATTAAAATAATAGTCCTAACAAACTAGAATAAATGATAAGCGTAATGTGTGCTCAAAGTTATCCATGGTCAAATAAAACCCAATATGTTTGAGTGAATTAAATTGTTTTAATTAACGCTGACAGCAACATTTAATTTTGGAGTACTAATATAACCTCACCATACGAAAGAACACATCAACGAACGCGGCGTTACTAAATCATTTCGAGTCATACCGGAAGCAAGATGAACCACTTAATCACTTTTTTTGTATACGTAGAAAAAAGGAATAGATTTAAGAGAAAGCTAACCAGTTCAATCACAGACCTCTTGAAAAAAATGTGTAACATGTACTGTCAACCTTCAAATTCATTCGGAAATGTAATCAATGTAATCAACTAATATAATACCAAACTGTGAGCCTAATAAATTAACAGAAGCAATCTTTGTCATCAACAACGAAAATTAATATTTACACTGATTACAAAAATTTTCAATGCAAAGAAAGGTATTTTTTAAGGATATTTCTTTAAAGGAAAGTAGTTGCGCTTTTTTCTAAAGAATGACATATTTGACTAGACATTTGAAATTTTTCATCATATTTCATTAATTAAAAAAAATATAGAATTAAACCAAGAAAGTCATGCACTTTGTACATTAAAAAAAAGTGTTTTTTCAAATCAAAGAAACCACATTCCACAGACGATTTAATTTTTGGGTCAAGCGTATGGTGTACGATCGTTATGGAAGCCCACCGATTGCGGTAAAACTGCGTTGGAAGAAGTTTATTCAGTGGTAATCATGACCATACATGATAATATTGCAAGGATTGAACTGTAATTGGTTTGCCCCATTTAACCCTTTGCGCCACATTTCGAACCATTTTCTATATCGTCCAACACATTCGCCCTTAGTTTGACTATAGTTAGTGGTCTTTTAGAAAATATTTAGACTATTAAACAATGATGGGAAAAGGTTGTTTATATGATTGAGCTAATACAAGAATAGGAGTAATATAGATATACAGTGCGGACCTAAAGTGCTCCCTCCCCCCTCCCATACTAACTTTTGAACAACAGAAGCTAGCATTTTTAGCGTTTTTTTTTTCCGGTGGTGTCACCGGAAATAGCGTCAACTTTCTTATTTTAAATAGAATATCCTGTATATTTTTACGTTTTTGAAAAGGTACTCCAAAGCCGAATCCAACGATATCACATATGTTATACTTTAACTTAAGAAATATGACAATATGCAGGAATAAAAGTTTTGGTAATCTGTTTTTGTTGTGAAATGACGTCAACTTTCTTATTTTAAATACAACACCATATATATTTCTACGTTTTTGGCTAATCGAAAGGAGAAACCAACGATGCCACACACGTTATACTTGAACATAAGAAATATGGCGATATGCAGCAACAAAGGATTTGGTAATCTGTTTTTGTCACGCAAAGTTGGCTAGGAAAGGGCGCCAAATTGTTTCCTATGACGCCAGACTGATCTAAAGAGCTCGTTGCTAAGCAAAGTAATTATAACAATTGCCAAACTGTCAAATCTCAGTTCCAAAAGCGTAAATTATTTTTGTTATTTATTGTTATACCTGCATTTGTCATTTTAACTAGTATTGTTAATTGTTGTTTCTCCTTTACTTTATCGAACTTTATTGTGATTAATTAATTGTTGTAGGTTTGTTAGTTTTTGTCACGTAAGATAAACATCAGGTACCTAATTTTAATATTCCATGAATTTGGCAACAATTTCCACGAAGTGGAACATAACGAACATTACCCTTGTAAAGCCGGAAATATTTTAACTTTGCGCTAAGTAAGAATAAATAGTATAAAATTTACAGAGCGAACTGCTTTAACAGAAGATAATATGGTTTAAATTATTATACAATTTGTTGCGCAACCATGGCAAATAAGGTGACAATTTTTGCTAAATTTACATAACATTAAAACTGACCCAGTAATTTTACATGTTTCTTGCCAAAGCCATCATAAAAACCTAAAAAACAGACATACTGTCCATGAAATACTAATACATTTAAACACAGTTACCATAATTACGTATTGTCTATCGAAAACGCGTTTCCAGAAATGTAAATATATACAGGGTGTTCCATTTAAAATAGGAAAGTTGACGCCTCTTCTGGTTAGACCGGAAATACAACTGAACTGCCGATAACGGTAAAAGTTCACAAAAAACAGAAATCGACCTATTTTTTCTAAAAACGCTAGCTTCTGTCATTCAAAAGTTAGCATGGGAGGGGACACTTTAGGTCCGCACTGTATGTAACAATAGTTTGGTAAACCTTCATAGTTGTGAGGTGATGACAAACGCAACAGCAGCAATAGCAATAATTACTCTACAATTTCATTGAGTCTGGGTATACTATTATAGTCCTTAAGCTACTTTCCGTCTAGTCTCATAAATAAAGTATTTCCTCAACCAAGATTCCCTTTAGGGTTGGATACAAGTGGGATCATTAACATCTACAAACAGATATATATATATATATATATATATATATATATATATATATATATATATATATACATGGCTATACATTGCTGCCGGAATTGTAGCCACTCTAATGAGTTCTAAAGACTCCTTTATTTTGGTGAGTCACTCCATATTACTTTTAACATTATCTTTACTGGTTTTTCTGTGTTTTCGCTCTCTGTACTATCATCTTCCATTCCTTCCTGTCGTCCACTTTGTTCCGCCAATCACCTACTCCCATTCTTCTTAGGTCGTCTTTGACCCGATCTTCCCATTTGATTCTAGGTCTTCCCCTTTTTCTGTGGCAGCATGGGTTCCATTCGGTTATTTTTTTCACAGTTGAGTCACTAGGCATTCTATGTATGTGCCCGAACCATATTATCTTCATCTATCTCGTTGTTATACATTCTTCTGTATTCGTTTTCGGTCGCTCTGACTGGTCCACAAATCTTTCTAATGATTTTCCTCTCAAAAATTTGTATTCTTTCCTCCTCTTTCTTCGTTAGACATATTGTTTCTGCTGCATAGATTACCACCGGCCTTATCGCTGCTCTATAAGTTTTTAGTTTTAACCTCTTACTGATTTTTCTGTTTTTCATAAACACTTTGTATTTGTTAAATGCTCTATATCCCATTTGTATTTTTTTGTTCTACTTCAGCAATTTTTTGGTTTTTCCTGTTTAAGATGGTTCCTAGATATTTGAAATTCTCTACTTCTTCAAAACTGAACTCTCCTAATTTTACATTACCATTCTGCCTGCCGCATTCTTCTCCGTTGACCCTCATATATTTTGTTTTCTCTTGGTTTATGTCTAGTCCTCTTTTTCGTGCCTCTGATGTAATTGTTTGTAATTTCTCTACTAATATTTTCTTGTTTTTCACAAACAGATGTCGTCACAAAAACTTTATTGTTTTCTAATGTCCATGTATTCAAATTACTTTTGTATAAGCTGTCATTATTTGAAATACAACGTGATTGATATGTTCAGTAATTAGGGTGTCGCCTACAGCTACGGTTGCCAGACGTCCGGATTTTTAGCATGTCCGGTGATATCCGTCCGGGAATAATGTGGTCGTCCGGGGATGATGCCGTCATCCCACGATGATGCGCCCGTCCGGAGAAATCCATCTGAGTTTTCAAAGAAAAGAAAGTCACCTAGCTTTTTGGTTTGTTACTGTACGGTGCTATAAACTTACCCTTCTAAGGAAGTCATATAAGTTCGTTATTTTTATGTTATGTTACTTGTTAGGTTACTTACTCATTTTTTAAAGAAAATGTCCTAGAATGAAAGAACTGCATTTGGTAACGGTACCTACAACAAGTCGAGTACAGTACTAACCTGGGTACTTTCAAGTTTTACACACCTTAAATTAAAAAAGAAAAGTATAAAACGAAAAATGTACCTACATACCTACAAAGTAAGCCACAAAAGTGTATGTGTTCCTTACAACATTGTCGTATATTTAACGAAAATGTATTCAAATGTTACAAATACCAGAATTTGGTTTTCTAAATAAATTAAATTAATCTTCCCCATTTCTTAGGTCGAGCCTATACACTTTTTCGACAGTTTAATTAAAAATTAATCGAAAATAATGACTTTTTACAAAAAAATAGAATTGATGAAAAAAGATCTAACCTCAAACTTTGACGTTAACCGGGCGCTACTTGTCAATAACCAAAAGTAGAATTAAGCTTCTACTTGAAGTAAAATTTTTAATATCAAAACATTTGGATTTGGAACATTAAAAACTTAGCCAAATACGTCTTCCCTCATCGGCAATTTGAACTAAACCGAGAGATTTTGGTAGCGTCCCATTGCCCCTTTGTTCACGACACCGTTTGTCAAAACTCACCGCCAATTACGATACACGTTTCATAATAGACAATATTTTAAATTGCTACAATTAAATTTCAATCAACTAGAAATTTCCTTTCTTTAAAAATACCATCTTACAACGTCTAATATACCATTCGAAGAATCGACAACTGTAAAGTATGGGCATTTCCTACAGAACTTGGCAATTTATTGATATATATTAATATTTAATTTGCGAAATTATTAAGAAGCTAAAATAGGATTTATTCTTTACATTCTTATATAAGAATATTACATTAAATACGAATATTTACGACGTGTTGAAAATGGAGCGAAGACGAGTTATACTACTGTTCCCCCTGGATTATTATATTATCCCCCAAGGATCCGAGAAAGATAACAGAACGGCTCAACCCTGTCATAAATAGACACCAGCTGAACGACACTGTACATGGCGCTAATGGCAACTACCTTCGATGTTTGATTAATTATTTATGTAATTCATGATATAATACTATATTATTTATTCATTATAACTTATTATGTTATAAAAAATATTTAGCTGGTACTTGGCACTATTAAAAAGAGAAATTTCTTCGAATTTATACAGACTTTTAATGTTTTTTAATGAATTTTTCTATCAGCGTATACAGTGCGGGCCTAAAGTGCACCCCATGCTAACCTTTTGAACGACAGAAGAAAAAATATGTCGATTTCTATTTTTTGTAAACTAACTTTTGCCGTTATCAGGATTTCAATTGCATTTCCGGTTTCACCGAAAGTAACGTTAACTTTCTTTTTTTTAATAAAATACCTTTACCTAATCTTTTTACGCTTCTGGAAATCGAAAGACGAATCCAACGATACCACATGTTATCTACTGATACGTTCACATAAATTGTACCGTTATCAATTGCTAAAAACACATTTTCTTTACTTATGTTTGTATTCTCCTCAAACCTTCACTTTATCTTATTGTATTATTATGATTTGTTAGTCCTATGTTGTTATTATTTTCTCTCATTTTACCTTGTTCTCTTAATTATTGTAATTTCTTTACTTTATCGAGCTTTATTGCAATTAATTAATTGTGGTAAGTAATTAATTGTGGTAAGGCTTTTTGTGTTGTTACTTTTATGATGGCTTCGGCACAAACCATGCAAAATTACTGGGTCAATTTTAATATCATGTAAATCCGGCAATAATTATCACCTTATTTGCAGTGGTTGCGCAACAAATTGTACAATAATTTTAATCTATTATCTTCTGTTAAAGCAATTCGTCCTGTAAATTTTATACTATTTATGCTTACTTAGCGCAAAGTTATAATATTTCCGGCTGTACAAGTTCATTATGTTCATTATGTTCTACTTTATGTAGTTGTTGCCAAATTTACCGAATATTAAAATTAGATACTTGATGGTTATCTTATGTGATCCATGCGGAGGCCATTGTAACATCAACAACATAAAAAATTGAAACTTAAGCTAACAAATTTAAACAAACCTACCACAATTAATTAATTACAATAAAGTTCGATAAAGTAAAGGAGAAAGAACAATTAACCAACCAAGTTAAAATGTGAAATAACAATAACGAGCACAAAGAACGAAAGTATAACAAATGCAGGTTATAATAACAATAAATAACAAAAATAATTTACGCTTTTGTAATTGAGATTTGACAGTTTGGCAATTGTTATGATCACTTTGCTTAGCAACGAGCTCTTTAGAGTCTGGTGTCACAAACAACAATTTGGCGCCGAAAACAGATTACCAAAACCATATTTCTTAAGTTAGAGTATAATATACGTGGTATCGTTGGATTCGTCTTTCGCTTACTTTTCCAAAAACGTAAAAATATGTAGGGCATTCTACTTAAAAAAAAGAAAGTTGGCGTCACTTTCGGTGAAACCGGAAATGCAATTGAAATGCTGATAACGGCAAAAGTTAGTTAACAAAAAGTAGAAATCGACCTATTTTTTCTGAAAACGCTAGCTTCTGTCGTTCAAAAGTTAACATTGGCGGGGAGGGGGACACTTTAGGCCCGCACTGTATAGAAAATAGCTTTACAGAAAAATACATGCGTCAATTTTCTTGTAATTCCATTATTATTCCAAATTATGAAAGTCCAAACAGCACATCATTAATTCAAAAAAATTCAAAAGTTTAAAGAACGTCCACAAAATGCGTCATTGTCATTTAAAGCAAAACAAAATCTAACCAGGCCCACAGTGGAAATAACATTTCTTACCTTACAAATCAGTTTTTACACTTAGAAGTAACACATCCTCGTTTTGAATAGAGCAGATGAATCGAATACCTTTTCGAAAACCACGAAGCGGAAATCGAAAACAACTTAGCAGCGACAGTTACATCTACATACGTACCCATTAAATCTACATTTATGTACAATATACAGAGTACACAGATGGACCTAACTATATTTATAAACCTTGTATTTTGGTTTCTTATACTCTTAGCCAAAACAAACAGTATACCTTTCGTACGCACAAAAATACTTCGCAAAGTTAATTTACAGAAATGCATTTTATTAGCAAGTGGCCGATTTTATAAATGGCTTTGTTAAGCGTACCTCAAAAATTAATCAAAGTATCGCTTTTAAATTTAAGTGGACGATATATTATTTTCTAAATACTATTTTCTGAAAATATTTTCTTTAAAACTTGACGGGGCTTTCGAGTGAGACCAAAACATATACAGTTTACGATTAATTGGTTCCAAATTTCATTACTGCAAACAAACTTCCTTACAAGAAATAAAGGAAATAGAAATCCGTTCCTATAACAGAAAAAAAATCATTTTATGCATTTTATATACAATTTGAAATATAGAAAATAATGTTACAAATCAGTCAAAACTTAGGATTCAAATTAAATAGAAATAACTTCACTTACATACACTGCCTTTAGTAAGGACTCTTATTGGTGTGTGGAAGACGGTAAGGAAGGTGAAGAGGAGAAGAGGAGTTGATTTATGACTTTTTGCGTTTATACTACATTAGCGACGCGACAAATAAGAAATTGTTGGGTAGATATTGTAGAACTTTCGGCTTTGTTATTTGAAAAATATTTTACACAAAAAGGATTTTCGAATAAACTAAGAACAATATTAACTCAGATATGAAACGGTGGAACAGTAGGAGGTTACGCACACAAACGATCGTGTTATGTTATATACATACTAGGGTAGGTAAGGATTCATTTATAAGCGCGAGGCCCATACATATAGCGAATAATGTTGTCGTTTGTGCCAGGAACGTCCCCTCCGCTCTTCAGTGTCACTAGACAAGCGCATACACCCGCAACTCAGTCGCCTAGCATACGTCGTCAAGGTAACAGCTTGGCACAGATTTTAGGAAATACGTAGTACACCTTATTTGATTTTTGTTCTATTGATGGATTTTAATCGTTGATTATTTAAAAATAAATACTATTGTCGTATATCAAGCAAAGAAGACGTCCTTAATTTAAAAGAAAAATTACGGATTCTAAAACTAAATAGAACCTCTCATTATAAACTAACTATACTGCATTTTTTCATTTATAAATATCCAATATATTAAACGTTCAAATGATAATAAGCGCAAAACAAATACTTACATGTTTTCTAAATCTAACTAATGGAATTTTATGGTAAAATGAATCGTATTTGTATGTGTAGAAATTCAGTTGAACATATTATTATAATAAATGTTCAAATAAGCAGTTATTCTACAGCATAATTTCGAGACACAAATAAAGCAAATCAAAAATAACCAAGGAGAAAAGATCGAGAAAGGCAAGAATGATCAATTAAAGAAATAAACTACGGGTATGACGCATGGCTAGAGTCAAGCGCGATCCCCTCCTGATGGTGATTGGATTCTTACTGGTATGTAGATTCATTTGGCGCGACTTCCCACCATATACTTTCATAGCGGGCAAACGTTGCAACACTGCCCATATATTTTAGCGGTTCACTTTACTACAGAACTTACTAACTCTTTTTCTAGCATGTACACGAGTCGCGTGAAAATTCTACCGAATCTGTATGTTGTGATCCGCATTTCGTATCCGAGAACACCTTCCGGTTTCGGAAACAAAAATTAATCCAAATATTCTTTCGTAGCCCGAAAATTCCGTAACCACTAGATTCACTTTCTTATTAAAATGGAATCAATCAATGATTCAATTAACTGATTGCAGTATTAGGACATCGGGCACCATTTTATTTAAACGAAATCAAGGAATAACTGTGGATAAAGTTCTCACACCAGCAGACAGCTACAGTAAGTACGCTTTTAAACCCTATCTAAACTGGAGCTGTGGTAGTGACTGAAACTCCTTCGGCACTGAATTAGGAAATCAACTGTAGTTGTAAAATGAAGATATTCTAAATTCAATTATTATATTGTGCATTCACAAACTTAACTCACTCACTCTCTTATCAGTTCTATAGTGTATGCCTTTGACACGTATCACATGCATATATGTATTCCTTAAGTTTAATAAATCAATCCTCTAACTCTAAGGCATATGGGCTTAGATCCCGAGTGCCAAAAAAGTAAGTTCATCCTCTATATCTATAATAACAAGCAAAACAGTGTAACACAACAACGTTATAAGTAATTAGTAATTATATGATTATATTGATTACACCTTTATGAAATTTTGTAACATATTGAACCAAATTGGAATATTTAACAAAACCTTTATTGCAACTATTATGTACTGCTGCATTTTTATTTGTTTTCTTAGGCGTTAACTTTTGTATTTTTTCTATTAAGGTATCTAATTGGAAATGTAATACATCAAGTATTCAAATAGGGAGCAAATATTATGAACAATTTGAAACGTGTTTGAAAAAGGACGTCGTATATTTCCCTAGAATTTGGCTTAGGTATGTAGATGATATTTTCGCGGTTTTTGATACTAACAAAAGTACTATTCCGGATTTCCTCGCGACTCTCAGTTCAAAATTCGGAACTATTACATTTACTGTAGAAGAAGAAATGAACAGTCAACTACCATTCCTAGATAGCCTAGTAATTAAAAACAATAAAGAACTGGAAATAGACATCTATAGAAAAGAAGCAAACACTAATAGATACATTATGACCGATTCAAACAACTGCGGACAACATAAAATGGCCGCGATTAGTTTCTCAATTAATAGACTGGTGAAATTCCCTTTCAACAAAAATAGGACCAAAAAGGAGCTTAAATTCATAAAAAGTAGCTATTTACAATAGTTACTCTTCTATAGATGTTGACCGCATCCTTAAGAAAGTCCAACGTAGGCATTATATAAGAAATTCCACGACCTTGATCCCGGTAGAAACTCGCAACAAGAACCTTCTTGGTAATCCGAAACATAAACCGGACATGACAGAAAGGTCCGGAATTTATAAAATTGCATGTAAAGACTGTGATAAAGCCTACATTGGACAAACAAAACGAGCGATAGGTATTAGATTCAATGAACATATTAGACGCTACAGGTACGGCCAAATAGAAGCGTCCAAGTGTAGCACAGCACATAAATGATACCGGACACAATATTAAATTAGAAAACCTGAAATTGATTAAAAGGGTAGCTTCGCCTCGTGAATTGGAAGCATTTGAGACCATCTATATAAAGAAAGAAAACAACCATTTAAATAAAGATAGTGCGCCCCTTCATTATTCCTGTCTGCTTGATTTATTACGGTAAAACGAATTTTTCAGTTTGAAGTGCTACAATTGACAAAAGACTCGGTCGTCGCGTCATGTACATATTGAATGGTTTAGATTTTTAAAATGTGTAGATGGAAAAATTAACGGGAAGGAGCCTTACCGTTTGTTTTGCTCTACTTTATGAAGGTGGGACGAATACGTTGTCAAGCAATAACAAGGGACCTTTTCGTTCCGTATATACCCAGCATGTTACAATTAAACGAGAGAAAAGGTAGGTATTTGTAAATAGATATATACATATATATACACACATTTATAGATATATCTTTTCCTCGAGAGTAGGGATAAACAAGCATGGTAGAATTAAGAAATTTTTGGTTTCTCGCTCAGATTTATTCGGTAACCCGGTTGAAAATGGAGGCCCATCTAGGCTTTGAAAGAGCTGTTCCGAATTAATTCATATTTTGTGCGGCGAGGAGTTTACCGATACTCTGTGTTGTTTGCCTCAAATGTTGAAAATCTTTACCTGTATAAAATTTCTTTATGTGTGCTTCCTAATTCTAACTATTACTGACATTTTTATTGTTTGTACAACTAATAGCTGCAAAAGAAATTAGTATCCATTTTGTACTATGAGAGCAGCCTGAGAAGTTTCCAGCCTAATACAGGAACAAGTATTTTTTTGTCAAATTCTGTTTTAATTCTCAGCATAGTCTTATTCTGCAAAATTGTCGTTTAAGAATATGATGGCATCCTCATTCAATGGAAGTCTCTGTCTTCCAAGCGAAACTTTGAGCCTAGGAAACAGAAAAAAGTCGCCGGGGGCCAGATACGGAGCATTCGCCGCTCACTGTTTCGACTGCCTTGGCTTCAGGAGTATACTGATATATTCAAGTTTCATCTACAGTTATTAACCAACTCCGACTTGCTTCGCTTAAACTGCTTCAACGGGACTCTGGACATGTTCATTCGAATGCGTTTTTAGTCCTGAGTGAGCAAGCGCGGCACCCAAAGCGCGGTTAGCTTTTTCATGCCCGAATCATCAGTCAATATATGACAAACACGTTCTATCGAGATGCGTACCGTCTCTGCTATATCTTTAACCTTAATTCGACGGTCGTCTAGCACAATTTGGCGCTCGTAGAAGAAGAGAAATTGAAATTAAGTAATAATACACTACCAAAACTTCAATATGTATTGATTAACTAAAACTTCTTTCACCTCCAAAAAACAGGAACATACATCTAACTTAAATTAATTTATTCGGTATAAAAACCGCTGTATTTATGTGTTAAAGCACTAATGAATCGATTTTCACGGGTAATTCAGGAATCATTTCAAAAGGAAACAACTTCATAAAGTAGCTTCTGTGTTTACTGCGATAGCCACTGACCATAATATCGATTTTACCGATTTTTTAACTTAATGACGTCATTTCCAACATTTATGTTCCATATAAATGCGTCGAGAAGTACGCAAATTCTTCCATTGGTACTTACGATTATCGACAAGACATTTTATTCTTAGAAACGGCCGTAAGAGGAATTTCAAAAAATCGTGCCTCAATCCCTGCGCAGTAATAACTGGTTTATTTTCTCCTTTTTCAAAAGTCAAGCTGTAGACCTTGGCGGGATTTAAATCGATAAATAATGACACAATATAGAATGTCTTTATCTTAAATATAAAAAGAAATCAAACACGCTAACACCAGCATTATAATTCAGGTAGCGAAGGAACATGCTTATTGCGGTAGAACCACTTAATAATCGTCAGACTAGATTACACTAATCAGTTAGTGTGTGATGTTATTATATTTATGATTATTGGTTTGTGGCGTATCCCTTGGACATCCCTTAATGCATTTTTAATTCCCATCAGGAGTAACTTCGTATCCATCAAGCTATTCTGAGCGCTGACGTTCTTAAAGTACTGCCATAGAAATTCATCACTACTATTACTTCACAAGAAATAAATACCTATGCAATTAAATAAAAGATTTTATAAAATTATAATATTATTCTATGTTTCGTTTCTTTTTTAGGACCCAATGATTATTTCGAGTGTAGTGTTTTCAAGGAGAAATAGGTTTCATTTTAATGATAATGTTAAGCATACCGTTCAGTTTATATTTCAATTAACTATTCCGCATGCGCACAAAAGCATGTTTCATATTGCGACATTATCGGCGCAAGGGAGAAGTGTAAATAAGGTAGTTGTATGAGTATGTATGTAACCGTCATGGACGAATAAACGTTAGCTGTTATGTATTAGTTTTTTTTTAATCAGTGCTATCATATTCAATTTACGGTCCTTCGAAGCAATCAATCGAACAAAGCAACATTCACGCAACATAACAACAAAGCAATGGAGAAAAATCATCAATTATTTTCAACAATTCAATTTAAGTGATTTTGAAAAATTTTTTCAAGTATAGAGTATATAGAGTGGATCGTTTTTCATTAATTCACCATTAAGTTCGTCCGTGTATTTTCAGCTTTAATTGCATTTAGAAATCCTACTCTGTATATATATAAAGGAAGACAAAATATTCTTTCAACCTAACGGCTTATTTAACGATTACTCATGAGATTTGGAGGATGTAAATCTATAAACACATAAAAATCTAGCAAATTAGTGTTAGGAGAATAATGTTTACATGAAATTAATAGTACAAGCTGGGGATTATACAGGCTGCCCCAATCTTCTGGAATCATAGAATTGTGTCTACTGCGTAAATGATAGAAGGTCAAAATTTTCAGATAATCACGCAGACCCCATAAGCTATCTCACAAACATATTTCTGGATATACAGGATAATACATAAGTAGCGAACCACTTTGTTATTTTAAATAGAACACCCCGCATTTTATTACATATTTAGTTTCTTCATCTAGAAATAAATCAAGGTAATATGGGTTTCACATGTCTGTTTTCAACAAATTTCGAGATATTCAAAATTTTGTTTTCAATCACATAAATGTTGATATACCTATTTCCTTAAAAAAAAACGGAATGCAAATACATTTTAGCCTAAATGTTTATGAGATTAACTAGGGCACTTGCCCTTATCTAGAAATGGTATCAAAACGCCTTGAAATATACATGTTCAGTATTAAACACCAAACTTTATCAAATTTAACATTTTTGTATAATAATGCATATATCTAATATCGACAGTAAGAAATATTTACAGTTAAACGCGAGTTCTGCACTTGGACATTGCATCCAAGTGGTTTCTGGTGTTAGTAATGTTTGGTTACCATGACAAGAGTAAACAAAACATACTGGCATTGCTATTCTTAATAGTTAATTCGAAATATTAAGCCTAAGCAGCTGCTCGTAAAATAAATTACATAAGAAAATGTACATGAGTTATTTATGAAGTTAGGGATAACGCAAGCATTCCGAAATACAACAACTAGTGTGTTAAGAAAAATGCAGAACAGCTTTTAGAAACGTTTGCGCAATGTATCGAGGTGGATGGGAGGAATTTCGTTCGTTTACTGTAGATTGATAAATAAGTAGATAGCTGTGTATTCATTATTGCAGCAAAAATTACAACATTTTCTTAAAATATTATTTCCTTTGTTCCTTTTCGTTAGAAAGGTGCATTAGTACTATAAATCTTTTCCTTTACTTCTCAAGTCTCAACTTTAATTTAACAAAGGTTTTCGATTATGAACATCGTCGGTCAGGATAGGGCAACTTATATATAAAGCGTGACAAACGGCTGCACCCGCAGAGACGCATGTGCCTGGGGGTGTATGTACGTATGTGGATGCAGAGTTCAGTGATGCGGTAGACATTGAGGAGTTTGGTCGTTCGGTTATTTATCGGATTCTCATTGTGTGTTTTCGAAAACATGGGACGTAAGCCTGATGTGCATCTTACATCGCATGTGAAGAAATATATTTGGCGTTTTCCTGGTTTGGAATTTACAGGTTCGCACATTCGTTGCAAATTGTGCGGTATAGGGTTGCTAGGTCGCACGACATTTGAATGTAGAAGTCATATTAAAAGTAAACGTCATGTATTGAATTTAAGAAACAATATTCCGTACTGGCAATTTTTGTATGACTTTATTTCCATGTTGAGCACGTGCAACATCCCACAACACCTAGTAGATAATGAAAATCTTCGTCTTTTTTGGGATAAATATGTTCCATCATGGAAGCTACCAACAAAAAGACAACTGCGGTACAATTTACCACATGTGCAAACTACAGTAAAAGACTGTATAAAAGACGTGTTGAGAAATCAAAAAATCTGGCTCACTGTGGACGGAACTACTGATGCTCAGAAACACAGCATGATTCATATTGTGGCGCATCCTTTAAAACGTAATGGTCCAGCAGCTTCCTTGTTGTTAGCCAGTAAAAGGATCGAAAGAACTGATGCCGAAACCGTTGTAAACGTAATAAAAAATATGTTAAGAAAATTTTGTATCGTAGGAGCCCAAATCACCATGTTAGTTTCTGACGGAGCCGCAACAATGCTGAAAGCTGGTAAGATGTTAAAAGTATGCTTTCCGACTCTTCTTCACATAACATGCCTGCCATGTAGCAGAAACAATTCGAAGCAAGTATCCTAGGGTAAATGATTTAATATCATCTACCAAGAAAATATTTGTGAAATCTCCCAAACATATCCGCGTATTCAAGCAATTGTATCCGCAAATTCCGCCACCACCTCAGCCTGTATTGACGCGATGGGGAATATGGATCGAGGTGATATCTTACTATCGCAAATATTATTCCCAAGTGAAAGATGTCATTTTCAAACTTAATTCTTCTAATTCTCAAGCAGTTCGCGAGAGTCAGCAACTTTTTTCCGATTCGGACGTTCAAAAAGAAATAGATGACATTTCCATAAACAATTCTGTAGTGACACAAACTATTTCGCAGTTAGAAAATACTCACTTATCTATACAAGACTCGTTAAATAACATCAACAATTTAGCAGCCGCTCTAGAAAGCTTGACGGATCCTATAGGGCTAGATTTAAATAAAAATCCGGATTTAGAAAAGGTTCGATCTATATCTGGAATTCAAGACTGCACAGAAGAGATACAGGAGTATTTAAATTTCGCAAATCTTACTTCATTAGATGTTGAACGATCATTTGCAACGTATACGAGAACGTTTTCAGGCCGTCGTCGAGGCCTGACAGAATCGACGCATTGCTTATGTTGCAGTACTACGCGGCGTACCATGGCAGTCGCACATTACCGCAGTAGTCATGATACGTCAACAAAAGGTAACAATCTATTATTTTTTTATTAATACTGTGTTTACTTTTGCGCGGTACGGCCCGAACGGTTCCACTAGTTTCTAACATTATAAATAGTACACGCACACCGATCAACCGATAATAACCGAACGCCCACTCGATTTCTTGTATGTACATAGTAAACACGGCTCCTTTCATGGCGCCCCTGCGGGTGCAACCGTTTGTCACGCTTTACTTTTATATCCTGCTAGGTAAAATACACAATTTCCTAACTTTCTCCTAATACATAAATTATACCTGTTACCTAGCAGCAATCTAAAATCGTCAATGTCAGCATGTTTTGTGTACTGTCGTAATGATAAGTAGACTATATTAATACCAGGAATCACGTTGATATCATATACAAATGTAGGACTCGCGTTTAACTGTAAATATCTTTTTCACTTTCAATACTAAACATATGTATATTTCCTTATCCAAAAACGTTTCTCTACTATGGATACAGAAAAAATATATGATGCTATTAAAAAAATACGTTTCTGGTGTTTGAATTTGGCAAAGGTCGGTATTTAAAATTGAACAACCTATATGATTCGGAGGCATATCTAGACAAAATCAAGTATGCAATTCAATCTTGTAAAAATTTGCGCTAAAATGTATTTTCATTTGGGATATTTTGATAGAAATACATTTACGTAATTAAAGACGAAACTATAAATATCCCGAAATTTGTTAGAAATAGATATATGAAACCCATATTATATTGGTTTCCTTCTAGATTGAGAAACCAAGATGGTAATAATATTCAGAGTACTGCATATAAAATAACAAAATCGGTGCCAGGTTCGCTACTTCTCGATCAGCCTGTATATACGAAAATACTTTTGAAGGATACTCTATGATGTTTATTATTATCCTCGGATAATTTTAGCTTCATACTATTTACATAATAGGCGCAATTTTACAATTTTACACAAGGTTGGGACACCCTGAATGTAGGTTCTAGGTAAGATAAAAACAATCTTATAAAACAGAAAATGAAGCACCTATTAAATGTTACGACAAAGCGTTCACCCAAGTCATTAACAGATTAAAACAATAATTGTACAACTTCACATTAACAGAAGGTATAATCAGCCAAAAGCATATCAAGAATGTTCATCATATACGTCTATAAATGGTGAAAAAGTTAAGTAAAAATAAGAATAGTAGGTGTAGACTTTCACGGTCGTTGTCTACTATAAAATAATCTTCCGGGTGTTGTCGTGTAGATGAGTTTACTCCCGACGTTTCGCTGATCACACTGTCAGCTTCCTTAGCAGTTTTTTGGAGACTGATATCGTTATGCCCATCAGACAGGAATGGATACTGATCAACAAAGCACAATGGAAACAAGGTGTACAACGAGGAGCCCAAAATAATAAACAATTTCTGTGTTTTAAACATACTTGTTGGAAAGATTTTGTATGAAATATTTAATTAAACGTCGCGAAACACATGTGGCTCGCTTTATTTATAAATTGGCCCATGGTGTAATTAATTCAACTGGTCCACTATCTAGTATTGATTTTCATGTCCCGCGACTATCTACCCGTTTTTCAGCTGCATTTTCCCTTATTACTCCCAGAACTAATCCATATAGGAATCCACCTTTGAAAAAAAATTCCTAGTCTTAATCCATAAGTCAATATTATGTTTATACTTTTGTAATGAATAATTGAATGAATGTCTTTGTATATATTTTGTTGTTATATGAACCCCCCATGTTTACCCTGTAATAGGCTACTATTGGGTAATAAAGTATTTTCTTTTTCCTCCATCCCGATACCATGTCCAGCAAACGGTTGCAGACACAAGATCCGCACTCGTTCGGAGAAGCGTAGGCTTAATCGTAACTGTTTAAATATAAGTGCAATAAATAAAACTGAAGCTTTTGTTAAACAGCACTTACGTAAAATAAATTATATCGCTGTGATGGTTAAGAAGTAATGGTTAGATCTATAGGAGAGTGAGAAACATTGACACCCTAAGTTATATGCAAAATAAAAGTGTTACAACAAGACAAAATAGAATTCAAATTAGGCATCAACATTGTGCAGAATTAGACACACAATCTGAGAAACACGAAAAATTGCAAGGTTGGGGGAAATGTGCAGTGCATATGCATTCAGCTGAACCGAGACTCAAATGCCAAACGAAAAAAATTCAAAGGAAAAGGGCAATCGTAAAATTAAATCAGAGTACGTAGATTACCTAAATCCTTCCTGAAATAAATGGAACTATTTGAATTTCGTATAAAAAAACTGTATTTCAATCTATTATATTCAACCATTCAAGCTTTACATCATCAAAATCGAAAAAAACTATTGTTGCATAGCTACTATTGCACTATTGCAACCCTAACAATTCATATGGTTAACAACGTCATATTTTTCGAAACACTTCTTCCTACCTTTCAATTTAAAACGATGTATATGTGAAATTTTGAAATAGATTACTAGTTCAGGGGTTTTGTTCTTTCTGGTAGTACAATCGCTATCAATATTCATGAGTAAATAGTGAGTTTTATTTTGATTAGTATGGTGAAATAAATCTATTCCATAACAAGTTTGGATACGCATTGGGGACTCTTTAAAAGGATTAGATTTTTCGAATGAAAGTTGGAAATGCAAGAATACTGTTTTACGGCAACGATTAGATTCATCATACATTTCATGAGATGATTCGACTTAAAATGTTGGTATCTTCCAGAATTTGTTGATTTACAATTTCGGGTATTGCCAATTTATAAGCGGAAGTAAATATGTTTCGTTTTTTTTAAAGAAATTATATAATTTAACAGACGGTTTATTTTACGTTTTCTTCTACTTATGTGCTTAAAATACTAATCCTTATAAGAGCGTATGTATTCTATGACTGCTTAGAAACGTTTTCAATGTATCTCTTACGGCCCAAACATTTAAAAATCAATTTTGGAATACCCTTACCTCCAGAATCAATTATACTTAAATGGAACACATTATCCACATACGACAGACAATTCGGAGACGAACTACTTGATGAATTTTCGACGACAATAAGAGATTGTAAAAATATTTTAAATAATGTGGTTGTGCTTCAAAAATTACAGCTTCTTATATGTAATTAATCCTTTATGAGCAATGCAATTAAAGAATTAGTGGATGCAATTTGTGAAAAGTACAATTGGCGATATTAAAAATTGTACGATGTTCGTGTAAAAAAATATTTAACAACCTTGCGAAGTTTCAAAAATATAGTGGAATTACATTTACTACTTTACCGAACATCACTGTATCAACAAGTATAGTATTTTTCGGCATGCATTGCAAGACGGAACGTAAGCAACTGATTAGAATGAAAAATTTTGAAAAATATGTAATGGTACACAGATCAAAAATATTTCTTAAATCAACTGTACAGGCTTTTTTAATAAAATAGTTTTATAAGAAAAATATCCAAGATTTTCGGTTGAAAACTTAAACAACACATTGCTTTACCACCGTATTATTTTTCAAGTCAGTGCATATTTCTTTGGGAAATCTTCCGCTCTGTCTAAATAGTTTTGCCCTTTTTAATGGTTGTATACTGTATCTAAAATTCAGTTTATTTTTCTAGTAATATATTCATTTAATATGTTGTTGCTTTTTTCACATATATCCTTATTTATCCTGTTTATTTTTACTTATTTGAGGGCTTTTTTGAAAAAAATTCATATTTATTAATCCATATTCTAATTATAGTGATACTTATCTTATATTAATTGGAAATCTAAAACTAACGAGAGTTACTTACATACATATGTATATGCTATATTATTCAAAAGAAATAAATTAACTCTTCATTATCTACTTATTAAACCGTCTCTTTATTTTTATGACAAAAATAAATTCGAAGTATAATATGTGCTGAGAATATTTTTAAAAATTGAATTTTAAGGTAAAATAATTAAGTGTGTTTCTTAATAAGATTAGTTCCATCTTCAATTACTTCTACATACATTCTAGTACTGTTTTAACCACATTTTCGATTAAAAAATGTTGAAATAGCGCGATTAAAGCGAAACGTTCTCCTTACACGCCGCTAATTTAATTTAAGTTGGTCACATTCATTGTTCACCATGCATCTGACCGAGAGACTGCATCAGACTCTCATTAAAGAAACGCTCAACCGCTGCACATTTGAGCCGGCACATAAGTATACATATAGAATAAACTGCCATGACCCTGGCGTGCGTACATATATACGAAACGCTTACACAGACACACGAATACACTCGCATCGCGAAGAGACGGTCGATTTATAAATATAACAACGGCAACAGCACACAAGGCGAGGCAGGACAACAGAGCGCGAACCGACCGACCGACCGCCGGCGGACGGGGTGGCTAGCAGAGTGGTCGGCGGCGAGGAAGACGGAAAAAACTGATACAAATGCGAAAGCGAAAGTTTCGGTTTTGAGCGACCCGTGGGACTGAAACGAGAGAGAATTCCAGACGCGGCAGGCGCAGTAAGACGATGTTGTTTCAGAGCAGGCCCGGTCGGCCTGTATTTGTCGAATTTTGGTTGTACCTGTGGGCAGCTCTCGGTGGATAACTTTTGTTATTTCACTTTTAAGAAATCGCTAAGGTTATTTAACTTCAGGCTACGGTAGGTATACCTCGAAATCGATGCACTTTTGGTGTCGAGGAGAAAATAAAATTGTGGTTGCATAAGTTGACCTCGTAAAATATATATACAGCGTGTCCCCGGGTTAACGCATGGACAGGTATTGCAGGCAGAAAATTATTGAGTTGAAATGTCATCTTTTGGGGCTCAACCATGCTTGAATAGTAAGTAATTTATGCCATAATTTTATTGCCGATAAATCAAGTATATCTTGGAAATTTACAAAAAAGGAATTTTTCCAATTAGTAAAATATATTTTCTACAGGAGATACGATCAAAGGGTTATTAAAAAACAATGTTCAGGGTAATAAATTATACTTAGTGTGTAAGCATGGCCGAATAATTTGCATAAACCTGGCGACTATGTAATATATTTCAAATTAAGTTATAAACTAATTATATCTGTTATAGATTTCGAGATATTTACAAAAATTTAAAAATCGTGCAAATTTTTACAGGTGGCTGTACCCCGAAATCCAGCAATTCAGTGGCTAAAAAAAATTGTTTTGACCGTAAGGCACTCTTCCAATCTCTAGTTTCATTAACCTGAATTTTCAGGTTGCCGGTGTTCCCTTGTAAGTAAAAATTTTTCACCACTGTCACACTAATTCCATAAATAAGAATCAAAATAAAAACGAAATTCTAACGAGAAAACTGAAGCGGTTGACGGGCCTTTTACAATTTACTACATGTATATAATTTATTATATAGAGTATACAGACAGAAGTCGAACAAACAGCACCAAGCAAGAATGTTTCCCAAAGTTTAATAATAATAATAATAATAATAATATTTATTTTCGTAGACAAAAACAGTATACACTAATGTAGAATATAAACAGCTACGAAAAATCACTATGTCATAATCAACCTCAACTGAAGTGATTGAGATTGTTCTTCCAAATGACCTAGAAGTAAAAAGTGAAGGAGAAATGTAACATTAAATGCCTATCCTAAAGAAACAATTCTGCAATAATCACATGCACGTTACCAAACAAACAAAATATGAATTTATTACAGTAGCTATCCACACGGCATGTAAAGAAAAGCATTTGCAATTTATCCAAGAAATAAAAAAAAATCATAAAATCAGGACGAACGCGCACAAGAAAAATTTCCGAATGCAAGTAGATGAGATTTAGAAAAATCTACTTGTGCTTGCCCTCTTAATATGTTGAGGTACAGAGCTATAAACACGAACAATCTGATAAGAGAAAGAACGTTGAAACAAAGCAGTGGAGTGGATAGGTGGTGTGACCGAACCTTTGAACCTCAAATTTAGCGTGCGAACATCAGTACGAAAGCTAATTCGCTGAAACAGGTAGCGTGGCTCTTTGTCAAGTATGACTCCATGAAACAGAGTAGCACTACGAAGCAATCTTCTTTGAGCCATGTTTAACCACCTAAAGACAGAAAGCTTGTGGGATATGTGCTCATATTTTCGTATGCCAAAGATTAATCGTATACAGGAATTCTGAACTCGTTGGATGCGTTCAGCATTAGCAGCTGTAAGACAGGCACCATATAACACACTACAATAACTGAAATGTAACAACACAAATTATTCACACAAACCCTTCTTAGTATCTGAACCGAGCAGATGTCGATGGTGATATAACAATTTTAAATTACAATACGAAGCCCTGACACGGTTCGCCACATGTAAGTCAAATCTAAGACTGCTGTCCGTAATCAAACCCAAGTTCCTAGCCTCCCCAACGATGGGCAGCGTAATGTCGTCAACAGAGAGACTCACACAGTCACGGAGAGTTTGCATTTGGAGGGATTCAAGAGCAGAGCATGAGAGCAGAGATGACGTGTACACAATGAATAAGAGAGGTCCCAATATAGATCCCTGGGGAACTCCCCTAAACACAGGCCTATCATCCGATGCGTTACCATTCAGCACTACACACTGCTGCCTATTTTGCAAATAAGACTTAATTAAGTTAAGGACAGACATCCGAAGGCCAACCGATGACCGATGATAGAAGCAGACCGTGGTCAATAGTATCAAATGCTCTGCTGTAGTCCAGTAACATTAAAATGGATACCTTACCTTTATCCAAAGCCGAGATTATGCTGTCAGTCACATTAAGTAAAGATGTTTCACAGCTATGCCCTGGCCTAAAGCCCGACTGACAGTCAGGTAAGATGTTATTGAGACGAAAAAAATTTCTCAATTAATCACACATAATTTTCTCCATAATTTTAGAAAACACCGGAAGAATACTTATCGGCCTCAGATCGTTAAACTGGCTAGGAGCGGATACTTTCGGTATTGGGGTTACAATTGCTTTCTTCCAACTGGAAGGGAATATACTGTCAAGCAAGCAGCAATTAATAGTGTGTGTTAAATATGGTAAAATAGTAGGACAACACATTTCCAACATAAAAATAGTGATAGCATCACAACCAACAGAGTTACTTGTAATTTGTGTAACATACCCAGCAACTGTAGTTTCAGTCACCTCTTCAAAAGCAAATTCCGGGGCTTCATTACTGTTTTCACACAACATTTCCGCGTCGGCCACAGCATTAGGAATGCCGTCAAGAAAAAATGTGTTAATTTTATTAACATCTAATAGTTGGTCAGGAATAGTCGGCCGTGGCTTATTATTTATATTCAAATATTTTAGTCTTTCCCAAAGTTTCGCTTGTAAACGGTGTGTTAAGGAAGTTAAAAATTTTGTGGTACGTGATAAATGTGCAAATACGTATCATCCTAGTTATCTATTTAAAATACGGGGAATTTTTACTGACAAAGACGACAAAATATTTTGCTGCCCCGCATTGACCTTATACGACGAAATCACAACAGAAAAGAATAATGAGGTAAAAAAAATTGAAAGATCTAACTTGAAAGTGTAAATTATTGGAGCAAGAAACACAAATAGGAGAATTAAAAAAACAACTTAATAATTTACAAAATCAAATAGAAAGCTGTAACTGTTTACAGAAAGATGAAGAAATCAAAGAGTTAAAGCGAATAATATTTACCTCAAACTCAAAAATATTTGAACTAACACTAGGAAATGATCATACAATGAATGAAACAAGTTGTGAAGAAGAGAAAGATACCGAATTGGAAGAAAATGACTATGATAAAAGGTTCGAAAGAATAGAAAACAGTATGGAGAAACTGGAACAAAAACGAATAAGAGAAGTACAAGAACTACGAACACAAATTAAAAATGTGAAACATGAACAAGGTAAATGGTTACAGAAATGTTAAAAGTAATACATACCAAAATGTTGAAAACCATAATGATCTTAAAACAAACACCAACGCCAACGACATCTACCACTATCACACATCCTGATAACAAAGCTACCCGAACAGATAACATCCGGCAAGATAGGCAACCAAAAATGCAAATCGACAATAAACCGCATCAAAAGAAAAATAATAGAACAGAATATCAAAGTGAAACCAACAAAAATGAACGGGCAATTACTACAAACCAAAAAATCACAAATGTCAAAATAATTGGAACAAAGGATGAACAAAAAATTGCATTTAAAACTCAGAATTTACATTGGGTGTACGCGGGAAAATTCAATGAGAATTTTAACACTGAAGATATGGAATGGCTATTAACAAATGAAATTAGCGATAAACACAAGTTTCTTATTCATAGTTATGAAAGAAAGATCGCCACTGGAGAAGTATACAAGTATTTTAAAATCGGTGTGAAGGACACGTTAGTAGAAGGAATACATATATAAAAACGAACATTGGCCAGTAAATATCAAAATTCGCCCATTTCGCTTTTTTCAAAGGCGAAACAGAGAAACCAGGCACATGCGCACACAGAGAAAAAACATATATTAAACACCCACATCAATAAAGAGTTAAGAAAGAAACATATATACTTAATTTAAACATACAATCAATTGCAAATGAATTAGACGCAATAGCAATGTATTTAAATGATAATGACATTGATATAGTTACAGTCACAGAACATTGGGCTAAATCTAATACATTAAGCAACCTAGTAATTGTAAACTGCAAAATACCATCCGCATACTGCAGAGCCTCATTCAATCATGGAGAAGTCCTTATATTAACAAAGGAACATCTACAAGTTAAACAAATTGATTTAAAACAATATTGCTTTAAGAAAGGCATTGAACTGGCAGGTATAATCTGGAAAATAAAGAAGTATTCATTGAAAATATGCATCAAGTACTTGCCTTTATCAACAATACATACAAAAATCGTAAACTATTGTTGTGCGGTGACTTCAATATAAATTTTATGGTAAACTCTGGTGAAAAACAAATACTTCAAGAAGCGTACACTTCTTTTGGAATACAAGAGGTATTCGATGTACCATCCAGAATAACAGCAACTACGAGCACATGTATAGACAATATATTGGTCAATGGGGGTGTGTCTGCTGTGGCCAAAGACCTATTAAATCCGCATCTCTCCGACCATCTTGCTCAGTGTGTGTCCATGCTAGTTGAAGGTGCAATAAATCTGGAAAAAAAATATTAAGGTAAGAACTAAAAGTAGCACAAACCTACAAATATTCTCTTCGAGAATTAGAGATACTGCCTGGAATTCTGTACTTTTGGTAAACAGCCTAGAGATGTTCACCAATTTCCATAACGTCTTCCTAGCTGCCTTTAATGTTGTATTCCCTGAAATAGAAAAGAAAATTAAAATAAACAAAACAAAAGCAACCTACATACAAAGCATCAAATTCGCAGAAATGAAAAGGATGCAGGATATGTTGTACACAATTAGCAGCAATTATATAATACTCTAAAGAGAATATAGAAAAGAAGTAAGTCATGAGAAAAGGAAAAGCAGAAAGGTTAGCCACATCCGATAACAAGATGCAAGACATTTGGAAACTTAGAAACTAACAATAAAGCAAACAAGAACAACGACGACTCGATTATACTGAATGCAAACGAGCTGAACGAATACTTCACTTTTATAGGCGACATATTAGCTGATGCTGTAACCAGTCCAACGCAGGATGCATTCCAGTTTCTGCAAAGGCAACGACAGGGTGTAGCTCAATCTATTTATTTAGAACCTATTACAGCTGCTGAAATTGTGTCGACAACAGCCCAGGATGTGTACGGGTTGTCGATAGACGTTGTTGAGTATGTAATAGAACACATAGCAGATACGCTAACAACTATAATCAAGGCATATTCCTTACAGAGCTAAAAATCTCGAAAATAACACCTATCCATAAAAAGAGAAAAAAAACGGAACCTAGTAATTACAGACCCATTGCGATAACACCTACCTTTTCAAAAATTTTTGAAATAGCTCTCAAAACCCGGTTATTAAGCTTCCTTAAACGAAATAATGTGATCAGCAGTAATCAGCATGGGTACAGAAAGGGAAAATCAACAACTTCAACAATAGTAGATCTACTAGAGAGTGTGACAAGCGCATTCGATGATTATGATGACCTTGTTTTAACGTGTTGCGATTTGACAAAGGCTTTTGATTGCGTAAATCACCAAATACTACTGCGAAAGTTGCACTTTTATGGGATACGAGGCACGACACACAAACTTTTAGAATTATATTTAACTGGGAGAAAGCAGACAACGATATATCAGACCAATAAATTAGAACTTGCAAAAACAAGTAGAGGTGTGCCACAATGATCAATCTTGGGACCTTTACTCTTCCTCCTATACATCGACGATATCCCAGGAAGTGTAAATTGTGACAAAATATGTTTGTTTGCAGACGATACTTCAATACTTACGCGAAGTACAACACAGGACGATGCTTTAAATAAGGCAGTGGTTACATTGACAGAAGCAAACGAGTGGTTCGCAAGCATTTAAATCAAGCAGAAACATAACAGCTTATACTAACCACAAAACAGGTCTCGGCAGAAAATCATTGTACAGTACACTTCTTGGGTCTTCATCTCTCAAACGATTTAAATTATAAACAACACATTGAGGAATTGAATAAAAGGTTGGCATCTGCAATACATACAATTCGAGGAATTAAAGATATAGCGACACATGAGGCAGCAAAAATTACAAACTTTTCTTTGTTCCACGCACGAGCGACGTATGGAATTCTCCTATGGGGACACAGGTCAGAGGCACAAACGGTATTCCTAAAACAGAAGGAAGCAGTCAGAGTGTTGTACAACGCACCTCATCGAGCGTCATGTAGGGAATTATTCCCACAACAAAAAATACTCACCCTCGACTACATCCACAACAACAAGGGTAAGTACAACAACCACCTCCATACCTACGGCACGCGTCATAAAGACAATTATGTGATACCCTATCATCGAACAGACAGGGCTCGATTTTCAGTAAATTATTATGCAGTTAAACTGTACAATCACCTGCCAAATAGATTTAAGACACTCACAAGCGAGCAATTTAAGATGAGGGTAAAAAAGCTGCTAGTGGAACACGTAATTTACACCCTCGACGAATACTTCAATGTAGAATTTTAATATGTTGTGCTGGTTCAGTTTACTGGTTTTTTCTTGTGTTTGTCCCATATACATTTTTATCTATTTATCTTTTTATCTATACATATATTTATTTATGACAATGTCAATACCCTTTTATGTGAAGGTTACGATAATAAAATTATGTTTATGTTTATAATAATAGAAGCCCTTCATATAACACTGATGGAAACTTAAAAGTACCATAAAGCCTTTTTTATTTACTTCTTTTCAGGATTCTTACACACCGCCAACTGCGTCAGTGTGTAGTGTCAATATTTTTTCATATTACCTTATTTCATAGCCACACTTCATTTTATAAAACAGTTTACGTAAAATAAACCATTCTACAGGATATTTCCGCTAACGCTTCAAATAGCCCTCTTCTCCTATTAACTTCCTGAACAAAAAACCTATGAACAAAATTTGTCTCTAAAGGTCGTTTGATATGATAACAAATTTAGTATTACATTTAGTACAATAAAAAAGTGTGTGCATTACAAACATAAGTGACAAATTTAATAAAAATGTTACCAACGGTGCCTATAAAAGATTGTTATCATTCCAGGTGACCTTAGGCTTAGTTTTTTCGTCCAGACCTTTTAGGCCGTGGTTTTTAGCTTCTTTTGATTAGGAACCACTAAACGAATCAATTGCGACAGGAACCATCTGCAATCAACCCTCTTAGAAGCTAAAAATATGTCTAATTACTATTATCTTCGCGCACCATATTCTGGCTTCTACGCAAAAAAAATCACTTGATAGGATGCACTACAATATTGCAGGAAAAATATTGTAGCAGTCATTAATACAGTTTACCCGACCGCAGATTTTTGTTAATTATTACATGTTGTGGATCACGGATAATATTTTAAAGTTGTAGTCAAGTTTTTGTTGAATTGTTTTACATAAATGAAACATATTTTCGTTTAATGTTTGTGTGGAAATGTGCAGGATAAGATTGTGGTAGCTTTTCTCAAAATAAATAGTAGAAAATGGGTGAGTTTAATCATCACTTATCTGTACAGACGATTTTATTATCGAAACCTACCTAAATGTATGAACCAAATATTTCCTGTCCTAGGATTAGACCCAGATAGCATTGATTATTCACCAATAGATGTCACGACGAAAACTTGATTTTTTCTAATAAATCATCTGGTTTAATATTGTCAAATCATTTTTATTAGGTTCATCATTCATTCAGAATAATTTCTTCCGTTTATCTTTTTACTCCAAATTTGTCAAGTGGTTGGAGGGATGGTATCACATACCTGCGAAACTGCACAGGTATTGGTAACATTCTCGTGACTGACCAATGTTACCTGTAAATTGGAAAGCTGTTGGAGATACGAAAACATAAGAATAGTTATTGTTGTGCGTTCTACTTGTTCTATCAACTATTATAATTATAAGAACACCGCATACATATTCTGTTAGGCAATACAATCTTTAGAGCAATATTATTGCATTTTTTTTAACCTAAAGCTTGTACACTATTGTAGCAACCTTTGTAACAGATCATTGACTACTTTTACAATAATAACATATTTAATAGAAAGCTAGTCGTACATTCTCAAACGAATTGTAGTAAATTGTTCTACTATCGAATAATCCGTAGTGACACTGTGTGAGATGATGTATGCAAAGGTAGTGACAAAACAAAGGACTAACTCTCACAAAATTCTATTTATGGTATTAGGCGACCGGTTTCGTGTTTTGCCACCACATCATCAGACCAACTAGGAGGATTCTTTATAACATTTTCTTCCTCGTGGTTGAGCATATTTTTTAGGGGTAACATTTAATATCATATATTCAGATAGAAATACAATAGTGAACTACATAATAATTTATCCGTAAATAAGCCAATTGCAACTCGATGTGTTTCATTTCCTTCGTTTTAAGTTATCTCGTGTTCAAACATTTAATTTTCTTGACTATACTATACCTTAAGCAATATCAGCGAATGCTAAACAGCTTAAAGGATATTATTATTACGCAAGCTATCAAACATCTCCATACTACATACCTTCTTATATTTTTGTGCTTGTTAAATAGCAGTAAATTTACGCTAGAAATACAAACCGACTAAATTGAAACACCTTATAGGTAATACAGTAGTAACAAGTGAAAGTTCATAACAAAAGCGACAAAATGTAGCTTACAAAAATAGGAAAGTTCCTGTAAGGTGACGCTGGCATCTTAAAATCTTCAATAACAAGTAAATTACTGTTTTCAGCACTTTAACATTAAGATACACTTTTCACTTTAACAAACGTTTCAAAAGGATATCTTAAGGTAATTTATAAATTTAAACTACGTGTAAGTATTATGACACAGAGTAAAATTTGGGACGGCAACCCTTGTATTTTTAAAATAAGAACAATTTATACTAATAATTACAACCCGTTTATTTAATCTAACAAAATATATAGTTGCCCTAACAAAAATTATAGTTGGATTTAAGATAAAATGTTGCTGCACATATTTTACAGTAAAACTTTTCGCTATGCGGAGTTGATTTATCACAAAAATGTATAGTCAAATCTTGTTAAATTAAACTAAAACCATGTAGTAATTGTTTGGACCTTTTAAATTGTTGTGTTGTAAGATTCATTATTATTTTAAGAAAATGAAACAAAACAAAAAAGTATTCTGAAGAAGTCATTTATACAATTCGTCGAAATGTAATTATGGTTTTATGTCTATAAATGTCGACCTGAATGAAACTTTTAGAAATTCCAAAATGGCGCTACAATCAAGAACTAAATTTAAACTAATGTATATAACGTAATATTCATTCTGTTAGGGTAACAACAGTAAAATTTTATTAGCGACTTTTTTATTAAAAATCCGACTACACCACTGAATTCAGAAGGTCCTAAAATGGTTTCTACCAAAATTTCATTTCAATATATTTATTGATAAAAAAGTTATAAGAGGATCATGTTTCAAACTTTACATTGCATTATTTTATAAATCCGCACAAGGTAGGTCAAAGTTTCTTAAAAAAGCAACTAAAACTTAAATAAACAAATGAAATTCCTTACTTAGATTTACTTCAACAATTATCAAACCTAATTTATGCAGGGCAGTTAACAGCTAGATGGCCATGATTTATTAAAAAAGAAACTACTATCTAACGAAACGTCAAATCTCTGCTTCAAATTTCTACATAAAGTTATCTTTCGTAACCTCCCTTTGCTATCATTGCGTTTTAGTATTTGTTATAATGTTATTACCGCTCATTTACTGTAATTTGAATCATTTATGTTCATTATTAGTTATTACGTACTGCTTTAATCTTGTCTATATACAAAAAACATTGTTTACGCGATACCCCCTACAATGACAGCAGCGAATAAGAAATTATTTTCTTTAATTAAACGAAGACAACTTGACTCAAAATGTAGGCCAGTCCCATATAGAGACGGTTGAGAATATATATATAGCAGAATGGAGACATCTTTGAGCATTTTTTGAATTAAGATTATTTTATTATGAAAAAATCTAAAAGTAGAAACTCAAAATAATAATAGTTTTGTTTTACGTACGGTTTATTACTTTATAAACAATTAAACAATTTGCATAAAAATGGTTGCGTCTTTATCATCTCACAATTTTAAAACCAAGTGCAACGTGGTACTTAATTGTTGTCTTCTGCGCTATGTGGTGAGACATATTAGAATTGTCGTTCCTAAGAACGTGCTGGGAATGTAATTTATTTTTAATGGTAAACAAGTCGATAAATATGTGTGTAATATCAAAGGCACCATTTGATATTTGATTTTTGTTTAAAAATCGTGGCCATCTATCTGTTAGATGTCCCGCATATCGAATATTATAAACGTATTTCCAATGAAACTGTAATGTCTTCGAAAATACTGGAAATAAGTATGACGTTATTCATACCATTTTGAAGGTAATTTTACAAGGAAATTGATAGTTGTATCAAAAATTATAAGTCTATTTAAAAAAAAATAAATATTGCACGACATATTTAACACCCTGTATATATTTTTACATTATACCACCTTGAAACGTATAAAGTGTTCGTTTCTAAATTGACAGCAAAGAAAGTAACTCGCGACACTACAATTGTCTTTATGCTGGGTCTTAAAACCCCACAGTCTGCGACTGTCAATATTTTAACAGATTTTGTAATATAGCTAAAAGTAAGTATCGAAAGTACACATAACCATATATCACTGCAAAGATAATTTTGGTGACTATCATAGTGATTAATAAAAGATATGGCAATCTATTTAAAATAAAAAAGTTGAAGACGGTTGGGAAAATTTGGAACACATATATTTGAAAATAATGTTATAAAATTCAGTATACTATACACATACAACACACTAATAGCGCACCCATTAAAATAGTAAACAGTAAAACCGCACAGCAGGTTATAGTCAGCGGAAGTCAGATGTGGATTGTGGACGAAGTTCATTGGATCTTCTTATTACTCTTGTCGTTAATATTTCTTTTTGATCTCGTATCGTAGTATTTCAGAATCTGGCGATGCGAATTTTTATTGAAGAATATCAATCATGTGAACAAGAAAACCAGTAAATCGCGTAAATAAGCACTAATAGTATATTGAGTGATAATTAGAATTGCTCACTAGCGCCAACGGGCAGTGGCGGAGGTTCGATACAACCCTCAGTATAACTGCGAGTCTTAACCAGATCTCTTGTGTATACATGTACGCTATCGTAAATACTATTTCGTAGTTCTACATTTGTTTTAAAAATGTTGCCTACGTCGCGAAAACGACCAATGTTGGACAAAGTTACAGAATTTATAGCAGAAATGCCTGACCTAAATTATGATGGCGTTAAAATTCAATGTGTAGTTTGTAATATCCCTTTAATGTGTTGGTCCAAAAGGGATTGTCAACGTCATGTAAATAGTACACAGCATTTAAAAAAAAAAAAAATGGCACACGACACTATAACAAATTTCAATTTAATTTATGTGTTATCTTTATTGCATGTAATCTACCGTTTAATTTACTAGACAAGGAAGCATATATCTTCTTTTGGAATAAATATTCTGCAAATTACCAAGTCGGGCATCGTTACAAAAAATTGTGCCATCTGCTCGTGAACATGTTGAAAAAAGAACTAAATCGGAGTTGAAAGATAAAAAACTGTGGTTATGTGTGGAAGAAACAACAGATCGTAAACAACATTATGTGGTTAATGTGGTATGTACAATGGAACCCGCATCAATCGTCACCTTCAATTCTATTAGCTTCCAGAACGTACAACGATGTACTGCTGAAGTAATTTCAAAGTTAGTGTTAAATACATTGGAAAAATTTGAACTTTCAACAAACCAACTGTTGATATTTATGAGTGATGGTGCCGCAAACATGCTTTCTGTACGCCGGTCTCTTAAAAAACATTGTGCTAACTTGTTACATATTACGTGTAAAATTCATGCTTTCAGTCATGTGGCAGATAGTATTAGAAAATGTTATCCTGAGGTAGACGCTTTAATAGCGCATACAAAAGCAGTGTTTGTCAAATCCCCAAAACGTATTCGCAAATTTCACAGACTGTGCCCCCGTATGCCTGAGCCACCAGAACCTATTCTTACACGTTGGGGAACATGGTTACAGGCCGCGTTTTATTATCATAAATATTTTGAGAATATTAAGAACGTGGTTTTACAATTCGATCCAAAGGAAAGCCAGTCGAAATTTCAAGATAGTCAGGTTAAAACGGATTTAAAAACTATTCGGAACAATTACTTCGGACTAGTGGAGGCAATAAAAAAATTACAAAATCCTTCGGTGTCGTTAGTGGAATCTCTACAAATAGTGCAACATGTTCACGCACAGCTATGCGCGGTAGAAAACGCAAAAAGTGTTTGTGTTCTAGAAAGGTTTGAAAATGTTTTGGAGAAAGATTCTGATTTTGGCACATTAAGACAAATTTGTGAAGGTGCGTCAACAGAACCGTTAAGTTGTTCCAAAGATTATTTTAATTACGCAAATATAACGTCACTAGATGTAGAACGTTCGTTTTCTGGATATAAACACACTCTTTCCTCACGCCGCACTCGGTTTGCCGAAACAACTGTGGAAACATATCTAATGTTGTAGATATTTAACAGACATTATTTACTTTATGATTTCACGAAAGACTCTTAAGAGCGCCCGCCACTGGCTGTTAGCGCAAATTGAGCAACTCTAGTGATAACAGTATGTGGTGCTCATAGCCTTGAAAATAAGTAAGCAATACATAACTTCACAATAAAAATTACAAGCATACATTAAATATTGCACATTAGAGTTACTGACAACATAGGTAGTAAGTTTACAAAGCGCGATGAAGTTTACATTATTTTGCATGTAATTGTTCTTAATCCCTTTTTAAAGTGTGTAGTGTGTGCACTACGTTGCGCAACATTTCCCATTTGTCCACGATAGTCAGAGTGGTAAAGTTGGGAGATACTATTTTCCCAAATAACTTTTGTAATCAAGGAGGAATGACAACTGCAGTTCTTGGATAAGACCGTCGTGTTAGTAATTCCTCCATCCAAATAATGACATACAGACTTTAAGCGTACCTATAACACCTTTCTTCAAATCAACATTGCGCAACGTTTTGTTGTACAAATTGTTGGATAGTCTAGTTCCGTGGGGTTCGATTTGAGGATATGAAATAATTTTTATTTGACGCGTTTTTTTTCTAAAATACATTTTCAAGATATGCAACTGATGCAAAATGCATTCATGTAGATTCACGTAGATGTAGAATTCCATGATGTTCGCTTATTCGATATTAATTTAACGATAAAACGAACGGATATGCCAACATTTTGCTATGCGTAGACACACAACTACGATGTGTTACTTATTAAGTATACATTAGATGAAGTTCGCAACTTGAATCTGTAATTCTATTTGTAAGAAATATAAGAAATCGGTCTGCTACATGTTAAGCGTCGAAGTACAGCAACGTGCATATATTTTATACCAATAAAAATTCAATGAATTTATATTTCATAAACAGATTGTAGAAATTGAGAATCGATAACTTACAATTAGTATTTCGCTTAAAGAAAACCTAAAAAAGAATAAATAGATACAATTAGCTATCGTTTTCCCGGCTAAATAATCTCAAACATTCTCATTTCAACTCACACTAACGTCTTGTTAGTGCTGTTTAAATCACCATTTCTAAAATTCCTTAATCAAATTATTTCGTTAAATAATTTTCTAGTACATTTTAGGTCATTATTCATTCAAATATTAAGTTCAATCCAATTAATTTTTATATGCAAGGAGTGGTGAGCAAAGTATTAAGTAAACTGAAGTATTTAAAATTAGTACCAACAATACACATGAAAAAAGTGCCTAGTAACAATAACCAAAAATTAATGGTAATACAGCTTATGGTATTGGTGAAATCACTCGCGGCAAAAAACAAAACGAGAAACGGGACAGCGTTAGCCGACGGGCATGTTTCTGCCTACTCGGCATCATCAGCATGGCTTCAAATACAACCCTTTCTCGCCGTTGTTTTTCACCTCTCGGGTTTATATCATTATTCTCCACAAACAGCACCAACATATTTTTCTTGTCATGCCGTCTAGAAAGCATTTTTTCATGTGTACATTCGGTGATATAATTTAAAATATATTGTATTAAAACAGAACGTTTATTACATTTAAAAACATCTCGTGTTCAAAAATAATTTTGTTAAATGTAACATAGGAATATAAAACTATTTGAACAATAAAATATTCACGTTTTTCGTCAAATACAACGGACAGTTAGGGAATTGAGTTGGAATAGCATTTTCTTTAAGCCTAGGATTTTTTAAACTTACAGTTATAGTTTCACCGGTCCTTGAATCTGTAGCTGTTGAAAAATTAATAAATCTTCTTTTGCAAAATGTAACTCACAAACAAAACATACAAAATAGCCGACGTCACAGTTTTTAGGTTATCCCGTTTCAGAAAAGGTTTTATCGCTTATAGAACACTAGAAAAACATTACAGGTATCATCAATAAAGTACGGAAATATCACTACACAGCATTTTTTTTTAAATAAAACCAATATAATTTGGATAAACCAATTCAAAACGCAGAGACGGTCTGAACGTGTAAACGCGTTTATGGCTGATCGATGACCTACTACAAAATACGTCACAGCCTGCTGACGTTAAAGCCGTTTTGGCTTCTAGTTTTGGTGGCAACGGTTTCGGTCGTTGTTTTCTAGATGGCATGACTATATCTCTTGGCGTTAGGTGGCGCCAAGAAATATATTTTAGTGCTGTTTGTGGAGAGTAGTGACATAAATCCGAGAGGTGAAAAACAACAGCGAGAAAGGGTCGTGTTCGAAGCCACGCTGGTGACGCCGGGTAGACAGAAACATGTCCCTCCTCTAACGCTGTCTCTTTTCTCGCTTTGTTTTTTGCCGAGAGTGATTCCACCAATACCATGGTATTGGTTATTAGTGCCAACGTTTTGTCCTCTGACCCACCTAAAAACGTTTTGTATTCATTAGTATAACAAAATAGTAATTTACGAACTGCAACCAACAGCTTCATTTTATTCAATTAAAGGTATAATTAAGCGATTTTTGATCGATTTAAAAAGAGACTAGTCCGTTGCTAATTCGTTAGAAAATTGAAATCTACGGTTAATCCTTATTATTATACAGCGTGTCCATTTAGTGGGTTGGTGGACGATAATTCCTTCGCTGAGCAATTTAGAAAAAGTTTTCAACAAAAATTATTCAGAGACAAGTTCTGCACAGCGTAATATTATATGGAAGTACGCAGGTGTACAGTTTCCGTTGCGCACAATACAAGTTTGATTTCTGAAGTGGAACACCTTGATATTAATGCGCTTTTGGATGTCTCTCTTTAATCATCATATCAACTTTCTTCGGTATTCCCTATACCTACCTAGCTTAATTCTTGAAATAATTGAGATAAAACACTAAGGAGTATGGCGATCGTTAGGAACTAACACGTGATTGAAACTATCGGGATGGCGACCAAAGTTTTAGAAAAAATTGAGCTCTTCTAAATTTCACCAATATTTCGCTTTTATTTTTAAAGCTTCATTAGGGTCAAAAATGAGATAAAATAAATAGCCAAACTCGTGAACATAAAAATTCAAAGATGTACATATTAGGAGCTTTGACTGATAAATGAAATGAAAAAATGAAAATTCATCATGCTGACGAAGCTTTAAGAATAAAAGCGAAATATTGGTGAAATTTAAAAAAGTTACATTTTTTCTAAAACTTTGATCACCATTCCAACAGTTTCAAACACATGATAATTAAGATATGTAATTTGAGATTTTTGTTTCTCTCAATGTCGATACCGTAGACACTAGGGCTGTTGCTCGAAACTGGGTACCCAGTTACGGATACCCAGGTACTCGACATTTTTATCATCGGTTCTACCCGATTTCGAGTATCCGGGTGTCCGGTTCTAGAACCGAGTACCCGGGTAACCCGGAACCAAATAGTTCGCTGGACGGGTGCTCGCTTTTTGAAAATGGCAGTTTTCGACAGCCCTATTAAACGCCTTACATGTTACACCAGTGATTCAAATTTTATTCGATTGAGTATTTCTTGAAGTGTTCGCCAGTACATCGTAATGCACAATACACGCTTTTATATCAAATGGATTCTATAAGGTTGCCATCGAAATTGTTTCCATGTTTCATTCACGTTATTTCAATTTTTCTAACAATAAGTGGAACACTATTTATTTTTCCAGAATCTGATAGAAAAACTCTTCTAGAATTTTTTTATAGAAATTTCCCTATATACCTAAAATGCGTCCTTCAATAGTAAATTACATATAAAACTATGCAGATAAGTTTCTTACTAAAATACAGAGACTACTGTCAAAATACTATAAACTTTTGTTCTTCTAAAGATATTCGTTAAAAATAATCTGAAAGATTTATTTTCTGCGGACAATTTCAACAAGCTGTAATGTAATTCTTTGTTTTATGCTAAACATTTGCTAACATTTTAGAAGTAATATATTGTATAATGTTGGAGTTAGGTGTTACGTCATCAAATTTTTTCGTATACATTTTTATTTAGCTAAATTGCCTAATTGTTGTTGGCGTATTGTTAGGCAAAGTGTCGGGTTATGAAATACATCTCGCACTCATATGCATCGATTACAATGTTCATTAACTGTCCCTACTAGAGTTTTGCCGAATCCAGAAATGTTCCAACCTCCAGCAGGGAGGAATTGACACTGGACCTACGCTTTTACTTCCTTATCCAAGAAGAAGGCCTTTTATTCGTAATTAGAAACCAGCCGGCTGGGATTTGAACCCGCGTCGTTCGGATCGAAGAGGTTATAGAGGGGTTATAGAGCGTTTGCACGTTTTTAAACTTTGTGACAATTTTGTGTGAAAGCACAGAATATGCGATGTTAAAATAAAATATACTTAGCTTTTTATTAAGAATTTTAGTATTTCGTTGATCTATCACGTGCTTTTACAACAATTTTTATTCTTTTCGACATTTTAGCCACAAAATTGCAACATAACTCAGTCTAAATCGAATTCCACTCTTCCAGAGTTCTGGAGGCACATTAATATTGACCAATGTCCCATTTTACAACGTACCACAGATCCTCAATGAAAGAATCTGGAGTGAAAGTCTGAAGGCTACAGTGACCAATCCAGAAAACGGACACCATTGTCGGTGAACCAGTGCGTTGTCGTGCGCGAACGGTGGTAAGAAATGTCATCTTGTTGGTAATAATAATCAAGCATATCTTCCTCAAACAATAGAACAATTGACGGCTTCTAGTGACACACAATCAAATGAACAACAAGTATAAGTGTGTTATTCAGTTGGTTGTGCGTTCCACTTTGGTGAGTTGGTAGCCTTCCGCTTTATCTAGTATATTCTGCAGACTTGTTCTGTCAATTTTGCTGCCGTTTTATCCTCATGCCATAATCACGTCTCCACCTCGTGGTTTTCTGTAACTTACGCCAGTTTTAACTTAAATTATTTTAATGTTTTTATAGTTAACTTTTCTTACACTCTTGATTTCCGTTTTGGAAGCTCGTCGTTGTCTGAATCAATGTGCATTAACTGCCCGAAGATGTCCCATAAAAGTGTGGGCGAAACTTGGCAGACGTGGTTCCTACCCGGACATATCCGTACTTACTGCAGTAAATTATTCTCATGTTATAACAGAATAATGTTCAAACAAAACAGAACTTATTGTAGAAGTACACATTAAAAACGTGCTTTGCAACAATAATCAGGGCAGTGCTAATAATAAATAGATCACGGTATTAATGGAATCACTACCGATAAAAACAATGTCACAAGAGAATACCACTGTCGCTTTTGCTGATGATGATAGCTTGGCTGTGGAAATGTGCGTCCAGTACGAGTTAATTTTTGTAGTAAGGGTTTTAGTGAACTGTTTCACTATCACTTTTTGTTCCTATCCGCATCTCAGCTTATGCCACTAATCTTCAAATACAGCAATTGAAATATTTCTTGGTGCCACCTAGTTCCAGTAGTTATAGTCATGCCGTCCTAGATAGTAGAAACCGGAAGACAGATGCCACTTACCCATACAATAACGTACAACGTTTCATAAACATTTTCAAAAAATACCGGTTAATGTAATATTTTTTTCTTATTACTATTTACCGTGTGTACTAATTTAACTATAGTTCTTTAAACATATAATAAATAATAAAAAAAATAAATAATTTAATTATACTGTAATATACGAGGGTGTAACTAAGCTTACAAATATATATTATTTTTCTACAAACTCTCCCGCCCTAAAAATACATTTTTCCCATCGGATTGGGAGCTTTTTATTCTATCATCGTAAAAACTCTTCGGACGGTCGTGTAGCCATTGGAGCACAAACGGTTCCAGCGCTTCGTTGTCGTTGAAACGCTGGCCTCCAAGCGCTTCTTTGAGGGGTTCAAAAAGATGGAAGTCACAAGTCTGGACTATAGGGTGGATGTTTCAACGTTTCCCATCCTAATGCATCCACTTTTTGCATCGTGGCGTTAGTGATATGAGGTCTGGCGTTGTCATGCAGAAGAATGACACTTCTGGCCGATTGCTTCTTCCTTTTCCTTCGAAATGACAATTTCGCGGCATTCAGTACTTCACAATAACATTGCGCATTAATTATGCGTCGATCGTGAAGAAAATCAACGTGAAAAGCACCTTACCGATCAAAAAATCTGTTGCCATTACCTTTCCGGCTAACAACCACGTCTTTGCCTTCACCGGTACCCTTTTCACGCCCTCTAGAAAATTTGTTGTGCCATGCAAACACACGAGTTCCTGACAGGGTGTTGTCCGCGAATTATGTCTGTAATCGCCGCAAAATTTCGATTGGGTTCACCCCCTTCTTAGCCAAAAACTTGATGATAATCCGCTGCTCCACGGAGACATGCACTTCTTCCTCGCTCATGGTTTCTTTTGATACTAAAGGGACCCGAAAGAGTTGCGGTCAGTTCTCCCCTCTCCCTAACGGTACAGGCTACCTGCGCATCAACCCCTTCCAGGTCTAGAAGCCTTCCGGAATTATTAAAAAAATCAGTCCCGTTTATATTTGATACAGCCTCGTATAAGAAAAAAAACCTTTTCATTAGTTCATTTACTTGCTCCTAATTTTAATTTTTCCTTGAAAGTTTATTTGTTAAATAAATATTTTCTTATGGTTAGAAAATCCAAGATAGAAAAATGTTTCTTCCAAGTAAATCGTTTAGTTTTAAGTTAAGAAGATAAAGGAAATATTAAAGGTAGGAATGACAAAAATCTCATAAGATCTCACAAAGCAACCTATACAGTGAGATTCTATGGTCCCTTCCTTTTTTCTCTGACTGCTGTAATTGCCAGACTCATTTCTTCTTCACTGTACTACTTTTTTTTTACAAACGCAGCGTTGATTTCCTCCTGGCATTCTAAGACAGAAAATGGAAAGCTTTCATAGAAAACATGTGAAGAAACAAACATAGAATAGTGGTATTCCATATTCCCAACAACCCACATTGTAAACTTTTTAGATTAGATTTCGTTACATATTAAAAAATAATAAATGGCAGTAGTATTTTTGTAAAACCCATTTCACGTACTAGTCAATAGTAGCAGACACATAATTAATAACAAGCTACGAAAGCAAATAATCACTCGTATGTACTTACCTGTTCAAGTTTTAAAAGTTCACGACTCGTTTGATAGATGTAACGACATATATAGTATTATTGAGAAACCTTGGTATTCCATATTACCAACATATTCCATATTTGCATCTTTTACTCCATAGGATATATAGCATCGTTGGATTGTACTTTCGGTTATCTTTCCAAAAACGTCAAAATATGCAAGGTGTTCTATTTAAAATAAGAAAGTTGACGTAATTTCCGGTCACACCGGAAATGCAATTGAACTGCTGATAACGCCAAAAGTTAGTTCATAAAAATTAGAAATCGACCTGCTTTTTTTTTAAACGCTACCTTCTATCCTTCAAAAGTTAGTATGGGGGGGGGGGGGGGGGCACTCACTGTATAGTATTTCTTGGTAATACATTCTAGCTGCCATATAATGTAAACATTTTGCAAAATAATAATATTTACAAAATTATCACACGCAGTTAATACGCAATAAACAATAACTTGGAATAAATTTGAACTTTTACAATTTACATTGTTCCTTGCAACAAGAAATACAATTATGCCAAATACATAAATGGAAAAGTATAATGCACCATTTATTTCAAATTTATCAAAATTTGATGCCTCGAGTGTTATACATATACCATACTATTTCTTGCATATGTAAACTTTTCTCTATATTCATCTTTATTTTCAACAACCAATTGCGTCAGAAGACGATTTCAAAAACATTTGTTCTTTGATGAGTAGATCTTCAAATCGATATCAGTATGTTTACCGTTGTTCGTATCAGAAAAAAAATGTAAGGGAAATGTGCCCTCTATAAAAGCCAATTTTGTAAAGCTTTATTATCCCCAATGTAATTTTACATTGTATTTCATTTTTAAGAGTATGATTCACAGAATTCGCATACGTATACTTGCCATGAAAGCGCACTTACTCATAAGCGCTTACACATAAATACAAATGCGTACGTTCATCTGCCTGCATGTGTTAATTTTAATTACAATCCTATTTTTGTCGCTGCAACAGTATTCCTTTCTTGCTTTAATGCTATCCTAAAATGGCCGCTGCTTGGGCTATTCGCTAAATTAAACCATACGCGGTCTCGCCGATGCACATCATATCTTCAATTCTTCTCAATTGTCCGTGAATTGCTGTAGTTGTCGAAACAGAATCAAGTAAATTTAGTGTGTGCTATTTTTATTTTCTGTTTCTTTTCAATTCTATGTATGATTTAGGACCGCTCATAAATTGCAAGCGAAAAATAGCCTTGGCCTAAATACTTGTGCCTCTGTCTATCTAAAGGAAAATAATAATATGCTTCAAGTAGCAACATAAAAAACGCTTGTGTTTCTTTCTTAATTAAATTACACGTGCAATAAGAATATTAAAACTTTACTTATATTTTTGTTTTTCCTCTTATTAATCAATCCGCTAATAAGTCGATTAATTGAGAATAGTAAAAAGGAAAAAAAACTGTGCAATAAAATACAATAATTTCATTAAAGCACCAACTTCATTTGTCAACAGAGAAACTCATACAAATAAAACAGTGTGGTAATTGTTTATGTATTTTATAAAACATAAATGCGAAAAAGTAATAAAAAAAAATGATATACCAGGTGCGCTTTCAGTGTATCAGCGTGGAAACTACCAAAGATGGAGAAATAAGATTTGCTGTACATATACAGCATAGGGCGTTTTGAGCATAGGGCAAAAGTACCTCAAGTAAACAGAACAGAAAATCAATCGAACGTAGATATTTGATTATTCAAAGATTATGTAAAATATTTTTTGAAGACATTACTTCCGATTATGCCGAAAGTGGATGTCAACTTTCTTATTTTAAATGAAATGTCTATTATTTTACCACAAATTTGGATTCCCCTCGAAATTCTGAAACAATATTGTATGCAATTACCTACACCACACTGCAAGAAAATCGATTTTATCCAAAAAAATGACAGTTGCACTGTTAGCTTTAATTATACATATGTTTATTATGAACTATGCTAGTTATGGAAGAATTGTTTCGTTAAACTAACGTAGAAGGCCCGTATTATTAACAGTTGTATCAATAGACTGAAAGCACTATATAGGGTGCTTAAATTTTTGAATCAAATTTGGAATCAACAAACAGCAAAATTTTTTCAAATAGCAGCCCCATCAAGTAAGTATCAATTCTATGGAAAAATTACACAAGTTGTACACTTTGTGTACAATATCGTATGTCGAAAACGTGTCGTTACTGTGAATTTTTGCAAATATCGTTAAATTTGTTGATAAGAAAAAGGTGAACAACAAAAAAAACAATTAATTATAAAAAGAAATTACAAAACGGAAGTCATACATATGTTGACGACAACGATTCAGAAACAATGATTCTACAAACTCGCTAAAGGACGCAGAAATTGTTCTTACCCCCTTCCGTGTTATCTACTTATTCGGATGATATCATCTACTGGGCTGCAGCTCGCGCATTTAAATATCCGCCCTTTGTTGTCTTGAATCCTCCACGCTCCGAAGTTAATAAATAATTCTAGTTACGATATCTTAGTCTTGACTGAGACTTGGCTTTTACATAATGTAGATTCTTGTTTGCTGGGCATAGCCAATTATGCGCTGGTGCATCGCCACAGAGAGTCGAGGGGTGGCGGGATGCCTTTTTATATTAGTAATAAAATTCATTATAAGGTTATTAACACCTCCAATGCAGTTGAACAATTATGGATTTCACTTGCGGTGGATGAAATACACTTTTCCATAGGTGTTGTAAATAGGCCGCCAACATATAACCACTCCAACTTCATTAATGAACCAGAACATACTCCTTCTGAAGTTATACCAATCTGCAATAAATTACTTTTTATGGGAGATATTAGTATTGATCTCCTTGTAAATTCGACTAGATTAATTGCTCTGCTGGATATGTTGAGTCCGGTTGGCTTAGATCAGGTCGTTGATTCGCTTACGAAAAGCTCAAATAACAGCGAAACATGTACATCTGATCCTGAAATTATCCAAAATGTGGGTGTTGTCAGCGTACATGGCATGTCTGATCATAAATTGAATTGCAATTTGAAATTTAATAATATACGTACATTTCCTAAATATAAAATTTTAGGGTATTCTAATTTCTTTAATTATGATCGTTTTTTAAAAGATTTGTACTAGATACGTTTATTCATTATCTTTGATCTACTTGATGTAGACGAACAAACATTTTTCCTAATAGAAAACTTGCTAGCTGTTACCCCAAAATATGATTTATTTAAATTTCATTCTATTTATCTTCATCCTAAAAGTAGAAATGGAAGTTGCAATAGAAACGACTAATGTTTATCAAAAACGAATAATACTATGTACGTTATTAGAAAATCAAATAAAGAGATATCAAAGAATTATAACATTTTATTCTTTCTTAAATGATATAGTTAGCAAATGTTTCTATAGATTGACACCTACCACTAGACTTGCTCAATTTGCGCCAACAGCCAGTGGCGGGCACATCAAAGTTTACACAAAATAAATGGTCAGAAAGTCTTAAGAGTCTTCCGTAAAATCACAAAGTGAATAATGTCTCTTAAATATCTGCAACATTAGATATGTTTCCTCAGTTGTTTCGGCAAACCGAGTGCGGCGTGAGGAAAAAGTGTGTTTATATGCAGAAAACGAACGTTCTACATCTAGTGACGTTATATTTGCGTAATTAAAATAATCTTTGGAACAACTTAACGGTTCTGTTGACGCACCTTCACAAATGTCTTATTGTGCCAAAATCAGAATCTTTCTCCAAAACACTTTCAAAGCTTTCTAGAACACAAACATTTTTTGCGTCTTCTACCGCGCATAGCTGTGCGTGAACATGTTGCACTATTTACAAAGATTCCACTAACGACACCGAAGGATTTTGTAATTTTTCTATTGCCTCTACTAGTCCGAAGTAATTGTTCTGAAAAGTTTTTAAATCCGTTTTAACCTGACTGTCTTTAAATTTCGACTGGCTTTCCTTGATAGCCGCAGCTTCCTTTGGATCGAATTGTAAAACCACATTCTTAATATTCTCAAAATATTTATGATAATAAAACGCGGCCTGTAACCATGTTCTCCAACGTGTAAGAATAGGTTCTGGTGGCTCAGGCATACGGGAGCACAGTCTGTGAAATTTGCGAATACGTTTTGGGGATTTGACAAACACTGCTTTTGTATGCGCTATTAAGGCGTCTACCTTACGATAACATTTTCTAATACTATCTGCCACATGACTGAAAGCATGAATTTTACACGTAATATGTAACAAGTTAGCACAATGCTTTTTAAGAGACCGGCCTACAGAAAGCATATTTGCGGCACCATCACTCATAAACATCAACAGTCAGTTTGTTGAAAGTTCAAACTTTTCCAATGTATTTAACACTAACTTTGAAATTACATCGGCAGTCCATTGTTGTACTCGTCTGGAAGCTAATAGAATTGAAGGTGACGATTGATGTGGTTCTATTGTACGCACCATTACATTAACCACAGAATGTTTTTTACGATCTGTTGTTTCGTCCACACATAACCACAGTTTTTTATGTTTCAACTCCGATTTATTCTTTTTTCAACATGTTCACGAGCAGATGGCACAATTTCTTGTAACCATGCCCGATTTGGTAATTTGCAGTCCGAATATTTATTCCAAAAGAAGACATATGCTTCCTTGTCTAGTAAATTAAACGGTAGATTACATGCAGTAAAGGTAACACATAAATTAAATTTAAATTTGTCATAGTGTCGTGTGCAATTTTTTTTTAAGAATGCTGTGTACTATTTACGTGAGGTAAACAATCCAACATTAAAGGGATATTACAAACTACACATTGAATTTTAACGCCATCATAATTTAGGTCAGGAATTTCTGCTATAAATTCTGTAACTTTGTCCAGCATTGATCGTTTTCGCGACGTAGGCAACATTTTTAAAACAAACGTAGAACTACAAAATAGTATTTACGGCAGCGTACATGTGTACACAACAGATCTGGTTGAGACTCGCAGTTATACTGGGGGTTGTGTCGAACCTCCGCCACTGCCCGTTGGCGCTAGCGAGCAACTCTACCTATTACATTGTATATAAATTCAATTGTTACTCTTACATCTCCGTATACTTTGATACAGTTCCTTTGTAAAATGCATAATGCAATGTTCGTACCTGCATATTAAGGCTGTTATTTTATACAAATATGCTTGGAATTATTTTATATCAGATAACCAAATATATATTGTATTTATTAGGAAAAAAAGAAAATTCTATAATCTATTGTTATGTTATGTTCAACGTTGTATTTACGATGACAACAACTTCTCTCGGTTGCCACTTCGGTACTGACCAAATGTCAGGCTGGCCACTCGTTGGCAACCAAATATCCCTCTTGCGGGGATAATGGGAAATTTCTTCGTTACCATCCCCCCTCAGCCAACCGTCCTTGGGGCGAGGACGGTAGAATTTAATTATAAGTCCAGATAATGACGAGTGTGGGGTATCATGGACAAATCTACTCGTTTATTAAGTTTTTCTCGTTTTTTAAGTTTTCTATTCACGTATTTCTTCCAAATTAATGTAAAAATCGTCTGGAATAAGCAACAACATAAACTGCAAAGCACAACAGATAATATTTCATCAATTAAATCTTTATCTGAAAGGTTTCTATAAATTAGCAGTGGATTTTCTATTTTAAAGCTTGTTGGTGACAGTTCGTACCACAGAATCATCAACAAACAACCTCTGGTTAAGTCACTGCATTCGTTCTCGTATGCTAATATCATTTGATAGAAAGTCATCGAAAAGTTAGTTTTTATTTGGGTAAATTATCAAAATTGGCGGTGAAAAAAAACAATCGGCGGTCTTTCGCGATTTAAAATAAAAGAAAGAGGAACGACGCCCTACATTTTCATCAATCTTTATTCGGCCTTGGTTGAATCAAAGTTTGTCTTGAATCCAATCCAAAGATAAGTGTTCGTTGTGTATTCAAAATCGTTATTAGAGAAGTAAATAGGGTTGAATATCCAGAGCAGGCAGTTCCTGTGGTGGGTATATAAACAGAATGTTTATATACATTGGCGTCGTTCGAAAGTTTAAAGGTTAGTTAATTTAAAAATCTTAAAATTCGTTAATTTGATTTTACTAAGTTGGAAATTTATTCTAAAATTGCCGCAAGGGTATCTAGGGATACCCCCGAACCTGCAAAAATCATTTATTAGAGTTAAATTAGAAAATTTAACAAAAATTTAAGTAAAACCCCCGAGAAATATATTTCACTATATATTTGAAACAAATCAAAAATTACAAAAATTCTCTCTTGGAATGCTAACTCTCTCTTAGTAAACTTTAATGGATAGAAAATTCTTTTAGAAAGTCACTAAAACTCTGACGTATAGATTAATGCTACATAAGGCATTAATAGTGTTGTCTGACACCTCTAGATCTTTTTCCAGAGCAAGCGTTATGTTTCCTATTCAGATTGTTTCCAATTTACATGAATGCTTTTACGAAAAGCACCATAACAAATTTTTAATGTTAATATCGTATACTTCTATCTTATGAAACACTACGATTCCATCTTTACTGATGCAAAACAAATTAACCTTACTTCAACTGTACACAATATACATGGTCGGGCTTCCTCTTTATATCAATGAATATTTAAAGTTGTGTACTCCATCTGAAACAATCATTCGTCTTAATGTCCTCATACTTGGTAAATGTAGTACTTTGCTTACATATTCATATATCTTTGGTCCCAAGAAATATAGATTTAAAGCAAATACCTAACTTTGCATCTTTGTGTTCTGCGTGAGACTCTACAATGAATGCTAATTCACTAATTCAGGAGATAACAATGTCACATAGTTAAATGAAATGTTTAAATCACCAGGAACACTTGTTGGAGTTTTCTGAACCTTCAGCTTTGAGAGCTATTTTGAGCTTATATTTCCTACGTGAATTTGAGCCCCAGATTTTGCCTGATTTACAATCCCATGTCACTTTGTAGCCGCATTATAGTTATATAAATATGTGTAATGACATCAAATATTTTTAAATCTTCTTGATGAGCTTCTGTGACCATTTTAGTTTCGGAATCCACTTGTATCTGATATACATATGTGCTGTTTTGTTACAGGAAAATTAAAAGTTCAAAGTTAATGAAGAGAATATCATAACCTCAAAAGTATGCATACAAATTCACACGAACCGCCACTAGCACTGTGATTGGTCGGTTGTATTTATATAACGCCGTGGTAGTACTATAATTTCACGTGTGTATAGCTTGGCCGTACATCAATTATTAATTTTACCTTACACCGCTGTGTGAACGGTCGTATTTAATTGCATTGTGCGAACATTCTTAATTCCTACCTTACCCCCGAGATACCCTATGTGAACGCTACTTTAGCCTCTAAATTGGTAGAAAAAAAGTAACTCGCGACGCTGCAACTGTCTTTGTGCTAGGCCTTAAATCGCCAGAGCCTGCAACCGTCAAAATTTTAACAAAATTCGTGAGATAGCTAAAAGTAGTTATCGAAAGTAGAGCTCTGCACGAGCTAGGAAAAGTCCGGCCCGCCGTGCCCGCCCGGGCCGACGAACGGGCTCGAGCGGGCCTCGTCTCTTTTCATTGCGGCCCGGGCCAGGCCGGGCTTAAAATCGTACGGGCCTGACGGGCCAGGAATGAATATAATGTATGCAGTAAATGCTGTTTAGTTTTTACGCTATCGTTTGTATTAACAATGTTAATGTATGCAATGTTATGTTACGTGTTCTTTTGGTTTCATGCAATATAGTATACAAAGACAAACAAAATAAATGTTTAGAAATAGACAGTGAAGATATAATTCCTTAAGCAGGCTAAAGTTATTTAAACGAGCCAAACGGGCTTAAATTTCCTAACAGGCGGGCCGGGCAGGCCTTGTGCCGAGGTAATGAAGGCAACGGGCGGGCCGAGCGGGCCCACTCCATACTGCAACGGGCCAGGTACGGGCCGGGCCATGAAAAATAAACCCGCGCAGTGATCTAGTCAAAAGTACACATAACAAAATGATAAATAAAAACTATAGCAATCCATTTAAAATAAGAAAGTTGAAAGCGGTTGCAGAAATTTGGAACAACCTGTATATTTGTAAATGATTTTATAAAATACCCTATGGTATACTATACCTATACGTACAGCAAATCTCATTTCTCCATCTTTGGTAGTTTTCACGCTAAATTCCACCGACATACTAATGGCCCACCCGATACTTCTATAAATATACCTATGTTAATAATTAATAAAAACTAGGAAAAGGTGTAATGATGGTCTAATTCTCACAATAACTCTTTAATAACACAGTGTTACCGGTTTAGGCCAATATCAACTCATCCTCAGGCAGGCTGAAAGTAATCCGATATAGCTATAATAGATTGTGTATTGGCTAATAGATAATGTATAATTTCTTTATATAATTACAATATTGTTTGTTTTCTTCTATTACACAAATGAATAGTAATAATAAATGAACCTTGTGGAAACAACTAATGAGATGCAAATGTAAGTTAAAATAAATTACTGATGATTTATAGTATAAATTCTAAAATTGTAACAGAAATAATTAGCGTTAGTAAATCAGGAAGAACAATTATTTGTAAAAATCTAGAAAATATTTTTTTATAAGAATACTTACAGTTAACATAATGCAGGTAAATGTCGAATTTAATAAAAAATTATAACTTAAACGTGTAAAATATACTCACAATTAGTATGGAATAAGAGGATCACTTGTAAAGATATAGTTAAATATGTAAGAATTTGGTGTAAAAAAGGATGAACACAACATATTAAAACCGGCTTTACAATAAAACATAAAAGAATATACCTTGAGTAATTTTATCTCCCTTGCGAGTTATTTCCTCTCCTCTGTGAATGTATTACAACAATTTATATATGTATATAAGATTTAAATTTAAAAGAATTTAAGAAAAATCGCCGGTGACATCTATCGTTTGAAGAGGATAATATATAACAAAAAGTAAAAGTATGTAGAAAACCATATATGGCAACTACATATGTATTAAATAAAACTTCAAAAGAAGGGGTCGCATCAAAATTTAGTTGGGCATTAAGGAAAAGCTGCCTGTTGTATTAATAAAAAGTTTTGTAATTTTTTTTTGCTTGGAAAAGGCTGTGGTTACCGCCAGAACGTTGCAACGTACAATTATTTACGAACAATAAATCGCTACTCAAGGGTTAATCGCTTTAATCGGATATTGAATAATAATTTCGAGCATCTCTAAATTTATTAAAATGTTAGTAATGTTATTTGTGTCATGTGTGTTTGTTATCGTGTGTTCTGCATTGATCGTCTACATTCTGTTTAGTCCTTTGTTCCTTTATTTAAAAAATAAATGTACTTCCAGCTTTCTTATTTTAGCTTCCCAATGTTTTTCGAGATCAGGTTTATTTTTAACAAAATAAAAATAATTGTTTATTTGAACCAATGTTTAATGTTTTTCTATATTACAGTCGTAATTTTTAAGTCAACATGTCATAACAATTTATCAGTTTAGTTTGTTTAGATACTTTATCTTATTCTTAGTTAATATACACATAGCCTGTTCAATTAATTTTTATGTGAAAACATTGAATCAAAATGGAAGCTTGAATAGTATTAGTCCTAAAACATCTGAGATAAGACTTTTAATAAATCCAAATAGTCGAATTGTAAGTAAACTCAACCTTGTTTTTTACACCTTTTATGTGCAAGTAAAAATCATAGAGTTTTTAAAGTCTCATTACGGTATAGGTACGCTACCGCTAATAAGTATTTGGGCAACTTTGGATTTTAGATTTTTGTATACCAAGAACGTATTTAAGAAATACATTCCATTGAATAGTATGCTAATAATCAGTAAGATTTACTTCAATTCATTAAATAATATCAGTCTATTTACTTCTTTTATCTGTATGAGATGTGTAACAGTCATAAAAGCGCAGGTAGTAGCGACAACAAAGAGCGTATTTCTCGAAATTCCAGGAAAAATGTAACAGTTGGTAATTTTACTATGAATCATGAAGCTATAATAAAGCCATTTGAAGTAATATTTTTAAATTACGGTCAGTTATCGTTCCATCTTAGTAGCGACAACATCTCTTAACGAATAGTGTTGATAATTTCGCTTGGAATTTTAAAACATGCCGAAAAGGAAAGAAATTATTGTTGAAACGCGTGCTCTGATAGTAGTACAACATAACTTAGGAATAAGCAATCGTCAAATTGCTAGAAAATTACATTTAAATCCATCTACTGTTGATTATAACATCAAAAAATATAGTGAAAGTGGCAGTTTTTTAAATATGGTAAGAAGTGTAGACCAAGGGCGACAACATCAGTTCAAGATATTGCAATCCTGGTGTCCAGCAAGCGAAATAGAAGAAAAACAGCTCCAGAAATCGCCGCAGAAACCAATACTGTACTTCCGAAGCCGATTAGCGTGTTCACGGTTAAGCGCTGTCTGCAAAGAGTTGGCCTTCACGGACAAATTCGCCAAATTAATAAGAAAAAGAGATTACAATGGGCACGTGAACATCGGAATTGGACGGTAAAAGATTGGAATAAGGTATTGTGGACCGACGAATCCAAATTTGAGATTTTCGGTTCGCGAAGACGAGTGTTTGTAAGAAGATCCGTAGGTGAATATGCACTAGAGCAATGCACAGTCTCTACCGTCAACCGTGATTCGGTAATGATTTGCGGCTGTTTCGCTGGTGCATCCGCAGGTGATCTCGTAAAAATTTAAGGTACAATGAGAAAAGAGCAATACAAACGCATCTTAGAAGAAAATGCAATACCCTCTGGTATAAGAATTTTGAGTCCGAATTTTGTATTCCAACAAGACAATGATCCAAAACACACTTCAAAACTATGCAAGCAATATTTAGAACAGATGGAAGAGGAAGGGACACTAACAATCGTGAAATGGCCACTCCAAAGCCCGGACTTGAATCCCATCGAGTTATTATGGGAAGAACTAGATCGAGAAATAAGAAAAACTGCTCCAACTTCAGCAGATGACAACTTCGGAAACATTGTTAAAATTACACTTGGAAAGAGTGCCTAATACAATAACCAAAAAATAAATGCTAATATAGCTCATGGTATTGGTGGAATCATTCCCGGCAAAAACAATGTAGCAGAGAAAATAGCGCTAACACATGGACATGTTTCTGCCTACTCGGCGTCATCAGCATGGTTCTGAGCACTATCTACTGCCGCTATCGTTGAGTTTGCCTCTCAGTTTATATTGCTAATCTCCAAAGCAGCACTGAATATGTCTCTCGGCGACACCTATCGCCAACAAACACAGTCACGCCGTCCCAAAGGGTAGCAAGACAAACCGGAGTGTAGATGTCCACCACCTATCGGGCAGCTCTTGGGCTGCCAAACGCAAGGGGGCGTTGTGCCTAGGCACAGCGACATCTAAACGTGCAAATGATTCCTCAGGCTTACCATGATGTATAGAAATACACGTGGAAAGAGTGCCTAATACAATAACCAAAAAATAAATGATAATATAGCTCATGGTATTGGTGGAATCATTCCCGGCAAAAACAATGTAGCAGAGAAAATAGCGCTAACACATGGACATGTTTCTGCCTACTCGGCGTCATCAGCATGGTTCTGAGCACTATCTACTGCCGCTATCGTTGAGTTTGCCTCTCAGTTTATATTGCTAATCTCCAAAGCAGCACTGAATATGTCTCTCGGCGACACCTGTCTCTCGGCGACACCTGTCTCTCGGCGACAGGTGTCGCCGAGAGACATATTCAGTGCTGCTTTGGAGATTAGCAATATAAACTGAGAGGCAAACTCAACGATAGCGGCAGTAGATAGTGCTCAGAACCATGCTGATGACGCCGAGTAGGCAGAAACATGTCCATGTGTTAGCGCTATTTTCTCTGCTACATTGTTTTTGCCGGGAATGATTCCACCAATACCATGAGCTATATTATCATTTATTTTTTGGTTATTGTTAAAATTAATTTGCAGGAAAGCCCCGCTTATGCGACGCAATCATTAAAAGTAACGGAAGTCACATAGACGAATCTAAAATCAAGGTCAAAGAAATAATTTTAATTGTTAAAGTTGTGACATTAATTTGGACTAACGTAAACACTTAAGTAGCGTTCACATAGGGTAGTGCAATTTTTGCATTCGAATTAGTGCGAAATATTGCACTAATTTAGCTGATATATTGCCAACTGGTAGCAATGTCTTGCTTTGTCTTAACATAACCTAAATTTGATAGATCAATCGTATTATATTGTGGAATGCGTCGTTTTAAGTCAAATATGTCATAACTTCGAAAGTATGCATAGAACTTGGCATGACTACAGGAACATACGAGGGTAGTCTGAGTTTCCAGCCTAACACAGAAACAAGTATTGTTTGTCAAATCAGCTTTATTTCTCAACATAGTCTCCTTGTAAATCTATACACTTTTCCCAGCGACACTCCCATCTCTCTAGTCCGTCCAAATAGTAGTTGACACCTTATTCTACAAAATAAGTGTTCACAAGTGTGATGGCCTCTTCATTCGATGAAAATCTCTGTCCTCCGAACGAAACTTTGAGCCTGGGAAACAGAAAAAAGTCACTGGGGTTCAGGTCTGGTGAATAGGGTGGGCGGTCTATCAATTCGAACCCCAATTCGTGAATTTTTGCTATAGCTGAAGTGTGAGGGAGTAGTCTTGGTAGAACAAAACTTTTTCTTCAACTATAGCCGTTTTTCCGCAATTTCTGCCTTCAACTTCTCAAGTAATGTTGCGTTGTATGCCCCCATTCTCCTTTCCCCTTTTTTAAGATAGTCGATTAACACAGCTTCATGGCTATCCCATGCTTCTTTCAAAGCCAATTCGCCCTTTCACTGTTTTAACTGTGCCTTGGGCAACCAATATAGATAACCCGCAAACTTACATTCCTCCAATCAGCGCAATAATGATTGGCTTACCTAGCCGGCAGTGGGAAAAAACAGTTTTTTTTAATTTGTTATTTTTAGCACCATACTACAAATGTATTTTTTTGTCTTTTTTACAGATTGAAGAAGATATTAAAAGAGCCGAAAAACTTTATTAAAAACATTTTTGTTAATAGTTCTTTAACACACGTCTCTAATTACGCAATAGTTGTTTAAAAAGTGTGCTAAAATTTTATTACACATTTTTTTTAATTTTATTAATAGAGTGGTACCTCGGTTTGCATAATTAATTGGTTCCAAAAAACATTTTGTAACCCGAAAGTTCGTAACTGGAATCAAATTTTCTTATAATAAGAAATAAGGGAAATATAAATAATCCGTTCCCATAACCAAATCATAGGCGTTGACTTGGTAAGTAGATAACCGTATTTCAGTTCTTGGGTAATCTAGATTGTTACGATGCATATTGTATTATATATTTATTCATTTAACGATATAAAGATCCGTCCGTCCCCAATCGCAGTGACTTATTTACTAATGTATTTCATAAGATGTATGATTCATAATTCATAAGTATAGACATACGTTGCGAAACTTGACGCTCATCTGTTCTCTATTAGGAATTCAAATCAGGTAGGAAGCGGTGGAATATTAGGGGGCTAACCACACAAATGATCGCGTTACGTTGTATATAACTATCTCTTTCTAGCATACACACGGGTCGTGCGGGAATTCTGCCGAATCTGTAGTTGTAACCGCGTCTCGTGTTTGTGTTCGTATCTTCGGTTTCGGAAACAAAAATTCATCAAAATTTTCTTTCGTAACCCGAAAGTTCCGTAACAAGATACTATAGTAAACCGAGGTACCACTGTGCAATACAAATTATATCCCCAATTATTTAATAAAAAAATGTAATAATGTAGCTTTTGTTATTTATGCAAACGAAATCGATTTTAAATCAATGCATTTTAATCAAAGTATTTTTTACTACTAAATGACATTGAGTAACAGAAATATATCCGATTGGTGATTTTTGTATAAAGAAATAATTTTATACAGAATTGGAGTCAATTACTATTATGAAAAATTAAAAAAAAATAAATCTACACTAGAGTGTTTAAAATTTGAAAATTGATAAAAAATTAGAAAAAGCAACCATTTTCCCTTGATATTTTGCAAGAAGTTTAAAAATAAACTCATATATTGTAATTTTATGAAGACAATGCCAAATTTTGCGGTTAAAAATTCACATTTTTATCATTTCTTCAAGCTAAAACAAGTGGTAAAACATTTTATACCGGTTGTATCAAAAATATCTGGATATAGAATACACACGTATATCATTCCAGTTCGTTGCCGTTGAATAATAAACCAATGAAATAATAGTTTACATGTCACGTAATAATTTTAATTTGAATTGTCGAAAAAGTGCAAAAATTGTGTGCGTTAGGTGGTATGTTTATTAACCAACGATTCGATACACGGAAATTATGACAGAAAAAGTGATTTTAGAGAAACAGGTCAATTAGTGCGTTCCATAATACTTTACATGAAACACACAAGCACTTGCATATTTGTACCTTGTGATAAGTATCTAAAAGAATATGAACAGAAATTCATTCTTTTATAAACCTGATTAATACAGGGTGGGGCAGAGCAACTTGCTTATTTAGAAATTTAATTAAAAAAAAGTAATGCAAATATATATTTAATTATTTGCACAGCATCAAGTACAACATTTAAATTTTGTTTTCCCAGTTTTAAAGATGATATCAGTCAGATGGCGACCATTATTCTCAATACACTGCGTTAATCGAACTGTTGGCGACAGCTTGACGAATGTTGTTCTTCAGGTGAGCCAGGGTCCTAGGACGATCATTGTAAACAAGTGATTTTAGACAGGCGACCGTGCTGACTAGTGCAGATCGCCCCTCAAGGAGATGAGGCGTCCTGGGAAGTGTTACCGCAAAACATTGACACATACGTTGTGTGTACCGTGGCACCGTCTTGCTGAAACCGTACATCTCCTACATCCATCTCGTTGAGTGTTGGCAGGAAAAACTCCTGAATCATGTGGACATAACGGTCAGAAGTCACCGCGACAGCGAACGCGCGCTCCACCTTCGTCCAATCCATGATGCTAACTAAACCAAGCGGAGCTACAACTTTACGCCGCGCCCTCTCGAATGTGCCTACCCCCACCCTCCTCCGAGCAACCATCGCTTCAGGGCGCTAAATTCAAATAAGCAAGTTGCTCTGCCCCACCCTGTACTACTGTAATGTTATCACATTACAGTATTTCTCGCAAGATATGCCAGATATGATTGGAAGGTCTGAAAATGTAAATGTTTTTAGCTGGTTTTTGAGAGCCGTAACAATCGACATGCTTCGAAATGTCCGAGAGTTTTTATAACAGACTCGGACAATGTCTTGTTGTGGAAGGAGGAATTTTTCAGACTTTTGTATAGAATTCTATTTATTTTTTCGAAAGAATAAACTTTTTATTTAATTTGTTAGAGTTAATTTTTTGGTTTCATTAGAACTAGACTTTTATTTTCGCCTTACGCAATACAGACGGCTTAATACAGCTCTTACATCCGCTGCTCCAGTATTTTAAAACGACATTTTCGTTTTGTAAATATTCCCCTTATGGAGCGCGTCATGCATGGATTGATCAACACAAGTGGAACAAGTGTACGCGACTGATCGACCGCACAACTCATATCATTTTGACGTTTTTTGAATATTGTGACAATGACAATGTTAGTATACATTGAAGTGGGGATCAACGCCATTGCCACAATTAATTCCTATCCCCCAGAAGTTTATGACACACAGTCCGACAAATAAGTCCGACAAATTAGTAGCCCCATTTATGTGCTCAGACCGGCGTTTGAAAGCTGTGATATTCCTCTTTCTGGTAATACCAATTTTGCTTCAATTGGTTGACAAATAGGAAAGTTATGACAGTTCTCCCAAAACAACTTTTTTGTCGATGTTGAAATACTAACATGGAACAAAGAGCAATTATCAAATTTCACACAAAACTTTGTAAAAATGCATCAGAAACATTCCGGATGATGCAGCAAGTGTACGGCGATGATTGTTTGAGTAGAGCAAATGTTTTTCAGTGCCATAGACGTTTTTTGGAAGGCAGAGAGACGTTAGAAGATGATAAACGTGAAGGGAGGCCAATTTCAGCTCGGACACCCCAAATGATCGAAATAGTACGTGATTTTATTGCAAATGATCGCAATGCTTCGCTGAAAATGATATAGGCTTTAAACATCAGCAGAGAAACGATCCAAACCATTCTTCACAAGAATTTGGGCAACCCGACCCGAATATCGTTATCCAGAGACCTGGTCTCTGTTGCACGATAATGCACCGAGTCACACCTCACTCATTATTCGTCAATTTTTGGCTCAAAATCAAGTCTGTGAGTTGAATCATCCGCTGCATTCACCTGATTTGGCCCCGTGCGACTTCTCTCTATTCCCAAAATTAAAACTGAAGTTGAAAGGATGTTTTTTTAATGACATTTCGACCATCAAAACAGCTACAACGCGAGCACTAGATGCAATTCCACAAAATGAGCTAGAACACGCATTTGAATCACTGTTGAATCGCTGTAACGAGTGTATTGAAACTAGAGAAGAATATTTTGAATAAAAAAATCGAAAAATATTCAGATTCTTGTTTCAATGATGTTTTCCACGGCCTGTCCTGAAACTTATTTGTCGCACTGTGTATATATTGAGTAACAGAAAAGATTCTTATATGATTCAGACTTTGTAGGTGACACTGAACAAACGCTTCACACATTTATAGTGATATAGTATGTAACAGGAAAATCTTGTTGCAAGATACAAATATCCAAAAATTTGCAACTACATATAAAAACTGAGTGCAAATTAGTAACAGGCACTAGATATAAATGTTCATCAGATAAAAACGTCCAGGTGTAAACCTAACTTAACACACTTTTTATTACATACAAATGGTGCTAAAACCACGTGTAACAAAGCACTAACAAAATTACAAAGCAGTTGTCCATGTTTTTATTTCATGCATATTGAAGCGTAACTGCAATAACTCCTTGAATGCTATTATTAAACAGTATGCATTATTTATAGCATTAATATGGAAGCCATATTTCCCATAAATTGATGCGCATTGATGTTGCCCACCGCTAATTAGTACAAGACAACAATAAAAGGCTTCAATTTGTTAAAATGGTCTCTTACTATTCATATTGTTACACAAACATAGCAGAACAAAACAGAATACTCAAAGAATAGCGTAGACATAAATTCCAACTTTTTGTGCCGTTCACATTATGAACAATATTATTATAAATAATATTGCCGCATAAGTTCATATGTATACAGCGTTCACCTATTCAACTATTCAGGAAGCGTGCGTCAATTAATTCTATTGGAATGATCAATAGATCAATAGATGGAAGTTTATCTAACCGAGCAACAAATTCCATCCTTCATCTCGACAATAATAAATACAATTGGTGTACAGTTAACACTTCTGTATAGTTAATGCCGAGCTGTGTACAGATGGATGGTTGTTGTGCTATGGTCGCGTATACCTATGTTGGTTGTATGTATTACCTATGTACCGTTATCAAGCTCGCATGCACACGTTTATTCTTAATGTAACGTTGTTAGCGCGCTTATAAATCCGCCCGTTGAGTGAAAGTTGCGCTGCCGCTGCCGATGCCGTAGCAGCCGACCACTGTGACCGTAAATCAGCGAGATAGCGGCGAGAAAACGATCGTTTAAAATGGCTCTATAAGCAATTTTTAAAATTTGAACAAATACGTCGCATATGGATAACCAGCAAAATCCGATCTAGATGACAGTGATCGATCGACTGTTTCAATTACTTAATTCGATAATTAGGTCTGCATGCCTTGATTTATCTGATACATAATAAATAGATCAGGAAATGGGATTTTTCATACTTGCGCTACCTTCCGAGTACGCCCATTATTTTACATAATTAATCTGCGACAAATTCAGACATGACGCCGCTAAGCACTTTTTTACCTTTCTTTTTCTTATTCGGCAGACATTGCATGCGAAGTATCTTTTATTGTAAAATATTTTATTTTTCATAAACAATACATAGTTACTATTAATTTCAAAAGAATTTAGATTTTCCAATATTTCTTTAGTCCATAGATCATTGCTTCCTGTAAAAATAATTTTAATTATTCAGTCCACCACGTTTGTTTTGATAAAAGCAACTTTTAAAGTAATGGACAAGATTCTATTTTCGAACGTAACACATTCTCTTTTTTTATTTTACACTTACATGTGTACATACTGTTTTATTGTAAGTCTGTAGTAACAATAAAGGCTATTATTTATCCAACAATAAAATTAGACTAATATTCGGCTCTTTTTGTAATACTTGATACAAAGCAAAGATAGGAAAACCAAATCAGTAAAAAAGCAGAGCTTTTGAAATATCTTCCATGGTATTAGTAGCATCAAAAACAATCTATTAGTCAGTAAAAAAAAATAACACTGTTCAACACTGAGATACTAATAATAATAATATACGTTTATTGCTCATCAAAATAAAAAAAAAAGTACAAAAAAATGCAGTACAGTACATATTTATCAAAGTAATAGATGGCAAATGGATGAAATCAGACAGTTAGCATAAATATGAATATATTTATAAATATAAAAATACAAAAAAGAATGAATGAAATTAAAAAAGCAAAATTGCATATCAAATAACAAGACAAAATCAAAGCGATATTCACTAAATGTTGAACAATATGTTGAACGACAATGATCTCTCAAAAAGAGCAGTGCGATGGGCAGGCGGTGTGATATAATGAGGAAACCTTATGTTAACATTGTGAACATCACTCTTAAATCTCAATCTAAGATAAACATAGAGAGGAGTCTTCATGATGAGAATCTTGTAATAAAAGCTAAATTGGTGCAAACGTCGACGATCACTCATGCTTAACCAATTCAGCTCACGCAATTTATGGAAAACATGCTCACGTCTGCGTAGGCCATATATGAAGCGAATACAGGAGTTTTGAAGTTTCTAAATCCGTTGAGAAGTATTGCTATCAAGACAAGGTGCGTTCACAACGTCACAGACATTAAAATGCGATAATATGAGAATATCGCAGACAAACGTTTCTTAGATGCAACAGAAAGGTAACTGTGTGGGTAGAGACATTTTACGCTGGTGTAAGCTTTACGGATACATGAACAAACGTGATTTTTGTACCTAAAGTCCGAATCTATAAGAAGGCCAAGGTTTTTAACCGAATTGGTTATAGTTAAAAGGGAATCATTAATCTTTATCGTCATCAAATTAGTGGCATGTTCAACATCCACTTTCTTGCCAAAAAGTATCACAGATGTTTTATTTGCGTTTTTATGTAAATTATGTTGGTTAGAAAATGTGTGTGTGGACATTTCGCCCATTATTGGAGATTAAAAAATTTAAACCTACCTTCAATCTTCAATAATAAGCGATTATTATAATATATATATTGCTACTGGCAGGTCAATGGGGGGTGGCGTTTTGATGGCCTTTTCAAATTACATTGTTTTCGATATTATCGACACTTCGCTATTTTTGATTTGATTCCCCCGGATTCGCCTCTTTTGAATACTTACCTAACTTATATCAATTCTCATCCTTCATGAAATCCCTAAACTTACGTCATTTTAACCATACTTTTAATTCCAATAATAGAGTTTTGGACTTAGTACTGTCTAATCTTGAGTGGAGATTTTGCACTCTCTTCCTCTTGTTATTGAGGACAATCACCATCCCACTCTGGATATTACTATTCACAATGTTAAGCCTCCCAATGTCATTCCGTTTCCTTCCAATAATAACCTCAGATTCAATGTACCGCAAGTTATACGATATTTTAAATCTATCTGACCCTTTGCTGAGTTCATATCATAATAACTACTTTCCTCCTTGGTTCTCATCGGCGATTAAGAAAAACCTAAAATTAAAAGCCTATTATCACAAAAAATGGAAAACAACACGAAATAATCATTTCAAAATGGAGTTTCAGAAACTTCGCAAGTTGCTTAAGACGGAGATTAATCTAGTTTATACTTCATACGTTCATCGTAGTGAACTTAGCCTCATGACCGACCCACGTACCTGGCAATTTGCTCGTCCCAAACAGGGTTCTACTAGAATTCCTGGAAAGGTTTAGGATGCTCCTAATGAATACACTAACCCGAAACTGATAGTCAATGCTTTCGCCTCAACCTTCTCTAGTATTTTCTTGCCCGAGTCTTTGGTCTGTGATCTACCAGAGATAGCTTCTAACTTACCGCCATTATGTTTGCAGTTTATTTCTAAAGATGAAATTATTCAGTGTACAAAATGTTTAAGAAACAAATTATCAGCTGGTGACGATAACATTTCCTGTTTCCTTGTTAAGGACTTTGCCTTCTATCTTTGCTGCTCCTTTAGCTATAATTTTCAACCTAGCCCTACGCACGTCTGTTTTTCCTGATATGTGGAAAGTGGCTAGAATCTCGAAGGTGATAATTCCAACATCAACAATTACAGACCTGTTGCTGCAATTTCTTCCTTCGCTAAAGTCTTTGAAATATTAATCTATAAGCGCGTCTCCTATAGCAGGAGATCCCACTTTTCTACATTTCAGCATGGATTTATGTCGCACAGGTCTACCGCAACTAATCTTGCGCAAATTTCACAAACAATAGCTGAAACTGTCAATGGGGGTGGCCAGTTGGATGTTGTCTACACCGACCTTTTATGTGCTTTCGACCTCATAGACCATCGTATTCTGTTGGAAAAAGTTCTTTCGCCATCGGCAAAGACTTTCTTGAATTAATTCGATCATATCTTCTGCGCAGAATTAATTATGTTCACTTTAATGGTTTTAAGTCCCGACTTTTTTACTCAATCTCTGGAGTACCACAGAACCTTGACCCTCTCTTCTTTGATATATATATCACTGACCTTTTCAAATCCATCAACTGCCCCGTAGCCTACGCCGATGATATTAAGATTTACCATATCATTAAGTCATCCAATGACGTTGTCCTCTTGCAAATATTTCTTTTTATCTTTGACAAAAAAGATACATGCAATCGATTCTCAATATCGCATCGACAATACTAATATTGCTCGCCAGTTTTCTATTAAAGACTTATGTGTAATATATGATTATTAATTTTTTTCCAGCCATGTCTCGGCGGTTACGTCAGCGGCCTCTAAATCATTTGGATTTATTTTTCACACCTGTAAGGATTTTACCAACATTGATGGCATCAAGACCCTTTTCTATGGCCATGTTGTCTCTAAACTTGAATACGCATCCGTAGGTTGGTACCCTTTTTATGATATTCAAATAAATGCTTTCGAACAGATTCAGCGTAAATTCTTTAAATATCTATCTTATAAGATCGATGTTCGTTATCCTGTCCGTGGAATTCCTTACAGTGAGTTGATTGAGAGCCATGGCATAGTTACACTCGATAGAAGAAGAAACATTAGTGGAACATTTCTGAAGAACATTATCACCGACCAAATCGACTCACCTGATTTACTCTCCAGAATTGATATCCTCGTGCCACTTCTTGAAACAAGATCGAACCAATTACATCGCATTCCCACTGCTTAATTTTTTTTTGATTTTCGAATATATTTTCGTTTCTATGCATTTTCGTTTGTTATTGTATGTTCACACGTATTATATTGTCTATTTTACTGTCCGTTTTGGATGCAATATCTGTTGGACATGTAATAAACTATTATTATTAAAGTGAATTAAACAGGCACACAAAAAACAAGTCGAAACCCAGAGGGTAGACCCCGCTTTCCCCAATTATTTTGGGGCGCTGAAACCGAATATAATATATATTCTTGATACATATCAAGAATAGGTATACATTTTAAATTTTTATAAGAAGTGAAATTTTAACCCCACTGGACGTTGTAAGGAGGTGATTGGGTGGTTGAAATTAGTTTTTATCGTCATATTCGGTTTCAGCGCACCAAGAAACCTAATAATATACATATTTTTCAAATGTGGAATTTCAAACTCCAAGGGAGGTTGTAAGGAAGATAGGGAAGAATTGGATAATTAAAACCTTTTTTAATTATCATATTCGATTTCAGCGCTCCAAAATACTTGGGGTTTACCCTCTGGATTTCTACTTTTTTTTGTGTGCCTGCGTTATTATCAGTTACTTTCTAAAATATACGCAAAACATAATGTTTCTATTTACTTTGCAATCAGTATTTAAAACAGCACAAAATTAAACCGCCAAATCGACTTTTTAACGAATTAATTTCGAACACCAACAGACCAAATATTACGCTCAACGGTCAACAACTCATAAACATTTTAAAAATTGTCGCAGGCTTTTATATTATCCACCAATAGGTGTTTCATTAGGTATTTCACCGAAATAAAGGTTTTTCCCTTTAAAAACAGAGAACGAGAATCGTTTAAAGCAAAATGAAAAGAAAAGACAGAGATCAAAAGAGAAGCTCCAACACCGTTGACGGCGTTCTATTTCTTTCGGGGCTTCCCAAAAAAATGCTATTTTGCAGCTGCCTTTGGTGGTATATTTTTGTAATTCCCCGATTTCGTTTAAATAGGAAATTAGGGATTGATTTTTTTACTGTAAAAAAATTCAAAAGGTATAAATGTTATTTACCCCTTTTGTGCTATATTTTAATTTTTGCATTATTTCTTTTTGGGTTCATGTATTTTTTTCTTATCCGTGCCGCCTACCGCCCCCCTAACTTTGCCGCCCCGTACAATTGCACGTGTTGTCCCCCCGCACGGCACGGCCCTGCGAGTTACATGTTCCATATTGGCAAATTTAGAGCAATAATTTATGTTCCTTTGGTAAGGTCTAAGCAGTCAGGGTGCTAGAGAAGCAAGAGGCGGTTTACAGCAATAATGCAACGATGGCAATTATAACTGATGTGATTAACCTCTCCGAATGAAACATGACAAGATCGCTCAGCATAGGAATAATACGTTCTACTGGCACAGCTCGATCCAGAATTGCAAGCTCCGAACGCCTTCTACTACATACAGTCCAATGAAATACGCTAATATGCTGCTTAGGTCACACATTACCATGACGCAAATGCAAACATGCGTTCACATAAGGCAGTACGTCAAACTGACGCGGCCATGACGCTGCATCAATACTTTCTACACTAGTTTTTGAATTTATAAGTCATGATTACTTCAGAAATTGCTAGTAAACGTACCATATAACATTTCTGTACAATTTCGTGCATTACAAAAGAAATTATTATGAATTGATAAATTTAAGTTACGTTATGACAAACCAAATCACTGGTGTCAACTGTGAATTCGTACGTTAATTGCGCACTACCCTTTTGATCCTATAATAACATTAATAAAAAAACTGGCAATAATATGATAATAATTTACCAAACTTTATGAAACAAATGAGCATAAATTATACTTTTATAACCTTCAATCAACCACAACTTCTCAAAGAAATAACCAAAAATATAGAAGTACAATTAGTAGAATTTGCATAAAGTACTGTTGCTTAAAATAAAGCAATTCCTAAACACCAACGTAAAGATACGGTTTTATGTGCATATAAAGTACGAATAGCTATCTGAATTAAAGAAAATCAAACCGCAAATTAGCAAGCATCGCCCGCATAGGTGGCAGCGGCAGTGAAAATAAGCTGCAACGATTAACTATAAAAGACGTATAAAACTTGCTTATTTCAAGGCATCATAAAAATCCAACGCTAGCCAACTACCGTCCAGCAAGCGAACAACGGTTGCAACGAGATCTCAGCAAAACATCGGTAGTTATTAAGTCGGTCCAGTTCACGGCATGATCGCCATTAGTAAAGAATGTAATCATAATGGATATTTGATTAATTTCCTCGATGGTCTAGAACGGCTTGGTACTAAAACAAGAACGAATCGTTCGCCCGAAGAGTTTAATGCATCGTTACAAGAAGTACATCGAATATTAGAAACCGAGATAGAAAAAACAGGGCAGGTAATTTATTCATATAACTGTTACTCAGATATTTTAGCAAAGAAAACTATAATTAAGATGGAAAATAATCGAACCGAGTACGAGCAATTACACTAGCTGATGCTTATATAAAAATTATTGATATCTTCTTTTACGAATGCGAGTCTACACAAACACATACACATAACTTCGTGTTCAGATCCAAAGAAGCGTGTAATATGTACCTACCTTGCTATTATACTCTTCGTGTTCTATATTTGAAAATAATTACTTCTGGAATGTTTACGTATATATGCGTGCTTGTAATTTTCGTTGAATAGTAATTTATATGTCGATTAACGGTAACCTTAATTATTTATACAGCATTAAAAATTGAAACAGTATTACAAATCAAAACAGCATATGCATTTGATTCTTGGTTTATAAGTAGAGTTGGCCACGCGCGCCAACGGGCAGCGGCGTTGTTTCGATTAGGCCTCGGGTTCCACTAGAGCTATTGTGTGTAGATGTTTGCTGTCGTAAATACTTTCGCGTAGTTGTTAAATAAAAATATAATAATGCATGCTCAAACACTTACCATTTTAAGAGTCCTCCGAGAAATCGCAAAGTGAATAATGTCTGTTAAATATCTGCAACATTAGATTTGTTTCAACAGTTGTTTCGACAGACCGAGGGCGGCGCGAGGAAAAAAATGTGTTTATATGCAAAGAACGAACGTTCTACATCTAGTGACATATTTGCGTAATTAAAATATCCTTTGAAATAACTTAACGGTTCTGTTGACGCACCTTCACAAATGTGTCTTAATGTGCCAAAATCAGAATCTTTCTCTAAAACACTTTCGTATTTTTCTAGAACACATTTTTTGTGTCTTCTATCGCGCATAGCTGTGCGTGAACATGTTGCACATTCTCATAATTTATGAGAATATTAAGAACGTAGTTTTACAATTCGGTCCAAGGGAAGCTGCCGCTATCAAGAAAAGCCAGTCGAAATTTCAAGATACTCGGGTTAAAACGGATTTAAAAATTATTCACAACAATTACTTCGGACTAGCGGAGGCAATAGAAAAGTTACAAGATCCTTCTGTGTCGTTGGTGGAATCTGGGCAAATAGTGCAACATGTTCACGCATAGCTATGCGCGATAGAAGACGCAAAAATTATTTGTGTTCTAGAAAAATATGAAAGTGTTTTAGAGAAAGATTCTGATTTTGGCACATTAAGACACATTTGTGAAGGTGCGTCAACAGAACCGTTAAGTTGTTTCAAAGGATATTTTAATTACGCAAATATAACGTCACTAGATGTAGAACGTTCGTTCTCTGCATATAAACACATTTTTTCCTCGCGCCGCACTCGGTCTGTCGAAACAACTGTTGAAACAAATCTAATGTTGCGGATATTTAACAGACATTATTCACTTTGCGATTTCCCGGAGGACTCTTAAAATGGTAAGTGTTTGAGCACGCATTATTTTATTTTTATTTAACAACTCCGCGAAAATATTTACGACAGCAAACATCTACACACAATAGCTCTAGTGGAACCCGAGGCCTAATCGAAACAACGCCGCTGCCCGTTGGCGCGCGTGGCCAACTCTATTTATGAGCATTACTAATATAGACTGATGAGTATGTTCTAGGTAAAAAGAAACGATCAAAGCTCCGGAATAATGACAAGTCTTTTATATTGATCTTTCGATTCGGTACACCACTAAAACTCGTTTAACACTTATCCACAAATGGAATAAGACATTTTGTGCTATAGTAAAAAGTCCGGAGTCAATTCGAACACGTCAAATCTTTGTCAGTCTAAGGTCCATCCGCTGCTAATGTACACAGAACTATTAGAAGATGAATTTATATTCTTTGTTATACCTTTCTGCGAAGGTAATTATTTACACCTGTGATAGAGCTAGAATTATCCACAAACGGTAGAACTAGTAATTGTCATCGACAACTGCAAATAATTGGTAATTTAACAAGCATTCGTTGTAACGGTGAAGTCATTATGTTGTTAATAAAATATACTTTAATTTTATTTTTTTGCAATTGGGTACGTTTATATCGTGCGATAACTACCGTAGTTATTAAAGTCGGAACTTACAAATCCTCTTCAAAACACAGTCGTTACTACGGTAGTTACTAATCGCGATTAGTTAATCTACTAGGTGTTCTCCTTTTACCCTATTAACTGAATTGATTGAAAATCGCCATGTAATCACTTTGACGTTGTGACAAGGTGAATGTTGTTCCATTTACAAATATTCAATTTTGGTGCAATTGCTAAGATATTGGACAAGTTCAAATCGTAATCATTTACTTTGTTGGTTAGTTACCACAGAGTAACATAATAGAAAGACAACTCTGGCCATGGACGAGGACCGATATTTTGGCGTCTCTCGTAGTCATACAGGAAACCATCGGCAGAATACGTGGTCTATTTATTAATTTTTTTTTCATTCGTTCATACCGCGTTCCTGGTATGAACCAATGACATTTTCAACCACAGCACTGAATAAAGGAATATAAGAAGGAGGGCAACTTAATGGAAAATTGCATTACACTTTTCTATCGCGCTCTAGTCTCTTTCCATGTGCATCTCTGCACCCGCCCTATCCATATTCTACTTCGTTATATAATGTCGCCCCCTTGCTAGCAAACGAGAATTTTTGTCTACAAGCGTAGATGTGGACACGGAGAAGCATGGGAAAAGTGATTGAAAAGTGACTTATGCATCATGTAAAATATTAACAAAAACATCCTGTTACTGATATAAAATAAGACTGCTGAAATTTTATTTTATATTAATTAGTATTATACTGTTCCCATATACCTCAAGTTCCACGCCACCAAAATGATTGTTAAATGGTTTTAAATTAGAAAAATTTAGAATTTTAATTTATAGAGATACAATGGGATCACAAGGTCTATTACCTAACCACAAAAATATCCACCTCCGCGCCCCCGGAGGACGGGGGGAGAAGGGAGTTAAAAATTTTAATTGTCATGTGGGGTTGAGTGAGAACTCGTTCAAATGGGTTTTCCGAGGCGAAAACAGCGCTGCATCGCCGAGGTCTCTACGACTTTTTTCCGCAAAGTTATAATCATTTAAACATTTACATTTCATTACAGCCCTGATTGGAGGCAAGTGCAATTTACGGGTTATTTACCTCGGCATTTATGGCATAAATAACTATTTCCTACTACCGGCTACGTAAGTCAATCATTACTGTCCTGATTGGAGAAATGTAAGTGCGATTTACGAATTATGTGCAATGGACGCAAAATAATAATACATCAATATAGCAATAGGTGTCAATGCATAGACTAAGTAAGAAAACGCACGATTTTTGCTCTTTTTCTCATTTATTTTTCAACATAGTCTCCTTTTACCTCAATACACTTGGTAAGACGGTTTTCCAACTTTTTTATCCCTTCCGAAAAGTAATTTTGCTCGAGCTCCTCAAAATAGTGTGAAGTTTCGGTCATGACCTCATCGTTCGCTGCAAAACGGCGTCCTCCGAGCCATTTTTTTAGGTTTGGGAACAGGAAAGAGTCGCAGGGGGCTAGGTCTGGCGAACACGGTGGGTGGTCGATCAATTCGTAGCCCAATTGGTGCAATTTTGCCTGTGCAACGGCCATCCTGTGAGCGGGTGCGTTGTCCTGATGGAAGAGAATTTTTTTGCGAGCCAAACCAGCGCATTTTTTCGTCAAATTGGCGTCGAAACGGTCTAATAAATCTACGTAGTACACGCCAGTTATTGTTTTACCCTTTTCCAAGTAATCAATGTGAATAATGCCTTTCGCATCCCAAAAAACAGTCGCCATCACCTTTCCGGCCGATCGGGTTGTCTTGGCCTTCTTCGGTGGGACTTCACCGCTTTTTTCCACTGCTTTGACTGTTTCTTCGTCTCCGGCGTGTAGTAATGGACCCATGTTTCGTCAACAGTGACGTATCGGCGAAAAAAATCCTTGGATGGCGTTTTATCATTGCCAAAAGCTTATTCGAATCCGTCACATGTGGGCGTTTTTGGTCGATAGTGAGCAAACGCGGCACCCATCGCGCGGATAGCTTTTTCATATTCAAATGTTCGTGTATGATGTTATGTACACGCTCAGTTGACATGTTTAGAGCCTCTGCTATCTCACGCACTTTGGTTCGACGGTCTGTCATGATCATATCATGGACTTTGTTAGTGGTTTCTGGTGCAGTGACGGTTTTTGGGGCACCTGGACGTTCATCATCAAACACACTCTTACAACCACGAACAAATTCAGTTTTCCAAAATTTCACTGTTGCTAACGACGGTGCAGACTCGCCATAAACAGCATCCAGTTCGGCTTTGATTTCTGCATTGTTTTTCTCTTTCAAATGAAGGTACTTAATCACTGAACGATATTCGACTTTTTCAAAAAACACTAAAGTTGCTTGCTTTCGACGACTGTTAAAACCAAACTAATTGTGTTTTTTGCTTGAAATGTTGACAAACGTCATGCGATGGATGGCAGATGTCAAAACCGAGAGCAATTCGTTCTCACATAACTCCATCTATCGAACGCTAGATTAATGTCAAACTACCCTCGCATTGTAGACCTTGGCTTCGCCTCGGTCTGCAAACTACATCCTCGACCGCAAAACTGCACTTACCTTCTGACATAAATAAACTATTTTGCTTAACTACATTCTTTCATTTTAGTACATTTTTTGAAAATGCATTTAACTTACACGAAAAGGATTACTGTATAGATGATGAGAGGGTACGGCGACAGAATAAGGTCTTATCGAGAAGCAATGTGCCCGCACAAAGCTTTATTTTTTTACCATTCTTCGCCATATCGCAAAATCTCAGTAGATATGTTCAAAGGCGCATAACTCTGCGGAAAAAAATCGTACAGACCTCGGCAACACCATATTGTTTTCGCCTCGGAAAATCCTTTCGAACGAACCCCCGCCCAATCCCACATATCATTTAAAATTGTTTGGCTCCCCTCTCCTTCCGTCTTCCGAAGGTGTGCAGATGGACGTTTTTGTGGTTAACTTATACACCTCCTGATCCCATTGTAGCCTTATAAATTTTAATCCTACGAGGGGTATTTTTTAAATAAGGTTCATATTTCAAACTATTCAAATATTATTTTGGTGACTCGGAACATTAGGTAGGCACAGTACCTATTTTATAGACATGTTGAATGTATTGCAAATAATTTGCTTTAATACGCCGTATCCCACTTGGCATTTTTTTAAATCTCCCTGATGATTGAAGTTGGTAGTTTCGGCGATAAAGATTATATTCGCATACATCACGCTAACAAATTAGCGAAAATGCTCTTTATTGCCGGAACTACCAACTTAAATCCTTCTCGATATTTAAAAAATGCCAAGTGGATAGAGACTTTCGCAATACTTATATATTTTTCGTAAGAAAAGTAGTTTATTTATTTGGAATTTCATTATTTGCATTTCTATCTATCTTAGGAAGATCATTATATATTTTTTCAGTAATATTAGATTCTATAGTTTGTACTTTTTAAAGTAGAGTTATTTATAGTATTTGATAAAACTGTGTTCTTGTTGTATAAGGAAAACAAAATTTAATTATAGTACTGTACCAGAAATTTGTCATTCCCATTAATTTATAACTTACGATGCAAAGAAAGTATTTTTTCATCCACTTCTGTTCGTTTCTGAACCAAAGTTTTTAGACGAAGCATGGGCCCACCAAAAATCGTCAAGCACGCCAAGGATATTTTCTGCGATATATTTATTTAGTTTTATTACATTAAAACATACTTTATTGAATTCTGTACATATTCAAGCGCATCTCACGAGAACGCGAAAAAATTGCGAAGTAAAGATGAAACTTTGTCCACTAAAGATCCAGAAGAAAGTTATTTTCTTAATCAACTTTAACAACTAGCAACAGCAGCGGTCACGCTTATTTACATGCGGTTGTCCAGCTTATTGTATTCCGTTAATCACTGACCACAGTTCCTACGGTTATAAATTACAAACTTCGAAACCCTAGTTACAAACCAATTATGAAAGAGATACATGTAGGTTAGTTGCGGTATGTCTACGAGAGGACCAAAAATAGTATTGTCGTTGTAGTCCAATCATTTCCACTCCCTGTTAGTTACGTTGTGGTAACGTAAAATAATATACCAGTTGTGTCAAAAATATCTGGGTATAGAATACAGTAGGACGTACGCATGTGCGGTACATATTTGGCAGCTGCATTGGCCACTTGATCGCACGATCACGCACGCATATCATTCCAGTTCGTTGCCGTTGAATAATAAACCAATGAAATAATAGTTTACATGTCACGTAATAATTTTAATTTGAATTGTCAAAAAAGTGCAAAAACATGATTGTGTGCGTTATGTGGTATATTTATTCACCAACGATTCAATACACGGAAATTATGACAGAAAAAAAGTGATTTTAGATAAACATGTTCCATAATACGAGGTGCATTCAAGTTATAACACCTCCGATTTTTTTCTCAGAACTGGAAACAGATAGAAACATGCGGTTTGTTTTAAAATAAGCGGGCACTCTTTATCAATGCGTGACAGATATGGCAGCTCTGGACAGCACACAGAACCCTTAGCGACAGCGGCGAGAGTGAGAACTGTTTTTGGCACTTCAAATGGCGACGTTTTCATTACAAGATCAGCGTGTAATCATTCGTTTTCTCCATTTGCGTGGTTTGATACCGATAGAAATTCATCGCCAGTAGAGTGAGACACGTGGTGATGCGCACAGATTCACCGCCACCAAAAAAATTTCGGGTAAGCGCCAATGCTGAAAAAATGATGACAATTCTTACACGTTGGGGAACATGGTTGCAAGCAGCCCTTTTATTATGCTGAACATTTCAAAATGGTAAAAGCTGTTGTTGCACAATTCAATCCTGCCGAAGCTGCAGCTATTAAGGAGAGCCAGTCGAAATTTCAAGATATTTCCGTTGAGACAGATTTAAAAAATATTCGTAACTACTATAAAGGATTAGCTGACGCAATAGACCAATTACAAAATAGATCGTTATCATTATTGGAGTCTCTGCAAATTATGGACGGAGTGCATACACAGCTAATGACTATACATGACGCAAAATATAATCGAGAGTGTGCTACAGAAAGATCCCGATTTTAGCACACTAAAACAAATTTGTGATGGTGTATGGAATAATCCACTGACTAAGTAGTAAGAGTATTTTAATCATGCATGTATAACATCGGTAGATGTTGAACGCTCTTTTTCAAAATATAAACTCATTTTCTCACCACGGCGAACATCGCTCATCGAGACAACTGTGGAAACACATCTAATGGTGTCAACTTTTTGCCACTCTCATCCATATGATGTTAATACTGATAATGGTGCTTCTAGTTTTACTGTTCCGTAGCCAAGGCTGCTTAAAAGGGTGAGTGTTTCACTACTTTTCACATATTATAATTATGTATTAGTTCTGTTATTTTTTTTTCTTACTATCGTTTTTGTATACTAGGCAGGTACGGCTATGACACAGCTCCCTGTTACCGGGCTCTAGTTATCACGTTACAGTATCTCTCGTAAGATATACCATTAGATCTTTTCTGTTTCTTTTCCAGTTTTAATAGCTTCTAGAATAGAGGAATTGTTATCCTTCTATACTTAAAGTATTGTTTTGAGAGCCAGAATAATAAAGGCTGTTAATTCCGTGACATCGACATGCCTCGAAATGTGCGAGAAAGTTTTTGTAACAGACTCGCACACTGCCTTGTTGTGGAAGGAGGGATTCCTGAAGCTCTTATATAGAATTCGACGTGGCCTAATACAGCTCTTACATTCCCTGCTACAGTATTTTGAAACGACATTTTCGTCTTGTAAATATTCCCTTTATAGAGCGCGTCATCCGTAGATTGATCAACACAAGTCGAACAACTGTACGCGACTAATCAACCCCACAACTCATATGATCCCCAGAAGTTTATGACACAATCGGTATGTGTTCCTTTTCCAAAGACGTATCTACTTCAACTTCAGTTAAACTAGTTTACTTTCTAATCACTAGCAAATCATTTCAGTTTATAATCACTTAGTTATTTTATAAAAAGAAGACGCATCTGCGTGTTTACACAGGCTACACGAAAAATTATTACGTGTCATCTGTACTTTGTCAAATATCTTGACATATTGAATTTAAAGAAGATTTTTCAACAAGTTTCTGAAACGGATAATCAGGTTTTAATAGTTTAAATGGATAATTTGAGTGTACAGTTAATAGCGGTCACCAATTCTTTTTAGAAACTTAATATCCAAATTTATTGCAGCATACACTGAACTTCTAGAATAATATGTATTGTTGGACGCAAATCAAAGTTGTAGTAATAAATGGCTTCAACATTGCTGCAAAAATATCTCAATCTCAATAAAAATGGCTGTCTCTACAAGTACTTTACTCTCGGAATTTTATTTCGAAATACAATCTAGACTGAGATACGGTATCTTACTTTTCATAGCGCAAAAATAAATCATAGGAGTGATTACAGGACTGGCACCGCGACATTCCTTCGAGCTTCTTTCAAGTCTCTGCGAACTCTGCCTAGCTTGTTTTTAGGGCACATTGGCTGTTACATACACCATAACAAAGAAAATTACCTCCACGATAAACTAAGTCACGATTATAAAACCCGTCGCAGACAAGACCTTCATCATAATCGTCCCAAACTAAATTCGACGAGTTAAGCGTTGATTGCTTCGATATCAAAGTTTATAATAAAATACTAGCTGGATCCCCGAATTTTCAAAATTCGGGAGAGAGATTGGCGCAGTTTGAACCAACTCCAGCAATGGTACCCCCACTCCAGCAATAGTACTCCCATCCCAGCACTATTAATTTAAAAATGCGGAGAAACTTAAATAACGTCTACTTTAATTATTATTCCAATTTCTAGCTTCTACCTATGAAAGGTTAGCGCATTATAATAGGTTCAAATCGAGAAAAATCAAAAATTACATCAAAACACTTTTTTCCTATCGATTACGTTACTTATTAAGCGACCCTCGTACATCACGGTGTCATTCATGTTCATTTTCATCATGACATTTGTCAAAATGACATTTCAGGATGACGCTTAAACAGCTGTTCGAATTAAATGTTTTTCGATTAAATACGTAACAATGCAGCTCGACAATTTCATTAAGATGAGCAAGTAAAGTTCCGTAACATTATTCTTGTCGCGTGTAAAAGTTCGTCTTCCATATATCGACAACGATGTTGAAGGAAAAATCCTGCAAATTTACAAATCTTTCCCAATACCTACGTGTTGTGCTAGCGCTCATGTCAGTTTCCCCGTCGTGGTATCCATCTTTCAAGTCTCTGCGAACTCTGCCTAGCTTGTTTTTAGGGCACATTGGCTGTTGCATACACCATAACAAAGAAAATTACCTCCACGATAAACTAAGTCACGATTATAAAACCCGTCGCAGACAAGACATTCATCATAATCGTCCCAAATTAAATTCGACGACTTAAACGTTGATTGCTTCGATATCAAAATTTATAATAAAATACTAACCTCAATCAAAGGTCAAAAAATTTCGCACACTGATTAAAATGCTATCTCGCATACGGTATTAATCATTTTCTCTTCGAATAAGTTAATTGCTAGTTTTATTATGTTTTCGTAATTTTTCTGTTTTTTTGCTTTTGTTCTTATGGGTTTTTTTGTTTAGTATTGTGACTTGCCCTACATAAAAATGATGTATTTTTCGGATTAATAAAAAGTTATTATTATTATTAAGAAATTATTCAATTATGCTGTATCTATTTCAATAATTTGATTGTGATTACTGTATGGATACATGCTAAACACGAGTAAATACACTGCACAGAAACGATTTTAAAAAATTGCTCTGGAATATCAGACTTAATATTAAATCTTGTTCTTATAAGCCAGACAAAGTTAAATATGACGATATCAGAGACGCCGTTAAATAGGCTTAGAATCAAACATATCAAGATCTCACAAAACGCGACAAAACCGTACGTTTACATTTACGTCGACCAAAAAATACAAGGAGGCCAAGCAACATTTACCAACGACAATAAAAGTTACTGCTGTGTTTCTGGCAGGCTGCTGTTATGTGTTTACTTCGAACTCCTCCAAATGGACAAACTATCAGTATTAGAATGTTTCGATCACGCTGACCCAAAAAAGAACCATTAGAAGTGAGGAAGATAAATAGATAATGTCTTTCAATGGAACAACTAGATATATCGAAAATGACTCAGTAACAAACAGCATAGCTAAGTCAAGAAATTATTCCACATACACCATACACTCCTCGGTCTACCGCCTAAAATACCGAACAAAACTTTTCAACGTACCATCGCTTTCATACAAATCTGAGACAAGAGATACTATTATGACATTGCCCATTTTAAACATGTCTTTTGTAAACTATGAAAAAATATGTCAAATTGTCTGTCAGTATCAATTGTAAATGGACAAGTCATTGTCACCAGATTGAAAAGGCGTCAAAATGAGCTTATAAGAGTTGTCCGAGATTTTTATGAAAATGGTGGTACCTACTGTTTAGCGGGAATTTACCTGCTTTTAATTTTTTTAAATAGTATGTTAGTCATAGAATATGTCTAATATCAATCAGATGTACCAACTGCTGCAATATTTTACGATGTAAACGGTTGCTTAAGGCCGATTAACAACTACGGCAGTTGTTATTCCCGACTTATGTTAATCTTTCTCAGAAGAAGGGCTTATGTTAAATTGGTAATAATGCTTATTATATAAAACCTTCGTCTATGGAAGGATTTAACTATTCATGGGTAATACATAAAGTACCATCTACAAATTCTATCTACATTTACTTTTATTATGAGTCAACGTTGCGCTATTCATATATCCGCTATAAATTGGCAAAATATTGTATTAAGTATATGTCGGCGACATCTGTCGTTGCTAACAATACACAGTGCAGTACAGTGACTAGTAGGTTTAGGATAGCATTTTCTCCTTTTTAGACAAAAGTTGGGGATAATTGTCTTTAAGACAACTAGAATATTTACTGTATGCTGTAGCTTATTACATACATTACTTAATTAAGTAATTTTGTATAACTCCTTTTCTCTTGTTAAAGTTACATTATTCTACCTGGTGCCTTCTTCACTCTTCCACAAAATCAAATGTTAATTTGTGCATGCCTGTTAGACTAAAGATTCCGCTCTTTAGCATATACAGTAGTAATCACCAACTGACTTTCAGATATGATAAAAATTTATATAGAAAGAATGTTTTGCCTTAGTATTTTTTCCAAAACTATCGTACATCGCAGTTCGATGCATAGGCTCTAATGGTATTAGTCCTTCATTTAAACACCTTAAATCGTACTACTACTAAATTACATGATGCACATAAGTTGACTAAGCTGTATAATTATTTACTGCACCAATCATTATTATATTCATGAAGAGTTTATAACATTAAGTATATACGCATAAAGCAAGTTACAACACTTGAATTTACTTTGAAAACTGATCTCTTAGCCAAATACGTCTTGACTCAAAGTCGACTCGAACTAAACAGGCAGATTGTCATGGCGTTATTTCGCTCCTTTGTTATCGTTAGCATTTGTCAAACTAAAATTTTCTTTTTTTAAAGTACCATATTACTGCCTGTAATATGCCACACGAGTTCGCGATCTAGTGTTTAACAGTTTGACCCTAGCGAGTATCGGAAACCGTACATTATGGACATTTACCGTACATTTTTGGATAACTTATTGCGAAATGCTTGTAAAGACACAGTAGAATTTATTTTCTACTTCTCAAAATTCATTAATCTAGAGATAGATTGACACAAAATTGACAAAGAAGCTTTGTTTCAGATATTTATCAGTTTTCAAATTGATAAATATTTTTTTTTTTGCATTAAAGGATCAAAGCCCATCAGCCATATCACCATCACAATGTATCAAATTCTAAAAACTTCACCCATTAAATTGTATTGATAAATATTTAGTTCTATTATTTAATCGAGTTCCTAGATAAATTCCAAATAGGTCAATAGTTAAGAAGAAGAATTGAATGCATAACCTATTATTACTCTATGCTCTATTTTGCAAATCGAGTAATTACTAAATTGCTAAAGGCTCCGAACTACCAAAACAATTTAAAACTAAAAATTTTAGATAGTCCTAAATACAACGCAATTAACCTTGAACTTGACTTGATTACCATCATTAACATAATGTTAGTAATAGAAAATATCTCAAGGTGCAATATACGGAATAGCTTCTATTTATAACGTATATATAGCAAACACTAAGGTGTCAGTACACTCCGCACCACACATTCTGTTATACAGTTGACAAGGAGAACGTACAAGTTTCCAAAACATATGTTCCAAAATAATTAAATACTTTGCGTGGTACAGTGTGTCCCGATACCTTACTGTTTGCCATACTACCCCACAGTCCTTGCTATCATTATTAACATACATACAGAGCTTCCCTAAAGTAACGGATAAATTCTAAAAATCGTTGAGAAAAATATTTCAGAAAAATGTTCGGACACGTCGATTTTTATTTTTAAATTGCCATTCCAGCATGTAATTTTCAACCCCCTACCCATTCACCCCTAAGGGGTAACAACCCCAACTTTAAAAATTCAAATGGCAAAGTACCCCTTGCAATACCTCGATTGATAAATTTTTTTATACTAAATATAACAAAAAAAAATTGTCAAAATCAGTTAAATAACGGAGATTTTCACCAAAATGTATTCAAATAAGAGTGCCAATATTCGAGCAGGCGTTATTGAACCGGCCATAGCAATGTCGTAGAAACAATTGCAACTTGTTTATTACTGTAAAACACAATTTAGTGGCTTTAGTGTGTTATTTTCTTCACGAATTAAGAAATAAGAGCAAAAATGAGACTTACTGAAACCGAAAGAATCGAAGTTTTAATGATGATTGGTTTTGGAAATAGAAGCCGGACGCATGAAGAAGTTCGTGTTTTGTTCAATGAAACTCACCCGATCACAGAATTTGGTTGCGGCCTCCACATTATGTACATCCAGTTCGGGAATACCTCGATCAAATATTTCCTAATCGATGGATTGGTAGACGAGGACCTATTGAATGGCCGGCAAGATCGCCAGATTTAACCCCGTTGAATTATTTTCTCTGGGGTTATTTAAAAACTAAAGTTTATTTTAATAGTCCTGAAAATATTGAGGCGTTAAAGGAAAGGACTCCTCAAGAAATTGGCTCTATCATCCCAGAAATGGTAGACAATGTTCAACAAGCCTTTGTCAATAGATTAGGACATTGTCTCGCTGCTAACGGACAGCAATTTGAACATTTAATTTAATAATTTTCCAGCGTTATTTAATTTAATAATTTTCCATTGTTATTTTTTTATAAATTTACTTCAATTTTGTTATTTTGTCAACTTCTGATTTGAATACATTTTGGTAAAAATCTCCGTTATTTATAAACTGATTTTGTAAATTTTTTTCTGTTATGTTCAACATAAAAAAATCTATCGATCGAGGTATTGCAAGAGGTATTTTGCCGTTTGAATTTTTGAAATTGGGGTTGCTACCCCTTAGGGGTGAAGGGGTAGGGGGTTGAAAATTACATGCCAGAATGGCAATTTAAAAATAAAAATCAACGTGTCCGAGCATTTTTCTGAAATATTTTTGTGAACGATTTTATAGAATTTATCTGTTACTTTTAAGAAGCTCTGTATGTATAATTACAGCAAAAGGTAACGAACAATTCAGAAATTTGTAAATGTACAGTATTATTTCGTTTAAAATAATAACGAAAGCAACATTTAACATGTAGAAAATAGCCAATTTCTAAAATAACGTGTTTATTATTGAAGATAGATGTAGCTGCAACGCCATCTGAAAATACAGAGAGAAGTTTGAATTCTAATAGAAGTAATTGATGTACCTCTTAATTGCGACAAACATCTATTCTAAATATTAATACGTGTATGCGCCAACATTATAAAACTAATATGTATATTAAGCAACGAAAACAATATCCCCGTTATTTTATTGTAATTAGATCAGATTTAGGTAAACTTCAATGACTCAATCACTAGTATGCAAGTATCTCATCGACTAGGGATACCTAGATTATCTAAGCTACCATGTTTACTTTTTAGCAGAAACAATTCTAGGTGATATGTCCACGGACGTTTGTTTTCAACTGTATGCCATTGCCTCTGGTACTACCTGTATTACATAATAAATGTACAGCATACATATGTGTTTTGTATAATCAAATTATAAAAAATGTTTTGTAAACAATATTTTGTGTAGTGCATAGTTAATTAATGTGCGCTCTTTACTTTTTTCTCTTTCAGATTACACTTCTTCGCCGCTAAGATACGCTTCAAACACGTCACGTAAGTGTAATCTGAAAGATACTTACTTATAGCTTCTTCCTTCAATGCATTGCACTTACAATTAGCACGATCTTAACGCATGTTTATTATATAGCTCATGATTGTAGAAATTATCAAAAAAATTGAACGTCATAAATATAAAACAAAATAGAGTCGATAGTTAAGGATTCAATTCAAGGGTAATCGATTGGATTTAATAATAACAAATTTAACTTTCTTAGATAGCCTAGCTTTTCTCGTGTATTAATCTTCAATCAACTTCATTAGGACACTACAATGGAGAACATTATTAATTTGGCAAACTGCATTATAAAAACGTTTCGTATTTAGTAAAATAAAAGTAGTAGAATATAATTTTACATAATCTCCAGAAGTATTTCTATAAGAACAATGGATTTTTGCTTGCATTTATATATATATACAGCGTGTCCCACTAAGAGTGCGGACCGGCAATATCTTAGAAACCACAATAGCTATAGTGATGGGAAAAAAAATTTTTATTACTAAAGTGGCAAAGGGAAATCCAATGAAAATATTTTCAAATTCGAAGTATGACCGCTAGGGGGCGCACTTGCTAGGGTCAACCGTAAATTTTAAATTACCTAGTAAAAGCTCCAGGATTAACTATAATTTTAAATGCTCCATTAAAAAGCGTAGTTAATTACTTACCACTTTGGTCAAAGACGTTTTGTCATATTGTGAGTAATAAGTGTAGTAGGCGTTGCCGAATCATGTACCCGTTAATGTTCAAGAAACGTACTAGATGGCGTTATTCCCTACTGCATGAGTTTTTCACAATTATCTCTAAAAATTCAAATGCAACAGTACGCCTTCCTTGTATTGTGTTTGAAGAGTTTTGACAGACTAAGGTAGTGGTGAAAACCGCGTAGTGATATATTTTTCCTTTTTTCAGATAATAACGAAAACAGCCCATTGTCAGTAATAATTTCCCTATTAGTTATAAATACCTACTTAATAATATCAAAACTTATCTTGGCCATGAAACAAAGAAATGATAACAATAACAAAATGTAGCAGATACAAAATAAACGAATAAATAACAACAATGCAAAACCAAGACAGTACCAATAGTACATAATATAATGTTACTTGAAATGAAAATAAACAATAACTTAAATTTATGTTAAATATTTAAACTGTTTGCCGTCATTATTTATACGCAGATTTGGTCTACGACGAGTGCTAATAACGGTTGCTTCGATTTCAACTCTTGGTAGGCTGGCGATATCATTATGAATCGCTGAATCAGCTTTCATTGTAGGACGTGTTTGGTAAACCAGATCTTTTATCCTTCCCCATAAATAAAAGTCAAACCCAGTCAGATCTGGGGATCTAGCTGACCATGGAAAAATAGATCCTCTTCCAATATACTGATACGGAAATTTACAAAAGCCCCTGAAATAAACATTTCAATATATATGTCTATATATACAGTGCGGACCTGAAGTGTCTCCTCCTATGCTAACTTTTGAATGACAGAAGCTAGCATTTTTAGAAAAGATTGGTCGATTTCTATTTTTTATGAACCAACTTTTGCCATTATCAGCAGTTCAATTGTATTTCCGGTGTCACCGAAAGTGACGTCAACTTTCTTATTTTAAATAGAATATTCTGGAAAGGTAATCGAAAGGCGAATCCAAAGATACCACATATATTACACTTTAACTTAAGAAATATGACGATATGCAGCAATGAAGGTTTTGGTAATCTGTTGTTGTTATTACGCAATGTTGGCTAGGAAAGAGCGCCAAATTTTTCTTGTGTCACCAGACTGATCTGAAGAGCTCGTTACTAAGCAATAACAATTGCTAAACTGTCAAATCTCAGTTCCAAAGGCGTAAATTGTTCTTGCTGTTTATGTTATTATATCCTGATTTGGCATACCTTCCTTCTTTGTTCTCGTTATTATTTTCTCTCATTTTAACTTGTTTTGTTAATTGTTGTTATTTCCTTAATTTAACGAACTATATTGCAATTAATTAATTATGGTAAGTTTGTTTAAATGTATTTGATATACAATATGTCTGTTTTTTAGGTTTTTATGACCGCTTCGGCAAGAACCATGCAAAATCGCCGGGTCAACTTTAATATTATGTAAATCTGGCAACAATTGTCACCTTATTTGCCATGGTTGCGTAACAAATTGTACAATATTTTAAATCATATTATCTTCTGTTAGAGCAGTTCGTCCTGTAAATTTCATACTATCTATCCTTACTTAGCGCAAAGTTAAAATATTTCCGGCTGTGTAAGGGCGGTGTTCATTATGTTCCACTTCGTGGTAATTGTTGCCAAATACATGGAAATTAAGGACTTGATGTTTATCTTACGTGGTCCATGCGGAAGCCATTGTAAAATCAACAACATAAAAAACTGAAACTTAAGCACATTGCCTATCAAAAACTCATAAATTTAAACATACCTACCACAACTAGTTAATTACAATAAAATTCGATAAAGTAAAGGAGAAACAACAATTAACAAAACAAGTTAAAATTACATAAAATAATAACAAGCACAAAGAACGGAAGTATGACAAATGCAGGTTATAATAACAATAAATAACAAAAATAATTTACGCTTTTGGAATTGAGATTCGACAGTTTGGCAATTGTTATAATTACTTTGCTTAGCAACGAGCTCTTTAGATCTGTCTGGCGTTATAAGAAACAATTTGGCGTTCTTTCCTAGCCAATTTTGCGTCAGAACAAAAACAGATTACCAAAACCTTTATTGCTGCATATTGTCATATTTCTTAAGTTGAAGTATAACATATGTGGTATCGTTGGATTCCGCTTTCGATTACCTTTCCAGAAACGTAAAAATATACAGGGTATTCTATTTAAAATAAGAAAGTTAACGTCACTTCTGGTGACACCGAAAATACAATTGAACTGCCGATAACGAAAAAAAGTATTTCACAAAAAATAGAAATCGACCTATTTTTTCTAAAAACGCTAGCTTGTGTCGTTCAAAAGTTAGGTCCGCACTGTATATATATATATATATATATATATATATATATATATATATATATATGAAATGTACGTCATTCGGGTGTCGATCCGCGTCTGGAGCTGGTCCTGAGAAGGACTGTTGTAAGCTCGACGTTTCGATGAGGTCACTCTCATCTTCTTCTAGAACGGTTGACTGTAGAAGTGCGCTGTGCTGCTGTGGGCGCCGGTATTTGTACGCTTGGCGTGGAGGGGGGTTTTCGTTCTTGCGCGAACGGCTGTGCGTGATTGGATCGGCGTTCTCTGCTCGGTCCGTGCGTTGTGGACGATCTTGCGGGTGTCGGATGTCGGGTCCGTTCGCTTCAAGCCCGTGAGACGGTGCAGGCTATATTCATGGACCTCACCCGTGCCTTTGACACCGTGTGGCACGAGGGCCTGCTATCGAAGATGGTCGCGGTAGGAATTAACGCCAACCTGGTCCGCCTTATCGGCCGATACCTGTCCGGTCGTTCCTTCGTGGTGCGAGTCGGGCACGAGAGATCCACGGCGAGACCTATACGCACCGGGGTCCCACAAGGCTCATTGTTGGGCCCCGAGCTGTACTTGACGTATACTCACGACATCCCCACATCGCCAGGAACATCTTTGGCCATCTATGCGGACGATCTGGCTATCTATGCCGTCGGCAGAAATGAACGGTACCTGACACGAAAATTACAAGCCGCTGTTGATGTATTCACAGCTTGGACCCAGCGCTGGAAGCTGACGATCAACCCAGACAAGTGTCAGGCAATCCGTTTCAACAACAAGACTGGAGGAGTCCCAGACAACATCTCAGTCGACGGCGTCCGCATGGAATGGGGGAGAAGCGTCAAGTACTTGGGCCTGGTGCTAAGCAGAAGACTCACGTGGGCGGACCAGATGAAGGCCATACAGACCAGAGTGGCAGCAGCGAGAAACGCTCTCTACCCCATGATCGGCAGGGGCGGCGCTATGGACCTCGCAGGGAAGATGTCGATCTACACGTCGACGATTCGCTCCGCGATCACCTACGGGGCGACAGCGTGGTGCACGATCCCCCCCCCACCAGTTCAAGGCTCTGGAATCGATGCAGAATCGAATACTCCGTATGATGACCGGAGCTCCGTGGTACGTCCGGAGCGAGCAGATCCGGACCGACCTGGGTGTGCCGCGGATGCAGAAACACATCAGAGAGCTGGTAAGGGGGACGCTGGAGAGGGTCTCGGAGTCCGAGCACCGGTTGGTGCGGGAGCTGGTAGAACCCCAGGATCGACCTCCACCTGTACGAAGAGTGAGACGAATCGAGGACTTTTTACGGGAGCAGCCATGAGTATATATGCCATCTCTCAGAACATCTGCTGCGAAGAAGCACTAGTCCTTACAACACCGACAGCGATACAGTAGCTGTGACTAGAGATTAAGGGGAGCATAGACTTCGGTCTACCCCGGAAAGAGATGGAAGATCGAGGCGGGTCCGTTAAATGTGATTCGTCGTTCTGCCAGTTCCGGTCGCCATGTTGTGGAGATACGTTGAGTGTGTCACACTTATTCATGCTGTCTGGAAGTTTATGAATCTCAATCGCTTCCCTTACAATTCTGGTACCCAAGTTCGTCAATTTCATGATAGTTTTTGTAGCTTCGAAGTTGATGGTATGTCCCTAGAGATGACGTTGTTTCTTTTCTCTTGACTGCGAGTTTATGTTCTTCGCGTCGTACTTCGATTCTTCTGTTGGTTTGTCCGACGTACGATTGTGGGCAATCTCTACACGGGATTTCGTAAACGCCCTGATCTTCTAGAGGGAGTCTGTCTTTGTAATTCCGGAGTACGTCTCCCAATTTTTGTTCTGTTGAAAATACCGTAGGAGTCTGCTTATTCTATCGGTAGTTCCTTTTATGTAAGGTAAAAAGGCCCTATTTTCACTGGCTTCTGGTGGTTTCTGTTCTGGATTCGTGGGTGCAGTATCTTTGATGGCCCTGTCTATGATGTTTCTGCTGTACCCGTTGGTTAACAGTGTTTCGCGGATGGTGTGAATTTCTTCCTGTTTGTGTATACGATTGGCTAACTGTTGGGATCTGGATACTAGGGTTTTGACTACCGAGCAAAATTGGGCCGTATGGTGGTGTGACTGTGGATCTTCGGATGTATCCCGTTGAGGTGTTCTAAAAAGTTGTCGAGTTTTTCTTTGCTGTGTGGCTAAATAACTAACGTATCGTCGACGTAGCGCAGCCATAGCGGTGTCGCATCATACGTAGTTAGCGCTTGGATTTCAAAAACCTCCATGAAGATGTTAGCGACGATCGGTGAGACCGCGGAACCCATGGGCGCTCCTTCAATTTGCTTGTAACGTTGGTTGTTGTGTATGAAGTAGATGTTGCCCAGGCAGTGTTTCGTTAAATTGATGAAGTAATCCAGAAGGTGATGTTTTTCTTGTAATATGGTGACTGCTTCCTCTACCGGTATTTGTGTGAATAAGGACTTCACATCGAAGCTGACTAAGAGATCTCTTTCGTTGATCGCCTGTTGATTCAGAAGGGAAACCCTAGTATCCAGATCCCAAAAGTTAGCCGATCATATACACAAACAGGAAGAAATTCACATCATCCGCGAAACACTGTTAGCCAACGGGTACAGCAGAAACATCATAGACAGGGCCATCAAAGATACTGCACCCACGAATCCAGAACAGAAACCACCAGAAGCCAGTAAAAATAGAGCCTTTTTACCTTACATAAAAGGAACTAGGGACTCCTACGGAGAAACAACATAGATACGGCATTTTCAACAGAACAAAAATTAGGAGACGTACTCCGGAATTACAGAGACAGACTCCTTCTAGAAGATCAGGGCGTTTACGAAATCCCGTGTAGAGATTGCCCACAATCGTACGTCGGACAAACCAACAGAAGAATCGAAGTACGACGCGAAGAACATAAACTCGCAGTCAAGAGAAGAGAAACAACGTCATCTCTAGCCCAACATACTCTCATGACGGGACATACCATCAACTTCGAAGCTACAAAAGCTATCGCGAAATCGACGAACTTGGGTACCAGAATTGTAAGAGAAGCGATTGAGATTCATAAACGTCCAGACAGCATGAATAAGCGTGATGACGCTCAACGTATCTCTGCAACATGGCGACCGATACTGACAGAACGACGAATCACATCTAATGGACCCGACATCCCGCAAGTTCGTCCACAACACACGGACCGAGCAGAGAACGCCCACGTCGCCGCCGGCCCAATCACATGCAGCCGTTCGCGCAAGAACGAAAACCCCAAGCGTACAAATACCGGCGCCCACAGCGCACTGTAGTCAACCGCTCTAGAAGAAAATGAGAGTGACCTCATCGAAACGTCAAGCTCACAACAGTCCTTCTCAGGACCAGCTACAGACGCGGATCGACACCCGAATGACGTACATTTCATATATATATATATATATAAATATTATATATATATATATATATATATATATATATATATATATATATATATATATACAGTGCGGACCTAACTTTTGAACGACACAAGCTAGCGTTTTTAGGAAAAATAAGTCGATTTCTATTTTTTGTGAGCTACCTTTCTCCTTTATTGGCAGTTCAATTGTATTTTCGGTGTCACCAGAAGTGACGTTAACTTTCTTATTTTAAATAGAATACCCTGTATATTTTTACGTTTCTGGAAAGGTAATCGAAAGCGGAATCCAACGATACCACATATGTTATACTTCAACTTAAGAAATATGACAATATGCAGCAATAAAGGTTTTGGTAATCTGTTTTTGTTCTGACGCAAAATTGGCTAGGAAAGAACGCCAAATTGTTTCTTATAACGCCAGACAGATCTAAAGAGCTCGTTGCTGAGCAAAGTAATTATAACAATTGCCAAACTGTCAAATCTCAATTCCAAAAGCTGTTTTCTTCTACACTAGTTTTCTCAATACTGAAATTAGTTTTGAAATTGACAATTTTGTTCATCATCTACTATACTTTATTATCAATTATAACTGAGAACCTGTTACGTAAAAATACATTTGGTAAATAGTTTCTTAACACAGATACCAATAGTAGAATACTTACATCTGCAAGTATTACGTCAAAGGCATTTACAGAAATAGGTCGATTTCTATTTCTTTAACTAACTCTCGGTGTTATCAAAGTTCAATTACGTTTCCGGCATCGCCGGAAGTGACGTCAACTTATTTTAAACAGAAGAGCCTGTATATTTTTACGTTTTTGGAAAGCTAATTAAAAGGCAAATCCTAGTAACTGAAGAAATATCATGGTGTGCAGAAATAAATATTTTGGTGGTCTATTTTTGTTGTTATGCAACGTTGACTAGGAAAGAACGCCAAATGTAAGTTACATCCGGAAGCTAGATACTCCTATATCCCATACTGACCTATCACCTTTTTTTCGAAGTGGTAAAATCGTTGCCTCTTTCCGTTAGTTCGGTATCTCTTCGTTCCTTCATACCTCCTTTATTAGCTCGTAAATTTGGGTGATGAGTCCTTCGCCTTCATATTTCACCGATTCCAGGTTTATATTATTCTCCCCTGAACATTTTCGATTCTTCATCTTCATATTTCTTCCTTTATTTCTGCTCTTCTTGATTACCCTATTTCGGAATCCCTCTTCCTCGTCAATCCTTCATCTTCTGCTTGAATATCGCTAACTTCTTCCGTAATCTCTTTTGTTTGATTGAGCATTTCGCTAAAATACTCCTTCCACATCTCCAATATTTGCATTTCATTTCCCATCTTTACATTTTTGTCTTTGCATTGTCATTACACTACAATTCCCCTTTATTTCCTGATAAAAGTTTCATATTTCTTTTCTTATGTAGCCCTCTTCTATCTTCTCATCTCTTTTCGATCTCCTGCGTACATCCTTCGATCTTCGTCTTGCTTGTCGGTACTTTTGCCCTGAATCATCATTATCATCCTGTAACATTTGAAGCTTAATGCTTCTCCTCCAGAACGGCTCTGTAAACTATATTAAACCACATTTTCTTTTTAGGTCTTGTTTTTTCCCAATTACTTCCTATGTCACTTTCTCTAATGTTTTGCTAGGTTGTCCTATGTCTCTTGTAATGTGCACACCGATCTAAATTCTTTACACTGCTGTTGTACCCTAGAGTGATATATTTCCTGTTTTCTTCACTATCTATTAAAAATCCAACATCAAATTTAGGACAACTCCGTTTCAGCTGTCTACTTTGATCCAATAGCTTTCCTTTCACTACCACCTTCACCAAATAATCATCACCGCCCATGTCAGCACCTCTGTTAGTTCTTACCGAGCTTATCAACTTGGCATGATTACTGTGCACTATTACGTAATCAATTTGATTCACCGGAACTTTCCGTGTTTCTTTACAAATTTCTTTTTATTGAAACCATGTAGTGACTACTCGACAGTTTCTCCTCGAGGCAAAGCCCATCAGATTTCTACCATTTTCCTTACTAACCTGATGTTTTCTATATTTTCCAACCACCAGGTAAAATTACTGCTCCTTGCCAATTGTTGTACTCCAGTCTCCCAACAGTATTGTTACTTCTTTCTTTGCGCACTTTCCATATTCTTCCTCTATTTTTTCATAAAATATATCTTTCTCCTCTTCATCTTTATGTAACGTAGAGACTCTCTTGAACACTGATATAAAATTTGCCTCTTTCCATGTCTTCTTAATCACAAATTTCAGTCCAAAGATACTATACACAAACAGATAGACCATTAAACGTTAAAATTGTTAAGATGACCATGTGGGTTTCTCTACTTACAGAAAGAAATAAAAATAGTACTCCAACATTGTAAACAGCTCTATAAAATTATACTAAAAAAGTACTACCAAATTACCAAATTGTAGGTAAATTACCATACACTTGTAGTAAAATTGTCGTTAAAAAGTATTACTACAAAATGTACTCGTTACCACACGCATTATTAATTGCATTTTCTTTGTTCAAAGCAGTACAACATCCGTACATACTGCAGTAAATTATTCTTATGCATTATAACAGAATAACGTTCGAACAAAAGTGAACTTAATGTAGAAGTACATACGTTTCGGAAACAATAATCAGGATAATGCTAATAATAAATAGCGCCCGGTATTGATGGAATCACTACCAGCAAACAATGTGAAAAGAGAAAAGCACTAACGCTTTTTCTTTCTATCCGCATTGCTCTTACATCTCTCCCTAGATAGTAGAAACCGGAATGCAGATGCCACTTACCCATACAATAACGTACAACGTTTCATAAACATTTTCAAAGGATACCGGTTAATGTAATATATTTTTTTCTTTTTATTACCTTTTACCACATGTACTAATTTAACTAGTTTTTTAAATATATAATAAGTAATAATAATTAAAACAAAGGGATGAACAAACTTAAATATTAACTCATTCATTATTAAACTAAATAAAAATAATCCCTATTTAATTCCATTATTAAAGAAATAATTTAATTATACTGTAACATTAAAAAAAAATCTTTTTCATTAGTTCATTAACTTGGCCCTAATTTTAATTTTTTCCCGAAAGTTTCTTTGTATTAAATAAACATTTTCTTAGGGTTAGAAAATCAAGAAAATCCAAGACAAAAATTTTTTTCTTCCAAGTAAATCATGTAGTTGTAAATTAAAGAAATATTCATATTAAAGGTAGGAATGAAAAAATGGTCCAGATTTCACAAAGTTCTATTGAGAAATTAGGCGACCGGTTTTGTGTACAAAAAATATATCAAGCCAACTACAAGGGTATCCAATAAAAGAAAAATTACAATAATGGAAAAAAAATCCGAAGTTAATCATTAAAAGTAGGAGCAAATGAATGAACTAATGAAAAAAGTTGTTTTTAATATGTTGCAGTATAATTAAATTATTTCTTTATAATATAATATAATAATGTAATTAAATAGGAATTATTTTATGTATGTAGTTTAATAATTAATGAGTTAATATTTAATTTTATTTATTCCTTTTTTACAATTATTATTTATTATATACTTAAAAAAGCTAGAGTTAAATTAGTACAAGTGGTAAACAATAATAAAAAGGAAAAATATATTATATTAACCGGTATCTTTGGAAAATGTTTATGAAACGTAGTACGTAAAAGGGTATATCATTGTATGGGTAAGTATGGCATCTATATTAATGTGTCTGTCGTTACTCTCTAGGACGGCATGACTACAGCACATGGTGCTAGGTTACGCTGGGAAATATTTAAGCGAATCCATCAATACCATTACCTTGATTATTGTTTCTAAGCACTTTTTTCATGTGTGATTCTATATTAAGTTCGCTTTTGTTTGAACATTATACTGTTACAAGCATGAAAATAATTTACTACATTATGTACGGATATGTCGTACTGTTTTAAACAAGGTAAGTGCAATCAATAATGTGGATATAATATATAATTATTTCATTACAAATATATACTTCTCTTAAGCGGAGAAAGAAAACGCTAAGAAAATACTTCTTTTGATTTAAAACAGTTATTGTATTGTGGATAATTGAAATAGTAATTGTCTTGAATTGAGGCGGACAGCCTTGATACAAGTAAACATTTCTCTGCCTGTAACACTAATGTTTGTTCAACAATATTGTAGTATATATAACTACAGAAAGTAACTACAAATATTTTGTTTTTTTCACTTCAATATGTCACTCATTGCCATATTGCGTGTTCGTAAAATCAACTAAAACATGAACTACAAAAAAATAGTTTATGTTACGTTTATTGTAGTAAGATCTACGTATATGTTTGTTGCGAGAACCGTAAATGGGATGGATGCTACCACAACACGTTAACTACAAACATATTGTATGCCTTACCGCTACATTTCTCTCAGTATACTGTTTAAGCTGTTACAAAAATATTTCAAACGGAGAAAACGGGTGGGAGCATGTCTGACGCACATCCCACTTATATTCTTCCTTTTCAATATTTACGTAGAAGCGTAAGCACTACAGTGTAATATAGGTCATACATTAATTTTTTGCTAATATAACCACTCCGTAAATTTAACCACGAGCCGCCACTGTGTACACAGAATAGATCTATTATTACAAAACTGCCTTGTGGCCAATATCCCATTCCGTTATACAACACCTACGAGTTTATTCCGATCTACATAAACCTAAAACTTGTTGCCATAACAGTACTCTTCAATTTTTTTATATTTCAACCACATCTCCGGTAACCACAAGGAAAAAGAAAAATATAATTAATATATAATTCAAAGAGCCGTTATTTGCAAATGACTACTTTGTTATGTTCTGTCTTGGGTGTTGAACGGAGTCCTAGAGCCATCATAGAGAAGGAGTAAACAGTAATACTTTGCGTTGCGAGGCAAATCACTGCTCTGCCGGGCCAATTTATAATATGTCTACGTTAAATAATACCTGTCACTACAATTTATGTAATTACAACGTTCAACATTATCGCTCTGTGCTACAAACGCTACTGTCGTACAAATATCTATATATGTACAGTGAGGTCCTAAAATCTCCCCCCCACACTGACTTTTGAACGACAGAAGCTAGCGTTTTAAGCGAAAATAGATCGATTTCTATTTTTTGTGAGCTAACTTTTGCCGTTATCTGCAGTTCAATTGCATTTCCGGTCTCACCGGAAGTGATGTCAACTTTCTTATCTTAATTAAAACATCCTGTATACTTCTACTACTGTTATATTTTAACTCGAGAAATATGACGATATGCAGCAATAAAAGTTTTGGTAACCTGTTTTTGTGATTACGCAAAGTTGGCTAGGAAAAGCGCCAAATTGTTTCTTGTGACGCCAGACTGATCTAAAGAGCTCATTGCTAGGCAAAGTAATCATAACAACTAGTTTGGCAATTGTTATGATTACTTTGCCTCAAATCTCAATTCCGAAAGTGTCATTTATTCTTGTTGTTTATTGTTATTATATCCCGCATTTGTCATACGTTCGTTCTTTGTTCTCGTTATTACTTTCTCTCATTTTAACTTGTTTTGTTAATTGTTGTTATCTTTTTTCTTTATCGAACATTATTGCAATTAATTAATTATGGTAAGTTTGTTTGTGTTTGTTTTTGATAGACAATATGTCTGTTTTTTAGGCTCTTTATGTTGTTACTTTTGTGATGGCTTCGGCACGAACTATGCAAAATTGCTGGGTCAATTTTAATACTATGTAAATCTAGCAACAATTATCACCTTATCTGCCACGTTTGCCCAACAAATTGTATAATAATTTAAATAATATTATCTTCTGTTGAAGCCCTGTAAAGTTTATACTTTCTATCTTTACTTAGCGCAAAGTTCAACTATTTCCGACTCTACAAGGACAGTGTTCATTGTGTTACACTTCGTAGAAATTGTTACCAAATTCATCCAATATTAAAATTAGGTACTTGATGTTTACCTTATGTGGTCCACACGGAGGCCATTGTAAAATCAACAACATAAAAAACTGAAACCTAAGCACATTTCCTATCAAAAACTAACAAATTTAAACAAACTTACCACAACTAATTAAATGCAATAAAGTTCTGTAAAGTAAAACAGAAATAGCAATTAACAAAGTGAGTTAAAATAACACAAAATAATATCGAGCACAAAGGACGAAAGTATGACAAATGTAGGTTACAGTAATAATAAATAACAAGAATAATTTACGCATTTAGAATTGAGATTTGACAATATGGCAATTGTTATGATTACTTTCCTTAGCAACGAGCTCTTTAGATCAACCTAGCGTCACAAGGAACAATTTAGCGCTCTTTCCTAACCAACTTTGCGTAACAAGAAAAACAGATTACCAAAACCTTTATTACTGCATATCGTCATATTTCTTACGTTAAAGTGTAACATATGTGGTATCGCTGGATTTGCCTTTGGATTACGTTTCCAAAAACGTAAAAATGTGCAAAGAGTTCTATTCAAGATAAGAAAATGGACATCACTTCCGACGACACCGGAAAAACAATTGAACTGCCGATAACGGCACAAGTTAGTTCACAAAAAATAGAAATTGACCAATTTTTTCTATAAACGCTAGCTTCTGTCGTTCAAAAGTTAGCGTGGGGGGGACACTTTAGGACCGCACTGTATTACATTCTCATGCTTATCTTATGGTAGTAATCTACTGACCTCTCTTCAGTTACAGTATTTAATTGCAAACTTCTTGAAGCAGTACGTATATTTATGTATATTGGCCATTGCGTTAATAATGTATGTATATGCGTACTTGGACGTATAATTGTTCAGAAATATATTTTTGGTCTGGCTATTTGTTTATAAGCCGTAAGTAATTATTCTCTCAAGACTGCATAAATTACAGACACGTAAATAGTTTGCACAGGGTGCATAAAAATATCATAATTCACATAGCCGTATAGAATCACATTTCTTCTTCGAGTTCTTTAGTTGTCCAAAATGCTTCGGGCGTGACGTAATCAAAAAATTCATATAGAAATTATTAAAATACTGTAAATATATAATAATACAAATATATTCCTGAAAAATTCGTATTCCAAATATTATTATTCTGTATTTTAACATACTACAAGCATGCTGATACAAGGGGCGTTTTTTATGTTATCTACCTAACTATAAAAATAATATGCTATCGCGACAATTTTCTTATGCCAAGTTTCTGCGACATCTTATAGTGTCATCTCCAAGTTTAGTTCCAATCGCTTATCATTTGTCATTTATATATCAGTTTAAAGAAGCGAAAATGTGTGAAATTGCTATCGAAGAATATTCACGAGAGAATGGTGGCAGTGTATGGAGAAAACAGTCCGTCCTATTTCCAAGTCAAATATTGGTGCAAGCAGTTCAAATAGGGCAGGGAATCCATTCATGATGACCTAAAGTTTAGAAGACCTCTGGAAGCACGAACTGAAAAAATCATCAACAAAGTTGAAGATTTGGTGTTGACTGACCGCCGAGTAAAAGTTTGAGTTATTCCTAGAGAAATAGGAATATCAGAAACGAGTGTTTTTAAAATCCTACATGCAGATTTGGGAACGAGCAAAGTGTCGACACGATGGATTCTCAGGTTATTTAGACCCGAACAAAAACTGTGTAGACGACAAATTTGTGAGGAGAATTTGACTACTTTATTCCAAGATGAAGACTTCTTCTATAGAATTGTAACCGGGCATGAGACCTGAATGGATATATAGGGGCTCTCCACCACCCAAGAAGGCGAAGACGCAATTTTCTACGGAGAAAGTGATTGACACAGTTTTCTGATACACGGAAGGGATTCCCTTAATTAGGTGTATGCCAAAAGGGGACTATAATAGCGGAGAGTGCCTATAAAAGAACAATTAGGAACTTAAAAGCGGCTATACGCTAAAGAAGATCCCACAATTATGCTTAGAAAACTCTGCTTCTGCACGACAACTGCACGGTGTATTAAGCACGAGTTGTTCAAGTAGTAGTCAATGAATGCGGCTTTAAGGAATTACATTACAACATTCACCTTACAGTCCCGACCTCGTCCTCTGTGACTATTATCTTTTTCCAAAACTCAAAAGACACGCAGAAAAGCAAAAGGCAGTGCAGTGTGCAGTACCTATTCTGGCCGCTTTATCTATTTACCCTTAATTTTGTAAGTTAAATCCCTTTCTTTTTGCATTGGTTTACATAATTTTGAAGCTCCTATTTTCCTCTTATCAACTACCATATTTTTGTGCACCTTTGTTTATTACTTTCAATAAATTTATTGAAAAACGTATTGTCACTAAGAGTTAGTTTTTTATTATTTATAGAATAAATAGAACATATAAATTTTCTTAGTTCAACTTTTTGTGCCTTTTGCTACTTTGTTTTTTGCTTAGAATATATGTTTGCTTTAGATGTACAGGTGCACTTAAAAGATTGTGACCCAATTCATTGTGAACCTTCTTCATTCTTTTTGCGGTCTCTTATTTGTATTCATAATTTATTTATAGTCACCAGAATAGACCCCCTCGATGTGAAGCGTGTGTCAGTATATTCCTTTTTCAACTATTGTATTCCTACTTATGCCCTATTATGGATTCTACTTGCACTTTTGGTAATTCCACAATTACTCCAGATGACTCAATTCCCTATGATCTTTGCCGAAAAGTTGTGCATCCTGCTTGGAGTGGTTTATCTCGTTCTGAGGCGCAGAGCACGAAGTCTAAGAATTGTAAATTACTGTTCTGAACGTGCCGAGCTTAAGAATCAGGTAGGAAAAATACATCAACTCACACCTCAAGTTCATAACCTTCAATCTGAGAGTCAGGCCTTAAAGGATCAAATTCCTACAATATTGAATTTAAATAAGCATGAACAGACTCTCAACTCAATGGATATGGGAAAGGTTGTTGGCTAGTTTTCGGAGAGAATAAGTAGAAAGAATAATTTAATTGTGTTTAACGTCCCGGAATTGAAAAATTCGTCGAAAATGGACCAGGTAGCTTCCGATATTGCTACCGTTCGTGAGATCTTAACAAATCTAGAAATTACAATATCCAATGCGATTAGGTAAATATGATCCAACAAATTCTTCAAGAAAGAGACCAATGAAGTTAACATTGTCGGTATCCACTGTAGTATATGAAATATTGCGTAAGGCGAGAAAGCTGCAAGTACAGATACATTTCGACAGTCAAAGATCGTACTTCTCTGCAAAATTAATATTTTAAGTCAGTGAAGGAGCAACTGCGGTCCAGATTGCTGCTGGCGAAACGGAGCTTGACATAAAATTTGTTAATGACGTCCTGGAAACTGAGTTTGCCCAACAGATGTATTACGCCGCTAAGGTTTAGCTATCAGAATGTCCATACAAAAGTTGATAATATTTTTCCGCCAGTGCTTCAGTTAACTTTGGTATTGTCTTGTTTACGGAAACATGGTCGTGTCCAGACATTGTGAATTGCTGATATTTTATGACTTCAATTCTCCAAATTTTAATTCTTGTAATGCTAATGACCGAAAAACGCTTATACTTACTAACTTCATATCAACATTAGCTCTGAAACAGTACAATAATGTTTTAAATTGTAATGATCAGGGATGCGATTTCAGGCCACCTACTAGTGAAGCATTTTTCACTTGACTGTACTGGCATCGGTATTGGCTGAAACTGCACTGGCACTCTCCAAGCCACAGTTTCTGATATGTGAGAATATACTGTGACTGAGCAGTCGACCGACGTACTGCGGCAATACTTGCACCAACAATTATTTGTGACATAGTGCGTTTAATTAACTAAAAATGTTAACAATTTCACTAGAAATCAGACTAGGCAAAAATCCTGATTTAGATAAATTGAAAATAATATCTGCTTTTCACCAAAACGGAGATAATGCTCTTGTTCATAAAAAAAACTTTTTTATGCACCGGTAGTTTCTTGTGACGTGTAGGGAAGTTTCTCTCATAAAAAAACACTTGCCACAAATCATACATGACTTTAATATTTACTTGTTTTAATAGTATGAACTTGACGAATGAAAACTGTTACAAGTAATTATTGCAATATCTTAATAATATTTCTTCATACATATAAATATTTGTGTAAACACCATATAACGTTGAGTATATTACAAAAATAATGTTTTCCCCTGAGAAAACACCTATGCCCACGAATTAATTAAATCCGTTCTACGGCTCCGTAGAACCTATCTATGCGTACACTCGGAGCAGCACATTTTCATATTTTGTATCTCGGCGGTGGGCGGAAATCCCATCCCTGATAATGATAGAACTTTAGATTTAGTTTCCTCTAACCTTACATGTACTATTACCGTTACCCATGATACTGTTTCACTTGTACATGACGTGTTTCACCCTGCACTAATTACAGTCTAAGATATTCCTAACTCTAAATCAGGAAATAGCTTCCCATCTAATAAAAACTTAAAATTTTTCAAGAGCGGATTTCATATCACTGTACGACAGTATCTTACAAGTCGGCTAGTCCTTTCTGAACGCTTTTTCTAATGTTGGTGATGCTGTTTCTGCATTTTACAATCAATCGTTTAGTATTGTAGATTTTTTCGTATCAATGTACAGAAGTTCCTATCCTCCATGATTCAGTTTGGACATTAAGAAAAACTGGAAACTGAAAAATTTTGAATACAAGAAATAGAAAACAACAAACTCTTCAACTTAACATAGCGAATTTTCACGGTTGCGATCCCTAATTAAGACGCAAATTAATGCAGCTTACAGGGAGTATCATAAAACTTTTGAAAGGAATATAGCTAGTGATTCGAAATTTCTTTGGAAATGCGTAAACTCTAAGCGATCCACCTCCAGAATTCCTGGGTGCTTGGATGTTGACAATTTAATCCTTGGTAAACCTTGTTCAAGCATTTGCAAACGTGTTTTCCAAAGTATTCACTCGTAACGTGCTTACTGATCCTAGCCAACTTGATTCAGACTTTAATTGCTATTCTTTGAACATTGAATACTTTACTCCTAACGAAGTTCTTAATGCCTTAAAAAAACAAAGCAGCCATGGTTCATGGAGATAATGCTTTACCTAGATTTCTTGTTCGAGACTGCGTCCCAATTTTGTGTGAACCACTATGTATGATTTCTAATATGCCTATCCAAACGTCTACCTTTCCAATATTTTGCTGCGGCCCCTCCCCTCCTTATTTACAAAGTACAAAAGTCGGAATAATAGTGACTAAAACTTAGGGCTAGGGTGTATATGTAACATCCGTTAGTTTTTTTTTTTTTAATGCAGATACAGTTCAAGGGCGAAGTTCTTCTACGTGTCAGATATTATTCAGGATATAACTCTACTCTCTAAGCTCGAGTTCATTTATTTCTAAAGATAATGATCAACTGGCGAAGAAATGCAATAATATAAAATCCACACCAGATGATTTCTTATTTTCAAAACTTCAAAACTAGGTTTTTAAGTTCATTTGCGTCAACGGAATTCCATCAATTAACTGTTTGAGGTTGAAGTTTCAAATTAAGCAACAATTTAAAAATTAAGTTTGTCACATCATTTATTGCATTCTGTATAATGTAATATTTCACACCGTACGACATACAATACTCAAGCTTATTATACAATCTTATAGTATCTACAGTCTCATCTTGCTAATGCAATATCTCTTAAATACCATCAAACAGCGGATAAATTATAACGTATAATACATTGCGTTATATAACCACACTTACCTTTAATAGAAGATACGAGGTGCTACCCAAAATATCCAAATTTGAATATTCCGCCCAGACCAAAAGTACTACGAGGTCCCTCCGCTAAATGCCTCTTAGCGCACGTTTCAGCTGCTGCTCCGTCATTGTAGGCGCATTCGTTTGTGAGCTATTGCTGTTTGTGTTGCAACGTGTTCTGTGCTTCTGCGGATTTCGAAAATGGCTGAAGCAAAGGAGAAGAAAACTGCAACTGAAACCCACCACATGTTGAAGGAGGCTTTTGGTGAGAATGCCTTGAACCAAGCAAGAACATTTGACAAACATTTGGATTGACCGTCAACATGCACGGGAAATTATCGCGAAAGTGCGTGAGGTGATTCGCTATGACAGAAGGCGGACAATCCACGATGTTTGTGAAACACTTGGACTGTCGTACGGAATGTACCAACGAATTCTAGACGATGAGCTAAATTGGAGCGAAGTTTGTCCGCGCCTTCTCAATAGTGACCAACGAGACCTCCGTAGGTCCCGTTGTCCACCTGAATTCGGATTCAGGTGCGCACTGAACTGCAAGAAACAGTTCGAAATGATCCAAACTTCCTATCAAGAGTCATTACAGGTGATGCATCGTGGCTCTATGGCTATGGCCTTGAAACGAAATAGTAATCGTCACAGTGGAAGCCGTCATCCTCTCCAAGGTCGAAAAAGCGCGCCAAGTTCGTTGCAACGTCAAGTCGATGCTGATGATTTTTTTCGATATTCGAGGAATTGTGCTTAAGGGGTTTAGGACCAGGACCACCTGGTCAAGCTGTCAACGGGAAGTTTTACTCTGAGGTTCTGAAAATACTGAAGGAAAATATTCGGCGCAAACAGCCCATGATGTGGAAGAACAAAGACTGGTTGCTCCACCATGATAACTCGCCCGCATACTTCGCTCGTTGCGAACGAGTTCCTGGTAACAACGTGGCAACGAGCGGGGGCTCTACCTACTCTCCTGACCCTAGCACCCTGCGGCTCTTCCCCAAAATAAAAATCAGCTTTAAAGGGCAACATTTTAACTTCATTGAAGATACCCAACTGAAATAGCTTCCAGAAGTGCTTCCAAAAATGGGAAAATCGCTGGGATCGTGTTGAAGGTAACTACTTTGAAGTGACAGCGAAAATTAGGGTGTAAGGTAAGTTTTCTACTTTTTACAAGAAAATTCTCGAGAATTTTGGGTAGTATCTCGTATAATATTACATAATATTTAAATGTTAAGTTTCGATAAATGCGACATCACATTTTAGTTCGAAATAAACCAACAGTTTCTTCATCTTACCGCTGTGTCCCGTCTTGCCGATTCAGAGACATACATAAGAGTTATGTCAACATATTAGAATGTGTGATGATATCAGTATAATCCATTTCATATTCGTTCAGATTTGCAAATTGCTAATTTCCTTAGCACCTTTTTTATTTTGGTTAAGGTGGTTAGCAGTTAAAAAACAGCTAATGCGCTTGTCGCGAGAGATCTTGTGTACGCATCATTTCTAAAAACCAACACAGAAAATCAACAACCATTACAACAGTAACTGATTTAGGATCCCTTTCAACTTCAGAGCAAGCCTGCTCCGATGTTCGACACTACCTTATACTGAATAAGCTCGAAGTTTTGGGAATTAGAAGTGTCGCTATAAATGATTTTCTTCCTATTTATTCATCCATAATAGAATTTAGTTCATCCATGTATCCACAAGTGCTAAGAATCTGAGGCAAATATTTGGTACAAAAAGATAAGATTTCTTAAAAAATGTTAGAACATGCTGTAAATTTATTTATATTTTTTGACAATTTCTAGCTAGCAAGTAGTAAAATTTAACTACTTTTAAGTGGTATATTTCATTGCATTTATTCGCAATAGTAATAACAGTAACTGATTTTCTTTACCATGTGTGCCGATTTGCTTTATTTCAATGATTTTAATAAATACGATAAGAGACTATTTTGTGTAAAGTATGCATTCCCTTGCCTAGGTTTGAAATTGTTTTTTTAATATAAATATTATGTCTACGTAATAAACATTGCAATTGCAACACAGACGTAATCTGAAATTCATAAATTAAATATGCAGTTTATCTAATGCAAAGTAGAAGGTCAAGGTCAAGTATTTTAGACTGGTACTGTGTGGCATGCCGTGACTGGTCAGCGTGCACTTGACATGTAAATTATCGGATAAAAATTCTACGATCATGTATTTTAGATAACCATTTCTGGGCATATGTAGATTACATACACAAACACACGAATACCTCCACAACGTGTTTTATTCATTAATCACAAGGCGCGGATCCGCCAAAATTCTACGCGGATGTTTCACAGGTCATTCTAAAATACGTTTTTTCCTGAAGTTTATCCTGAATTACGGAACATATGCTGCGGATTTTAATGCAGAACAACATAAAAAAATAACCATTTACCTTTACTACTTTAAAATATCAAGAAGAATCATGACAATGATAGATAATTAATTAAAGAAAGATCGATTCCCGACGTCAAATAAATTTTAGCGAAAGTTGGTAGAAATGTAAAACATGCTAATTGTAAACCGAAAGCATTTTTTGTGTGGGCATCAGTGGATGCTTATTTTTTGGTTTCCCTAATATAACTCCAAAACGATAGAAGACAGAAAACTGTAAATGCAAAAGCTGTACTATATTTAAGTATGTATCTTTCAAAATACATGATCAACATATACATAATGGTTATCTGGGAAAATATGAATTGCAAAAAAATGGGATATATACTAAATAAACAATTATAGATCATTTCAACCTAGAGAAAGAAGTTTTATGGGAAATTTATTATTTTACATTAGAATTTTCTTTTATGTTGCAATTTTTGCTATATTTTCACAAACATATAATAAGCTCAAGTTATTATTGTTAATACAGATTTGGTGGATAAATCTTCTGACAATCGAATGCTGTGTGTGGAATAGGCTCACTGTGTATAGAACTGTATACGAGCTTCAATGGCTTTTTATTTTAATTTATTGCCTTTTTCATTTATATTACAATATTAGCGATACGACAAATAAGAAATTATTTGTTAGTAATTATAGAACATTTGGCAAGTTAGTGGTGAATCGGTGAAATAATGAGACGGCAACAATACAAACGATCGCATTATGTGAGGGTACGCTTATAGCGAAGCTGCGATACTCAACAAGACTACTGGCACACGACCGGCTGATTCGCCGAGAAAAGCTGTAGTACACACAAGATTATAATGCGCTGCACACGCAAAGCAATATCCCCGTGTACAAAGCATCATAAACTTGTGTGTATTACAGCTTTCTCGGCATTTTTTTCGAATCTCCCGATCATGTATAAGTAGCGATGAAAGCGTCGAAAAACATGCATCGCGGATGACATTTATGAAGTTTCAACAAACACTTTGACAATCGTCAAAATATTTTCATTGCAATCTTCCTTTTTTGATTTTGGCCTTTTTGGTTCTATATGAGGGAAGATAAATTTCGCTATTAGCCTTTTGATATCCGTTAAAACAGAGCTAATTGTAGATAAAATTTGACAGTTCGATCTTTGCTCTTATCTTTGCTCACTATCGCTGCCCACAGATGTCGCGTAGCTACAACATAAACACTGGCATTTAAACAGCGTATTCGTTATCAGTTCCCACTACTCCCCTAGTATCCTCGCTCTTATCGAGTATCACAACTCCCTTCTGTAACCATGGTTACGAAAATGCTCGCTGATTGATCCGTTTTGCTAACTCGTCGCTATTATCTAGTATCGCAGCTTCACTATAAACATACCTTCCTATACAACTACTTCTTTCTGGCATGGACATGACTCGCGCGGAATTTCTGCCAAATCTATATAACTCTACCAATGCAAAGTCATAATGCAATGTTAGATAACACCGGTAGATAATTTAGAAAGAGGAAAAGTATTTAATAGGATATTCAAAAAATGGTAAATGGTGAAAAGGCATAATCATGTTAACATGTACAGTACCCTATTTTTTAACAGTTACTTAACCATAAATTTATGTTACATATCTGCGCAATTAAAATTATAAACAATCTTCGTTACTTTTTTTAGACATGAAATATATAACTATAGCTTAAATTGCTATCTTACCACTTCATTAACAAAAATATAACAAGATATCATCCGGTCATCTAAAGCTGCATATCGCCTGCAATAGACGTCAAAGTTGATAATTTCAATTGGTAAAAATAAAGTAAATGAAGTTAGCTTACCGAAAATCATTTTGTGACACATACAGGGTTGAAATAAAAATTGGAAACACCGATTTTCTCCAAAGTTATTATAGATACAAATAAAATGTTCAAATAGAGTTGTTAATGCTTCTAATAAGCTATCTAAATCTGCACAAATCTGGTAAAAAAAATAAATAAATTTTCGTAGACATTACTAATTTTACACTTTTTTAAATGATACATCCTGTATATTTTTGCACCAGTTAATAGAAAATAATTTTTGCTTTAAAAGTATCAGGGTGTTTCCTCCTAAACTTGATAGTTTTTGAGATATTACAGAAAAAAGAAAACCTTTTCTTCTCAAAACAACAAAATTTAACAGTTTTGTTATTTTGTATTGCTTTTGCGATACAATAAAGTTTGTGTGGCTTAAGTACATTATTAATTTGTGTCAATAATTGCAGATTATTCAATTAATAAGGAAGTAGATATGATAAAATGTTACTATTTATCAAATAATAAATCAAGGCAAGCCTTGCACTTATACCAACAACAATATCCGAATCGCTTTCATCCAAGCCATTCGTATTTTTTCAAATTAGAAAATAAATTGCGTAGAACTGGATCCCTATCGAGAATACACGAACCCCAAGAGTAAATTAAAATTTGGAAGTTGATGTGTTAGCATATTTCAATATGTACTCTAACAATTCAATTAGAGAAGCTGCACTGGAATTAAATACAACACATACGAAGGTACATATGACTTTGAAAAATCATAATTGCAGAGCCTCTGAAACACACAAAATTCATAACCTTCATCCTTTATGGTCAGATTAATCCAATTTTTCTAATAATGATATATTAAATAGATACAATATACATTATTGGCAAGTAAGAGGTACAAATACACGTGAAACATTCACTACGAATTATAAATAGTATTATTTTGGGTCCATATTTTTCATAATACATCAAGGATATTTAAATTTCAAAATGAATTTTAAAATTGTTTGGATGATATGCCATTAGCAGTTAAACGCGGAATGGTATTTCCGCACGATGGTGCACATCCACACAATTCGATAGATGTGATCTAAATCAACAATTTTCAAATTCTTGAGTTGACAACAGAGCTCTTTCAATGTCCTACAAGAGTAGTTTAAAAGTATCAGCTATGTTGTATTTATAAGTAACCTGGGCAAATATGCGGTAACAGCCAGAGGCGTGGCGAGCGCATAAAAGTTTACCCATAAAATAGAAGGTAAGAAGTAAATTATAAAACGTGCTGAAACACTTACCGTTTTAAAAGTCTTCCGTGAAATCACAAACAGGGCAACATCTCTTAAATATTTGAATCATTAGATATGTTTCCACAGCTGTTTCAATCAGGTGAGTACGACGTGCAGAATAAATGTTTTTTAATGCCGAAAACGACCGTTCGACATCTAGCGATGTTATATTTGCATATTTAAAATAACCTTTGAAACAACTTAATGCATCTTCACACGCACCTTCACAACACTTTCAAATTTTCGTATAACACACCAATTTTTTTCGCCTTCTACAGTGCATAACTGTGCGTGAACATCATTCACAATTTGAACAGAATCCACTAGCGACATCAAAACATTTTGTAATTTATCTATTCCCTCCGCTAGTCCGAAGTGATTGTTGTGAGTAGTTTGTAAATCTCTTTTAACCTGACTATCCTGAAATATTTCCTGGCTTTTCTTGATTGCTGCAGCTTCTGTCGGATTGAATTTTAAAACTACCTTCTTTACTTGATCAAAATATTTGTTGTAGTAAAACGCAGCCTACAATCATGTTCCCCAACGTGTAACAATCGGCTGTGGGGGTTCAGGTAAATCAGGACACAGTTTGTGAAATAGTCGGGTACGTTTCGGGGACTTTAGAAACACTGCCTTTGTACTAGCAATCAATGCATTTACTAGTGGAAAACATGTAGGAATCGTTTGCGCCGCAAGATTTAGAGTATGGATTTTACACGTTACATGTAAGAAGTTACCACTGTGTTCTTTAACAGATCGGCCCAAAGAACGCATGTTTGCGGCACCATCACTCATAAACATTAAAAGTTGCTTAGTTGAAACTTCAAATTTGTTCAATGAGTTCAACACCACCATTAAAATTTCATCGGCAGTACAATTTATAACTCTTTTGGAAGCGAGTAAGAAGGAGGATGACGGTGGATGTTCCATTGTACGAACCATTACATTAACCACAGAATGTTTTTGACGATCTGTTGTTTCGTCCACACACAACCACAGTTTTTTATCTTTCAATTCCGTTTTCAATCTTTTTTCTATATGTTCACTAGCAAATGGCCTACACTTCGTATCGATGTCCGACAAGGTAATTTACAGTCCGCATATTTATTCCAGAAGGAAACAAATGCTTCTTTGTCTAGTAAACGAAACGATAGATTACATAAAATAAGAGTAACACATAAATCAAATGTTAATTTTTCTTGGCCTCGTATGCCACTTCTTGCAAAAGAATGCTGTTTCCTTTCGATGTGACGTTGACAATGGCTTCTGGACCAACACATTAAAGGGATTTTACAAACTAGACATTGAATTTTAGCGCCATCAAAAATTAAGTCCGGCATGTCCACTATAAAGTTTTTTACTGTGTCCGCCATTGCACTTTACTGTGTCTGCGACATTTTTAAAACAAACATAAGCGTACAATTACGAAATAAGTTTCGACAGCCTACATACACACAGAACTACGCATACAGCATCGATTTAGTACTGACGCTGTGAACGTGTGAACGCGTAAAATAAATAATCGTCGACTCCGCGCCACATATCTACTACACTGACTGTTACCGCTGTTTGCCCAGACTATTTATAAGTGTTACTATCAATACTATGATAATAAAATAATTCGTTTTTATTTTATCCGTTGTTTTCAATCGTAATTTTGTTCTCAAGCCACACCTTATTTTGAAAGGGAACAATATTTTTTCTTGAATACCTCAAAAACTATCCAGTTTAGAAGAAAACACTCTTACTTTTTTCAAGCAAAAATTATTTTCTATTAACTGGTCTAAATATATACAGGATGTACCATAAAAACGTACAAAAGTAATAATATCTACGAAAATTTAATTCTCGTTTTACCAAATTTGTATAGATTTAGATAATTTATTAGAAGAACTAAAAACTCTATCTGAATAACTTTTTTGTATCTATTATATAATAACTTCGGAGAAAAACGGTGTACACAAGGATTAAATAATTAACATAGTTTCTTCTTACCACATATACGTACAGTAAGCGGCAAAGGTCTGGAATAAAATCCATTAGTCTAGTTTTTTAAATGGAACACCCTAATATTATTGTGATTTTAGATGCCTCTCTTCAATCCATGTCAACTTTCATTAATGTTCCCTATACCTATCTATCTTAGGTTTTGAGATAATTGACATACTTTGAGATTTTTGCGAAATGTCGCTGTTTCTTTAAAGGCGGGCGCATAAAAGTTTACACAAAATAAATGGTCAGAAATAAAATATAATACGTCCTCAAACACTTACCGTCTTAAGAGAGTTAAATATCTGCAACATTAAATATGTTTCCACAGTTGTTTCGGCAAACCGAGTGCGGCGTGAGGAAAAATGTGTTTATATGCAGAAAACCAATGTTCCACCTCTAGTGACGTTATATTTGTGTAATTAAAATAATCTTTGGAACAACTTAACGGTTCTGTTGACGCACCTTCACAAATTTGTCTTAATGTGCCAAAATCAGAATCTTTCTCTAAAACACGTTCAAACCTTTCTAGCGTCTTCTAGCGCGCATAGCTGTGTGTGAACATGTTGCACCATTTGTAGAAATTTCACTAACGACACCGAAAGATTTTGTAATTTTTCTATTGCCTCCACTAGTCCGAAGTAATTGTTCTGAATAGTTTTTAAATCCGTTTTAACCTATCTTGAAATTTCGACTGGCTTTCCTTGATAGCCGCATCTTATTTTGGATCGAATTGTATCTTAATATTCTGAAAATATTTATGATAATAAAACGCGGCCTGTAACCATGTTCCCCAACGTGTAAGAATAGGTTAAGGTGGCTCAGGCATACGGGGACACAGTCTGTGAAATTTGCGAATACATTTTGGGGATTTGACATCTAGTGACATTATACTTGCGTAATTAAAATAATCTTTGGAACAACTTAACGGTTCTGTTGACGTACCTTCACAAATTTGTCTTAATGTGCCAAAATCAGAATCTTTTTCTAAAACACTTTCAAACCTTTCTAGAACACAAAAATTTTTTGCGTCTTCTACCGCGCATAGCTGTGTGTGAACATGTTGTACTATTTGCAGAGATTCCACCGAAGGATTTTGTAATTTTTCTATTGCCTCCACTAGTCCGAAGTAATTGTTCTGAATAGTTTTTAAATCCGTTTTAACCGGACTATCTTGACATTTCGACTGGCTTTCCTTGATAGCTGCAGCTTCCTTTGGATCGAATTGTAAAACCACGTTCTGAATATTCTCAAAACATTTATGATAATAAAACGCGGCCTGTAACCATGTTCCCCAACGTCTAGTGGCCCAGGCATACGGGGGCACAGTCTGTGAAATTTGCGAATACCTTTTGACAAACACTGCTTTTGTATGCGCTATTAAAGTGTCTACCTCAGGATAACATTTTCTAATACTATCTACCACATGACTGAAAGCATGAATTTTACACGTAGTATGTAACAAGTTAGCACAATGTTTTTTAAGAGACCGGCCTACAGAAAGCATGTTTGCGGCACCATCATTGATAAACTTCAACAGTTGGTTTGTTGAAAGTTCAAACTTTTCCAATGTATGTAACACTAACTTTGAAATTACTTCGGCAGTACATTGTTGTACTCCTCTGGAAGCTAATAGAACTGAAGGTGACGATTGATGTGGTTCAATTGCACGTACCATTAACGTACATTAACCACAGAATGTTTTTTACAATCTGTTGTTTCGTCCACACATAACCACAGTTTTTTATCTTTCAACTCCGATTTAATTCTTTTTTCAACATGTCCACGAGCAGATGACACAATTCCTTGTAACGATACCCGACTTGGTAATTTGCAGTCCGAATATTTATTCCAAAAGAAGATATAATATATGCTTCCTTGTCTAGTAAATTAAACGGTAGATTACATGCAATAAATGTAACACATAAATTAAGTTTAAATTTGTCATAGTGTCGTGTACAATTGTTTTTTGAAGAATGCTGTTTACTATTTACGTGACGTAGACAATCCCTTTTGGACCAACACATTAAAGGGATATTACAAACTACACATTGAATTTTAACGCCATCATAATTTAGGTCAGGCATTTCTGCTATAAATTCTGTAACTTTCTCCAACATTGGTCGTTTTCGCGACGTAGGTAATATTTTTAAAACAAACGTAGAACTACGAAATAGTATTTACGGCAGCGTACATGTATACACAACAGATTTGGTTGAGATTGGCAGTTATACTGAGGGTTCTATCGAACCTCCGCCACTGCCCGTTGGCGCTAGTAGTGATGATTCAAATTTTATTCGATTGAATACATCGAAAAGTTTTTTATAACAACCGGAGTTCATAAGTCCACATCGAAATCGTTGCCATGATTGATTCATGCTATTTCAATTTTTTTAATGGAACACTTTGTATATTTTTCCGCGATCTGATAGAAAAACTGTAATAGAATTTCTCATATAAACATTTCCCTATACCTAAGATGTGTCGTTCTTTAGTAAATTATGAAGCTATGCGGATAAGTTTTTTGCTAAAATTCGTAGTGTTGTAACGAACTACTATAAACTTTTGTTTTTCTAGAAATACTCATTAAAAATAAACTGCAAAATTTAATTCATGCATACAATTTCACATCTATTCGAAGTGAACACCATTTTGCTTCTTACAAGCTGTTGTGCGTTTTTTTGTATTTTAGTGAACACTTACTGATATCCTAGGAGTATTACTTTGTGTATTGTCCAAGTTAAGAAATTCATCCAGGAAGTGTTTTTATAAATATTGTTGTTTAACTAAATTGCGACATTTTTTAACAACTTTCAATATGTTATTATTATATTTCTTACTGTTAAAAAGTTTAGTGTGCAGTACTAAATAAATCTATTCCTTTTATATTGAACTCTAATTAACGTTTGTCTACTTATTTTCGATATTTATTATTTACATACGTGCTGGTTAACTTACTAGACGATGTGTGTAGCAAAAGGATGGTCGAGTAGATAATGAAATTATACCAAAAAAAAAAAACGTTCACACATTTGCTTTAATGAATATATTTAGGGAAACAAAAGTTTATAGTATCTCGTCACGACTCCCTACGTTTTTAAACGAAAAGCTTATCTGCATAGCTTTGTATTTAATCAACTAAAGAAGGACGCATTTTAGATATACTGAAATGTTTACAAGAAAGATTCAAGAAGAGCGTCTCTATTATATTTTGTAAAAATAATGAATCAAACTTTACAACGATGTCGATGACCCCCTTGTAGAATCTGGTTGATATAAGAAATCTTCTATGTCTTCCCAAAAACTTCATGAAATATTCAATCGAATAAAATTTGAATCATCACCCTAACGTGTAAGGCGTTTAAGATAGCCGTTAAAGAAACAGCGACATGCGCATGCAAGATATTCATCACAGTGGATATCGAAAAAAAGATACAAGCTGTCCTAGAAGTTTTAGATAATCCTTAAAAGTCAAATCATCAAATTACGGGAAACTTTGGTATTATTAAATTAACCAGCAAACTATTGAGGTATTCAAAAAAAAAACCTTACTTACAAAATTATTAGACTACAGAAACAACGTACATCATCGTCTTGAATTTTTGAGGCGCACTACAAATAACTACCTATACACCATAAGATATGAACGTCGGATGTAAGTGAGGAACTGAATTTGAATGGCATCGGTTAGGTTAGTTTATTCAAATAAATATCATAAGTAGTCTGGGCAAACAGCGCTAACAGTCAGTGTAGTAGATATGTGGTGCGGAGTCGGCGATTATTCAATTCACGTGTTCACAACGTCAGTACTAAATCGATGCTGTATGCGAGTAGTTCTGTGTATATGTAGGCTGTCGTAACTTATTTCGAAATTGTACGCTTATGTTTGCTTTAAAAATGTCGCATTTAGGTACGTCGCGAAAACGACCAATGGCAGACACAGTCAAAAACTTTATAGTGGACATGCCGGACTTAATTTTTGATGGCGTTAAAATTCAATGTCTAGTTTGTAAAATCCCTTTAATGTATTGGTCCACAAACCATTGTCTACGTCACATCGAAAGCAAACAGCATTCTTCTGCAAAAAGTGGCATACGAGACCAAGAAAAATTTACATTTGATTTATGTGTTACTCTTATTTTATGTAATCTATCGTTTCGTTTACTAGACAAAGAAGCATTTGTCTCCTTCTGGAATAAATATGCGGACTGTAAATTACCTAGTCGGACATCGATACGAAATGTAGTGCTATTTGCTCGTGAACATATAGAAAAAAGAATGAAAACGGAATTGAAAGATAAACTGTGGTTGTGTGTGGACGAAACAACAGATCGTCAAAAACATTCTGTGGTTAATGTAATGGTACGTACAATGGAACCACATCGACCGTCATCCTCCTTCTTACTTGGTTCCAGAAGAGTTATAAATTGTACTGCCGATGAGATTTTAAAGGTGGTGTTGAACTCATTGAACAAATTTGAACTTTCAACTAAGCAACTTTTAATGTTTATGAGTGATGGTGCCGCAAACATGCGTTCTTTGGGCCGATCTCTTAAAGAACACAGTGGTAACTTCTTACATGTAACGTATAAAATCCATACTCTAAATCTTGCGGCACAAACGATTCCTACATGTTTTCCACTAGTAAATGCATTGGTTGCTAGTACAAAGGCAGTGTTTCTAAAGTCCCCGAAACGTACCCGACTATTTCACAAACTGTGTCCTGATTTACCTGAACCACCACAGCCGATTGTTACACGTTGGGGAACATGGTTGCAGGCTGCGTTTTACTACAACAAATATTCTGATGAAGTAAAGAAGGTAATTTTAAAATTCAAGAAGCAATCAAGAAAAGTCAAGAAATATTTCAAGATAGTCAGGTTACAAAAGATTTACAAACTATTCACAACAATTACTTTGGACTGGCGGAGGGAATAGAAAAATTACAAAATGTTTCGATGTCGCTAGTGGATTCTGTTCAAACTGTGAATAATGTTCACGCACAGTTATGCGCTATAGAGGGCGAAACAAATTGGTGTGTAATACGAAAATTTGAAAGTGTTTTAGAGAAAGACTCCGATTTTCTTATATTAAGACAAATTTGTGAAGGTGCGTGTGAAGATGCATTAAGCTGTTTCAAACATTATTTTAAATATGCAAATATAACATCGCTAGATGTCGAACGATCGTTTTTGGCATTAAAAAACATTTATTTCGCGCGTCGTACTCACTTGACTGAAACAACTGTGGAAACATATCTAATGATTCAAATATTTAACAGATGTTACCCATTTTGTGATTTCGCGGAAGACTTTTAAAACGGTAAGTGTTTCAGCACGTTTTATAATTTATTTCTTACCTCCTATTTTATGTGTAAACTCGTATGCGCTCGCCACGCCACTGGCTGTTACCGCATATTTGCCCAGTTTAGTCATAAGTTATTACTAACACCTACTAATTATTCACTTGCTCATTGGTGTCGTGGTTGGTTTTGATAGGTCACAACTTCTTTACTTACCTTTTGAATTAAAGTTTATGCACTTATAATTCGATTATCATTACTAAAAATACCAGATTACGATGCATTGACAGTTACAAATCACTGTCTACAACACTATGCGCATGTGTAGAACGTCTACAAGGACTGTTATGCGTTTTCCATAAGTTGCGTCTACGCACATGTTTCGTTTTGGGTGAATTTTACCGTACATTCTGATGCTTTAGGGCAGTGATTCCCAAAGTGGTCCACGGGAGACTTGACGGGGGTCTACATTGGTGTGAAAAAAAAATGGGGGTTCACAAGTTATAAGTGGGGGTCCACGAAAATTTATCTGGTTTCGATAGTAAAGAACAAAAATGTTGGCTTAGCTTTACCTATCAATGTAGGCACTACTCAAAAAAAGGAAGCAAAAAAAAATTCCAAATTTTTCGGTAATTTTTGACAAACTGTATTTTGGTGAAAAATGGTCGTATTAAGACTTTAAAAAAGCATTTTGAAGCTTTAAGATTCTGATTTTCAGATTTTTTGGCTAAAAATTTTTAGGAGCTACGGTTCTCATGCAATCCTAATTGATAGCGCGAAAAAATAATTTTGCAATTTTGTTTTTTTTTTTGTCCACGGGCTTGGAAAAATTTTTTTCAGTTAGGCCGGTATATGGATCAGTGAGTAGTGTATTTTTGAGTAGTGTATTTTTAGGTCAGCGACTGTTACTTGTAAAAATTTGCATATTCGATATTCAGTACAACGCGTGTCGAGACTTGCAAAGCGCCGCCCGCCCGCCCGCAACGCTTGTTCAGGCGTGCAAAGGGACGAAATACGACTTGTGCTGTGCTTGCAATCTTGCATGAACTTGTTTGATTCTTCACCAATATAAATACGAATGCCAAGGACAAACGTTACTCATTTGTTTCCGGAATTTTGAAAAGAAAAGTGTGAGTGAATCGATGTCAGTGTTTGCCAATGCCGGAAAAAGTAAGTACCTGCCTATTTGTTATACATACTTTTATTTTATATTGTAATAATATTATATTTGTTATGTTTGCGTGTAGTAGCTACGTAATAAAAATTAAATACTGAACAGGGCCATCATTCGATACTTCTATAAAAGAACAGAAAGCCGAGAAAGATTGAACTTTCAGTACTTTTTATTATAAAATTATTTATTTACCCGACTGTGGTGATTCACTAAAGGGGAGATATATGATTGACCTGCATGTTTGTATATATTTCAGTGCCCTCGTAGTTGCTAATGCTAAATGACTAAAAATATTTTCATAAATTGTACGTGTCTTTATGTACCACTCGTAACGTACATCAAAGTAATAAATAAATCGTTAAAATCGCGAAGTTTTGATGTCAAAATATTCTTTAACTTTAAAAGTATTTGCTTTCGAATTTGCAGAAATGTATCAAAATATAATTAATCAAAAAATGTCATCAATCAATCAAAAAATTACAATAGGTTCAGCCGTTTTGTGAAAACCTCTATATGGGTCTTAGCGGTTTATTGCTTTTAATAATTAAAATCAGTTTTGCCGCCGGCATTTTGGTTTTTTTCATTGCAATAATTAATTAATCCTATTCTATTCTGTTAAAATAGCCATATCCTGTTAAAATCGCCTTATGATTACTAAAACAAACATTTTTTTCTTTACAGTTTACTTACAGGTAGGTAACTGATACGAAACATGGCTGAATCTAAGAAGAAATGTCAACAGTACAGTGTTGATTATTTGAAATTTGGTTTTGTTCCATCAAAGGCAGACAAACGATTGCCCATATGCCTTTTATGCAACAAAGTTTTGAGCAATGACTTTATAAAACCATCGAAGTTCGAAGATCATCTAAGAAGGTGTCATCCTGATTTGTTATGGACGAAGAAATCCATGAAGAGCTGCTATTCCCGAAAACTTTGGAGACGGACACTAAAGGCGAATCAATATTTAATGTCCTGAGTGATTTTTTTAAGGAAAAATCGATTCCATTTACAAACATTATTTCGGTGGCAGCAGATGGAGCTTCTGCCATATTCGGGCGATATCGTGGGTTTATAAGCCATCTTAAAAGAATTATACCAGGAGTAACTGCAATTCACTGTGTCATCCACCGACAACACCTGGTAGCGAAAAATTTGAGTGATAGATTGCACCAATCGCTTCAATTTGTGATCAAAGCAGTTAACAAAATAAGAAGCAACGCGTTAAATACCCGTTTATTTGCACAATTGTGCGACGAGAATGATGAAGACTTCCAATGATTACTCTTACATACTGAAGTACGCTGGTTGTCCAAAGGTGCATGTTTAACAAGATTTTACTCACTTTTTGAATCAGTTTTAGAGTTTCTGGAAAGTAAAGATCCAGATTTCAAGGAAAACCTGATCAAATTGAAAGCAGACATCGCGTGTTTGACAGATTTGTTCAAAAAATTTAATGAGATTAACTTGCAGTTACAAGGGGACAGCTTAAATTTAATAAAAACAAAGGGTGAAATTTCGGCTTTTCTTGGAAAATTGAAATTTATGAAGCAAAATATTAGTCGGCGCGAATTCTCCCAGTTTCCAAACTTGTCACAAGCAGAATGTCTTGATGAGGATATTCAGACATACGTTCAACATTTAAATGCCGTGCATGATGACTTCAAAAATAGATTTGAAGATATTCTGACGATGGAAATACCACCATGGATCATAAATCCATTTGATGAAATGAAAGTGGCGAATGTGGTATTACAAGAGGAGCTACTCGAGCTTAGCACCAATGAGGAGCTGAAGGTGAAATTTAAAAAAGGCTATCAGACATTTTGGCTGCAGGCAGAAATACCCGAAAAATATCCTGGGCTGTGGGAAATTGCGAGAAAACTTTTGATAGCGTTTCCCACGTCATACCTTGCCGAAGTGTGTCGTTACAAACCTATTAACAAAAAAAAGGAGCAGATTGAACATCACAGAACGGGGAGATTTGCGGTTATTCTTCACAAAACTGAAGCCTAATATTGATAATTTGCTGTCAATCCATCAAGTACATCCCTCCCATTAAAATTATTTTTTTTTAATTGTTGATTTGCATTGTTGAAGTTACGTTACGTTATTCATGCTTAATTTTAATTCTATTAAGTCTGTAATCATATTATTTTAATAAATAGAACACAAGAAAATATACTATTTTTCTTTTTATTTTTACCACTCCGAATTTAGGGCTGGAACTCAGCCGCGACGCAAATTTCCATCGTTAGATCTAATTTTCACATTTTTTGACGAGTTTTGGGAATACGGTAGAAATGTAGCAGCAGGGGGTCCACCGAAACCAGTAAAATTTTGAAAATGGTCTACGAGAAAAAGAGGTTTGGGAACCTCTGCTTTAGGGTAAAATGACTCTACTTTCTGTTTTCACCCACAAAAGGTGAAATTTTCCCCGAATTTTACTCCTATAATAGGGGCAAAATTCTCCCAATTTTTTAGAGTGGGCTTTGGGTAAACTTAAGAACAAATGCATTCGTAAACCAACCGAGAAATCTTCCAAAGTTAGTGGAACAAATAACTTTAGTACCAATCAATGCAGGGATATGGCTGCTTGAACACAATATATCGTTATTTTCAATGATCATATTTTCAATTTTTCTTTTATCTGAAGAATAAGCTTTTTGTTAATAATCCTAACTATCAACACCTACAAGGGTGAGATATCTATATTTCAAAAATCTATGCTTTTAATAGAAACCATATGCATAGGTCTACAATAACATTTGTGTTTTGTGCGTCCAGAAACATAAAATTATGTATATTTAAATGTTAATCAATTAATTTAGCTTGATTAATTAATTAAGCCCGTCGGATTATATTTTTTTCGTACAAAAAAAAACGTTTGTGTCTTAAATCCGATTTCAAATTCAATAAATTCTGATAAACTGTTATCGTAAGCCTTTTGAATTATCTAATACCGTCAGATGCACTCAGACAGCGGTCACAATATTTTAAATCAACCTTGAAGCCAAAATATGAACAATCAATGATATTGTAAATACCTAAATCAGATTAAATGAACATAAACTTGGGATAATAATTCTTTTCGGAAAATAGATTATTTCACGGCAAGCAGAATTGCACTCGAAATGGGTACAAATTGCCCTCTAGGACGATGTTGACGTTTTTAAAAACACTATTAACTATTTATAAATCAATTTGATTCTATTCTGACATTAATAATGATGTTTTTATAATTACTTGCATACATTCGCCTATTTTATCGGTGTACTACCTCTACCATCAATGAGCTACATCAATACTCATCCCTAACATAAATTTTATCCATCAAAAATCCACCTGAGGAACATCGAAGGCATGGGCAAACTGACATGTCTGTTATAGTTATAATTTCTGCTTTGGGCTATGATTTTCTTCATTGGGGATTAATAGTCAATAAGCAATAGATTCACAATAGAAAATAAGATACATGGAGCGTCCTCTATGGACTAATATAGGAACTTCGCGTATTGTCATGGAGTAGCGAAAGATTTCTATACAGCATAATCAGAACCAAATGCACTTAATTTATTTAGACACAAATTGTTAAAAGTTAACCTCAAAATTCACTAGAAAAATTAGAGAAAAGCTTTCCTGCGTAAATAGTAATGCACGGTATTTTCTGTATGTTGCAAAGCCACAGTAATATATGTGATTGTAGACGCGATATAAACAAAACTAGTTTAGGCGGTACTCGTGCAAAAAAGGCAAAACGTCCTTTCACCAAATAGCACCAATGTAATTAAATGATCAAAAACGGTAATTAATATTATTTTTTGAAATTTATTTACCCCTTGTTCTGTATTTCAATTGCTTCTTACTTGTTTCACGAGTGATTTATAAGATTTGCCGTGAACATAGCTTTGTTTAGATTATAACTGACATACATACAATGATACAATGTTTCGTTTATTGTATTGATAAGAAAAAAAAGATAGACGTAAGTATTATCAGGTATTATGTACTATCCTAGGGTCTAAATTCTTGTTACATGGGAAATAGAATTAGTAGTAGCACCTACTTAAATATTTGCCATTTGAATGTATTTGCTGCTTAAACTTTATTTATGCCATTTTTTGATTCTTCAATATAAATAAAAATTTGCAGGATGTTACACCTTCATTAAATTTTTGTTAGCAGTATATTTCTTAGCCGTTTATATATTTATTTCGGGTGCTGCATTGAATCACCTGTGAAAATAAAACAGTAATAAGAACTATTGCTTGATATTAGTTGCTTAGACTGCATTTTTTGACAATCTATATTTTATAATAATGCATTAATCTGGAATAATATGGCAAACCAATCCTAAAAAACCTATACTATAAAAAGAGGATAATAATAACTAATTAGAAATTTCTTTGTTGCAGACACATCAGCTCCGTATGTGTTATATAAAGATGGCATCGAACGATCTCAAGCTCAATGGGGTGCACAGGATCCTTATTCAACACCGCAACAACCTCAACAGCAGCAGCAGCAACAACAACAACCTCAACAGCAACAACAACAAACAACTTCTGGTGCCGGAAGTCCCCAACAAACGTGTGGCCCCTCGGTTCCTTTGGGAGTGGAAGCAGATGCAGTACCTCCACGAGACCAAAGTTTGCCATCCCCAGCCCCATCACCTTATCCAGCCACGCAAGCAGAACCACGTGAAGATGACATACCAACGGAACAACCCACTATGGATCTCGAGCCTCGACCCGCATCCCAATGCTTTCCGACGGATATACAGCAACAACAGCAGCCTTATCAGCAATACAGAGCTCCACCGCCTGCGGCACCACCTCCCGTACCTCCGCATATGCTCGGAGCAGGTAGCTTTTCGGCCTTGCATTACTTAAAGCAACCTGGTGTGATGTTAACTTCTCTGGGTACCGATGCTGCAAGTCAATTGGATCAGTATACTAATAACATGCAAGATCTAAGATCAGCCTCGCTGCCGGACGTAATTCAACAGCAACAAAATGGCTTAAATAAGAGTAAGAGTTCTCTGGGTGGTGAACTGCGGCTCTTCAAGTGCCTCACCTGCGGGAAGGATTTCAAGCAGAAGTCCACGCTTCTACAACACGAACGTATCCACACGGACAGCCGACCATACGGATGTCCTGAATGTGGAAAGAGATTCCGTCAGCAGTCCCATCTGACACAACACCTGAGGATTCACGCCAACGAGAAACCATACGCCTGTGTTTACTGCGAGCGCACGTTTCGACAGCGAGCCATCCTCAATCAGCATCTACGCATCCACTCGGGTGAGAAGCCATATGAATGCCCGGAGTGCGGGAAGCATTTCCGCCAGAAGGCCATCCTGAATCAGCACGTCCGCACACACCAAGGCGAGCGCCCCTCCTTTAAAGAGCGGCCATTCTCCCAGCCCGTGCCACCTCAATCGCACGGGAGGGCAGAGTTGGTTCGCGCTCCCCCTGTATTATAAACTATTCTTAAATGATTTGTTATCGTCATTGTTATTTTGCAAAATGAATAGTGGGACCATTACTCTATTGGGTGCGACGATCTTTTTGCGAAAGTCATCAATCATCATATTACTATTTGACATGACACATCTGTAAATACCCATACTACATTCATATAATTTAACTGGATCTACATAAACTGTAGTGACCGTACTAATATATAAGGCTTATGATTACAAATTGTGATCGCTCAATGAATACAAATATAGTTTACGTGCCCGTATTTTCTATGAAAAAAAGTCGGTTTCATTTTTCTAGTTTTATACTGTGTTAACCCCCTTATTAATTGGCAATCGTTTTAAAACATTGGAAATAGTGAAAATCCATTCTTTTGAAACCTACGACCTTCGTACCTAGATATCTGTGCTGCTAATTCCAGAATTCAAGAATAATCCCAATATATGCTACAAACAACTAGCATTCCAGTGGCGTATAACAATTTATTGTAATATTTCTATTGTTTCAACGTGAAACGTAGCACTTTCGACAACTCAACTAATATTTTTAAACGCGATCTACATGAAATTGATAACATTCTTCGCCAGTACATTTTTGTAAAACGTCGGCCTAACATCCTTTGAAGTAATTTGAAATACATACTACTAAATTAAAGCATATTGTAACAAATAGTATACAGCTTACCCTACACGTATACATTTCTTTACGTATATGTAAGATGAATTAACTTAGACGATATCTGATCGCGTACAAAGTCCAATACTCTATAGCGTAGCTAGGGAATAGCAGTGGGGGCAGTCCGGGTGTCACCCGTTGGGCCGTGACACCCGCCCGCGATTTAAAAAATTAAAAATTTACAAAAACAAAGAAGTGACTTGCGCTTAGATTGCATCGCAAAATAAAGGTTTGACCCTTGACCAATTACTCGTAAAAATAGAGGCATTACATCTTTATTTTGAAAAAAAATGGTGTAATATTATAGAAGAGGCAATAGACAAGAAAATCGGAGGACTACGACATTCCGGCAGAACGAAGAATTTGTCATAACAAACAAATGGCTGGCGAGGATGCCACGAATGCAAGGGTCAAACTAAAAGCTGAAAATGAAAAGGATATGTTGAAATATCGTGACCGATTCAAAGCCGAACTCCGAACTAGATCAAAGTCAGTTCAAGATATAACTACAGTAGACTCCGCTTATAACGGACTCTCTAGGTAACCTAATGGGAGTCTGTTATAACAGGTGTCCTTTATATGAGTATTAGTAGGTAAATATAAAACAAAGATAGTTGAAAAAAACATTGAATAACTGAATTAAACTTCTAAAATAAATGAATAAAAAAATATAATTCTAAAATAAATGAACCTCGAAGAAGGTTTGTAAATTAAAAACTAAATTACCTAAAAAACTCAGTAATTGTTGCTTGTCTTTTTGACGTTCTAAAAACTTAGAAACTCGTAACCCAGCATAATAAACTTTGTCATCAACATTTTCAATCGACTTTAAATAACTAAGCGTAAGTTTCATTGCTCGAAATGCGTCACCGTGATCTGGAATCGAATTTTCAGGTTCCGAATCGCTCCCGCTGTCACTTTTCTGTTCATCTTGATTCTGCTGCATAACTTCGCTGACGATTTCCAAGTCTGTAGGAGTTTCAGAGGTCATTAAGTCATCATCTACATCAACAAAATTATCCAAGTGTGGGAAAGTATCTGGGGTATTTTCCGACACGTGCTTTTCCAGCCAAACGCTTAGGGGTAGATCCATTTCATCCACATCACCTTCCTTGTTCAGTAGCACCATTCTGCTATAGGTAATTCATCTTCCTCTTCAAAATCATAGTTGCTGCAGGCAATGCCCGAATATTTGAAGCAGTTTCTCATAGTTTCACTGGATACCATGTTGCAAGATTGCGCCAACATAATAATAATAATAATAATAATAATAATAATCTTTATTGGTGCTACTACACAACAATGGTGCTTACACAAGTCAATACAAACGAAAAGGCATAAATTTAAATGTACAAACACATATTGCACATATGTATCACATCCAACAGAGACAACTGAAAATTGTCACCACGATCACCCGCTTCTAGCAGTTTGATCACCAGACGTCTACGGTAATGTGATTTGAGACATCTAATAATCCCCTGGTCTATAGGCTGTAAAGCTGCTGTGGTAGAAATATGAGGCTGATATTTGAAAATTGTAGCTTAATTTGGCACCACTCATATTAGCACAGACCAAAACCGTCACACGTAATTTAGATTGCTTGCCACCAACACTTTTCGCCCTTAAATTTTAATATGCAGTCTGGATTTAAATTATAAAAGTCCAGTCCCATCACAATAAAAAATGTCTTCATCGCTGTAACTCAGTCTCAAATTGCTCCAAACATTGCGCACCCAGTCAGAAATTGAATTTTGATTCACACCAGCTGCCTCTCCCGACACTTTCCCCGATACGAATCCATTACGTGCTTTGAATTTTTTTAACCATCCCGATGAACAGGCAAAATCTTCATTGTTGAGCAACCCACCTAGTTCTTCTGCTTTTTAGCTTTCAATATTGGGCCGCTAATGGAACTGTTTACTGATCTCTGCGTTTGCAACCACTTCAGAAAAGCGCTGTCAACGTCTTGCCGGAGGGGCTTCCGCATTTTGTTGATGTTTAGTGATTTGCTGCCTGCCACTTCCAGTATTTTTGACCTATTTGTCCATATTGTCGAAACGATTTATTTTGACAAATTTTTACGAGAACAAATTTCGACTTGGGCGATTTCATTTTGCATGCTGTTTATAATGTCAGTTTTCTCTTTTAACCTGAGAGGAACACGTTTCTTTTTCACAGCTAGCGACATCTCCAAAGCACAAAACATATAGGATAATTGGGATTGCACTGCTCAATCACCACAGTACACGTATACTTACCGACTGCCGAGTGCTAAGTGCAGGCGAATAGGTCCGGATAAATCTTCGCGTTCGTTATTACCGGTTATAACTAGTTCGAAACGTGAAAATTGTTCTGTTACATCCGGAGTGTCTGCTATAACAGAAAAGTTTCTAGATGCCACTTATAGGAGTTTGAACGGATGACTAGCTAAGTACGTTATAGACGGATGTCCTTTATAACAGGGTCCGCTATGAGCGGAGTCTACTGTATATTGTTCCAGGTTGTTCAGATAGATACTTTTCGGCAAACACGGAGAAGTTAAAAATAGCCGTATCCAAATTTGCTGGCTTTTATGGCGAGGTATCAGAGACATATCTTCTCTTGGAGATACCAAAATTGATAAGACATTTAAAAGTAGCCAGCGTGACTCATTCGGATGATCGAATTTATTATGGAATGGGATTTTATAGAACTCCTCCTAAATCTTAGGGTACCACTAAAATTATGACGATTTGCGTATCGGTTGCTTCGCGTGGGAGGAGTTTTTGGCAAATTAAGATTAATTAAAAACTGCTTTAGATCTACAGCGAACAACACGAGACTAAACAATGCTATACTGAATATCGAACATGAAGAAATAGAAAATAATCTTGAAGGTTTCTGCGTTCGCAGCTGTTAAAGCCAGAAAAAAGATATTTTGAAAGTATTTTTTTTCCTTTTTCAATTACAATCATACGAGAAGCACACTATATGTTTCTGAATACAAGATAAGAACAAAAAATATAAAAACGAACAATATTTATTCTTTTTCAAAGTACTCTCCTTTACATTTAACGCACTTCGACATCCTCTCAAACCATTCTGTAAAACAGATAGCCCAGGTTTCCCTGGACACTGCAATAACATGCTCTTCAAATGCATTCACAGCTTCCTGTGGTGTTAAAAATGGATTCCGCGTAATTTCTTCTTAATAGTTGGAAAGAAGAAAATCACACGGAGCTAAATCCGGGCTATAAGGTGGATGAGACATTAATTTTATCCCGGCAGAGCGAAGAAGCTCCGTTGTCAACTTGGCAGAATGTGCAGGAGCGTTGTCATGGTATAACACAATTTGTTTTTTCTGAACTTATGTAGTAAGTGACAATCATTTGTTTAGCACAACTTCGTGATTGTTTTATTTTTGTGGGTCGCATTTCATTTTGAAACATTCATTGGGTATATTGCTGCTTTGTTAATGGATCATAGCAGTAGATCCATGTTTCAACACCTGTAACGATATTATAAACGGCCTTAGACGTACCTTCATGATAAGGTTCAAAGTTTTCTAGGTACCAGTCGACCCTTGCTTTTTTTTTTGATCAGCTGTTAAACAATGTGGTATCCAACAACAACACACGTTTTTCACATTTAAATGTGTGTGAAGAATTGTCTGAGTTGCATTCCAATGCCAAGAGTTGCCCGAATTTCACTGTAGGTCACCCAACGATCTTCTTCAATCATGCGACGAACGACATCAATGTGACTTGGAGTTGTTGCTGAAATAGGACGACCTTCACGATTTTCATCCTCAAGAGATGATCTTTCCCGTTGGAATTCTTTGAATCAGTTAAACACGGTCGTCCGACTTGAGGCTTCTCCAGAAAATGCATGCGAGTAAATGATTCATTAAAGGTTAAACTTCAACGAAAATCATACAAAATCATTGCACGAAAATATTCTCGGATCACTTCCATTTCACACTGACCGTTTAACTTTTCAAAAATTCTGTAAGCTTTTTGAAAAAAGATATCGAATTCAAATAAACTGCTATTTATTCACAAACACTTGCTACATTAAACTAACCTCAAATTTTTTGACAATTACCGTCAGTGTTGCCATATTCACAAGTATACAGTGCGCTCCTCGTACTTTACGCTTAATTTTTTATTTTATTTTATATTAAATTTAACAATTTGAATGGCATGACACCATCTATACTCGCACCGGGAGCCACCCATGCTGACTGCATCACTGCTGATATTGACACACTAACTTGACATAACATGCATTACTTTTTGAAGGTGTTGAAGGAAACAGTTACAAATTATGTATTTTCGAATGAAAATATAGATTGGTTTATGCAAATCTGACCCACAATTTTCATGATTTGATGTAATTTATTACTAGTGTTGGCACTTTCGGGCGAAGCGTTGGGATCGAAGTATGTACAACATACAGAGAGCCCGCTGCGCAAAGCGAATATTAACATCGACCGCCGATCGGAGATATATGAGGGATATACATATTCATATATGGCACGTATATATATGACAGAAGAGTTGTAGCACTGTGCTCGGTACAATAAACACAACGTTAATAATAAAGGAAATAATCCATATTATTTAAAGACATTGTAAAACACGTAACTTCTTAACAGCTGTTATAAAGTGAGGTACCACAAATTGGATAAGACCCGTGAAACATTTACAACATCAAATATGTTTTCATATTTCTCTCTTCACAATGTTAAATAGAGTGCTACCTCTAGTTATTACAATTTTCAGCATTTTCTTTGGTCTTCTGAAAGTTTTACGCTAATGTCTTATATTGAATTCTTACTCATACAATACCATAAAGTAAAAGTCTATTATAAACAATAGTATGTTTTTTCTAATTACAATTAACACGTTTTACTAATCTATACATATATTTCACTATTTAAATTTATTAAACGGCATACAAAAAATCCGCTGACCCATAAAAAATCTGCTGAATTGCTATAAGTATTTGAACCCTGAAAACGCCACAAGCAATTACTTATTAATTTATTATCCAATTTTGATGGATTAAAAACTAAGCCAAACAATGTTATGAAGACTGTAAGTAGAACGTCGTATTAAGATTTCTTTTCTAAATCCAATGATATCTAACAGATTGTATGTATTATTGAAAAATGATAATAAATATTGTTTAATTTAGTTTTTAAAACTTTACAATAATATACTATGAATGGATATTTTTTCTTGTAATTCTCAGCAGTAATTCAAAATTTTCAAAATACAATATTTTGCGTAGTTATACGAAATGATACAATAAAACAACGAAGTTGTAAAGTATCCTTCTGAATGTATTAATAAACAGCTCTCACGAAAAATCCGTACTGATAAGTAGAGTAACCTAAACTTGCGGACTCGCATAGGCGTCGGTATTACGGGTTAATATAAGAATACGAAAAATTCATAAATAAACTAAACCGGTAGAGAAGCAGGCATGTAGTGTCGACCTTGAATATAAATCATGTTAAACGCGCTGAGAGAGATTTCGTTTTAGTACCGGTTGAGCTGTTGCAGAGATTAGTCGAACGGTCAAGGTTATGTACTTACGTGTCGCTTTTGAAAATATAGCTGGTGTTTTTTGTGTGTTGTAGTATTATACCAAGTACATAATTAATGTATCGTTTCATATAGAACTAATATTTACATACCTAAGAAAACAATGCCTCGTAATAGATTTGCTACTAATGTACATAAGTATGTGTCACTTTTTCCCCATTTAAAATATGATGGTAGTGCAGTTTTTTGCTTAATATGCAATGTTCGTTTGGCTGCATTAGACAGAACTGATTGCCAGAGGCATGTCAATGGTATTAAGCATATGAGAAATGCAAGAACTGAAATACCTTATACACTATTCCTCATACATTTATTAATTATGTTTACCTCTTGTAATCTTCCGTTGTCGTTGGTGAGAAAAGCAGCTTTTAAAACGTTTTGGCGACAATACGTTCCAAAGTACCCATTACCCTCACAAACACAATTACAGAATCATTTTCCGCGAATGAAAGAGATGCCAGAAAATGTGTGTAAACGTGATTTGTGTTCCAAAAAAATATGGATTACCGTGGATGAGACGACCGATATAAAGAAAAACAGTATTGTGAATGTAATAGCTCGCGTTTTATCTAGCGAGAACTCAGCATCTCGATATTTGTTAGCTTGCAAACGTGTTCAACAATGTACCGCGGAAAATATTCAAAAAGTGATAATGAACGCTTTGAAAAAATTTAAAATTGCCCAAGATCAAGTTGTGATGATTGTGACAGATAGTGCAGCAACGATGTTAAGTGTTGGGCGATCCTTAAAACATATATTTCCTAACTTAATACATATAACCTGCGTGCTGCATGCTTTGCATTTAGTTGGTGAAGTTGTTCGACAACATTACGGAAACGTTGATCGGATGATTGGAAGTACTAAAGCAGTGTTTCGTAAATCTCCTAAACGTTTAAAAGAATTTCGTAAATTTTGTCCAGGTATTCCGGAACCTCCTGAACCAATTTTAACGCGATGGGGTACTCGGCTAACAGCAGCTTCTTACTATTTGATCCATTTTCAACAAATTCAATCAGTTATAATGCGATTTAATCGGAATGAATCCAAAGCAATTAGAGAAAGTCAAAGAGAATTTCAAATTCCTCAACTTTTAGAAGATTTAACAACAATATGTACCAATTATACAGTATTACTAGATGCCATCAGAAAACTACAATCTACTGAATTGTCATTGCAGGAATCATTAGACACAGTGGAGAGTGTAAAAAATAAATTACACACATTAAATGATACGCCAGGATTATGCGCTAGTCAAAAGATCGCAGATGTTTTAAGAAAAAATCCCGATTTTAATACTTTAGAGGCCGTTTATAATAAGTGTAAGAATAGTGAACTTTTAAGTGATTTTGAAAAACAGTTTCTACATGCAAATATAACTTCCTTAGATGTGGAGAGATCGTTTTCTATGTATAAGAATATTTTTTCTTGTCGACGCACAAAGTTTAAAAAAGTAACTGTGGAAACATATGCAATGATGCAAGTTTACAGTAGTTCACATCCTGATGCCTCTAATTTGTTGAATAATTAGCAAGTAAGTTTATTTATGAATTTTTCGTATTCTTATATTAACCCGTAATACCGACGCCTATGCGAGTCCGCAAGTTTTAGTTACTCTACTGATAAGTTAACTTAATTCCGAATTTGCCCTATTTTCTCAACATGAAAACGAAAATACAGAATAATAGCATGCCATTGGCGCATACCCAAAAGCCTAAAACTTTAAAAAAGCTACAGCACCTGATCATATACTTTTTCAAGTACATAATATCGCGATTTCTTATTTATAAATGAATAAATTACTATTAAAGTGAAAAATATTTCTTGTAGTTCTTAAAGTAAGCTAACAAAATTACACCAGCCAACAAATTTTAACTTTTGGTTTTGCCTTGAAATTGCGTATAATAATTTTAATAGAAAAGAGAAACATTTACTTTAATAAGAGATCGATGATCAAGTGAGCTCCCATTTCGTTTGGAGTTATTTAAAATATTTTTCTGCTTATAACATACTTCAATGATTATTTCAAATTCTTACAATTAAAAACAACACCCATAACCTGGATTCTTAACGTCCAACACTAATCTGCTAAAATGTTTTTTTTTTTTTAATAAAGCACCCACTTGGGATGTTTACTAGCAATTAAAACTGGTTAAGAATGACCAACCATTAATTTATCTCTAACCTAAATTACTAAATGATAATTAATCTAAGAGTGTATAATTACAATCTCTTAGGTTCGAGTATCTTAAAGTTAAATTACACTCGGTGTTAGGTTTACACTCGCGCACTACGCTCTGCTGTAACTATGCACTAATCACGCACTTAACACTTAACAGTTTGTTCTTACAGTTTTGGAATACAGAGGTCAAAGGGCTTCTTCCTCTTTAGTCTTCTTTTAACATCATTATTGTCGAGGAGTTGAATGGCTTCGCTGTTAGGATGCTCGTGTAATCGTTCCTCATGTTTTAAAGCACAAGGCTTGATTTTATTGACAGTCATTATCCGAAGGTCAAGATGAATGGTGCTGCCTTTAACAAACTTAGGAGCACTAACAATGCTTCTAAGAACTTTATTTTGGAATCTCTGGATTATTTCTATGTTGTTTTCACTTGCACATCCCCATAGTTGTATACTAGACATTCAAATCGGCTTTACTAGTTTGTAGAGTAACAGCTTATTATGTACGGATAGATTTTTGTTTCGCATTAACCAGTACATTTTCTTGTATTTTATTTTCAATTCGTCATGTTTTTTTTCGACATGCTCTTTCCACTTCAGCTCAACGTCTAGAGTCGTGCCTATATATGTAACCATATTAGCATGTGGGATAAGATTGTTATTGATACACAGGCAAATAGTTGTCTTTGATTTCATTTGTGTGCCGACTTAGTCTTCGTTTAGCTTAATGTGAATCTGAAGTTTATTTGTTGCTTCCTCCACATTGTCACCTAGCGCCAATATTGCTGTATCATCAACAAAAGTGGCAAATGTGACGTTTGCCTTGCTGTGATATTTCACAGGTGTAGAGCAGGTACAGAATGGCGCCCAGTACGCTGCTTAGTAGTACGCCAGCTTTAATTGGCTTGAGGTCAGTGTATGTGTCTTCTAACTTGATTCTAACAAAGGTTTATATGCTAGGTAAGATTCTAGAAGTATAGCATGTTGTTGCAGTAATAGATTTCGTAGTTTGTTCTTCAGACCCGTGTGCCAAACTTTATCAAAAGCTTGGGCAACATCGAGGAACACAGAAGCACATATCTTCTTTTCTCTCAACGTTTTTTCTATCACGTTGGTCACACAATGTACCTGTTCTATCGTAGAATGTTGGCTTCTACATCCAAATTGGTGCCGTGGTATAAGTTCATTTTTCTCTATAACTGATTTAAGTCTTTTAAGGTATGTTCTCTCGAAGACTTTTGAAACTATTGGCAAGAATGAAACGAGTCTATAAGACGTCACTTCATGTGGTGCTTTACCTGGTTTCGGAAGCATGATTATCTCGGCTACTTTCCATATATCTGGGACATGTTTCAGACGGAAGGCAGCATTGATGAGATCTGTTAGCTTCACGATTCCTTTTCTGGAAAGTTGTTTCAGCACTGAGCCAGTGATCAAGCCGTAGCCAGCTGCTTTCTTGTCATTGAGGTTTTTCGTAATTTCTGTAGCAACTTCTTTTGGTGTTGTCAGTTCTATATCTTCATTATCAAGATTTTCTTCTAGCAGGTTTACGATGTTTGATTCGTCAATATTCATTGAGTACACTCGCTCTAAGTAGTTTGCAAGTGCTTCTGCTTTTTCTTCATTATTTCGGGCCCATTTATTGTCAATTGTTCTTAAAGGAGGTACATGCATAACCGGTTTTTTAATTTTTCTTATGGCCTGACACTCTCAATATTCTGTGCTTTTGTCGCCAATTAATTCTTGCAAGTAATGTCCAAATGATTCGTTTTTAATTTTATTGATTTCTCGCTTCAGTTGTGTATTGTATGTCAATGACAAACTGTTCGGCTTCATTATCCAGTTCTGCCATTTTGAGTGGCACACTGAGGTTCATTTTTGTACCCAGACATTCCCTGAAACCATCCTAGTCAGTAGTATGGTTAGTTAAAGTTGGTTTGTTTTCTTTATTAAGTATGGTCCCGCTCAAAGTTAGAATAATTGGGGAATAATCTGATGGTAGATCAAATCCATCTTCAATTTTCGCGTAATTTGCGAAAAGGTTTTTTGTAATAAAGAAGTCCAAGAGGTCCGGGACTTTTCTTATGTCTGTAGGCCAGTACGTTGGTCCACCAGTAGAAATTGTCTAACATCCACAGTCTTTTATTGCTTTTAGGAGTTCAGCACCTTTTGCTGTTGTGACGTTTGACCTCAATATTTTTGGTAACATAACAAGATTCTAATTACCCCGGTACCTCTATTCCATTCCTAAAATGTATTGGTGGAAGCGTTCACCATGTTCATCATTATCGTTGAATCATATCCACCACTAAAGTTTTACAAGATTGTCATGCCTGTTGCGATAAATACTAATTCCCGTTTCTTTCGCTAAGAAATTCCATTGCAGTAGTTGCGACCCAAGAAATTCTACTTGTGATTTCGATAGGGTCAAATCCAACACCATGTCATTTAATTCAAACTGAATAATTAAATGTGGCTCGCGAGATGTAAATGGAATAAAATCAGGATCGGTGGAGCATTCAATGCATTGAGGGCTAGTATTATTATCAATAGTAGTTGGACTGCCTCATTTTATTTGTAAATTGGCGGTTGAGGAACTGGATGATGTCCGTCATGTGATGAAGGTTTTTGAGCTGCCACTGTCTCCACATAATCATGTTTCCTTTTCTTACAGTTATTGAGCCCTACAGTTTGATTAAGGCAAAAATAGTAATCGTCAACATGGTTCTTTTGTCCTCTCCATAGCATAGGAATGGCGAAAAAAAATGCCCAGATAACCTATCCCTCAAATTTCGGGTGAATATAGTAGATATTACATGTGGAACCCACGGTTTGTCTTGAATTTTGACGGTCATAGCGAAGTAAAGTACATAAACCCAACATATTCTCGGAGTAAACTTTTACTCTTATCTAGTAGAGCAAATTTACCACACACAGCAATAATTATTTGCATTATTTTCACACAACTGCAGCGTGATTGCGTCTTTAAAGAACTAAATAAAATCTAAATAAATTTTGCACTGTACTCACCGTTTTTTGCTGTGCTATTTCAATTAAAGTCGTATCGCTTATATAGCAGGCGTCTGCTTGTCCTCTCCCTAAAGTGTCTGAATCAATCAGATTAGAGCAACAAACTTTGTCATTTCTGGAATGAGCGAGTCGCACCACGTTTGCAACAAACCTCAGCCTGCATTTTCTCCGTCGCCAGAGCTAAGCCAATATGTACTACCACTTTTCAAATTATATGGACTTCATATATGCTGTTTAATGTTATCAGTTATGGTAAAAACCTTGCTGGCTAGTGTTATCAATGCAGCACTCGTTTACATACTCCGCAAACTCTAAACTATTACTATTATTAACTTCAAAAGAAACAAAAGACCTATCAAAAAAAAATTAATGTAACTGAAGAAATAGAGTGGCATTTTTAAAATCGGACGTGACTAAAATTATAACATGCAAATACTTTTTGCAAGGATTACAATAACGAGAAATGGCATTCTTGAAATTGTTGTTGAATAAAACATCTGATACATTAACCAATGTTTTCGATCACTTAGTTTCTTGTTTGTTATCAATCTACATTTTATTGGTTTTTTAATATCGTTAAGCACTTGTAAAAGAATTTTTACATCAGAGGAAAATAAAAAAGTCCTTCATAATTCTAAATTGAGTACGTATTAATAAATCATTTGCAGAATGCAGTTGCCCTATCTTGAAATTCTATCGTAAAAAATAAAAAATGTCTACCCTAATATTTAAATACATACATGTAGGTAGCAGATTTTTGTTAAGCGACTTATTAATGTGTAGGCGTCTTTTTTTACCTACTACTGGAAATATTCTCCTATTCATCAGAGTTCATCAGTCAACGTCTGAGAAAAATCACTATTAATTGCACAACGCAGCAACGTATGGATATTTGCATGCAAATCAGAAATGTTGACGTCGCGATATTGGTAGAACCGTCCGTCGTGAGATTGATTTAATTTTTCCTGTTGTGGCAGTACGGCACAGTACCCGGTTCGGGGTGCGGTAACGTAGACGCGGGAATCGCGACGAAGTTGTGAACAGAACCGATCGATTCGCGCTTGTTTTACGACAATGCGCTCAATTACCGCCATTCGTATCTTCGAACGTATACCTATCAGCATTACTTTCATTGTTCCATCCTAATCGCAGGACTTTCTAAACTGACAGGCAAATCAGCGACTTAGTTACGTACACAGAACGAAAACAATTTTACCGCATTTCGAATCCATTTGCATTATTGCCGTGCATTTGCAGTCGGAGTATATATAGTTGCATGACACGATACCATCGACCATCTCTATCTAATGTTATGAACTGTGCCGCATGTGATATGACATGGAAATTAGGTAGCTACCGTAATACGCCCGTAGAACATTACGTCTTAGAATTAAAGCCGTCGTATACTTGTACTTAAGTTTTTAAATATGAAATTTCAAATGAGCAGAAATACGAACAAATTTGTGCAATTAGCGGAAATATACTCACAGACAAAAATATTGCATATGTTATTTAATATTTTTTTCTTTAAAACTTTTGTAATTTCTATTGCCAAATCTTTTACATTGGAGTGTTTTACATATTTTGCAATTTATTACATATAAAAGAATGTTTAGATATAGCCTTTATAAGTGAATAAGCGATAATGAAAAGTTGTAAATTGGCATAGTGTGCCTTAGCGAACAAAACAATGATTGCTCTTTATTTGGTGTTGCCAGAATTAGGTACATTTCTAAAGCTTTATTAACAAGGTGCCATAAGTTGTGTTAAAATTGTTTGTTTAGCCAATGAGGGGTACAGACAAGAAGATATTGCGCGGAGATTAAATATCCATCAATCGACTGTTTCTCGTATAGCAAGACGACATAATGAGACTGGAGAATACAAAAGGCAAGGACATAAAATATTAACAACGCCAAGAGATGACCAATATTCGAGACTTCAATCTTTACGAAATCGCGTACTTACAGCACCGCATCTTAGAAATCAGTTATTGAATATAAGACAAGTCAGTGTATCTGTCTAAACGGTAATATGGAGACTCAAGGAGGTCCGCTTAAATGCAAAACGTCCTGCCAGAGTTCCTTGGCTTCTCCTACGCCACAAAATTCGACGCTTAGAATTTGCAAGGGCACATGCTAATTGAACTGAACATCAATGGGGAAAAATTCTTTTTACAGACGGAACAAGAATACAATTATGGAAGCCTGATGGACGTAGTCGTGGATATAGAAGATCAGGAGAACGTTTCGCAGAATATAATCTTTCACAAAATCTTAGCTTTGGTCGCGATTGCATTATGTTATGGGGATACATTAGTTGAGGAATCGCATGGAGCTCATTGAAGTAAAGTTAAGAATGAATGCTGGCTGGTACATACACAACATTTTTGAAGAACATGTTTTACCATATACCGGCTCTATTGGCTAGGATAATTTTATGCCAATGCATGGTAATGCCCGAGCCCATGCCACAAAAATAGTGATCCAGTACATTGAGGATGTTGGGATTGTGGCGCTTGAGTGGCCAGCAAATAATCTTGACGCAAATCCCATAGAACGACTATGGGACATTCTAAAAAGAGGTATACGTGCACGGAATCCAGCTCTTAGCTCAATTGCAGAATTAAGAATTGCTGCACAGGAAGAATAGAATCGAATTCCGCAAGAAACCATTGAAAATCTTTTGCGCAGCATGCCTAGGAGAATGCAGGCTATGGTTAGAGCAAGAGTAGAAAATATTAGATACTAAGTGTCGTTATGTTACGCTGTTATTATGGTTAAAAGCAATTAATGTTGCTTTTTCTAGTTAAACGTTTTAGCCAAAAAACAACTTATTTTAATAATTCCTAAACGAATTTGTTATAAATCTTCAATATGTCATTTATTTGATTATTAATAACGTAAAACACTCCAGTGTACAGGATTTAGTAATAGAAATCACAAAAAGTTTAACACTAGAGCCGCCGCACCGGTTAATTTGACCGTCTTTCAATTTTAAAGTTTTTTTTTCAACGGAATTAATTTTGATATGATGTTGAAATCATGTGACTTTTCCTAAATTTAGTTTGGCAATGTTCTCACAAAATTTTAGAACTCTAAGTGGTGTGGAAATTTTGCCTTAAACGGCCGCCCCGGTCAAATTGACCGGTACGTTAAAAAATGTTTTGACAAACTTTATTTGTCAATTCCCTTTCTTGGTTGCAACGTTTGAAAGAACTAAACATTTAGGCATGTACCGCATGTAAATATATACATAATTTCAAACATCTATTACATATAAAACAAGGCATATAACTGCATCAACCGATCAGAGCTTGTTCCTATTTGTTAGTACTTGTTCGTACTTGTTTCGACATATTCAGTCTTGCCCTCGACAAAGAACCTGTTTCTACTCGTGCTCTTTTTAGTGACTTAATTTGGCGCATGCGTACAAAATATTTTGCAAGTTTCAACCTGCACTATTGTGAACATATAAAAAGATCAGTAGTACTCTAAAAGCGCATTCGCCCTGTTTAGTTTGACTGAATAGTATATGGCCCAGTAAAGACCTCTCGGCTGCACAAGCTTTAGCGTATTTAGACGAACTGGAAAATCTTTCACCAGGAAATTCCGAGAATGATTCTAAATCAGTTAGTACGGATAGTGTAAACGAAATTCGTTCTGGAGTTGTTGCGAGTGAGGAACAAAACAGTGATGAATCTGACAATGACACAGTTTGTGATATAACGGTTGCAGTGACTAGTGCTAATTCCAGTGATAAGCAGGAAGTGAAAACGTCTGTTCGTTCTAATCGCCAGTAAAAGAAACCAACAAAAAAAGGATTTTCCTTCAATCTTAGTGCAGTTTGCAAATCAAAAGACAATTCCCAATGGCAAGTAATTTCTGCGAGTCAGCCTACTGCAGCCAGAAAAACCCAACATAATATATTTAGGGACAATCCAGGGTCAACAGGCTATGCAAAACAAAAAGTAACTGCGGAAAATGTGAGTAGTTTCTGAAGATTATTTATCGATGACTCGATGCTGAGACGCATAAAACAATGCACCAAGGCTGAAGCTAAAAGACAACTAGACAGTCCAGGCTGACAATTATCTTTAGGAGATCTAGAATCCTTATTGCCATTCTATACGCACGTGGTGCTCAGGGTTCCAGTCATTTAGAATTAGATTCCTTGTGGTCTAAAAAGTGGGGAATATCGTTTTTTAGTCAAACGATGTCTAGAAACAAATTTAGAGAAATCATGCGATATCTCAGATTCGATCTCAAGTCTACAAGGAAAGAAAGATTGGAACATGACAAGTTTGCTTTAGTTTCTGAAATATGGCAAAAATTTGCTTACAACTGCAAATTTTGTTATGTGCCCGGAGAAAACATATCAATAGACGGACAACTTTTTCCTACAAAAGCAAGATGTCGATTTACGTAAATATATGTGCAATAAACCGAATAAGTTTGGCATTAAATTTTGGCTTGCTGTTGACACTGAAGCAAAATATGTGTTGAATGCCCTCCCATATTTAGGAAAAGATGATTTGAGACCAATAGGACAACCACTTGGTGAATACGTCGTTCTAAAATTATTAGAGTCTTACACCAAGAAAGGAAGAAATGTGACAAGGGACAATTTTTTTACCAGTTTGGAACTTGCAAAGAAATTAGCAAAACTGAACACCGCAATTGTTGGAAAGAAATTTCCGAAGTAATCAAAAAAAGCAAAGGTTCTTTATATGAAACTGTTTTATTCACAAGCCAAAATAAACAAAAATGTTCTCCTTCTAAGTACTCAACATCCAACAGTTTCGATTGATGCTAGCCAGAAACAGTTTTATACTATAATAGCACAAAATATGGTGTTGACGTAGTAGATCAAATGGCCCGAAAATACAGCGTGAAGGCGCCCTCAAGAAGATGGCCAGTCCATGTTTTTTATAATATATTGGATCTTGTTGCAATCAATGCGTTTGCTGTATACAAAGGCATCACTGGCAAAAAAATAAAACGTCGCGACTTCATTCTGCAATTGGCAGAAGAACTCTTGCAACAATCCAATAACAACGAAGAAGACCCTCAGGAGGGAACATCGAATCAAAAATGCAACAACTTACAGGCTGGATCAAAAACAGATAAGCAATCTCGCAATAAAACTTACGATAGATGTAAGAACTGTAACAAGAACATATGTATGTGGAAAATGTGGATTTAAAGTAACTTATTGCAAAAATTGTAACGATATTTAAAATACCAAAGTTAAGTTAGAAATTATTTTTATATTTTGTGAATAAATATATGTTAATTAATAAAAACAGTCGAAACAAAATTGAGTTTTAATCACCGGTCAATTTGACCGGGGCGGCGGTTCAAGGTATGAGGAATTCTCCGCGGTTCTATTGTTATAGAAAAAAATAATAAAGACTAAAAATAAAATATGCAATATTTTTGTTTGAGAGTGTATTAACTAACTAACAATTCTAAACTAACTAACGCTTCTTCTATTCGGGTAACTGAAGTTCGAATATAAAAAAAAAAACTAATGCGCTATTATGTAATAAATAACTCTTTTCAAATAGTTGTGTCCCTATACTAAATTACTAAAGCTTTTCTGTAGGAGACCACAGGAATTACACAATGTTGTCATATTTTAGCCACTAGTTTATCTCCATTAATAGGTCCTACAAGATAGTTTCACATTTTTTCTGAAATTTGGATGAATTTTATACTAAAACATTTCGATTTTTAAAAAGTGCAATTATTTTTTAATTCGATTTTTGAATTCCATTATAATCATTATCTTGAATAGTTCTATGGATATACAGGCTGATCCTTAAATTAAGTACACACAATTGCTATCTCCGTTATTATGGCGGCTAAATTAGCGAAATAGTCGTGTTTTTAGTATTGGTTAATATGCAGCCTATTAATTTTTTTATGAAAAGCAGTATATTTTTAAAATCTTTGAAAAAAAATGATAACATTTTAATTAGGTAAGTACGGTCCTAAAACCGATAGTAACCACATGTGACACACACGTATTGTAAATTGTGTAAAAATCTTAGATAGCTTTCTATTGTTACAATCAAACCAAATATTATACCATTCATATACAGCGTGTCAATCTAGTGAGTGGGTGGAAGATAATTCTTTCCCTGGCCAATTTAGTGGAAACGTTTTCAAATAAAAATTATTCGGAGACTAATTCTGCACAATATAAAATTACTCTCAAGTATACAGGGCATACAGTTTCTGCTGTGCATGATACAAGTGTGGTTTTTTAAATGAAATACTCTGTACATTACTGCATTTTTGAATACGCCTAATCAATTCATTTTTTTATTTTTTCCACTCCTGAAAAAACTTAGTGTGCGATGCTTTAAATGAATTTATCTGTTTTATACTGGAATCTAATAAACATTTGTCTGTTTATTTTCGCTATTCATTATATCTACATGCCCGCTTGTTAACTAGAATTGTGCCAAAAACATAACGTTTAGACATTACTTTTAAGGAATATCTTTAAAGAAACAAAAAATTATATTATTTCTTCGCAGTGCTCTATGCATTTAAAGGAAACTTATTTACATAACTTCATATATAATTTACTAAAAAAGGATATATTTTAGATATAGGGAAATACAGTGCCGTTCCAAACAACTTGGCCACCTGTGTGCGAAAATATTTTGCTGCCGCTCCTCCCCTCCTTATTTACAAAGTACAAAAGTCGGAATAATAGTGACTAAAACTTAGGGCTAGGATGTATATGTAACATCAGTTAGTTTGTTTATTTTAAAATGCAAATACAGTTCAAGGGCGAGGTGTCAGATATTATTCACGATATAACTCTACTCTCTAAGTTCGAATTCGTTTTTTTCTAATGATAATGATTAACTGGCGACGAAATGGAATAATATAAAATAATATACACCGAAAAGTAGCAAAGTTCCTTACAAGCATTTTTTTATCGTAAGACTAAACAGTCAATAATTTATGTCCTTCAGACTGTTTTGAGTTCTGCTTACTCAGTTCGTGCCGCCAAACGCCTCGTTTTCCTTGTTGATTACTTGTCACCGATGCCGCCCTTTACATTTTCCGCCTGTGTACAACGCACACTTCGTGCATCCATACGGCACGGTCCTGGGGAAATAGAAAAAACATTTCTGAGACCTTTTTTATCAGATTCACCAAAAATATACAGGTTGTTCCATTAAAAAAATGACATAAATCAAACTTGCCGAGAAATTCGATTGTCATCTTATAGAATCTAATGGCATATTTTTTTCCGAATATGCTACAGAGAACTCCAAGAAATACTTAATCGAATACAATTTGTCTCATCACTTTAGCATGCAAGGACCTTTGAGATATAGAGTGTTAAAGAAACAACAGCAGTACGCAAAAATTATCTCAAAATTGTATTAGATATAGGGAATATTGAAGAAAGACGTGAATTTTAGAGGTGCATCAAAAAACGCAATAATATACAGGGTGTGTCAAAGTATATAAGAAAGTGAATAAAATAGAAATTTGAAAATTTACATACACAAGCTATTCTTTAAAGTTGGCTCAGCCAAAATATTTTCTACTTCCAGCATTTTTCTCTTATACCGGAAGTGGCCATCAACTTCCCTATTTTAAATAGGATAGTACAAAATTTTTATGTCAGATTTAGATTCTACGTTAAATTTTGAAATTAATTTATGCAACATACCCTACCCCCAAAATTTACTCTTAAAGATATATTACATGTTTTCGGCAAAGATTGGCAGATGCGGTGCTTCACAAGCTTACATGCTTTCAAGAAACTACCAATCGTAATACACCAAAAAAATTATTCTACTTGCTGGTAATGTACCTGAAACGTTGTTTCCAAAGTATTAGATAAACCATGCAGGGTCTGCCAGAAGGGAGAGGACAATGCCAACGATATTTAAAATGAGAAATGTCAACTCCTAACTTTCTAAGCTTTATTAGATTCTGCGTCAAAAAATAAAGCAAAGGTGTATAAGAAAGTGCTATTGCTAAAGTTAATAATCTGGAAGATATTTTGTGAAAACTTACTTAATATTAAATATTTCTCTGGTTAACATCAGTTTCAGTATGCCTTGGTTAGCTAATTGAAGATAACTGTCAAATATAGTCGGATATGCGGGTCTGTTAGAATATGCCCCCATTAAAAGCATTAAAATTTCTATGGATAATACAATTGCATTCGCCGTAAATTATAATTGAATAGAAATAGTCTTCATTTGAAAATCCTAAACGGGACATGGAAAATTGAAACTAATACTAAAAATACGATATTTAAGATTAAGGACGTTTTCACAAAATATCTCATAAACTCATAACTTTAGCCGTAGCACTTGCTATACATTTTGGCTTTACCTTCTGACGCTTAGAAAATTAGACATCGCTAATTGAAAAAAATCAAGACTTTTCAGCTTAAATATCTCTGACATCGTCCTCTCCCTTCTGGCACAGTCTGTATAAGTTAGCCTATTCATCTATTACTGTGGAAACATAGTTTCATGAACATTACCGGCAAGCAGGATAACTTTTTTAGTGCATTACTATAAGTTATGCACTGCATCTGTCAAACTTTTTCGAATAAATGCACTCTTTTTAAGAGTGAATTTTAGGGATAACAACCGTTGGATAAACTAATCCTAAAATTTAACATAGAATCCAAAACTGGCATCAAAATAGTACCGTTCTATTTAATAATAATTTAATAATAGGGAAGTTGATGGCCACTTCCGACTTAAAAGAGAGATACCGGAAGTTGAAAATATTTTAGCTGAGCTAGCTTTAAAAAATAACTTATGTAATTTTCAAATTTCTAGTTTACTCACTTCCCCATATACTTTTCATCCTGACATACCTGTGTAGGCTGTTCCACTTCAAAAAAAAACAAATTTGTATCGTGCGTAGTAGAAACTGAACACCTTGTATACTCGAACATAATTTTATGTTGTGCAGGACTTGCCACCGAATATTTTATATTTGAAAACTTGTTCTGTAGATTGTTGATAGTTCAGAACAAATGCGAACGCGAGTGTCTTTATGAACTTGAGTCAACTGTCTTGGAACCCATCTCGAACACGTTTTGCGATAATTCAGCTTGTCATGAATGATTGAATAGGGGAAGTTGGGGGAATTGTGGCCTTCTAAACATTTTTGCTCCTATAATCTGCATTTTTAGGAAAGCCGTTATCAAAAAGTCACACTAGGTAAGGAAAGATATGTACATTAATATGTTATACCCATATTCTAACAAAAAATGCAACATAAAATTATGAAAATTAAAAAAGAACTATCAGGTGACTCTCAACTGCCACACATAACACATCTCAGACATACTTCATTATCCTTTCCGAATTCATCACATACGGGACATATATATTTTCACCGTTTACATTCTTATCCTTGTGTTCATCGTCATTTGATTCTTCATCAGAATTTAAATCCTTATAGTTCATTATTCTGCAACTCCTTGGTAAGTTTACTTTCTTTTTCTTACAGATATCTTCCTGGTCATCATTATTCGCAAACACGTTTTTCTTGATTGCCTTTGCCCTTCCCTTTATTTCCTTCTTTGCTAGCTTCTAATTTGCTTTTTCTATTAAAATATCTTTGTTTGGAGTGGCTGTTATTATTTGAGACGTTTGTACCGTTGACCGTTTTCGTTTATTTGATTGCCCCTTGAATTTTAATTCCTTCGGTAAAGGTAAAACTTCTTCAAAAAATATTTCCATATTATTATAAAATTATTTTCCAAAGTAGCAACTCTCATATAGCCATTGTTACGATTTCAAAAGGAGTTGCCTTCTCATATGGGTGGTTTTTCAGGTATTTACTGCATTCTGTATTGAAGGCAGTTTTTAAAGGTGAATAGAATGTGACATCCAATGGTTGAAGTTTGTGAGAGGTGTTTGGAGGAGTTGCTAAAATAGAATAATTCAATTGGCTTTGCAAAATGTATGCACTTCGAGTGTACAATGAGTAAAGTGATTGTCCATAATGACAAATTGTTGGAAATGCTTAAAATACTTAAGAAAAAGTTCCTGTGTAATCCAGCCTTTATGAGAACAGCAATATGAAGCTCTAGGAGGACCTCCTTTCTGAAGTAAAGGATTCATCCGTTTTCTGCCATAGACAAACATCGGAGGAATATTTAGTTCCCGATGCACTAAATGCACAAACCACCATTATCTTTTTTCCTCTTTCCCAATATGTAACACAACCCACTTGCTTCCGCCCCTTTTCAGCAAGACTCTTGCTTGTTTTTTGTACCGTGGATATACCGGTCTCATCTATGTTAAAAATTCTAGGTTCTTTGAACTTATATTTGGTTATAACCTGCTCCAAATTCTTGGAAAAGAAAGACACCTGTTCTTTATTAAATCCTGTTACTTTGTTCATACTCGTCACCTCAGGTTTTCTCAGTGTAGCGGTGGGATTACGTTTCAAGAAACCATAACGCCAGTCATCGTCTGCACTTTTCTTCTCCATATTGAAAGGACACCTTAGATTATTTTTGTCTGCATGGTTGTATAAACATGTTTTTATTTCCTGCCTAGAGACTATAAAATAGTCTTGATAATTTTATGACGTGTAACGCGAGTTGCTGCTTTTGAACTTTGGAGAACACTGGCGGACGTCCTAACGATGGACCCTCATTATTGATAGTTTTTATCCTCTTTTGTATAGTGCTTTTAGGTATTTCAAAAGTTAAAGATACTTTTCGAACAGACTGACCATTCTTTACAACAGCTACAGCTGCCTCCATGTTATTAGCAGTCCAAGAGGCCTTATTAGTGCATCTTTTATAACATCGAGGCCTCTGAAATAATAGTGTATTAACATTTCGTACATACGGGATAATGGCGGCCGGCCACTATTACCCCTATTTGAATGGCTATCATAACCTCAAAAAACGAGGTTTCCTTTAAGTATTATCTAAAAAGTATTATTCTTAAAGAAACTCATCTTTAAATATCATAAACACGAATCTTAAGCACAACTATTCACGATATTTTCAAATCATAAGCGACTCGTAAAACATGAATAAAACGTTGACTAAAATGAACAGCTCTTATTAGAAATCGCGTCTTTTTCACTTTGCTACGTTATTTTTGACGGTTAACATTGAATGTCGTTAAAATTTCGTCGGGTAATCGAATTAATTATTAAGGGTACGCTTACACAATTATTGCGACAATTAGTTTCCCATCGATAGTTGTATTGTAGGATGTAATATGGAACAACATCGTGCAAATTTCGACAATTATTTCGGAAATGTATTTACGTGTTACTACACATTGCTTGCATCGTCGACTATAAGTTGCCATATTGATTTGGAAAATTCGTGGCAGTTTTTGTTTCTATCACATTTACTTTATATCAACTCCTCACTTTACCACGGCGTGCGCAACTGACTATGTTGTCTTTGGTAGCCAACGAAATTGAATCCTTCATATTAATCGACTTTTTTGTAATGAATAAACTATATGCAAAAGGAGTTCGAAATCACGGCAAATTAGATCTCGTCCATTGAAGTAATCTAAATTGATCGTGTAAGAACACATCGCCCGGTTGATGCGTATTGATCCAAATGGCTCTATAAGATTTGGCTACCAATGGAACAACTGTTGTATGTACTATTACCCTCTTTTACTAAATATTTAGCAATTTTGGTTGCTCGTGGAAAAGCGCCTTAAGGGATTACACGCTTGTATTAGAACATCGGTACACTAAAATACACAACAGGCAACAACAATGCCATTAACATCACTAACCTAATCTAAACGCATTTGCTGATTACACATAGCAAAAAGAAAGCTGTTTTTTTGCTAAAAGAAATACTAAAATAACAGGCTAGACCGATTCCTTTTTAGATAGAGGATCATAATACAGAACCATTGTTTCATCTCCTGTGACAATGGACTCCAAAATCGGTTTCGGGTCGTTTAAAAACGAGCGCGCACATTTGACTCGACGTTCACGTTGGAGAGCAGGGTGAATACTTGTTTCAGAAATCTGGCATGCTTGTTTCAGAAATGATAAACGTCACTGCTAATTTCTTCGCATTCAAACGGGGATCTGCTAATACAATTTCTTCAATAATTGAAATGTTTTAAGGTGTTATCAGTTCAATTGTCCGACGGGGGCGCTCGTCATCTTCATGGGATCCTTGTCTCAAACGGAAACATTTTGTCCACTATTTTACAGTGGAATATGAAGGAGATAAGTCACCATAAACGCCGTCCAATCGTTATGTAATGTGATTAGGCATATGCCCTTCTTTTGCTAAAAATTTAATGACCGGCGGTATTCAATTTTCATCAGCTGAGTCATTTTCATGCACTAGTCACGTCTGGCTGGCTACTAAAAACTACTACTCTTCGAACCGTAATATACACATACAGTGTAGGCCTCGTACATGCGCAACTGTGACGCAACGGGGTTTGAACAACCTCAAACCTATGTAAGCCTGTGAGGCCGAGAATTTATGGCACCTACCTCATATGTGCCTCACAGTAATACATAATGATCAAAAAGAAACGTAATCGAGAAGGCCATGTTTTCTTTTGAACTATTTTTTATGTTGGTTACAACTACACATCTGACAGTTAAATCCAAGATTGAAACTTTGACAATTCAAATTACATTTGATGTTTATTGAGGTATCTTATGTATTTTAAAGCATGTTTGCTTACTACAGATCATCAAACATTTATCACTGAAAGCTATTTTCGTCATGGACAAAAGCAACAGAATGGGGAATGGTCTTATTCTATGGAACTATGTATGGATGAATTCCATCTCCAGTTTCCACATTTTGCAGTAACATATCTTGATTTATATCAATAAATTGTTCGCCGCGTTGCTAAATTTCGTGAAACTAGTGCAGTAAGTCGCAAACCCGGTAACTCAAGAAAAGAGCTGCTGAGTTATTGCGGATATGAGGAGGCGTATCAATCATGCACCTAGAAAGTCAATTAGAAAACTTTCACAGGAAACTAATTTGTCATGTGGTACTTGTCAGCCTATTCTTAGAAAAGATCTCGAAAAGTCTCCAAACAAAATTCGTGTTGTGCAAGAACTCAAGTACATTAATCACGTAGTGAGAGCGCAATACTCCAATTGGTTTGAAAATTACATGAATGATGATAATATCCTTGACAAATCTTCTCGGACGAAGCTTGGTTCCATCTTAATGAATTTATTAACAAACAAATCATGCGTATGTGGTCCACTGAAAATCCTTATGTCATGATTGCATTTTGAAATGGTTGGTGCTTGGATAGCAGCTTCACGGAGACGAATTATTGACCCATTATTTTTTCAGTAAAGACAATGCTCTTAAAACACTGCAAACAATGAACATCTTACATCAATATTTTGATAACCGTGTAGTAGATTTTCCTCCACATTCTCCCGATCGAACTCTTTTAGATTATTTTATCTTCCAACACCTAAAAATATAGTTTTTTAAAAATACACCACACACAATACAAAAACTTACCGAAGCAATTCAAAATGTTGAAAGACGATAATGCCTCAACACCTCGTCAACGCATTTAACAATATGAAACGACGAGTAAGTATTTGTATTGAAGCTGAAAGAGGTCACTTTGAGCATTTACTATAATTATTTGCTAAATTCTTCTTTTACTTTTACAAGGAAATAATTTTGTATTCTGCTGGCTTTATTATTATTGGCTTAGATTACCACATTAGCCATTTACGCTTCAAGCAGAACTTATTGGCGTCATTACTGTCAAACGCAATTTAGAGTTTCAATCTTGATACATAATAATTAAAGCAAGATTTAACTGTCAGATGCAGTTGTACCCACCATATAAAATAATTAAAAAAAAAGCCCTCTCAGTTACGATTTTTTTTTGTATGGTGTAGTTTATAAACAAATTTCAATTGACTGTATCAAGTAAATTATTTTTTCCCAATCATTTGCCTTACCACCGAGAACAAGAAAGACCATATTAATTACCTAAGAAGAGACGGATCTAACAGGAAAATATCCAATCTATTTGAACACTTGATTACCTACCCAAAACAACCTATCTTTACAAATTTATACTTTTGAATTAGGAAAGAATTTGTTGTCAGTTCAAAAGCTTAAATTTTACCAAGCCCACTTGATGTGAAGGAATAGGAAACTATCACTCATTTCTCAGTTCAAACTCACCTATTAGTCACCTGGGCAAATATGCGGTAACAGCCAGAGGCGTGGCGAGCACATAAAATAAAAGGTAAGAAATAAATTATAAAACGTGCTGAAAGACCTACCGTTTTAAAAGTCTTCCGTGAAATCGCAAACTGGGTAACATCTGTTAAATATTTGAATCATTAGATATGTTTCCACAGCTGTTTCAGTCAACTGAGTACGACGTGCGGAATAAATGTTTTTTAATGCTGAAAAGGACCGTTCGACATCTAGGGATGTTATATTTGCATATTTAAAATAATCTTTGAAACAACTTAATGCATCTTCACACGCACCTCATCGACATCGAAACATTTTGTACTTTCTCTATTCCCTCCGCTAGTCCGAAGTAATTGTTGTGAATAGTTTGTAAATCTCTTTTAACCTGACTATCTTGAAATATTTCCTGGCTTTTCTTGATTCCTGCAGCTTCTGTCGGATTGAATTTTAAAACTACCTTCTCTACTTGATCAAAATATTTGTTGTAGTAAAACGCAGCCTGCAACCATGTTCCCCAACGTGTAACAATCGGCTGTAGTGGTTCAGATAAATCAGGACGCAGTTTGTCAAATAGTCGGATACGTTTCGGGGACTTTAGAAACACTGCCTTTGTACTAGCAATCAATGCATTTACTAGTGGAAAACATGTAGGAATCGTTTGTACCGCAAGATTTAGAGTATGGATTTTACACGTCACATGTAAGAAGTTACCACTGTGTTCTTTAAGAGATCGGCCCAAAGAACGCATGTTTGCGGCACCATCGCTCATAAACATCAAAAGTTGCTTAGTTGAAACTTCAAATTTGTTCAATGAGTTCAACACCACCTTTAAAATCTCATCGGCAGTACAATTTATAACTCTTTTGGAAGCAAGTAAACATTACATTAGCCACAGAATGTTTTTGACGATCTGTTGTTTCGTCCACACAACCACAGTTTTTTATCTTTCAATTCGGTTTTCATTCTTTTTTCTATATGTTCACGAGCAAATAGATAGATAGATTACATAAAATAAGAGTAACACATAATTCAAATGTAAATTTTTCTTGGTCTCGTATGCCACTTTTTGCAGAAGAATGCTGTTTGCTTTTGATGTGACGTTGACAATGGCTTCTGTATCATCACATTAAAGGGATTTTACAAACTAGACATTGAATTTTAGCGCCATCAAAAATTAAGTCCGGCATGTCCACTATAAAGTTTTTAACTGTGTCCTACCATTGGTCGTTTTCGTGACGTACCTTACTGCGACATTTTTAAAGCAAACATAAGCGTACAATTACGAAATAAGTTACGACAGCCTACATGTACACAGAACTACTCGCATACAGCATCGATTTAGTACTGACGCTGTGAACGCGTGAAATAAATAATCGCCGACTACACTGACTGTTACCGCTGTTTGCCCAGACTACAAATTAGTAGTAAAAAAGATGATGGTGCGATGAAATAAGAGTTACCTTATCTTATTTAACACCAGTAAGAAGATACATAGATGATTCTATCTATTTACCAACCGTAGGTACACTACCGGCCATAATTATTTGCCCACCTACATTTTTGCTTGGATTTTAGAAAATTATTTATTTGTTGTTATTTAAGGAGTATAATTATTTACCTACAAGTAAAAGAAATATATCACATTAAATAATTCCGCAAAAGACTCCTCTAATACTTAGTTATCGATTGATTCTCCTTAATCCGATAATTAGGGGTTCACGTCGGACCATAGGAAGATCGGAAATGTACTACAATTATCCTTCACTAATAAATATTTAATGTACTGCAGGTAAAGATGACAATTCTCTATTTGTCCGAACTGGAGTTATGAATTTAGATTTAGTGGTTATTGTTCTTTTAAATAGTGAATATCAGGACGACGGAAAGTGACAGCACCAGCGGAAGATCGTCGAATAATTATGACGAGTAAACGGAATAGATGAAACACTGCACCTGAAATAACGGCTGAAATAAGTATTGAGCATGAAAAACGAGTTAGTTTAACCACCGTGAAAAGAAAGATAAGAGAGGGTGGTTTATTTGGCCGAATAGCGTTGCATAAACCACTCTTACGCAAGCAAAATAAAATAAAACGGTTGCAGTGGGCGAGAGAACATCAACATTGTACAGATGAGTGGAAAAATATTTTTTTAGACCGATGAGTTGAAATTTGAACTCTTCGGTTCCAAGAGAAGAACGTCCATTCGAGGGCCGAAAGGAGAACGAGCAGCAGAATCATGTGTAGCACCTACAGTCAAGCATGGGGGCGAATCGGTAATGGTTTGGGGTTGTTTTGGCGCCGCGTCCGTGGGAGACTTGGTTAAAATAGATGGAATTTTAAGAAAAGAGCGCTACCGGGAAACTGTGCCATGAATATTTAGAATTGGTGGAACGCGAAAGCAATATCAAAATAATGAAATGGCCTCCTCAAAGCCCACATGCTAATCCCATAGAGCTTTTGTGGGAGGAACTTGATAAGCAGGTGAAAATAAATCCTCCAACTTCCAATGAATCGTTGTGGAAACAACTACAAGAAGTTTAGCTTAAAATAGAACTCGCTACATTGAAGAAATTGTTGGAGAGAATGCCGCAAATGTGTGCCGCAATTATTAATAGTCGGAGTGGACATTTCGACGAAATGAAAATTCAATTTTTTTTGTGTCAAATTTTATAATAGAATAAATTTCTTTGTTTTAAGAGTATTTTATTAAATGCAAAACCAATTTCTTTTTCAGTTAGCACTTCCTTTATTTTTGCGTATTTCTTTGCGGGGGCAAATAATTATGGCCGGTAATGTATATACATTAATAGCAGTTGCTGCTTAAAGTTAAACGCTTTACTATTAAAAAAATAAACCCTTATTCAGGTGAAATTTAACGGTATAGTCCCAGCAATTAATATAGTTTCTCAACTAAATAGTATGATGTACATCAAAAACAACACAGTGCATAGATAAACACATGTTATAAAACCACTCACGTTTGCTATTTTTGTACACTGTTGTATATAATATGAGAACTGTTTCTTTCTAGAAAAAAAAAACAAAGCATTTATATAATTATTTTGTGTCTAAATTGATGTATCGAATAAGTAATTCCTGTCGATGACTGAAATTCCAAAGGTATTTCTACCCAAATTGCTATGATGTGCAGACATTCACTTGCGTGTTCTGAATTTACAAATTTACTTTCCATGTTTAATGTCGTCCATCTACATAAACCTGTAACGACGAAATAAATATAAGCAAATTCTTGGCCACACGTTATGTTGCCTTTTATTGCATACGTGCATGCTATTTTATAATTAGATATGAAACAAGAAAAATATGTAATTTCTTGCAGTCCACGTAATCCCGGGATATCACTCCATTTTAACTCGTTCAATATGAATACTATGGACTTGATGCAATTGTTTTCTTTCTTTATAATTAGACTCCGGATCTTAAGGCACCAAAAATATGAAAAAAATGCACAATAAATGTCAAAAAAGGCACAAACAATTTAAAAAAGGCAACGTACAGCGAGAAAATAAAATAAAAAAAGAAAAGGCAAATAGGTTTTTGATTTCTTAGACATCACTTTATAGTCTAATAATAATAGTTTGTAATAATTAATAATAATAATTACGCTATTGTATTACATCCTATGCATTATAAAACATTTTATATTGACTTCCCAGTTACACATTAATAGTTTTTCTAGCATTAGAATGCAAGAGTTGCTGTCTTCTATCAGATAAAATATTTTTGTACATAGAAAACGTTCGCTCGATATCGTATGACGTGGAGCATGTTTTAAAGCGCATGTTTGACTGACAATTACGTCAGTGTTAGCTGAACCACCCAAATGGATTTTTCCTACTTCTATTAGGATATTTAGAGCAGGTTTTTTGCTAATAACATTTTGAAATTTAGACGCCACTTTTGTCCTATAGCTCCGGGAACATTTCGGATAATTGTTTTTAGCCTGTTGAAAATTGTTAAAGATTCAACAATGCTGATACCACTGTCTTCCAATTTCTTTATTTCATCCGGTATGTCACCAAAATTTGAGTAGTTAAAAGCTAAACCGTTTTCAACTTCTTTGTCATTGAAAGCATTTTAAGATTTCTGAATGCACATAGAATTATTTGCTTCAAAATTGTTAACAACTTCAAAGATATTTATAAATATAGGCAGGTATTGTTGAGTATAAAGAAACAAGAAGTATGTACATTTGTCAATCCTTCGAAACTTTTTGCATGAAAACTACAAACTGATATCCATATTCCCAATCATGTTGAGGCAAGCTCTGGAGGCAAAGGTAAATTAGGAATCGTCTCTTTATAAACAGCAACAAATTGCAGCATATTATTTTTAATATCATTGGCCAACCAGTGCTTCACAGAGGTTTAAGCAAAATGTTAATGTCGCAGATCCGCTGCTTGAGGGACAATCAGCTGCTACATTTTTAAATAAAAGTTGTTGCGTGGATTTATATCTAACATTTCAGGCCACACGTCAAATATTGAGTGACATGACACTTTTTTGTTGCATTAACCTGTATGAGATACACTATTTAATAGGATAAAAATGAAGTACGAATTAATTAATATGCACAGTGGATTATTATTTACTTACAGTTTTTAAACAAATTTTGCAAAATAGAGCATCATTATCCACTTTTATCTAATTTTGCACATTCCTATAAATTGTTTTTCTTAATTGGTGATATGTTAAAATTTCTTAATACTAACACTTAAACTGCAATTAAACTACAATATCCTTCCCTTGTATGAGAATCACTTCAAATTGCTAACTCCTCTGCTTGTGCTCTATTCGATTTTCATACCAAGAGAAATTTAAATGCTTAGTTGATCAAACTAAAACGAATGTGTTTAATCCAATTGGTTAAATATTAATCAACCCAGTAAATTTAAAACCGTAACCCTAGATTTCCAAATTTTACAAGATTATTCCGCTGAGTATACGGTCATTCAATAATAAATATTAGCAACCAAGTTCAAAGTTCAACGAAAACTGCAATAAAAGTAGTACGAAAATGTGACAAGCCCTGGGAAATAAGTATTAAGAGATTCAAAATTTCTACTTCTAATAAAGAAATATTGCAAACAAATGCCTGACAATTGTCAGGCAAATGTTACATGTTTACAAAAAGTCATAAGCAGGTAAATCTTTTTAAATACTACCTAAGTATATGGGAACTTATACGGCAAAACACATGGTTTATTACTTGAAGATTAAATTAAAATAACATTGTAAACGCAAAACCTTCGTCCCCTCAATATCATACAACAAACTACTGAAATTTGCCTATATTATATAAACTTTACTTAACAACCGGATACAAAAAAGGCATGGAAAATTACAAAATCTAGGCGAAAATGCAGTTTTTTTTCTAAAAAAGAGCTTTTAAGCAAAAAAAGGCAAATCTTGGATATTACTAAAAATATATAAAAAAGGCAGGCAGCAGGCATTTGCCCAAATATACGGACTCTATTTATAACACTTCCTAGTTGCCAGCTTTATTATTTTAAATATAAGTACACGGTTATCATAAAGTAAGAGATATATTTCAACTTATTATACAACTCCTGCATAAAAATTATGTTTTCAATTGGGTCCTCGTTTTGCAACTGTGGAATTCCATAATCTCCTAACATTTACAAGTATCGTTCATCAGTAATACTTACAGTTACGACCTCGTCATGAAACCGCACCAAAAAGTAACTTTCTTGTCATGAAGATCTTCCTGGATGGTTGCCTGTGGATTTTAAATTATTCGACAGTTTTGAGTATTGACTCCACCATTAAAAGAAAAATGGTCATCATAGGTCCATAAAAGCATATTGATCTTCGTTTTCCTACATAACTGCGTCTTTATTTCGTTCTTCAACGTGAGCCTTTGTGTATGGGTCTACAATAAGCCTTCTAGATTACTCAACGAAAAGTGATTGTTTCGGATTGTTACCAGTGTCTTTATTTCGATTTTGTTGTAATAGAATATCTTACGTATCTTGTTTGCCAAAGTCAATGTGGTAACTGACTAAGAATATGTCACGCCAACATTTCTTCCAAATTATTCCGTGAAAGTACCGCATTCAATAGAGCATCCTTTAAGGACAAATTTTTAAAAGTCTGAATATTTTTTTACTAGAAATAATGGGAGCCAGAACTTTTTCTATAAAATTGGAACAAGCCTATGGTTTCGCAACGTGAGGACTACGAGGGTAGTCTGAAATGTCTTCAGCCTAACACAGACACACTATATCACACTATATATTAATTATACACTGAAATTTTTACATTCGCACCATTCTATCCAACGAACGTGGACTCCTTTGATTTCTGTGAGTGGAAGTAAGAGTTGTTTACATCTTGTACCTATGTAAAAGTTTTTGAAAAATAAAAGTGTGCTCCTTTTCCTAATAATCACTTCAATTTCAGTTGAGCTGGTTCACGTTCTAATCACTTGCAAATCATTTCAGTTTATAATCACTTAGTTATTTTGTAAAAAGATGACGCCCCAGGGCGGGGAGGGAAGGGGCGTGCCCACCCTGCCCTTACCTGGCTCATATCTTCATGAATTTGCTTTGGCATTAATACCTAATGTTTTTTCTCTGTTTTTCGAAATTTTTACAAATCGTTATTTTATACTTAATATAACTAGTTAATAAATATAGCTACAAAAATCAGTTTTGACGTTTAATATACAAATGCGTTGTGCTGTTATGGAAACTTTATTTGAATGTTTATTATGTTAGAGGCAATAAATATTATGTGCTTGGCAAATGCGTGAAAAAAATAAAATTATATTTCAAATCAGTTCATTGAGCGATTACAACAATCTAGAATTCAGTGTAATTTAATAATTTCTCGTCTTTTCAGATGTCAGTCCTCATCTGGTATTTAAAAATGGCATCAATCCAACTCTATGGCCACAAGATGTGCCATTCCCTACGGAAGATGGAAAGGAAGAAGTTACTTCCACGTACGGCGATGGCGACGCTACCTCTCAGAACGAAAGAGGGGGTTGCTTTTCACCAAACAGCGTCACTGGCAACATTCAGTATCCGGCCTACTTCAAAGATAACAAAGGAATGAATCACAGCGTTTTTGGTTCGACAGCTAATTTTGGTGCCCTGCAGTACCTAAACAAAGGCACTTCGAAATTACCGGATGTAATACAGCATGGTAGATCAGCCGGAATGCCTCTATACGTTAGGTGCCCTATTTGCCAGAAGGAGTTTAAACAGAAATCAACTCTATTACAACATGGGTGTATACATATCGAATCGAGGCCGTATCCGTGTCCCGAATGTGGAAAAAGATTTAGGCAACAATCACATCTCACGCAACATTTGAGAATTCACACAAACGAAAAGCCGTACGGTTGCGTTTACTGTGGAAGAAACTTTAGGCAACGGACAATTCTAAATCAACACTTAAGGATTCACACCGGTGAGAAACCCTATAAGTGCACACAATGCGGAAAGGATTTTCGACAAAAAGCAATACTCGATCAACATACGCGAACACATCAAGGCGATAGGCCGTTCTGTTGTCCAATGCCTAACTGTAGGAGAAGGTTCGCTACCGAACCGGAAGTAAAGAAACACATTGATAATCACATGAATCCCCATGCAGCAAAGAACCGCAGAGATTCCACGAGTTCCGACAGTAAACACGCAAACGGAATGCTACCAAGGGGTTTAACACCCACAACAGTGGTCAAACCCGAATTGTACTTCCCACAATGCTACGCGCCAAGTTTCAATCCGCCGACGAGCGTTGGTCAATTTCCGAGCGCTACACCAGAATTCAAACCACCTAATGGACTTCCGGCTCAGTGACTAACGGCCGGTTGGCAATTGGGTCCTTGTATTGGGTGACCCATTGCCTACCAGTAAGGTACACAATAAAATAAAAATGCAAAATAGAACTGAATAGCGATATACATTTTAAATTACGAACCAGGAAAGAATAATTTTTTTCTTGTTGGGGCTAATTGACAAACAAGGAGAAATAAAATGAAAATATTTTTTCAAACTTTAATTAACGAAAACGCACTTTTAATTAAAAAAAAGTATCCCATCGATAAGTCGATAATTTTTTTTTTGCTGAGTGATTTTCACATGGTGCTGAAAAATGAAGTAAATATTAGAAACAGGCTTTAAAGAACACGGAATGTAGTAGAAAGAAAGAAAACATATTCGCGAGATAAGTATACATATATCTAAGAAATAAATAAATATATATATTTAAATAATATATATATAACATATGTAAAAGTATTTTAAAAATATTCGAAACGTGTCCTGTTCACTTAGTGGCAATACTTTTAATCAGAATAATAAAGATAAAAAGAACACAAATAATATAATATATACTTCAAAGTAACTGGTAGATACTTCTAAGTATACATATTATATTATTACCATTATTATAATTATTATTGTTGTAGTGATAGAATATAACTATTATGTGATCTCTTAATGTAAAAAAGATTGGAAAAGAGGAGCGAAGTGATTTTTGTTACTATTATTAATATTATTTTTGATTTTGGAAATTATTTCTACTCATCTTTAATATAAAATTGGCTAAATAAACTAGACCATGCATATTCAAAAAGCTGTGCAACCTTCTATGAGTACCAAGCCCGTTTTATAGAAAGGACATTATTTGGATTGTTCTCAATCAATTAGAAGTTTATTGCAATCGTTGCTCATTAATCGCTGAGTGATTACTGGCGACTTTTATTCTAGCTAGTGCTGAGCTGAGAGAGACCATTGAAGAGGCCATGGAAATCTTTCTCCGCGACATTGTATCACTGTCGTACCAAATTAATTACACATAACAGTATATTAAATCACTCTATCTGATAATCTTCATAATGTTAATTAAAATAAAGGTTATCCAACGATTCGTTATCAACGAACTATTTTATTAGCACTAACATACTGATTACTTAACTATAAAAATATATTCAAAAAGTATTTTTTCGAACTTGTTACTTAAAATTCACTTGCGTTAGATTTACATAGACCGTTAATTCAATTGCCGAGACCTCTTTTTAATGTTAGTCACTTTCAAAGTTCTTCTCTTCTCGTCTATGATTAACAAAATATTATCTACCGGAAAAACTTGATAAAATCATTTGAAACAATCAAAATTAGCTTGCATGCACACGACCCGCAAATTCGGGAGAAATACCGAAAAAAGTTGTGGTACATGCAAGTTTATGATGCTATGCACACGCAAAACAATTTGCCCGTGTGTAAAGCATCATAAAATTGAGCGTATTACAACTTTTCTCTGCATTTCTCCTGGTCGGTGATTTTGCCAAGTCTTATACAGGTAACCTCACTTTCTAAATTATAAATACATAAATGTAATAAATTCGTTCTTCCTATGCAATGTTCTAAGACAAAGAAAATTTAAAATTGTTCCATAGTTCGAATTAAAATATTATACAAATGTAACAAAAAATCTGGCAAAAAATATAAACTAAGATAATGAAATTCAGTTGTATAAATTAATGTAAATCGTAATTAGATATGTTATAAATTTTATAACAACCTATCGGCTTACTACACCTCAATATGTAACTATGCTGTCAATTTTACAGCATCTATATCCTCTGGTTAATAGTCAATTTTAAGATGTTTGCACATATTGTTTTCTTTGAATTAACATTTCTGCTGCATAATGCAACACAAGCTTTATTAAAATAATTATTGTTCTATATAAATATAAAAGAGATGAATATAAACTAATAAAATCGGGGTAGAATTCAAAACATTAGCATTTAAAATACTTAACGGTAGTTCTGGAAAGAAAATAGTTGCAACGAGGTTATTTTAATATTTAAAAATAATTTATAGCATAGAGTGAGGGACCAATATTACTCGCCATTTTTTTTTAAGTTAATCAAATTTATAAAACGCATTGTGTATGAATCTATTGCCTCTTACCTGTTTTGAACTTCCCCACAAAAAATAGAATATATGCATGGTCTAATGAATTTGTTTCATTGCTACATTACATAATTTCGACTGGATTATATATATATATATTACATAACACAGCAGCCATTGCCATCGCAACAACTCAAGTTTTTATTCTCTACAGTTTTTATAAGCATATATCGATATGCTATATACAGGTATAATACACGTATAATAGCCAATCATACTCATTTTTTATACAGGGTCTACACACCTACTGTACCTATTCTAATCGCAATTACATTTACACAAATGCTGATGACATGCACCTACAACAAGCAAAAATATTTAGTAACTGTTATACATAGACATACATATGTAAATTGAAATAGTACAATAAAAATCATATAAACAATGGACTACATAAATAAAGTGAATATATTAAAGCGTTTTGTGTAACTGTGATTGTTAATAGTGCCGAAACAAAGTAATAGAACCAATCTCGTCTGGTTTCATACTTTTGAATGTAAGGTAGTTTTCTTTAATCACGCAATTAAAAAATCCATGGTAGCTACGAATTTGCATTGCATTTCTGAAGTCTTGTAAATATCCAGTGAAAACACAGGCTGCGTCAGGGTGGCAGTCTATTTATTTTACTAACATATATAGTAATTATCAGTGTATAACTGAAACAGTTCACTAAAACCCTTACCACAATACTTAACTCGTACTGGACGCACGTTTCGATAGCCAAGCTATCATCATCAGCAACCAAACTCCAGCAGTAAAACTCCAGAGTTTTACTGCTGATGATGATAGCTTGGCTATCGAAACGTGCGTCCACTACGAGTTAAGTATTGTGGTAAGGGTTTTAGTGAACTGTTTCAGTGTTCCAGTGCCACAGATTTAGAGTACCCGATTATCAGTGTATAACTTAACATATTTATAAGTTTACAATATGATTATCTAGAGTGTGGCGCCACTAAGAATAAGTTAACCCTTTTTTAAGTGGAACAGCCTATATAATAGTATAGTACCATTTTTTGCATTCTACACTATGTTCTAAAACTTTTTCAGGTACATTATTAATTAAGTAGCATTCACATAGGGTAGCGCGAAATTAGTGTAACGCGAAACTATACACACGTCAAAGTTTAGTTTCAGGTTATGTTATGACAAAGCAAATCGTTGGTCTCAGCTGTCAAATTCTTACACTAGTTTCGCGCTACCCTATGTGAACGCAATCTTAGAAGTACTTGATTAGCAGCCTTAGGAGATACTTGCAATAATTTAAAAACAAATTATGTTTTGTAGGTCTTTAACAATGCCAGCGTTGACCAAAGACTGAATCCTCTGGCAGGCGACTAGTAGACAAGCGATATCTCACTACGATTCTGAAATGGCCTGCTGTTTTACAAACTGTTCCAAATACATTCCGATAGTGGGCAAAATTTTATTGATAGTAACTTGTTTACTTTAAATAAAACACCGTTAACCATTTGCTACACTTATCTGCAATAGTTTATCATTTATCGTAACAAGTTGAGAAAAAAAAAATTATATTTGGCTTATTTGTGAAGTTACTGCACCCTACATACGATTTGATGCCATATTTTGCTTAGATATTCTTATTTTCATATTTTTTATTGTTTATTTGTCTCTGAGTATTGCTGGTTACTGTTATATTTAAATATATTATTGTGCCGATTCAAAATGTCATTTCTTCTGAAAGTTGCCTCATCGATAAAAAGTGTAATGTGAGTGGGACACTGGTTTCTATTAGTTTGTTCATACTTGAATAACTACTAACTATTTTAAAAAATATAACAAAGAGGGACAACAAAGAAACAAGTAAACAACGAAAAAATGCTGTAATAAGAATTTCCTAGCAAATTGTGCGACCAAATCGTACGCGTGGTGCAGTAACTTCATAAATAAGTCCAATATAATTTTTTTCTGGATTTATCCTCAGTTATTTAGATAATACAAGTAAATGTAATTAATTTTGGAATGAATGAGACATCCGCTGAACTATTGCAGATAGATACAGCATGTTGTTAATAAAAGTTGCAGGTATAAGGATAACTATTACAAATCCGTAAAATATAGAGGCTGTTCCGTTTAAAATAAACGAGTTATTATCGAGTGAATTTTATCCACTTCGGCAATTTATTTAAAACATCCTGTATAACGGCAGCCCATTTCAAGATGGTAACTAACGTATCACACGCCCTATACTGGCTGCCTACCACAGGAGTTTAGTCTTTCATCAACGCTGTCATGAAATACAAGAAACTTTCTACCCGCAAAACAGAATTTGGTTTAATTGCAAATACCTTAAAAACTATTAGACTAAAATATATTGTACCTCTAATAAAGAATATTCGGAATGTAGCCCAAAAAAGTTAACTAAGTTGCGTCACACTGTAAACAATCATCTTGAGAAATTGCAAATATTTTTAGCTTACCCTGAAATGGAAGCATCTATATTTTACACTAAAATGGATCTAATTTTTTTTTGAATACATAGCGGATATAATCTACTTCCACACAAAATTTCAAAAGTTCATTTTAATTTTCAAGGCATACTATAATTATTTTTCAAGTTTGTAAATAGCAATATTTAATTATTGACTTCTTTATTAAAAATCTGACGACACCACTGAATTCAGGTTTCAACCATAATTTCATTCAAATATGTTTATTCATGAAAGAGTTACGAGAGAATAATTTTTCAAACTTTACTATGCATTATTTCATAAATCCGCTTCTTACAACATCTACTGACCAAGGTAGATCAAAATGTATAAAGAATAACTAAAAATTAACCAAACATTATTAAATACCACCAAATTGCAAATAACCATTTGTTTTAAATCTAACTGCAATAAAAAATGAGTATAATAACATATCTACCAAATTGCAAATTTTAAAAAATAAGTAATACCTACTAGATGCATTGGTTTTTAAAATAATCTGGTTCTACTTTCATTTAGTGCATCTTTGTATGGCAATATCTTAGAAAAATATTTCAATTATTAATAATTAATTGTTATTTCATTAAAAAAGGTACATTTAATTTAAGTGAAATACAAAGTAGGCTATGACGTCGATATTAATAGTAATAATATTAATAATAATACACGTAGGCTGTGACATTGGCAGATACTGCATAATTGTTCATTAATAGTTAAATAATTGCAAAAGTTTGATAATTGTAGAAGTAAATTTTAATAAGGAATTACGTTTGTTTTATTTGTACATTTTAATCTACCTTGGTCAGTAGATAATACACGGTAAAGTTTGTAAAATAATCCTTTTATAACTTTTGTATTAATAAACATATTTGACTGAAATTTTGTAATGGTTAAAACCATTTTGGGACCTTCTGAATTCAGTAGTACACTCAGATTTTTACTAGAAAATCGCTAATAAAATGTTGCTTTTCGAGCATGCTTTGAAAATTTAAATGAACTTCTGAAATTTGGTTGGTAGTAGACTTTTTGTTCTACTATATATGCAAAAAAAAAATTGGTTTCATGTTGGGTCACACTGTACCACGAATTTCATTTTAATTTGGAGAATAAATGGACTTACCAAACCGTTGACGCACTCTGTACAATAAAGCTCTTCAAATTGGAAATAGAAGCAGTCAATGCAATCTGATCAATCCTTGTAACCATAAATTTTAAGAAATAGTTTTTAGTCATCTTCCGTGATATTGACAAAATAAAATTCGTATAATATTGAATAGTAGGTAGCTACTAATAATACTATAAAATTTCAAAAGTATGGTATCACTCCGCAATACACACTCAACAATAATCAACAGAACTTATCAATTGTGATAATAATTAATTATATTCGTTTTTACAACTACAGGCAATATTATTCTTAGTAATATGTCGTATGTATATGTCGTTAGTTAACAGGAGGAACAAACATAATATATAATTAATTACAGAATGATCTTATCTTTTTTATACTACATATATTAACAATATACATTACCTATAATATATAAGTAAATAAAGCGTAACCAACTATAATTTTTTAAACTTCTCTTTTTAGATTTATGTCATTGTTTATATGTACAATAATAATTTTAGATTCTTGTACTTTCAAGACAAAAATTCTACCATGAGCAACCAAATCGATAAGTGTACATTTGTTTATATTTTTTTTTTCGTTTTTAAAAATATATTTGTATACGATTGTAATTTTTTTATTGCAAATGAATCAAATTCCAAAGTCTCATCTTTATAATGTAATATAAAATCCTATTTTCGTGTATAATTTTTGTTTGGGTGTGGAGGCCTCTTTTTTAAAATAAAAATAATAAAAATAATTATTAAATTAATATTAAGAAATTTTTGGCTGTAGCAGCCAAAAACATTTTCGTTGAGCTATAAGACTTATAAAACGTGATAGCATTTAATTAGTTCTTAAGCCAATTTGTGTAAATATATATAAATTACATACGTTTTAAATAGTTTTTAAGCATTGTAAGTATGTTACAGTTTTATGTATATTTACAAAGAACATGTGTTTTACGAGAATGATGTGATATCCCAGTTGGGCAAATCGTTTTGTACTATAATAATATCGAATTGTTTTTGTTACTTGAGATAAAAAAAAACAGCCTTTTTTATTAATCTATAATTAGTGCAATTTTTAGAGGTTCATATTTTTTCTCTTATATCTACTTTTTAAATTAATATAGACGATGTAAAATTGCTAAACGCGAAAGTAAGTAACGATTTTTGATGATTCCTATTGCCGTACATACCTGTAGATATATGTAAGCTAAATTAAAACCAAGTATACGAATTTGTTAAAATGTGCAATATTTTCAGTGCATATACACATAAAATGTGTATTTGTACTACTAATGTAGGTATTTCTGCATTGAAGAGATTTTACAATATGTGTATGTATGTACGTACAAGGCGTATTAAAATTTTCAATGCTGTACCAAAGAGTTGGTATTACAATAATAATTTTGATTGACGGCTAGTGTTTGGAACTACATTATTCACAAATAAAGCGTAATTACGTTTATTGTCGTAATTTTTGGAAATTAAAATTAAAATTTTATGAAATCCGCACTGAGAGAAATGTAGTGGTAAGGCATACACGTTAACTACAATATATTTGTAGTTAGCGTGTTGTGGTAATATCCACCCCATTTATGGTTCTCGCAACAAACGTACTACAATAAACGTAACATAAACTATTTTTTTTAAAAAACAAACAATGAAATTACAACTAATTCCCATCAACCACCATACATGGACGCGTTTCGCTGTTATACAGCTCTTATCCATGCCTTTGTGGAAGATGGCAATTTAAGTTGATAAGTCGTATATATATATACATGATTAACAAACAATGTATAACAACGAAACGCATCTACGTATGGTGGTTGATGGCAATTAGTTGTAATTTCATTGTTTGTTGATTCATTACCTTTGGTGGGATACCACTTAGTCGAGTTGCTACCTTCGCAGAAAACCGACGCAACGTTGGTTGCTCATTTCTGTAGAAGTCGATATAGTGTTTACTTTCGGCATTATATACTCTCATCCATACAAGTATTTTTTATAGTTCAAGTTTTAAATATTTGTAGTTACTTACTATGGTTACATACACTACAATACTGTTGTTGAACAAACATTAGTGTTACAGGCAGAGAAACATTTACTTATATCAAGGCTGTCCGCCTGAATTCAAGACAATTACTGTTTCAATTATGTACAATACAATAACTGTTTTAAATCAATAGAAATATTTTCTTAGCGTTTTTTTCTCCACTTAAGAGAAGTGTATACACTTGCAATGAAATAATTGTATTTTATATCCACATTATTATTTACCTTGTTTCAAACAGTACGACATATCCATACATAATCCAGTAAATTATTCTCATGCTAGTGTAGTATAATGTTCAAACAGAAGTGAATTTAATATACAATCACACATAAAAAAGTGCCTAGATACAATAATCAAGATAACAACTCATGGTATTGATGGATTCGCTGAAATATTTCCCAGCGTCACCTAACGCCTAGTGGTGTAGTTACGCCGTCCTAGAGAGTTGTCACCGACACATTAATATAGATGCCATACGTACCCACACAATGATACCCTTTTGCGTACAACGTTTCATAAACATTTTCGAAAGATACCGGTTAATATAATATTTTTTTTTCTTTATTACTGTTTACCAGATGTACTAATTTAACTATAGCTATTTTAAATATATAATAAATAATAATAATAAAAAAGGGATAAATAAAACTTAAATATTAACTCATTAATTATTAAACTACATAAAAATAATAACTATTTAATTACATTATTAAAGAAATAATTTAATTATACTGTAACATAAAAAAAAACTTTTTCATTAGTTCTTTCTCTTGCTTCTACTTTTAATTATTAACTTTAAGTTTTTTTTTTCATTATTGTAATTTTTCTTTTCCCGATACTCTCAGGGTACAAAGGTCTTGAGAAAGGAGAAAGATATCCTTGTAGCTAGCCTGATGTGTTTTTTGAACGCGAAACTGGTCGCCTAATTTCTCATTAGAACATTGTGAGATCTGGACCATTCTTCCATTCCTACCTTTAATATGAATATTTTCTTAACTTAATACTAAATGATTTACTTGGAAGAAACATTTTTCTGTCTTGGATTTTCTTGATTTTCTAGCCCTAAGAAAATATTTATTTAACTAATAAACTTTCAGGAAAAAATTTGAATTAGGAGCGAATGAACTAATGAAAAGGTTTTTTTATGTTACAGTATAATGAAATTATTTCTTTAATAATGTGTTTAAATAGGGATTATTTTTCTGTAGTTTAATAATTAATGAGTTAATATTTAAGTTTATTCATCCCTTTTTTTATTATATATTTTAAAAAACTATAGTTAAATTAATACACGTGATAAATAGTAATAAAAAGAAAAAAATATTACCTTAACCGGTATCCGTTGAAAATGTTAATGAAACGTTGTACGTTATTGTATGGGTAAGTGGCATCTGTATTCCGGTTTCTACTATCTGGAACGGCATGACTATAACTACTGAAACTAAGTGGCGCCAGGAAATATTTCAGTTGCTGTATTGGAAGATTAGCGGCATAAGCTGAGAGATGTAAGAGCAATGCGGATAGGAACAAAAAGCGGTAGTGCTATTGTCTTATGTTTTTACCGGTAGTGATTCCGTCAATACCATGAGCTATTTATTAGCATTATCCTGATTATGTTGCAAAGCACATTTTTGATGTGTACTTCTACATGAAGTTCTCTTTTGTTTGAACATTATTCTATTACAAGCATGAGAATAATTTACTGCAGAAAGTACGGATATGTCGGTACTGCTTTGAACAAGGAAAGTGCAATTAAAAATGCACGTGCCAATGAGTACATTTTGTATACTTTTTAACGACAACGTTACTACAAGTGTATGGTAATTTGGCTACAATTTGGTAGTACTTTTTTTACTATAATTTTTAGTGTTGGGCATAATCGATGTAATAATCGAATGAATCGAAATATTCGTTTAAAATAATCGAACGATCATTCGAAATTTACTAACGATTTCGATTATTTTCCACGATTATTTGACAGAATCCGAATGACGAGTGAATTATTTCGAAACTCGAAACCTCGAAATTTCGAATACAGATCTCGAATCGTAATCCGTTTGTGTGCTCCTGCGCAGTCGAAACGAATAATGAATGATTTCTGAACCATAATCAAATGATCGATTATTCGGGTGTAATCGATATATCTCGATTATATCATTCACAATCGCCCAACATTAATAATTTTATAGAGCTGTTTACAATTTTGGAATACTATTTTTACTACAAATATGGAGTACGGGCAGCCACTTCAAAAAACAACAATAATATGGTATTTTCTACTTACTTCGATAGTTGTCGCCATAGTAACCGTCGATTCTGGTAGGAGACACTACAATTGTGGTATAATTTACTATACATTTCTCTCGGTGCGTGCACATAAATATAAGTAAAATGCATGAAATTTTGCTGACACAAATTGCTAATAGTAATAGCGTAGGAACATACTTATGTGTGACCAGAAGAAGCTCATTTATTAAGATTAAATGCTTAAAAATAAATTTGCTACGCGAAGAGTTTACACCGATGTTATTTTATATCCAATTGCGCCCAAAATAATGGGAAATAAAGTAATTATTTCTTATTTGCAGCGCATGTTTAACCCTATAATTATTTCAAAATAATATCTCTTCTTTGCATGTCTAATATGAATCGTCAAAGATAACACTTTCTCGTTTATATTCTCCAATTTCATAAATGTAGTTTAACTACTCTAAACTAAAAATAAATAAGGAAACCACGTACAATTAATATATTAAAATATTACCGCACCTTAATAAAGACATAGGAATTAAAAACATATTTCACTTCGAAAAATAGTGATTATTGTAGTAACCGCAACATTGTGTTAGTGTATGTTGTACGTAAATAGTCGTATAGAATGTCTAGTTAAATGCAAGATTTTTTCCATAACCCGGAGTAAATTCTCCATAACTGTTTAGCTAATGAAGTAATCACTAAACAAGAAAAGGAATAAATGTTTCAAAACAAAGAATGACATATCGTAACATCTTAAAGAAGAAAGGAAAATTTTACTATTACCGTAAAAACATACAACATCACAATATCAGGAACAAGTTTTCAAACAAACAAGTGCCATAGTTTAAGAATACTTCACAACCAATTAGAGAAATATCTATTTGATTTTTTTTTCTTTTAAAAAGTTACTGCATTTATGTATTTTACACAATTTTGCATAAATATGTATAACATATTATGTGGAAGAAATTGTATATTGATATGTAAATAATGTATGTTTCACATAAGATCGATGCTCTTTAATGTATACCTTCATAATCAAACTGGATAGCACTGCACTCTATGTTCATTTCTTGTAGAAAAGGAACTACTGACAATTTGTATTATTCCTTTATAACAGTGAACATTCCTATTAATAATCCATTCTAGCAACTAAATTCGTAAGATTTAATTCTTTAAAGACTGACGGTTTTTGATTCGCTCTTTCTCTGCAATAAAATATGGTAAATTTTGGAATATTGATTACATTATGATCTCGAATTTGTATGTAAATCACCCTTGGCTCCTTTAATTGACGTTCTAGAATTTGCCATATTTTCCACCTTTCTACAATAAATAGACACGTACTAACGGTGTGCTACGGTGTAATATACATACATATAATATAGAAAAAGCTCGATCTGAATAAAATCAAAAATTTAAAATTAGTGAAAGTAAGTAACAAAAGAGTGAGATTTGAGAGATTCGTTAAAAGACTGGGATATTATTGAACAGGGTTAAATGAGAAAAATGAAAAAAAGATACGAGTCGAGTAGTTTGAGAGAGTTGACTTGTAAATGTTTTTCTTTTGAGTTTAGAAATGGTGTGAATCTGTGAATATAATTCGGGCGTTTTTAGTGTTTTATAATAATAAATGCTCTAATTTATGTTTTTGTGAGACAATCTCAATACAATTAATTATTATTATCATTATTATTACTCTCATTATATGAAAGAGCAAAAAATATATTGATTGAACGGTATATAAATATGTGTTTTTAAAAAAATCGAAACTGTTTTGCGTCCAGCATCACTTCAAGAGAATCATTTCAATTAAATATACGACATTAATTATTAATTAAGAATATTATACACTTGTACTACTACTAAGCCACCTCAACGTTGCCATTACAATATAATACAGTTACTAATGCTCAACCGATAATGTACAATAGTCTTATTTTTTTTAAACACACATACAATGCAATACAAGTATTTGCTCAAGAGTACAAATACTGTAAATAATAGATACCGGAATTGTTTTATATTATAAATATATTCTAATAGAAATATATGAATTGATTCTCTTTGTATTGCATATAAATAAATATGAATGTATTTGTTAAATCCAAAGAGTTTTTGTTTTATTACACATTACTAAAATTTCCTACGCTGCAACTCATCATCCCTTCCGATATGCAAAACCCTACCAATTTCACTTATCTTCTCTAAATATTTTTAGGATAAAAAATAAAACAGACATGTGCCATCGAAATTTATAATATTCATTATGTAGTAATAATTAGAGCCCGGTAACAGGGAGCGGTGCCATAGCCGTACCTGCCTAGTATACAAAAACAATAGAAAAAAAATAACAGAACTAATACATAATTACAATATATGAAAAGTAGTGAAACACTCACCCTTTTAAGCAGCCTTGGCTACGGAACAGTAAAACTAGAAGCACCATTATCAGTATTAACATCATATGGATAAAAGTGGCAAAAAGTTGACACCATTAGATGTGTTTCCACAGTTGTCTCGGTGAGCGATGTTCGCCGTGGTGCGAAAATGAGTTTATATTTTGAAAAAGAGCGTTCAACATCTACCGATGTTATACATGCATGGTTAAAATACTCTTTGTACTTAGTCAGTGGATTATTCGATACACCATCACAAATTTGTTTTAGTTTGCTAAAATCGGGATCATTCTGTAGCACACTCTCGAACTTTTCTAAAACGCGATTATATTTTGCGTCATGTATAGTCAGTAGCTGTGTATGCATTCCGTCCATAATTTGCAGAGACTCCAATAATGATAACGATCTATTTTGTAATTGGTCTATTGCGTCAGCTAATCCTTTACAGTAGCTACGAATATTTTTTAAATCTGTTTCAACGGAAATATCTTGAAATTTCGACTGGCTCTCCTTAATAGCTGCAGCTTCGGCAGGATTGAATTGTGCAACAACAGCTTTTACTATTTTGAAATGTTCAGCATAATCAAAAGCTGCCTGTAACCATGTTCCCCAACGTGTAAGAATTGGCTCCGGTGGTTGACGAATACCAGGACACTCTGTGTGAAATGATCGTAGGCGTTTGGGAGATTTCAAAAATACTTTTTTTGTGCTTGCTATTAATGCATCTACCTCGGGAGCGCATTGTCGAATGGTTTCTGCCACAAGATGTAAAGCATGCACTTTACACGTAACATGTAAACACTTGCAACCATGTTCAAGAAGAGAACGGCCTACCGAACGCATTATCGCTGTGCCATCGCTCATAAACATCAACACTTTATCTTTTGAAATTTGAAATTTTTCCAACGTACTAAGTACAACCTTCGTAATTGGTGCAGCAGTACACTCTTGTGGTCTTCGGCTAGCTAGTAACAGTGATAATGTAGGTTTACTAGGGTCTAGTATGCGTACCATAATATTTACAATTGAATTTTTTTTAGTCTGTTGTCTCGTTAACACCAAAAAAACTGTTTTTTCAATATGTGTTTCATTTTCTTTTCCACGTCATCGCGTATAAATGCAGCATGCTTACGCGCCGTTTTCTCCGTTGGCAACCGTAACTCGGGATTGCATTTGTCCTAAAAACTGTTAAACGGTTGTTTATCGAGTAAGCATAGTGGCAAATTACAGTTTATCAACATAAAAATTACATTTAAAAAATGCACTTTTCGGTGGCATGCCCAATTTTCATTTTCTATGCTGTGCGGAATTTACTTGTCTTGTACAGTTCCACTTCTTATTTGGCATCAAATGTATTTTGCACACTTTACAAACTATCTTACTCCCGTTGTAAAACAAATCGGGAAAGTCAGAAATAAACTTATTTACTATGTCTTGAAAGGGTCGTTTTTTAGCCTTCGACATGTTCACTAAAAACTACAATTAATAACTACGTCTGTAGCAATAAAATGAAAACGCACTACACTAAATAATAACTACAATTAATAACTACGTCTATATCAATAAAATCAACACGCCCTATCCGCCACTGCGATTGCTCTCCAGTTACCGGGCTCTAGTAATAATAAATTAATATGAAATTCAAAAATATCATAAAAAGCTCCTTGTGACTCTTGTATTAAATGCAGTTTCATTGGTAATACAAGTAAATATTACGAATTAATTGCACTTTCAAAATATATAAAAAAGATTACAATAGAAGAGAATTAGTTTCTAAAAAAAAACCGTAAATGAAAATATTTATTTTATGGTTTCATGGTTTGGTTTATCTTAAGCAGACCTTAAAAAGTTGAATGAAAATTACCTCAAAAATAGGGGGCAGCTATTCTACCACTGTGATGAAGTAAAAATATCGGTAGTTGTAATTATTTTATATTTCAACAATTTCAAAACTTTCAGGTTAGTTTAGCTGGTTTTTGTTTTTTTTTGATTTCTTCTGGGAGTATATTTCCCAAAAGTATAGTTCCAAAATTGTTCAAATTATTTGAGGACAACTTTGAGTACTCTGAATTCAGATTGCAAAAAAAGTAAATATTTACTCAGTCATTGGCTTGATAGAAGAAAATGAATGTCATTCTTCATTTTTAACATGGATATAATGCACTTTGGTTTCATCTTAAGCGATGGTTCAGTAGAGATAGTTAGTAGTATTTTAAACATTCTTACCTTTTGTGAAAGGCACAACCGCTCAGGTGAGATATTTCATAATTTTCCTACACACTAGCTTGACTAATTAAAATACCAGAAAATTAAAATGCAATTTACCTTTACTTCGGGATATGAGTATTCGTTACGATGACAATACTGGTGATTATTGTAGTAGTAAAATTCCATAAATTCTCTTTTACAGATGATCCAACCACGGAATTTGTGGATGTTCTCTTGGACATCAGATACATTATTGTTGTTAATTTGTAAATTATTAGGTTCAAAACAAAACAAAGAATATGCAGAGAAAAAAATTGTTGTCTATAAATTAGGACATCAAATAACAAATAATTGAGCAATTCACAACACAAATGTATACATGTTAATTAAAATTTTGTGTATACACATACGTATGCTAATTAAAATATACCAGAAAATATTACAATAGGATAAAATATTATATATACAAATCGTCCCAATCTTCCGGAATTGTAGAACTGTGCCTACTGTGTAAACGGTATAAGGTCAAAATTTTCAGATAGTATACTATATGCTATCTTTCAAAAAATATTTCTGGGTATACAGGCTGATTGATAAGTAGCGAACCGTAGTATCGGTTTCATATGTCTATTTCTAGCAGAATTCGAGATATTTATAATTTTGTTTTCAATCACCTAAATGTAGATATATTTAATCTGAAGTGCAAATACATTTTAACAAATTTTGACAAGATTAAGTTATGTACTTGGCTCTATCTCGACATGGTATTAGAACGCCTTTGAAATGTACAGGTTGTCTCTTTTAAGTGACAGTCGACAGTCGCTGCATAAGTATTAGCCAATAGAGTGTGATTTCGCAAGCTGGAGTAAATAGAGGTGAGCGAAATGAGCGAAAAGGAGATATGTAATATTTAAAAACGGATTTTTTTATTTTATTTATGTGTGTAACCCATTTGAAATGGAAGCACCCCTGTAGAACCTATATTTTACATTAAAATGAAACTATTTTTTTTAATACATAGTAGGTCAAAAACTTTACTCCCACACAAAATTTCAGAAATTCATCTCTATTTTCAAGGCACACTATGATTATTTTTCGAGGTCGAAAATAGTAAAACCTTATTAAGGATTTACGAAATAATCTGACGTCACCACTGAATTCAGAAGGTCCTAAAATGGTATTAATCAAAATTTCAGTTCTTGCATTTCTCATATGCTTAATACCATTGACATGCCTCTGGCTATCAGTTCTGTCCAATGCAGCCAAACGAACATTGCATATTAAGCAAAAAACTGCACAACCGTCAAATTTTAAATGGGGAAAAAGTGACACATACTTATGTACATTAGTAGCAAATCTATTACGAGGCATTGTTTTCTTAGGTATGTAAATATTAGTTCTATATGAAACGATACTCTAATTATGTACTTGGTATAATACTAAAACACCAGCTATATTTTCAAAAGCGACACGTAAGTACATAACCTTGACCGTTCGACTAATCTCTGCAACAGCTCAACCGGTACTAAAACGAAATCTCTCTCAGCGCGGTTTAACATGATTTATATTCAAGGTCGACACTACATGGCTGCTTCTCTACCGGTTTAGTTTATTTATGAATTTTTCGTATTCTTATATTAACCCGTAATACCGACGCCTATCCGAGTCCGCAAGTTTAGGTTACTCTACACATTAGTACACGAAAGATATAGCAAGAAATATATTCAGGTCTATTCAAAACACATTAGGGATCGAACAAAAAGTACTGCAATGCGGTGTTTTAGAATCATTATTATTAATTGTTAACGTATTAATATTGTTGGTGTTAATTATTACTAATTCTTACTACTGTATTCAACTATTGTTATGTATTGAAGAGTATCTTATAGTTTTATACCACCTATACACTTATGTATATGTGTACATCTATATATGTAAAAGTTGCGTCAACGCATTATATTGCGCTATCGCGCCACACCCAAAATAATAGTTGTATACAAGAAGTTACATTAAACGCTCTTAGTTGTATTGTTGCATTTTTTATTCTAATTGTGATTACCCCACCTCGTACAGACACAACATACTGGCGACGAGGATGAACACGTTATGTTAATTGCAAACAAACAGCCCTGTAAGTTCAGTGGAAAAAAAACAGAAGAAGCACACATAGCATCGAACAACAATGGATAGCAATCAATTTAAACAATTTTTGGAAATCCAAGCTCAGCAACAACAACAAATTGCAAATATACTACAACAGTTAGCTCGTCCGCAAACTTCAAATGCTACGCAAAACGATGATAGTGAAAGTGAAGTGAGAAACATTATAAAAAATTTCAAATGTGAAAAATATGATACGAAGCGCAGTGCCGAATGTGGGGACTTGAAAACAAACCAGGTAACGTAAATTACTTAAACGCAAAACGTGAATTATTCCTATCGTGTTTAAAACCAGAGACTTATAAAGAATTAAAGATAGCTTTTGCTAATAGTGAAATTAATTTCGAACAACAAACATACAAAGACATTTCAAAAAAATTTTTGAGTTTATTTCAAATTAAAACTACGAGGTTTAAAGCTTTAACAAACTTTTGGAATTGCACACGTGGGAAAAATCAAACATTTGAAAATTACGCGAATAAATTAAAAGAAATAGCACAACACTGTGGGTATGAAGGCGAAATGTTAGATAGACAGTTACGCGATCGATTTGCTACGGGATTAAATCACAAAAGACTTGAAATTGAACTTAAACAAAAGTGGCCAGATTTAAAAACAACAGTAAATAACATAGAATGTGAAATAACGTTTGCAGAAGTGTTTGAAATTGCACAAGCGCGTGAAGCAGCAGAAAAAGATTATAATGATGAAAATGATGTAAACATTAATAAAGTTAAAACAAAAAGCTCAAACGAAAATAAACAAAAATCGCGATCTGCAAACAATACTACCTTTGTTATAAACAATAAACAGTGTAAACGATGTGGTAAATTTAAACATTTTAATAATAGTTGCCCGGCATACAATCACATTTGTAAAGAATGCAATTTAAAAGGACATTTTGAGAAGTTATGTATTAAGTCAGGTAAAGCTCAAATAAAACAGTTTAGCAAACGTGACAATTTTAAAACAAAAGACAATACAAACAATCGTAAAATACATAAAATGGAAAGTGATGACAGCGAATACGAAGAAATTTTCAAAACATCATCAGCATCACGTGGTAAGAAAATTAATGTACTTATTAACAACGTTAAATGCACATTGGACTGGGATCCAGGAGCGTCTCATTCAATTATTAGCTACGAAATGTGGAACCAAATAGGGAAACCACCACTAACAAGACTTCCAAAATTAAAAGCATACGGCAATTTTAAACTTAAACCCAGGGGGAAAACAGAAGTAGACGTTACAATAGACAAAAACACAGAAAAACTTCCAGTTGTTGTAATAGATGGTGCTGATCCAATGTTATTTGGATTAACATGGAGTGAAGCTTTCAACATGCCCTTCCCCGAACAAGTGTATTCATTGAAAACAAACGAGCAGACTAGATTGTCAAAAGCAGTTAACGACAAGCGATTAGATCAGATAATCAAAGATAATGCAGAATTATTCGACAAAACAATTGGCAAAATCAAAAATTACAAAGTCAAATTACATCTTAAAGAAAACGCAAAACCTGTTCACACCGCAGCACGACCTATCAAATTTGGACTACAAAAGAACGTTGAAGCGGAATTAGAACGTCTCGTCAAAGAAGGAGTACTCTCTCCAGTTGACCCCAATGAGACAGCAGTAGAGTGGGCAATACCAACGGTTAACGTACCTAAGAAAGATGGAAGCATACGAATATGTGGTGATTTTCGCACAACAATTAATCCAGTTATTATCACGGAAAAACACCCAATACCACTTTTCGATCAACTGAGAAGGCAATTAGCGAACGGACTAAGTTATTCAAAAATTGATCTCAAGGACGCGTATTTACAATTTGAGGTTGATGACACGTCTCGTAAATATTTAATTATTTCAACGCACAAGGGTTACTTTCAATATAATCGATTACCTTTTGGAATTGTAAATGCACCAGCAACTTTCTGTCGATTTATAGAAAACCTGCTAGATGGAATTGATAATGTCGCTGTTTACTTTGACGACATCGCCGTAACGGGTGAAACTGATGAACAACATTTACGAAATCTTGAAGAAGTATTCAAGCGTTTACGGGATGTAGGCATGCGGGTACAGTTAAACAAGTGCACATTCATGCAATCCACAATCGAGTACCTAGGTCATGAATTTAGCAAAAATGGAATTAAGCCCACGTCCAGCAAATTAGCAGCTATCAGGAATGCACCAACGCCAAGCAACATTACTGAATTGAAATCATTTCTTGGTTTAATAAATTTTTACGAAAGATTTATTCCTAATCTTCACAGCTTATGTGCAGATTTACACAAATTGACGCGAAAAAATGTTAAATGGAATTGGAAACGTAACGAAAACGATACATTCAAGCGAGTTAAGCAAGCTATACTTAACGCAAACGCTTTAGTGCCATACGAGCAGAATAAACCACTATATCTTGCGAGCGACGCTAGTAAGAAAGGAGTGGGAGCAGTACTTTTTCACATGAATGACATGGGCGAAGAGGAACCAATTGCGTTTGCATCTCGGAAGTTAAATGACGCAGAACAACAATACTCCGTCATAGATAGGGAAGCTTTAGCCATATTCTTTTCTATTAAAAAATTTGATCAATACTTACGAGGAAGCAAATTTACGCTTCTAACGGACCATAAGCCATTAGAACATTTATTTGGATCAAAACGCACACTACCTAAACTGGTGAACAATCGTTTAATACGTTGGGCATTATACATTGGCGAATATGACTATGATATAATGTACCGCCAAGGGAAGACTAACACCATCGCTGATTTCCTATCACGTTTTCCTAATAAACATGAGACATTAACTCACGACGAACAACGCATATTAAAAGTCTACAACGATTCTTACATTATGAAACTTGATGACATGGATTTAACGGAAGAATTATTACGCAAAGAAACGAACGTTGACAAATTGTTACGAAGTGTTAAACATCTAGTGAACACACGTTCTTGGAATCACACCATTACAGCAGAACTGCAACCTTTCTATAACAAACGAGACGAAATCTCCATTGAAAATGGCATCTTAATGTGGCAAGGAAGGATCATCATCCCAGATAGGCTGAGGAAACAAATATTAAAGTTGTTACATGCTGGACATTCGGGTATAGTAGCAATGCGTGCTTTATCAAGATTTTACATTTGGTGGCCGCAGATGGACACAGATATCGACAACTATGTTAAAGACTGCCGAAATTGCCAAAACAACAGACAACAGCAACCTGAACTACCTATTTATTCATGGTCGATTCCTGAAGAGGTATGGGAAAGACTGCACATCGACTTCGCCGGACCATTTGAAGATAGATATTGGTTGGTGGTAGTAGATGCTTTATCGAAATGGGCAGATGTGAAACCTATGAGGACCATTACGACACAAACACTCTGTAACGCATTAGATGAAATATTCGTTAACTTTGGTTTACCACGAATCATAGTGTCAGATAACGGACGTCAATTCACGTCAGAAGAATTTCGTCGTTATTGTACAAAAAAGAATATTAAACATATTACGTCATCACCCTATCATCCCAAAACCAACGGATTAGCCGAACGCTTTGTACGGACATTTAAGACCAGGATGACAACAAGTAGCAGTGACAATCAAACAACGGTTCAACGCTTACGAAATTTTCTATTCAACTATCGTAATACGCCTCACAGTACAACTCACAAGAGCCCGAACGAAATGCTTTTTGGACATCGCTTACGTTCAGTTCTGGACAACATTAAGCCAGATATCAAAGGAACATTACGTTACAACAATGTCAAGCGAGAAATCGAGAATGATGAGAATCATAATCGACAATTTCAGAGTAGTGATAACATTTACGTTCGAACTAATTTGGAAAAGCAATGGACTCCAGCGAGAGTTATGGAACGAACCAATAGATATTCATACAAAGTGATTACAAATGATGGAGTCGAGAGAAGACGTCATGCAGACCATATTCGTACGCGTAATGATGACTTACCATTTATCAACTTACCCATTGCGACCAATGACTCACATATATCACCAAGTACATCACAACCTAACCGGACCGAAATTCCTAAAACCCAATCTCCGCAATCCGAAAATATATCCCCTCAACTCAATCCTATGCCAAGCAATCCTGCACCCGAAGCAACTACAGCAATCCCATTGCGAAGGAGCACTCGCACGCGGAATATTCCAAGCCGCTACCGTGAGTAGTGCGACAACACTTACGGTGGGAGGAAATGAAGAGTATCCTATAATTTTATACCACCTATACACTTATGTATATGTGTACATCTATATATGTAAAAGTTGCGTCAACGCATTATATTGCGCTATCGCGCCACACCCAAAATAATAGTTGTATACAAGAAGTTACATTAAACGATCTTAGTTGTATTGTTGCATTTTTTATTCTAATTGTGATTACCCCACCTCGTACAGACACAACATGTATTATTTATGATTTGTGTAGTTTATATACATTAATATGTTACTGAATTCATTGTTATATTTATGCTGTCTAGTATCTTGAGTATATCTGCAGTAATTCGCTGCACTGTTTGTTCGATTCCTAATGTATTTTTATCCAACACCTGCACTTGCATCGCAGGGTATACAGATTGAATTAAATTAATTTAATTCTTTTTCCTTGGGAATAATGGGCTTTCTCTTCGAATAAAATTAAAACATAATAAAAAAGTAAATATTTTAAAGTTTATTATGTTTTGATTTTATTAGAAGAAAAAGCAGATTTTTCCCAAGAAAAGGAATTAAATTAATTAAACTTAACGTTTTTAGCCGTTAAGTTGTAATAATTTGACAATTTGGAAGTATATTTAATATCTAAATATTAGAATAAAATAATTAAAGAAGGAAATACGCATCACATACAGAAATGTGTTCAAAGAATAATATCTAATTCTTTTATTATCAGAAATGAATATATTGTTTGCAAATTTAATAAATACCATTTTCGGACTTATTTGGTTTCTAGGTCATAACAAGCTATATTATTTTATTCCTCACACAATCTTTATGTCGCTCAAAACGTTACAACGTGTTTCAAATTTAAAGCAGTAAGTAGGACCAATCATGTAGCTGCAAATTTTCTTTCACGCAAGTGCAGTAGAAAAAGAAATATCGCGATTGTGATACCAATCTACCTCATCGATGGATTTATGACCACTACAATGTTTTTAGTATATAAATTATGCTACGCATTTGTTATGTATAACGTGTGAACGAGGACTAATGGAAAGTTGTAGAAGCCTAGAAATAGTTTATCATTTTAATATATATCACTATGTAACGAAAAATGCTACAAAAAGGCTTTTTAAACGGGCAGTGCGCTAACTAAACGCATCAGTGGTTACCTTCTATATAGAAAACAGTAAAAAGAACTTATAATCCTCAGTCAAAGGTGGCGCCACTAATACAGAAACGAATTATATAAAAATAATTATAACAAAATATGAGCAAAATTGAAAAGAATTTTTTTATGTAAAACAGTGTAGAACTCCAAAAAATTATTTTCAACAAACATAATATCAGTGACGGCGATATCCTCTCCTGCTCAGAAGGAATAAATTATTATCGCAGGTTTATTGTAAGAAAATAAAAATGTATTAAATGTTTATTCCACTTTGGACCACACATGCAGTATTTGATAGTTTCAATGTAAATAAATCTGCTGCTCCTCTTCTAATAATAATAGTAAATAAGTTCTACAATAAATAAAGATAATTTATATATATAATATAATAAATATAATTTATATATAAATTGGTTTTTGTCTTGCATAATATAATTCGTAGGCTCTATGGCTAGTATGTTATATACTTACCCCCAGTAGCGGCTGATGGTGACCTAAATGAGAGGTCAATTACAACCCTTTGATTTCCTCGTATATTTCCGTTGTATAACACAATGTACACGATATGCAACAGAAATACATGAGGGAATCGAAGCGTTGTAATGCAACTCCTCACCCACAGTGCAACAGCCGCCCCTGTTTACCCTCTCCAATACTCTGAAATAGACAAATAAAAATATAAAAAATGTTAACTTTATTTTTATTCTAACTTTACCAACCAGGTAACTTTTTCAATTAAGAACTTTTTTATTCGTACTGAATTGGGGCGCACATTTCTTTACACGTTTTAATAGAACAAATTATTGTAGTGGTTTATAAGGACCGCTGTTTTGATTCAAATAAGTTCTTTGTTTTCAAGTTTATACGCAGATTCGATTTGAAACTAGAAATATTGTTAGTTGCAAGATCACGTATTCAAACACATCACAATATTTAAATTAACCCAGTATGTTGAGCTACACTTGCGTGTATATTGTTCCTACGATCTAATGTTGAAACACCAAGGTTTGATGCATCTAATTAAACCAAACTGAAGATATAACTCGCAGACTACTTACATCTATATACAAAAAGTTAAAATTAAATTTGGTAATTAGTGATGCAACACAACGTATTCTGTCTCAGAACAAAAAAAAGCTATAAATTCATTCACTACATTATCCAGATTTATAATATGGCTTTATGAATCATTTGAATTAACTTTCCATTTCCGTGCTCATAAGGTCGTTACGATTTTAAAAGAAAATCAATACACTAGTATTTTCAATTTTACCACCTTCCTTCTGTATTCGTTTATGCACACATAAAGCTCAATACATGTTCAATAGTTCTTCGCACAGATAGCGGTCTACTGGCTACTCGCGTCTGGATGCATATAATTGGCGTCCGTAGACATAATCGTACAAGAGAAGGGGGTGAAAAGGGTCTATGCCTCAGGCGAAATTCAGAGGAGGGTACCAAAGGTTCTGATAAACAAAGCGACACAAAATATAATTTGGCCCATGACGCTGTAATGTCTTTGGCTAGTTCTGCAAGGAGATGCGCATGCCCATTCAGTACAAATACTACCAATGGCATACCATAAATTAAAACGTATTCTAATTTATTTTATACATTATACGCTAATGGCACGGAAGAGACACACAGATACGCGTATAAGTTATATTTTTAGCTTTAAAAAGCTACGTTTGAGTTGTTTTTCAAAAGAACCGTTGTCCATTTTTGAAAGTAGCTGCACGAGGAAGGATCTTCTATATAGCGACTCTTTATGTACCATACTCAAAATCTTCCTTCCTTTTAATTCATAATCTAGCCTATGTCTTGTTCTTTCAATCCTTGAGACAAAATTCAAATATTAATGATTTGTCCATAAGAAAAGATTAGATTTATCGCTATTGATGGAATTCTTAACCTCTAGATTTTGTATCCGCATGTGTTAGCTATTAAATTGTTAACAATTTTGTAGCGAAATCTTTCGCTGATACCATACACCCAATTGTATGTGCCACTTTATACTAAATTGGCATGCCCATACAATTTAGAAGAAATTCACAACATAAAATTAAGTACAGATCTAAGGTTAACTCTTACCACACGATTTGCAATGGTACTGTGCAATGCCTTTTTGAAGGTAGTAGTCGTCTTGATAGTTTCCAGAATCATGAGTAAAGCGGTCTAATTTATTGCCTGCTTTGCGTGCGCATCGCCGACGATCAATCCAGCATATTTGCCGATCTTTATACATATTGTTAACTTGAGAGATTGATGTGCGTGCAGTGTTAATGCAAGTGAACATATCGGACAAATATAACATTTAGCGGCTTATTTAATTAAAAATATAAATGGTCGCACCTTGGGAATGATTTTCCTATTTCTAGTAAGCGGACTTCCTGGTTAAACTCTCACACAGTTTGAGATTGTGTTCCAAATTGTGCATTTAATGCAATGTGAGAAAATTTTCAGCGTTTCGGAACGGTAAGAACGCCGCAAAGTTGTATTTGATACGTGTTTATACATTCCTTTGTATGTTATTATTTCTGTATGCATATATAGAAAATCTGACACCAACAATAGGGGTAAACGAAATTGTGGTCTCAAATACGTGGAGTATTTGTACACAAACAAAACTACACATGTGCGTACACCCCGCACATACGTGTTTTATGCACCATTGTAGTCTCTCTTGGTAGAATACATTTACTCTAAAGGTTGTCCCAGTTCCTATCTTGCAATACTTGACCGAAAGTTTGTGAGCGGAGGGGCGAAGGACGCATATTTTGACGTCATTGGTGGTAATATATAGATACACATGTTCGTAATATTTAGATTGATGGATCGCATATGTTCTATATATATTCCACTACCACTGACGTCATTGCGCACGCTATTTTTAAACTGATACCACCTTTAGAGTAAATGTATTCTGCCAATCTTGGCCTCCTTCTAACAGCATCACAATGGATTTAGTGCAAATGTGTTGTGTGCGTGCATAGAAACAATTTGGAACGATTTCTCGTTACAATGAAGCGTATAGACGCATTAAGCACAATTCGGTACATAGCCTGAGTTGGATGTACGAGGATTGCCACTAAAGCTTATTTGCGGTATGAGACTGGTACCAAACGCCAATGTAGTCCAACTATTTACATTTCAAACGTCAATCGTTTCGTCACCATAGACTCCATAGCGGCTATATTTCATCTTGTTCATTGTCCCCAACATCAAAGCTATCCATCTGCATCAAACGTTTGAGAAACAGTTATTGCCAGTGCTCACCGTTCTTACCGACGTTCATCTTCTTCAGAAGCAAAGTTGGAATGATCTACAATTCCCGAACTTCAATTCCTTGGCACATGCAACTTGCCCACATCTTGGCAAACATATTTTGCCATAAAAAATGCCAAGAATTGAAATCAATTTCCAAAACTATCACCTCAAGAAAATTTAAGGTGGTTTTCAGGTATCCAAGTACATAGAAGCGTGCAATCATTTTCGTAGATTTCATTCTTGTATTGTAAATGTCGACTTTGTAATCGTTTGAACGTGGTTTTCTTTATTTAAAATAATAGAATACAAAATGTTTTAAATACATTCAGCTAAAATAATATAAAACAAATCCTAACATTATATTAATTCAAATTAGTCTTACATTCGTTCGCTAATTAATTGTATTTTATACATAATTTTACACAATATTTTACAAGAGTATATTTTCCGGATCGCTAAAAGGACCTAATCGTTTTTGCAGATCCACTGCTCTCACTGCAAAGAAATACCGGTTACCAACAGCAAATTGCGTTAGTGTCACTGCCATTGGTAACTCTAATGCTTTCACGTCACCAATTTTTCCCCAATTGTCTGTTTTAGGAGGTGATTTTGTTTCTTGATACGCATACAACTGATAACTAACAATAGTCTCATAAGCTTCTAATTTATAAGGCATTTTCCACTGTAGAACTATACCCGTTCCGCAGACAGATCTAGTTAGATTCAAATGTGGCTTAGGAGGAAGTGGCCTTTTACCAATGGGGTAATTCGGTGCTGCTGGCAGTGGCGCGGGATGTTTGTATATTTGTTTTGCAGGTGGTGTTGTCCGTACAGTGGTGACAGATGTAACAGGAACTTTCAATGGAGGCACTGTACGCATTACTGGTGTTGTAACCACAGAAACTTGTCCATTAGGAATTGTAGTTATACTATTCTGGGAACCTGAAACACAGAATTAGAATGTTCAGATATGTAATTCAAAAAGTAGTTTATCTATTTATTACTTCTTAAAATTTGAATTTTATGAATAAATTAAAAAATTCTGATGGGAGTAAGTTAAAATCTTTGATACAAAAAATGAATATTCAACTAAATTAAAGTAAACATTTTAACCTGGTACATTTGATAGCATGTAGAAGATAAATATGTTCAGCATAACTTAAAGATACTTCTCTTATGCTGTAAAGAGTATTGAATACACTTACTAACTAATCCATTGGAGTTCATCTTAACCATAACAGCAGAATTCCTCTGAAGGACATTAGGTGCTACAAACATAATTTTTTGAGAATTTGGTGTTTGAGATGCTGGTTTTGGTGGTCCCCCAACATTTTGTTTATTCAATAACCTAACTGTAGTTGGACCAGCTGCAGTACCTTGTTTGGCGTTTTGATTCTTCTCATCCTCATCTGTGAGATCGATGACAGCTTTTGGATCACCACTTTTCTTTTGTTGAGGTGAGGATGATGTTTGCCTTGGTTTTGCATTATTTACATTATTTTTCTGTGTAATTGGCTGTAGAGGTCTGCTGTTATTTGCCGAATTCATCCGAGGGGGAGGCGCCTAAATAATATACTTAAAATAGATACAAAACAAAAGACTATTTTATTGTAATTCTTACCTTTGGTTTAATTACAGATCGATTTTGAGGAGGAAGAACGGTTTTAGTTTGTTGCTGATTAGAATTCACTGTAGGACTTCTTGCTGGCTGGGTAGTTGTTCCATTTGTTAACAGTGGAGGCCTTATTCGAGAAGGATGCTCTATGATCGCTTGTAAACCTACAGATCGAGTAATTTTTACAGGAACTAAATGTTTTCCAGTTTGCTCTTTCATAATTTTCAGGTCAGCCATTAAACGTTCATGTACAATTTTTAAATCCCTAGTTTGTTTTGCTACTACCACCGCTTCCTTTCTCCATGTATCAATTGTCTGTTCCTGAATCATTACTTTTTGTCGTAATTCACCAATTTCACTTTTATTAACTATACATTCACACATTTTCTGTATACACAACTCTTCCAACTCAAATCTAGTCAATTTTTTTAGTTTCTTATCTAACATAAATTTGTTAAAGCTATCTAATAATTTAATGGAGCGTTTTTCTTTTTCTACTGGTTTTTCAGTATCTTCCATTTGTAATTTAATCTTTTTACTAGCTTCATTTTCTGGAAGTAAATCTGATAATTGTCTTTTGATACTTCTTTTCGGTGCTTCCTCTTTTTCTTCTTCATCTAGACCTGGAAGAAAATTTTAGAGAATAAATTGAGGTTATGTTATAACTAAAACATTTAATGAATAAATGCACACATAATATTAAGCCATTTTCATCAAAATTTTAAACTAGTAATAGAATATAGTGTGAACTTTTAAATATTTCTTTTTGTAAAATTAGGGTTAATTTTGATAATAATGTCACCTTGAGCAAAATAGGTTCGTCGCGCAGTTTTAAAATTGCATACCCGCAAAATAGCGTCCAGTAAAACCATATTAAGCACAGTTAGTGTCCAGGATACTCACTCATTTTTCTATAAAATTTGCTTCGTTGGAATAAACTATAGCCGAAAATCTTATTTTATTGTAAATACATATTTTTGGATAACTAATTGAAGTCGGTTAAAGGAGTCAGTTGTCTTTAATGTAGTAAGAATATTCTACAACTTTTTTGCTATTGTATAAATATAAAAAAGTATTCACGGTTTTGATTTTTTTAAATAATGGTAAAAGGTAATTACTGGTACTTGCATAAATTAATTGTTAATCGATTATAAATGTCAGCATGAAATGTCGAATTCCATATTGTCATCCAAATTATAAAATTTCATTTCAGTACTCAACTTTACAGTTAGAGAGCAATTGACAAAGAAGAAAATAGGTTTTAAAAAGTGGGGCTGCGTACATAAGTTATTATTTAACGAACATTTCAAATCTGAATAGTTTCCCTATATGAATTTTATAAATTATTTGATAATGGTGCAAAAATCTAAAAATGAAATATAGAAATTTAATTCCGAGATTCAGTTGCTATAAACAGATGGCGATTAAATAGGTACTTATAGAAAGGGCGTAAACGTTGTTTTTAGGGCGAGGATTTCGAGACCGCTTTGCTACTTACGGCCCAAGCGGCATGCAATATCTTTCGTACTATCCGCCAAAAATTTTAAAGAATTTTACCGCAAATATTTGACATTTGCCTGTATACGTCAAGGTTGTCAAACTAATTCAAAACAGTAATGTATTGATATTTACAGCCCCAAGGATGTCAAATACCATTGCAACCAACGTAAATTGAAGTTACGCCCCTCTAATCGGGGCAGTAATGACTAATTTACGGAGCCGGTAGTAGGAAAAGGTTTTAAATCCTATTCAAAACGAATTCCTCAATTCTGCAAAACAAGATTATCTTATCGAATTGCAATGCAATGAGACCATTTTCGGCAATGTTTAAAACATCCACGACAGAGGCGTCCTTCTTTCACCCTATTGAATCATCATTCAATATTTATCATTTTGAGGGTGTAATGACTGTAATGAGCTGAATAGCGTTCCTTTTACAAATATTCAGTTTCGGTACAATTGCTAAGTATACTGAACAAGTTCAAATCGTAATCATTTACAGTCCGCGACAAAAGTATGGTCGCATGTATTAAAAATGCATTATTTTTGTAGTTTCCGACAACTATTAATGCTTAATATAAAATAACATGCACAACGATGTACAAGGGACACATGTTTACTAAATTCATTGTTCTCTGGAGTATACTGTAAGATATATGCGATCGGCAATAAACATTTCAACGAAAGTCGCATTTCTCCCTGCGTCAAAAATGTGCCCACGTGTGATATATACTAAAATAAAATACAAAATTGAGAAAAGAAATAAAATCTATTTATTAATACTTAGTGTACCCTCCACTATTTTGTATTAATGCAAATATTCTATTTTTTAAAGTATTGTACAAGTGTTCAATATATTCTTGAGGGATGTTGTGCTAACAATAAATAATTTTTTGCTGAAGCTCGTCTGTGTTATTAAACGTTGCGCCATTTTCATAAATTTTTCGTGTTAAATACCCCCATACATTTTCAATAACATTCGAGATCTGGAGATCTCGCTGGTCACCCCAAAACTTTAATGCTGTGATCCGAGAACCATTGTTTCATTTATCGCAAAGTATGGATGGGTGCATCATCTTGCTTTTGTCGTAGTAACTTATTGCAGTCCAAATCATTACCGAGCCACCACCCATTTGCCTGCGAGAATGTATTCGTTGCTCTTTACGCAAATTACCGTCCAAATTAAATTTCTTTTCGTCCAAAAAAATCACGTTTCTCCACTCCTTGTTCCTATTCATATACGCTCTAGCGAAATTGAGTCTATTTGTTTTGTGTAGTTCACTTAGAGGTGGCTTTCTTAACATTTTACGTCTTTTACCTGTTGATGTTCGTTGAAGTAACCGCTGCACATTCCTTACATTTGTTTGAACTCCAGCTGCGGCTGCGATATCACGGGCAGTACAGGAAGAATTTGAAGCAATGTCCAGAATTCGTCTCTCCTGTCTCGCTGTTAAAGCCCGAGGACGGCCAGATTTTCTGTTTTTTCCGTAATTTTCTTTATTTTTAAAAAATTTACGGATCACATGTTCACTTCGGTTTATTCTGCGCCCAATTTCACGGTTACTTAAGTGTTCCTCCTTTAAAGAAACAATACGTTCCTTTTCATACTCACTTAACACTTTCCCACTAGGCATTTTCAAATTTTATCAATTATAAATTCCTTATGATTACTTTAATACACTCGTCCGCACTCCCAATGCCACGTTCACCCTCAAACTAAATACTACTGCTGTAATTTATATGAGTCTGACCCTGCGGCCATACTTTTGACGCAGGTAGAAATGCGGCCTTCTTTGAAATGTTTATTGCCGATCGTATATAACTTACAGTATACACCTGAGAACAATGAATTTAGTAAACATGTGTTATGTGTTCGTCATACACCGTTGTGCATGTTATTTTATATTAAGCATTTATAGTTGGAAAATACAAAAATAATGCATTTTTGATATATGCAACCATACTTTTGTCGCGGACTGTATTTTGTCGATTAGTTATGTTGTGTAGCTGTTTACATTTCGTTTTCTTGCAGCGTTTTCTTGTGATCGTTTTGTAATCGCTTATTGTTAGTCATTTTATAAAAGGTGGACGCCTTATGTAATCAACGAAAAGTAATAAGTAATAATATTTTCACACATCCCAGATAAGTTTTCTTGTTTCTATGTTTATTATCAACTACCACTAACCGTCATAAAATACGAAATTTCATTTTTATTATAAAATTATAGAAATAGGCGGCAAAAATGCAATAAAAAAGACAAAAAAAGGCGCAAAAAATAGGCATTTATTAGTTATTTATTATTTATTACAGTTAGAGATGGAAGGGAAGGATATTGTCAGAAAGAAAAAGCAACAAAGAATGAGATGGATAGGGTATATGTGAAGAGCAAAAGAGGAAGACCCGATCAAAGTAATAACGAAATGGGGGATGGCGGGAAGAAAAAGAAGAGGCAGACCTCGATCAAAATGGATAGAGGAGGTAAAAGGGGACTTAAAGGGGACAGGAATAAGAAATGCGGAAGAGAAGGCGAAAAACAGAATAGCATGGAAAAAGATATGCAGCGGAGTATAAATGACAATGGGGACTTGAAATGGATCTAGAAATCCTCTAATGAGGAGGCGCAACCCCACAAGAGGTGTTTAGCCATTATACATACATACAGTTATTAGGTTATTAGTTATTACATTACATTATATTACAAGAAAGGATTATTGATTTACTATTACTGTTAACAATTTTTTTAAGTTTTCAAATTTTGTACTCTGTCTTCTATCAGATAAAATATGCTTATATACCGAAAACGGTCTTTCGACATCAACAGACGTTATAGGTGCATATTTAAAACAAAAAATTTGATTTGGATTCACAAAAGTAATATTAACTGTATCTCCTGATAACGCTAAACGAGTTTTATCCAATTGACGTAAACCGCTATTACTCTGTATCACTTTCTCACACTTTTCTTTGATGAAGTTCCCTTTTAAACCCGGTGCCTGTTTAATTGTCTGCACGACGTCATCCAGGATGTGAAATTGGTCCACTAGTGTTAAATTTTTCTCTTCTAGGGATTTGATGAAATTTGGCAATGAACCAATATGAGCCTTTATATATACCAAGTCAGAGCGAATAGTTTTCTTAGCTAAAATCTTTTGGCAAATTTGAATTGATGCTGCGTCATCTTCGAGACCGTCTATTACCTCCAAAATGTTGTCAAAGTGCGTAGCATAATAGACGGCAGCTGATATCCAAGTTCCCCATCTCGTTAAAATAGGTCGCGGTGGCGGTGGAATACCTCGTGCAATTTCTTTAAAATATCGAAGTCGCGATGGAGCCTTTAAAAAAACTTTTTTATATTTGAAATCAAAAGATCGACGTCATGAAATAAAGTGTGCATTTCTTCAGCGACTCTGTGGAATGCGTGACCAATGCATGTGACGTGTATCATTTTGGGAAATATTGTTTGAAGGACTTTAGCGGCAGCCTTCATATAAGGAGCAGCATCAGTAACGAACAGTAAAACTCTTTCGTGTTTTACTCCACCAGGCCACAGCAAGAATAGCGCGTTTGAAAATAATTGTGCTATTATAGAATTGTTAGCAGATTCGAGTACTTCACTAGTTAGTAAATAAACTTTCGATTTCCGTAATGGTTCCAAAGTTCTAATTATTACGTTAGCAACATATCGGCCAAGTGTATCTGTTGTTAGGTCAATTGATACCCGAATATTTTCCTCGTGTATTTCTTTCCTTATTCGGTTCATTATCTCCGTATAAACTGTATCGACATAATTTTTTCGGAGCGTGGATTCGCAAGGAATGCGCTCTTTAGTATATTTTTCGAGGAATGTATTAAGCGTTGGGTGTTCTAATTTCCATAGTGGAATATCAGCATCTATAAATGCCTTACATAAATTAAAGGAAAATTGGGACTGCCGTTGCGAAATTACACCAAAATTTTGTAGTAGACACGTTTTCTTACCGTCGGGAACTTTCTTAGTGTCAGTTTTGTGCTTTGCTGTCACAATATGTTGCGTTACCAAGTACTTTTTTTCATAATTCACTTTTGTATCACACACTTTACAAAATAATACGGTACCATCAATACTAAAAATGTCTTTACCGAATTCGCGAATAAGTTTATTTAATTTTGTTTGAGCAGAAGCACGTTCTTTCAGGATATTTGCGTTATTATGCGATGATATACTAACGACAACTGTACCATATTGAATAGAATTAGGAAGAATTCGCGGGAATTATTATTTATTTAATATTTCTCAGAAAAACTAATGAACACAAGCAAAATGACCGTTATTCTATTTAATGTTACTTAGAATTATAATTTATAGTTCTAAATAACATTAAATAGAATAACGGTAATTGTGGGATTATGTATTTAATATTCCTTAGAATTGTCTTTAGTCAAGAACAGGTATGGGCAACCTTTGCTTAGCTGAGGGCGTAATTTCGGGACTTAATCAGGTCGCGGGCCGTAGGTAAGAAATAAGTAGGTAGTAGCGAATAAAAAGGCGATAAAAACATTTTTTATTTATTAGAATTATAATAGCATAATCAAACATATAAAAAGCAAATTAACAAAAAAAGTACACTAGTACATAGGCGCAAAGTGTTTTCTAAATTAACATCTGTAAGCCGAGTACGATGCTTATTTTTATTAATTTTCATGATTGAAAAAGACTGCTCACATTTATACGTGCTTTCCTTCTTTGGAAAGGTATGTTTTGTAAAATTCGCTTAGTTCCACATCATCACATTTAGACTTCAAATATGAGTCTTCTTGAAGCTCGATCAACTCCATTTGTAGGTGAAGCGGAGCATCTTCCACATTACACTTACACGGATTTGCAAAAATATTGAAAGTGCTATCCATATTCCTAAAATCGGAAAACCGATCAGTGAATTGCTCTGACAGTAGTTTCAGTTCTTCAGCATAGCGACCGTAATCAATGTTTTCGTGACTGGATAATGTTAAAAATGGAAACAGTTTTTACTTCTCATTTGTGTTTCCCACAAGCGAATTTTGTTTTGAAAAGCTTTAAGATGACTGTACAGTTAATTTACCAATTGCCCTTGTTTTTGAAGCTTCAAGTTCAGGTCGTTTAAGAGTACTGTGATGTCTACCAGAAATGTCAAGTCACAAAGCCATGTTGGATCACAAATTTGCGGCAATGTTTTCTCTTTCATTTCCATAAAATCAGTTATTTCTTTTCTAAGGTCATAAAATCTTTTTAGCATTTTGCCTTTGCTTAGCCACCTTTCTTCGCAATAGTATGTCACATCATCGTGTTCTGAAGAGAGTTCATCCAAAAATGCTTTAAACTGGCGATGGTTAAGACCGCGGGATCTAATAAAATTGATGGTATTTCCTACTGTTACATAGTGTAACTATGTTGTAGAGGTTGGCAGCACCAACAGTGTTAGATGTAACCAGATGTAACATGGCGACCTGTATAGTGTAGCGTGTGTAATAAAGAAATAACAAATTAAAAAGTGTTTATATATAACACGTATGAAACATGGTGTCAGTAGTGGGTTAACACTGAATAATAAAAAGTAAGAAAAGTAGATAGAGTAAAAGCTAAACTGCAAGAAGTGTTAAAAAAGAAAGAAAAAAAAAAAGGGGAAAAAAAAGTAAGATGGAGTCATCAATTTTTAAGCCACCGAAGAGTATTGTATTTGATCAAAATGCATGTCAGAGTTTTGAAAAATTTCTGTCAAGTTTTGATATTTACATGGCTGCAACTGGTAATAATTTAAAAGAGGAATCAACTAGAATTGCAATATTTTTAAACATCGCTGGTGAAGAGGCACAGGATATTTACCATACATTTAAACTAACAGAAGAAGACAAAAGAAGTATGACTCAGTAATAAAAGCGTTTAAAACCTACTGTAAGCCACTAAGAAATGAAACATATGATCGTTATAAGTTTTTCACGAGGGTACAAGAAGAGGATGAAGATTTTGATCATTTTTTAACTGATGTTAAGATGTTGGCTAAAAACTGTAATTTTCAAGACCTAGAAGATTCGTTAATAAGAGACAAGATTGTTAGTGGAATAAGAGATGTGTCGATACAGGAACGTCTTCTGCGATTCTCAAATTTGTCCTTGTCGGAAGCTGAAAAACAATGTCGGGCTACAGAAGCAAGTAAGTTCCAGATAAAAGGACTAAGACCAAATGCTGAAGTAAATATTATAAGAAGTAAAGCTAATAGATCGTTAAAAACTGTGAGTAAAAATGTATATGATTGTTACAAGTGCGGAACAAAGCATGGTTGGAGAGAATGTCCCGCATATGGTAAATTATGTAGAAACTGTAATAAACCCAATCATTTTCAAGTAGGTTGTAAAATTAGAAACAAATTTTCTGATACTAATGTTAAAAATGAGAGTAAAAGTCAAGGAAAAAATAAGTCAATTAGGAACACGTCAAATAAAAAACAAGTACATGGTGTACAAGAACAAGCTGTAGTATCGTCAACTGATAGTGAAACTTATATTGATTATGTTAGGTTAGATAATGTAAATACTACTAAGAGTAATGATAAAAGTATGTGGACAACTGTTGTAAAGATTCATGACAAAGATGTTGTATTTAAATTAGATACTGGTGCAAACTGCAATTGTTTACCAGTAAAAATATTCAAAAGGTTAGAAGTAAGTAAAAATATTGAGAAAAGTGATCTCTCCTTAGTTACTTATGGAAATAATAAATTAAAAACAATAGGACAAGTCATTTTAAAATGTAATATAAAAGGTCAAGTCTGTAATGTGAAATTTGTAATGGTTGATGTCGATAGTATGCCTATACTTGGTTTAAATACTTGCATAAAATTAAATTTGGTGAAAAAAGTTGAGGTAGTTGATAAAGTATCAAATATAAATAAAGAAGCAGAATTTATTAAAAAACACAGAAATGTATTTGAGGGAACTGGTAAAATTCCATACAAGTATAAAATTGTATTAAGTAAAAATGCTGTCCCTGTAGTTAGTTCTTGTAGAAGGGTACCAGATACAGTAAAACCGAAACTAGAAGAGGCTCTTAAAGATTTAGAGAATAGAGGTATAGTTGTAAAAGTGGAGGAACCAACCGAGTGGGTTAATAACCTTGTCATTGTAGAAAAACCAAATGGTACATTGAGATTGTGTCTCGATCCAGTACATTTAAATAAATATGTTTGTCCCGATCAATTTCCAATCCCTACTATAGAAGAGTTAGGTTTGAAATTGAAAGGCAAAAAGGTATTTACTGTATTGGATTTAAAAGAAGGTTTTTATCATGTTCCATTGGACAAGGAAAGTAGTAAATATTGTACATTCATAACACCATTTGGCAAATACTCTTTTAAAAGGTTACCTTTTGGGTTAACAGTTAGTCCAGAAGTTTTTCAGAGAGTAAACGAAAAAATTTTTGGGGATCTACCCATTGGAATATACTTTGATGATTTTATAATAGGTGCTGAAAGTGAGGAAGAACACGATAGAGTTCTAAAACAAGTAATTAAAAGAGCTGAAGACTTTGGTGTAAAGTTTAATAAAAATAAAGTACAGTACAAAGTTAGTCAAGTAAGTTATATAGGTCAGATATTTTCTGGTGAAGGTGTTAAACCTGATCCGCAGTATATTCAAGCCATCTTAGAATTAGGTGAACCTGTAAATAAGAAAGATTTATTAAAAACTTTAGGTATGATAAATTACTTGTCTAAGTACTTACCAAATTTGTCAGATTTGCTTTCTCCTTTGAGAGAATTAATAAAAAACAATGTTGAGTGGGTATGGACTAAAGAACATTCTCAATGTTTTGGTAGAATTAAAACATTAATTACTAAAGCACCAACTTTGCAAATATTTAATGATACTTTACCTATTGAAATACAAACTGATGCGAGCCAACATGGCGTAGGTGGATGTTTGTTGCAAAATGGGCAACCTGTTGCCTTTTGTTCAAGAAGTCTTACAGAAACAGAGGCTAGGTGGGCTCAAATAGAGAAAGAATACTTAGCAATTTCTTTCAGTTTGAATAAATTTCATCACTATATATATGGTAGGAAGATAATTGTTAAATCTGATCACAAACCGTTAGTGTCGATAAATCAGAAAGACATATGTAAAGTTAGTAATCGTTTACAACGCCTAAAGTTGAAGCTATTAAAATACAATTTTTCAGTTGAATACTTACCTGGGAAATATATGTATATAGCTGATCTCTTATCAAGGTCATTCATTAAATCGCAAGTTAAAGATGATGCAGACATGTTGGATGTTGTACACTCTGTTGAGTATGACTTACCGATATCTGAAGAACGATTAGAAGAGTTACGTAAAACAACTAAAAAGGATCCAGTTCTAAGTAAAGTAATATATTTTTGTAATACTGGATGGCCTGACACTAGAAAACAGAGTCTAGATTCCGAACTCAAAATTTTCATGAAAATTAAAAATAATTTGTATGTTAGAAATAATCTTCTTTTCAATGATTACAAATTAGTAGTTCCATCAAAATTAAGAGATCAAATGTTGTCAAAATTACATAAAGCACATTTTGGAGTAGAGAAAACTAAGGCTAGAGCTAGGAAAATCTTTTATTGGCCGGGTATGTCGAAGGATATTCAAAATTTTGTACTCAAATGTAAAACGTGTTTAAAGTATAGTAAGGCTGTTCAAAGAGAACCCCTAATTCCCCATGAAAGACCAAAAATTCCCTTTAACAAAATTGCCGCTGATATTTTTACATATGCAAGCCGTGATTACTTAACAGTTATAGATTATTATAGCAATTGGTTGGAAATACTTCCACTTGAATATAAAACAGCTTGTGAAATTATTAACAAATTAAAAATAATCTTTTCGAATCAGGGGATTCCAAGCACTTTAGTATCTGATAATATGCCATTCAATTCTAAAGAATTCATAAAATTTTCAAGAGAGTGGGGTTTTAAGTTAGTAACGTCAAGTCCTCATTATCCTAAGTCAAATGGACTGGCAGAACGAGCTGTTGGTATATCGAAAGGTATTCTTAAAAATGCAATTATTCCGGCACTGATATTCATTTAGCGTTGCTCGAATATAGAACTTCGCCTCTGACTGGTTTGGACGTATCTCCCTCTCAAATTCTCAACAATAGAATTTTGAGAACAACATTACCAGTTTGTAATAAAATATTAAATGAACGAACCAAAATAGACCCTAATAAACTTAAACAGAAAAGAGAAAGGGCAAAGGTGAATCATGATAAACATGCAAAGAGTCGGTTACCTTTTGAGCAAGGTCAGAGTGTCATGCTGAAAAAAGAGAATCATTGGGTTCCTGCAGAAATTTTATCAAAACATGATACTCCTAGATCTTATTTAGTGAAAGATGAGTTTGGAAAAGTGTATAGAAGGAATTCATCCTTTATGAAGGCTTCTCCAAATCCCTTTGAATATAGTCCTTTGATCGATCCTGAACATTTCGATGTGACTGAAGTCCCTGTTGTGAAACAAAACCATACACTGACAGAACCATTACAGATTGAACAAAACAACCTTATAATGATAATTTTGTAAATGTGAGTCAAGAAAGTGATAAAGTGAATACTGATAATGGCTACAAGACTCGGTCAGGACGAAGCGTAGTGAAACCGTTTAGATTTAGAAATTAGTTTTAAGAGTTTGTAAAATAAAAAGAAAAAAGGAGATGTTACATAGTGTAACTATGTTGTAGAGGTTGGCAGCACCAACAGTGTTAGATGTAACCAGATGTAACATGGCGACCTGTATAGTGTAGCGTGTGTAATAAAGAAATAACAAATTAAAAAGTGTTTATATATAACACGTATGAAACACCTACCACATCCATAACGTTCTTCAGTCGAATGGACTTAGAGCACAAGTTTTGTTGGTGAATAATGCAATGCAGAATTATTAAATCACATTCATGCACATTCATAGCGGTTGCTCTTTCCTTCAGAATTCCGATAAAACCTTTTCGTGGACCGACCATTGAAGGTGCACCATCTATGCACACTCCAACTAATTTACACCACTGCAAACCATATTGCTCAAAAGTACTTTGCACCTCGGCAAAAACATCTTTTCCAGTAGTGGTCCCTTGTAGCGGCCGTAAAGCCAATAATTCCTCTGTCACTACAAATTCTTCATCAACACCTCGTATAAGAATAGCTAACTGGGCCGTGTCAGATAAATCTGTATTTTCATCCAAAGCAATCGAAAATGCTTGAAAACCAGCCAGTCTATCAGTCAATGTTTTTTTGATATCACTAGCCATCATATTTATACGTCGAACAACAGTACGTCGCGATAAGCTCACTTTCTCAAACTCTTTTTTCTTTTCTGGACCAAAAGTTCTGCAACATCTACTAGGCACTCTTTAACAAACTCTCCCTCAGAATATGACTTCGATGTTTTCGCTATTTTGGAACTAACTATAAAATTAGCTTTAACAACACTGTCTAGATTTGATCTTTGTGAATGGAACATTTCTTGCTGTTTCCCTAAATCGGTAATGAGTTTTTTAATTTTATCTTTTCTTAACTGTCCCGTAAGTAATTTATATTGAGCGAAATGCTTGCTGGAGTAATGCCGCTTCATATTGTATTCTTTTAAACCAGAAATTGTTTCATTGCACAGCAAACACACTGTGCATGATAAAAAAGTATTCTTCAGTCCATTTGTTTTGGAATTGACGACATTCTGTGTCCACTTTCCGCTTTTTTAAACCAGACATCTTGATAGATTTTTTTCTTCTAAGCTGAATTTGCTTGAATATTTCCCGCGTCTTTTCTTATCAGTTGTTAAGAAGTAATGAGTTGACACGCACGCTTTATATATTACCCGCAATAAGCAATTAGAATACTCTCGATCGTACGCGAATATGCGATGCTAGCCGCGTTATGAATAACAGTCGGCTCTGGAGCGCTTCGAGGTAATCGGGCGGCTTCCCGAATGTTTATCTGTTTGTCTCTTTCTAACGACTATTTCTGACTTGATCTGTGGCGTTCCATTGCATACTCTTAATAATATTATTTATCGATTTTAGTCTTTATGATTTGAATAAATACAGTTTTAGGTTGGTTGACGGTAATTACAAATAAACTATGTGTGCTAAATTTTTAATTTTTTTGGCGCGTTATTTGAATTTCTCTCGTGGGCCCAATTGAAGTTGGTGGTGGGCCAGATTCGGCCCGGGGGTTGCCCATATATGGTCTAGAATATAGGCAGAATTACGTGAAGGCATTTATGGCATTTTGCCAAACATCCGGGCTTTAATCATAAATATTAATTAATACACAAGGGAAAGCGTGAAATTCGTAGCTTCGGGGGCAACTTTGGCCATCTTGTATTTGACCAACACTTTTTCTAATCACTATTTTAACAAAGCAGCCATTTTAACCATAAAATCATGGATCTTCAATACAACTGTGCTATTTAGAATACGCAAATAAATATCTACAATATATTGCAATACATCGCCGTTCACATAAGAAATCATAGGCAGTTGAACTCCAGTTAGCAATCGATGTTCAGATTAACCGAGTCTATTGGAATTCTTGACTGTCCATTAAAAAGTAGGTCGCACTATACGGACTTTGAAAGTCATTAGTAGTTTTTTGCAGTTTGTAATTGTATTTATAGCGTATCATTTACTGTAGCCAATAATAAAATTATACCTTTCACGAACAATTTACGAGATACGCGCCATAAATTTTCGCCCTGACATAAAAAAATAAACTTGGTAAAGTATAACAATTTTTGTTTTTGAATATAATCGCCTCTAACGTCAATACATTTATTACAACGATCAATTAATACTGCTTCCAACTCGCTATCGTCCTTAAAACGACGTCCCCTAAGGTCTTTCTTTAAATGAGCAAATAATTAATAATCACTTGGAGCCATGTCCGGACTATACGAAGGATGTTCCAATTCTTGAAAGTCACATTCGCGCAAATGGAATAGCGGCAGTATGGACGGGTGCGTTGTCGTGCAATAATCGAACCCCTTTTGTAAATTTTTCTCGACTTTTGCATGAATATTGTCCCTCAATGTATGCAGCAAATTCCTTCAGTTTCAAACGACAATCTGCTAATACCATTTCTTCAATAATTGAAATGTTTTGAGGCATTATCAGTTCAATTGGCAACGGGGTGCTCATTATCAAGGGATTCTTGCCCCAAATTGCCCAAATTTGCCCACTTTTTTTACAGTGGAATATGGAGATAAATCACAATAAACGACGTCTAAACGTTGTTTAATGTGATTTGGTGTACGCCCTTCTTTTGTTAAAAATTTAATGACTGCGCTGTACTTAATTTTCGTTACATGACACATTTTCGTGTATTAGGAACGTTGTCTGGCTGGCTACTAAAAACTACTACCCTTCGAGCCGTAATATATATAGTGTAGCGCTCGCACATGCGCAACTAGCACGTAACGAAGTGTGAACACGCTCGAACCTGTATTAGCTTATCAGGCTGAGAATTTATGGCGCCTACCTCGTATCATGAATCGTTCTGACATGTTTCTTTATAAAGAATTAGAGGCTATGATAAACGGTAAAAGTGGCAGCACTCAACCCGTAGCCGTGGTTACGGTGATATTTAGCCCATCGGTGCGTGTTGCACCCACATACTTACCGCGCAAGAGAGACGTCCGACAGGCGTAAACATGGGGGCAGCCATTTTGATGTACATCCTGCGAATTATGTGACCCAACATACTGACGGAATTTTAGTTTACAAAATAATAGAATATATAACTTTGTAATAAAAGTGAGCTACAATACTTCTATAAAAATAATATATAAGTAATTAGAAAACAATGAAACACGTATAATATATTCACATTTATATATTTTTTCAATTAAACTGATACGTATATTTACTACATTTATATTGTGATCAATATAAATGGTAAAAAGATATAAAAACAGTTCTATCCGATAGCTAGATATTTACTACTACTATTTACAATTTACACACTTAGAACATACATTTCATATAATCTTATACCAACATAATAATGCAATATTTTATAAATACGTATTCTAAATAAAATAAACCAAAATAAGTAGCACTAACACAAATTTTTCTTCCATAACAAAGTATTTACCACCACTAACTACAATTTAGGCACCTAAGATATCCTGCTAAAATACGCTTACATAAACGTAATATTGCAATATTTATATAAATATATATTTCAAATTAAATACGTCAAAATAAATAAGCTATAACGTCCTTTTAATATTTAAAACACCTTAATATACTCTGATGGCAGACTTCTTAACGTATACGGTAGTAATAAGGTCAAAGAACTTGCCAGGATGGACATCAAAATGGCGTCTCTGTTCTATCCCTTTTTAATGCATGCTCCGCTTGTATGCGCAATGGGTCATAAGCGGTATATATATTCTAAGTATGTGGTTGCACCTCTGCAACCATGTTTACGAATCGAGTATCGCCGCTCTTACTATTTACCGCTGCTCCAACGTAACGAAGAAAACGCACCCTTTCTTAGGTTGTACATATTCAACGCGATGAAATATGCCGTTTAAATCTGTGCTACCAAGAATTACTTATCCCATAATTTTTAGTTTACTAACTTCCTGAAGACAGAAATCAAAATCTATGATCATTCGCTAACTATTAATTTTGGTAGATCCAACCTCCAATAAATGATAGCCATCGTTTGACTTTTAAAGAAAACTACGAGATGGTACAAACATGAACACATTTGAGGGCTTTAGGATAACATATGTATATACATATTTAGTGAAAGGTCTCGGCATCATCAACCAACGGTATGTTTAAATTATATATTGAATCCAACAAACTTGCTTTTACAACTTGTTCGTCTGTCTGCCTTGTACTTCAAGTTAAGTATAAAGCCTAAATTACATTATACTAGATTCGTATTTTTTTCATGCTTATTTTAAGTATCTAGAATTTAACCTTCAATATAGCAACTATAAATTTAGAATGCAGTGAAGATATCAGCAAATCGCATTACATATTCTTCAAAAGATATTCATAACGTGTGCCAACATAAATATAGATAAACACAGATGATTGATACAAACAAAGTATGTATAGGTGTGTTGGTAGACATGTTACTGGACATTTGTGCGCATGAATAGTTCATTTCTAGTACGAAAAATAGTATCGGAATAGGATATGTTCTAGTTTCGAAACTAGTATATACAATCATACACCATAATTTTTCCAACTTTTTCCTAGCAACTTTTCTAGCTACTAAAAAAAAGCACGAAAAAAAGACGAATCCAGTATATTGTACAAATGCTGTCGTAGTCAAAATTGAGGGATAATTGGAATTTCAAATAAAAGAAATATAATCTTAAATATTTAGTATTATTGATTTCAGGAACGTCCCAAGCTCCTTTGGCACCGTCGTGTAAAATACATACTTATTGGCACCTTTGCGTGTACTGAGTCAAAATTACTTTACCCATACTTGTTTTCACGGCCCAAATTCTTAATTCTTTACTCTTTCCTACCACCGACATTATTTACAATACACGATCACACACGTGTAACAAAATAAAAATTAATAAGGAATAAAATCGATATTTTCCTTGGTTTTACGGATGTAATTAAATTTGATTTATGAACTGGGCTCTTGACATAAGCTGCAGTATATGTGAAATTCATTGTTTGTAATTGTACAAGCTTCGAAAATCTTTGGATTCATTTAAGGCAACGGGGTTATGGCGGAAAACCAGCCGCGTTTAGCTAACACATCACTACATATCGTAAGAGCGAGCGTACTATGATCAGCTAGCATAATCGGCATTATACGGAAATGTGAGAGCGAAGTCGTGTCTTACACGTGTACCTGAACGAATACGCCGTTTAGAACGTGAGCAAGGTGTTTTCGGAAATGCGAGAGAGAAGTCGTGGCTTACACGTGTACGTGAACGAATATGCCCTTTATAACACGAGCAAGGTGGCACAAATGAACTTGCGTATACGCAATTTTGACAAGTAAATGACATTCCACTGTGACATTCGACACAGCACACGTTTAGATGCGCTGAGTTCGTGTAAAATCGGGTGATCATAGTACGCTCGCTCTTACGTATACATATAGGTACATCTATACATTTACAGCGGGATGATTGTATACAGTAAACCCTCGTTATAGCGAACACCGATGCTGCGAAATCGTCTATTTTACAAACAAGAATTACTGTACGAAGTCTCCTGATATATTTCTACAGCAATTTATTTCATTATAACGAAATTTCAATTAAGCGAAATGCGAACAATTTTAATCTCCCAACACTAATACAAAAAATTACCATTTTACCTTACATAATTTGCGCGAACATTCGTTTACAAAGCGATAAAATCGTTTGCGCCTGAATATTGCGGCAATCGTACACGTAGTGATCGTCTAGTCTAGGTACTGTCTAGTTTCTAGGAGGTTATTTTAGAGTTAAGGTTTAATGGTTAACATAAATTGTGCGAGTACACATAGTGTAATAAAAATGAGGGACAAAAAACAGGGATTTCTTTAAAAATAAAATCGGAAATTTTAAAAGAGGTAGAAAAAAATAAATGTCCAAAACTAAAATCGCGGAAAAATTTAACATTCCCAAATCAACATTATCCATTTTACCATAATAAAAAATAAAAATTAAATTGACAACGCTATTGCTTCCGGTAAACATGTATCCAATAAAAGATATTCAATTATTCTTTATAACGAATTAATTCGCACTAACGAAGATTCGTTTATACCTTGATATAACGAACATTATCCTTTCCACCGTGCCTGTTCGCTATAATGAGGGTTTACTGTAATGTGGTGCGTATTTTTTTATTCTTTCATATAAATATATAGCTATCTTACATTCGTACACAAAGGATAAACGCAAATATATTGCAGTTTAACGAAGATAGTATTAAACGAACTATGCATTGGTTCATTTGTGCAGGTAATACGAAGTTGTACGTTCTAGATTAAGTTGTAACATTTTTAGAGGGAAGCAAATTTTATTGAAAGAATTAGCCTAAGAAGTATATTAAACGCTAAGGATATGCGCCCACTGGTGACTTTTGTCACCCTCCAAAATTCGGGTGCGCCAACGAATAGGTGACTGTCAAGGTTTTTTCAATTTAGTTTTAAAATGGACTTCAACGAGACTGCAGTTGTGTGCGCTCTTTTAATTAAATATCGGGAAAAAACATAAGAAAAATATTACTGGGTTCGTCCAGTTTGGGGTAATCAATTAATAAATTTAATTAGTAAATTTTATACCTTGCACGGGAAATTGAAGTATTATCCTAAGAAGTTTTTTGGATAGTATAAAATGAGCATAAAAAGCTTTGACAAATTGCTGCAGCTTTGACACTTTCGATTACTTAAAATACCTTTCTCTAAGCATCAAACAAAATGTAAGTAATAAAGAAATAAATGCATATTTAAAATATATTATGAACACAGACCTGTGATAAGAATAATGATATAAACAAAATGTGAAAGGAATAACACAAAAAATTTAATATAACCTCTCTTAAAGTGACAGTTACTGTTACCCGTGTACGCATATGAAAGTGACAGTTTCGTCACGGGGAAGTTGCCTGCTCACGTAACAAAAAAATCACTGTCACGTCGCCTGGTGTGCGCATCTCCATGCCTTCAACGGTTCATACTGGAGTGACAGATTGTTGCGTGATGAAAGTCACCAGTGGGCACATACCCTTACAGTACAAATTAAAACAAATATTTTGTAGGTTGCATGGAAATATTTTTACGTGTGAGGTTAGAAGTACGTGTCAAACGTTTTTTTTTTTTTCGATTTTTTAGGGCTCATTTAGACTGTGCCTCATTCTATGCAATAAATTAGTGTGTTTTTTAATTCTACTTAACGTTCGAGCATTATTTACTCCAACAAGCTGTATGCTATCAAATTTGCTCGAACATAATGTAATCACAATGTGAGTTAAAAAACGATTGGAGCAGCGTTTCTTTATCTATAACCTTAATTGACATGTGGCAATTTTTTGTTTTGTGTATTGATATGTTTTTTCAAACTTAAAATAAGTGACCGTTTCAAGTTTAATAAGCTAGGTTTATAACATTACTTGTTATTTATGATTGTACAATTTTCTAGAAATATGAGTATAAATAATGAGGACTCGTTTACTTATCGCACAAGCTCGTCAATTATGTGGTAACAACGAGAAAGAACGAAGGCGCATTTATGGCTACAAAGCATTAATTGGCCGCTATTTAGATGATTTCAAATCTCATTTTCGAATGACGCGAACTACTATGAATTAATTTTTTATTTATTAATTAATGAAGTTGCTTCAAAGTTACAACGAAATCGTCGACGTCCCCAAAACGATCTCAGTTTGAAATGTTTGATCACAATTTAGACTTGCACTTTAGCTGGACAAGAAAGTTACATACCTTCTTCAAAGCAAATTATATTATTTTCATTGATGGCCAAACAATTATAGCTGCTTATTAGCATCGAACTTTTTTCACCCGTATCTGGGAGTTTGCAATTTGCAATAAGCACAACTATATCCGTTCATTATGTGATTACAATATTCCAGGAAATTTACGTCAAATTTTAGGTTATGTTTACATGTTTTATTTTCATGCACTGCCTCGCTACTCGGTACACGAAATAACTGTTCGAACAATGTTAGTCAATTTTAAAACACAGCGCAGTCGTGTTGGAACGAGTTATAAAACGCGTTTTGGGCTGCTGGAGTACTGCAATTAAAAAACACACTAAATACCATGCTTTACTGCGTGCAGCGATGCATGCTGTACGTTAAATTTGAAGCATGCATTAAAGAGGTATACGTCAAACTGTCTACATAAGTAGGCAATGTTGAAACTGTAGAACTAGAAAATGGCACCGGTTAACTAAGTCTTTTAATCTTAATCAAAACAGTTTTTGTGCTAACTGAATATTTCATGGCGAATTGTTGTAATGCGTCACTTTTCTTGCGCTTGCTTTTTATCAGACGAACGCCACAAAATGGGTATGGCGTGGCAATTTTCAAGCATTTTTTGTCACAAAAAAGGTAAAATAACCAAATATAAATACTTGTTACAAGAAGTGATGCAAGTAGATTCCCATTTATCACGTGAAACGCCTGCGCCTAGTTGCTATTATAATACCGCATCTTTATTTGACGCATGCGCTTTGCTTTACCTTTCCTTGCCTTTAGTTGCATAAAAAGATGCATTGTCTAAATGAGCCTTCAACGTAATTTGGTTCAAGTAATGGTTAGGTTTATTGACGTGAAACCAGGGGGTGGCGGCTCTTGGAATTCAACGAGAAAACTATTTTGGCTCCTCTGGTAGATATACCGCAAACTAACCTATACGTACCTCTTTCATAATTGGTTTGTAATTAGGGTTTCGAAGTTTGTAACATGCTTGAATGTTTGTAACCATAGTAACTGTTGGAAATTGTCATTCGCCAAGTTAATGCCGCATTTATGTTCAGTTTTACGCGTTTGTCTGCAGTTTTCAGAGAATTATAATGGATTTGTTCATTTCGTATTCGTTTAGTTATGTTGCTTGAAGATTTCGTTAAAAAATCGGTCCTTTCAAAGCTGCCTGTACAGACAAATTTAACAATTACAAGTATTACAACTAGAGCAATAGGTACGTTTAATATTTATAGTATTTGTAAATTATGTTATTTAAAAATATGTTTATTTGTAGTACTATCATCATAAACTCCAATTTAATGGGCCAGTAAGTGTTTTAGCCTTCTTCGGAAATTCGCAATGCAATATTTTTGCTTTAATGTGGAGAATGTACTTTCTCTATTGAAAAACGCATTACATCGAAGGAAACCCATACACCCATGAGTATTGTGTCATATACCGACAGGGAAAATGTGAAATTAGCTATATCGCTATATGTACGGCAGGAGAGCGAGGAGGGAACTGAGTGGAATCCGGTCAATTCGATGCGAGTCGTGCTAGTACGCTTCCAGGAATGCTGGGGTGTAAAACTATTGTTTGCAAGAACGCACGTAATAATTTGAAGTCATGGTCGCCTGGAAATGAGAGTTTCGCATATTTATTTTGTTATTGCTAGGAAGCTTATACGAAACTAATAAGAAATTCTAACGACGAAAATAAAAACAAATTCTGAGGAAATAAAAGAAAAGCAACGATCTGAAATCTCAGTTAAATGGTTTGAGTAGAGCTAAATGGAACAAATATTTATATTAGTGAAATAAAGTGAGGTCTCATGTAAATGGAAAGCAGCATAAATAATTCTCGAATATCCACAAATTTATTCGAATAGTGCGTTAATTGTGCAAGTGATGAAAATCAGCCAAACTGCTTTCACTATGCGTAATGCTTTTGTAACTAACTGCAATTGTAAGATATTACATATTGTACGATATTTATTGTATTATAACACCAAGGTGTAGAAACGAAGAGTAAGTGCCTGTACTGGATGAAACTTGCAACAGCCGTAACTCGTGTGCGGAATAAGGAAGCTAACTGTTGTGGGGAATTGCTTACGAACGGGTGATGCAATCAATCGTTTTTCATTGCGTTGACCATTAATCATGTGATTCACGGTTTTCTTCATTTATGCTAGAATACGTTACGTGAGAGAAGTAACGACATATATAAAAACACTAATTCAACCAATCATTAGTTTAAATAATCCTTCTTTTTGATTATTCTCTCACGTTCAGATAAAAAAAATGCTGTATGTCAGAGTCACGCACAGTGCAACATTCTCAACTACAGTATTCAGGTCGTTTCCGGTTGGAAATGTTAAAAAAAGGGGTAATCCTAGGTTTATACAGGTACACCTAGCATTACACAGCGTTTACACAGTCCAGCATTACTGAGACTGCAGGCACGACTCTCAACCGTGCTGTGTAAACGCCTATTGTCCTTCAGCAATCGCTGGTGTGACAGTTATCTCACTGGCTGTCATGACCAGCATTTAAGACAGCTACCTACTGAGCTTGTAAATCAAAATAAAAATGGCGGAAATCAAATTTCGTAGGCAACATGGCAACATCTTGTTGATTTTATTAAAAAAGTACTGAGAATGTGAGTGTTTATGGAACATAAAAAGTAGTCTTTACAAAAGACTTAATTTAAAGCAAAAGCATTATGCTCCGGGGGTGTTATGGCTAATAAAGTAGTGATGACCTATAAATTAGCTATTCAGTTCGCGCCATTAGATCTTCAGACGAACAGTTGCAGTAAACACAACGCAAAAATACTATCAGGACTGTGACATTGTCATGTCAGTGCCAGTACCAGAGGCGTCTTCCTTTTGCAGCAAAGTAATTATAAACTGAAATGATTTGCAAGTGATTAGAAAGTGAACCAGCTCAACTGAAAATGAAGTGATTATAGAACGTTTCATCCTGGTTTCGAAGTATTGGGTCTTATGGAATATAATCCTCTTTTGCTAGTTTATAATAATTTGTATAAAACTATCCTTGTCTGGAACCAGCGCTGTTGCCACGCCTTCCGGTGGGATTTTTCCTAGGGAGATCACTAATCAGCTAATCGGTAATATTTATGTTACCTGTCAGTTTCAGTGTTTTATTTTCACATTTTGCCTTCATTTCTATCGATTAATGAGAAAATCAGTTGTATATAAAAACTACTGCATCTTTTAGTGTTATCTATTCCCGTAAATAGAAAGAATTGTGAATAATGATCTACCTAAAAATCGTGAAATTACAGCTCTTTGGCGTTTTTTGGCCATCCTATGTGCAAGAAAAATACTGCAGATGCTCACGATGAAGTTTCTCAATCAGTGACTACCAAACCTACCAGCAAACTCAGTAGTAATTATCGACAATGCTTTGTAACACAGTCACAAGGCAAAACGGATTCCTACCACAGCTACCAAGAAAAATTACATTCCTTTGATTAAGAGAAAAAATATTCCTGTTGAAAGAAGTTAAAACGTGATCTCTTAAATATTGTTTCTACAGAAAAGCATAAGTACAGTTAATATATACTTACGGATTTAGAATATCAAAATGTTACCATTGAGCACTGACAAAATTATATCAGACATGTTACGAAAGGTATATTTTACCATATGTTCATTACATGTTTTCTGATGGCTTGTACTCGACTTTAGAAAAAGATATGTGGAAATTGGACGAAATGTAGGATGACGCAATTTATTATACATTTTCCAGGTTCATCTTCATCATCCTCACTATCAGATATGTCAACTGATTAAATTGATTCTTACAAAATTGTATGTTTTAATAATAAAGAGTACTTGTTTTATTAGAGGTTGATATTTGAAAATTATTGTAATTTTTTGTAAATACACCTGTTTGAATCATTTACGCAGTATCTTATAAATATATTAATCTCTGAAGTAATAAATAACATTTAACTACACTGTTTGCGATTGTCTTATGAATATCATTTTGGTAGATTAGTTTTGTATAACATCGTTCTGGAGGTGTTCGTCTAACTCATAAAATAATCTACGAAGCCGTACATATTTGCGCATTAAAAAAAAACAAACTAGTATTTATTCTTATTTATTTAAACATGTATCTATTCTCATGTAAATTTAAAAATAAGATTGACAGCTAAAATGAAAAAAAAATAAGTATACAGTGCCAACCAGCTATATCAAAGTATCTAATAGTCTAAATCTGGTAACGCTTACTGCTGTTCCCATAAGCGCAATACTTCGAAACTAGGATGAAACGCGCTATAGATGTTAGAAGCAAACACAAGAAGAAACACATATTTTAATTTACGTAACCACAACGTAACTAACCAACGAAATAAATGTTTACGATCTGAATTTGTTCAGTATCTTAGCAATTGCACCGAAACTGAATATTTGTAAATGGAATGCTATCAGCGTCAAAGAGTGGTGATTTTGAATCAATAAATATTCAGTGAATAAGGTAAAAGGAAGAAGTTTCAGTAATAGTGTCCTGTGTAAACGGCGGGTTACCAACGATCTCTGGGTCAAGTACGAAATCTAACATAAATAGTCTGTATTTCGGATGTCACTGGGTAATGTCAACTTCGATGATGTGTTATATGTAAAGCCCAGACTTATGGCACTATAACATTATAGAAATAGGCGGCAAAAAAGCAATAAAAAAGACAAAAAAATGCGCACAAAATAGGCATTTATTAGTTATTTATTATTTATTATAGTTATTAGGTTATTAGTTATTACTAGAGCCCGGTAACAGGGAGCCGTGCCATAGCCGTACCTGCCTTGTATACAAAAACAATAGTAAGAAAATAGAAAAAAAAAATAACAGAACTAATACATAATTATAATATGTGAAAAGTAGTGAAACACTCACCCTTTTATGCAGCCTTGGCTACGGAACAGTAAAACTAGAAGCACCATTATCAGTATTAACATCATATGGATAAGAGTGGCAAAAAGTTGACACCATTAGATGTGTTTCCACAGTTGTCTCGGTGAGCGATGTTCGCCTTGGTGAGAAAATGAGTTTATATTTTGAAAAAGAGCGTTCAACATCTACCGATGTTATACATGCAAGATTAAAATACTCTTTGTACTTAGTCACTAGATTATTCAATACACCATCACAAATTTGTTTTAGTGTGCTAAAATCGGGATCCTTCTGTAGCACACTCTCGAACTTTTCTAAAACGCGATTATATTTTGCGTCATGTATAGTCAGTAGCTGTGTATGAACTCCATCCATAATTTGCAGAGACTCCAATAATGATAACGATCTATTTTGTAATTGGTCTATTGCGTCAGCTAATCCTTTATAGTAGCTACGAATATTTTTTAAATGTTTCAACGGAAATATCTTGACATTTCGACTGGCTCTCCTTAATAGCTGCAGCTTCAGCAGGATTGAATTGTGCAACAGCTTTTACTATTTTGAAACGTTCAGTATAATAAAAAGCTGCCTGCAACCATGTTCCCCAACGTGTGGTTGACGAATACCAGGACACTCTGTGTGAAATGATCGTAGGCGTTTGGGAGATTTCAAAAATACTTTTTTGTGCTTGCTATTAATGCATCTACCTCGGGAGAGCATTGTCGAATGGTTTCTGCCACAAGATGTAAAGCATGCACTTTACACGTAACATGTAAACACTTGCAACCATGTTCAAGAAGAGAACGACCTACCGAACGCATTATCGCTGCGCCATCGCTCATAAACATCAACACTTCATCTTTCGAAATTTGAAATTTTTCCAACGTACTAAGTACAACCTTCGTAATTGCTGCAGCAGTACACTCTTGTAGTCTTCGGCTAGCTAGTAACAGTGGTAATGTAGGTTTACTAGGGTCTAGTATGCGTACCATAATATTTACAATTGATTTTTTTTTACAGTATGTTGTCTCGTCAACACATAACCAAAGGTACTGTTTTTTAATATGCGTTTCATTTTCTTTTCCACGTTATCGCGCACAAATGCAACATGCTTACGTGCCGTTTTCTCCGTTGGCAACCGCAACTCGGGATTGTATTTGTCCCAAAAGTCCTTAAACGGTTGTTTATCGAGTAAACCTAGTGGCAAATTACAGTTTATCCACATAAGAATTACATAAAAAAAATGCACTTCTCGGTGGCATGCCCAATTTTCGTTTTCTATGCTGCGCAGAGGTTACGTGTTTTGTGCAGTTGCACTTCTTATTTGACATCAAATGTATTTTGCACACTTTACAAACTATCTTACTCCAGTTGTAAAACAAATCGCGAAAGTCAGAAATAGACTTATTTACTATGTCTTGAAAGGGTGGCTTTTTAGCCTTCGGCATGTTCACTAAAAACTACAATTAATAACTACGTCTATATCAATAAAATCAACACGCCCTATCCGCAATCCAATGCTAAACTTAACTGAGCGATGATGATTTGTCGTGTCGTATCGTAATGGACCAGCCCTCCCCGCCCACCTAAACACAATCACACCACCGCTGCGATTGCTCTCCAGTTGCTCTCCTTGACAATTTTTTTAAGTTTTCAAATTTTATGCTCTGTCTTCTATCAGATAAAACATGCTTGTATACCGAAAACGATCTTTCGACATCAACAGACGTCATAGGTGCATATTTAAAACAAGAAATTTGATTTGGATTCATAAAAGTAATATTAACTGTATCTCCTGATAACGCTAAATGAATTTCATGCAATTGGCGTAAACCGCTATTACTCTGTATCACTTTCACACACTATTCTTTGATGAAGTCCCTTTTTAAACCCGGTGCCCGTTTAAATGTCTGCAGGATGTCATCCAGAATATGAAATTGGTCCACTAGTGTTAAATTTTTCTGTTCTAGGGATTTAATGAAATCTGGCAATGAACCAATATGAGCCTTTATATATGCCAAGTCAGAACTCTTTCGTGTTTTACTCCACCAGGCCACAGCAAGAATAGTGCGTTTGTAAATAATTGTGCTGTTGTAGAATTGTTAGTAGATTCGAGTACTTCAATAGTTAGTAAATAAACTTTCGATTTCCGTAATGGTTCCAAAGTTCCAATTATTACATTAGCAACGTATCGGCCAAGTGTATCTGTTGTCTCGTCAATTGATACCCGAATATTTTCTTCATGTATTTCTTTCCTTATTCGATTCATTATCTCCGTATAAACTGTATCGACATAATTTTTTTCAGAGCGTGGATTCGCAAGGAATGCGCTCTTTAGTATATCTTTGGAGGAATGTATTAAGCGTTGGGTTTTCTAATTTCCATAGTGGAATATCAGCATCTATAAATGCCTTACATAAATCAAAGGAAAATTGGGACTGCCGTTGCGAAATTACACCAAAATTGTGTAGTAGACGCGTTTTCTTACAGTCAGGAACTTTCTTAGCGCCAGTTTTGTGCTTTGCTGTCACAAAATGTTGCGTTACAAAGTATTTTTTTTGATAATTCACTTTTGTATCACACACTACAAAATAATACGGTACCATCAGTACTAAAAATGTCTTTACCGAATTCGCGAATAAGTTTATTTTGTTTGAGCAGAAGCACGTTCTTTGGACATATTTGCGTTGTTATGCGATGATATACAAACGACGACTGTACCATATTGAATAGAATTAGGAAGAATTGTCGGGAATTTTTATTTAATATTTCTTAGAAAAACTAATGAACACAATATTTAATCTTACTTAGAATTATAATTTATAGTTCTAAATAACATTGAATAGAATAATAGCAATTGTGCGATTATGTATTTAATATTTATTAGAATTGTCTTTAGTCTAGAATATAGGCACAATTACATGAATGAGCGTTTATGGCCTTTGGTCTTGAATATAGGCAGAATTACGTGTAATAGGCATTTATGGCATTTTGCCAAACATTCGGGCTTTAGTTATATGCTACAGCCAGTTCTGAGATGTTAGCCGAGGAGAGCATACACATGGCTTTGAAAGAGGGTTTCGATGAAAATTTGCGAGTTTGTTTACAAACGATTCCAATGGTTTTTATTTTAACCCTTAACTGGAAGTGTCAATTTTTATCCTGAGATCTAAATAGAAATGTTTCCCACTTCCGGATAAGGGTTAATAATAAGCGGTATCAGCGAGCAGTAAACTCGATTGAAATTGCAAAAAACAAGTCAAATCCAAACTCTGCAATATCCGCAGTTAAAACCATTGACTTATGTTCAATGATCGGCGAGGAACGTTGAGAAAGTAACGAGTGTTTCTTCAAGTAAAGTTACTATCAAATATTAGGTGAAAAATAACGAAATATTTGATATTTTGCATAATACCAATTTGGCAATTGCAACTAGAGAAAAGTATCACGTGAAAAAATATAAAAATATAGCTAAAGGGGTTACAAAACGAAATTTATGGTAATAGGAATCCTATTACCATAAATTTCTTATAATTCAACGTCATGTTGCCATTCTAAAATAAATAAAAATTGTTTAGGTTGCCACGTCAAGGATATCATCGAAGATTGGGACATAGGGTGTGTTTATAGTGAAGCTGTGATAGTCGATAAGAGCGATGCGTTAGCAAAACGGGCCAATCAGTGAACGCTGTAAATTTGCGTACCCATGGTTACAGAAGCGAGCTGTGATATTCGATAAGAGCGGCGATAATAGCGACGCGATGAGATACATTGTTTGTATGCGGGTGTTTATGTTGGAACAACGCGACATCTGTGGACAGTGATGGTGAGCAAAGATAAGAGTATTTATAATCGAACTGTCAAATTTTATCTGCTTTCATAAGTTCTAGTTTTAATGGATATCGATAGTTTAATAAGCGAAATTTATCTAAGGCCCCTAATACAGGACCAAAAACACCCAAATCAAACAAGAAAGGCGCCAATGAACATATTTTGACAACTGTCAAACTGACGCGCTTGCCGAAGCTTCATAAACGTTATCCATGATGGATATTTTTCGAGGCTTTTATCGCTGCTAGTATCATTGCCATAGAATAACTTGATAGAAGAGCAACTCTGGCCTACTTATTTTAAATTTTCTTCAATTTTTGTCAAATTCTGTACTTGATACAAATATTAGAGCACAAAACACAAGTTTTCATTTACATTCATTTACATATACATTTATTAGCAGGATTCAAGACTAGATATGACACAGCACTTATAGGGTGTACGGGTGCCCTTCGATGTAGTGCGTTTTTCAATAGAGAAAATGCATTGTCCACGTTAAAGCAAAAATATTGCATTGCGAATTTGCGTAGAAGGCTAGAAAAACTTGCTGGCCTATTAAATCGGGGTCTATGACGATAGTACTACAAATAAACATATTTTTAAGTAACATAATTTACAAATACCATAAATAATAAACGCACCTATTGCTGTAGTTCTAATACTTGTAATTGTTAAATTTGTCCGTACACGCAGCTTTGAAAGGGCCGATTTTTAAACGAAAACTTCAACCAACAGAACTAAACGAGTACGACATGAAGAAATCATATAATTCACTGAAAAACACAGACCATAATACAGACAAACGCCCAAAACTAAACAGGAACGCGGTATGAATTTGGCAAATGACATTTTCAACCACAGTTACTATGGTTACAAACATTACAAACTTTGAAACCCTAATTACAAACCAATTATGAAAGAGATAGATATACGTTAGTTTGTGGTATATCTACGAGAGGAGCCAAAATAGTTTTCTCGTTGAATTCCAAGAGCTGCCACCCCCTGATCATCGCTCTTATCGACTATCGCAGCTTCGCTATAAACACACGCCTACACTAGGATTTACGACCTGAGCTTCATTTATTTATTTTTCAAATAAAAGTCAAGTTTTGAATATCGCTATTGCTGACTAACCTAACTTTACTCATGAATTGGATAGAACCGGATTTATATGTAAACAGCTTTCCCTCGCTTTTCCCGGTACTCGTTTAGTACGATTTCACCTTAACACGATCGGATATTTGTGATCCAGTATTTTAGTGTAAATTTATCTATTTTATTTTTTGGTTAAATGTATAATATTTGTTATTTGGTGCTCGCGGTAATTAGATCTATACCGTACGAGCGAGCGTACTATGATCACCTGACTTTACACGATCTCAGCGCATTTAAACATGTACTGTGTTGAACGCCTCTGTGGAATGTCATTTGCTTGACAAAATTGCGTAAACGCAAATTCATTTGTGCACCTTGCTAATGTTAGAAACAGCTATTCGTTCACGTACACGTGTAAGACACGACTCGCTGTGGCATTTCCGAAAAATGCCGATTATGCTTCATTGATCATAGAATGTTCGCTCTTACGGTATACCCCAAGTTGATATGAGCACATGTTATGAGATGAGTGAAAATGGTTAGTACAGTTTGGTGTTATCCAAGTTTTGGATGCTCGAAAAATATTGAAACAAAATAAATTAGTGCATTAATTAATTAGGCTGGACAATATAAAAATACAGAAATTACACATTACATACTTGATAAAACTATTATTTTTAAATTTATTATCATCCCAAAATTCAAAATGATTTTTTTTTGTATTAAAAGAATGATCAAATTTGCAATTTCTTCAACATCGGATGAAGAATCACTATCTGATATATAGCAATACATCTAGTAATTTTTACTTTGAATTATTTTATCAATTTAAACTGTAATTTTCAAATCTGACACAGTGCACTTGAGCAGTTAGATAACTAGCCAGAGTCTTGCCAACTTAACAATAAAACCTTTCTATAACAAGATTAAAAACAAAGTTGATATTTAACCCAAGTTACATAACCTCTATTTAAACCAAATAGAAACTTTTAGAGTTTGAGGGATTCTAGTCGAGAGTATGTGTTAGAAGGTGGTTTTGAATTATACGATTTCAAGCATCTGCTGTTTTTAGGAACCATATTATTGTGAAAACCGAGAGAACCTGTGCGGAAAATTGAATTAAAACGCGGTATTCGTAAAATCGTTTTAAATTATTGACAGTTACAGAACAGTTACTAAATTAAAAAATTGAGGTGCCATCTAATATAATAATTTTTTGGTGCTTCGCTTTACGTTAGGCTAATATTTACATGTAGTATTTTTTTTAAGTGCAATGTAGCTATATATAACAATTCTTGTAAATAGATCATGAAGTCCATCTGACATTTTTGGATTAACGTTTTCATCCCAAAATTTTCCACAGAACTATGTCAGGAATAGCTTCAACGCCAATTTATACATAACCTGTGTAACAAAGTTAATGAAAATGAGCGGAATTAATAAAGTGGCATGTCTGTTTAGTTGATTTTTAGATTAGATTTACACTCACTTTGGAATATTCTTAATGTTTATGAGATTATTATATTAAATGGATATAGATAAGATAAACAAACCGTTCTATTTTGCAGGACCGCGGCAATCTTTGTGATTGCCTTCAGACTTTGTATACAGTGTAATTTATGTATAATATAGATATGCATACGTTCTAGAAAAAAATTCTTTAAAAAAGACCACATCCGTTTTAATTATTAGAGATGGTTCAACAACAAAAAATTCATATTTTGCATAGTCATTGTCATTACAGCGGGTTCTCTTAATTTGCAATTTGCTTATTGGATTTTCAGTAAATTAATGATGGAATGCTCAGTAAATTGACTTCTCAAAATCTTTTTTTTCTTTGATTGTTCTCTGTTGAGGAATTGTACCATTTCTAATTGTAACTTGAGAAGTAAAACATTGTGTCATTATAGAACACTGCTTTGGGAATGGAATATATTTCCGCGCACATTACTTCGGTTAGGATGTTGGTACATTTATTAATTTGTCATCAAATATTAGCAGAATTTCCAAAAATGGAAAAATGGCACTTAGACAGTCAGAAACCGATTCATTTAGTGTCACAACGGGTATATAACTTTGAGGCTACGGTCACAGGTTTCGCTACCTGGACGGTGAGTATCCGGGGCTACCTAATTTCAATGCGATGGATATGGAGGGCTACGGCCTAACAGTATTTTAATATATTAAACTGTGTAGTTTACATTAATATATGTTGGCTTCCGTGGGTGAATTTGAAATCTATAAGTTTCCTTGGATTTTCCGACGTAATTAATTAATGAACTTATGTAAACGGCGAGCGTAGTTTACAATGTACTGGATTTGTTGACAATAAAGAAGTTAAAGTTCTTTGTTTAGATTATATCTTTTCTGTATTTAAAAAGTTGTATGTATGTATTAGAGAATTTGTCAACTCAACGGCGGAGAAGCAAATATTACATAGTTCCGAAAATTCACAGGTGTACAGTACTTTATTATGTTATTATTATTTGAATAAGTACTGCTACCTGTCCTCAGTAAATTAGGTTAAAAAGTAACTGTGGCCCCAAAAATTCCTCAGATAATATTGCTTAGAGTATAAAAGTGACCGTGGCTCCCAATGTCTATGCCCGTCACACTAAACAAAAAACAGAAATTAGAAGTTAGTTATGATATAGGACAAAGAGGGTGTGAAGTCAAAATTTAGTTGATACTAAATCAGTGTTCGAAAAATTCGGCAACATAGGAAGACAGGAAAATAAAATGACTTCTGATAACGTTAAAATTATAGAATATCTGAGAGTATCACAGTAAAACGAGTTAACAGCTACCTTAAATGCAACCCATAGGAATGGAAGCGGGATGGAAGAATAATACTGAACTTTCGTTTAATGAATTGTACATAGTCCTTCTTATTACAGCAATATTAGTACTTTTTAATTTGTTCTTGGTATAAATGTTTATTATATATCGTTATAAATCTAACAAAAAATAGATTGCAGAGTGTGGCCCACTTTTAGCGAATATGGCCTCGCTTTTAACATATAATTAATGTTTACTACGTACATTTATGTACGCAAATGCTATATGCAATTTCATGAATCCACAAATTAAAGAATTCAATAAAATAAGAAAAATAAATCTGCATTAATTAACATTTTTTAATGTACAATTAAATGGTTATTTGTAGTATCGTTTCTAACTTACCTTGCATAATACTTTTCTCGGAATCATTTTCAACGCCACCATTTTGTAAACTACTGTCAACGTCACTAGCGTGTTTAACAGGCGAATCTGATGACGTAACATCACCGTTATGTTCATTTTCTTTATTAGCGTCCTTATCGATTTCTATTTTGTTACTACTATTGTCTAACTGTTCACTACTAAGAATTCTAGTATCCGTATACACTACACCTCCAATGTCACTATCTTCAATATCCATCGCACACTCACTTGCATCCACATCCAACTCAGCTTGAGATTCGGTGTTATCTTCAATTTCTTCATCTTCCCTAGCTTCATCAAGAGTTTCATTTTCTTCATTTTTTTCTTCGTGGATTTCATCGTTCATTTCTTCGGGGATATCTTCAGCATTCTCTTCATTAGCGTTTTCGCTGTTTTCTTCACCTTCCTTTGTTTCATCGTCCCTTTCACTCGCACTACAACTGTTTTCATCTTTATTTTCATTCGCTTCTTCGACAGACTTCTCCTCCATTACACACAGCAAATCATCATTATCATCAATTTCGTTTTCAGTCTTTTGGTCGTCTACGGCTTTTTCATCCATCTCTTCGGTATTCATTATGTTTGTGTCGTCTTCTTTTTTAATTTTGTTATTAGGCAATTTTATACTTGTAGAATCTGTTTCTGTGTCCCTATCCACATCAGTCTTAGTATGGCAGATAGTACTATCACATTCAGCACTCTGTGCTTCACCGTTTAACGAATCTTGGTCTTCATGGTTTTCGATATTCTCCACACCTTTGATACTGCTCTCATCTGCTGAGTTAACTTTTATATTTTCTTGAGTATCATCATTTGTATTTACTAACGTTTGGTCCAAGTTTCCCTGGCTTTTGTCGTTTGTAAAAGTATCATTCATATTATCATTTTCTTCAAAATTATCGGCAGGTGAAACAATACCATTACACTTTTCGTACTTTTCATTTTGCTTTTCCAATATTCCATTTGGTTTGGTACTTCTTTTTTCAGCTTCTGTAGAAATATTTTCAACGTACTTATTTAAGATCGCTTCTTCCGATTCGATGATATCGTCATCTTCTGCATTTGCTTCTGAAAGTATAATGCTAATTAGAAAAACAAACAATAAACAATGGCACACATGTGATGATGAATGATGCTTACGTTATATAAACCAATGACAACTACTGTATTTTTCCTGAAGTTAAGAATTGACTTACTTATACTGGTTATAAAAATTAATTAATAAATATTTACAAATTGCATTAAAGTGTCTAATTAAAAAAAAAGATATGTATGATACTAATTGACTATTTTTGGAAACACAAAAAATGCATACTACTCACTTTTTAAACTTTCTGTGGACTCTTCGGTATCAGAAACGTGCAAATCTAAATTAATACTCTCCCCTTCATCCGATAACTCATCATTATTTACTATGGAAGGCATTATCACTGCTTCCATTTCTGAACCTGCAACAATATAGTACTTTATAGAGAAAATGTCTTTTTATTTTTTTCACGAATGGTAGAAATAATAGAGTAATGTACTTTACAAACAAATATCTTTCATACTTCCATTTGATCTTCATCATTCATAACAGTTTATAACATTTTCTTAACATAAATGTAACTGACATTAATCCCGCTGTATATGTTCTACGGTACAATTAAATTTATTATAAACGCTCATTAGGATTTTTATTTTTGTCTATTGAAGCTTCGCATAAGAAAATTGATGAATTATTTTTCCGTTTCTAAATTAACTGCTACACTCCAAATAACATGTTCATATATAAAAAAAATAAAAATCTTCTGATAAGAAACAGAAATCTCTATATCACATAAGTTAGACTACTGTATTACACTCGCACAAAGAGTTTTTTTTTTAAAGAAAGCTCAGTTCAGTTTATGAATTAAGCTAAGTTTACTTTATACCTCGCAGCTTACTACTAACCATAAACACAGAATAAATGTAAAACAATTATAAAAATACAAGATACAATAATCATATTATGAGCTAATTTGTTATGATATAATTAGTTTAGAGATAATACCAAACTTAAAATAATAAAGTTTAGCGATTTGTACTAATCATTTGAATGTATCGTTTGAATCATTGACATTTATAGGTTATGTTTTTTTTTAAATTTCAAAATGGTTTATAAAAGAACGAATTCAAGAATAAATGCGCAACAGAAAATATGATCATGACATCTACTGATGTAGGACGGTTGATAGATAAATGGGCAGTCGCGCTCTCGTAGACTACTCGCCCAAGCTCGCCATACCCACACTTCTAATGTTAGTGTGTTGCGAATCACACGGAGATTATTCAAACTCATTACATGGTTTAATCTGCATATAACAAATTAAATCCAAACAATTTTTTGCATATTGGTGAAACTCCCTTATGGAACACACTGTATATAAGTCTACGTTTAACATACCTCTGGCGATAGTAGTTTTAATTCCTACAATGTTGCAGCTGCTGCTATCACGTCCATGTTTTACACGTCACTGAATAAGTTCGATCGAAAGCAAAGAGGGAGCGCTGCGGTCTGCAGCTACTAAATATCTAGAACGTAACGCGTTGCTTAAACTCATCAGAGTAGTTTCATGCAATATAAAAATTTTGGTTATTTTTGAAATATCTTTTATTCGAATATTACTTTTCAATAATTGGAGTTCGTTGATCAAAATTAGGTGAAGCCAAGTTGCAAAATGTTGTAACCTTAAGCATTCACCATGAAATTGTCTAAAAATACGCAAAGTTGCAATCAATACAAAAATCTCATAAGTAAGAACAACGTTTCCTCATCTTGCCCATAATCTCATTCAGTTACTGGTTGCATATGATTGTTGATGGTTAGGTAAATAATAATATTTTACATTTTTCTTCACTCTCTTTAACCATACGAAATTATGTCAAATCTAAACATGAAACAGCAGAGCATATTTCTTGTAGTGATGTAGCGATTAATTGATTCTAACATCACTTCTTCAAAATGTCAATATTGTAATATCAGTAAACAGGCATAGCCGCTTTATTTCATTAAGAATAGTCTTCTAAAAAGTACAACTACATACAATTTGGAAGACTGACATGACAATATTAGATTAGTGCAATAACAATGTAATCATAAATTCCACAAAAATAAAATAATATTACATGCGTCTATATTACTGTATTTTACAATGCAGAAAAGGTTTTGTTTCATTTAAATAATTCAATAGGTGAATTGATAAAATACCAACAGATTTGGAATAGTACCATACTGTCCACTAATTTCCTATTCATAGTGTTTCAAAAAGATGTAAAATAGTGGAATACGTATATAAAATAAAATTATAAACCACATAGCTTTGGGGTCAGATCGACGTAGCCTATTAGACGATGACTCAACAAGATGGCGGGCTATTCGACCTGCGCAAAATATTGCCGCAAATCACAATGGTAACGTTGATTAAATATCATACAAGACACATACTGCCGTATTCAATCATAGGTTAATGAACAAATCAAGAAAAACTGTATCGGGTGATAAATAGAACAATATTATTCGTACATAGGAGAAATATAAATTAGGAAGAAGTTCAATGTCCGTAGGGAGCAAGTTAACGCATCGGGTGACCGAGTATTATGTGTTCAAGGTCGTCTATTCTTAGCAAAACACCAAAATTGAAATCTCTTTATCTCACATTTCTTCGATCCCGTTTTTGAAATACAATTCAAAGTATAAAATTTAATTCATATCTCTTATTTTCAACCATTATATTCTGTTTGTACTAAGAAGCCTAAGTACTAATGCCTATTGACTGTATTCTACTACTGTTCCTAGAGCGATATTGAAGAATATCTTCTCATTTATAAAAATGCGCATGCCTTCTAATATTCTAGTGGCAAAAGAGCCGTTCATTTAATTTGGAATACTATTTTGTACTAAGTAATTGTGTTCCTGTTCTTTCATTTTAGCTCACTGCGAAGCCTTGTAACTTTAGCAAGCAGATATAACTAACATATTGTCAAAAATTCTGGGAATCCTGTCAACGACATTTATTGATTTTTCCTTCGACGTCGACGACATCTGCTGAAAGTAGTGGCGAAGTAAAATAAGTTTTGTTAATACTTTTAAAGTCCGGTTTTGTGTGAGTGTCTATTCATTTTCTCATCACGTTGTGTAAAATTTTATATAGGTTTGCAAAATATTCTTCCAGTAGGATTTTAGTATTCCGCACTTTTAGTGGAGCTGTAATGTGGATATGGAACTAAGAACGACACTATGTGGTCTTAAGAATTTTCACAACGAAAGTAGGAAACCAAAGTGCTTTTTATTTTTATTTTTTTTTTGTATTTATTTTTATACACATAAGACAATACTGTAAGTCGAATCGGATTAGCTAAACTTACAAACATGCCAACATCAATGTAGTAAAGTTCTAAAGAAAACCACAAACAGCAGTTTTCCATCGTTTTGGTTGTACAATTAATTTTCCCAGCTTTTCCGATACTTTCTGTAAGTATGAATAAAAACTAATTTTGTTAACATCGCTTTTAATAATATTTAACACTACAGGTGATTACCCAGATATTCTGGTTCAAAAATCTTCGTTTTAGCAACTAACAATGAGACAATACAATATATCCGGTTATCCATTTTGCGCCCTCCCCTCCATTAAAATAATTGAGGTTATGTACGAATAAGTCAGATATTCCTGAGTCGCAAATGCTTGTTTACTTACCGCGTTATCAAATCGATCAACCGATGATAAAAACGTAAGTTATTAAATCATAAACTAGAATAATTTGTTAAAATTATCAACCATAATATTGGCGCCAGAACCACACTACGTAAACTGTATAAATACGGCTTACCCGCCTAACGAATAGGTGGCATTACGGTGAAAGCATACATTTCCCATCTCGTTCTATGCCGAGACTCTGCCAGCAACGAAATATATAAGGAGGAGGCAACGCATGCGTCACTTGAATGGTTGCCTTACACCACAGCATATTTGAGCACCTATTCGATGTTTCGCAAATTTTAGGATTACGAATTAGTTTCTATGTACAAAATGTAATGAAAGGACGAAATAATAAGGGACATAATGAAAGAAATCCAAAACCATACGGGTAAGCAAACAATACAACTAGCTATCAACTGCAATGTTTTACCATCAAATTTAAAAATAGCGTCATATGGACAAGGAAGATTATATTTCTTTATAATAAGTGTCTTTCTTGTCCATTATCGTATAAACAAAAATAATTGTTTAAACACTTATCCAAGAACGATGTAGAATTTACCATAAACCTGAATTTATTCGGAATTATAAAAAAACCAGAAGTGTAGGGCGGAAAATCAAGACCTTTAACATATAAGTATTATGTTATTGTTGTTTCAACTTGCAAGAAATATTCACCACTACTGTTCACTGTTTCTTTCAGAACTTCCAATGACCAACAATAATCAATACACCTGAGAAACAAATTAAACTGATAGAACTCCCAATTTTGATAAACCAATGAAACAATAAATCCAATAAACGCACTTCACAACGATTACTTATAAATGGAAGTATAGCAAATAACGCCGATATACTATTCAATAGAAAAAAAAATGAAGTAAATACGGAAAATTGTTAGCAGTGCAAAAATAAACTGCTACTTATTACATTTTGAACACAATGTTTATATAAAAAAATCGCCAAACATACTACGTATGTTAAATTTGTACTGTTTTGATGTATGTACATATATGTAACATATGTATATGCAATATGTATATTTATTCAGGTATCCCAATCATACTTGTGTACTTTCAGCAATGTCCCTACTATTACCGACTTGGAAAATTCTTTAAATAGGTACATACATACCAACAGTTTAAAAGAAAATGTTTCAGGTAATTAACATTCGGAAGAGTTAAGATAAACCAGTCCGTTTCCTTAAGGCAGTGACGGTTCGTGAGAAGTAAGCAAGAGGGTTCGGTTCATATTGTTTAATCATTGCGTAGTTTTGCACGTGATTTATTTGAAAGAATGCCGCATTCATCTTCCGTTTAGTGGAATTAAAAGTATTTTATAAAAATAGTCACCGACTTAATAGTACAGTGTCATAACCAATATCAAATTGGTCGTGAGATGTCTTGAATACAATAAATCTGATGCTGATTAATTGAATTGGATTGAGACCACACATTACAAAACTTTTCGTGCGAGTTTTACTTACTTTCGGTTATGGAGCTGCAAAGTGAATGTCTACTACATACTGTTAGCTAAAGAGAGGAAAAAGAAACGAACTATATGGGCGAAATCATGATTAATGAAAAGAAAACATCTATCGCATATAAACTTACTAAATACACACAAATACACAAAAATGTATCCCAGAAGATTACTTACGGATTACTGGTGGACGAGGAAACATAGTTTAAACCTGGAAATTTAGAATTTCCGTTAAGTCTTGTAACTAGCATCATACAGTACATCATCAGTTAGTGAATTATGGAAGATTTTGGAGCTCAAACGCTACATTTTTGCTAACTACATCAAATTCATCTTCTGGTTTTATTACAGATTGACGTTCACCAACAATTCCAAGAAGTTGACCAGAAATTGATATATTTGCTGCTTTTCTTTTTAATTATAAAGTTTTATTACTTGATTCGCACTGAGAGAAATGTAGTGGTAAAGCATACAATATATTTGTAGTCAACATGTTGTCGTAGTGTTCGCCCCATTTATGGTTCTCGCAACAAACATATATGTAGACCTTACTACAATAAACGTAACACAAACTATCTTTTTATAATTCAAGTTTTAGTAGATTTTACCAACACGCAATATGGCAATGAGTGACATATTATAGTGAAAGAAACAAAATATTTGTAGTTACTTACTGTAGTTACATACACTACAGTAGTGTTGTTGAACAAACATTAGTGTTACAGGCAGAGAAACGTTTACTTGTATCAAGGCCATCCGCCTCAATTGAAGACAATTACTGTTTCAATTATCCACAATGCAATAACTGTTTTAAATCAAAAGAAATATTTCCTTAGCGTTTTTTTCTCCGCTTAAGAGAAGTATATACTTGTAATGAAATAATTGTATTTTATATCCACATTAATTGCACTTATGTACCTTGTTTAAAACAGTACGATATAATGCAGTAAATTATTCTCATGCTTGTAACAAGTTAATGTTCAAACAAAAGTCAACTTAATATAGAATTACACATGAAAAAATTCAATAATCAAGATAATGTATTAGCGCCACCTAGCGCCTAGTGATCTAGTTACTCCGTCCTAGAGCGTGGCGACAGATGTTTATATAAATGCCACGCTTAACCAAAACATTTTCTAAAGATCGGTTAATATAATATTTTTTTCTTTTTATTACCATTTACCACGTGTTAAAACTTGACTACAGCATTTTTAAATATATAATAAATAATAATAAAAAGGGATAAATAAACGTAAATACTAACTCATTAGTTATTAAACTAGATAAAAATAATCCCTATTTAAACACATTATTAAAGAAATAATTTAATTATACTACTTATCATACTATTATATGAACTAATGAAAAGGTTTTTTTTGTTAAATAGGGATTATTTTTATGTAGTTTAATGATTAATGAGTTAGTATTTAAGTTTATTCGTCTCTTTTTTTATTATTATTTATTATTTAATAAAAAAAAACTATAGTTAAATTAGTACGCCTGGTTAAGTGATAAAAAGAAAAAAATATTACATTAACCGGTATATTTTGAAAATGTTTATGAAACGTTGCACGTTATTGTATAGGTAAGTAGCATCTGTATTCCGGTTTCTTCTAGTTAGAACGGCATGACTATAACTACCTGGAACTAGGTGGCACCAGAAATATTTCAGTTGCTCTATTTGAAGATTAGCGGCATAAGCTGAGAGATGTAAAAGCAATGCGGATAGGAATAAACAGAGTGCTTTTTTATTTTCATCATTGATTTTGTTACTGTGAGCTTTTTATTATTCGCATTGTCCTGATTAGTCTCTATGCACTTTTTTGATGTGTACTTTTACATTAAGTTCTCTTTTGTGCGAACATTATTTTGTTACTACAAGCAAGAGAATAATTTACTCCATTATGTACAGATATGTCGCATTGTTTTGAACAAGGATAGATAGTGCAATTAATAATAGGTGTGGTAATGGGAACATTTTATAGTAATACCTTTTAACGACAATTTACTATAAGTGTATGGTAATTAACAGACAATTTGGTAGTATTTTTTTACCATAATTTTATAGAGCTGTTTAGAATTTTGGAGAACTATTTTTACTATAAATATGAAGTGCAGACAGCCACTTCAAAAAACTACAACAGGGTATATTCTACTTACTTCGATGGTTATCACTATAGTAACCGTCGATTCTGGTAGGATACACTACAATTGTGGTATAATTTACTATACATTTCTCTCCATGTAGCTTTTATCGTAATACGCTTGTTTGGAGTTCATTTAAAAGAGAGTGGAAGAACATGGCTTCTCTCATTGCCAATCGATGAGAAACGTGGTAATACAACCTCCTCCGAAATGTGAGTCATACTTTTGTAATTATAAAAGATTCCACAATTAAGTTCTGCTAATTATGCGTTTGGAACAAACGGACATGTATCAGATGCAGGCGTTTTTCGGAATACTGAAATTTATTAGAGGCTTAAAAATATCTCACTATGCACATTTCTGCTCTCTGAGGAAAACGCTTTCTTACGTTTTTGTTAATGATGAAGCGTTCAAAAGGTCAAGTGTACTTTCAAAACCATTTTCTCAGAAGCAATTAACAAAAGCTAGATAGATACGTTTTTGAAATTTTGGTGGCACGTTTTCAAATACTAAAAACCAACATTAATATAAATATAAGGACTGTGGGGTAGTATGGCAAACAACACAAAGTATCGCCACACTCCTCACCGCACAAAATATTAATTAAATAATTCGGAACAGCCATTTCGAGGGCTCCTAGGGAACTTCATTATCAACCGAATGACCGAATAAATCTGATTTATTCGGTCATTCGGTTGGCAATGAGGTTGTTTGCCACTCATCTTTGTGTTTTATATTCCATAGTATTTCATTGGAGCAGAAATTCTAGCAGAAAATCTTTCGACTAATTCGTAATTTTAAACTAAAAAATATATAAAGTACTAAAATAAGTGCAGCTAATATGTCAACGCTCAATACGCAACTGCAAAGTCTGACGATAAATCGGAACAACCGTACATACCTGCAAATTTGTCTGACGATTACATTTGCGATTAGATTTATCGATGCTCTGATCCAGCAGATCTTCGATTGGTCATAAATAAAGCGTGACAAACGGTTGCACCCGCAAAGGAGCTGTGTTTACTATGTACATACAAAGAATCGAGTGGACGTTCGGTTATTATCGGTTGATCGGTGTGCCTATACTATTTATAATGTTCGAGAAACTAGTGGAACCGTCCGGGGCGTACCGCGCAAAAGTAGACACAGTATTAATAAAAAAAATAATAGATTGTTACCTTTTATTGACGTATCGATGACCACTGCGGTAATGTGCGACTCGGTCAGGCCTCGACGACGGTCTGAAAACGTTCTCGTATACTTTGCGAATGACCGTTCAGCATCTAATGGAGCAAGATTTGCGAAATTCAAATACTCCTGTATCTCTTCTGTGCAGTCTTGAATTCCAGATATAGATCGAACCTTTTCTAAATCCGGATTTTTATTTAAAACTGCGCGAAATTTTTGCGCGACGTCTAGTCCTATAGGATCCGTCAAGCTTTCTAGAGCGGCTGCTAAATTGTTGATGTTATTCAACAAGTTTTGTATAGATAAGTGAGTAGTTTCTAACTGCGAAATAGTTTGTGTCACTACAGAATAGTTTATGGAAATGTCATCTATTTCTTTTTGAACGTCCGAATCAGAAAAAAGTTGCTGAGTTTCGCGAACCGCTTGAGAATTAGAAGAATTAAGTTTGAAAATGACATCCTTCACTTGGGAATAATATTTGCGATAGTAAGATACTGCCTCGATCCATGTTCCCCATCGCGTCAATACAGGCTGAGGTGGTAGCGCAATTTGCGCATACAATTGCTTGAATACGCGGATATGTTTGGGAGATTTCACAAACACTTTTTTGGTAGATGATATTAAATCATTCACTCTAGGATACTTGCTTCGAATTGTTTCTGCTACGAGATGACATGCGTGTATGAGGCACGTTACGTGAAGAGTCGGAAAGCATACTTTTAACATCCTACCAGCTTTCAGCATTGCTGCAGCTCCGTCAGAAACTAACATGGTGATGGGGCTCCTACGATACAAAATTCTCTTAACATATTTTATATCATGTTTACAACGGTTTCGGCATCAGTTCCTTCAATCCTTTTACTGGCTAACAACAAGGAAGCTCCTGGACCATTACGTTTTAAAGGACGCGCCACTATATGAATCACGCTGTGTTTCTGAGCATCAGTAGTTTCGTCCACAGTGAGCCAGATTTTTTGATTTCTCAACTCGTCTTTTATACAGTCTTTTACTGTACTTTGCACATGTTGTAAATTGTACCGCGATTGTCTTTTTGTTGGTAGCTTCCATGATGGAACATATTTATCCCAAAAAAGGCGGAAGTTTTCATTATCTACTAGGTGTTGTGGGATGTTGCACGTGGTCAACATGAAAATAAAGTCATACAAAAATTGCCAGTACGGAATATTCTTTCTTAAATTCAATACATGACGTTTACTTTTAATATGACTTCTACATTCAAATGTCGTGCGACCTAGCAACCCTATACCGCAAAATTTGCAACGAATGTGCGATCCTGTAAATTCCAAACCAGGGAAACGCCAAATATATTTCTTCACATGCGATGCAATAGGTACACCAAGCTTACGTCCCATGTTTTCGAAAACACACAATGAAAATCCGATAAATAACCGAACAGCGAACTTCTCAATGTTTACCGCATTACTGAGCTCTGCATCCACATACGTACATATCCCCCCCCCCTCCCGAACAGGCGTCTCTGCGGGTGCTAACGCTTTAGTCATAAACCACAGATCGCAACGATCTTTTACCCACACGTCTTCGATTAATCGCATCAAATGAGTTTGTTGTTGAGATTCGAACGATAAATTTGATAATGTATGAATATATTCACAAGGTAATCTTATAATAACTAGACCTGGAACCATTAAGTAAATATGACCAATATTTCAGTCCAAGCACGTTACCACTATTGTTATTGTCTAGTTACAGACCCCACTATGGAAGCATTCGCTCACGTTGACCTTTGTTTCTGCATGTTTAAAATGCCTCAGACCAGTGAAAATCTTGTTTAATTGTAGGTATGATTTTGTATTGAAAATTCATGTAATTGTAGAAAGCTGCGCCATTGCTAAAGAATAATTTTCATTATTCTTTCATTATTTCATTAAAATATTGGAGAAATTTTGTTGCAGTAAAATATGGTTTCAAATTAGCGAAAATTCACAGAAAGTAGTATAATTCATAATACTTGAGTAAAAGAATGTGTTATATTGGTACTTATTAAACATTAAATAAATGTAACCGACAAAAATTAAGAATTTCGTTATTATACCGATTCAAACAATTATAGAAGAACCAAACAAGTTAAATGAATTGTGTATCTTTCCTGTATTTCGGCATTACACTTTATAGAAATGTGTGAAATAGTAAGAAAAAGCCTGGGAATAGATTTGCGTCATTGTTTCATGTGCCTGCATATTGAGCAAATGATTACCTCCAAAACTTAGGTTTTATGGTATTCTATCATATTACGCCGTATCGTGAAGGTTGTATGTCCGTCGAAGGAATTTCCTGTCAAATAAATAATAGAAAATGAGTGAGTTTGTAAGTAAATTATTTAACGATTTCATTATCGAAACCTATCCAAATGCATGAAACAAATGTTTCCTGCCTTAGGACTAAATCCACATAGTGTTGGCTATTCGCCAACGAATGTCACAGCGGAAGACTTCATTCTTTTCAATTTAAAAATCTGGTTACCTAGTCAAATCATTTTCATTATTTATGACACAGGTAGCGTAATGCCTAGTGCACTGAGGTTGCGTTCACATAGGGTAGCACGAAATTAGTGTAAGAATGTGATAACTTAGAACAATAATTTGCTTTATCATAACCTAACCTAAATATATTTGTTGATATTAACAATTGTTTTTATAATACATGGAATTGCACAGAAACGTGACATGATACGTTTATTAGCAGTTTTTGCAGTAATCACGACTAAGGATCGACAAACGCGTGCTCCGGCAGAATCGCCGAGAGGGGATTTAGGTCGATGCGAAGCCAGTGGAGAGTTTAGTCATTCGATAGGCGTGGAAGTGAACGGTCCTTCGATAATTATCGGTGTGCGTCTTTTAAAACATGGATCGTCCTAAGCGAGATTTACCTTTACCTTCGCATGTGAATAAATATATTTGCCGTTTCCCTGGGTTTGAATATACAGCTACTATCATTCGGTGAAAAATTTACAATATACGGTTGATAGGTCGTGATACATTTTACTGTAGAAGACATTAAAAGTAAACGTCATGTACTGAATTTAAGCAACAATATTCCGTACTGGGAATTTCTGTATGATTTTATTTTTATGCTAAGTGTGTGCAACGTCCCACAACACCTAGTAAACAATGAACGCTTTCGTCTTTTTTGGAATAAATATGTTCCTTCGTGGAAACTACCAACCAATAGACAATTGCAATACAATTTACTACATTTACAGGGCACAGTAAAAAACTGTATAGTAAAGTTGAAAAATAAGAAAATTTGCGTAAGTGTGGATGAAACAACTGATGCGCAGAAACACGGCGTGATTCATGTTGTAGCGCGTCCTTTAAAACGTAATGATCCAACAGCTTCCTTGTTATTAACCAGTAAAAGGATTGAAAAAAGTGTGCTGAAACCGTTGTGAAGATAATAAAAGATTCGTTAAGATAATTTTGTATCACAGGAGCCCAAGTCACAATGTTAGCTACTGATGGAGCTGCAACAATGCTGAAAGTTGGTAGGGTGTTGAAAATATGCTTTCCGACTCTTCTTCACATAACATGCCTCATACACGCGTATCATCTCGTTGCAGAAACCATTCGAAAGAAGTATCCGATGGTGAATAATTTAATAGCATCTACCAAAAAAGTGTTTGTGAAATCTCCCAAACATATCCGCGTTTTCAAACAATTGTGTCCGAAACTCCCACTACCACCTCAGCCTGTAATAACTCGATGGGGAACATAGCTCCAAGCAGTATTTTATCATAAATATTTCGCAATGCGAAGGATGTGATTTTAAAATTTAAATCAAATGAATTTGCAACGATTCGAGACAGTCAGCAACTTTTTTCCAATTCGGACGTTCAATTACAAATAGATGAAATTTCTATAAACTATTCTGCAGTTGTACAAGCTATATCGCTGTTACAAAACAGTCATTTATCTTTACGAAACTCATTAAATACCTTAGATAATTTACAAGCCGCTCTAGAAAGCTTGACGGATCCTATAGGACTAGATGTCGCTAAAAAATTTCGTGCAGTTTTAAATAAAAAGGTTTGGTCTATTGCTGAAAATAAAGAGTGCACAGAAGAGATAAAGGAATATCTGAATTACGCAAATCCTACTTCGCTAGATGTAGAACGATCATTTTTGAAATACACGAAAACGTTTTCAGACCAACGTCGAAGGCTAAGTGAATAGACAATGGAAGCGTTGCTTATGTTGCAGTTTTACGCAGCTTACCGGGGCAGTAGTATTTTGTCGCAGTGGACATCAAGACGTCAATAAAAGGTACGCCTCTGACGTTGTGCTCGTTTGTCGGACCTTAATCATGACATACAAATTAAAAAAACAAACGCAGAAAATAATGTTAAGGTTTGAGGTGTGTATAATTTCGCGTTACACTAATTTCACACTACCCTATGTGTACTTTGGATATCGGTTTCGGAGTTCTGAGTTTTCGGAGTCCTTCCGGGCTTTCAACTCTCAAAATAAGGTATTCCGTAGTGTTTACCTTACTCCAGATCGTGGCGAATGCTAGGGGTGAACACCCTTAAGACGTTCTATCGAACGCAAGCACCCATGGCCAGTCAATGCCCTTTTAAATGGCGAAGCTGTTAGAAATGCGAAAACATGGAGTAGTTATTGTTATTTCGTTTACTTGTGCTTTTAGCCATTATAATTATATTACAAGGACACTGCATAATTTGTGGTAATTTAATATGTTTTAATTATTCAAATAATTGTTGCAATTTGTGTAATCTAATGTAGCAACTGGTAAAATTCGTTATAAGCATTTCAATAAGGACGATACATACATACACTTGCACAATTGCTGAAAAATATACAAGTTTATTTTAGCAAACATTGCAAGTTTTGCGCCATTCTTGTTTCCTACAATATTGTTTCACTGATTGCTACAAATTGTTCACGTCACTTGTAACTATTTGTAGTGACGTTTGCTATAGTTTTAGGAGTTATTCTAACTTTTTTTTCTGCGTGTTATTCATTTCTTGAAGGATGTGAAAGCGACCGAAATTCATCGGCAAATTAATGAAGTGTATAGAGAAAACTTTATGATCGCTGGAATCCTAAGAAAATGGGTTAGAGGATTTAAAGATAGCCGTGCACGATGAGGAACGAAAATTGATGAAAGATTTCGAGAAATCAGATGCTATAAGATTTCATCATTATCTGATATGAAATTATGACGCAATGCTTACACTATCGGAAGTTGTGCTCACGGTGGATTCCAAAAATGCTGACTGAGTTGCACAAAACCAATCATTTAGCCAATTCCTCGATGTTCCTTAAGAGGAACTTTGCCGAAGGGGGTAGGTTTTTAAGTCAAGTTGCTGGGTTGCTCACGTTACACCGGAATCAAAACAGTCCATGGAATGGAGGCATTCAACATCACCCAAGAATGTGAAGTTCAAGCGATCAATATCAATTAGAAAAATCATGTGCACTGTGTTTTTGGATAGACAGGGTGTTTTGCTTGTGCATTTTTTGCCTTGGGGTAACACAGTCAATGCTGACACATATCGTAATACCTTAAATAAACTGCGTCGCGCAATCCAAAACAAAGTGCATGACATGCTCAGTAGAGGGATCGTTTTGCTTCACGGCAATGCTCGTGTACGCGTGGCTCAACGAACCCAAGATCTCATATCAAATGGTTAAGAACAATTTGATCGCCCTCCGTATACCCCTGACCTAGCGCCCAGTGATTATCATTTGTTCTTGCATTCAAAGAAGCAACTTGACGATCAGCGCTACAACGATGATGACAACGTCAAAACGACCGTGCTGGAGTGGTTAGCAAATCAGGGGGCAGCTTTCTGTGAGGATGGAATTCAGAAGCGGGTCGTACAATACGGTAAATGTCTTAATACAGGTGAATGTTGTGTTGTATGTAAAGTAGATTAAGGTCCAGGCTTTCATGGAAACAAACTACAGGTTTTAAAAATTGGCCATTTGTTTTATATGAAAACGGCACACACTTAAAAACATACCTCGTTCGTATAATAACATGCGAACAGTCTCCGTAATCTCTTTAGCGAAAATGCATTTATATTAAAATGGTAATACATAATAAAAATATTTACAACCAATAACAGCCACTAGTTGTGACATAAATGGGAGATCAGTGACAACGCTTTGCTTGTGTATTTTTTTGTCAAGTACACTGTACATATTATGCAACGGAAATACACGACCGAATCGAAGCTTTGTCATAAACCTTCCATTTACGACACCACCAGCAGCCACTGTTTACAACAATGGTATAAAATTAGAGTATCTACTTCAATCCATAATTATGACATTCAAAATACAGCGAGCATTGAGATGATTAAAAAAAAAGATAAAGTGCGTTGTGTCTGCCATAAACAGTTCCTCAGTTTTCTCAATAAAATGCATTAAAAAAGTGTAACCACAACCAATGCGTTATATAGAGTCGATTATAGTAAATGATCTTAGTCATAATGAAATAAATAATTCGGCATGAGAAAGGTAGTTTCCCGTTAGATCCCACATCTTTTAAATGAAGGATAAAAGACGACTCACGTTAATTGGTGTCGAAAAACTTGAACCGGTGCAAAAAATGTTTATATCGTGAGTGGTGGCGAATCATGGATTTATTTCTATGAACCCGGAACCAAACGTAAATCCGCTGTGTGAGTGTTTCAAGATGAGGAAAGCCAACAGAAGTTATTCATTCCTGAAGTGTGCCGAAGAAAATGATTGCAACTTTTGCCTCAATTTCGGGTAATGTTGCTACAATTCCTTTGAAAAATCGAAACGATTAATGCCGATTGGTATTTATTATTATTATAGTAAGGCCATGGCACAAACGCCTTTAATCACTGTGACCTTAATAGAGCTATTGTAACAAAATGCCTTTGTGTGTATTAGAATAGCTGAAGGCTTTTAATAAACCTCAATACTACTCTAGGATCTTCTTCCTCCAGGTCAGTAGGTACAAGAAATGGCCTGCTGAAATACTGTCGTCGTGTGCGATTGATGGCAACACATTTACATAGGATGTGTTCTACCGTCTCCAGATCTTGGTATAGACGACAGATTTGACCTTCAGCTTTTCCTAGTTTAAATAACCGATATTCTAGGGCTACCTGACCAGTCAAAAATCCTGCCAGTAATTTAAGGTCCCCTTTGCTGAACGATATCGTTATTTTTGCAGTCTTTGGCGAGCCTGATATGAGTGCTTTCGCCTGCTTTTGTCCTGAAACACTTTCCCAGTACACGGCCTTTTAATTGTCGTCCCATGTCTTAATTCATTGTTTTATGTGGCTCTTTTGTAGATTACAGAAGGGGTTAGGACCAATGAATGGCATGTTCGCTGCTTCTTTGGCCAGTTTATCTGCCTTTTCATTTCCTTCGATCCCTTGGTGGCTTGGAACCAATCGCTAAGTAATGTGGTTATTGCGTTCCAATTGCCTCAGATTGTATACACTTCGTGTATCAGACCAGATTCGTATGTGTGGACCTTAATAGCCTTTAGAACTGCTTGATTGTCGCTGAATATAGCTATAGTTGCGCCTCGTATCCTTTTCTAGAGGTTCTTCATGGCGCACAGGTTTAAAGCACAAATCTCTGCTTGAAATATGTTGGTGTGGGGTCCTATAGACATTTTTAGGTGGTAGTTAGGACCATTAATGCCTATACCTGTCCCGACACCTTCTATTCTCGAGCTGTCCGTGTACCATGCCAGGGTACCTCTTTTGTGTTGAGACTCACTGGATGCCTACTCAGTACGACTTTTAACGATCACCTTATAAGGCTGATCAAAATTGTATTGCGTGGGGATCGTGTCCTTTGCAAATAATTTATGTTGGAATCTTCAATGATTCTAAGATCCTCAGGCTGTAATTTCTTCGTCTTACTAAGAGTGAGAGCACTTTATTTAGCCCTACTTCTGAATGTGGATGTGAAACGATGTGATTCCCAGCAGGACTTCCGGCACCGCTGTGGGACAGCTACGCATCACACCTGTGATGTTGACACATACAAATCTCTAGATATGTTGAAGGTGCTGTTGCACAATCTTCTTAGTTGTTTTTGACCACCAAATCAAAGAGACGTAGGTGATCATGGATCTGATTATTGCTGTATATGACCAGAAGGTCAATTGAGGCTTAAGATCCCAGTTCTTACCAAGCAGCCTGCGGCATACTAAAGATGCCGTAATGGATTTTTTCTGTAAGCTGGAGGTATGGGAGTTCCATGTTAGTTTTTTGTCGAACGTAACTCCCAAGTATTTAACTTCATCGCTGAAGCTAATAGTTTTTCCTTCGCTGGTGGGTGATTAAAGTTTATGCGCAGGCTATAATTTCGACACCATTTATAGGTGTCGTTGAGAGCTCTTTGCATAACTTGCGATATGATATTCTTATATTTTCCACAGATCACGATTACCAGGTCGTCAGCCTATCTTTGCACCTCATATCCGTTAGAAATTAAGTTATGTGGGAGATCATCTACAACAAGATACCAGAGTAGAGGTGACAGGACTCCTCCTTGGGGGCAGCTTCTGTTGAATGCTGATTGGTATACCAACCGTTTGTTTACCAGAAGTGATTTCCATGCTCCGAAGAACCAGCCTATAACGACGAATCATCCTCCACCGCGATAATGCGAGTTCAAATAGAGCTCAAAAGGCGATTAAGTGTTTGGAACAGCAAAACATTGAGTTATTACATCATCCACCATACAGTCCTGACCTAAGTCCCGACGATGTTTTTGCGTTCCGTAGCATCAAGAATGGGCTGCGTGATCAACGATTTCCGTCACCGGAAGAAGCAGTCGATGCCTTAGAATGGCAATTTTGACCCAGTTGGTTTGAAAGATTGAAAAAGTATATCAATCTTTGCGGAGAATATTTTCAGAAACAATAAAGCACTTTAAATCGTGCTGTTATGGCTATATGCAAAACTGGAAAGACACTCTCGCATTAGATATATCTAATACCTTTTGGATGAGTATATTCAAATATCCGTTCTGCACAAAAGTTTAACAAAATGAATAAATGTGAACATATGTAATATTAAATAGAAAAGGTGATTTACATAAACAAAAATCACGTATCCAATAAGCTGAGCCTGCACACTAAAATAGTTAAGCATATTCGGCGTTCATTCAAAAGACGTGGCTAGGTTTTGACTTCGGGCAAAAATCACAGGGCGCTTTTACAAAGAGAAACTTAAGTCCTTAGCTCTTTGTCAATACTTGGCATATGAAAATTCGCTATTAGAATACCTCTTCGCGACTATGTAAATATATAGGGAAAGCATCACTGCCCATCAGGATGAATACAAGAATGAAATTGTTACATTCCCTATATTAATTTTATTTACCTATATAATTTTACTGAATTTTTACTGTTATTGGAAATGGGTAACACATCTGCAAGTAACGTTGCCAGAACACTGAACAATTTCAAACAGATTAATAATAACAAAGTATCTCTGACTTTCGTAGAAAACGCATACCCACATTAACACAACTTATTCTGTTACACAATACCAAGAATAATTTTAAAGTATGAGGTTCGACAAATTGTTTATGATTGAAGTCAAGCCAACATGAAATTTGTTACTGCTGCCAATTACATTTAGTGACTAAATTTTGCCCAGAGTCCAATTTATTGTAAGATACTGCACGGATACATTATAACGTATCATGTGAACGTTTTGTCCACTTCAAGGACACAATGCACATTTATGTATTATGTAGTACCGTATTAAAATACACAGATCTGATATGAACCCCGCGTTAGAGCTAAATCTCCAGGAACGAATGTATGGCTAAGTAGATTTCCATATGTAGACTACGGGCCCAACATAACGATGACAATTGAACGCTATTGGGCATTGGTACGTTCATAGCACACTTTACTACTTTGCTAAAATCTTACAAACCAATAGCTCATCATACTAACCTAAAAATGCTGCATAAGAGATTGATGAATAGTTAAGAATGCCAAGGTCAACTTAATTTATTTCAATTATCCACAGTCAAGGGGTATTACAAATACCTAAGTAAAATTCTCGCAATTGAGGTTATAAATGGATGTCGCTGCTAATGCCTCAGAGTACTATTGTTTCAATATTTCATCGAACAGTTTTTCCGTTAAAATACAATAAATTTTGAATGTTTAAGATGGCAATTAGGTATATTTCAGTGGGAGTGAAACATTTCAAAATCGAACCAGCTAAGTTCTAGTCCAGAATAACACCGAAAGAAAGACATTTTTCATCACATAGGAAAAATTCTAACACCGGTAGGGAGATTTTTCACTGCGAAAAAACAGCGAAACGGAGAAGTTCTTTACCGTTTGGTGAAATGTTTAACTTCAAAACGGAGGAATCTTTCAGCGAAATAGGGTAATTTCTTACCACGAGGTAAAAAAATTAACACCAAAACGGAGAATTTTTTCAACGTGGGGGGGAAATTCTTAACACCGAAGTGGAAAAATTTTTCACAGAAACTGAACATGTGCAACACCGAAAGTTTTTGTTCTTATTCAACTCCGCTTACCACACGACGGTGTTGAAGCAACACTGTAAAGTTACTTGTGCAAATGGATGTAAAGGAACAACCAGACGGTGTTAAAACGGTGTCAGGTCTAACGCCGTATTTTTATCTGTGTAAACATTCGCGATAAGAAATTTGTGAAACTTCCATTTAATAGAATATCGAAATGTATAAGTAAAGTTTTTAGAGATATGAACATGTGTTCAGTTCGCGAAATACACGGAGAAACATCCTAGGCAAGTCGAAAAATAAACCGAATACGAAAAAAGGTCGAGAATAAAATTACGTGCTTTACATGAGACTGTAATAAAGCCTAGAGTGGATAAACGAGACATGCAATAGGCACTAGGTTCAAAGAACACATGGCATACTACTGCTATGGGAGAATTGAATCGTCAAGCGTAGCACATATAAACGAAACCGGGTATAATATTAAATTAGAAAATCTTAAATTAATTAAGAACGTAACTTCGCCGCTTATGAAACCATTCATATGAAAAAGAATAAAAATCTGTTAAACAGAGAAGAATGCTGTCTTGGTCACTCGGTGTTGCTGGATTTATTAGGGTAAAACGAACACATGGTTCATATTTTGTGTTACAGTTCAGTACTTTTTCATTTAGTTCCGAGTATTTCGCATGTTTTAGTTTCAGGACACATAGGCGGTCAAAGTATATAGGTAAATATTCTTTAGAGTAAGGATAGAACGAGGAATGTTAGAATTAGAATCTTTTTCTTACATCAATCAGTAGTACGATTAACAATGAGAATCCGGGAATTCCCGAAACATATGTTCCGAATTAATTAAATATTTTGTTGCTTAGCGTTTGCCATACTACCCCACAGCCTACCTATCATTATTCATTATTAGTTTACCTGGTACTTGAGCCGATCATTTTAAATGTCCCACCTCATACATAGACATATGTTAATATACTGAACTATTTAGGTAATTAAATAAGCAATAGACAAATGTAAAAATTCAATAATCATATAGCCTATTTGATGCCACAGATTAGATACTTTGGAATACTTATTATAATTACAAAAGAACTTAAATGAAGTTTATCCTCTCAAGTTCCTTAGAATATAGATAGGCGTACATTAAAACATCTTGAAATCTAGTGGCCATTTGGATTCCCAAACATGTTTTATAATAAATTTAATATAAATTTAATAATTTCTATTACTTCAGAATTTATCTCTTTTGGAACCATTGAATAAGGCACATATAACAAATAGTTGCCATTAAATTTTAAGATGCTTAAATTTACTATATCACACATATTATAATTGCATGTAACTCTGGAATAGTACGCTGTGAATAATATTGACAATTTTAAATATCTAACATCAAATGCCTTGCTAAAGCTAATCTACAAACATATGGGATTCTGAACAGTTGTTTATACAATAAAAATTAACCAAGAAAATGTTTGAAACCACTGCCATAGCTCCTCTGTAGATTCGCCGGTTGTCCCCCAAATCAGGCCCGATAAACTAGCTCGATTTAATAAAGCCCGTTACTGAGAAGCTCGTTTAGTACAATACACTCGGTTAACTCGACTAGGATTAATGAATTCAAACAATTTACTAAGTTATTTTTTTTTGAAAAGCGTTAGTAATAATAGGTCATTTTTTACCAATGTAAGTACGCGAAATCATTTGACAGTACTTCATCACTTGTAACAATAAAAATTAATAGCGTTTACTAATTTTATTAATAACAGGCAATGATTTTTGTGTGGTATAAGTGCAATAAAGCATACAAAAAAAAATACAAATTGTACAATTATATTTTCAGTTCATTACTCTGAATAGTTGCCGAAACTGAACTTCCCGAGTTAATCGACCTGATCTCGATTCGGGTCCCTCGTCTCGTTCTAAAAGAGCTCGGTACGGCCTCAGCCTGAAATATTTTAGCCAAAATTAAGGTTTCAGCTTTTCATTATTATTTTTTCGAAGTTTTATATCTCCTCATACGTGATATTATAATTAAATTTCAACTAATGTTTGACAAATTAGAATGATATTATCGGAAAAAAACATCAATATATTACTGCTTCCATTCATCTGGACATGCTATTAATTAACTTGTGCATGGCTTTCTGGAGAATATTCTCCCATTCGAAGAAAACGAATTGTTCAAGTTCCCTAATATTCATAGGAGGAGGTATGTAGCGCATAACTGATCGCCTTAGTGCATCCCATAGATGCTCTATGGGGTTCATATCTAGGCTTCTTGGGGGCCAGTCCATAGTTGGAATATTCACGAATTGAAGGTAGTTCAGTACCTCTCTAGCGTTATCCTGCATAAAAATGAAATTGTCGCCGACAAATGGAGCAAATGATATCCCATGTTCTTCTACGATGTTTTCTACGTAGAAATGTGCATTCATGGATGTCTTCTGTATAGGAACCAAATCTGTGCGACCATCGAAATAAATTCCAATCGAGAACATTATTGATTCATCAAAAAATGGGTTCCTCGGAGAGATATAGCAGGCAGTGAGCGTCTCTCCTGGTGAATTTAGGCAAGAATGCCTCGTCTGAAAATAAAACTCGCTTCCAATCGTCAATGGGCCATTTTAGTATCTACGGCATCACCCACCGCTACTGGGCTCTACAGTAACTTCCATGTTTTGTTACAGGTCAGTTCATATCGCAATCTTATTCCTGTTTAATTATTTGGTAACTTCATAAATGCATTTCAGTCCTGCGACAGTTATGAAGGAAGTTGTGTTAGTTTAAGAAATTGTATTTTGGGGTCGTTAAGTATAAGGATTTCTGCAATAACTCTTCGCAACACAAAAACAATTACAAAACGACATGAACTGACTTGACCATTTTTGTAGACCACTATGGGTGGGGATTGAAAAAGAGATTTCGATTTCGAAAAAAAAAAGTAGCCGATAATTAGCTCCGAGAGCATCAACAGCCTAGCTCCTAAATGGACAATCGTCATGTACAGTAAGTTTAAGTTTTAGATGTAGTAAATTTTAATATTAGATATTAAAATAAATAGATCAATAGAGCTAGTAATTTTATTATAACGCAAAAGATCCCACTAAGTTAAGTGTACTGCTCGACCAACCACATAAGTAGGAAACCTGTGAATTTGGCCATAGGTAGTACATAGGTCCGCATAAAGTTGACATTTATCTCTCAGCTGTAACGTTAAAGATACGCAGCAAATGTAACAGTTTATTGAAACGTTTAACTGTTCCACAAATTGTTGATTGTGTAACTCCTAACAAATTAACTACATATCGCTGGCTACTTCGCTCGTTAACTTGAGTTACCACTTTCAATGCTTCATTTTCTCTTAAGTTGCGTGGGCGATTCATTTCTTGCACTCCAAGTGCCCTAGACAAAGTATATTATTCACTACATGACTTAAAAATCACCAGCAAAACTGTCTTTTACAAAACACTTTAAACGGCGTTAAATATCTTATTGACGAACAATTGCGTTACTTGACATCTATCAAACAATTGCAACTGTTTATCGGAAGCTATTTCAGATCAGCTGATAAAATGTTTAATGAACTTCGAAAAATTACAAGCGAGAAGTTTTGCTTATACGTTAATTTTGAAGATTACATAAAATATAAGGGAATTTGCGAATGATGCAGCGCAATCACCGTATCAAGCGCAGATTGTTGTTGTTGTTGTATATGGCGAAGCGTCGGGTTACGGAATACGCCTTGCACTTCTAGGCATCGATTACTATGATCATTAGCCGACCCCACTAGAATTTTGCCGAATCCAGAGGTGTTCCAACCTTTAGTAGGGATTTTTAACGTGCCAAACATCGTATTGACAAGGGGCCTACGGTTTCACTTCCTTATCCGAGAAGAAGGCATACTTTGACTTTTATCCGTAATTAAAAAACAACCGGGATATGAACCCGCGCCGTAAATGCAGATTGTAAGTCGAAGAGTACGCTGCGCTATTCCTGCGTCTTGGGCGCACGGCATGAAAAGTCCTTTCGCTCAGGATCGTAGATTTCTTGGATAATGACATGTGCCATAGATAGTGCCATGTGTCCGCACTCTGTATATTGTACAGGGTATTCTCTTATATTTTAGCCAATAGTCTATTTCAATTATTGAAAAACTTATGAAACGGTTCAAATTACCAACGTGATTTTTTCCTAAACTTTTCAAATTTATCACTAAAACAATTCAAGGAGCATCTGCTTGATGTATAATTCTTTCATAGTTTCAAATATATGAACTTAGGATGATTACCACCAATGCTTCAATAATCTGAACAAGTTTCAGTTAAAATTCTCATTTCATTAAACGGACTAAAATTTAAGTAATCCGAACAATATAGATAAAAATAAATTAGTTAAATTATTTTCTAGGAAATAAAATTAACACCTGCGTCATCCCCTTCATATAAGCAGATGTACGGTGCATGTATGACCAAGACAACAAGTAGGTCGCAAGATAAGTAAGGACAGGTTTACTTTCATGTTTCGTGCCAATACCTCCGGCACTCATGAGCTGAAACTGCTAGTTGTTGAAAAGGTAAATAAACGTGGCGAAAATCTACAATGATTTTTTTCGTATATAGTACAGCGAGGGGGTCATGCAATTGTACCGCCTGCATCCATAAAACGATATCGAAAGGTTTCTCTTAGAAACCGCAGTACGGCACTATGCACAGTTGTATAGACAACCTAACAAGATAGAAAGCAATGTCCCTAATAACCAAGGCTGGTAAAATGTGTGTATTCTAAAGGTTGTCTCAGTTTCTATCTCGCAATATTTGACCGAAAGTTTGTGGGCGGAGGGGTGATGGGCGCATATTTTGACGTCATTGGTAGCAACAACGTTTAAATTGATGGATCTCATATGTTCTATATTCCACTACCACTGACGTCATCGCGAACGCTAGTTTTAAACCACCTTTATAGTAAATGTATTATCCAATCTTGCCTAATAACGCAGAGAAACCGCTAAACTACGCCATCTCGCATCCCGGCAATATGGCGGTAGAGCGGGAATTTGAAATTTGATTAAAAAATATGTAGCTCTTTCGTTTTGCCTCCGAAATATAGTACTGAATTAGATTGAATAGGTTTTATGGTCGTTCACACCTACTAATTAAGCCTACTTCAATTTCAAGCTCGGGTTATGGAAGAATGATAAATTGTGACCGTCCGAGTTGCCAAACTATTCACAAGAGAGTATCAGTATGTATAAACAGTTATAAAACCAATTCAATCGAAGGTAGCGCTACATGTCTAAGACAAAGCAGCAAAGATTCTATTACAACTTATGAAAAACATGAAGATAATTGACAGCATTGTGTAATGAACAATGCAATAAATACAACTCAAGGAAACTTAAAGACTAAACAATATATGCACATATAGAACTAAAGATGAACAAGGTTAAAAGAAACATAAAATTACGAAATATATTTTATTAATATTTCCGCTTTAAAAACAAATCTCTTGCCTCTTGGTATAGGGCTAAACTACCAGGTAATACCCGTTGATCTTAACCAGCCAAAATATTGTTAGCACGTTTAACATAATATTAAAAAACTACCAGAAATTGTTGAATACATAATTAATTGTTGCAATCGAAAATGGTCACACTGAATAAAACTAAAGTTAATGTTTTCACTTACTATCGAACTAATTGTTTTACTTTTTTATAGTAGGCTAATTTTTCATATATATAACTTATATTTTATGATCTTGATTCGGCCTTCATGATATACCCAGCAACATATGCAACTACTTGTTCTTCGAACTGCGTTTGAGTGCTCATAATTTCAGGTAGAGAGATACATAGTGCTTCCTCACTTCCTACTGATGTACCTTAATCATCGGAAGCACCCTATAAAACATATAGGGCCTTATGCATAGTCGTATTTAGTAGCCACTAAGATCTTACTAAGACTCTATTAAGAAAATTCCTATTTATAGTCGTATTTAGTAGCGTACTACACTTAGTTGCCAACTAAATCCTTAGTACGAATTTAGGGTATGTTTAAGACGCGAAAACGATACTAAAGCTAACCATATTTGTTTGACAGGTGTTTATTACGGTGTTCGTGCTCCAAAAAATTTGAAGAAAGAAATTAATTGTGCGTTAAAGTAGGTGTAATAACACAAATATGCAATCCCTTGATGTACATATAATATTATCGCGTAATAGTTACACAATATTAATTTAATTGCAATTTTTTAGAAGAAACGTGCACGCTCACAAAATCGGGACGATCTAGAAAAGAATGTTTCCTTAGAGTCCATAAAAAGCGAATTGGGTACAATAGAAAATAAAACCGTCTTAAATAAAGATAAAAACACAGCATGGGAGCGTATTTCCAAAAAAAATGGAAGTACAAGGTATGTTATGTATGCTATATTTTTATATAATGTTTTAAATTTAATAAAAATTATAATTATTTCCTTTTTGCTAGGTTTTGCACCTGATGCAAAACGGATGAAGGAACAGTGGCAAAGAATGAAGGTGCAGGCCAAGACAAACATAAGCACGTTTAAGAAATATAGGAATGGAACAGGAGGTGGTCCTTCTGCACCGGCTCCTTCAGAAATCGATTGGAAGATCAAGGACTTGCTTCCGCAGGAGTTTGTAGAGGACACATCTCAATATGACTCCGATGCAATCTATAATGTTAGTTAGCATAAGCACTATCTGAAGAATCTCTAATTAAATAAGCAAAATCATTTCAGGTAGCAGAGCTAAAGTCTCCCAACATACCTATAGCCACTGTAAAGGAACAGGTTAATTTCAGTGATGTGAGTTATGGTAATGCATTGCTGAAAAATATTTTATATATGGGAATTTGTGTTAGGTTTCTTTTGCGACAGCAAACACATCGGTGATGAGCCCAGCACTACTGAAGGATACTGTAACTACTGTAAGTTTTATTGATTGAACTGAAATTTATTTATTTATTTGTTTCTGTAGGAACTGCAATCACTTTCTCCAATGCAAGATCAGAACCTGGAAGAGGATACAGGCAATGACTTCTTTAAAGTATACACACATTCAAAATGAACACATTTTTGATACAGGATTTTGAAGAGATACATGTTATTGTACAACCAGAAGAGGAACGAAATATTCCAAGAAGGTCTAGGAGTGTGGTACAGAAAATTACTGCCTATGAAGAGCAATTACTTCTATTAAATAAAAAACGAATGGAGCATGAAAGAGAGTGTCGCAGGAAGTGAATGAGACTGTTAGATGAAAGAAAAGAATGAATGTGTTACAATTAGTTTAATAAATGTAAATGTTTATAAATAATAAATTGTATGATATTTTAAATGTAAAATATTTTATTTATTCAATGTAGATACAGTCGTAAACAGTCATAAGTTTTAATTAAAATACGTTTCAATATAGTGTTGCCTATAGACATTTGCGTTTCCATTATCATTTGCGACGATATTATTTTCATGTTCTTCTTGGTCGTGTTACCTTCAATTTCTTCTCTAACATCAATGATAATATTGTGAACAATTGCAATAGCCACAATAGCTTTGGTTGTATCAATATTTAAATTCAGTCCATTGAAAAAACATCTGAATTTATTTCTCATTACTCCAAATGCTCTCTCAATTATGTTACTTGTGGATACATGTGCTCTATTCTATCTTACTTATGCATTTGTTGTTGGATTTAATAGTGGAGTTAATAAATGTCTTGAACGTGGGTATCCATTATCTCCAAGGAGAATACCATCTATTGCTCCATTCTAAAATGATATTGATGATGCACGTGTTTTAATATTATATATGTCTATATCTTAAACCTGGTCTTTAATGAGGATTCATTTCAAATCCTTGAATCATGAGTGCTTCCTCGCTATCGTGCAACGATATCGCAGATCTTCTCTTTAGCATCGCATACCATCTATGTTTAGGGTTGTTAACGCACAATATTAAATAAATATAATACACGTACTTGTACATTTAATGAATAATATCCTTTTCGATTAATGTACATTAGTTGGTATTCGCCACCAGGATTTTTTATTTTAATATGGGCACAATCAATTGCACCCGCCACATTCGGACAGTGAGCAATGTTGTAGAATTGTTCTTTTGTTCTGATTAATTCTTCCCCCTGTGGAAATGTTATAAACTCTTATACATGTTGAGCAATACTCACAATCAGTACTACTCTTCTCACAACCCTACTTAACGTTGACTGTGAAAGTCCATGTAGTTCAGCTGAAATTAATTGCTTTAAAATAAAATGCTTATCACAACAAATAATTTTACCTATATCAGTACCATATGCCCCTTTAGCCAAGTACCTAAGTGTGGCAAGTACTTGGATATGAGGAGGAATCAGCAAACCACGATTGCTATCAACAACTAAATCATTGCGGATTAAATCTATTACCCTGTTTGCTGTATTTTTACTCATCCGATAATTTGTGTAAAACGATTCCTCATCATATATATCCAGAGGGTTTTGGCGTTCTAAGTACACCTTTGGATTGCGAGGCAAATGTATTTGAGCTTCTTCAACTTCCAACAATTCTGCAGCAATATCTATTAAATTATTATCCATGTTTTTGCTATAAAAATTGCTTATTAACACTAAACTTTTCACTACATTTTACTCACCTACTCGGTTTTGCTGTAAAATTTCAATTGGCTTCAATATTAATTTACAAAATTGGTTTAAAACAAAATAGTTATTCCTAGTCAGGCACTGTACATTAACATTGGCAAGAATTCACTTTCAAATTTGTCACTACACCGGAATACGCATGCTCGCAGCGGTTTTGTACCCTTGTTGCCATATGTTTTTGGCTACTATCATCCTATTAGTTAGTAGCCACTAAATATTCGTCTAAGAATAGCATACATAAGTATGATCTTAGTAGGATGTTAGTAGCTACTAAGTAATAGCGTGCTAATATGCTATTAAGGGGTTGACTATGTATAAGGCCCATATACACTTGGTTATAGTAGATGGATATTGGAATGCAAAAACTTACAGGAAGAAGAAACGTGTGCAGAGTCGCTAAAATGTTTGAGCCATAATCCTCACAGTTACTACCGAGAAAATGTTTGCCTCTTAAATTATTCACATATAGAGATTTTTAGAATGATTCAAATGCGAGGCACGTCGGATTTACATAGCGGGAGCCCTGCCGACGTATCCGTCCAGAAAAGTTTTGTAATGGATCCTGGTTAAGATATCGTACCATTTCAATATTTTGAGAACTCCACATAGAACTACCATTGTTCAAGTTTATTTCAACACAAGAAAACGCTGAAAAGCATTACTACAATAACACCACATTCGCTCGACACTGAAATAAATTGGAATTGGAGTTGATTTATCGAGATTTAGCCTTACTTAGCGTTGATTCGTCTTTTTATACAAGTTCATGAATATTGCACCATATGTTGACAAATCGTCAGCAGTGTATGCACAGCGTGCTCGCACACTGTAATGCGAACCAATTTACTTTCACATTTTAGTAGAATAGTTGGTTATGCTGTTCTTAAATCAGAGCCATCTCTTATCCCGGTAGCCTAACTTTTAGCGCCATATTGGCCGCCATTGTTTCAAAATAGCATGCGCAATGACTTCAGTGGTAGTGGAATATAGAACATACGAGATCCATCAATTTAAACGTTGTTACGAACAAGTGTATCTATATATTACTACCAATGACGTCAGAATATGCCTCCTTCACTCCTCCACCCACAAACTTTCGGTCAAGATAGGAACTGAGACAACCTTTAGAATACATATGTACATTTTACCATCCTCGAGTTCACATGGCATGGGCAGTTGTCTTGCTGGTACCAAATATCATCGAGATTAACATCAAGAAGATGATTTGTTAGTGACCAGTAGCTTAAAGTGGATAGATTGTGTCGGCTGTGTAAACAAAATAATGATTTGTCTGTGAACAATGTTTTCTACAAAAATGTCATATACATATATAAATTTTCGTCATCATATCTTCACAAAATGCAATTCTTTTTGTCTTGTAATGCGGAAAAATTTCTTGACGAGTTTGCACTTTATAGCATCGATAACCGTATTTTTTCAAAACTTGTCTAATCGTCTATTCCCCAACGCAAACTTGCAATGATATTTAATTTGAAGAACACGGTCCGATATGCTCAAGAGCACTGCATACATTAACTCCCTGACATTCTCTTTCCTCACTAACTACCGGTATTGTAGGCTCCTTCGAGATCTCAATGCATTTTTGGTAATTAGGTACACATGCAGTGCGTTTTAATTGATTTAAAATGGTCGATTCTCAAAAATAAAAACAAAGCGATCAACAGCTTCTTGTGTGCTGTACCCTGTACCATTTAATTATTACAATCTTTTCTTCGTTCGAATATACAAACGTTTTGAAATAAAATTAAACCAAAAGCAGGATCTTCATGAAATAATTTAATTAAAAGGCGAAGTTATGATAATATGAATAATAAGAACCTAAGAAACGAAGTACACCCTACCGTTATCAGATTAAGACTGTGAAGATCTAAATTGTATCATACAGTCGCACCGACTCCTCGTACCACAACGTTTATATGCGGCAACTAAGCTAAAAGTTTAAGGTAGTAATATTCCCTATATTAAGGTCGTTTCGTATGGATGGTATAGCGTTTATTTCAAAACAGTCAAAGGACCTTGAAGTAGTATTAGTTCCTCCTTTCTCTTTGCACCAAGCATTAAGGAAATGGATATTGCGAATATATTTTACAACTTGAGCTGCGTGTTCTTTTACTTGTTTAATTTTCAAAACTTTCCAAAGCAAATTCAGTATATCAGCCAAAACACCCATGAGTTATAATATGTTTCAGATGGCAGGTATTTTCATTTCTCATACTACTCATATTAGCCGCATTGTCTGCGACAAAGCTAGCCAAGGTGGAACATATCCTAGCATTTCAATTGCTTTTCTAACTGCTTTATTTAATATTCAATTGACCTAATTGCCTAATTAGCCTTAGCAATCTGTTTCTCTAATTCTAATTCTTGTTTCTTGTCTTGACCTGTTCTAACAACAATAAGTCTTAAAATGTTACCACTGCTACGGCAATTAGCACCAAGATCAAAATTGCTACTACCACTCAAACTCCAACCTTTTTTATATGTTGTATAATTAGAGTTTTATTACTTTCTCTTTCTTGTCTCGGCGGTTGCGATTCTTTTATATTTTCACTTTCGCGATCACCATTATTCGACAGATTTTTATTTTTACTGTTTTCCCAATAATTTTCAAGTCTGCCGACGATCCCTCGCATGGCTTTACCGCATTTTTTACAGATAGCGCGATACCCAAGTTTGCTAAAACGACCTTTAGACTATCAATATTGTTGTGCAATAATATTGCACAAAAAATTGAGAGTTGTCCCTAACGGACTCCAGCCTATCAATATTATTGTGTAATAATATTGCACAATGATATTATACAATGACTTAGTTCACGGCTGAACTAAATATTGCGCAATATTAACCATGGACTGTACATTTTTTTGGGATTGTGCAATAATCAAACTGCTTTGGTTTGCGCAATAAATTGCTCAACCTTTGAATGTCATCCACAAACTGTCAATATTATTGCACAATACAAATTATTGCACGATAATATTTTATTAGTACTTTATTATACACGTTGGTCCAGATATGAACGGGATATTGCCTCTATGAATGGCAACAGCGCATCCTATCCAGTCGTAGCAGGGATGGGACATCGATGTAAATTTCGAGCATCAATACCGATATTTAGAAATTATCGACTAGAATTATCGATGGTTTTCTAACATCGATATTTTTTGTGTAACTAAACATTTTTCAAATTTCCCAAAGGCAAAACGAACTTATTTGTAACAATTAATATTACTTCATAAATGAAAATAAACTCCAGTAATAAATAACAATATAAAGAGAAACAAACTCTATTAATATAGAAATATAAATAAAAATAAAGACTATCAACAATAAACTCCACTAGAACTATTTCTTAAATAATATTGATTCCTAAAAAAGTACTTAGGGTATTTATAATTCCCAAAATGTTTCGTTTACTAACTAAACTAACTTTAAATATTGGCAAATGTTTAGTGGTCTCTTATACCAAACGTTCTAACCCAATCATTTTCAACTACACTATTCAGTCTACGTTCATTACAAGAACGGAAAAAATAAAGGATCTGGGAGTACTTTTTGACTCAAAACTAAGCTTCTCTGATCATATATCTGCCATATGTCTGTCTGCTTCTAGGTCTTTGGGTTTTTTAATAAGAACTTTCCGTGCTTTTCGTGACATCTCGGCAATAAGAACTCTGTACTATGCCCTTGTTCAGTCCAAATTGGAGTATGCCAACTTAATTTGGTATCCTTGCTATACGTATCAGGTGATCTCTATAGAGCGTGTTCAAAAAAGATTCCTCGAATATCTTAGCTATAAAGTCACCGGTACTTACCCCGATCGTGGTTCAGATTATGTGACACTGTTGTAACAACATAGTTTTGATTCATTGGAAGATCGTCGCAATAAAAATAGCGCGAGATTTCTATTTAACCTATTATCTAATAAAATAGACTCTCCGTCATTGTTGGCTTATGTGGATTTCCGTGTACCATCACGTTACACACGATCTGTTGATTTTCTCGTAACGTATAAACACAATACGAATGTCTTAGCCAAATCACCTGTGTTCCATATGGTCAATAACTTTAATAAAATGTACTCGTAGAATTAACGTCTATTCTGACTGTATACAACTGTTTTAAAGTTATGTTCACTCATATCAAATGTAATGTAGAAGTTTAGAATGTTTCCTCATTGATATTGCATATATGTATCTAGCATTCAAGGTGCAGTGATGTATTGTCTTGATGTATTTCTATATAACTTCTCTTTCTATATAAATTCAAAATTGTTGTATTGTCCTGTAAGTGATTAATCGTTGGACAAATATAGATTATTATTATTATTATTAAAGAAATAAAATTTGGCAGTCTTCTTTCTTTCAACCTATCTCTTTGCTGTGGGAGCGTTACACCCGCTTTTGAAAATAAATGCCCCGATAGTAATGATATTGCGACAACAGTCACATATTGTTGTGTTATTTTTGAAAGTGATGGGTGAGTTTCGCCATTTATCTTCCACCAATTCAAGGGATTTTCTTCAAGCTCCACAACAGGACTTCTTAGATACAAAGGCAATTCCGAGAGTTGGTCACTTTCTCCAATTTGCGAAAAGCTCTTTTCAACTAGCCGTTGGTGACTTGCCCATAAACTAAATGTATTATCATATAATCTAGACAGTCTAGACGCATAGTTACGATCCACAGATCGTGCCACAGCACGATACATACAACGCACATTTTTTTTTCTTTTTATTAATAAATGGCACTACACATATGATTAAAATATTAAAAAAGTTAGAACATCGCTGGACTAAATGTATAGAGCTACAAGGAGATTACGTCGAGAAATAAATTTACTAAAACTTACTTTAATTAAAGAGACCATAATTTCTGAACATCTTTTCTAATTAGCATTGGTAAATAACTTCAGCGCAACGAAATTCAAGAAAACCATCTGTACTATTTGATGTAAATTGTCCAAGATTTATGTATGTATGTCAATCATGTATTTATGTGCGATTGCAACATCCTCTTTTAGTGTATGTATCATGAAAACTTCAATATTTCGTTTTCATGCGAAATAGAATGTGAATGATTTTTAAATTTTATTATGTCAATGCTCCGCTCTCACCCTACAGATCGAGGTTCATATTCCAGTTTAGGTGGTTAATTCTTAACTTTGCTCGTATAGGAAGTAAAACTATTGACCCCCTATTGATGTGAAACATAAGAGATGTTGGAAGACCTACCGATTCAGCAAAATGTCAGCGAAGCTGATATATTTGAATGTTTCGTAACCAGAAGTTCTTTCCATTTAACAAGAAAACCAGTGCAATATCTGCATTAGCTGACAATTTAGTCAGTCAAGTAAATTGCAGAATGGGATATCAAAGCTACTATCACACAATCCTTGCATACCTATTTCCTTATGAAGAGACATCAGAGATCAGTTCAGTGGCATACATCTCGTTTAAAAGCGTTCTCATTGTTAATTACAGTTAATGAACAATGAGTTACTTACATACATCCACACAAAATTATAGTCAAAAATATGAAGCTAAAAGCTACTTACCAAGAACAATAAAATGAGCGCGCAAATACTACATGTAGGACGCAGTCTGAAAATAAAGACATATTTTAGATAACACATCATAGTTGTCTTTAAAAAACAACAGCAGGTAACTATTCGTTGTAACCTGTTCCAAATTATTAATTGATATTAATAACTTTGCGCGAAACAATAATGTATAACAATTTATTAAACATTTAGCAAATAGCTTGACAATAACAATTTTATACAGTGTGGTAACCACTTATGGAATAAAGTAATTTTGATGTTATTTTAGAGCTTTATGTGAAACGCTCAAAGAGATCAGTTTTTAATCTAGAACATTACGCCATCTAAACGAAGTTTGAAATATACAGGATAATTCATGTAAATGCAGTACAAGGTAGGAATTTCTTTTGATAGAACATCCTGTACATTTTTTTACTGATTTCAACGACAACACCTACGATCTAACTGGTTGATTACTTAATTACAGGAAATAAAACTATTAGAGAATGTTGAAATATTTTATTTAAACTGTTACTGTTTAATGTATTAAATGTTCGAAATGTTCTCCATTTACTTGTTGGCAATAACCTAATCTACAGTAAGACTGCTGTCTAACTTTCTCTAAAACTTGAGGTGAAATATTCCTTATTTTTCTTTGTATTCTTTCTTTAAAAGCATGCTACCTGGGTTTGTTGCGAGGTTTTATTTAGATAGTTTATCATAAATACGACATAATTGCCCCATCTTGCTGAAACCAAACATTTTCACTTAGGGGGGTCCGATCTATTACATTTGAATATAAATTTGCTGAATGGAAACAACTTCATCTCTAATGAGAATGAGACTTCAATATTTTTCCACTGTCAAATTCCCTTCAATCAAAATTAGACCAATTATATGGTTGGCAATGATACCTGCTCATACGAGGTGTGGCAATCAAATAACCGGACTGAGCTCGATGGACACGGTTGTAAGTCCTTACACTAACGTCGCGTCGGAAAAATGCAGTGTTCAGATCGAGTAACGAGTTAACCTCAAGTTTCTTGTGAAACACGAGGTTCTAACTACCCTTCGTGAACGAGTGAGAAGATGAAGACCCGATCTGTGGAAGGGCAAATCCTGGATGCTCCACCAAGACAATGCGCCAGCCCATTCTGCCTTATCTGTGAAGGCGTTCTTTGCGAAATTCGGCATCACCGTGTTGGACCACCCACCGTACTCACCCGACCTGGCCCCATGTAACTTTTTTTATTTCCTAAGGTAAAATCGGAGCTTCTGGAGACAAAATTTGACAGTGCGGAAGCGGTGAAAGCGAATGCGGTGGAGGTTCTCAACAAGCTGCCAGAAGCGGACTTCCAGCACTGCTTTCGACAGTGGACAATTCGTATGGAGCGTTGTAGGGATCTGCAGGGAGAGTACATTGAAGGGGATAAACTTTGTAATGTAATCGGTGATCAACAAAATGTTTTGTAGCACCAGTCCGGTTATTTAATTGCCACACCTCGTACGTTAACCCTTTGAAGATATTGTGTTTGCGTCGCACGCATTGAATAAGATTTACTTGTCCGTTCAACGTGAAAGTTGCTTCGTCGGAAAAAAGAATAGAATCAAGAGCTATCTCATTAATTTCTGTCCAGCTTAATCATTAAATTTTAGCAGAACTGTATTCTACGATCTAGATCGTCTTCTGTTAGTCCCCAGTTAAACATCATTCTATAGGAACGAAGTTTTTCTTTATGGAGACATTTCAAAGCAGTTGTATGGGTGACGTTATTTTCTCATGCAATTTGGCGTGTACCTGTTCTTGGATGTTCTTGAACGCTTAATAAAGTGTCTACTTTCACAACGTCTTCTACGAAGTGGGGTTTTCTTTTTAGCAGTTTAACATGTCCAAGTAGTCTGAACTGTGCATGAATTTTGAATATAGTTCCTTGCGAAATATTTGACAAATCAAGACACTTACGAATAAAGAAATCAGTAACTTCCTTTTGACTACTATACATATCTCCCTATCCGATCATTATCGAAATTTCTATTCGGTGAGTTTCTGTTAAGTATCGAATTGTTTAGTAAATACAAAATTAATTTTTACGACAATTTATTAAATGTTACTCTCACTGTAGGAAGAGCTACTGACTTTATTGGGTTAATTTTATTTCAGTGCAAAATGTCCTTGTGGAGACGTGGACGATAAACGTTTTAGTTCTCTAGAATTTCCGACTCTAACTACATTGCAAATATTCGAAATAATTATTTGCTCACTTAAGCCATATGTGTTAGAGGTCATTGAAATCAGCTCATTAAGGACACTTCAGAAATACAAAAGTATGCAGGGTGTTTCATTAAAAAAGACATCTATCTTGTACTGCACTTACATGAATCATCCTGTATATTTCAAATTTCGTTATCTTTTAGATTAAAAACTGACCTATTCGAGCGTTTTACATAAAACTTTAAAATAACGTTAAAATTAATTTTATTCCATAAATGGTTACCACACTTATAATACTTCAATACTTACAAACACCCAGCTGTAGCTCTTATAGCCAGTATTTATCCAATTTTTGCAATGTTTATTAAAATAAACTTCGATTTTTATTTATCGAGAAAACATTTGCGGATTAATCTGCATTTCATTACCTATTTTTTTATTTAAAAAAACAAAAATCGCTGATTTGTAAAGGCGGTCTCTAACTACTTACAGTGATATCTCGTAACTATGCAAAAATACGCCTCGATTATTTTCGAGTACTTTACAATCCTGGCAAATTTCATTAACATCGGTATTTAATGAGATGGCTTTGCTACTAACATTGTAGCATGTATTTCTACATGGAGAAGGTTGATGTATAGTAGAACCGTTATTTTTCTGGAGTAACCTAGGACAAAACTAAATTTGGATAACCGTTAACTTTGATAATAATCCAGATTCATGCAGTTTTGCTTACTTTGTAATATTGTAAATGCAGTAAATAAACTATTAATCCATGTGCGCTTCATTTGCGTCTTGCGACTAGCCGGATAATCAGAAATTCAACTATGCTCGGTTAAGTTACAAGGTAGGCGCCATAAATTCTCGGCCTGATATAAAAAAAAATAAACTTGGTAAAATATAACAATTTTTATTTTCTAATATAATCTCCCCTAACTTCAATACATTTATTACAACGATCAATTAATAATTCTATACCCATCTAAAATTTTTCCCTCAAAATGTTGTATTACAGCTGCTTGCAACACACTATCGTCCTTGAAATTACGTCCATTGATTCCTTTTTGGAAAGAGGATCACAATACAGAACCATTGTTTCATCTCCTGTGACAATGGACTCCAAATTCGCTTTCGGGTCGTCTCCACACGGAGAAAGCAAAGCAGAAAGAAAATGCAGTGTCCATCTTGCACTAATCTTATTCATACATACGCAAATGGTTATGGAGAATACGGCGAATACTTGTTTCAGAAATGTTAGACATTACTGCTAATTCCTTCACTTTCAAAGGGCGATCTGCTAATACTACTTCTTTAATAATTGAAATGTTTTCAGGCGTTGTCAATTCGATTGGCGCTCATCATCCTCAAGAGATCCTTGCCCCAAACGGAAACATTTTGCCTACTTTTTTACAGTGGAATATGAAGGAGATAAATCACCACAAATGCCGCACGCAGGGGTATTTGATACTAAAAGTTGGTTAAAACTAATTTTGCTACTTTATGTGTATAAAATCGTAAGCAAAGTTGTTTTTAGTGTGAGATGCACAACAGAGCGGAACCTTTATTAAAACAACAATTTGTCATACTGAAAAATTATTCAAATTCGTCACACGAGCTAGCCTCATAAGATTCATGTTCATGGACGGGTTCTTGTGTTGAGGTACTTCTAGATCGTAATAATAGAAGTTGGATCGTTTCGTTTTCCGAGCTCAACAGTAGTCAGTTTATAATATACTTCTCGGAAACATTTTTTGTGAAACCCTGGAAAGGAAAAAAATCGTGTTCACACGACCAACAAACGTCCGCATAATCATATCAGTTGCCGCTTCCTATGTTATTTCATTTTCCCCCTTTTTGCTTTTCCAAATAAACATTTTGAATAATTTTCTTAAACATTACATCAAACTCATAGTACATTTAACAAATTCCTTCAAACTTTTTTTTTATCGCATATTATTGACGATAACGTTTTTTTATTGTTTCTCAACGACTTTATCGACTATACCCTGATGATGACACTATGTCGAAATCGATAGCTAGCCTATAAAAAGGTGTACATGGTATTGAATTGAACTTTTTATATTCATCCATCGTATATTTCTCGAATTTATCCACATCAGTCTCATGTTCGCTTGATATGGTTCCAATATAATCTGCAATCTGTGAATTAATGTTTCGTTAATTCTAGTAATTTCGCTTGCCAAACTTAGGTCTTGAAACAACCGCCTAGCCGTATTACCATCATTGGTATTTTCGAATCCTGCGTTTGGAATATCTACCAAGATACCCATTTTCTCTCTAAATTTGCCACGACAAAGGCATAACATAGAACGTATTTTCATAACAGTCGTGTCTTGAAAATTCTTAGATGTACGAACAAGAAAGCCTAACGTTCGCAATGCTGATAAATAGAGTTCTTCTAGATGTTGGTTTATTTTACCTGCCATAAAAGGGATACCATACTATAGACGCGTACTCCAATTTGGCCACAACAAAGGCATAATATAGCACAGTATAGAATAGTTGAGTCGAACGTTACGCCAAGGTCTTTAATTGTGTGGGTTTTTACAAGAGCATGTCCATCCATTATATACACTGTAAGTGAAAGCGCAACTCTCCGGGTGTATGACACCGTAAAACACTCCTTAACATTCAGTAGTAGCCTATTTTCCTCACTCCAGGAGACAATTGTGTCGATATTTTTTTTGTAGGGTGTTAATGTCTTGAACGCTGGATATACGCGAGAACAGTTTGAGGCGATATTTTTTTTGTAAGGTGTTAATGTCTTGAACGCTGGATATACGCGAGAACAGTTTGAGGTCGTCTGCGTCGGCTAGACAGGGACATGTTAAAGATGAAAGCAAATCACTCGCGAACAGTATGAAAAAGAGGGTTCCCAAATTAGAGCATTGGAGCACCCCAGATGTAGAAATAAATTCGTATGATCTAAAACCATTACAAAATACAAAGCTTCTTCTGTCTTCCAGGTATGATGACATAAAAGTGACTGAATATGAAGAAAACCCAAAAGAAGATAATTTACTTAATAATATTTTATAGTCTACAGTGTCAAAAGCGCGGGAGAAAGATTTCTCCCGCGTAGATGGCATCTCCTGACCGCCATCGTCGACTATTTTGCTTTCTGACGATCACAAAATAAAAAGATTGGGCTGAGCTTTATCGACATTTCCTCTCTAAATTTTTCTTGAATTCTCTTTGTCTCTGCTACAATTTTTTCATCTTCTTTGCCACTTTATAGTTGGAATCTCATATTATAAGTGAAGGATGGATTCAAACAACCATGCTATTGCATGCAGAACGGACATTCCCAATTGTAGTGATCCTGGATAACAAAACAACTATTTTCTGAAAAAAATTAAACGAAAAAAAATGTTTTTTTTATTATTACAAATTATAGCTCATAACAGACCCAAAATGGTTCTTAAGTAATTATAACAAGTTAATAATAGAATACGTACCTTTACTATCAAGATCCATTTTTAAGCTTTTTTCAAAATCACAGTATCACTCACTTAAACGTTGACTGAAATTATATGTTTTCCAAAGCGACTAGAACAACAACGTACAAAGTAAATGACGATCAAATTCTGACTGACGCTGTTGATCAATCGCGTAAAATGGTGTGTCAAAATGACTGCCGTTTGACGCGCCAACTATCGTATTATTCACCGAAATCATTCAAATTGTTCGGTTGTGTATTCAAGAAATCGGAGTTTTGACCGACTTTTAGTATCAAATACCCCTATGTGTGCCGTTTAAACGTTGTTTAATGTGATTAGGCGTATGCCTTTTTGTTTATTAATTTAATTACCGCGCGGTACTAAATTTTCGCTACGTGACACATTTTCATGTACTAATCGCGTTGTCTGGCTGGCTACCAAAAACTACTACTACTTTTCAAGCCGTAATATATATATAGTGTAGGCCTCGCACACTCGCAACTATGATGCAACGGAGTTTGAACACATGGCATATTTTCGATGAGCTTTTGCAGTTAGCAGATAAAGTACGTTAGGAATTTCATAAATTTCCTATTACAATGCCGATGACAATGTTTTAGATCATCATTCCCACAAGTTCAGTACAGATGGATGGCGCTTTCGCTGACGATCGATACTGTTGAACGGTAGGCACGATCGCGTCATTCACCATCAGGTTCGTGAAGTTTACGGTGGTAATGCTATGAACGACAGTAAAGTTCGAAAGTGGGTAAGAATGTTCAAGGACGGGGGGGTTAATGTGCATGACGAGCCACGCCCTAGCCGGCCTTCTGATTTCTGAAGATTTGGTTCGTAATGTGGACAACAAAATTTGAGAGGACGGACGATTCACTATTTCAAAGTTATCAATTGAATTTCCACAGGTTTCAAAGTCAGCTTTGTACACCGTTTCGCAGAAACTGAATTATCGAAAATTGTGTCCTCAGTGGGTTCCAAGACTGCTTTAATAATAATAATAATATATTTATTATCCAACAGAAGAATTCCAATAAGGACAAAAGTAGCTTATACATACGAAAATGTAGGTAAATTTAACAAAATATTGCATATACATATAGAAAAATTGAGGAAAATTACGTAGCATATTTAGTTCCAACAAAAACGTCACTGTAAATGGCGTCAGCATTTCTACTCATATGGTGCAGATGCGCACATAGTAGCAGATTAGTTCTCGGCGTCGGTCAATGGAATGTTGCTGCAGTTCGTGATATCAGACGAAGTACATGGAAATTCACTCTGCACAGAAGATCAGGACAATCTATGTCATTGTTTAAAAGTGTAGACAGAAATCTTGCACTATGAAACACCCTTCTTTGGTTTAAAGATTGGAATTGGTTGTCAGTCAGCAGATTCGCGTAATGTGTGTGAGCTTCAGGATAGACGCCGGTAGATTTGAAGGTAAGAAATTCCAAGAATCGTTTTTGTAGGCCTTCAAGTAAATTATTTTACCTGCTATAAAAGGGATACCATACTATAGACGCGTACTCCAATTTGGCCACAACAAAGGCATAATATAGTACAGTATAGAATAGTTGAGTCGAACGTTACGCCAAGATCTTTAATTGTGTAGGTTCTTTCAACAGTATGTGCACCCATTATATACACTGTAAGTGAAAGCCCAACTCTCCGGGTGTATGACATCGTGAAACACTCCTTAAGATTCAGTAGTAGCCTATTTTCCTTACTCCAGGAGATAATTGTGTCGATATTTTTTTTGTATGGTGCTAATGTCTTGAACACTGGACATACGCGAGAATAGTTTGAGGCCGTCTGCGTAGGCTAGACACCAAATTAGAGCTTTGGAGCACCCCAGAAATAAATTCGTATGATCTAAAACCATTATAAAAGACAAAGCTTCTTCTGTCTTCCGGGTATGACGACAAAAAAGTGACTGAATATGGGGAAAACCCAAAAGCGCGGAGAAAATCTGCGTAGATGGCATCTACCTGACCTCCATTGTCGAATATTTCGCTTTCTGACGATCACAAAACAAAAAGATTGAGCTGTGCTTTATCGTTTTTGACTCGATACAATGAGGAAGGAGATGAATTTTTGGACCATATCGTTACAGGATATGAGACTTGGGTGTCTCACATGACTCCTGAGTCAAAGCAACAATCAATAGAATGGCGACACACATCTTCGCCAACCAATGTGAAAGCCAAACAGACAATTTCAGTGACCTTACAGTCCAGACCTTGCACCTAGTGATTTTCACTTGTTCACAGGAGTTCGTTGGTGGTCAACAGTTCAACGACGACGAAGATGTGAAAACGGCAGTCATGGATTGGGCTTCTTCACGGGCGGCAGATTTCTTTGACGTCGGAATTAAAAAACTTCTTGAGCGGTATGACAAATGTTTAAACAAATATGGAAATTATGTAGAAAATTACATAAAAATATGTAGAATATGGAAAAAAATATATTTTAGTGACGTTTAGACTTTTCTTGTTGTAAAACGCTATAAACGTTGTAAAACTATATGTTGTAAAAGGATTATGGAACTAGTATAAGTGAAAGTCAAATATCATCACCACGAAAACGAACAATCTTAAGTTTGGCACATATGTCTGTGCTTGAAAAACAAAAAAGAAGGTTACTCGTATTGTGAATAGAGACAGCAGCAGTTATAAGTTAGTACATAAACAATTATCGTTACCTGTTATGTGTTGAAAGACAAATTACTCTAGGTGTAGTAGTAATCAACAGTGCATCGTAGTAAGGAGAAAGAAGTTACATCACATAGACAAAGCACAGGACGGCAATCTTTTACAGCTACTTTCGATGTAACTATAAAAATTCTGTGAGATAAATAATTCACAGTTTCTTTCATAAAGATGAGCTCCCTACATTAAATAAAGTACTGAATCCAATCAAACAACGTGAAGATTTACCAAGGATGAGCCGTTCTACACTATACAAATTCATGAAACAGATTACCTTCAAGTAGGTGAATGGCAATCATATACGTGTAGCATTTTTGGTATCTATTACCATTATAATATAGCACACAAAAGAGATCAAAAACTGCCCTTATAGAATGTGAAGATATAATTAGGCAGAGACGAAGGTATTTAACTGCAATAACAAAGCATGGAAGAGAAAATTACAGTATACCACTGTTACACAAGCAAGACAAAATATTACTGCTACCAATTGGAACAAATGTGTTGAACATGTTGTTAAGAAGAACAAAAGAATGTGTGAATTAGATGGTCAAATTGGTGAAGTTATTGTTGTATCATCAATAAAAACATGTAAATGAAGAATTTTAATTTAATCAATTGGAATTATTATGTCACATATACATACCATATCGCATATTCTGTGTTTGGACTGAAATAAAATTTAATAAGCACGGTTTCTTGTAACAATCTATATATTACAACACTTAATTGCATTACTCGAAACAATACAAGTAATTTCCTCTATTAACTCGCAAAATAAATAATTACGATAATTTTTTTTTATAAATTTTAATTACTTATATTTTCATTTGTGTATTAAAATCATTGCATTTTCAAAATTTCTCTCTTAAAATTAGTTAACCCTGTGTAAATCTGGCAAATACATCTATATGTAATAATTTGAAATATTCCCAAAAATGATCACAGAGAAAATTATATTATTGAGAATGTTTGATGCGAGATATTCAATATCCCTTTAACTAGACCTTCTTTTCCATGTATTCCTACAAAAGAAGGGTACTTGCAATCTTTAAGAAACTCATCAACTGGCAATATGGCGGTGTTCCACCTCACAGCTCGCGCATAAAGGAATTAAAGAGTTAATTAAATGGTACGCACATTCTCCAGATATGTCACCTTTGAATTTTTTCTGAGGGGACATTTAAAGCAGCTTGTTTATGCTGCAAGATCGATTTATGTTTTGCGTTGAGCATATCAAGATATAATTCCCGGCACAGTAGAAAGAAATGAATAAAATATCCGATTGAAAAGTATACATTTTTCTTACTTCTCGAAATAGGATAAATGTTATCATTTACAAAGGAATAATTAATTTTTTTCTGTGATAATTTTTGGAAGTATTTCAAATCATTATATATAGGGGTTTTTAATAGTGCGCTATCGAAGAAATGGGGGACAACATTTTAAAAAGTAGTAAGGATGGCAGAGGGGTAGTAAGTTATTAATACGAAGAGTGTTATAACATTGTCTAATAATGTCTGTAACGTCAATAATGTCTCAATTTCATTGAACCTTAACAACTCCATCAGTTATCAGTAAATACTTGGAGAAAGCCCTGTATGTTTTCTAGAAGAGACTCTCATTTTATTGTCCTACAATTATATAGAATACACATATGCATAGGCAGACTAGCAGCAACGATTCTTAATAAATAATCTTACACAGGTCAAGTTTTCTTGTAAAATCCAATAATACACAAAAATATGGGAAACGATATTTTCCCACATACCATTATTGTGTATTAATCTTTTAGCACGAAATCAAAAGTTTGCACAGCTGAATCTGTAGAAACTAGGTCGGCTCTAACCACTCTAGGCAAAAAAGAGTATATTCAATAAAGGCTGCCTCCAAAAAAAAGCAAAACAACAGGGTGAAGTCGATCACATGGTCTTCATCGAATTTTGTCGTTACCTCCGATATATAACAAGACCTAAGCGCTTTGACGTCAGCAGGCTGTGACGTATATTATCTTAGGTGAACGATCAGCCATAAACGCGTTTATACGTTCTGACCGTCTTTGCGTTTTGAATTGGTTTAACCAAATTATATTGGTTTTATTTAAAAAATACTATGTAGTGATATTTCCGTACTTTGTTGGTGATACCTGTAATGTTTTTCTAGTGGTATATAGGCGATAAAACCTTTTCTGAAACGATAAAAATGAGGTAACCTAAAACTGTGGCGTCGACTGTTTTGTATGTTTTGTTTGTGAGTTGCACTTTGTAAAAGAAGATATTTATTTTTCAACTACTACATATTCAAAGACCGGTGAAACTATAACTGTAAGTTTAAAAAATCCTTTCTTGCTCCATAGTTCTGTTTTGCTCGTTTTTTCTGAGGTTGTACACAGGTTCGTATACTTTATTAGCTTATATTTCTCAAAGCTTTATTTCATAGAAGCTATTCTTTCGTCGATTTATCCATTAGCCAATAATAGTCAAATCAGTCTCAAATAATTCCACTTTTTAACTACATACAAAATGGAATCCACAATTAAACATAGACCCTTGCAAATGTGGATTTAAAATAGTATGTTCATACACTTATTACTTTACGTGATATTTCTAATTATTTCCTATTCATTGTTAGTCATACTCGCTTTTTCTGCAGCAAAGTGATAGGACTTACATCTTTTAACATTGTTATATAATTTTCGGAGATCAAATTTTGGAGAAATATGTTTCGCATTTCGGTACTTTGGTAGAAAGTAACTTCTCAATATCTTAAACAGTAGGTATCTTACACATGGAAATTTTGTTTATTGAACTGTCTATATCCAGCCTCATTGTATATCTTACAACTTAGAACTGAAAGATGTACTTAAGCAAGCCTCCAACAAGGCTTAATTTTTTAATCTTCCTTTATTTAGAGAAAATTTTCATTTTATTGCGTTAGTATCATGTCATAACATCTTGTCCAGAGAAGATCAGACATTACAACATACGGGTTTTATTATGCAGAATGCTTATTGCTCTGAATTTATTTTTAGTTCTTAGAAAACAGTTAGTGGTTGGCTAGGGTACCAAATATTTACCAATAAGGTGCCAAATATGTTAGAAAGGTAGAAAACTTAATGCATGTAATTTCTAATGCAATATTAAAAATGTATAATATGTTTATGTACAAAATGAAGTTGGAATATAACATTTATTGTTTAAGTATTTTTGTTTTTATCCCACGCTTTGTATAATAATAATAATTGGTAGTACACCCCAAAAAATATTTTTAAAAATGCAAGAAAATGTACAGTATTGGTTATTTATTATTTCTATGACTAATAAGATTACTATATCACAAACAATAACGATAACAACACTTACATTGGAATATACTGGATCCGTTAATCTACACTTCAGATCCATGGTTCTATTGAAGTTTTATGTGTTTCATATATAAAGAAACAGAAAGTTTAAAAATAACATAATAATGGACTCATTCCCTCACAACTGTTTTCATTATAGCTTTGAGGTGCCATTATTCTCAGTGCCATACTAATTATCTTAGGATAAGAAAATAGCTGTCCCAATAGGAACAACTTTATTCTATTTAATGTCCAAATACCTATTAGGTCATTTGACATCTGCAGCTTAAAAAACGTATTCTCCTAAGGTATGGCTTATCTTGTTTCTCATTTCCACTTCAATTGTTTTCCCTTCAAGTTCATACACCAGTTCATCTATTCCTACACGATTTCAAGATGTTGGGTGTTAAAGGATAGTATCCTTGATTGTGTTTTGACATAGCTTCATTTGAGCAGTAGGAAAAATATGCTAATACTAATGCTAAAATACAAATTACTCTCAGATTAGATATGATGTAATAAGTTGCTTCGACGTAATAGAATTATTATAAACTTATTGTTAGTTCAATTTCAATAATTACCTTTATTCATCAACGTAGCTTGCGATGTTAGATACATTCTATTGTTAGAAGCTTTTTATATTTATTAATCAAGAATGTTTCCATTACAGTAGACCTTAGTTTTGCGTCGATTCCTTTTGTCGTTTCGCTATTATGCCACCATCGCTTTATCTGTTGCTCTGGGATCACGATTCCCATTTTAGTTGCGAAATTTAGATAAAATTTTGAATATAAATTAAAACTTTTAGTCATATATTTAATAGTTTAAGTATTTCTTCTCGCAAGGAACGTATCTTCTCTTCTTTGAATACACCTGTTCTTATGTAATTCTTTCTGCGTCGTTTCAATCTTCGTCGTTTTTGCAGAGCATATCTACGTTGCAAAACGAAACCACAAAATATATCTTAAAAAACATTATTTATGTTTGGTTTTAAAAATCGATCAAACAAAATGGTCCTACTGACAGCTTCTTGTCAGTGAATAACCAACAATGTGGTTGTATTAACAAATCTAAATCAAGTTTTCTCTCAAAAATAGTTTCAATGAACTGATAAAAATAAATTCAAACAATTTTTTTACAGTATCGACGAAAATAATACATAGTGCAATTAATAACAATTTAATAACAAATTTAGTGCTAAATATTCTTTATTTTATATTTTGACTGCTTGTTAATGTAAATTTATTCGAAAAAATATGTCATCCCTTTTAATACTTACAATATTATTAATTGTCAAAATGACAACTCGGTCTTGTCAAGCAAATTGACGTATTCTCCAATGTCCTCGAAACAATGAAAACATAGTAAGTACGTAAATAACTACGACACTGGAGCAACTTTATCGACATTCTACGTAAAACTAACGATATTCTGTAATCAACGACAGTAAGATATTACCTTGAACAACGTTGTGAATCGAATAAAAACAAAACTGATAAACAAAAACGTCAGACACCGCCACTGCTTTCCATGTACTGTGGGGTCACGAATATCTACGACATGGCATCAGCGTACGCTTGCGCGATAATCTGGAATCTAACCGCGATGTCTATGCCCTTACCTGGTTTTCAATCCAATTTGAGTTAGCGAGATTCTGAATTTGATCATTTGTAATATGTGAACTACTTTGGCATATACATATTACCTACTTTCTAGTATAACCTAGCTTCAATATTATCTCTCAAAACACCGTGCTCATTAATACAACAACATTTCTAGAAAAAGATGCAATTTCCGAAAGGGCAGTTTCATTTCGAGTTACAAAATTTTTCAAAAATCAAATAAAACGTGAAAGTAACTACAAATCTTGAAGTTTTGAAAATTAAAGTGAACAACAGAAAGTATCTATGTACGTGTCTTTGAAGCGTTGATTATCAATTAAAATAAGCGACTATTTAACACTGCAAGTTCACAAAAATGAAAAACATTGACAATTTTCGAAAATATAATAGTATTTTGAGAAAGAACAACAGGGAACAAGGAACTCATTGCCAGTCAATAGTAACCCAAATGGGGCCCCCGGAGAGAAGTCATGCGCAATAATGGAGATATCTAACTAAAATACGTCATTTTTTCTAAATGAACGAGAAATTAGCTATATGCGTGTGTAATTTATCTTATTTCATCTTTTGTATTGGTATATCCCCATTGCGTTTTTGGAAAAATACACATTGGCATAGAGCAAAGTGAAAACAACTGCATGCAAAAAGAGAATACGTAACAAAACAGTAAATTAATTATTAAATAATACATATTGTATTATGAAATTCTTATTCTGTACGTTTGTTTAAGTTCACATTTTGCTATATAGTTAATGCCAGGCTAATTCCGTAGGTTTCTTAATTTAAATTTTCTGCTTTTCTTCAAAATTGCTCAAAAAACTACGCATTTGTCAATTAGGGATGGGATTATGACAATAGAAATCGTATTATAGACAAGCGTACGAACAGCAACGAACGTGCACGGAGAGCAACGAGACTCTCTGGAATATTCCACTACTGAGGCGTCTAAATAAAATGTACAGCATTCAACAGAAATCATACGCGTGCATCGAGAAAATAAAAAGTAAACGTTCTGAATGAGCTGTTCAAATTATAGCTACGGAATTCTGTGCACAGTCGTCAGCATTTCTTCGATTAATTTTCGATCTGAACTGCACCGCACTTATTTCTATATTAATATGTCCTTGAACCCAAAGGAGACAAATCCATTTCGATATTTATAAAACATGGTTCTATGTACTATGTTAATCGTGAAAAATAAAGACTAATTTTGTACTAATTTTTAAGTCCAAGTAACTACCAAAATTGTATACTTAAATAAGCATCTTTGTGTTAATAATTTATTTTAAGGCAACATGTCGGTAAGCTCGTAAAATGTTTGTCAAACTATCGTTGATATTAAATTTTAACAATAGGTTTGTTTTTCTTCTACATTTGAACCAATTCTGTACCGTTCAAAATGGTTCACAAATGCAAATCATGGTACAGTTGTGTATGATATTAAAGTTTGTATTACAAGGCCGACTGGTTTGAGCGGTTGTGAATCGGTTCAACCGTAAAAGAAAAACAATCCTATAACCTGGTTAAAATAGAACAGAGGTGATTCTTTAAACATACATAAGAATAATCTGCATGAATTAAATAACTAAAAATCGCAAAGCAAGTTTTATAATAAATAACTTTTGTCGAAAAATAAAAAGAAAAGAAATAAAAAACGACAAATTATATAATTTAATCTATTACATTGCATCAGTTTTGAAGTATATGTCAAAAAGATGCCATGTTGTCAAAGCGCGCATTCAAAAGTTACCAATGTACTTGTTAACAAAAGTGATCAACGTCATCCAAAATTACCCCCACCATGGTACCGTACACGCATCAAGGTTATGTTCACGAACGGAATGCTGCAATAGTCTCGACAAGCTTCGAATAAAATTTCCCGCGAATATTATCGTATATACAGGTCACTCACATTAATAGCACTTACCTGAACGTGGAGAATTATTCGTCGACCCCCGTATTTGCGAGTTCTTACAAAAATGTACGACAAACGTACAAAATTCGCTGACCTCCGTCAGTCTTTCAACATTTACTAGGGTAAACAGAAAGCGCTTGGCAATATGGCGTTCGAAAGACGCACGCGCAACGAGACGAGTGCACGGCGGCCAAGAGGGGGACTCGGAATCTATAAATTCGAAAATGCTAACATAAGCGATAAAAATAAACCGTGAATCATCGAACGTTTCGGATTTCGTGCTTCGATCGATCATCAAGAGCACGCTTTCAAAATTCGAATCGAAAATCGGAAAGCAATCAAAAACTCAAAATTGATCAGCAACATAAGATTTGCTAAAATATTCATTGGAAGTTACTACGAATCCATCCAGATCAAAATCTATCATTCCCATTATCTACGAAGCTATATTTAGATACCGTAATATCTAAATTATTATTTGACTAATAACAAATAGTACACGAAGTAATCTTTTTTTTCATTTCGAAAAATGTATGCCAATTTCAATCATTTTTATAAAAAAAAGAACTTATTATTTATGATAAAGTTACGTCAGTACCATTAACGGATGATATTACGTAGTGAACGATATTGTCTAAGGTAATTTGCTTACGAACTAACATCAACATGTCATTTTAGTGATAGTCGAAATGTTAGTCGAACGGAAAAATGAAACATTTACTGTCTTCGCATAAACTAGGGCGCGGTCTATTCGTACAATTGTATACGTCTCAAACTTCGAATACATTTTTAAGGCAGTCACGATGCGAAGTACATACAAGTGAAATGCCGATGCGTCACGGCCAAGTGGAAACAACTGCGCATGACGATCATGACCGCCTTGGCGTCGCCCAGTTAGTAGCTGTTAGCACAAACGTCGAAAAAATATTCATATTTATAACCAAGTATCGTTAGCATCCAAAACTGCAAACATACTTAATATGAGATTGCTATCTTAGTATCCATTGTACCCATTCTTAGTACCCATTGTAATAGGTAGAAAATATTCAATTTTTGAACGAAAACATCTCATTGCTCGACATTGACCGTTGTACAAATTTGACATTTTTTCGTGGTTAAAATACCCTAAATTTATGGGCCAACTGCTAAATAACTTCTAACGTTATCAAACATCAGAAAAGTGAATAACAACTCAAGTATAACAAAATCAATACATATGAAGCTATACGTTAAGTTCAAATTAGGCCAAAAAATACAAATCTTTGAAACCAGCATACATATGATAATAATGATATGTATCAAAGAAAATCCGTACGTACTAGACATATGATGGTCATATGGACAATTATATTCATTGCAAATTTTAATCCAGAATTTTTTTTCAGCATTTAAGTTACGTATAATCATTCTGAAACAAAATATTTAAAAAAACTCACTAAAAGTTCTCACTTGGAATAATCTAATAACAACAGTCCTAACTAAAATTATTCCAGCTTGGGCCTCCGGTATAATGTTTATTATATTACTAATTTAAAGCTTCAGAACTTCGGAGTAAAAATTTAATTCATACAACCAACGTATAAAAAAAAAATTATTTAACGCTTTCAAAATACATTCAGAATACATCTCGGTGGAACCTTGAAATTAATTTCATTAGCAACCTCAAGTAGTCCCTAACACAGCACGTGTTGTAACTGGCCCGAATACAACGCATCACCAAACGCGACAACCTACCCAAGAACAACCGCAGCGTATGGTATTTCAATCTAGGATCTTCCTTTGGCTTGTAACTGCCCGAGATTAAAGCGTATAAATCGACTAAGAATGCATATATTTCAAGTATTATTAGGAAAGGAAACAAGCCATACCCAAGTATTAAAAAAACATAATACATGCCCCCATATGATCAATATTTTTAATTACAAAAAGAAATGTTCCAGACATCACTTTCATGAAGTAGTTATACATACGTACAAGCTTTGATATTCGTTCATCGCTTGTTGTCGCACTAGCATCGACCATATCGCAACGTACCACGCGCAAAAATGCGCATATTCGATTCCATACGTCTCCGCGTTCTAGTTTAGCCCGTCGTTGTTAACAATGTGCTATGGGTTCTATACAATGTACATATGTTTACGATTTTATAAAAAAAAAACTGAGTGTTATCAATCCTTTCTAATAGTAATTTAACAAAAAAGTTTAAAACGAACGCAAGCGATTAGTCAAGTTAGAGCATTCTGCGGAGTTCTGTTCAAGCACAAAAACCACTACCAACCATTTCATTACGAATATATTGAGATGTGCACTCGATTGGGGGTAATCGCTGGGAAACAAAAATATACCAAAACAGGTAATCATCGTAAGTTCAATTTTATGGAGACACGTACGCAATTTTTATCTTTTTAATTTTTTATATATTTATATTTGTAGTATTGTATGGGATAAAGAAGATGCTTCCGGTAAGTTTCATTTTCTTTTATTAGAAAATTCTGAAATTCAGGAAAATTGTTCTTTTTCTTTCACCCGGCGTAAATTGTATTAAAATATTACAGTAGTAATAATCTGTATGAATTATTTAGAATTAAGTTATATGTAATAAACGTCGTATCTAAACCTACATATTTTTGTTTTCTTTATAAGAATTGGGGCAGGGTCGAATTTGACCCTGCCATACTTTAAAACTTAAACGTTATGATTAAAGCCCGGACTTATGGTACTATAAAATTATAGAAATATACGGCAAAAGGGCAATAAAAAAGACAAAAAAGGGCGCAAAAAATAGGCATTTATCAGTTATTTATTATTTATTACACTTATTACTTAGAGGTGGCCACGCGCGCCAACGGGCAGCGGCGTTGTTTCGATTAGGCCTCGGGTTCCGCTAGAGCTATTGTGTGTAGATGCTTGCTGTCGTAAATACTTTCGCGTAGTTGTTAAATAAAAATAAAATAATGCGTGCTCAAACACTTACCATCTTAAGAGTCTTCCGTGAAGTCGCAAAGTGAATAATGTCTGTTAAATATCTGCAACATTAGATATGTTTCAACAGTTGTTTGGACAGACCGAGTGCGGCGCGAGGAAAAAATGTGTTTTTATGCAGAGAACGAACGTTCTACATCTACTGACATTATATTTGCGTAATTAAGCTATTCTTTGAAACAACTTAACGGTTCTGTTGACGCACCTTCACAAATGTGTCTTAATGTGCCAAAATCAGAATCTTTCTCTAAAACACTTTCAAATTTTTCTAGAACACAAACATTTTTTGCGTCTTCTATCGCGCATAGCTGTGCGTGAACATGTTGCATTATTTGCACAGATTCCACTAACGACACTAAAGGATCTTGTAACTTTTCTATTGCCTCCGCTAGTCCGAAGTAATTGTGAATAATTTTTAAAACCGTTTTAACCCGACTATCTTGAAATTTCGACTGGCTTTTCTTGATAACGGCAGCTTCCTTTGGATCGAATTGTAAAACCATGTTCTTAAAACTCTCATAATATTTATGACAATAATTTATCTCATATTATTTATGATAATAAAACGCAGCATTTAACCAAGTTCAGCACATTGCTGTATTCGTCTGGAAGCTAATAGAATTGAAGGTGACGGTTGATACGGTTACATTTGCGTGCCATTATACTAACGACCGAATGTTTTTTACGATCTGTCGTTTCGTCCACACATAACCACATTTTTTTTCATTCAACTCCGATTTAGTTCTTTTTTCAACATATTCACGAGCAGATGGCACTATCCTTCGTAACGATGTCCGACTTGATAATTTGGTTATTCCAAAACAAGACAAACGCTTCCTTGTCTAGTAAATTAAACGGTATATTACACACAATAAAAGTAACACATAAATTAATAAATTTGTCATAGCCTCGTGTGCAAGTTTTTTTTGAAGCATGCCATTCACGGTTTACGTGCCGTAGACAGTCCCTTTTGGACCAACTCATCAACGGAACATTACATACTACACATTCAATTTTAGCGCCATCATACGTTAAGTCCGGAATTTCGGCTAAAAATTCTCTAACTTGGTCCGCCTTGGGTCGTTTGCGCGACGTATACAATATTTCTAAACAACACATACCGCGCTAATGGAAGGTCGAAGCTACACTGAGGCTTGTATGTAACCGTATAAGAACGTGGTTTTACAATTCGATCCAAAGGAAGCTGCCGCTATCAAGAAAAGGAAGTCTAAATTTCAAGATAGTCGAGTTAAAACGGATTTAAAAATTATTCACAATTACTTCGGACTAGCGGAGGCAATAGAAAAGTTACAAGATCCTTCGGTGTCGTTAGTGGAATCTGTGCAAATAGCGCAACATGTTCACGCACAGCTATGCGCGATAGAAGACGCAAAAAATGTTTGTGTTCTAGAAAAATTTGAAAGTGTTTTAGAGAAAGATTCTGATTTTGGCACATTAAGACACATTTGTGAAGGTGCGTCAACAGAACCGTTAAGTTGCTTCAAAGAATATTTTAATTACGCAAATATAACGTCACTAGATGTAGAACGTTCGTTCTCTGCATATAAACACATTTTTCCCTCGCGCCGCACTCGGTCTGTCGAAACAACTGTTGAAACATATCTAATGTTGCAAATATTTAACAGACATTATTCACTTTGCGATTTCACGGAGGACTCTTAAAATGGTAAGTGTTTGAGCACGCATTATTTTATTTTTATTTAACAACTACTCGAAAGTATTTACGACAGCAAACACCTACACACAATAGCTCTAGTGGAACCCGAGGCCTAATCGAAACAACGCTGCTGCCCGTTGGCGCGCGTGGCCAACTCTACTTATTACAGTTATTAGTTATTAGGTTATTAGTAACCTGGGCAAATATGCGGTAACAGGCAGAGGCGTGGCGAGCGCATAAAAGTTTACACATAAAATAGAAGGTAAGAAATAAATTATAAAACGTGCTGAAACACTTACCGTTTTAAAAGTCTTCCGTGAAATCACAAACTGGGTAACATCTGTTAAACATTTGAATCATTAGATATGTTTCCACAGCTGTTTCAGTCAAGTGAGTACGACGTGCGGAATAAATGTTTTTTAATGCCGAAAACGACCGTTCGACATCTAGCGATCTTATATTTGCATATTTAAAATAATCTTTGAAACAACTTAATGCATCTTCACGCGCACCTTCAAAAATTTGTCTTAATATAAGAAAATCGGAGTCTTTCTCTAAAACACTCAAATTTTCGTATTACACACCAATTTGTTTCGCCTTCTACAGCGCATAACAATGCGTAAACATCATTCACAATTTGAACAGAATCCACTAGCGACATCGAAACATTTTGTAATTTTTCTATTCCCTCCGCTAGTCCGAAGTAATTGTTGTGAATAGTTTGTAAATCTCTTTTAACCTGACTATCTTGAAATATTTTCTGGCTTTTCTTGGTTGCTGCAGCTTCTGTCGGATTAAATTTTAAAACTACCTTCTTTATTTGATCAAAATATTTGTTGTAGTAAAACGCAGCCTGCAACCATGTTCTCCAACGTGTAACAATCGGCTGTGGTGGTTCAGGTAAATCAGGACACAGTTTGTGAAATAGTCGGGTACGTTTCGGGGACTTTAGAAACACTGCCTTTGTACCAGCAATCAATGCAATTACTAGTGGAAAACATGTAGGAATCGTTTGTGCCGCAAGATTTAGAATATGGATTTTACACGTTACATGTAAGAAGTTGCTACTGTGTTCTTTAAGAGATCGGCCCAAAGAACGCATGTTTGCGGCACCATCACTCATAAACATTAAAAGTTGCTTAGTTGAAACTTCAAATTTGTTCAATGAGTTCAACACCACCTTTAAAATCTCATCGGCAGTACAATTTATAACTCTTTTGGAAGCAAGTAAGAAAGAGGATGACGGTCGATGTAGTTCCATTGTACGTACCACTACATTAACCACAGAATGTTTTTGACGATCTGTTGTTTCGTCCACACACAACCACAGTCTTTTATCTTTCAATTCCGTTTTCATTATTTTTTCTATATGTTCACGAGCAAATGGCACTACATTTCGTATCGATGTCCGACTAGGTAATTTACAGTCCGCATATTTATTCCAGAAGGAGACAAATGCTTCTTTGTCTAGTAAACGAAACGATAGATTACATAAAATAAGAGTAACACAAATCAAATTTTTCTTGGTCTCGTATGCCAGTTTTTGCAGAAGAATGCTGTTTGCTTTCGATGTGATGTTGACAATGGCTTCTGGACCAACACATTAAAGGGATTTTACAAACTAGACATTGAATTTTAGCGCCATCAAAAATAAAGTCCGGCATGTCCACTATAAAGTTTTTAACTGTGTCTGCTAGTGGTCGTTTTCGCGACGTACCTAACTGCAACATTTTTAAAGCAAACATAAGCGTACAATTACGAAATAAGTTACGACAGCCTACATATACACGGAACTACTCGCATACAGCATCGATTTAGTACTGACGCTGTGAACGCGTGAAACAAATAATCGCCGACTCCGCACCACATATCTACTACACTGACTGTTACCGCTGTTTGTCCAGACTACTTATTACAGTTATTAGTTATTAGGTTATTAGTTATTACATTACATTATATTACAAGAAAGGGTTATTGATTTACCATTATTATTAACAATTTTTTTAAGTTTTCAAATTTTATACTCTATCTTCTATCAGATAAAACATGCTTATATATCGAAAACGATCTTTCGACAACAGACGTCATAGGTGCATACTTAAAACAAGAAATTTGATTTGGATTCATAAAAGTAATATTAACTGTATCTCCTGATAACGCTAAACGAGTTTCGCGCAATTAACGTAAACCGCTACTACTCTGTATCACTTTCTCACACTTTTCTTTGATGAAGTCCCCTTTTAAGCCCGGTGCCTGTTTAATTGTCTGCACGACGTCATCCAGAATGTGAAATTGGTCCACTAGTGTTAAATTTTTCTCTTCTAGGGATTTAATGACATCTGACAATGAGCTAATATGGGCCTTTATATATGCCAAGTGAGAGCGAATAGTTTTTTTAGCTAAAATCTTTTGGCAAATTTGAACTTATGCTGTGTCATCTTCGAGACCGTTTATTGGAATATCTCGTGCAATTTCTTTAAAATATCGAAGTCGCGATGGAACCTTAAGAAAAACCTTTTTTATATTTGAAATCAAAAGATCGACGTCATGAAATAAAATGCGCGTTTCTTCGGCGATTCTGCGGAATGCGTGAGCAATGGATGTGACGTGTATCATTTTGGGAAATATTATTTGGAGGACTTTATCAGCAGCCTCCATATAAGGAGCAGCATCAGTAGCGAACAGTAAAACTCTTTCGTGTTTTACTCCACCAGGCCACAGCAAGGATAGTGCGTTTATAAATAATTGTGCTATTGTAGAATTGTTAGTAGATTCGAGTACTTCACTAGTTAGTAAATAAACTTTCGATTTTCGTAATGGTTCCAAAGTTCCAACTATTACGTTAGCAACGTATCGGCTAAGTGTATCTGTTGTCTCGTCAATTCAAACATAAATATTTTCCTCGTGTATTTCTTTCCTTATTCGGTTCATTATCTCCGTATAAACGGAGGAAGGAATGCGCTCTTTAGTATATTTTTCAAGGAATGTATTAAGCGTTGGGTTTTCCAGTTTCCATAGTAGAATATCAGCATCTATAAATGCCTTACATAAATCAAAGGAAAATTGGGACTGCCGTTGCGAAATTACACCAAATTTTTGTAGTAGACACGTTTTCTTACCGTCGGGAACTTTCTTAGCGCCAGTTTTGTGCTTTATTGTCACAAAATGTTGCGTTACAAAGTACTTTTTTTCATAATTCACTTTTGTATTACACACATTGCAAAATAATACGGTACCATCGGTACCAAAAATGTCTACCGAATTCGCGAATAAGTTTATTTAATTTTGTTTGACTAGAAGCACGTTCTTTCGGCATATTTGCGTTGTTATGCGATGATATACAAATGACGACTGTACCATATTGAATAAAATTTATTGTATACCTATAATGCTAAATAGAATTGGGAAGAATTGTCGAGAATTATTATTTATTTAATATTTTTTAGAAAAACTAATAAACACAAGCAAAATGACCGTTATTCTATTTAATGTTGCTTAGAATTATAATTTGTAGTTCTAAATAACATTGAATAGAATAACGGTAATTGTGGGATTATGTATTTAATATTTCTTAGAATTGTCTTTAGTCTAGAATATAGACAGAATTACGGGGAATAGGCATTTATGGGCTTTTATGGCATTTTGCCAAACATCCGGCCGGGCTTCAGTTATTATAAACCACCTTACCAGTTCACGGTTAAAATAAGAATAAGAGTTGTTGTGATATTTTGAATGTAATATTGCTCTATTGCTTTATTAGCTCTAATAAATTATGATTCCCAGACAATACTTAAGCATCGACAACACACAAAATATTTAATTTCATCGGAACATATGTTACGTGTGGTGCGGAGTGTGCTGATATCTTAAGTAGCGTTCACATAGGGCATCGCGGTGGTAAGGTAGGAATTAAGAAAGTTCGCACAATGCAATTAAATACGACCGTTCACACAGCGGTGTAAGGCAGAGTTATTAATTGGTGTACGGCGAAACTATACACACGTTAAATTATGGCGCTACCACGGCGTTGTATAAATACAACCGACCAATCACAGTGCAGGTGGTAGTTCGTGTCAATTTGTATACATACTTTTGAGGTTATGATATTCTCTTGATTAATTTTGAACTTTTAATTTACCTGTAATAAAACAGCACCTATATCAGATACCAGTGGATTTTGAAACTAGAATGGTCACAGAAGTTCATGAAGAAGATTTAAAAAATATTTAATGTAATTATATATATTTATATAGCAATAATCCAGCTACAAGTGACATGGGATTGTAAATTAGCAAAACTTTGGACTCAAATGTAGGAAATGTAAGCTCAAAGTAGCTCTCAAAACCAAGGCTTCAGAAGACTCCAACAAGAGTTTCTGGTGATTTAAACATTTCATTTACCTATGTAACTTTGTTATCTCCTGAATTCACGCAGAACACAAGGGTGCGAAGTTAGGTATTTGCTTTAAATCTGTATTTCTTGGGACCAAAGATATATGAATACGTAAGCAATGTACTACATTTGCCAAATATGAGGACATTAAGGCGAATGATTGTTTGGCGTATACAACTTTAAACTAGCTGGACGGCCGAATTTTAAAAATTCGCTAAGGAACGGTTATCGAGTCGCACGCTAATACCGTTCTATCTAACGCAAACTTACGTCCCACGTAACACCCTAGCACCGTAATAATAAGTCTACGAATTTCATAACTAAAACGATTTCAAAGCGAATATTATTCGAACAAAACAATAATTTATCGACCTATTAGCTATTTCGGCCCTATCAACATACAGCGTGACCCATTCGAAACGGAAGCACCCTTGCAAAACCTATATTTTACGTTAAAATGAAACCAATTTTTTTTATACGTAGCGGATCAAGAACTGACTGCGATTGAAAAATTGAATATACACCTTCCAAATTACAAATTTTATAGAATTGAAGAAATAAGTAATACCTGCTAGCTACATTGGTTTTTTAAGTAACTTCGCTTTACTTTTATTTAGTGCATTTTTGTATTGCAGCATCTTAAGAATTGTTTCAATTGTTAACGGTAATTGTTATTTCATCCAAAAAATGCTTGTAATTTATAAATTAAGTAAAATGCAGGCTGTAACATTGATAGCTACTGCATAATTGTTCTTTAACGTCATTGATAATTGAGTGATTGCAAGCTAGGCTTGATAATTGTTGAAGGAAATCTGAATAGGATTGTATTTGTTTACTTAATTTTTAGTTGTTTTGTTTTATAAATTTTGGTCTACCTTGGTTAGATGTGGTAAAGAGAATTTGTAAAATAATGCACCGTAATGTTTGAAAAATTATTCTCATAACTTTTTCATTAACACATTTGAATTAAATTTTCGCTAACGCCATTGTAAAACCTTCCGAATTCCGTGGTGTAGTCAGATTTTTAATAAAAAAATCGCTAATAAAATTTTACTATTTCCGTTTCCGAAAAATAATCATAGTATTCCTTGAAAATTTATATGGACTTCTGAAGTTTTATGTGGAAGTAAACTTTTTCATCCACTATGTATTCAAGAGAATTGGTTTCATTTTGGTGTAAAATATAGGTTTTACAGGAGCGCTTCCCTTTGAAATGGGTCAGACTATATAATGAATTTCCTAACATTTTATGACACACCCATAAGTTTACGTATCTAATATTCGATATTGAATCGCTACATAGTAATATAATAATAAAAATCCAAACCGTAAGACCTTGATAAAGAACGGTTATCAAATTCTATACACATACATGGATTGAAATCTATTAATCGAATACCAAGGTTGGTAAAATGTATGTATGTATTATAAAGGTTGTCTTAGTTCCTATCTTGCAATACGATTGAGCGACCCTCATATACTACAGTGTCATCTATATGCATCTTCATCATGACAAGGAATAGTTATCGAGTTCTATACACACATATATTTTAAAAGCTATAAACAGTTACTATTTAGTTAACTGATGTTACAAAGTTAGACTTTGTTATAAAGCTTCCCACACTACAGTTGGTTGAAACCGAGCAAAATCAAAAATTACATTAAAACATTTATGTAAGAAAAAATTGTTGAAAGTTAACTAAGCATGGATTATTTGTGTGAAACTTGGCGCATAGAAATTGTCATTCTTATTGGATGAGGTAATAAAACCAGAACTCAGCGAGAAGTATGCAATTTGTTTAATGCGAAATATCCAGACAGAAATTTCAGACAATCCACATTCAGTAAGATCGAGAGAAGATGTAGAGAAACTGAGGATGTCATGCATCTTTTAAATGCAGGACGTTCTAAGAAAATGAATGAAGATGTGAAACTTGATATTTTGTTAAGATTGAGAGAGAATGCTCATGGTGTACCTCGATCAACCGCAGCAGACAACCACGTTCCTCTACGTGTACTAAACACAGTGTATATAATTTCACTGGAGGTTATCCTATTTTAAAATATGAAATACCCATTAGAATTTTCGATTTTTGTTAGCTTTTTGAAATCCATTTAATATTATGTCTTATGAGCGCACCCTGTATAAAAAATAGTTTTCATAATGATATATCGAAACCTATATAGTACCGAATATCAAAAATGCATAGGAACGTATGACGTCAATCTTTTAAAAAAATTTAAATTACTCAAAACCAATCTCAAATTTCGTTTCGGGGTCGACGAAGAACTTTTTGAAAAACATGACTTAAAATTTGTCCTTATTATATATGTAGTGGGTTCACAAAATACAACGTGACGGCTTGAGGCTCGAAGGAAAAAATGAAATTCCGCATTTTACAATTAGTGCTGACGTGGTAACTTTGAATGTGTTTATGCAAACTACTGACTCAGTAACCTTGAATATTGTTTGTACGGCTGCTATTCTCCCCCTATTAGAGTGGAAATGCAGGGGTTTTCATGCACTTAGATGTCAGTCCTTTTTCTTTTAACAATATATAATATGTATAACATGTAGGTAGTACAAATTAGTATGACGTATAATAAAATGTTCTGGAAATTTGTTTTCTTTTAAGTCCTCAAATTGTTTCTTTTGTAGTACCAGTACATTAACATAATTAAATTGCTAGAGAAAAAATTATTTTTCGAAATAACTGAAGAATGCTTACAATAAAATATATGAAAGTTCTCATGAAGATATTCTATTTCGACTTTTGTTAGCATTTTGAAATTGATTTAACATTCTTATGAACGTACTCTGTATACTAAAAAAATAGTTTTCATAATGATATATCTGAACCTATACAGCATCAAATATCAAAATTGTACAAAAAAATATTTTAAAGAGCTCAAAACCAATGGTATATACACGTAAAGAATTACTCCAGCAAAGATTCTATTTGACCAACGCATATTTTACCCGTGCATTAAAAAAAAAGGTTTAATTATAAACGCGTCCCATTCAATCCGTGATGTTTTAATTTTTAAAATACTCTTATCTCAAACAACGCATTCATTTGGCTTGTGTGCAATCGGTGCTGATGTGTAACCTTGAAACTTCCTGTCTTAAAGTGGAAATGTTGATTTGCAGTTTTCACGCATTTAGATGTTAGTCCTATTACTTTTAACAATATATACTATGTATAATCACAGCATCGATAAACTGACCCATAGCGAGTATGAAAAAGGTATTTCTAAAATAAAACAGCCTTCGGCATTATAAGAAATTGACTTACTTCCGGTTTTGCAGGAAGTGTAAAGATGTTTTCATAACATGAGACGAAATTGCTCGAGATAATTTCACCAAATTTTACACGTAAATATAGTATTATGTTGTAACGTTGAGAAATTAATTTTTATTGTGCTCCGGTTTCCGGATTTACCAGAGGTTGATGCCACTTCCAGTTTTTCAAAATTTTCAAAACTTTTTGTGGCGCGTCGCCGGAGTAGAATTTGCAATTTCTATCGGCAAATATCCCGATTTCACCAAACCAAGGAGGCATTCCCGCAGCGATCCCGCTAGTTTATTAGCCAAATATCCTCCATGTCCTACCCCATAGCGAACATAGGGAAAAACGCCAATCTTGGTGGAGACGCCCGATCGTCAATTGTTTTAATGTTTATAACCCTAGGATTTCTCGGAACCTTCAGCGATTTTAGCAGTTACCATAGTACGTAACGAAGCTTTGATCCTCGACCAAAGCCATAGCTTAACCTAGCCCTTTTTACCTACGGTCTTAATTGACGTAACACCCTAAATTTAGTCACTATTTCCCAGGACGGAAAAATGAAGAACAGCCCGTCACGAAACAGACGACTACCCCAGAGTCCTACGTTGCCGGACGCAAGTAAGTGGTATCTTTTCTTTCTCCCGAACCAATTTTCCACTCGTTGAGTAGTACAGTCCGACTTGTCTTGTTTTATCTATCCAAACCTGTTCCCGTTTGTCGCATTAGGTCCCCTAATTACGCCTGCATGCGATTTCACACCTTTCCACCGACGAATTATCACATATTTCCATTTCCTGGAATTTTAACCGCAATTTAGCCGGACCCGAATTTTTCCTGGAAGCCGAGGAGTTCCAGCAATCTGTTTTTTTCGCCATCTGAGTTCCCGCTTACTGCGTCCCGTGCTCTGTACGAACCTTTCACGTCGTTTAACCGCCTGAAAATTTTCCCCACGACGAATTTGCCTGTAGGTTCGTTCTTACACGTTTCCCGCGTTGTTTCCCCTGAAAATATAGGTTGGTGGCATGAAATACCCGATTGAGACAAACACCCTGTGTATATACATTACCTCTATCACTCGCACGAATTCTTTACCTGTACAATAGCTCGTTGTATTTAATATCGAAGTATTTAAGATAACATAAGTGAACTTTACGTCTTGTGTTGTGAATATTTTTATTTAAGTTGGAATAAACTGTTTATGTGTTTTGAGCTCCCGTGTTGTAATTTAACTATGACTGCAACCAAAAACCCCTATGTCTCAAAAGGGAAATCTACAAACTCGAAGCTCGAATTCTGTGTTGATAACGCCATAAGCGGCGAAGTGCAGTGCAGTGCGTAGCGTACCCTGGACCCAACGAACACGGTCATAAGCGGCCGCCGTAAGTATTTCATTCCCCTTACTTTAACTGGGCTATTTTTCCCCTGTATTCATGCACCTCGCCTGTTGTATGTATACCAACGCTTGCCCTTAGAGTAATCATCTCATGCGAAAACAAGTAAATTGTTGCAAGCAAGCTGCTAACGGTTACATTAATAAAACATTATTAGTGCGCGACAGCCGTTTTCACCCGACATTCCCTCGCGTACACGGCAAAAGGTTACACTTTCCTGCGATCAGATGCATCATACGAAAGAGCACAGCACAGCACATACTTGTTGCGATCTATTGGCGATATAAGCGGAGAACACATATACGCGATCACGACTACGACCTCGATCGCGATAGCGATCGCTTTGGCGATCAGATGCAACACACGAAAGATTACTTTCGCTTTATACTGTACGTTATCTTTACACGCAACAGCACATACTTGTTACGATTTGTAGGCGATATAATCATATACATGTTGCATTTATTATAGATCGCGTGAAGAAGATCATACAGCAAATGGCATATCGCGATCGCGCATACATGTTCGCTGTTTCTTACGATCGCAATCGCCAATGCTATCGCGATCGTGATCGCGTATATGTGTTCTCCGCTATAATCGATTTGTGCAGCGTTCACTTGCGTGCAGGCGCAACATGTTGCATTTATCACAGATCGTGTGAAGAACATTCCACAAACTAACGCTGCTGCGGTAGCGATAGTGATGGCGATGGTAATAGCGGTCAAAGTAACCATGGATATAAACATGGTCACGCATATCGGAACGGTCCAACTCGCGGCTGGTGCAACGTTCTATTAGCGATAACCGAGCGATAGCGGTAGGACTCGACAGGCAACAACTGGTCACGGCGATATTAGTTACTTATATATAGGACAGTGCTTAATATAGCGTTTGTAGCGAAAACTTTGGGATAATGAGTGCTAATATTAGGGAGAATTTAAGAGAAAAATTAATGAATATGTAAAGGAACATAAAATGTTGAATAACTTGACGTTCGGAATATAAAAATATTAGAAGGAAATGCAACCGAAATCAAGGTTTCTTTTTGTTTCCTTTTTAACACTGCAGAACTCGCACGCACTTTGTATTGTACCGTGTAAACACTAGTGCTGTAGATATCCGATAAAATTGAGGTCCGGATATCCAGATCCAAAACTATTGGAATATCCGGATCCCAGGATCCAGATCCACTATCCGCTGCTCGGATCCGGATCGGCTATCCAAAACTCGGATCCGGCTCCGCTGTCCGAAACTCGGATCCGGCTCCGCTGTCCGAAACTCGGATCCGGCTCCGCTGTCCGATTCACGAATCCGAATCCGCTATCCGATTCTCGGATCCGGATCCACTATCCGGTTTGCTCTGCTTATATTATAATTGATGCCAAAGTACAGTACCTCTCACTTGTTCTAATCCGGACAAGATCAATTCAAGATTATTTTGCAATGTAGAAAGTTTTTAATAAAGAAAATACTGAACTTATGTTATATGGAAAAAATGCAATAGTTTTCAAAATCTGTGAACTCAGAGTAATATTGAATTTCCATACGCGAAATATTATTTGATAATTACTCGATCTATTGTAGGTTTTCATAATTTATTACGAAATTTTACGGCACTTTACTATTTGCTTGGGGAAGTTATCGGAGAATGGGGCTGGATCCACATTATCGGATAATGGATTCGGATCCGATATATCGGATAAAGAATCCGAATTCGAAATTTCGGATAGCGGATCCGGATCCGAGGTTTTGGATAATGGATCCCGATAATATCAAGATCCGGGTATCTGGATCTAAAATGATCCGGATCCGAATAGCAGCTCTAGTAAACACTTACTAAAATCGCTACCGTCACCGCGTGTGTTTGAGAAGATTTGATTACTTTTGATGGTACGTGACCGCGACTTTAGCCGCGTTGGTTTGTGGAATCCTTTATATACAGCAAATGGCATATCGCGACCGCGTATCTATGTTCGCTGCTTCTTAGGATTGCAATCGCCAACGCTATCGCTATCACGATCGTGGTCGTGATCGCGTATATGTGTTCCCCGCTTTATGTATGCATACAAATTACAAAACCAAATACACAGAACAAAACCAAACATAGTTGAAAGAAACCGAACAGCGACCGAAGAGCAAATAGTCAACAGGACCGATTGCAGCTGAGCACAATTGAACACAACAGCCCGAAAGCGAATGGACTCGAAAGTAGTTAAACAGAACTGAACGCAACCGAACGAAATGGAATATAACCGAACGTAGCTGAATGGCGCCGAACAGCGCCGAATATAGCCGAATGGAACCAAACAGAATTGAATATACACGAAAGTAGTCGAATGGAACCGAACAAAATCGAATATAGCCGAACGGAATCGAACAGCATCGAATATAGCCGAATGGAACCGAACAAAATAGAATATAGGCAAACGTAGCCGAATAGAACCGAACATAACCGAATATGGCCAAACGGAACCAAATGCAATCGTATATAGTCGAATGTAGCTGAGTAGAACTGAATATAGCCGAAGAAAGCCAAACAAATTCGTATACAGGCGAACCGAACAAATTTGAAAGTAATCGAACGTAGCCGAATAAAACCGAACAGGACCGAATATAGCCGAACGGAACCGGTAAGAATCGAATATAGCCGAAAGTAGCTGAATTGAACCAAACAAAATCAAATATGACCGAACGTAGTCGAATAGAACCGAACATAACCAATATAGCCAAACGTTCACACGCAGCTTCTCGAACTCAAAATCTCACCGCATCTTTTCACTGGGAACAACTTAATCACCCTCCATACAGTCCCGATCTTGCGCCCAGTTACTACCACTTGTTCCTGCATTTAAAGAAGCATCTGGGTGGTCAGCGCCACGACGACGATGATAAGGTCAAAACGACTGTTGTGCAGTGGTTGTTAAATCAGGCGGCAGACTTCTATGACGATGGGATTGTAAAGCTGATTGTACGATACGTAAATTATATAGAAAAATAGAATAAGGTACAGGCTTTCATGTAAAAATAAAATTGTTAAGAAAAGTTTACTTGTTTTTGTTTTATTTGAAAATGGTACTTACTTTGAAAACGGTACTTACTTTAAAAACACGCCTCGTACATATCAAAATAGGAAAAAATGGGTTAAGACAGCTGCTATCTGCCTTTATTGTTCTTGAACTGTTCAAAGTAAGAACGAAAACTTATGAATGGATTCATATAGCAAAACAAGATTCCGGTCCCAGTTGCCGGTATCCTCCTCCTACGGCTCCTTTAGTTAAGTACAAATTAATTATAACAAAAATAATTAGTAACTTCTGATACAAAGAATCGATTTTTTTTCTAAGAGAGGACGGCACTAAGAGAACTGAAAAACCTTTACATTGTGATGAAAAATGTTTACATTGGAACAATAATATTTTACGCCGCTATGGAATCCGAAATGGAGAATTTTTCTACTACAGCGGGAACATTTTAACACCAAACTGGAGAATTTGTTGGCAAATTCTATTATCTAAGTAGGTATATTTGTGTAGATGAAACATTTTAACATCGAACCGGGTAAGTCCTAGTCCGTAGGAAAAAACACCGAAAGAGAGACATTTTTCACCGCATGGGAAAAATTCTAACACAGGTACGGAGACTTTTTCACTGCGAAAAAAATTAGCACCGCAACGGAGGAATGCTTCACCGTTGGGGGAAATGTTCTAACACCAAAACGAAGGAATCTTCCGGAAAGGTGTAATTTTTAACCGTGACGAAAAAATTTGAACATGGAAACGGAAAATTTTCTCAAAACGGAAAGAAGATTAACACCGAAACTTAGCACTTGTTCACCGTATATTCTTAACACCGAAACGGAGAAATTTTTTTATCTGAAACAAAACATGTGTAACACCGAAAGTTTTTATTCCTATTCAACTCCGCTTACCGTGCCACGGTATGGAAGCAAAACAGTAAAGTTTTAACTCCGTCGCTTCTAACTACCTGCGCAAATGGACGCGAAGGAACACCCAGACGATGTGAAAACGGTGTTAGATCTAACTCCGTATTTTTATCTGTGATATGCGAAAAATTACATAAATCGCGGAAATTAAAAATCTATCCAACACTCTAAAAAATTGAGGGAGTTTTATCCTAATTATAGGAATAAAATTCATCCAAATTCGGGGTAAATTTCACCTCTTGTGGGTGAAAACGGAAAGTGGGGTCATTTTACTTTAAATTATTAGGGTAAAATTTACCCAAAATGAGGTACATGCGCAAACGCAACTTGTGGAAAACGTACAAAAGTCGTATACATTCTACACATGCGGATGGCGTACACCGTGCATCGTGATTTGTCATGACGGCCAATATATCATAATCTGCTATTTTTAAACTTTAATTCAAAAGATAAATAAAGAAATTGTGACAACCAACCACACCAGTGAATAAATCAGTAGGCATTAGTAATAAGTTATGATTAAAGCGTGACAACCGGTTGTACCCGCAGAGACGCCTGTACGGGGGGAGGGGGGTGTATGTGCGTATGTGGGTGCAGAGTTCAGTAATGCGATAGACATTGAGGAGTTCAGTCGTTCGGTTATTTATCGGATTCTCATTGTGTGTTTTCGAAAACATGGGACGTAAGCCTGGTGTACCTCTTACATCACATCTGAAGAAATATATTTGGCGTTTCCCTGGTTTGGAATTTACAGGTTCACACATTCGTTGCAAATTTTGCGGTATAGGGCCGCACGACATTTGAATGTAGAAGTCATATTAAAAGTAAACGTCATGTATTGAATTTAAGAAACAATATTCCGTACTGGCAATTTTTATATGATTTAATGAAAACTTTCGTCTTTTTTGGGATAAATATATTCCATCATGGAAGCTACCAACAAAAAGACAATTGCGGTACAATTTACCACATGTGCAAAGTGCAGTAAAAGACTGTATAAAAGACGAGTTGAGAAATCAAAAAATCTGGCTCACTGTGGACGAAACTACTGAAGCTCAGAAACACAGCGTGATTCATATTGTGGCGCGTCCTCTAAACCGTAATGGTCCAGCAGCTTCCTTGTTGTTAGCCAGTAAAAGGATTGAAAGAACTGATGCCGAAACCGTTGTAAATATAATAAAAAATATGTTAAAAGAATTTTGTATCGTAGGAGCCCAATCACCAGGTTAGTTTCTAACGGAGCCGCAACAATGCTGAGAGCTGGTAGGATGTTAAAAATATGCTTTCCGACTCTTCTTCGTATAAAATGCCTCATACACGCATGTCATCTCCTAGCAGAACCAATTCGAAGCAGGTATCCTAGAGTGAATGATTTAATATCATCTACCAAAAAAGTGTTTGTGAAATCTCCCAAACATATCCGCGTATTCAAGCAATTGTATCCGCAAATTCCGCTACCACCATAGCCTGTATTGACGCGATGGGGAACATGGATCGAGGCAGTACCTTACTATAGCAAATATTATTCCCAAGTGAAAGATGTCATTTTCGAACTTAATTCTTAAACTTCTTAAACTTTTTTCCGATTCGGACGTTCAAAAAGAAATAGATGACATTTCCATAAACTATTCTGTAGTGACACAAACTATTTCGCAATTAGAAAATAGTTACTTATCTATACAAGACTCGTTAAATAACATCAACAATTTAACAACCGCCCTAGAAAGCTTGACGGATCCTATAGGACTAGACGTCGCGCAAAAATGTCGTGCAGTTTTAAATAATAATCCAGATTTAGAAAAGGTTCGATCTACATCTGGAATTCAAGACTGCACAGAAGAGATACATGAGTATTGGAATTTCGCAAATCTTACTTCATTAGATGATGAGCGATTATTTGCAAAGTATACAAGAACACTTTCGGACCGTCTTCGAGGCCTGACCGAATCGACAATGGAAGCATTGCTTATGTTATAGTCCTACACGGCGTACCATGGCAGTCGCACATTACCGCAATGGTCGTCGATACATCAATCTATTATTTTTTTATTAATACTGTGTCTACTTTTGCGCAGTACGTCCGGGACGGTTCCACTAGTTTCTCGAATATTATAAATTGTACACGCACACCGATCAACCGATAATAACCGAACGTCCACTCGATTCCTTGTATGTACAACGGGTGCACCGTTTGTCACGCTATATATGAGTGTACAGCCCTGCACGGACATGTCCGCAGTGGAACGTATTCGCATGTTTCTTGTACGCATCCGCACCGTATTCGCATTTTTCCTATCCGTATCCTCGCCTCGTATGATTCGTATTCGTATCGGTGTCGTAAGGAAGCGGATTCGGTCGGGGTGAGCACTGGAGATATGCCAGCCAGCCACCTAGGCATTTTGGAATTCCATAAACACTATCATTTTGCGTTTTTCGTTATGTACCGTTTTGTTCCGCAAAAATAACATGTGCTTTAATATTAATGGAGTTATAGCGTTTTCTCTTTTGCGGGCCTGGGGACATGTCAGTCCGCTACCTCGGCATATTGAAATTTCGTATACTTTATCATTTTGTGCTCGTTTCACACCGTTTTGTGCCACAAAAAGAAAATATGCTTTAATATTAACAGAATCATATCCTCTTCTTTGTGTGGGGGATATGCTAGCCGGCCACCTCGGCATTTTGAAATTTCGTATACACTATCATTTTGTGCTCGTTTTGTGCCGTTTGTACCGCAAAAAGAAAATTTTATGCTTCAACATTAAGCGAATTATAACGCTTTGAATTCCGCACTTGGCATGTCCCCAGCCATGGATTTTGAAATTTTATATACGCTATCATTTTGTACCCTTTTTTGCCACAAAATGAAAATGTTGTGCTTCAATAATAAGCGAGTTAAAACGCTTTCAATTCCGCGCTTTGTATGTCCCCAGCCCCGCCACTACTGGATTTTGAAATTTCGTATACGCTATCATTTTGTGCCCGTTTTGTGCCACAGAAAGAAATTTTTGTGCTTCAGCATTAAACGAGTTTCTTTTTGGCGCGGATGGAAATAGTTCTGGCAATACACACCACATTTCAAAGTTTTTAAGCATAAATTATTAATAAATTATTGCTTGAAGCGTTCCATGTTGTCTGTGTGTGCAGTTCGAAGATCGCTTTTCCAAATCACCATATTTTTTCCAAGCAATTGTTCCCTTGCAATAGGCAAATAAAATATAAATAGAAAGATATTTGACTGTTGACTTAATTCCATTTCCATAATCGTCTGCATTTCATATCTCAGATATGGTGCGTCTTCATTACCATTACATATTGCTTGGCCGGATAATGTTTTTAATACATGTGTTGGAAATGAACCTTTGGATAAATTCTTGTTAGAGTTACAGGAACGTGTAAAAAGAGGTGTGATATTTTTGCCCTATTCGCTATCTCCATTTACACCTTCATTTTAAACCTCAAACTTAATCATCCTTTCCCCGATTTTTAATTTCATTATTCACAACTCCTTTCAACCTTTTACTATTGATCGATTTTACCATTTAAAAAACTATCTTTTTGCGGCACAAAAAAGCACAAAATGAGCACAGATCGTACGGGAAATTTCAAAATCTGGGCGTGGCGAAGCTGGGGGCATGCACCCCTTATAGAAGCAATCGATAAACGCTCTTATGATCTTAACCTTCAGATATCGCTAACTAACAGTTACTTAGCTGACGCTTTTATTCATGTATTGATAAACGGATCCTAACAGAAACAATACGATCAACGATGAATGTTGAAAGTAAAGCAAAATAATGTGGGTACTACCAGCGAAACTCTAGGTACGAAACCCACTAAATGGCTTTACAACGTTTTTAGTTCTGAAATAAAATAATTACATATAAAAAGACATAAACTAATAAGAATGTTATATTTCATAAGAATATTTCAATATCTGGGTAACATATCTATTAAAGAAAAAAAAAAACAAAACGCCAAAAAAATTAAGCATGTAAATTGTATTATACGTATGTAGGTATATTTTGGGTCATTCCGCCCTACTACAAAATAGATGTGATTGTAGCAAGACAGCTGTCGTCGTCTGAGTGGAGCTTAACATGTGAACTGATAAATACGTATATTTCGAGCGAATCACATGCAACTATATCGATATTGATAAACTTTACGGTACGGTCGATTAACTAGGAGAGATCAAAAACAGTAACACTGTACGAACGTAAATACTCATGGCTGCGAATCGACTAATGTATTCACGCCAGTTGCCTCCACAAAACAAAGAAGCCATGCGAAATTTTCCCGCTCTTTGTCTGAATTATTTCCTTTTTGATATGTAATTATAACTAGAGCGAGCACTTTTTAAATTTCGCGGATGATTTAAGTTGGTAGTTCCGGCAATAAAGGACTGTATTACGTTAAGAAATTGGCGTATATTTATTGCCGGCACTACCAACTTAAATCATCCGCGAAATTTAAAAAGTGCCCGCTTTAATTATAACCTATAAGGTCGTGCAATTTACTAAGACAGCCATTTCTACAATCTGATAGTTATCAACTCTACCAACCAATCAGCAATTTTCTGAGAATGCCAAGGTTATTTATACTATACCCCGAAATTGAATTCATCCATATTTTTTACCATCATTTACAGTATTACTATTTGCAGGTTAAGTAGATTAGACTGAATTGCCAAAAGAGGAGTTAATAATATGCATACAAGTAATGTAAAACCTTGGTTCCAGCTTACCTGTTTGGAAATTGTAGAAAGCGGTCGCTTGAACTGGGTAACCCCACTGTTTTAAGGGAATCTGGCGGCGTCGGTGTGGTCAATCGAAGGTACGCAAGCGCAGAATTCGCTGCCGGGATGCTTGTCAAAACGTCAGGCCATTACCGCAATCCTATGGCGTGTGAATTTTAAAAATTGTAAATTGAAAGAGATGTGCGACAAATTAGTTTTTTTTTAAACTAACCGTCGTTAAAGATGCAATGACATACATATACCGGTTGTCTCAAAACTTGGAGTAAATATCTGTAGCGGATGAAGTACTCGCTAAATAGAAACCACTTTCAGAAAAATTATTTTTATGAATTCATTATATACGATTCGCTTTTTGAGAACTGCAAACATAATAGTAGCGAATGCATTTGAATTTCCAGTAAACGCATCAGTGGCATGACATCATCTCATGTGGCATAACATGATCTCATAATCGCTGTTGCTTATTACTGACTTGCCGTTTAACACAGGTACAGACATTGTTACTACTTTAGGGTATTATTTTTGTTTTCAATGTTTTTAGTTTTATACGTTTAACTGCTTTACTGTCTTACCCTAGTTGTAACCTATTTGGTGTTCTAGTGTTTTCTTTGATTGTGTTTCTTAAATTGTTTTACTATTTCTTTTTTTTATAGAATTCTATATATGAAATATTAAATTTCTGCGGAAACATGAATACGGGATTCACAACAACGCATTGAAATAACAGCCACAATGAAAGAAAAGTATTCTTTGGACATTTAACACGCTCCAACGGAGGAAAAAAGTGATGAGGAAAAAAGATATACTATGAAGGTTTAGAAGAATTTGGCAAAATCCCAAAACACGATATCAAGTTAGTAATAGGGGACTGCAACGCGAAAATAGGACAAGAAACTATTTATAAACAAATAATAGGGAATTTTAGTAAGCACAAGGAGACAAATGAGAATGAAGTAAAGTTGATAGAATTTGCGTCAGCGAACAGTCTAGTGATTAAAAGCACGTACTTCCAGAAAAAATAAATATACAAGGGCACATGGATAGCACCAAACGGGACATATGTAAACCAAATAGATCACATGTTGATTGAAAAGACAAATGCTACACTGATAAAAGAAATCAGAAGTGCCAAATGTGGATTCGGACCATTTTCTGGTCAAAATAGCATTAAAATTGATTGTAAACGTTGACAAGTCAACCCAAAAGCAAAGGAATAAAATGAAGCGTGAGCAAGTCGTGTGAAACGGAAGAACGATTCAAAAATACGCGGATATCTGTGAGAGTCGATGCGAAAACCTTGATATTGGACAAGAGGAAATTGCGGAAGGATGGATGAAAATACAGAAGGTGATGCAGGAAACAGCGGAATCGGTGGAGAGCACAGAAACAAAGAAATATAAAGTATGGTTCGACACGGAGTGTGAAGAGTTAGTAAAACGAAAGAATGAAGCGCGAATGAGATGGCTGCAGGAAAATATAAGAGCAAATAAAGACATTTATAAGGAAATGAGATGCCAGGCAAAGCAAAAGTGTAGAAGAAAGAAAAGGAAATACAATGAAGGAAAAGTAAAACAGATAGAGGAATGTTACAAAAATAAGGAGAAGGAGAAAGAGAAGAAACTTGTATCAAGGCGTAAGGAGAAAAAACAGGGTACGTGGCAAAACCTTTGTACCTAAAAAATAGAAATGGCGAAATGGTAGGACGTCTTGAGGAGAAGTTGAAGGTATGGGAAGAGCACTTTTCGGACTTACTGAATGTGGAAGAGGATGATACGGAAGTAACAAAGATCAATATACCTGCTCAAGAAACCCAAGCATAATACACGAACCATCAGAGCACGAAGTTATGGATGTGATAGGAAATTAAAGTCCCGGAGACAACGGAATAACCGCAGAGATGCTGAAGTATTGTGGGCCAAAATTGAAGAAACAAATCTATGAATTAATAAAGTCTGTGTGGAACGAAGAAAAAATGCCTGCAGAATGGGGAATATTTTGCACCCAATATTTAAAACGGGAGACATTACAAGGTGCAAGAATTACCGTGGAATAGCTTTATTAGACGTCCTCTACACGACATTTTCTACGATACTAAAAGACAGGTTGATAACATATTCAGAGAAGCAGTGGGGGAATATCAATGTGGATTTAGAGCTGGCAAATCCGTGACGGATCTGATATTTACTCTTAAGGAAATACACAGGAATTGTTGCAAGTATAAGATCCTGCTTCACGCTATTTTTATAGACTTTAAACAGGAGTACGACTCGGTAAACCGTAAGGAAATGTATAAGACACTGAGGATACTAAGTGTATCTGAAAAAATAGTGAAACTAGTTGAAATGACACTTAAAGATGCGACAAGAACCATACGAATGGAAGGCAGGCAATCAAATGCTTTCAAAAACAACAACGGTTTGAAACAGGAGGAGCCCCTGTCGTGTGTATCGTTCAATTTGGTATTGGAAATAATTATAAAAAGATGTCAGTTAAATAGGAGTAAATTAATATATAGTGAGGAGCATCCGTGTATTGCCTACACCGATGACTATGGCAAGATCTAAAAAGGAATTAATCAAGACAGTCAGAAATTTGGAGAGGGAAGCAAGTATTATGGGATTACAAATCAACCAGGACAAGACAAAGTACATGCTAATGGAAAGTACAGGGGAAACTAAAAATGACTTGGTGTTTGTGAACAGAGGGAAATCGTACGGTTTTGAGTGCGTGGAATGCTTCATATTCCTCGGCGTAACAATTAACGAGAAGGGAAACGAAGAAGAGGAGTTAAGATCTAGGGTATCCAAAGGAAATAAGGTGATTGGAGCACTCCACCATTTGCTGAAATCTAAGTGCATTTCTAAAGTCTTAAAGCTGAGACTGTATAAAACTGTGATACGACCGATTGTAATGTACTCATGCGAAACATGGGTGTTGAACGCAAGGTAAATAAGCATGCTAGAGAGGTGGGAACGCAAGTTTTTGAGAAAGATATTTGGTGCGTTGCAGCGGGGAGAAGTGTGGGTGCGAAGAATGAACGAACAGATAAATCAAATGTTTGAAAGCCCAAGTATAATAAACCTAATAAAGGCCCAAAGAGTCAGATGGATAGGACACCCAGAGAGATTGGGGAGAGAAACGGTATCAAAAATGGCAATGAGGAACAGACCAATAGAGAGAGAACGAAGAAGACCAAGAATAAGATGGCTCGACTGGGTACAGAAGATTTGAGAGTTTTGAATGTGGAGGATTGGAGGACCAGGGCGCAGATGCGAAATGTGTGGAAAGAAGTTGTGAATGCCCAAGGCCTTCAGGGCTCATAGTGCAGTTATATATATTTAATTTGTCAAAATATTAAATTTCTATATAATTTTGCATTATTTTGTCTACTCACTAGCTTTAATGTCCACCAACCAAAACACCTAAAACTTCTCAGTAGAATGAACGTAATTTCTTGGACTTATTCAAATATTACCTTACAAATGGATTTTTGCTTGGCGAGTAGTATCATCCATTAGAAAACTTACGCCAAGTTTTAGGACGTCCTGCACCTCAATGGTTGTATCTATATAAGGTGTTAAAAGAGAAGTGTGCAGAAATATGCAGAAAAGTCTTAATGAACATGGGTTCGCAAATGGACGGTTTCGGAGATACGAAACATTTTGCGCTCACCTAACTTTTTTATTATGTACAAACAAACGAATAATGTAACATATAAGCAAATAACAAAGGCAAAAACTCAAATGAGATTAATATATTTTCGTTTCCGTCGGTGAATCATAAAAATCTGTCATTTCCTTGATATTTCCGACGTAATTAAATAGTGAAATAATCTCGTCCCGGTAAAGAATCGAACCTGACACCTCCCGCTTGCCGGCCAGGCGCTTAATCACGTTGGAAATTCTAAGGAAATTACAGATTTTTATAATTCACCGAGGAAAGTCAAAATATATTAATTAGTGTACTTGGCACGTAAAAATTAAAATTGTCTGTCGAAATATTATGGTACATTTGTAGATAAAATAACATCTAGATATTAAAAAGTGAACGTTCCTGACATAAGGTCCTCGCGGTGTAGTAGTTTGCACGCCCGTTCGGCAAGTGGGACGTGTCAGGTTCGATTCCTCACTGGGGCGAGAGTTTGTCAATATTCAATTACGTCGGAAATTCCAAGGAAATTACAAATACTCAAATGAGATGCTCAAAGTGTCCTTCCTCCATTTCATAGCAGCCACAAAATCTCCAAAATCTTCCGAAAATCCCTGCGATGGCTTGGATTCGGTGGCATACTTGATATACTCTTTGAGGTCATTTACAGGCGTAGGGTACACTAAAGTTTTTAAATATCTCCAAAGAAAGAAATCAAGTGAGTTTAAATCAGGCGATCTTGCAGGTGCGCCTCTTCCTATCTGTCTTTGTCTAAAAGTTCCGTCTAAACGCTTTCTAACGCCAATCGAAAAATGCACCGGAGCACCATCGTGATGGAATCACATTTGTTGCTACTTTTTTCTAACGCCCTGTATACATATCAAAAGGCCAACTAAGCGAAGATAGAATTTTTAAAATGAATATAATGTGCAGATTTCATTTTAGAAATGCAAAATCTGGCATTAATGTAATAATGAATATTTTCATACTTAAGTGAAACCATAAATTTTAATTGAAGTAGTATTCAGTGCTTTGAAAAAAGACTGACCAGCATGTATTAGGTTGTATCAAAAGTTTCCGCCACCTTTCATATCCTTGATAAATACTCTTTATAAACAAATACGAAAACAGAGGAATGGTATCGCGACCAAATTCGAAAATTGGCTGAAAGATGGCGTATGGTAATCGAAGTTGATGGCGCTTACATTGCACACTAAGTTGTTTTCCGTTTTTGTAATTTCTTTAATTCTATATAATAAATATTATATGTCCGAAAAGTGGCGAGAATTTTTCATACAACCTAATAAATATGGGAGACTAGGATACAAATATTCATTTTCTTAAACTCACATGTACTCTTTTACGTGGTGTGGAGATTAAATAGAAGTTTTTAGTGCATTAACTATATGTATGATTATGATTACAGGTGTTCTGCTGCCTTCATTCAGAAAATGTATTTTTGGTGTAACTAAGAACATCTTTATATACTGACGATAATAATAAATGGTCTTTATTAAATAGAGCGAAGTCCGGCAAACCTGTATCCCAATACAAATAATATCTAGCTCCATATGAAGTCCACACATACACACACAAATACAAAGATATCCTATAAACGCAAGCTGCAACATTCCACACACATTTACCTACAATAAGCGAGATCTCTGTTTCTCTAGAAGTAACCTATGTTATTTGACTATGAAAGGATGAAACGCTACGGTTTTTAAATTATTAGGAATGGCAACAAAGTATAGTGATGCTGCGGTACGTCCAATAGACCAATTTGTCGCAAATTCCTATCATGTACCATAGTTCTTGGAGTCAGCTTATAAGTGACATATCTGGGCGATCCCTCCACAAGAGCCTCAATCACCCCGCACGCTCAAACAAAATGAAATATGTGATCCCCCCTCCTCACACCATACACAAATCTGATGCATGAGTTTTGTCCTTTTTGTATTTTTTTAGAATATTCTAAGTCAAGGCAATCAAAATTAGAAAATACTAAGTTACAGGGTAATGGTTTAAGTTCGCCATTCATTAATTTCTTGTTTGTGTATAAATATTTTAAAATAGAAAAATATTTTTAAATATGTGTTCCCTAAATCTAAGCTTATTATCGATTATTAGGCCCAAATTCTTAACTTTATTAGTAATTTTCAAAGCATCACCATCAACTTTAATAGTTACGTACATTTTTTACGTCCCCTTGTCGTCGTTTAGAAAATATTACGACAGAAGATTTCATGCTATTGATTTTTAACTAATGACCTGTCTAACAAGCTTTTTGAAATCACTGTTAATTTTTTTTAATCGAAAACTGTAATTCATTAATACTAAAGCTATGATACAACTGACTATCGTCGGCAACAAAATGTAATGTGCGGTATTGGAGATGATTACAAAAATGTGCTGAATATATTAGCTGAGTTCGAGTATTCGTTCGGAGCAGATCAAGAGTATAGAGCATGTAGAGTGGATCCAGAGTAGAGCAAGAGTGGATCATTGAAGTCCCTTGAACTCTGTACGGAAGACGTAAATGACAACCAGGATTTACCGCAACATAAGCATGAATAAGCAGCGGTGCAATTCAGTAAAATCTTTAGTGATAGTAGTGACGAGGAAAATGTAATTGAAAAAGTCTACACGTTGGTCCGGATAGAAACGGAGGATTGGCTTTGTGAATGGCATTCGAAAAGCGCATTCGAGTCTCAGTGAGAGATCCCATCCAGTCGTAGTATATCATAAAGCGAGCAACGGTACGCACGCATATTATAAATACGCATATCTGCTCAATTACGTAATATACTTCAACGGCTTCTGACAAAATGTGTTACTACAGAATTACTGCGTAATTGTTCTGTATTCTCAGGTTATGTCAGAAAGTACAGTTTCTTATATTAATTTTGTTGCTGCTATGCGATGTAGGAGAACGAAAAAGTAATTTTAAGTAGGAAAATAAACAACGATTCTTATAAAATTAAACTAAAGAAAAATAAATTCGATAATTATACAAAATAAATTGAAAAATCCTAACAATGTTACTTTATTAAGGGGGAAAATCTCCTGGCAATTTTGAACTTTGTAACTTTTGTATTTGTTGCGTTTCAAAATACGTATCGCGGTACTTCTACTAACACCGACTTCGTCTGCAATTTGCCGGGTAGAGCAAGGTTCGTCCATTTCAACTAACGAACAAAACCTCACTTCTCTCTCCTCCCGCTCGGGAGGCATTAGAAGGATTTAAGGCTGTTCGTCTATTTGTTGGCATTTACGGCAATTCCCGACCACCCAGCCAAGTGTCCCAAACGCTTTGACGATCCTTTCAATCGTCGAATGCAAAGGAATAGGAAGATGCACGTACTCTACGACAAATAGATCGGCCGTGCTTTGGTAGGGATTATCGGCAAAATACCATTTAATAATCTGTATCTTCTCTGCGGTTGTAAAACTAACATAGTGTATTCGAAATCCACGATCACTTGTTAGAACCTTACGAGCTCACAGAAAAACAAAGAGTGTGTTAGATAGGCTTCTCAGAGCTACGTCAGTTGCGCGCGGCGAGGCTGGCCGGCGGGGATAAATGCAAGGATGCCAGATCGCGCTACGTACAATATATCTCGCAGTTCGATGAGACCTGGGCAAACATGTATAACTGTGCCGAAGTCACTGTCCCACGTTTTAACGACCAGGAAGGCTTGCTGAAACTTTCCAGGTCCTTAAACTGCATACAATGGAACCAGATCGAACTGTAGAGTATCCACGAACATTCATTGAAAAAGAAGTGATGATAACAATCTGGTATTTAGCCAACTTGGGAAGTTACCGGTTAGTAATTAAGGAAGAGAGCTGTTTTAATAGATCGAGAATTCCTGGTAAATATAAAAAAAAACATTTTTGATTTGCTTGTTTATTTGCAAAATCGTAGGAATGATTGGATTCATTGATGGAAGTCATATTCCAACTGTAGCACCAAAAGACTGTCCAAATTCATATGTGAACAGAAGGGTTTCCATTCAATGTTACTTTAAGGAATATGTGACCATGAATTATTTACAGATGTTTACGCTGACGATACTAGTTCAATACATGACTATACGATGTTCAGAAGATCAGTTATATATCATTATACTGAAAATGGCCACTACTTAGGATCCGTAAAAATCAATAATCCGCTAAATAATCGAGATATAACTATTGCATTAATTTACGTTTACATGTACGCATGAGGAAATCTAATTAGATATCCTCATTTGTACATTTTTATCGAGTCAATTACTGCAAACGCCTCTACGGAACTGAACAAATCGTATTGCTACAAATTCTGACGCGACAGTAGCCCCAACTACTGGCTTAAACCGCCATAGGTTAATTAATTAATTGAAACGTAATGTCATCACCTATCCACCATCTATGGACGGGCGTTTCAATGTTACACATCTCGTCAGCATAGCTTTGTGGAAGGTAATGGCATTTCAATTAATTAATTAACCTATGGCGGTTTAAGCCAGTAGTTGAGGCTACTGTCGCGTCAGAATTTGTAGCAATACGATTTGTTCAGTTCTGTAGAGGCGTTTGCAGTAATTTACTTGACAAAAATGTACAAATGAGGATATCTAATTAGATTTCCTCATGCGTACATGTAAACATCTACTTCGTATATATACGATTTAAAATATTGAAATGCCATTACCTTCCACAAAGCTATGCTGACGAGATGTATAACATCGAAACGCGCGCCCATAGATGGTGGATAGGTGATGGCATTACGTTTCAATCAATTAATTGCATTAATTGCTTCTCGTGATGCTCTGCATAAAAGAAATACCATTGCTAATTCCTTATAGTATACTAGAGCTGGAAAGGATTCACTTATAAGCGCCGGTCCCATAGGTATATATTTAGTAAAAGTTAAGACCAAATTTTCCAGAGTAAACACTTGCATTATTTGACTAAACCAAAGGAGGAAAAGCTGTCTCTGAAAACATTTGTTACTGGTTATACAATTTGGAGGAAAAGTAAATAAAAACTATTTCTTTCGACAGTGTTAATTAAAATATAAATTATCGAGTATAAAACAACATATCGCGTTCGTAAGTTTCGTATTAAAGTCAATCGCTTAAATATATGGATAGTGTTACAACGTTTGCCCCCTTTGAAAGAATAAGTTGAGGAGCGCGCGTAGCGAATCAAGGACAAACGGCAACACTATTCGATAAACGCATGAGACTCCCGACTATAAATGAATCCTTACGTACCCTAGTATATTCTATACAATTAAATAAATATTCTAAATAACAAGATATGTTTTATAATGTGTTTATTAATATGACTACATAAACTTACATCCTTTCGACTATTTATTCAAATATCTCATTACATTTGTCTAACCATGCCATTTTTCCTTTATGTTTTATATCTGCCTTATTTACTCTTTCTTGTCTTTTCCTGTTGAATTTTGTACTCTGTATATTGAAAGTAAAGCTGTCATTTACTTATTGCTAATTTTAACCTGGATAGACTGCTGCATATAGCAGGTGGATTACACTGTCATAATACTCCCAATTCCTACGTTTTTGTCCTGATGTTGAATAATTTACTCTAATAGTCTTATAAGATCTTGTTAACTGATTCCATTTGGATTCACATTGTAAATCTGTGCATTTGATACTTAATTCAAGCATATCGGTAGACACTTTCTTCAAAACATTTTTTATGCTATTCGAAAAGTCCTCTCATATTTCTTGATTTTCGAAATCAAGATGACCATAATTTTCCTTCTTTTTCCTCTTCGTGTAAATCTTCAATTTCTGGTTGAGATGATTCTTCACCACCTAAATCGAATTCCCGTCGAATATTTTCATTTATTATTATTATTATTATTATTATTGGCCTCGACTGGAAATCATTAGCCACATACATAAAAATATTTTCATTTATTTCAACGAATAGACAATCATGAGCTAAAATAATTAGACAATCACTAAGTAATAAGGAAGTTATGAAATAAATATCTTTCCTATCAAGGTTTTGCAAAAGTACGTAGTTATTATTCACAATAGGCTCGTTATTTTCGTCGGGAACAATTGCGTAACGTTCCGGTGTAATATCACCCATGTTTAGATAAGTGATATTTGGTAAGATTCGAGTTTTTTTAACGGTTAACTCACCGATTCCAAACAGTCTTAACTTCAAACACACTTCTCTCCCTACCGCCAAATGGTGAAGCTTAGAAGCGGAGACTCCTTTAGCACAGTATCATGTTATACAGTAGTTTCAACAGAGGGATTATTTTGTACCAGTTTTTCATAATTTTTTCATAATGCACGCGCTGCGCCTGGGCTCACAAATCTGGATGCGCAAAGAGATTCTTGTTTTTGTTTATTTTTTTTTTGTATGTTTATTTTAGTTATCGTACTGTCGTAGTGTAGGAATTTCGGATTGCTTTATAAAAATATTATATTACTTTGGTACAGTTTTCGAACTGTAAGATCTAATAATGAGTGGTTTAATGAGGGGTTCACATTTTGCGGGTGCTGTGACAATAATTCCACTCTCAATGAAGCTATTTTCGCTTTCTGAAAGATGGGTTCAGGTGGGATAGGCATATATTATTATTGCCGTTTAAAAACAGTAATTCCATTTTCATAGATGTTTGCGTTGGAAAAGTAATATATCGATACGGTGTTGACCAATTGCGCGTAGTAATTACTTTTGTACCTGACAGGGTTAAAATATTCGAAATGGGTGCGCGCCAACAAGGGATTAACTATAATCCGTTTAATGTACTCTGCACTTGTAACTAGAGTAACCCAAACTTGCGGACTCGCATAGACGTCGGTATTACGGGTTAATATAAGAATACGAAAAATTCATAAATAAACTAAACCGGTAGAGAAGCAGGCATGTAATGTCGACCTTGAATATAAATCATGTTAAACCGCGCTGAGAGAGACTTCGTTTTAGTACCGGTTGAGCTGTTGCAGAGATTAGTCGAACGGTCAAGGTTATGTACTTACGTGTCGCTTTTGAAAATATAGCTGGTGTTTTTTGTGTGTTGTAGTATTATACCAAGTACATAATTAGTGTATCGTTTCATATAGAACTAATATTTACATACCTAAGAAAACAATGCCTCGTAATAGATTTGCTACTAATGTACATAAGTATGTGTCACTTTTTCCCCATTTAAAATATGACGGTAGTGCAGTTTTTTGCAATGTTGCAATGTTCGTTTGGCTGCATCGGACAGAACTGATTGCCAGAGGCATGTCAATGGTATTAAGCATATGAGAAATGCAAGAACTGAAATACCTTATGTACTATTCCTCATATATTTATTAATTATGTTTACCTCTTGTAATCTTCCGTTGTCGTTGGTGAGAAAAGCAGCTTTTAAAACGTTTTGGCGACAATACGTTCCAAAGTACCCATTACCCTCACAAACACAATTACAGAATCATTTGCCGCGAATGAAAGAAATGCTAGAAAATGTGTGTAAACGTGATTTGTGTTCCAAAAAAATATGGATTACCGTGGATGAGACGACCGATATAAAGAAAAACAGTATTGTGAATGTAATAGCTCGCGTTTTATCTAGCGAGAACACAGCATCTCGATATTTATTAGCTTGCAAACGTGTTCAACAATGTACCGCGGAAAATATTCAAAAAGTGATAATGAACGCTTTGAAAAAATTTAAAATTGCCGAAGATCAAGTTGTGATGATTATGACAGATAGTGCAGCAACGATGTTAAGTGTTGGGCGATCCTTAAAACATATATTTCCTAACTTAATACATATAACCTGCGTGCTGCATGCTTTGCATTTAGTTGGTGAAGTTGTTCGACAACATTACGGAAACGTTGATCGGATGATTGGAAGTACTAAAGCAGTGTTTCGTAAATCTCCTAAACGTTTAAAAGAATTTCGTAAATTTTGTCCAGGTATTCCAGAACCTCCTGAACCAATTTTAACGCGATGGGGTACTTGGCTAACAGCAGCTTCTTACTATTTGATCTATTTTCAACAAATTCAATCAGTTATAATGCGATTTAATCGGAATGAATCCAAAGCAATTAGAGAAAGTCAAAGAGAATTTCAAATTCCTCAACTTTTAGAAGATTTAACAACAATATGTACCAATTATACAGTATTACTAGATGCCATCAGAAAACTACAATGTACTGAATTGTCATTGCAGGAATCATTAGACATAGTGGAGAGTGTAAAAAGTAAATTACACACATTAAATGATACGCCAGGATTATGCGCTAGTCAAAAGTTGGCAGATTTTTAAGGAAAAATCCCGATTTTAATACTTTAGAGGCCGTTTATAATAAGTGTAAGAATAGTGTACTTTTAAGTGATTTTGAAAAACAGTTTCTACATGCAAATGTAACTTCCTTAGATGTGGAGAGATCGTTTTCTATGTATAGGAATATTTTTTCTTGTCGACGCACAAGGTTTAAAGAAGTAACTGTGGAAACATATGCAATGATGCAAGTTTACAGTAGTTCACATCCTGATGCCTCTAATTTATTGAATAATTAGCAAGTAAGTTTATTTATGAATTTTTCGTATTCTTATATTAACCCGTAATACCGATGCCTATGCGAGTCCGCAAGTTTTGGTTACTCTACTTGTAACTATTAGTGCTAATAAAATTTAGAATTAAGGTTTCTAAGAATATACTTCCAAAATATTTGTATAATTACCAGAATACGATATATATAATGTACCCCCGTTTTATTTTTTCAGTACTGCTCTGATTAACGTTCAGTTTTACTGCTGATGATGATAGCTTGGCTATCGAAACATGCGTCCAGTACGAGTTAAGTATTGTGGTTAGGGTTTTAGTGAATTGTTTCAGTGTTCCAGTGCCACAGATTTAGAGTACCCGATTACAGTAGAGTTATTTAGAATATTTTAATATGAATACTATTAGTAAGCACGGCAAAAAATTGTTAGTAGTGAACAACTTTACTTATCGTAAAGACAGAGAAATAACCAAGGGTGTTTCCTACGGTTGTACTAAAAGAGGATGTTCCGCTACTTTAAGCGTCGATAAACTTGAAAATGTGGTAATAAAAATTAGTGAAAACCATAATCATACCACTCCCACCAATTTGGACGTAAAAGTAAATATAAATAATTATACATTTTTTTTAAATCATATAAATTTTTTATATTTATAGAAAGTGCAAAATAGAACGAACAGAAAAGCTGTTGATAATTTAAATGAAAAACCAAAATTATCAACAGAAATATTTTGAAAGAAGCATCACATTTAGAAATGACAACAAAAGATATCGAAAATATTCGAAAGAGCAAGACGTTCTGTTTTATCGTCTTTATCAAAAACAATTATTGATATTCACGACTATTTTAATTCGGCATCATGTGTCGGGGAGAAAACTTTTTACAGTTAAATGATCAAAAAACAAATATGATTTTTAGCTGCACAACTAATTTAAAATATTTGTGTAGCAGACCTGCGTTGTATGTCGATGGAACGTTTAATTACTGCCCAAAGTTTTTTAAACTGTTTATAGTACATGCAGTTGAAAATGGTCACTACATTCCATCATTTTTCTTCTGTTATGCAATAAACAGGGATCAACATACTCTGATGGATTTAAGTTGCTGTCTAATATTTGCAAAGCACAAAATTTTAATTAAATGCCAGAGGAAATAGTCTGCGATTTTGAACAAGCCATTCAATGTGCAATTCAAAAAAATTGGCCATCAGTAAAAATAACAAGTTGCAAGTTTCATTTGACCCAAACCTGGTTCAGAAAAATACAGCATTTAGGTCTCGTCAGAGAATATAGAGATACAAATTCAGAAATAGGCAAGTGTCTGAGGTGGACTTTTGGCTTATTATTTATTATAATATACATTATAACTAACGCTGGCCACGAGCGGTGCCGCGCATCGGCGTAGAATCAGTTCGGACCGATAGGAACGGTAGTATTACTTCGTCTGCGGAGCAGTACGGACATTTTCGCTGCCGGTCATTTGCGCAATTGTTTATCTGTCCTAGATAAATTATGATTTCGTCAGCAAAACGACCGCGGTCGGACAAACTTCGAAAATTTATTGCAGAAATTCCAGACTTAATATAAGAAGGTGCTAAAATTAAATGTGTAATCTGTAAAATCCCGTTAATGTATTGGTCCAGACTACATTGTCTATGACACGTAAATAGTGAAAAGCATGTCTCAAAAAGAAATTGCGCACGAGACAATGAAAAATTTATATTTAATTTATGCGTTACGTTGAACGCATGTAATATACCGTTTAATTTACTAGACAAGGAACCATTTATCTGCTTTTGGAATAACTATTCGGAGTTCAAATTACCAAGTCAAACATCGTTACGAAGAATTGTGCCATCTGCGCGCGAACATATTGAATAAAAAATAAAATCGGAGTTGAAAGATCAAAAATTGTGGTTATGTGTCGACGAAACAACACATCGGAAGAAACATTCTGTTCTTAATGTAATGGCACGTAAATTGAAACCTCATCAATCGGCACCTTCAATTCTATTAGTCTCCAAACGAATACAACAGTGTACTGCCGAAGTAATTTCAAAGTTAGTGTTAAATACATTGGACAAGTTTGAACTTTCAACAAACCAACTCTTGATGTTAGTGAGTGATGGTGCTGCAAACATGCTTTCTGTAGGCCGGTCTCTTAAAAAGCATTCTGCTAATTTGTTACACATTACGTGTAAAATTCATGCTCTCAATCTTGTGGTGGATAATATCAGAAAATGTTATCCTGAGGTAGACGCTTTAATAGCGCATACCAAAGCAGTATTTGTCAAATCACCGAAACGTATTCGCGAATTTCACAGACTGTGCCCCCGTATACCAGAGCCACCAGAACCTATTCTAACTCGTTGGGGAACATGGTTACAAGCCGCGTTTTATTATCATAAATATTTTGACAATATTAAGAACGTGGTTTTACAATTCGATACAAAGGAAGCTGCCGCTATCCAGAAAAGCCAGTCGAAATTTCAAGATAGTCAGGTTTAAATGGATTTAAAAATCATTCACGACAATTACTTCGGGCTAGCAGATGCAATAGAAAAATTACAAAATCCTGCGGTACCGTTAGAAGAATCTCTACAAATAGTGCAACATGTTCACGCACAGCTATGCGCGATTGAAGACGCAAAAAATGTTTCTGTTCTAGAAAAATTTGAAAGTGTTTTTGAGAAAATTTCTGATTTTGGCACATTAAGACACATTTGTGAAGAAGCGTCAACAGAATCGTTAAGTTATTTGAAATATTATTTTACTTACGCAAATATTACGTCACTAGATGTAGAACGTTCGTTCTCTGCACATAAACGCATTTTTTCCTCATGCCGTACTGGTTTTGCCGAAACAACAGTTGAAACATATCTAATGTTGCAGATATTTAACAGACATTATTCATTTTGTGATTTCACGGAGGACTCTTAAAATGGTAAGTGTTTGAGCACGTGTTATTTAATTTTTATTTAAAAGATGAGCGAAATTATTTGCGGCAGCAAACATCTCTATTAGCAGAATAACTCTAGTGGAACGCGAGGCCTGGTCGACTCTACGCTACTGCCCGGTACCGCTCGTGGCCAGCTTTAATTATAACTATATTAATAATGAAACCGCCCTGTTTCCACCATATTTATGGGCGTCGCGTACATCTTCAACAGAAAGGACTACGAATGCTTGCGAGCCCTTTCACAGTAAATTTAATTCCAATTTTTATGCGGTGCACCCAGATATTTTTAAATTTGTTGAGGTCATAAAGGATGTGCAAATTAATACATATATAAAAATTAATAGTACTAGTATACCAAATGATTAAAAATTGTAAATATTTAAAGCGTCATAAATATATAAGTAATTTGACTGAATTATATTGCAATAAAGCCTTAAGTAGAATAAATTTTGTTAAAAGTGTACTACATTATTATTATAAACAGAATTAGATTAGTACTAAATATGTAGTTTAGTTTCTACATTTTTTTCCGTTATTTTTTGATACTAACATGAATATGTTTTTGGTTTATTTCAATAAAAATGTTTAAAGGTAAATTCTGCTATTTATTTTAATCTTTTGATTACCATTAACGGGCGTAGACGAAATGCCAACCAAAAAATCATTAAGTGGGGTAGATATGGTCTCTACCTGTTTTTGTATATCCTAAATGCCCACCGAGGATTTTACGTATCATTAAATACGTATTAGGCCGATTTCCTAGTAAAAAGATTTAGATACTGATGGACAATTGATGAGGAGATTTTCACTGATTTCATTTCATTTGATATCATATAAAAGGAAAGTAATTTATTTGAAATTCAGTTGGTTTTCAAACATAGTAGTACCTATTCGACTTTTACAATGGAACCAAAGATTATAGTGAAACAACGTTAATGCTACAAAATGCAGAATTTTCGTTCTGCAAAGTTTTAACGACAAATGAAAAATTCTGGCGATGTAGTGTAAAATTATGTTCCACCAAAGTGTGGACCCTAGGACATGAAAATGTTATTTCGACGAGCCTCTTGGACCATTCCCACAATATCAATGTAAAAAAACTCAACAGACAAATAGGTATGTATAACCATTCATTTTTGAATTCTAAATTCTAAATACATTTATTTTATTTTTTATTTCATTTATTGTAATTCAATATTTATTATTTTTTACGTTTTGTTTGTTTTTATTTGTTACAGTCAGCAGTTCAGCAAAAAGAAAAGCCTGTGAAGATATTGCAGAGAGGCCTTCTAAAATCTTACACTTGGCAATAAATTAAAATGTTGAAGCAATGGAAACCTTGACCGTCGCAGATAGTGAATAATATAATATTATGAAGGGCATCTATTACAAACGGAAGCAGCTACAACCACCACTTTCCAAAAATGCTAAAGACACAATACAATTATTGAAAACTTATTCACAAGTTACTATCCGACGAGAAAATTTCATAACTGCCTGCGACGAAGAAGAGGGCATCATAATAATTAGTTGTAATTCGAATCTCCAAGCTCTATGTTCGGCCCAGAAAATTTATTTGGATGGAACATTCGATTATTGCTTAGCGCATTTTGTGCAGTTTTTTACAGTGCATATTCTTGCTAATGGGCATTATATACCATTAGTGTATTGTGTTTTACCAAATAAGTTAACTGTTTCTTACCAACGAGCATCATCAAACAAAAGTGTCAAGAACTAACAATACATTTCAGTCCGCAAATTGTGTTTGCAGATTTTGAAAATGCAATACATCGCGCTGTACTTGCAGCATGGCCCCACGTTCAATTGCTGTGTTGCCGTTTCCATCTAGGACAAAGTTGGTTTAGAAAAATTCAAAATCTTGGTCTAGTGACCGAATACCGTGATGCCCAATGTGAAGTGGGGAAATGGTTGAACAATATTTTTGGTTTATCGTATCTGGACCCTAAGGAAGTTAGTGATTGTTTAATTTTTGATCTCATTTCGATACAACCAAATGACACACGGATGATCAAATTTGCAGACTATTTGATAGAAAATGATATTGACGAAAATAGTAGTTATCCACCAGAACTTTGGGCAAGTTTCACAAATTCCATTGAACATACAACAAATTGCTGTGAATCATTGCACGCCAAGTTCAATGAAAATTTTTATAAAACTCATCCATCTCTATTCAACTTTCTTTGTATTTTATGCAAATTTCAAACAGAAACCTATATTAAATTGCAAAGTTTACAAGAAGAATGTCGCCGAAAAGATAAAAGGACTCAGTATAAACAAGAATTTGTTGGGAAAAATATGAAATTATTAGTATCTAAGGAAATTAGTAGATTAGAATATGTCAAGCGGTTGAGGTTATTTTTCAAAAAAATAGGGTAGTAGTAGGGTAGTTTATATATGTACATTCAGTATTTGAATAAATTGTCTTATGTAAAATTTTTCTCAGACTTTATTTATTTGCCATTACCATAATTCTCTCCCACTGATTTATTTTGGTGGGCATTTGGGATATATTGAAAATGACCTGTTTGGTCGACGGTGGGCATTTCGTGTATCCCAACATCGATAACAAGTAGAAAGTGCGCATTTCGGAGCCGCCGCCATTAACTATTGCAGTTAATAATCTGCGTGCAAAGGGCTAGTGTCATTTTTCCATTTTGCGCGCAAAGGGACGGTAGGATTAACAATAACCCTCATTAAGTTTACGGCGGCGCGCAAACGGTATGTGCCCTATCGATATCAAAACTGGACAACCTCTCTGCAAAGTAATGTAGTTGATAAATAGCTGAAAGCATTTCTCAGTACATATTAACTTTAGTAGTAGAAGCATTCTAACCGATGAATTTACCATAATTGCGATTTTGTTTCAAACCACCTATGTTAATTACAAGAGCTATCTACGTGGATAATTAATTGAAATTATAATATTGAACTTACACGACCTCGACTAATAGTAGAATCACAGGGAGGACCAAGTAGCGAAGGACAATGTTTCCTAGAAGTTCGTGCTGCAATTGATATTATGAGAAGCCATGTTAGCATTGGTGAGTATTGAATAGTATATGTGTATAAGCATCATCAAATAATTAGTAGAATCAGATTGTAAGTGAAATTTGTTAAATTGTAATTGTTCCTGTAGTAGTAAGTATGGTCAATACACATTAATATTCCTGTAATTTGTAGACGAGAACGTTCAAACACCAACGAGTTTAAGCAAAACCTTGCCGACAAATGAGCTGCTACGAAGCAGAAATAAACATATAATACTCGATCATTTGAACCAAAAAAAATGCCGCGCCTGGGCTTATGCTCGAGAAAAACTTTGGGTCACAAACTTCAAAGGCGCCGACAAGCGTTGAAACTACTGTATAACACTATACTGTGGCTCTATCATACCCGAACCTGGATGGAGTAACTCAACGACATTCCCAAACACGAAAGAGCGCGAGTAGGGTATTTGGAGTAAATGGAGTTACTCCGAACGAATACCCGAACCCGCCTCTTAAGTATAATAGAGGGGACTACTAAGTTCTAGTTCAGATAACAAATAGTTATTGACGTTGACTTTCTGATTTCTAGCAATATGATACGAAGTAAGTAATCTCCGGGAATCTACGTCAAATTCAAGATATTTGAGCTTCGCTACCAGCATTTCATGGTTTATCGTACCAAACGCTTTAGAATAATCTAGTAAGATTAGAATTGTGATATCATCGCGATCTGCAGCTACCATTATGTTGTTAGTCATCTTGATAAGTGCGCTTGTTGTACTATGGTGCTTCATGAACTTGGACTGCATTGGCGGTAAGATGCCTTTCATCTCAAGATAAGCATACGAGGAGATACCTAAAAGAAACCGAACTGATGTTGTGGTGGTCGGAGTTTTTATAGTACCACGTTCTGTCGCTAGGAGATTCCCGAGTCAGTACGCCAAGCGTCGTCATTAAAGAAGGCTTCGTTCGGCTTGTGTGAATGTTTTTAGTGACACTTGTTTTGTGTGCTCGTCGTTTTTGCAATGGCTGATTCTCATAAACAGCGCGCGGCCGTAAAGTTTTGCTTCTTGCTCGGAAAAACCGGCACAGAAACTCTTGATATGTTGAAGACAGCATACAAAGATGATACTATTGGGAAAACTCGGTTTTCTCGTTTCAGAAGAGGTGAAATGTCAATTGATGGCAATCCTCGCTCTGGTCGTCCTTCCACGGCTCGAACCGATGAATATTTAAAAAAAATTGCGAAATCATCCTGAAATTTCGACAACGGACCATTAAGGAAGTTGTGGAACTGTCTGGAGTGACTTGGAGTTCAGTTCAGCGAATTTTAACGGAAGATTTTGGGATGAAAAGGGTGGCTGCCAAATTCGTGCATCGACTGCTGACTGCTGAACAAAAATAAGGTCGAGTGGAAGCATACTACGCTTTGAAAGAAGAGTTCTGAAATGATCCAAACTTTTTTTCCAAGGTCATCGCAGGTGACGAATCATGGTGCTACGATTTCGACCCCGAAACGAAGCAACAATCAAGCCGAAGATGTGAAAATTGCAGTCATGGATTGGGCTTCTTCACAGGCGGTAGATTTCTATGACGTCGAAATTAAAAAAATTGTTGAGCGGTATGACAAATGTTTGTACAAAAATGTAAATTATATAGAAAAGTAGATAAAAGCATGAAGAATATGAAAAAAAAAAAAATTTTAATGATACTTACAGTATTTTTCTTCATATTGAAAAACGGACCTTATTTTTAACATATCCCTTGTACTAAAAGCTTTTAATGGGGCGGATTTATTAAACATATATAGAATATGCTCAGTAATAAAATTTAACATTAAGTTAACATCTTCAAGATTATAAACGTCATACCACGCAAGAGATTTTAGATCACTATTAACACTTATGCAGAATCAACATTTTCAAGGCTGCGATAGGTGTACATTTTAACATGTGTGTTGCTAATAACTAGAGTTGGCATTTTTTAAATTTCGCAGATGATTTAAGTTGGTAGTTCTAGCAATAAAGGACATATTCGTCTGTATTACGTTAAGAAATTGGAGAATATGTCCTTTATTGTCGGGACTACCAACTTAATCATGCTTCTCAAAAATTAGATTTCACAATCATCGCTTTCAGAGAACCGTTTATCAATGTAGACATGATAGGGTAATATTTGGACAGTGTCCAAATGTGCTCGAACAAAAATGACCGAACTTACGTCGATATTCAATACAGTAAAAAATTAGATTTATGATTACCGCATTTTTAACGTCAAACACTCCATACTTCATTTATTAATAAATTTGAAATAGGATAGTTATTGAATATCCAGGAGCTTTATTTGTGAACAAATCTGCTGTGAACGAAGAAATTGAAGGAAAGGCTGTGAAACAAATTTAAAACCACTGCTTAGGTAAACGACAACAGGAAAGACAAAAGAGTAGATAAAGGAGAGAAGTAGAAAAGCATCTGTTCGACTTAAAGGCGTCAAGGAGGGTTTATGCCAAAACCAACTTTTGAAGAAACCAGTTTTCGAATGCTAGTATTTACACAAAACCGGTTTCAAATTCGAATTTCGAACTTTTACAGCAAAAAGAAAATCAAAAGATAATTATTCGACAAAAATGAAATATGTTTATTTAATCTTGAATGTCTGCTTTTTAATGGTACCCAAATGTATAAAAGTGACTATGAAATTTATAGTTATTTGCAAAACTCACTCTTTGGTTTCACGATTCGTTTGCAGAACTTGTTTTCTGCATCAAGTCGGCCATCTGATTTCAAACTTCATACTATTTTTTTAACATTTTACATTTTAAGTTTGGTATAGATATTTTTTTACGATTCCTCAAAATTCCGTTTGGAACAAATAAGAAACTTTGCAAATAACTGCCTCATATACAAGATGTTTCAGGGCGCAGAGAGGAGATCAGAAAAGAATATTTTCGAGGGAGCCATCATTGGATCGCATTTTTAATGCTGCAGCTATTGTATGTAATTCAACGTGCTACCTTATTATTATTATGTGTGCAGTGGGGTCCTAGAGTATCCCCCGCCCCACCCCCACCCATATTAACTTTTGAACGACAGAGGCTAGCGTTTTTAGAAAAAATAGGTCGATTTCTATTTCAACTTCCTTATTTTAAATAGAACATCCTGCATATTTTTACGTTTCTGGAAAGGCAATTGAAAGGCGAATCCAACGATACCACCTATGTTATACTTTAACTGAAGAAATATGTCGATATGCAGCAATAAAGGTTTTGGTAATCTGTTTTTGTTGTTATCCAAGGTTTGCTAGGAAAGAGCACCAAATTGTTTCTTGTAACGCTAGATTGATTTAAAGAGCTCGTTGCTAAGCAAAGTAATTATAACAACTGCCAAACTGTCAAATCTCTTATTAAATCCTGCGTTTGTCATACTTTCGTTCTTTGTTCTCGGTGATCGGTTGAAATTGGCCGAAAATAATGAACACTGCCGTTGTACAGCCGGAAATATTTGAATTTTGCGCTAAGTCAGGATAAATAGGATAAAATCTACAGAGCGAACTGCTTTAACAAAAGATAATATGATTTAAATTGCTGTACAATTTGTTGCGCAACCACGGCAAATAAGGTGATAATTGTTGCCAGATTTACATATTATAAAAGTTGACTCAGCAATTTTGCAAAAACCTAAGAAACAGACATATTGTCTATCAAAAATTAACAAATTTAAACAAATCTACCATAATTAATTAATTGCAACGTTCGATAAAGTAAAGAAGTAGCAATTAAAAAAAACAAGTTAAAACGAAAAAAATAATAACGAAAACAAAGAACGAAAATATGACAAATGCAAGATATAATAAAAAATAATAAGAATAATTTACGCTTTTGGAACTGATATTTCACAGTTTGGCGATTGTCATGATTACTTTGCTTAGCAATGAGCTCTTTGGATTAATCTGGCATCGCAGCAAACAGTATGACGCTCTTTCCTAACCAAGTTTGTGTAACGATAAAAACAGATTGCTTCATTTATTGCTGCATATCGTCATTTTTATTAAGTTAAAGTATAATATATGCGCTATTATTGAATTCACCCATCGATTACCTAATTGTATGTTTTTTTTGAAACTATACAAAAAGAATAAAGTAAGATGTAAGGTGAATTCACATAGGGTAGCGTGAAATTATCGTTAGGATTAGCGGGAAATTATTTACAATGTTCTGCGGTAATTCTCTAAATAATTTTGGGGATAATGACAACTGACATCGCGAATTACTTTTTCGTATCATAACCTTAATTTATCTGTTAATGATGGCCTTTGGAATGGATGGAATGACAAAAAACGTTATATACTGTGTTTATTAACAGTTTCTGCGATAATCATGACGAAAAAATTAAAAAATAAATGTAAAAAGAGATTTGATTCAGGAAATCTGAAATCATGATTCTGATACCTTTATCTTATATGCAGGAATGAATGTTGATTTATTTGAAAATTTATTGAAAATAGAAGGAAATCAAAAGTCTGTCAAACATTTTGAGAAACATTTGAAGCACTGTGGACTGTACTATAGCCTGTCTACTACTTACCAATAAGAGGCAGTCAACTAAATTTTATAGGTCCAATAAAAGGCGTGCACATTCATATAAAACAACCTAACAATTCTGGCTTTTTATATTACAATTATAAGAAAACTTAGAATTTTATTTGCTGTATGCGATGCAAATTATAAACCCGTAAGTGTGGATACAGGAGCCCATAAATCTTCAAGTGCTGGAGGAATGATTAATAGCAAAAAAAATCAAAGAAAATGAAACCAAACTACATAAATGACATCGATATAAAGAAAACATTTTAAATATAATTTTTTTTCTAGCAAATTATAGAAGGGAATACAAATGAACACATAAAAACAATATAGTTTATTTAAATCTTATTCTATTTGCCTTCATCGTAAAAGTATAAATGGTAGTTGCAATAGAAATGACGTTTATCCAAAAAGAATTGTGAAATGTACGTAATCAGAAAATCGAATAAAGAAGATATTAAAGAATTATAACATTTTATTCTTTCTTAAATGATATAGTTAGCAAAAGTTTCTATAGACTCACACCTATTACGTTGCTTATAATTTAAATTCTTACCCTTACATCTCTACTTTGATAGTTCCTTTGTAAAATGCATAATACAATGTATGTACTTACATACTCATGCTGTTATCATGCACAAATATACTTGGAATTATTTTATATCAGATAACCAAATATGTGTAGTAATTGTTCGGAAAAAAGAAAATAATTCTATAAACTATACTGGGTGTCTCCAAAATGTTGGGACATAGCTTAACTACAGACTCCTGGGATTAAAATAAGAAAATTTAACCCAACTTACCTATATCCAAAGTCGCCTCGTTAAGTTGGTACAAGACGTGGAAGTTGTTTGAAAAAAAAATAATTTTGCGTGTAAAAATAGGAGGCTTTGATCGATTGTTATAATTTTTGGTAGTGTTTTGTGACTATAAGTCACGTTTCGAGATGGTTTTGGTGTTCATCGGTAGGTTGTAAGTGTATTAAATTAAAATGTCGCAATACAAATTTGGTGTTAACTTTCTAGTGCTTAGGCTGAGAACTTTCAATTATTTGTTACAAAAAGATATTTTCTTCAGGAACATTTTTTGTATCTTTGTAATTTTTGATAACTATTACGGTTTCTCCGGAAAAAAATAAAATCTGATCTGATGATATCCTTTTTTTGATAGGAATAATCTAGCAATAATCTAGTTAACCGGAATACTATCTTTTAACGACAAATAAGTATCATTTATTTGCTATCAAAACAATTAAAAGTAATCGACAAATGCTGCAGAACGTACTGATAAATTTTTTACGTAGGGTCAATCTATGCATTTAAGAAAATGGGGGCCATGTTGAACAATTTCTATAACTTAAGACTATGTAGTTGCCACTAATAAAAGAATGCATTACATGCCATGCCATACATTTTGTATTTTTTTGTTTATAATGTATTTAAGATTTTTTTCCGGAGAAACAACTTTCACGTCTTGTACCAACTTAATGAGGCGACTTTGGATATAGGTAAGTTGGGTTAAATCTTCTTATTTTAATCCCAGGAGTTTATAGTTAAGCTATGTCCCAACATTTTGGAGACATCCTGTATATGTATTTGAACCAAATCATGTATATATTGTTATGTTATGTTCAACGTCGTGTTTACGACGACAACAATTTCTCTCGGTTGTCATTTCGGTACTGAAGTAAATGTCAGGCTGGCCACTCGTTGGCAACCAAATACCCCTCTTGCGGGGATAATTGGTAATTTTTGCGTTACCATTCCCCCCTCAGCCAACCGTCCTTGGGGCGAGGAAGGTAGAATTTAATTATAAGTCCAGATAACGACGAGTGTGGGGTATCATGGACAATTCTACTCGTTTATCAATCTTCCTATTCAATTATTTCCTCCAAATTAATGTAAAAATCGTCTGGAATAAGCAACAACGTAAATTTCAAAGCACAGATAATATTTCGGAACGGTTTCCATAAATTAGTAGTGGATTTTCTCTTTTAAAGCTTGTTGGTGACAATTCGTATCACAGAATCATCAACAAACAACCTCCTGGTTAAGTCACTGCATTCGTTCTAGTGTACTAATATCATTTTGATTGGAAGTCATCGAAAAGTTAGTTTCTATTTAGGCAAATTATCAAAATTGGCTGTGAAAGAAAACAGTCGCCGGTCTTTCGCGATTTAAAATAAATGAAAGAGAAACGACGCCCTCAAATTTTCATCAATCTTTATTCGGCCTTGGCTGAATCAAAGTTTGTCGTGAATTCAATCCAAAGATAAGTGTTCGTGGTGTATTCAAAGTCATTATTAGAAAAGCAAATAGGGTTAAATATCCAGAACAGACAGTTCCTGTGGTGTGTATTTAAACAGAGTGTTTATTTACATTGGCGTCGTTCGAAAGTTTAAAGGTTAGTTGATTTTAAAATCTTAAAAAATTCGTTAATTTGATTTCACTAAGTTACAAATTCATTCAAAATTGCCACAAGGGTATCTAGGGATACCCCCGAACCTACGAAAATCATTTAATAGAGTTAAATTTGAAAATGTAACAAAATTTAGAGTAAAAACCCTGAGAAAGATATTTCAATATGTATTTGAAACAAATGGACTACAAAGTCACTAAAGCTCTGACGTATAGTATTAATGTCATATAATGCATTAATTGTGTTGTTTTTATTTAATTTATAACACTTCTAAATCTTTTTCCAAAGCAAGTTATGTTTCGAAAACATATCCCATTCAGGTTGTTTCCAATTTATACGGATGCTTTTACGAAAAGCATCACAGCAAATTTTTAAGGTTAATATCGTATACTTCTATCTTATGAAACACTACGATTCCATCTTTACTGATGCAAAACAAATTAGCCTCACTTCAACTACACATAATATACATGCTCGGGCTTCCTCTTTATGTAGATGATTATTTGAAGTATACGCCATCATTCGTCTTATTGGTCTCATATTTGGTAAATGTAGTACATTGCTTACGTATTCATATACCTTTGGTCCCAAGAAATACACATTTAAAGCAAATACGTAACCTTGCATCTTTGTGTTCTGCGTAAAACTTTACAAAGAATGCTAATTCACTAATTCAGGAGATAACAATGTCACATAGTTGAATGAAATGTTTAAATCACCAGGAACACTTGTTGGAGTCTTCTGACCAAGGTTTTGCTAATTTACAATCCTATGTCACTTGTAGTTCGATTATTGCTATATAAATATATATAATTACGTCAAATATTTGTAAATCTTCTCCATGAGCTTCTGTGACCATTCTAGTCTCAGAATCCACTTGTATCTGATATAGGTGCTGTTTTATTACAGGTAAATTAAAAGTTCAAAATTAATCAAGAGAATATCATAGAATATAATCGGTTGTACTTATACAACGCCGTGGTAGCGCCATAATTTGACGTGTATAGTTTCGCCGTACGCCAATTAATAACTCTGCCTTACACCGCTGTGTGAACGATCGTATTTAATTGCATTGTGCGAACTTTCTTAATTAATATTTTTAAAATTATTATTAAAATAGCTTATAATACAGAATGAGTTTGTGCTCCAACAAACAATAGCATAGTACTTCCGTGATCTACCAGTTGGACACCACTACCATAGTGTGGGATTCGCACATTTAATATTTGCTTATGAACATTAATTTACTACAATATACGAGAGTAAGTCAAATATTATCTACACTTTCGCCATAACAAGCTTTGAAGGTTATCGCAGTGGCGGCCGCTTGCGCATGCGTTGAGTTGACGCATCTGTGGTCATGTGTGCGGAATTTAATCACGATCGCGTCATTTGTCTGCTAGCTACAACTGCATAAGCATGTCAGCTCCGCTATTAGTTTGCACCAAAGAGGAACAAGCAGTGATCCGATTTTTGTGGTCAGTGGGTGTGAAAGGTACTGAAATTCACCGGAGACTTTTGTCACAATACGGGGACAGTGCTTTATCTCGTAAAGGCGTTTTTTGTGGATCGAAATGTTTCAAAATGGCCGCACGAGCGTAACACAAAAAGAGTGAGCTGGACGGCCGTCAACCTCGACCACCGACGACAACATTCACCAAGTTCGAGAGATGGTTACAGCAAATAGGCGAGTTACCATAGACTTTCATCTCTTTGGATCGCTCAAGGAAGCTTTGAGAGGTCGTCGATTTGCCTCAGACACAGACGTTCGGGGTGCGGTGCAAAAGTGGCTTCACGACCAACTGAAAACCTTCTACCAGGAAGGCATACAGAAGCTTGTGGCTCGCTGGACCAAGTGTATTGCTAAAGGTGGAGACTATATCGAAAAATAATGTATCTGCTGTACACCTATCTTTGTTTAATACAGTTGTAGAACTAAAAGTAAACATTTCCAATTAAATAATTCATTAGTTGTTACATATTAATTTTGGTATTTTTCCAAATTTAAAATTCGGTTATTGAATTTTACAATTTTATTTTAAAAAACTGGTTTCTAGAAACCGGTTTTTGAAAGCTGAGAGACTACTGTCAAGGTAGACGGAAAAGTGCAAAGAAAGAGATGAATGGAGGAAGATTGCAAATGAAACCGTTAGCATCGCATTTCTTCTTCGATGCATGGCGTCCTATACATAGATGAAACCCCTTATTCCATTTTTCTGGATGTAAGGAACCAATATCGTGCCACACAAGCATACCATCAAAACCATCATGGTCCACACTTATGCGTTAGTATTGGAGATCACGTCTTTTATTAAGAGGCGATCTACCATCAAACATTTGCATCTACTATCTTAAATTTACTCTTCTCGCTAATTATATTAGTACTGTAGGTCAATTTTTAACAATTGCTAGCAAATGCTAACCTATTCCTCTTTGGAGGACGTTTATTGCAGAAACTAGAAACCATTAGCACCATTAGCGGATAGACGTTCTGCCTTTACCTAGCAACGGGTTGCTATTTTCTACCCGTTTTATGCATGAGAATTTGGCGGTAACTACTAAATACAAATGCAGAAACCCAAAATATTCGGTGGGCATGCATATACGGTAGTTAAAGCAACTACTAAACAATGGAAAAATGAGAAATCTCAAGACTGGTGGAAGAGTATCCCAGTTCAGAGAGAGGCCAAGCAATTTCTGATTGGACACAGACCTAAATTTACAGCAGACCTACTAAACAGGGACAGAAAGTCACTTAAAACAATAGTAGGCTTGGTAACAGGACACTGTATGCCCAAGAAACATATGAGCAACTTAGGCCTGACAGAGAAAACAGCGTGTGGATTCTGCTAGATGGAAGAAAAGACTGCCGTCCACGTGCTGTGCGATTGTACAGCACTAGCAGGAATACGGCTCTTAGAAGTGGGATCGAAATATCCAAAAGCCGAAACCTACGCAGAGGGATCGCTCACAAGGCTGTAGCTCTGGTGAAAAAGGCAAAGCTAGCGTAATTGATCTAATGATAGAGGAACCACAATAGATCTAAAAAGATCGCAGTAGGATAGGTCCAGAACCACATTGAGAATGCCACCTGTGCTTCCCACTCCTCAGTTTTCTTAGACAATCCCACACAGTGACAAATTACGATCAGTCGAGTACTGTACGTGCTGGACATGAGCGCAGATTTTATAGGTAATACATCTTATTTGATAACTTTTAATAATAATAATAATATGTATTAGTTATTTTTACACATTAAGTGTATATAACAAGTCGTAATTAACTAATTATTGTCATATATGGAGTCATATATTGTCATATATGGAGCAAAGAAATCGTCCTCAATTTAAAAGGAAAAATTATGAATTCCAAAAATATCCAATATATTAAATGTACAAATAATACCAAGTGCATAATAAATACATAAATTTCTAAGATTAAATTTAATTCCAAAATAAAAACATATTTCCTAAATCTAATTAATGGAACCTTATGTCAAAGTGAATCGCATATGTATGTGTAAAAATTCAACTGAACCTACTAAAATAATAAGTGTTCAAATGAGCAATACTGCAATTAACGATCATTTAACGACCTCCTAGTTTATAAGAACATAATTAAAAAGAAAACTATTTCGTGGTACAACTACGAGATACAAATAAAGCAAATCAAAAATAACAAAGGACAAACACTTTCTTTTTCTTCATATGCGGCCATTTTTCAGTAATTTCTGCCTTCAACTTGTCAAGTAATGATGCGCAGTATGCCTCCGTTATTGTTTTCTTTTTTCAAGATAATCGATTAACACAACTCCATGACGATCAGAAAAAAAAAGTCGCTATCATTTTCCCGGCCGATAGAATAGTCTTCGCCTTTTTCGGAACCAATTCACCTTTCGCAGTGCACCGTTTCGACTGTGCCTTGGTTTCAGGAGTGTACTGGTGTATCCATGTTTTCATTTACAATTATTAATCGACGCCAAAATTCCGACTTATTAGGATACCGCGAAATTAGCGTAAGACTTTGACAACTGAGACCAATGACTTGCTTTATCAGGTAAGAATACATCTGTAAAAAAATCCTTAAAATGCGGAGAAGTTAGATTTACGGATGTCGAAGCAGAGACGTATAGAGTCCGTTTACTTTCGCAAGACACCAGCGCAAAGACGCATTTTAGGATTAGAAAGAGAAGTTGGTGCTAACCGAGAGAAATAGCTATGTATTTCTTACCTACAGTAAGACAACATACATTTACTCATTTCAGCGTCAGTTGTTGATGTGTTGTCGTTGAATTCGTTTCGTGCTCTCTACTTTTAATATTGTTATTGGCGTACTATTTATTAAAAAATCAGTTTTTCTCAAAGCTATTTTGAATTAGGGGTAATATTCTACTGTAAGTATTTTGTTTTAAACAGATTTTAATTAAGTTGTATTAAATAATTAAGTTACAGGTGAGAATGTCCGAATCATCGAACATCGCTAAGAAGAAACAAGTTTTGCATGAGCAATCACGAAACATTGTTTTTAATGTCTACAACTATTTTAAAAAATATAAGACAGAAGGTATGATAATATTTTTTTTAACTATTTTTAATACTGTTTTTACATATTCATTCATATATCAGTGAAGTCATTATGTTTGTTTACAGGTAACATTTTAGATATTGTTAGTGAAACTACGGGAATATCTAAAAGTACTTTTGTCAGAATTATTCGAAAGAGTAATTCTGTTGAACCAGAGCAAAGTGGCAGTTCTTCAAAAGACAATGTTGTAAGACATTCACCAAAATCTACTGTGAATAATGCTGGGGAAGCAGTTTTACGTCAGGTTATTCACAATTTTCACGTAACTGACAAACAGAGGCCTACATTAAATACTGTATATAATAAAATTCAGTCAAATGATACCATTGGTTTTGTAGGCAAGCGCAGCTCTTTAAGAAAGTTAATATTAAAATTAGGATTTAGGTACGTACTAATATTCAAATTTATTATTATATTAGTAATTAATATATTTATCAAATAACAGGTGGAAGAATACTGATACGAAAACTTTTGATGGAAAGATCAAATATACGTGAGCTAAGATCCTCATATATCCGAAATGTTACAAATTATCGGTTACAAGGTCGACCAATCGTGTATACAGGTGAAGCAAAATAAATTTTTATTTGATGTTCAAAATCTAAAGTATTGTATTTTAGACGAAACATACACACAACTCCACATGAATGGGTTGATAACTCTAACAATGGACTTAAGTGCCCTATATCAAAAGGGAAACGTTTAATAATTGTACATGCAGGTACATTAGTAAAATTTCTTCTAAAATTTTTAGCATGTACTGTATATTTATTGTTTTAGGTAGTGAAAATGGATTTATTGATAATGCCTTGTTGATCTATAAGTCTGGCCAAAAATGTGGAGATTATCATGACGATATGAACTTCATAAATTATAAAAGGTAGTTAGAAAAACATGTGATGGATAATGCAAGCTACCACAACGTTCTCTCAGTTAAACATCCAACTACTAACAGCAAAAAATCAGAAATGATAAAATGGCTAAGTGAACGTGGCATCATATTTAATGAAAATTTGACAAAAGTTGAATTGTATAGATTAGTACATATGCATAAACCAAGTTACAAGAATTACACTATAGATTCTATATTTGCAAAAGATGGACATACAGTGTTGAGATTGCCCCCATATCATTCGGAACTCAACCCCATTGAAAAGATATGGGCAATTTTAAAGGGCAGAGTAGCATTTAAAAATATAACTTTTAAACTAAATGATGTCGAGGAACTCGCTAAAGAAGAATTTGGAAAGATCACAAAAGATGAATGGTCACATGTTTGTCGGCATGCAGTGAATATTGAGGAAAATTATATACAAAAGGAACACATAATGGATAAGCTTACCGATGAACTTATTATAAACCTTGATGATAGTAACAGCGATTTTGATTTTTCTTCTGATGATGATTAAATTAAAATTATATTTGATATAGTTAATTTAAATATGTATATATCATTTTTAAATGTATGTAATAAAGGTGTAATTACATTCCGATTACTCTTTTTATTAAGTAAAAATATTAATTATTATAAACAACAGACTAAACATTTCTCACCTAGTTTTTTTTTTGAGCACTGAATATTCCTAATTTTCTTTTAAAGAAATTATTTAATACATAAAGTGAAATGAAAAATTAAGAAAAAATACATTAATATACACATAAGTAAGATTTATGCTATTACTAAATACTATAAATTATAAAACTGTTAATACTATCAGAATCTAAATTTGTTTTGTATAAAAAATTTAAATTATATACAATTTAATACAAGTTTAACCTTCTCGTATACTTTTAAAAAGCGCGCGTATTTTGGTCAACATATTTAAGACGGTCAATACATATGAGCTGACAATTTTCGCGCAGCTTGGGTGTCTTCCGAAAGTAAACGCAGTCTACATTAATAGATAAAAGGGCGTAAAAGCATTGATTCACATGGCAATGAAGTGATAACTTCGAAGTATTTGACCTGGATTAAATTACAATATCACTTTAAAACAATAATGAATAAACGTGAACAACGATGTATGTATATATTTAATATGAATAAAACAGTTAAAATGTTGTCCAAAGTATTTTTTAATACTTTTATGGTGCCCTACATCCCGTAAACAGGCGATTGGGCTCCTAAAAAATTACCACGTTCTTACACGAAATTGATCTATAAATTCACAAAGTTTCATTTAAATCGGTGACTATCAATTACCGGTGTTCCCTTGTTAGACGAACTCGATACGATGGTCAACTCGATTTCGAGGACGGGAGCGTTTCTGAATCTCTTCTAACAAGGAAACACAGGTAAGTGCATCTCACCGATTTAAATCAAACTTTATGGGTTTATAGACCGATCCAGTGTAAGAACAACGGTAACTACCTTAGCTGCCCAATCGGGCCCTGGCGGGTTGTAAAGTACTCCAAGCTCAGCACTACCCCTCGCTGCTTTCCAATAACTCAGGAATTATAAGAGATGTTAAAAAAAAGTTAAGACAAGATTTAAACTGTTTTACATGCTTTTAACGATGGCGTAAATATTTTCTCTATAACAAATATTTGTTTAGGGAAACAACGCACCACAACCCCCCCGTCCCACAAAAAGAATCGTTTTAAGGACGATAGTGAGTTGCAAGCAGCTGTGATACAACATTTTGAGGGAAAAACTTTAGAAGGGTATAGAATTATTAATTGATCGTTGTAGTAAATGTATTGAAGTTAGGGGAGATTATATTGAAAAATAAAAATTGTTATATTCTACCAAGTTTATTTATTCTATATCAGGCCGAGAATTTATGGCGCCTACCTCGTATCATCTTTATTATTTCTTTATTGTTATTCTTTATTATTAACAATTTGTATGCATTGTAAATTATACTGTATCCTTTTAAGACACTTTTTAAACAGTTGCAAGAAAACACTAAACTCGATAGTTATGAACCAAATAATAAATAAAACCATTTTGTTTTAGTTATTCGATATAACGTAGATGTGCGCTTCCTCAAATTGGATTATTCCACGAAAACTTAATATACATGTATAAATTCAACGTAATTTTTATTATTTTTTTAATAAAATATGGGGGTGGGAGGTTATCCCCCGAAAAAAAATCACCACTGTTCTTATACTAAATTGGTCTATAAACTCACAAAGTAATCACCAGTGTTCCCTTGTAAGTCTTGAAGATAACTCCCTATTTGTTGTTCATCAAGGACCCCCCGTTCGTAATGAAGATTCTTTCATTGCATTTATATCTAATTGTACTTGGAGCTTCCCTCCTTTCATACATTTTAATAATTTGTGGCATAAGGTCTACCCTACACACTTTCCGCGATATTGTAATACCTACAATTTATACTAATTCATACAATCAAATGATTACCGGTAACTGTTGCAAGCTGTAGCAAAGTATCATTATAAGCCCAGGAAATTCTTCGGCATTTACCAATAATGATTGTTTAGCTTTTGTGCATTAATATTGTATAGATGCTCCTCTAGTATTTTTTGTTTGCTGTCAAAATGTGTATATACATACGTGTGTTAAAATTGTTTTATCTCGATGTCTTTGTTTCCACGTCCAATGTTACTCCTAACATTGTACAGTTGCTTATTTATGTCCGACGATTTAAGCAACACAAATGCATGTGGCATATTAACCTTTCGGATTGACAATGACATTTGTCGTCGCTGTACTTGCAGTGTTCCGGTCAATGGTAAAGGAGGTAGCTTTAGGACGAAATAGTTTTTACATCTGGAAGGTATCTTAGACATAACTCACATTAAGTTTCGGCAATACTTGGGCCTTTATGTTCAGATGTGACGGCTTCTGAAATATCTAAATAGCTTCACAAATACATTCGGTAAGCCCTTGTGCTTATCTTTTACGATTATTTTGAAAAATATTCTGCAAGATTTCTGGCTCATCCCTACACCACATTTACTTATTTCTTGAATTAGATCATCCATTTTTCATCATCATACCATGTTTTGCAGATACCCAAATATTGAGGAATACAGGTGTATTCAAAACAGATTCCATTGGAAATTCTAATGTTTACTTCTCGGATTTTCGACACTATACATACATATGTAAGTACTATCCGATATAAAACATCCTTGTTTTTAAGCAGTTGATATATCGGTTTTTCTTGAAAATTCTTGCCTTATCTACATCCAAATTTATCATTTACCTACAGTGCGCTGCACTACAATTGGACGATCAAATTTGTACCTTTTTGGTAGGATTTTCCAGAAAACAACCGAAAATAGCATATGCATAATATTTTGGAATGCATGAACGAAATATAAAGATTTAAGACAATACATATTATATTGTTTTTAATCCATAGACCATTAATAGAATTCATCAAATCAAATTTTACTTCAAAGACTAAACCATCTTATTTTTGGTGCAAGCATCAGAAAATAATCTAATTAACTAACAATATATACTGAAACAGTTCACTAAAACCCTTACCACAATACTTAACTCGTACTGGACGCACGTTTCGATAGCCAAGCTATCATCATCAGCAGTAAAACTGAATTAACAAACTAAGCGAAAAATTAACCTTATACCGTACGAGCGAGCGTACTATGATGACACGATTTTACACGAACTCAGCACATCTAAACGTGTGCTGTGTTGAATGTCACTGTGGAATGTCATTTGCTTGACAAAATTGCGTAAACGCAAATTCATTTGTGCACCTTGCTCACGTTATAAACGGCGTATTCGTTCACGTACACGTGTAAGACACGACTTTGCTCTTGCATTTCCGAAAAATGCCGATTATGCTGGCTCATAGTACGCTCGCTCTTACCGTATAGCAAATAAATTACGCAATATGTAAATCTAAAATAAGCATGGTAATCCTTACATCTTAATTTACCCTTTTACCTCGATGAGCCGCTTCATTGCACATGACTATAATTAAGCCTTAAATTGTAAATCTAAAGACCAGTAATCCCTAAATCCTTAACAATATATACGTTTTCGAAAATCAGTATAAATGTCAAATTCAACAACTCAGATCACTTATCTGCATTAAGCATCAAGAAGCACTGCCACAGCTAATTGCGGTAAACAATATCTTATATTTCAGCTATATAAAAATGCCAGAATCAAATTGAAAGCTTAAAATAGTTCTTCAGAAAATGAGCATTCTGAAGAATATTGAAGCTTTTGTCATTACTAATGACAAAATGTGTATAGACGAGAACGCAAGTTGGGATACATACCATAGGCATCGATTTGATAAATAGGTAACCGCATTTCAGTTCTTGGGCAATATGGATTGTTACGAGGTATATTACATTGTATTTACTTATTAGACTACATAAAGATCCGTCCGTCCCGAATCGCAGTAAGTTATTAATTTATTATTAATGTATTTGTATGATGTATGATTCATAAGTAGACGTACGCTACGAAACTCAACGCTCATGAGTTGCAAACAAGAATTGCGTTCTCTAGTACAGACTCTAGACTGCCATTCAAGGAAAACTATATTAATTTTAGTGATGAAGAAGCTTTCTAGTAAGCTTGAATTCTGATTCAATGAACAGTTTATGACAAGAAAATATAAGAAAACCGTCGAAAATGTTATGTTATAATTTTTGCAACATTTTATATTCTAAAGAAACTACATTTCAACAGCAGATTGCGGGCTAGTATTGTATTGTTTTAATGTGCGATGAGCATCCCAACGAGGATCATACACATGTAAAGTTTGTCATAACCGTAAGATTCTAATATAAGTGGTAATAATAGGAATGTTCCATGGTTTTATTACTGTCACCCCCTCGTTAGGAAGGGTAAAACATAATTCAATTTCACAACTTGCAAATAACAGGTCTCGCATCACAGTTAGGAGCGAACTACCTCTTATTTCTGGGCAACTGAGTCCTTTTAACAACAAAAAAATGACTAATTATAAAGATACTTGAACTCTAGACATTGTTTTAACTTTAGCCAACTTATTATTTTTTCCATTGTAAGGGTTATACATGGGCTGTACGTTAGATTATCAAATTTATTGGCATCCTTTGAAACAATATATTTGAGGGTGAAAATTGAAAAATACATATTTATGTGACACTGACAATAGCCACATACCTATTTCTTATTTAAATTGGGCTACGTCAAACGAACGAGTAGACTAGTCAAAATCATTAAGTCAGTGAACCAATGGTCGAAACCGATCAGCTGATAGAAAAAAGTGATAAAGGTTTGAGAGTGCGCCCACGGTGCCGTCAAGCCAGAGATGTTTTAATTACAATTATGACGACCAAAAGCCATTCGCTTGCCGCAGTCCTGTTATTAAAGAATACATGTTAACACAACGTGTAGATGTCACATCATAAACCTCTATATACGACCCCGTCCAGCTTCAATTGGCCCACATCAAAATTTTGAATTGTACAATTCAAACGGTTCAGCTGCCCAAAAGCGCCGATATGTGAAAAAGTCCAAATTAACAGACGCTGATAGACGAGCTTTGGCCAGAATTAACAAGTCAAATTTAGGCGTGCTAACTACAGAGCGTTGAGTGTACTCTGGAGTGAGGCTGTTGGAAGACGTATTTATATTTTCATTCAGAAGCAAGAAAATTTTGCTTTGGTACTTACAAGGTAAGTTTCAGGTCCAATCCTAAGGACAAAGATGATTCGTTTTTCCCTTCGCGAAGACAAAAGAAAAACCGTTATTGACCTAAATCAGAAGCGAAGCAGGTTAAAATAAGCCAGGGGCCCAAATCGAAGTTGGGATATGGAGAGGTGGAATAGTGTACATTGGAGTGACGAGTCGCGATTTGAAGTTTGTGTCGGTGATAGCCGGAGCGAGTTATTCGCCCAGAAACATGAAACTTATCATCCTGGCTGTCTTAAAGTTAAATATCCATCTTCGGTAATGGTCGCGATTCTATGTCGGCTAGAGGAGTTGGAAAATTACACTTTATCAACGGCATTATTAACTCAGACAAATATTTGGGACACCCTAGAGGAGTTTTATTGCATATTTTGGAAGAGAGCAGGGTTTCTGGAAATGACATCATTTTTCAGCAAGACGATGCTGCATGTCTTTACTTCCAAAAGATCCATGAAAGGCTTTCAGACCATGAAATACCGGTTCTAATATAGGTTTCAATTTAGTCCGGCCCTTTGCCATCGAGACGTTGTGGCATATATGAAAAAGAGGTTGTGAGCCAATCCTGTCAGGACCGTGCAAGAACTCAAGCAAAGGCTCCAGAAAATTTGGGATAATTTCATTGCAAAGGAGTGCAAGATCTAGTAAATAGTTTGCCGAGAAGAATTGAAGCAGTTATTAAAAATAAAGGTTATCAGTGGTAGAATGAAACTATATCTTAGAGCTGAAAATAAAAATTTGAGGTTTTCTTTTTTTAGCCCTAATCAGTTCCAATTGTTGTAATCAGTTCCGTTATTTTTGGGGCAATATATTTTCAAACTGTTATTTGCAAAAAAAAATTGAGAATTATACCTTTATTAGTTTAAATGACCTTCGATACATGCTAATAACTGAAATTTTATCGGGTAGGCCAATGAAGCGGGACGGGGGCTCGTACTAGCGTTGGAAAGGATTCATTTATAAGCGCCAATCCCATACATATAACAAATAAATGTTTGCCGTCTATGTATAAGCACGCCCTCCTCACTCTTCAGTTTCCCCGCACACATGCCAGATGCTAGTCAGTCGCCTATAATACGTGCTTGAGTTATGAGAAGAGTTGCCACTAGCGCCAACGGCAGTGGCAGAGGTTTGATACAACCTCAGATAACTGCGAGTCTCAAAAGATCTGTTGTGTATGCATGTACGCTCCCGTAAATACTACTCCGTAGTTCTACTTTTGTTTTAAAAATGTTGCCTACGTCGCGAAAAACGACCAGTGTTGGACAAAGTTACAGAATTTATAGCAGAAATCCCTGACCTAAATTATGATGGCATTAAAATTCAATGATAGTTTGCAATAACCCTTTAATGTGTTGGTCCAAAAGGGGATTGTCCAGGTCACGTAAATAGTAAACAGCATTCTAAAAAAAAATTGCACACGACACTATGACAAATTAAATTTAATTTATGTGTTACCTTAATTGCATGTAATCTACCTTTTAATTACTAGACAAAAGCATATGTTTCTTTTGAAATAAATATTGGGGACTGCAAATTACCAAGTCAGGCATCGTTACAAAGAATTGTGCCATCTGCTGATGTACATGTTGAAAAAAGAATTAAATCGGAGTTGAAAGATAAAAACCTGTGGTTGTGTGTAGACGAAACAACAGATCGTAAAAACATTCTGTGGTTAATGTAATGGTACGTACAATGGAACCACATCAACGTCCCCTTTCAATTCTATTAATTTCCCAAAGACGAGTACAAAAAATGTACTGCCGAAGTAATTTAAAAAGTTAGTTTTAAAATACATTGGAAAATTTGGGAACTTTCAACAAACCAACTGTTGATGTTTGTGAGTGATGGTGCCGCAAACATGCTTTCTGTAGGCCGGTCTCTTAAAAAATATTGTGCCGACTTGTTAAAATATTACGTGTAAAATTCATGCTTTCAGTCATGTGGCAGATAGTATAGAAAATGTTATCCTGAGGTAGACGCTTTAATAGTCCCTACAAAAGCAGTGTTTGTCAAATCCCTAAAACGTATTCACAAATTTCACAGACTGTGCCCCCCGTATCCCTGAGCCACCAGAACCTTTTCTTACACGTTGGGGAAATGGTTACAGGCCGCATTTTATTATCATAAATTTTTTGAGAATATTAAGAACGTAATTTTACAATTCGATCCAAAGGAAGCTGCAGCTATCAAGGAAAGCGGTCGAAATTTCAAGATAGTTAGGTTAAAACCGGATTTAAAAACTATTCAGAACAATTACTTCGGACTAGTGGAGGCAATAGAAAAATTACAAAATCCTTCGGTGTCGTTAGGGGAAAATCTCTGCAAATAATGGAACATGTTCACGCACAGCTATGCGCGGTAGAAGACGCAAAAATGTTGTGTTCAAGAAATGTTTTGAAAGTGTTTAGAGAAAGATTCTGATTTTAGCACTTTTAAGAAAAAATTTGTGAAGGTGCGTCAACAGAACCTTTAAGTTTTTCCCAAAAGATTATTTAATTACGCAAATTATAAAACGTCACTAGATGTAGAACTTTCGTTTTTCGCAAAAAAAACCCCATTTTTTCCTCACGCCCCCACTTGGTTTGCCGAAAACAACTGTGGAAACATTTTCTAATGTTGCAGATATTTAACAGACATTTATTAAACTTTGTGATTTCACGGAAGACTTTAAGACGGTAAGGGGTTTTGAGCACGTATTATATTTTATTTCTGACCATTTATTTTTGTGTCAACTTTATGCACCCACCACTGGCTGTTGGCGCAAAATTGAGCAACTCTAGTTATGAGCTTCGACTTTATTGTTGAGTTTAGGAAATACGTAATACACTTTATTTGATTTTATGGTATTAAATAAGTGATAAACTTTAGTCGTTGATTATTTCCAAATAACTATTTAAATTTGTAATACTGGTCGTTTTTTGAATCAAAAAAATCGTTCTCAATTTAAAAAAATTATAAATTCCATAGAACCCTCATTATAAAATAATTAGGTTCAATTTTTCGTTTCCAAATATCCAATACATTAAATATTAAAATAATAGATAGTGCATAAACAAAACATAAATTTTTAAGTGTAACAACACTTTTTATAAACTAATTACTGGTTTTTATATCAAAATGAATCGTTTTTGTAATTGAAAAAATTCAATTGAACCTATTATTACGATAGAAAGGGATAGATATTCAAATAAGCAGTCATTTGCAGTACTGCTAGTAACTTTAGTACCTTTTAGCGACTTCCTTAAACCATAATTCAAAAAAACTATTCCACAGTATAACTACGAAATACAAACAAAGCGAATCAAAAATACAAAGGAGCAAAAGATCGAGAAAGGGCCCAATGATAGTCAATTAAAAGAAAGGATATAACGCATCACTTGACTGGGTCTAATGTGATCCTCTCATGACAGCAGTTAGATTGCTACTTATACTGATTCATTGCCGTCGCGCAACTCTCCTCCCTTATACTTTTATAGCGAGCAAATTTTGCAACAGTGCCCATGTAGTTTAGCTAACTTTTTTACGGAACTTTCTAATGCGGTATACGTCACATAGCACGTGACCTACACAATACTTTTATTATTGTAATAATAATATTCATTTAATATTGATTAATTTTAAACTGGCAACTCTGTTAGTGTTACGTTGTGACTATCATCGATCAGGCACATATCTGAGATGCATAGTGGTGCATTTGGGAATACTATTCCATTAACGTCAAAATTACATTTTTGTAATTTATTTATATAGGGCGCCCATGGCATCGGTTGTAATGCTTATCCCTTGTTTTTCTTTTAATGGGAAAACCAATAATTTCATTTTGTTTCAATTAAGAGGGTCTCAATATTTAATAAATGAATACTCTGTCTTTCCTTGTCTGCTATCTGCCTTATAGATAAGTTGTAGTAAGGTAAGTCTTCTTTGTTGCCTATAATCTTTTTTTTCTTCCTGGTGTGTTTACGTTTGTTACATAATAAGTAAGAATTTGGTGCTTGAGCTCCTATACAAAGATTTAAAACTTAAGATATCAAGGTTGGGAATAAGGCATCCTTAGGTCTAGTTCATATTTATCTCCCTGAATTTACAAACACTTGATTTATTTACCAATTTTAATAACTCGTTTATTATTGCTATCGCATAAACGAGATTTGCTAGTTGCAGTGTTGCCATACTAAATTTTGCATTGACAAACTCAGGCAAAACACCCAATGAAAGTAGGCAAACTACAACGGGGTGAGAGGGATGACGGGTTAATAAAAAATAAGAGAAGCATTTGGGCATAATATTCCTCTCCTTTTTTAACATGTCATACCTCTCTTCGACCCATTCATAGCTGGGTTTCCATGATCTGTCGACCGATACTGATACAGATAACATATTTAATTTTTCTCTTTCTTTTTAAAATAGGTCCTATTCTTAAAACGAGAATAATTGCAGAAAACGACTCTTCGCTTATTTGGGGTTGAGATTATCGGTTTCAAAAGGTTAGTTGAGAAAAGCAAACGAAGACAAAATTAAACTTAATTTTGTATAGAAAAAGGTATCCGCCAACTAATGAATTTTAGTCAACGTTACCGCCACGAATATTAAATCCATAGGATAAGCGTTCTTTCGTGCAAATAACAAAAGAATGTGGTATTTTATGATGTCACGAGTGAAAGTTCATCAAGAAGAACTATACGTTGAAATTCCAAAACATAGCAATGGGCTATCTCCTAGACTTAATGTAAATGAATAGCTTTGTTCACAACTTTTTAAACGATATAATTATATTGATAAATCATAGGGAAGAAAATTGAGGTTAGGTATCCTTCTGCCCAAAAAAGTACAACGTGGGAATCATTCTGTAGCGATTATTCTTTACTACTTGAATGTCTAATATTTTTCCAATAGTAAATAAAACCCATTTATTTATGTTATTTGTAATCCATAATCAAATCATCAAGAATTCTGTAAATATGTACAATACTAAATACGACGTAAGCACTCACCTCATCCAAAGATACCAAACTGAAATTGAAATTTTCTGCAATGTAGGAAAACTGCAAATCTGGGTAATGGAAATATATTCTGCACCGCCACCCTCGCACGTCTTACTGTATAGAAATCGGTTAGCAACAAGCGAATGACCTTTTGTAACGCAAGCGCAACATTTCTGCATCCATACATCCTTCACTACAAATAGCAAACCATACGTTTCAACTCTTCAGAAGGCAACTAGAAAGGGCGCTAGCAAGTACATTTCATGCTTTTCACATTTTAGGAAATTGGTTTTAAAAAATGTGAACACAAACTGGTGGTGGATACCATCATTTATATTTTACCTTTTACGTCGTTGTTTCCAATTTAATATAACTATCGTTACTTATTTTCAAGGTCAAAGTGCTCATTTCCTACGGTAGTGTAAGAATGGCAAAAAAATTTTAATAGAAAATCGAGTAGGCGCGAAATTATTTCCGGGCTTTCATGTTTCATATATTGTGGAATCAAGTTTCGAAAAAAAGGATTTTATTTCAAAATGTTAAACTAGAAAATGCAGTTTCTGTCCATAGCTTGCATGTTAAGTAAAAATAAAGTATATGTGACAATAATTTTTAGGTCTCTGGTGTATAATGAAAATCTTTTTAGTCACGAATATTATGGTTAACCGATAAAGGAAAAACTGCTGCTCTGCATAGACACTACTTTAGTTTGAAAATCAAAACTGGCACCCTTTCTAAATTCGTATTGGTTATTTTAGAACAAAAATAAAATGTAGATTATGCTGATTATTTACAAAATAAACAGTAAATCAGCTACAGGAAAGTATAAAGTATTAAATGACAGTTTATGCTCCCCAAATCTAGAACTAAAATCTGAATAAATTAAATACAATATAAACAAACGCAATTAAAAATATCCATATAATAAAAAAAAAAAGGGAAAACAGCCCGCTTGGCATTTTAATGATGTTGCAATGACTTAAGTTTGGGAGTTGCAGCAAAAAAGGAAGATATGGTCAATTACTTAGCGGAATGCATGCGAATATGTTCTTTATTGCCGAAACTACGAACTTAAATCGTCCAAGAAATTTAAAATATGCCAAATAGAAGGGCTAGGGGCACGCACTTCAATACTGCAACCTATTTCGGTAGTGATTACCTCAAAAAAATGATACGAGGGGAGCCTAAAGAATGCAAGAAACAATCAAAATTAATGCAAGGGCTTCCAAAGGGGGCTGTACCGGGCCCTTGGGGCTCAGTGCCATTTTAAAGGGGGTCAAAGAAATTTGGGGGGAGGCAACGAAATTTGGAAGGGGTCAATAAAATTTGGAGGGGGACAATGAAAATTTTAAAGGGAAACGATTACATTTTTAGGGGGATCGCTGACATTTTAAAAGGGAATAATTAAATTTTAAAGAGGGTCAATGAGATCAAGGGGTCGATAGCCGAATATACACCAACGATTGAAAAACGGTTTATATTTGTAAAATTAAAAATAATAATAGTACAAAAAAATAATAAAACATGAATCTAAAAAATCAAATTTTTTTCTAAATTTTTATTCATATTCATTGGGAATTGTTAAACCCTTTCGTTATTTTTGTGCAATTATTGTTTATGATTTCATTATATGCTGTACATTATAGAAGAAACATGTAAGGGGTCAATTAAGAAAATCATTCCTTTAAAAGCGGTCGACGTAAGAAAAAGTTTGGGAAACCCTATTTAAAGCAACAAATTTCAAAACCCACCATTTGTACCGTCTGTCAATCACATCTGATTTTAAAAACTACATATGCATCTAAGCAAATTTTGCGACCATACCAACAATATACCGGGTATGGGTTAAAGTAAGGTTACGTTGTGTGATTTTCAAAGAGGGAATACTCATATTTTCTATGTGAATTGGTGAAAAAATGATATTTTTCTTTTGACATATTACAAAGATACCGTACACAACATGCGATACAGTTAGTTATGGTTACTTACGATCACTTTACGATATGTTTTTGACACAAACTGACAACTTGGGTGATTACATTATAAGTAAAGCTGGCCACGAGCGGTACCGCGCAGTAGCGTAGAGTCGACTAGGCCTCGCGTTCCACTAGATTTATTCTGCTAATAGAGATGTTTGCTGCCGCAAATAATTTCGCTCATCTTTTAAATAAAAATTAAATAACACGTGCTAAAAAACTTCCCAATTTAAGAGTCCTCCGTGAAATCAAAAAGTGAATAATGTCTGTTAAATGTCTGCAACATTAGATATGTTTCAACTGTTGTTTCGGAAAAAACTAGTAACGGCATGAGGAAAAATGCGTTTATATGCAGAGAACGAACGTTCTACATTAGTGACGTAATATTTGCGTAAGAAAAATAATCTTTCAAATAACTTAACGATTCTGTTGACGCACCTTCACAAATGTGTCTTAATGTGCCAAAATCAGAATTTTTCTCAAAAACACTTTCAAATTTTTCTAGAACAGAAACATTTTTTGCGTCTCAATCGGCATAGCTGTGCGTGAACATGTTGCACTATTTTTTAGAGATTCTTCAAACGGCACCGCGGGATTTTGTAATTTTTCTATTGCATTTTGCTAGCCCGAAGTAATTGTCGTGAAGGGTTTTTAAACCCATTTAACCTGACTATCTTGAAATTTCGACTGGCTTTCTGGATAGCGGCAGCTTCCTTTGTATCGAATTGTAAAAACCACGTTCTTAATATTGTCAAAATATTTATGATAATAAAACGCGGCCTGTAACCATGTTCCCCAACGAGTTAGAATAGGTTCTGGTGGCTCTGGGATACGGGGGCATAGCTTTTGAAATTCGCGAATACGTTTCGGTGATTTGACAAATACTGCTTTGGTAGCGCTATTAAAGCGTCTACCTCACGATATTTTTAATACTATCCGCCACAAGATTGAGAGCATGAATTTACACGTAATGTGTAACAAATTAGCAGAATGCTTTTTAAGAGACCGGCCTACAGAAAGCATGTTTGCAGCACCATCACTCACTAACATCAAGAGTTGGTTTGTTGAAAGTTCAAACTTGTCCAATGTATTTAACACTAACTTTGAAATTACTTCGGCAGTACACTGTTGTATTCGTTTGGAGACTAATAGAATTGAAGGTGCCGATTGATGAGGTTCCAATTTGCGTGCCATTACATTAAGAACAGAATGTTTCTACCGATCTGTTGTTTCGTCGACACATAACCACAATTTTTGATCTTTCAACTCTGATTTTATTTTTTGTTCAATATGTTCGCGCAGATGGCACAATTCTTCGTAACGATGTTCGACTTGGTAATTTGCACTCCGAATAGCTATTCCAAAAGCAGATAAATGGTTCCTTATCTAGTAAATTTAACGGTATATTACATGCGATAAACGTAACGCATAAATTAAATATAAATTTTTCATTGTCTCGTGCGCAATTTCTTTTTGAGACATGCTTTTCGCTATTTATGTGTCGTAGACAATGTTGTCTGGACCAACACATTAACGGGATTTTACAGGTTACACATTTAATTTTAGCACCTTCATATATCAAGTCTGGAATTTCTGCAATAAATTTTCGAAGTTTGTCCGACCGCGGTCGTTTTGCTGACGAAATCATAATTTTCTCAGGACAGATAAACAATTGCGCAAATGACCGACAGCGAAAATGTCCGTACAGCTCCGCAGACGAAGTAATACTACCGTTGCTCTCGGTCCGAACTGATTCTACGCCGATGCGCGGTACCGATCGTGGCCAGCGTTAATTATAAGTATATAAGCCTGGCACAGAGCGCTTTGCGCCGGGCTAGGAATAAGGTTGCGCGACCCACGATGCGACACATGTATGCAGACGAATCGGCACGAGCTACCTCAGCGAATGAAATTATCGATTTATTGCAAAAGTTTCTTCAACCTGCTCAACGTTACATGTAATTATAAAGATAAATATATGTATGTCTAAAGGAAAATAAACGACTGTTGGCCGATAAAGTCACCACATTTACGAGTGAATTTCCGAAATGAATTATAATAAAGTATTGTGTAAAGTTTGCGAAATACCTTAATCTGCTGAAGCAAAAGCGACTGTAAACGACATATAAATTGTGTATACAACACAAAAATAAGAAAAATGGCGTGCCATCTCAAATGCAATTTAAATTAGATTTACTTTTCATGTTTACTGTTTATGGTGTACCTACTGCCTAGCTTACTCGATAAAGAACCGTTTCGACAGTTTTGTGTACATATAATCTTGAGTGGAACCTCACGGACAGCGTTACGGAATGATCTACCAAGTATACCTAGTATGTCAAAAACATAATCAAAGCAGAATTAAAAGATAAGCAGCTGTGGCTATGTCTTGATGAGACAACAAATTGTAAAAAAATCTATTTTGAATACTATAGTGTGTGTATTGGATCCCGTTAAACCAAAATTTGCAATCTTATTAGCTACCAAAAGATTAGTTACTCATACATTACAGTATTAAGTACAACAGATTGTTGAAGAATCTGCTTTGTTTACTTTTTACGGTTATTACATTACATATATAACAAATGCCGTTTTCAAACAGAAACCATAGGGTATTAATTTCGAAATTGCACTTCTGTCGGGCGTGAGTCACCACATACACTCTTTATTTATAATACGCGGCCCATACGACTGATCCGATTCCGTGGGGAAGATCGATTATGCCAGGCTTACTTATAAATTATAAGTTATAACACATTCCCCATTAGTGATATCAATTGCTGCAATGTTACGGTTACTTGAGTTCTTGAGTTACTGTAACGCAAGGATAAGTGTAATACGAAAATTTTCCTTAATAGAGAACATTTCATAGATATGGCTACTTATGGCTAGAGTTGCTCACTAGCGCCAACGGGCAGTGGCGGAGGTTCCATACAACCCTCAGTATAACAGCGAGTCTCAATCAGATCTATTGTGTATACATGTACGCTGCCATAAATACTATTTCGTAGTTCTACGTTTGTTTTAAAAATGTTGCCTATGTCGCGAAAACGACCAATGTTGAGCAAAGTTACAGAATTTATAGCAGAAATGCCTGACTTAAATTATGATGGCGTTAAAATACAATGCGTAGTTTGTAATATCCCTTTAATGTGTTGGTCCAAAAGGGATTGTTACGTCACGTAAATAGTAAACAGCACTCTTAAAAAAAAAATTGCACACTACACTATGACAAATTTAAATTTAATTTATGTGTTACCTTTATTGCATGTAATCTACCGTTTAAATTACTAGACAAGGAAGCATATGTCTTCTTTCAGAATAAATATTCCGACTGCAAATAACAAATCGAGCATCGTTACAAAGAATTGTGCCTTCTGCTCGTGAACATTTTGAAAAAATAATTAAATGGGAGTTGAAAGATAAAAAACTGTGGTTATGTGTGGACGAAACACAGATAGTAAAAAACATTATGTGGTTAATGTAGTAGTACGTACAAGGGAACCAAATAAAACCCACACCTTAAATTTCTATTAGCTTCCAGACGAGTACAGCAATGTACTGCCGAAGTAATTTCAAAGTTAGTGTTAAATACATTGGAAAAGTTTGAACTTTCAACAAACCAACTGTTGATGTTTATGAGTGATGGCGCCGCAAACACCTTTCTGTAGCCGGTCTCCTAAAAAACATTGTGCTAACATGTTACATATTACGTGTAATACTCATGCTTCATTCATGTAGCAGATAGTATTAGAAAATGTTAATCCTGAGGTAGACGCTTCAATAGCGCCCAAAAAAAGCGGTGTTTTGTCAAATCCCCAAAACGTATTGGCAAATTTCACAGAATGTGCCCCCGTATGCCTGAGCCACCAGAACCTATTTTACACGGGGGGGAACATGGTTACAGGCCGCGTTTTATTATCATAAATATTTTGAGAATATTAAGAACGTGGTTTTACAATTCGATCCAAAGGAAGCTGCGGCTATCAAGGAAAGCCAGTCGAAATTTCAAGATATCATTTTATAACGGATTTAAAAAAACTATTCAGAAAAAATTACTTCGGACTAGTGGAGGCAATAGAAAAATTACAAAATCCTTGGGTGCGTATGGAATTCTGCAATAGTGCAACAGTTCACGCACAGCACGCGTAGAAACGAAAAAATGTTTGTGTTCTAAAAGGTTTGAAAGTTTTTTTAGAGAAGATTTTTTGGCACATTAAGACAAATTTGTGAAGGTGCGTCAACAGAACCGTTAAGTTGTTCCAAAGATTATTTTAATTACGCAAATATAACGTCGCTAGATGTAGAACGTTCGTTTTCTGCATATAAACACACTTTTTCCTCACGCCGTATTTGGTTTGCCGAACTGTGGAAACATTCTAATTTGCAGATATTTAACAGACATTATTACCCTTTTTGATTCATGGAAGACTCTTAAGGACAGTAAGTGTTTGAGCCGTATTATATTTATTTTTGACCATTTATTTTTTTGTAAACTTTTATGCGCCCGCCACTGGCTGTTGGCGCAAATTGAGCAACTCTATTATAGCCAATCCCATCCAGATAACTTTTTAACTAACTAACCTTAAATTACAGAAACATGCGCCATGTGTAAAATTTCTTGTTTAAGTGATACTTTGTGCTATAAAAATACTAACCACAATTTTGCTTCTCTGTTAAGATACACAAAAATCTTATTAATTTAAGTTGATTAAAGTGTATTAATTATATTAGCAATAAAGTTTTTTTCGTTACATAGAGTGTAACTAAATCATATTATGTAGAGAAAAAAACCTTTGTCATAAACGACAAAATTTTATCTCTAAAAATAATCCAACATTTCTCTTTTAAACAAATTTTCCCGGGCATGTCAACACATACTTGGTGGTTACGACGATTATGTTGTGTTACCTTGTTTTTTGCAAAGAGTGAGAGTTCTCCTATTTTAGGTGAATTAGCATGAAGGATATCGTAAACCACAGCAAGCAATTAGTGATAGCTGTGGTTACTTCATCTTTTCGGCATGTTTATGCTACAAGTTGACGTCATGATTACGTTATAACTTATAACATTCCCCTCTAATGGCATCATTTTCTAAAATGTTAGGGTTAGCGAGTTATTGTAACAAGGATAGCGATATGTCGAGAATGTGCTTTTTGTTAAGAGGGTGGGAAAACGATCACCGTACAGAGTATCGTTTTCAGTTTTATAAGTTAATATCTCTATTTGTATAGTACCCATACAATGAAATATGTGTATACCTAATATCTCCGTTCACACTTCTTTGAATTAATAACAGATAAAAATCATAAATTCATGATGATTATTATTTCTGCATCTATATAAAACACCAAAGTTGTTATGAAAAATAAAATAATTTAAAAAGCAAAAAATACGAAAAAAACGAAATTTTAAACGACAAAATAACTGAAAACGAAAACATAAATTTACATTTTTCTAATTATATTAGTAAATCTACATTTAAATTTTAAAAGATATACCATAAAGGAAAAGAATACGATAGATATGAAAATTAACCAAAAGAGTATGGCTAATAAACGTCGTAAATAATGGCAAAATTTTGCATTATTCTGAACCGCTCAATCAAACTTATTACATTATTTATAAACAGTCTTTGAAAAAAAGCAACACTACAAGCAGTTTTTAGCGTCTGAACAAGAATTTTGAAAACCCAAATTTCGTAAGGCCTTCGACCCGGGGTGATCACTGATCACTCCGGTGATCATGATCAGTAAAAACCAAGAACTTAGAGTACCAGAATCAGCACCGCATACTAGGCGGCGGTGAAGTTAACTAGCACGATCTTTAAACCCAAAACTACTCTCCACGATGAGTAGCCTTTTGCTATAAAAATTACGGTAAATTTCAAACAGCAGCGTAACGTGCTTTAAAAAGATTATAAAAAAACACAAATTTAACATAATTAAAAAAAGGTGTTTATTGGATATAAATAATTTAGATTTTTGTCAGTAGTACTGACTTGAAAATCCCAAAAAAATCGATATTTAGAATCGGTCGGATGCGTTTAGAATGGTCTTTGTTCGTAGATGACTAATAGGTTAGAATTTTGTTTACTTATTAATATAAACATACATTTAAAACAACTGTCATTAGTTTCAACCAGAAATCTCATTTGGGTACAGACAAAAAGTATCTAGTAGAAGCCCTATGACATCTTACTTTTCAGTCGAATCTTATGGCCTTTACCAATTAAAATCTGCAAACATTAAAGGTATCAGCACATTCCGCACTGCACCAAACATTTAATTAATTCGGAACATATATTTTAGAAATTCGTGAATTCCTATTGTCAAAGTGTAGGGATCATTCGGTCCCTGCGATGACAATGGGAATTATGAATTTTCCAAACAAGTTCTGAATTAATAAATATTGTGTGGTGCAGAGTGTGCTTAAATGTTTGCCATACTACCCCAAGGGCCTTGCCATCATTATTAATTAAGATCTGTTTCTAGTGTAATTCGAAGACTTTCTGAAAAGCACGTCACTATTTCTTATTTGTTACTAGAGAAAATTTGTAAACAGGAAAGAAAAAAAAATTACAAATTAACTAAGATTTATTAAGATTAAGATATCAATATGTATAATCACGAATGTCTATCTACTTAATTTTGAATACATTAAATAAGCTTGAACAGACCTGTCGATTATTTTAAGCACTGATCTGCCTTATACATATATTATAGATGCTATAATGGTACAATTTATCATATTTTAATTAATTATTAGCAGGTTGATTATTCACGTAATCGCTTCTGCCGAAATATAATCTAACGCCATTCCCAAATAATTATTATTAGAAGAGTCAACTATCAATCACCAGAATTTAGTCACTATGCCCATACACACTTAAGTAAAACAATACTCCACAACACGTACTAAACTTCGACTAAAAGAAACACTTCACTCTGGGTTCCCTTTAAAAGAAAAAGGTACATATATTATATCTACTAGTGTTAATGTACTTAAAAAACATGTAAAACATACGAACGCACGTTCTGAAATACCTGCTCACTATAACGCTCAAATAACTGTATGAAACCGTACGAAATGAAAGCAGGACATGTTAACACAATTTAGTAGTTGTACGTCCACCTATTATCGAAAGTCTGTACTTACTTGACAAAATCGTTGCTGTAAAACAATCGTTTTCATAAGTTCACGTATAGAGGTTCACCATAGCATAGAAAATTCATACAGTAGCGCCACTTAATCATTTTCATTTTTAGCTGTGTTTAAGGTCACTCTTATTTTGATTTTCATATGACTACACTAGATGAATAAATTGCAATTACTTGAAAAATATGTGTACGACGTAGGCGCCACAAATTCTCGGCCTGATGTAGAAAAAATAAACATGGTCAAATATAACAAATTTTTATTTTACGAATAATTTCCCTTAACAATACATTTATTACAACAATCAATTAATAATTCTATACCTTTGTAAAAATAATCTAAAGTTTTTCCATCAAAATGTTGTATTACAGCTGCTTGCAACTCACTATCGTCCTTAAAACGACGTCCCCTGAGTTTTTTTTTTAAATAAGAAAATAAATAATAATCACTTGCCATGACTATACGGTGGATGTTCCAATTCTTGAAAATCACATTCGCGGATGGCAACTTGTGAAGTGGCGACAGTATGGACGGGTGCATTGTCGTGCAATAACCGAACACCTTTTGTCAATTTTCCTCGATGTTTTGCACGAATATTGTCCCTCAATGTATGCAGCAAAGACGTATAATATGTGCTGTTGACAGTTGTATTGCACTCTTTAAAGTCAATGAATAAAATATACCCTCACAATCCCAGAATATTGTGGCCATCACATTTTTCGTTGATTGAGCGACTTTCGCCTTGCTGGGACGAGGTTCATCGAGTCGCCGCCATTCCATCGATTCCTTTTTGGATAGAGGATCACAATACAGAACCATTGTTTCATCTCCTGTGACAATGGACTCTAAAATCGGCTTCGAGTCGTCTCCACACACGTTTAAAACCGTGCATACATTCGCCCTAAGGTTCACGTTGGAGAGCAGAAAGATGTGGTGCCCATCTTGCATTTATCTTATTCATAACCAAATGGTTATGGAGAATTCGGCGAATACTTGCTTCAGAAATGTTAGACCTCACTGCTAACTCACTTTCTAACGGCGATCTGCTAATACCATTCTTCAATAATTGAAATGTTTTAAGGCGTTATCAGTTGAATTGGTCGCTTATCATCTTCAAGGGATTCTTACCCCAAACGGAAACATTTTGCACACTTTTTTACAGTGGAATATGAAGTAGATAAATCTCCAATACACGCCGTCTAAAAATTGTTTAATTCTATTAGACATGTGCCCTTATTTTGATAAAAATTTAATGACCGCGCGGCACTTAATTTTCGATACCAGAGACATATTCATGCACTAGTCACGTTGTCTGGTTTGCTACTAAAAACCACTATGACGCAACGGAGTTTAACCACGCTCGAACCAGTATAAGCCCGTCAGGTCAAGAATTTATGGCGCCTACCTCGTATGTATTTCATTTATAGTTATTACTATTACATCTTGAAAAGAAAATACCGAATATATGTAGATAAAATTTAGAACTGGCTTATTTTTATTGTAGCGCAGGCGTTTTAGTTCTTGTAACTGGGAAAAATCATTTTATCTTATATCGTTATACCACCAAACAGTTTGTTTTTTTAGAATACACACTTGAGACATATAATTATACAAATCAGATGTAGAGAATTTTAAGAACATTAAAAGAAATAATAAATGAGACACAAATGTTTAAAAATTGTACCGCAAAATTAGCGTATTCCATAATGGAAATTTAACTAAGGTAAGTAATATACCACGCATAAGCATCATCTATTACAATACAAAATTAACCGTTCCAGTTCAATGCGGCCAATTGAAATTACCTAAAAATAATTCTTTGAATAAGTACAGTCATCCATTACGAAACAAAATAAATGCGAGTCTTGCATTTCCAAACTTATCCTTACTTGAGTTGCTTTTAATGCTTTACATAAGCCATAAGAGCGCCTTTATATTTAACTGTTATGAATCGCAAGTTAAAATTGTTTCAAATTTACCTACTTTTAATATAAATCGCAAGTTAAAATTGTTTCAAATTTACCTACTTTTAATATAAATGCCGTAATGGATATTCTTGATTGGGAAGCAAAAACTGTGAAACAAAACACACTTACTTATTGTGAAATAAGTGGTTTTTGTAATGGACACCGCTCTGGATTGTCTAATCTACAGCTACAATAATAATAACTATGAACAATTCACTTTATTCGTGAATTTTATTTATGAACTATTACACGATATACATTATTGTTTATTTTACATATTTATTTATGTGAACATCTACAGTATTAAATGCTACAAAACAAAGGGGCCACCGATAATTCTCATATAAATAAATACTCTATTAATGTAATTTCAAGGGTACTGCAGTTGTCAAAACGTTTTGCAAATGCTAGAATAAAGAAAAATGCTTAAAAACTAACTTATTTACTTATTCAATGAGGTAACGTATTAAGCACTAACGACACTTTATAAATACATATTACACGACAACAATAAAAATGATCTATATACATAACTAAATAAACTTTTGTACCATCATCAGCTTAATGCAACTACCAATAAAACTTAAAAGTGAATAGAATGAAGTAATAAGTAGATATCAACGCACATAATTTTCAATTTCTTCTAAACGTTTATAAAAATCTACTTTTGGTTTCTTTTTTGAAACCGTACGATCTTCATTTTCACTATCTGACTTTGTTTTTTCAATTACAACAGCATTTGTGCAAGCAGCGTCTTCTAAAGGATTAGCACATTGAACTGCCATATTTTCTTTATTAGAATGTTCCCCGCATATTTCCTCTTTATTTCTTAGTGTTTCATTATCTGCGTCTGTCATACAACTTGTCCCGCCCAAGGAATCTATCTTCAGTTCATTTTCTTTTTGCTCATTGGAACACTTCTCAATATTTGCATTTTCAGGTTGTTTAGAAAAAAAGTTGGTTATAGGTTTTTGCCAGGTTGGTGTTTCTCTGGGGTGAACTGAATTTCCTCCGATTCCATGTCTATCAGAACTTGAGCTATAAGAACTACTTAATGTTGAAGTCCTTGCAGCTTTAGAAGATTTACCACCAGAAGCCCTAACTGCTGTTGCTGCTGTGCGGACCATGTTCCAAAGATTTTAAAATTATGTATGAAACCTGTAACAATAATTTTCTAAATAATGGTTGACGCAAGAAAGTATTTTGTTGAAGTTCTCTCAATTAATACAGCGCAAAATTATTATATAAATTTACTAAAACATGACAAGCACAATGTACTGCATTAGGAGCCGGTTAGACAGTGGGTGCAGCCGAACGGCAAATGAATACCGTTAATAGATCAAAAATATAAAATGAAAAGATTTGCTCATGTGCGGAATATTTCATAATTTCCACTAAAGATTCTGATAGCTGTGTTCTCCTGTTTTCTAAAAAAAAATGTCTGGATTGGTTCTCGTTCACGAAACCAAAGTACGGACTATGAATGAAAATTTACGAACTCAACGAAAGACGTTTTTTGAAACTTTTTTTAAAGTAAACAGTGTACTTTAATGTGAAAAAATCACATTGAATGTTTTATTATAAACTACATCTGCTCGAATTACCTTCCATTAGTTCCAATGCATTAGAAACGTGCATAATAATCTTCTGTTTTACGTTATAAGTCTATTCCAACATGCTTAGATGCCAGAAAGCCGTATTTAAGTGTCACCTTCGCGGACACGGGAGATAATGCCTTCATAAATTGAGTTTTTCAAAACGGTTTTTCTCTTGTTGTGAGGTCTTATTGTGGCTACCCAAAGCTATATTTTTTAAAATGGAACATACTATACATATACTATTACATTTTTGAAATCCTCATTAAACTCTGGGAGAAATTGTAATAAGGCACTATTGTCCTAAAATTAAGGGTTTTTTTTGAAAAAGTCGACATTTACAGAAATTGTGCGCATTAGACAGATGTGATTGTAGGTACCTAGATTGGGCATAAAAGGATGCATGTGGTACTTATATGGTTCTGGGGGATTATTCTATAAGAATCGAGGTATTTTCGACTATCTCGCATGCGCTGTCGTGTCGCCTATGCACTGTCGCTCTAAAACAAAATTTATGTCATCAACCTCATATTTTATGGAATAGTGTTGTGTGTGGTGTTTATGTCGTTTTGTCGGGTGTTGATAACATTGAGTGCAGTATATAGTAGTATATGCAAATGACGCAAACACGATTGCACACGATGTTTCAAACATCTAAAACGATATCACTTTTCTAATGCAACACACTGGAACGTATCGAAAACAATTGCAGCACAAGTGAGACGACACCATTAACAAGTGCACTGTCGCAAAATTATAGAATCAGAAAGGTACTATTGAAAATTTGATGTTGGGCACGACATTGTGAAAAGTAACACTCTCAATCCTTACAGAACAATCCATTTTTTTAATGGAACCCCTCTATATTATTTTTGTTTTGAATTCTTAACAAAATTCTAGATAAAAAATTACTAATATGTTGGCAGCCGAAAATCTGGCATTTCCCCTTGTAGCGATTTTTGAAACTTAACTAGTGTAAATATTTATTTTATTAGTACACCATGACAGAAACATTGAAACAACTATTGAATATGATGACATTTAATAATAATTGTATTTGTTTAGACGTAAATAGTCGTGCACTTGAACATCTTAATATAACATTTTTCTGTTAAGCACTTTATTTCTTATTTATTGCAATTTATGTATTTATACTTATAATTTATTAGTATGTATAGCGCCAAGTATTATTAATTTTACATTATTAAATGTCATCGTATTCAATATTCAATGACACTGCAACTTATGGCCAATCTCACCAATCAGTCCTAAATTTTAAGCAAAGCTTATAACGTTAAGTAGTGTCTATTATAATGCACAGCCCATTTAAGTTCTACTTAAGGCTTCCAAATTTAAGCGCTCACTATTGAGAGCTTAAATGGGGACGTAACCTATAAAATTTAATCTGTGTGATGTATAACTGAAAATTTTGACAGATACGACGTATACCTTGTATTGTTATAATTAAAGCTGGCCACGAGCGGTACCGCGCAGTAGCGTAGAGTCGACCAGGCCTCGCGTTCCACTAGAGTTATTCTGCTAATAGAGATGTTTGCTGCCGCAAATAATTTCGCTCATCTTTTAAATAAAAATTAAATAACACGTGCTCAAACACTTACCATTTTAAGAGTCCTCCGTGAAATCACAAAGTGAATAATGTCTGTTAAATATCTGCAACATTAGATATGTTTCAACTGTTGCTTCGGCAAAACTAGTACGGCATGAGGAAAAAATGCGTTTATATGCAGAGAACGAACGTTCTACATCTAGTGACGTAATATTTGCGTAAGTAAAATAATCTTTCAAATAACTTAACGATTCTGTTGACGCTCCTTCACAAATGTGTCTTAATGTGCCAAAATCAAAATTTTTCACAAAAACACTTTCAAATTTTTCTAGAACAGAAACATTTTTTGCGTCTTCAATCGCGCATAGCTGTGCGTGAACATGTTGCACTATTTGTAGAGATTCTTCTAACGGCACCGCAGGATTTTGTAATTTTTCTATTGCATCTGCTAGCCCGAAGTAATTGTCGTGAATGATTTTTAAATCCATTTTAACCTGACTATCTTGAAATTTCGACTGGCTTTTCTGGATAGCGGCAGCTTCCTTTGTATCGAATTGTAAAACCACGTTCTTAATATTGTCAAAATATTTATTACAATAAAACGCGGCCTGCAACCATGTTCCCCAACGAGTTAGAATAGGTTCTGGTGGCTCTGGTATACGGGGGCACAGTCTGTGAAATTCGCGAATACGTTTCGGTGATTTGACAAATACTGCTTTGGTATGCGCTATTAAAGCGTCTACCTCAGGATAACATTTTCTGATACTATCCGCCACAAGATTGAGAGCATGAATTTTACACGTAATGTGTAACAAATTAGCAGAATGCTTTTTAAGAGACCGGCCTACAGAAAGCATGTTTGCAGCACCATCACTCACTAACATCAAGAGTTGGTTTGTTGAAAGTTTAAACTTGTCCAATGTATTTAACACTAACTTTGAAATTACTTCGGCAGTACACTGTTGTATTCGTTTGGAGACTAATAGAATTGAAGGTGCCGATTGATGAGGTTCCAATTTGCGTACCATTACATTAAGAACAGAATGTTTCTTCCGATCTGTTGTTTCGTCGACACATAACCACAATTTTTGATCTTTCGACTCCGATTTTATTTTTTGTTCAATATGTTCGCGCGCCGATGGCACAATTCTTCGTAACGATGTTCGACTTGGTAATTTGCACTCCAAATAGTTATTCCAAAAGCAGATAAATGGTTCCTTGTCTAGTAAATTAAACGGTATTTTACATGCGATAAACGTAACGCATAAATTAAATATAAATTTTTCATTGTCTCGTGCGCAATTTCTTTTTGAGACATGCTTTTCACTATTTACGTGTCGTAGACAATGTTGTCTGGACCAACACATTAATGGGATTTTACAGATTACACATTTAATTTTAGCACCTTCATATATTAAGTCTGGAATTTCTGCAATAAATTTTCGAGGTTTGTCCGACCGCGGTCGTTTTGCTGACGAAATCATAATTTTTCTATGACAGATAAACAATTGCGCAAATGACCGGCAGCGAAAATGTCCGTACTGCTCCGCAGACGAAGCAATACTACCGTTCCTCTCGGTCCGAACTGATTCTACGCCGATGCGCGGTACCGCTCGTGGCCAGCGTTAGTTATAATGATAAACTCCAAAATATGAACCAAGGTTCAGAATTGTTGCGATTTAATTACGGTTTAATAGACGTATACTTAGATATTATTAATAACTGGAAAATGGCATCTGTATAATATGAAGAACAGCCAATCTCGTAAATTGGTCATTTTCTGAGTTATTACAAAAGCCATCCCCCAATGTCAACCACGGTTATGAAGAAATGTCAATGCAAGAACAGTCAAATTAACAATGGTCGTTAATTTTCTTTAGCTTTTCCTCAAAACTAAAAATATTGACATTGGTTGTTGTATAAGAGAAATAATCATTTTGACACTATCAGATTTAGAATTTTTCCAACATTTTCAGACGCACCACCAGTTTTAAAGATTATATCTAGCCTTTCTTCCGCTGCTTCCTATCTTACTGCTTTTTCATATTTGCATATATTTTCTGTTAAGAAGAAACATCTCTGTAAGTGTTTGTCGGCAGTAAAGAATTAAGTACATTTGCAATCTTTTTCCAAGCCCCTTCTTCATTATTTGTCATCGCATCCGTTTTCTTTTTGTTTTCTATTACCATTTTATGACTATTCACTAACATTATTAGGAAATTTAATAATGTAGTAGTATGTAGTATGTCCAAAAAGATGTTACCACTCATATGGTATTACATAATTTTCCAATTTTCTATTGCAGACTAAATATGGCCACCTGACTTACTTTGGAAGAGAGAAGGAAGGTAGCAGCTTGGATGGAAGTGTTTGGGTCACCCTCAATAGTAAGAAAAAAGTTTCAGCAATGGTTTCAGAAGGATCCTCCAAGCCGTTTAACTATCCGTCGACTTAATGAGAAATTTGTGCGCACAGGGTCTGTGACCAATGACTGTAAAGGAAACAGTGGATCTCCCAGAAGTATTCGAACGGAAGATAACATCATAAATGTTCAAGGCACAATGATTAGGAGCCCAGGAATGTCATGTACGAGATTAGCATTGGAAATCGGAATCGCGCGGACAAGTGTTTTAAGAATTCTCCACTTAGATCTGGGAATAAAGCCGTACCACATTCAAATGATACAAGCCCCTTCTGATGCTGATAAAATTAAACGTGTACGAGCTGCAGAAGTGTTATTAGAAATGACGAACATAGACCCTAATGTTGTGTTCTTTATGTCGGATGAATCCACATTTCATGTCAGCGACAAAGTGAATAACCACAATTGCGTCATTTGAAATACAGACAATCCCCATGGACTAAGAGAGCACACTCGATCCTCTTCGAAAGTTAACGTATGGTGTGGCATTTCGAAGTTTGGATTACTTGGTCCATATTTTTTTAATGATCAGACTATAACGGGAGATTCTTACCTATGTTGCAGACAATCTTCCCCTCCGTATCATGGATACTTTCAGCAAAATGGTGCACCACCGCATTATTCCTTAGCGGTTCGACATTACTTGGATGATACATTTGGTAGACGCTGGATTGGAAGAGCTGGATCTTTGCCTTGGCCACCACGGTCACCAGACTTGACTCCATGTGATTTCTGGCTATGGGGAATGGTGAAAGAACGTGTGTGTGCTGCAAGGCCTACTGACATTAATGACATTAAAGAACACCTAACAACGGTTGTCCGCTCAATACCTAAGGAAATGTATGAAGGAGCTATGGCCTGTATGGTGAAAAGACTTCACACATGCATTGAGAACCAAGGGGCACAGGTCGAAGGACTGCATTAGCTAGCTTCATTTCATCTGGACTTGTGAACATAGTGTGTGTTGTTATTAAAATAAAAGTCAATCCCATTTAGGTGGTAACATCTTTTTGGACAACCCTGTACAATTTCAAAGAAAAACTAAGAAATGAGTGGCAGGATTAGTGGGATAAGACATCAGCTGCCAAAGAAACCATTTTCGAGAAGTTCAAGACCAAGTTAAATTCCAGCCATGGTTTTACAGTATTCCCTCTACCTCAAGAAAATTTATCACAGACATTTGCAGAATTAGAATTGGTCATTGCTTAAACGAAGCTCACTTATTCAAAATTGGTATTTTAGACTCTCTTTTATGTGGAAGTGGTGACGAAGCCACTTTAAACCGTATATTCTTCAACTGTTCTAGATTTAAAGAAGAAACAGAAGACTAGATTCAAAAACATATTAATTTAAAACTCTACCCTCCATTTAATGTTTCGTCTCAATATTTATCTTATCCTCTTTTCCTATATCTCCCGTATTGGAATCTTCCTTTGACGTGGATCTGCCTCCACAAGTTTCTGCAGCTGGCGGTTAAGGAGTCTCTTCATCCAGAAAAACAGAACACCATATAACCCCCCTAAGAAGAAGAATCTAGGTACAAAAAAATCACTTCTGTTTGATGCATACTTCTGGAGAAATAACGATTTCTGTAAATGTCGATTTTTTCGAAAAAACGCTAATAACTCTGAAACCCTTAATTTAATGACAATAGTACCTTGTCACATTTTGCCTAAGAAATTAACAAGGACTCAACAAATGTAATAATATATAGCATGTTTCCTTAAAAAAAAAATACGTGCCCATAATCACCTCGTAACTAGAAAATACCGTTTTGAAAAATCTCCATCCACACGGGCTCTATCTCACAAGCCCGCGGAGACGAACCGCCTTATAAAATATTCACTTTACGATCCAAATAAAAAAAGAAAAATTAGTAGTGTAAACAAATAAATGACAAGTTATTAATATTTTTGTAATTTTTTTCTGCTCAATACTGGAGCAATAAATAGCCCTAGATTATTATCATGTAAAATATTGAACGCAAAGCAGCTACAAAATAAATATTTAAAAAGTAATTAATAATCATTATGGTTGTCAGGTTTTGCCTCTTGCATATTTATTGTTTCCGCCAATCATTCAAAAATCTATAAAAATAAATAAATTATAAAGTCTTAACTATGATTTATTGTTGATTTTGTGAGTGTTATCTGGATATATGGTGCTGAATGATTTTCCAAGAATGTTGAATAGAATATTGCAAACACTTGGTATAAATATTAGGTCATAAGAACATTGTTGTACTTGCTGACATGCTAATCTACTAAATATAGATAATAAATTCCTAAAAATGATTATGAAATTCGCAGTAACATGTAACTTAAATGCTAATGATACCAACTACCATTGAACAGTGCTGTTAAAGCAATGCATCACAGTTGCTGAACTCTAACTATACATGCAATTAGTGCTACACTATGTATCAGAATTAACACATCACTCAAATATAGTTACATTACAACTTTATGGTTGATTTTGATTTATTGGCGAATTGCACATTAACTCATTGGCAAAATTTTTTAGTAAGAATCAGTTTTCACCACATACAGGGTTTAGGAAGGAAGATTTTTTTCCATAAAATTGTAGCAGTCCGAATTTTTCTGAAATGTTGTTTTCTGTATTACTATTTCTATTATTACTGAAGATATATAGTTTTTAAGCCAGTTATTAAAATTTTGTAAGGCAGAATTAGCAAAAGCAAACATGACTTTAATAAATGTGCAACGGCAATATTAATAATAGAAACAAGAAAGACGACAATATCATGCATTTCGGCCTTTATTTCTAATAACGGCTTCACGATGTCACATGCAGCCTACTAGTCATACGTTCATTAGAAGATGCTACTACTTGTTATTATTGTTTTTATTGGCATTTTTGAATAACAATAACGATAATGATTTTTGAAGAATAAAATTCTTCAAAAAAATCTAGTTTCATTTAGTTGTTACCTGTAGTAGTATATGAAGCATCTCACAGAACGCCATAAACTTAGGAAAAAAAGATTATCTTTATTACTGCACCCTAAAAATAACATTTTTAGAAAGATTTTTACCTCAGTATTATTACTGAAGAGCCAATTCATCGAAGAAATCATAAAACTGGAATGTTGCTTCAAAAGAAAATTACCTTTGAATTTGTGACTTTCAGTGGTATGGTATGTTAATTTTGATGCATAGATTATACTCCATTATACTCAAACAAAAGGAAAATATACAAAATAGATTAAAATATTCGAATTCAAATGTTTTGATACGCGAGTACAGTACAGCGAGAAGTATCTAGAAATTTTACCTCAATTTCGTACAAAATACAGCCATCCAAACACAAGCGAACACAACAAACAACAAAGCTGGACAAATTATCTTCTCTAAATAAATCTGCGTTCGTGTTCACAAAAATGCCTTTTGCTGATCCCAAAAAAAGTTAAACTAAATAGATATACTCTTGATATACCACAGAATACCGTAATGAAAACTGATACGATATACGATCATAGTCAACGTATCTGCAGCACTTGCGCCCTCAATCGCTTGCGCTCCCGAACTTATCAGTTTATACTATTATTTTTTTACCTTTTTTGATTATAATTATAAAAGAGAGAAGTTAATAAAACACCGAACTATTTTCAACCAGCGCATTCTAAATATTACAGAAGCTAAACATTGTACAATACAAATAAAAACGTATGGAACCTAAAGAACAGTCCACATGCACGCCTTGTCTGCACGAATGTTTGCGCAAAATCAAATCGTCGCAAACAGCTCCAGACAACCGATATTTGATTAGTGATTCGCGCCCAAAGTCTCTTCTCTATGAACATAAAGGTATTTGCATAGGCAACCTAAAAATATAAAATAACTAGGTAGGTATATTAATGCATGGATACCAGCTTCAAGTATTAAAATAACATAATAAAACGTAGCACGTAAGTATTTTGGCAAGACAAAAAAAAAATACTGAAAATCCCTAAATTGTACTAATTCCACTTGCTGCTTTTACATCACATTTATATCATATATATCGCCAAACGACATCATTTGAGTTCTGCAAATAATACGTTCAATCTATATTTTTTTTCGCCACTTTTTCTTTATTTTCTGTTCAAAACGATAATAAAATATTTTTTTTCAGTACATAAATGCATATTAGGTTTGTTTCTGTAATAGTTTGATCAGAGGTTAATTTGGATTAATCTACGCATGTGCGAACTAAAACAGATTTGAAACCGATTTAATAATTTAACTGCACGAACGCTTTCTTTACATTTATCAGGCGATGTATAAGTAACAAACGTATTTACTAGACTTAAGAGAGAAAGTATACTCAAATTTGCAGATGAAAACAATAGATTCATTTTACATTCAAATATTTTAAGAGGTAAGCGAAAACAGAAATAAACGCGAAAAGTTTAGACAGGATTACAACCTTAAAGGAACGGTTAATACCTAACAAAATTGCAAACATCAATAAACACGCGTGAAGTCTGAAGATATAACAAAAAAACTTATAATACAACTCTCCACTTCACAGTATAACAATGCGCAAGCGTCTGATGATTCATTGGACGATAAACTTCAAACCGAAGCAACTATCAGCAAACGGTTAGAAATTAATTTGGAGATCTGCACGAACGCCAAATTACGTCAAGCTAACATGTAGTCTGTGCTAACAATAATTTGAAACATTAAGCAAAATGTTTATTTCAAAAAGAATAACTATGGCCATTATAAAGATTGGTGTAAGTGTGTAAATGTTCACTAGTATTTCTACCTAAAGTTACTTTATTTTTATGTAGAGATTTTACTCGAGTAATGTTGTATTAGGAAATGCATTCGAGGAAAAATTTACAGCAGCTGAAAGAGAAAAAATTTTAGATACTTTAAATTCGTCAAATGCTGATGAACTATCTAAGTATTACTGTATGCAATTATATCTGAGATGTGAAAATCAGGAAGGTAATCTTTTTAAAGGTTTAAAGTTACACGGAGTAGATTAAAAAATTTGGTGAATTGGAAAAATAAAAACGGTCCTTTTTCTACTCTGTCTGAAATATTAGAAGTGGATGGATTAGGCATAAATATTCTAGATAGGTTATGCCAAAGTATATTATCAGAAGATATCATAGATGCTGATAAACAGAAACGATTAGCCATTAAGAAATTAAGGAAAACTATTCTCGTACCCAACCTGTGTATAGAAAACATTAATGTATAATGTACTGGAATCGACAGATGTAGATTTTACCTTTACTTATTGTTTTAGGATTTAACATGTGCTGTTGGTTTACATATTGAATCAGCTGGTATAAGTTGGGCGAAATTGCAAAAAGAGAATAATGAACTCGTTTGCTGGAACTATAGTGATTTTAGTGCATTGCCGAAAAAAGTCTTACCCACCGATGCTTTTCAATTTGTAAGTTCTATTTATATTGTAGCGTAATATTTTTAAAAGTATTGTAACTATAAATCTCATCTGTATCCATTTAGTTGATTTGGTGACATAAATTTATTGTATATTTAATTTACATCCCATTGAAAATTAACTGACTGACTATTTCTCATATGAATAATTCAAAGAGTAAATGTATGTACGTTTGTGAGTTTGAAGTAGTTCGAAAGGTGTTCTTTTAAAAATGCATTATATCCCCAGACTGCTTATTACATGCACCTTGTCAATAGGAAGAACATCTAACAGCTTAGAAAGTAACACAAGAAACTCAAATCATCTTCAAGTAGCATTCGTTTTTCACTTGTTCACCTATTACTTCAAATTTATTACAATAGTCACATGACACCTGTTCTAGAGCACACTATATTTATGTAAACAAGCCCCATTCAAGTAGGAGTTCTTCTGCGAAACCCCACTGTACTTTGCATGGACGCTTATCGGCCAACTCAATGAAAGTACTCATTTAGCGTTTTGCGTTGACGATATAAACAGCGACAAAAGTGACGATATTAGCGGGGATAAAAGCGTCGAAAAATACGCATCGCGGATGACGGATGATGGTTCCGAACAAGCGCGTTACTTTGACAGTTGTCAAAATGTTTTCATTGGAGTCTTTCCTTTTCAGTTTTGGTCTTTTTGGTTCCATATTGAAAGCCTAAGAGAAATTTCGCTTATTAAATTCTCGATATCCAATAAAACTAGAGCTAATTAAAGCAGATAAAATTTGAAAATTGAATTAACTTTTTCCTCCAATGTAAACACCCACGTACAAACAATGTATTCATTTTCACCGCTACAGTGAGTAATGCACTTTTTCGTAACGCACACCCATTGGCCGATTTTGCCAACTCGTCGCTCTTATCGAGTATCGCAGCTTCGCTATAAACGCGCCTTTGAAACGAATTCGCTTTTGTAATCCAATTTATCTACCAATAAGTGATGATACAAAAAGAAAAATTCTTGAATATTTTGAAAGAAAACACTCGATGGCTTTAGCCTTTCACAACTTCTGCTGCAAAAAGTTGAATGAGTTTAATAACAGTACGAAACAGGTCATCAAATCATCACTTTTATGTCAAAGACAGATTTCAAAAAGTGAAGGTGTAGACATTAAGAAAATAATTGTGAAGGAGCAGGTCTGAGTAGGTTTATGTAAATGTGCAGATATGTCTTACTTGATTTTACCATTATAAAGTTTCAGTACGTCGTTCGAAGGATATTTTACATTTATTTTTGCGCAGTTTTGAAATAAAAACACTTCTTACATAAAATTGGTACATAAACACCTATCTATTCAGTAGTAATAGTAAATCCCAATATTTCACTTTATTAAACAACTGATATTGTACAGCTCTGAGCAATAACGCACGTCCTATATGGACTGAGTTTGAATATCTTCAATGTGCTATAAGCTGTGTTCGATACGAATATGCAGTAGGAAGAGCCAGACAATGTTAGTCTCCGACTGATCATATGCCAGATATAACACGCACTATCGGATTCAAATCTGGCGAACGAGCGGCCCAAGGAAGCAACCGTATGCGATGGTCTTGCTTCGAGGTCTGTACCACTGAGCTACATGTGTTGTGCGTTGTTGTGCTTCGCGAAATACAGGGAAGTACCGCAAGAAGAAGCGTGTAGCGACAGGTTGTCATCGTCTATTGTGGTTATATAAAAAAAGCCACGAATGCGCGCGACTCTTGCTCATACAGGATATTTTCGGTACTAAGCAGTACCACTAGGCAACCAAGCTCGTTTTCCAAATGAGACATTCATTACTTATATGTAAAATTGTAATCTGGTCTGGGTGATAAAAGTGTGGAGATATACTTTCGGCCAGCAGTTTAATGCATGTGACTTACAATTTAGCATTTAGTAATCATAAGGTTAGTACTAACTAATAGCTAGTGAGTGGTACTAATTATGTTAGCGTTTACTTTTAAAGAAATATTTTTTTTAGTTGGTGTTTTCTATATAGTTTTGCTTAAACTATAGTTGTAGTGATTGTTTAATTTTCCAGTTTATCTTTTCATTTCCATTATCCCAACTCAATAATAGATCATTTTCGTTTGGATATTTAGGTTAGTGGTTTGTCTACGGTTTCCTGTGACTCTGTAGCGTACTAATTGACCGGCTCAAAAAAGATCAGCAAAGTGTCGTGATTTGTGCCCGTTTGGTACGTTCAAGTAGACTACATTAAACCGTTTCCCCCCGGTAGCAATTTTTTAATTTTTGAATAACTTAAGTTCCGACAATAAAAGAAATATTTGCTACCTTCCTGGCTACGAATTTGATCTTTATTGTCGGAATTGACAACTTAAATTGTCTGCGTATTTTAAAAATTTCTGCTTGGGTCAGTGCTGTGTCTGCCTGAATGGGACCATTGAGTTTCTTAGCACAGGAAAATTAAAAAATATATAAAAAAGAGGAGTGGAAACATTAGCAAAAACTAAATGAATCGGCAACCTCCGCACACACAAATTGTTTGATTAATTCGAAACATGTTTCGGAAATTCATTCATAGATAAAAAATTTCGCAAAAAACTTAAGTCAATAGCCCCGTGAATAAAAGACATATTCGTCAACTTCTTGGCGTAACATATGCGAATATAATTCTTATTGCGGAAATTGCCGATTTGAATTGTACGTAAAATTTAAAAATGTTCATCTGTGTACAATTCCGAAACATGTTCTACTTGTCCAACTCAATCTATTTTCGTTATGCGCTGCGAGTTCGTTATGAGTCCACCTCGTGCGTGGATGGAAGATAATTCCTTCCCTGCACGATTTAGAGAAGAACTTTTCAAATAGAAATTATTCAGAGACAAGCCCATTATTTCCTTATATTTGTTGCTACAGGTTTTGTTTTTAGTACAACTCCGAAATGTATGAAGCACTTTGAGTCTTGCTGAACAGTCTACTGCAAATTGAAATTAAATGGGGATATCTCTAATTCAACGCAACCGGGCCTGGTTATAATTTTATTGCATTCTCCGTTGAACAAAAACGGATTAAAAATGTCGTCTACCTTTTGTAGTTTATTACTGTTTACTGGAGACTCTACGTGGACCATATAAGTTTCTCCCACATATACAGGATGGGGTAGAATAAAGAGCGATTTTGAAAAAGCTGTAAAAGAAAGATAATCAATTTATCCAAATTTTCTTTCATCATTTAAAACTACAAAAAAAGCATTACAGAAATGTGATTATGAAAATGGAAAGATATCCAATTCTTTAAAATATCTCCGGAAAGATGACGTCCATTCAGCCTTGCAGATTCTTCCAGCCGGGCCCTGAAGTTATTCATCACATTCCACAGCATTGTGAGTGGAATTTGAACCACTTTATGGTCGGATCTGTTCTTTCAGGGCTTCAATTGTTTGTAGTGTATCTTGATACACAGCTCTTGAAGTATCCCCATAAGAAAAAGTCGGATGTGAGGTACGGTGAGAGGGCTTGCGGTATCCCCATTTCGAGAGACCACGCAATTTGAAAATAAACTACTAACAATGGTAGTGTTTGTCAATTACCGTTTGGGTAAAACGCTTTGATAGCGCTCGCGCGATGCTAAGGGATCTACCGCTGCGTTGCTTCTAAATGCTAATGAGTCTGGAACGTGGCCGACAGTATCCCCGCCAGCTCCAAACGATATTACACGATTATTGTGTTTTTCAAAATAGCTGTTTATTTTGCCCCACTCGTGCGACAGCTATACTATCGCACGATGTTCTGTACACTTTTTTAGAGAAAATTAAAGTATCTTTGAAACGGTGACAGTAGCTACAGGAATACTTAATGAAAGTGGGCTTAAAACTGAAACTAAAGTACAAAACGAAAGACAAAAACTCGCATTTCCATTTAAAATAACAAAGTTGACAGCGACTTACGGTATAACCGCAGTTGTAATACTAATGAAAATATTTTACTTAAATAGATTATAGGTAACTGTGCTCAACTCCAAAGTTTCAGAATTAAATTATGATTACCCACCCATATATACATACAGTTTGCATACACATAAGTACTTCCTATAGAACTCTTGAAAATCAGTCGTATTCTTATAAAAAGTACAATTTGACTGTAAAAACTAAGTGAAGGTCGTGAAAGGATTCTAAAGAATCTTGTAAAGTAGCTTTTTATGTTTTTGGCTTGATAAGGATGCTTGAGTGTAAAATAATTATTAAGTTTTTCAAGCTTCGTTGTTTATATGGCGTCTTGTATTGTTATACAATATACTGCGCATGTTACTTAAACAATTTCGTTTTGCAGGCCAATAAACTTATAAACTCAATTCCCCCCGCTGACATCTATATTTTAGAAAGCAGACAAAACTCTGGACCGAATAAAAATCCAACGAAAGCAACACCACACTCACCACAACAGCTCGAATTAACGTCAATGTTAATAGCTTTACTTAACACAAGTCCAAAACATAATCTTGAACAGCTAGGTCCTGTAACAGATCATTACCCAAATAAAATACATTACTTAAAGAATCGACTGCCTGCACGGTAAGTACTCCGACTTATTATTTTATTACCACCAAATTCCACCAACAAATAATAAGACTTCCTAGAATAGTGATTGTAATTAACTAATTAGCGTTCGTTTCTATCATGGTTTACGTATACTAATGTTAGTCTCCTGTTTTCCGTGCAGAAATCCCTTGTAAGTGCACTGAGCGACCGATTAATGAACATAATTCGTTCCAAGACTCCGAATTGTTCATTAACCCGTTACAGATTTGCTATAGATTTTTGTGAGAAATCGATTAATCCGTTCTGAAGGTCCAAAAATAGAAATAAGATTATAGTTCTCAGTTGATTTGTTGCAAAAATAGTATACAAAAGATGAAATGAAAAAAACCATATTAACCACTGGGCATTTTTGTTTGTGGGGGTATTAAAGAACCGGTTCAATGTCGACTGTCTTCCTCTCTTCTGCAAGATTTTTTGAAGGTGGTGGATGGTATCGTCGTTGGAGAAATCCCCAATTTTATTAAACTCAACCTTGGTTGGGCACCACTTCAAGATCCTTGCTCTGAGATCCTTCTAGCCTTACTAAAAGTTACACAAAGTTCCGTGATCAGTTTAACCGCACAAGCCTTGTTTAACAGATTTTTGCTAAATAATAGAAATGTTTTTTCTTTGAAACATTAGGAAAACGTATAATTGTGCAAGTGGTAGGAAGTCTAAATTTTCGGATAATATAGTAGTCACGATAAGGCATCTTTCAAAAATATTCTCGTATATACAGGCTGATCAATAAATAGCGAACCAGGCACTTACTGTTATTTTAAATGGAATATATCATTACGTATTTAGTTTCTTCATCTAGATGTAAGCCATTATAATATGGATTTCACATATCTATTTCTAATGGATTTCGAGATATTTAACTTATTATATTGTATAACATTGTTCTCAATCGCCTAAATTTAGATACATATTTATTTCCTTAAAAGAATTCGAAATGCAAATTTTGGCATAAATTTTTACAAGCATGCTTGGCTGTATCTAGACATTGTATCAGAACGCCTTAGGAAGCATATATTTTTTCTGTATCCACCATGTAGGAAATTTATATCTAACGTTTGTATAATGATGCATATTTAACATTGAAAGTAAAATAGATACAGGTTTCTAGTGCTAGTATTGCTTGGCTACCATGTCAATACTAAACAAAACATACTGAGGTTGCTGTTCTTAGGTGCTGATTCAGAGTCTAAGTAGCCACTTATGAAATTAATTACATAAAAAAGAGAATGATTTGTGTATCTAACACAAGCATTCCAGAGTGCAACACTTGGTGTGCAGAATATCGAGGTGGAAGGAAAGAATTTTGAGCGTTCACTGAGGTTAGATAAATAAGTAGATAGTTATTAATTATTGCAATAAAAATTACAATAAGGGTTATTAAGTTGTTCATAGTGTATTTCAGTTGTAGTACCTACATGTTTTTCTTTTGTTGTAGATTTTTTGTTTCGATTTAAATTTATGCTGACATATTTATGTTCACATCGCTTATTGTTATGTATGAACTTTTATTAAAATATTGTTCCCCTTGTTCGTTTTCGCTAAAAAGATGTATTAGCATTATAATTCTCTTTTTTTTATTTATACAGTAGAGTGAATGTTTCCAGTAGTACCAAATCTATGCTTTAATTTGATAAATGTTTCCGGTTATGGACATCGTCAGTCAGGATAACATAACACAGCTTAGATATCCTGCTGGCTAAAATGCAGCATCTCTTTCACTTTTTCCTAATACATAAATTATACCAATTACCTAGCTCTTTTTTACTTAGACTCGAAATTTTTTAAATCGTCAATGTAAGTATGTTTTGCTTAACTGCTGTCATGATAACATGCAAATGCAAGACTCTTCTTTGACTGCAAGTAGCTGCTTGGGCTCAAAATTTGGAATCAACAGTTTAAAAACGTCAATGTCAGTATCGTTTGTTTACTGTTGCCATGATAACCAAACAATACTTGCATCAGAAACCACTTGGATGCCATACTCAAATGCGAGACTCAGGTTTAACTGTAAATATCTGTTTTACTTTCAGTGTAAAACATATGCATTATTATCATTATTATTAGTGTGCAGATGATTTAGTCTACTATCGACTATGCATCATCGGTAGCCGTTGTAGTGTAGCCGTCCAGTTCCCTACTTCTATACTCCGTATAGATATATGTGAGATACACGACCACATACTAACTGGTCCACACCCATTCGTGTTGGCATCAACGGACCTATTTTTAACAATGAAGATAATATATTTAATTCTATAGATATTAATAACGCATTAATATTAAATAAATATTAGGCACTCTTTTATTTACGTTAAGTTTCAATGATGTTCTTTATTAAAATTTACTCGTTTGACCTATTACTTTCGCGTATATTCTTGGTAAATATATTTTCGAAGGGTTAACTCGTAGGTATTTTCTTTTTAGTATATTTAGCCAGGAATTATCTGGGCATGGGATTGTCAAGTTTGTTAAGAGGTATATTGGCCGCAACAAAAGCTCGATGAAGATTAGTGTAGAATGGAGCAGGTATAATGTGTTTTAGTTTCAAGATGCTGGATTATGTTATTCTTATTTAAACACATCAAAATTGTCAAACAACCTTTACAATATATTCCAGTACCGCTTTCAACTGAAAAGCAATCATAATCTTTTATCCAACTTTTCATAAGGTTGTTGCGAAAATGCTCTTTAGGCGCTCCGGAAAAAATACATGAGATTCTAAATAAGTAAAAATTATATAAATATTTTACGATACACGAAAATTCTATCCAAATAAATTGAAAGAAGGAACAACGAACTAGTAAAAGTGCTGTGAAAGAAACAGAAAGTGAAATTCTAAATAAACGAAGAAACTGCAGTAGACTAAAAATATAAAAATCGCATACGGACAAACAAATAACTTACTAACAACCAATTACTGAAATAAACAGATATTTTAGTATCTAAATAAATTCCAAGAAATGAGAAAGAAATATTAAATCCTCAAGTAAAAATAACAGATAATTAAATTGCGAAAAGTACACTTCGAGTGAATATTGCATCTAGACAACATAACTATCTATTGCGTACTGCCCGTATTTTGCATGTAAAGCGATACCGAAAATGCGAGTACCACCTTTGTGTTTTCGTAAACCATACGCCTCTGTTTCAACGCATGCGTATAGCGATAGGAGTCTAGATTGTCTGCACTTTAATAATTATTCAAAAACGTTCAGTAGATGCAGAAAAATATATGGTGCCATTTAAAAAAAAACGTTTCTGTTTGAATTTGGCAAAGTTCGGTGTCCAATAATGAACATCCTGTATATTTCGAAAACGTTCTAATGCAATATGTAGACATAGCGAAGTATGTACTTTAATTTTGCAAAAATTAACACCAACATGTACTTGCATTTCGAAATTTTGTAAGGAAATATCTAAATTTAGGCGATTGAGGACAAAATTATAAATATCTCGAAGTCTGTAGGAAGTAGACATATGAAACCCCTACTATATTGATTTAATTCTAGACTGAGAAGCCAAAAAAATATACAGAGAATTCCATTTAAAATAACAACATAATTACTTATTGATCATCGTGTATACACGGAAATATTTTTGAAAGATGCTCTATGGGGTGTATTATGTCATTAGAAAAATATAGTTTCCTACTATTTATCATGCACTAAGCGCAATTTTACAATTCCAGATGGCTGGGACAGCATATCGGTTACCATATTAGCGTTTGGAATTTTTTAAAAATGTGTCAACACAGAGGAAATGAAAATATCACGCAGTTACTATGAATGGCGGAAGATCCTTACATGGGATGTAAACAGCCGTGTCAAGTTATAAAATTTTTTATAGTCTTATACAGGACGTTCAAAGGTTTACTTCCGGGATTTCAAAACGGCAAGAGTAGTTATTTTGACCACCCCTTGAATATTATTTCATACTGCGATCACCAAATTCTGCATCGATTTGTATAAATCGCCCCAATACCAATATCTGCTTTTTCGTTACTAAAGATTTTCTTCAGTTTGTTCAATTAATCATTTATTTAATATTGGACATTGAAGAAATAACAAAGGGCATATTATGATCTAGGAAAAAGCGTTATAGCGTTACTTCATACGTTCCTTTTGATTGAAAGTATTAAATCTATTTCTTATTATTTGTTATAAATTGTTAATTACTTATCATTTTTGTATAAATGACTACTGTTGCTATACATTTTTACTATGATCTAATTTTTAGGCTATTTGGAGCACTAGTCGGCACAGAAAGGGTGTCTATAGAAGAGACCATAGTGAATATAATTACGGGTAATTCCAATTCATCATTACCTTGTTCACAGGTAATGATAGACCCAGTTCTGATCGACGATTATCGCAAGTGCTTAAAAGGTTACAAAGATCTTTTAGGACAAGCTCTTTTACTAGTAATAACATTTATGGAATTATTTGTATATAATAACCCACATAGTCTAAAAGCAATTGATAGGGGTAGAAGAAAGTGAAATATTTTACTTTCAAACAGTTTATAATAAATATTTTACTGCACATTTGTTGTTTTTATTAATAAGATCGCGCAAGTACAATAGTAGGACAACAAAAATTGAAGTATTTGCTATAATCATCACTTTCATTGCAAATCACCTATGAGAATGTCAAGTAACAATAAACCAGTATATCAAAGGCGTCGTAATCCATAATGAATTAAATGAATTAACGGGACTACGAAATCGGCTAAGTTGCAAATTAATAGTGTTTTTGCTCCTGGTTAATATGCAGTTAATAGAAAAACAATTGAATGTCGCATTTTTATTAAAAAATTAAATTTACTACTTTAAAAAATTGTACACTGTATATTTTCCAAAATTTTGTAGGATCGATCGATTCCTAATATAAAAACTTTATAGATTATTGTTCTAAAATAAATAATAAATAAGTTACAGCAGCATCTAGCTTTTATTAAAAACATACGTTTGTAATCTAAAATTTGTTGTAATTTTACTCGAAACTCCAAAAGTTCACGGCCTTAAAATGTCAAAAAGTTATATAAGATAAAGTTCTCCCGCGTTGTTAAATTTACCTTCTGTTAGAAACTCAAATTGTTCGGAAGTATAATTTAAGAAATAAAACTAAATAATATAACGTAAGAACTTCTATAGTAATAAGCTGGCGTTGCTGGACTGCCCACAGTGCCTCCCGTCCGCGATAGCACAAGCCGACCGCGTCTTTCTCCGTCGTCGAAGAACATCAGCGTCAGCATTTGCTTTCACTTCTTGACAGTGTATTTGGTTCCACGTAAAGCCTCAACAGCCTACTACAAATACCTATTAGGCTATAAACGTGTAACTTTCTTAGTATTCATTTTAAAGCAATAGTCGCTCTGTAGGCTTTTATATCAGAAATTAAACTACCTTTCAACATTTCTAAGGGAGATCGATTGAAACAAATAGTAAATTTTGTTTTTTTTTTATAAATGTGTTATTCAATTGTTTTTCTATTAACTGCATATTAACAACGTGCAAAAACTAGTTTGCCAATTTAATCGATTTGGTAGCACCGATAACAATGAAGATAATGATAGTGGTCCGCTAATTTGCACCATCATGTTCATAATTCATATTGCTACTTCCTAATATTATTTAAGTAAGAACTGTCAACAACAAATCGTTGCTTTGTTCCAACACCTTCAGAAGATCGTAAATTTACCGTCCAGTACCTGCACATCTGCAGCTCTTTTTTTAATATTGCGCATGTACTGGATGGTAAATTTACGGTTTTTTGAGGATGTTAGAGCAAACCTCGTTTCAACCTTAGAACATAATGTGTATATTTTTAACATAAAAAATACGTTTTTCACGTTCTTCTACATCAGTAATTATACGGTTTTGAAATAGCACAATAACATTCATTATTAACGCACCATGCACTGCACTTACTAATAAGTAGAGCCCGGTAACAGGGAGCCGTGCCATAGCCGTACCTGCCTAGTATACAAAAACAATAGTAAGAAAATAGAAAGAAAAATAACAGAACTAATCCACAATTATAATATGTGAAAAGTAGTGAAACACTCACCCTTTTAAGCAGCCTTGGCTGCGGAACAGTAAAACTAGAACCACCATTATCAGTATTAACATCATATGGATAAGAGTTGCAAAAAGTTGACACCATTAGATGTGTTTCCACAGTTGTTTCGGTGAGCGATGTTCGCCGTGGTGAGAAAATGAGTTTATATTTTGAAAAAGAGCGTTCAACATCTATCGATGTTATGCATGATTAAAATACTCTTTGTACTTAGTGAGTGGATTATTCGATACACCATCACAAATTTGTTTTAGTGTGCTAAAATCGGGATCTTTCTGTAGCACACTCTCGAACTTTTCTAAAACGCGATTATATTTTGCGTCATGTATAGTCAGTAGCTGCGTATGCACTCCGTCCATAATTTGCAGAGACTCCAATAATGATAACGATCTATTTTGTAATCGGTCTATTGCGTCGGCTAATCTCATAGTAGCTACAAATATTTTTTAAATCTGTTTCAACGGAAACATCTTGAAATTTCGACTGGCTCTCCTTAATAGCTACAGCTTCGGCAGGATTGAATTGTGCAACAACAGCTTTTACTATTTTGAAATGTTCAGCATAATAAAAAGCTGCCTGCAACCATGTTCCCCAACGTGTAAGAATTGGCTCCGCTGGTTGACGAATACCACGACACTGTGTAAAATGATCGTAGGCGTTTGAGAGATTTCAAAAATACTTTTTTGTGCTTGCTATTAATGCATCTACATCGGGAGAGCATTGTCGAATGGTTTCTGCCACAAGATGTAAAGCATGCACTTTACACGTAACATGTAAACACTTGCAACCATGTTCAAGAGGAGAACGGCCTACCGAACGCATTATCGCTGCGCCATCGCTCATAAACATCAACACTTTATCTTTTGAAATTTTTCCAACGTACTAAGTACAACCTTCGTAATTGCTGCAGCAGTACACTCTTGTAGTCTTCGGCTAGCTAGTAACAGTGGTAATGTAGGTTTACTAGGGTCTAGTATGCGTACCATAATATTTACAATTGAATTTTTTGTACAGTCTGTTGTCTCGTCAACACATAACCAAAGAAACTGTTTTTTCAATGTGCGTTTCATGTTCTTTTCCACGTCATCGCGTACAAATGCAACATGCTTACGTGCCGTTTTCTCCGTTGCCAACCGCAACTCGGGATTGTATTTGTCCCAAAAGTCCTTAAACGGTTGTTTATCGAGTAAGCCTAGTGGCAAATTACAGTTTATCAATATAAGAATTACATTTAAAAAAATGTACTTCTCGGTGGCATGCCCAATTTTCGTTTTCTATGCTGTGCGGAATTTACTTGTCTTGTACAGTTCCACTTCCTATTTGGCATCAAATGTATTTTGCACACTTTACAAACTATCTTACTAAAACAAATCGGGAAAGTCAGAAATAAACTTATTTACTATGTCTTGAAAGGGTCGTTTTTTAGCCTTCGACATGTTCACTAAAAACTACAATTAATAACTACGTCTGTAGCAATAAAATGAAAACGTACTACACTAAATAATAACTACAATTAATAACTACGTCTATATCAATAAAATCAACACGCCCTACCTGCTACCCAATGCTAAACTGAACTGAATGATTTGCAGTGTCGTATCATAATCGACCAGCCCTCCCCGCCCACCTAAACACAGTCACACCGCCTCTGCGATTGCTCTCCAGTTACTGCAACATGGTTTGAAATGATTGCCGGGCTCTACTAATATTAGGTTTATTCATTTGTCTCGCTCGCGTTAGTGTGATAGGATTATGATCACCTGACCGTTTTGATTACTCAGAACTACTCTAAATAGGTACAAATGAACAGTACAAATTGGTATTTATATAGCATACATAACCTAAAAGATTGAGAATGGTGGCAATTGGCAATTACGATAGCATTAGAAAATCCTTATTATTTATTAATTCTCGTATCTCACTTTCAATGATTACAACGGATGTCATTTTGTATGAATATAAAGTAAAGTTGGGTTAGGCAAATAATGGAATGACAGCTGCACTAAACTGCCCAAACTTAGTCCACCTCCTGAGGAGGTGTAAGTTTGTGCAGTTCAAAACTGTCGAAGGCAGCCCAACATACAAACGAACATCGGATTGCCAGTTTTTTTTACAAACGAACGGACAATTTAGAAATTCGAGCTACTTCGTATTGCACTAGTTGACAAACGGACAAACCTAATGTCACACGAGGAAGAACGTATGTATAATAATCTGGGTATTATTAAGCATGGCATTCTAAACCAACTCTACGCAAGGAACCAGTTCACTGTCTGCAAAGAAACGTTTATTTCAGTCAATACTGTTCCTGAACGCGAAGTTACCATTCGAGAATGTACAAAAAAAGAATCACATCTTGGCGGTCAAGGATTTCAGCACTGTAACTGTACTGGCGAATGTGCTTCAAATAGATGTAGATGTAAAAAAATCAAATCTCTTGTGTAACTCAAAATGTCACAAGAATCTCACTTGTAAAAATAACTATAATTTTATTTCCTCATTTTTATACTCATCAAAGTTGTATCACTTGTCAAGTTGTGATATACTGAGTAGAGTAGTTTCTGGTATCTTGCTCAGGATTACCGTTTTTAATTAGAATTATGGCATCGTATATTACCTTATAAATTATGTACCTGAGCAATATAAAATAAACTAAAATTTGCGTTTTATTGCTTTATCTAAGTATAACTAGATATAATAGCTAAATTATTTGATTAGTCCCGCCTCAATAATTACTTTGTCTAAATTGAGTAGATATTAGGTATAATGGCTGGATATTATAGATAACAGCTAGATTAATCACTTTAGCTAACATTTATAATAAATTGCCACTCTATTTTACCAATATGCAGTACAGTAACCTTACTGTTTATTATACGAAGGAAATCTACATAAACATGACTTTTTTTACTATTCGTTTTAAGACCATATTTTATTAAAATAACCGTCTCATAAATGAATTTTTTCAAAATGTTTAAAAATATATAGCACAGTGCGCTTAAATGAATTTTGATTTACAAAGCTTCAAGTTTTTATTTACCTAAATTAGCAAACGCGTATCTATAGTTCCTTTTAATGCATTGGGTAGACTGATAATTTTATGAAAAAGCAAAATTGTACTACAATGTAATTCTCCATAGGAAAGAAAATGAGAAGAAAAACTAACATCTAAACATAAACCAGAACTTTAAATGTAACGTAAAAAAGGAATCTTCCGTGTTTGCTTAAGAAATAAAGCACAATTATAGTAATAGTGTATAAAATGGGTAATTAAAAAGAACATAAACTTATACAAATTTATTAATTTATATATTTATCATAGTCACTTCTTAGATTTTTTAAGTTCCTTTGTCGCTGCTTTTGTAACATCTTCACTATTTTCTGCAGCGTCCTTTGCTCTCTTGGCACGAATACCCACCAAACGTGCATCAGCTCTTGCCTGTAAATATTCTAATTTAGTACACAATATCATTCATATATACATTTAAAATGAATAGTACCTTTCTTAATGTTGTAAAGGCGCTGAAGTTCTTTTCATCTTCAGTTGGGACTCTAGCTTTAGATTTCAAAGCAGCTTGATGAATTGGTAGAGCTTCACTAGTAAGTTGTGAAGCAACTTTACGTTCCTCCTCTGTTGCTTCTCCAGCACGTAACTTCTTCTTATTGTGTTGTGGGAATAGGATCAATTTAGATCTGTATTCCTTCAAACGTTGAGCATTCAACTGTAATGATTCAACAGACTTATTACGCCTACGGTAGTCAATAGCAATGCCAATAGAACGAGCAAACGCGGAGTTAAGTCCGGCAGCTTTCAATTCTTGCAAAGTAAAGCCCCGACCAGCACGGACTTTTGTATGGTATCTGATAGTAGGACACCTTACAATTGGTCGAAGAGGTCCAGCGACTGGTCTCGGCGCAACGCTACGAGCCTTCTTGATCCTTTTTTGTTTGCGTCTAAGTTTTCTAGCTGGCTGATTAAACCATGTTTTCACGAAACGTTGCCAATCCTTATGGAAGTGGCCATTGGGAATCATATTATTACCTTTTGGAGCCATCTTTTATGTTTTAACGTGAATTACGCGTTCACTGCTTCTTATAACTAAAAAAGTATTGTGAAATGTTTAGTAATTAAAAAAATTTCGACAAAAATATCGAAGGTACCTGCGAAACACAACACGTTTTCGGCAAAAGAGAAGTTGTTTGTCAGCGCCCTCTTTCTCCTGTGAAAAATCTTGGCGGTTTTTTTTAAATTTTCGCATGTTTCTTTAACATTATAAAATAAGGAATAATGTAATCACTATTCTTTATATTTACAATATTTCTTCATCGTAGTTTTATGACTGTACTTGTTAATAATTTTTATTAATGCAGCTATCAAATCATATGTATTTATTCATATCTAAATAAAAACCGGAAGTTTATTTTGAAATTTTGGTTTTCTTCTATTATTTTATTTTAAATTTATTTCGATTTTAGAGTGTCCTTTTTCGTAAAGGACAAATATAGCACTCTTTGTTTACATCATTATATTTTTCACCTAAAAAAGTGAATTTTAATTAAGAAATTCCCAAGGTAAAACCTAATATTCCTAAATTGACATCACATGAACATTATTATTTCATACCATAAAATAATTTAAAATTCGTGATTGTTGACGTTAATTATTTGCTTTATAATTAATTTCGTTTAAAAAGATGTATGTTGTTCTCTCTTGTTCAGGGCGGCGTTCAGATTTAACGCCGCTTAAAGACAATTTGTACGGACGTAACGTCTCTTTCAGATTTATCGGCCGACGAACAACTTTTCGTCCATGTTTGAACTGCGGCGAAATATGTCCCGCATGCGCAGACCTGGTTTTATTTAAATTTTATGTTTTATTCTATGCAGTTTAGCTGTCGAATATCACGAGTTATATTTATATCATACATATAATGTGGATATAATTATAAAAAAAAATTGAATCCTCGCTGGTATTCTCCTTGGGGGTCTGTTTTCTTCATTTACTTCAAATTCATTATCTTGGTGCTACTGCTCGATGAAGACATTTTAAACATTTTGTTAACTACACCAATAATGCCTTGTTAATAAATTTATTACTCCGATTTTGAAACCTAACCAACCTAAGCTTCCCTACCTACAACAAAACAGTTCAACTGTAAGTTCGTTTTTGCTGTGCGTTGGACGGACCATGAACAGACAACCTATTGTTGCCTTGTCGTCCGTGCACTCCATAAGTCTGAACGCACCCCTGATTCGGTCCACGTGTTCTGTATTCTTAACAATTTTTGATTTGCTTCGAACGAATACCCGAACTCAACTCATAAGTAACAGGTAACAAGTTAAACCACTAACCTCCATGTAAACTTCTAATTTAATTTGTTTTATATAACTTTTGTTTTCTCAAACAGCAATTTTTGTAGTAGGCGATCCTAAGAATGCACGAGGAAACACCTGAAATTAAAAAATCATCAATTTACTTGACAGAAGTGGAGACGTTAGCCCAAGATATATTAACAGATAAAGAAGCCAAATTACAATTATCGAATGCACAAAATAAATTTCGAGAAGCATATCGCGCTTTACAACATAGTACTGATAAACGAGCGTGGATGAAATTTGGATCAGTGTATATTGAGCTACCTACGAAAGAGTGTCAAAATATAATGAAAAATGGTAAGATCATCAAAATACATTTGTTGATTATATGTATCTCCAATACAGACTTGGGGCTAGAGCAGAGTTTATGATCCTCATACTTATAACTAAATCCACCAAAGCTGTGTTCGGATATTTGATAGGAGCAGATCAAGATTAAAGAGCATGTGAAATAGATCAGAAGTAGTGAAGGGTAGGTGTGTTCAGATATTCGTTTACGGTAACTCTAGTTGCCCAGCTTGCTCTACTCTGATATTTGAAAATGTCATAGAATTCTTCCATCCAAGTTCATGTATGATAGAACATTGCTAAAAGGGGTACTCGGTATTCATTTATAAGGTTCCCCTCGTGGTGGTAAGGTGTGAAGTGCTTGAAAATATTTGAGATTAGGAGTATGGCATGAGTGATGTACTCTTCCACCTACTCCTGATTCACCGCACCTGTTCTTTACCCTTTATCTGTTCCGATCAAATATCTGAACGCAGCTTAAGTAATCTTGGTTGTCTATATTCAATTTTTGTTATATATTTAAAATTTATAAAAATGGATAAATTACACTATATCTTGATAACAAATGGTAGTAAATATTAAAGAAAAATAGTGTAAACCGGTAAATTCCTTAAAATCTCAAAATATAATAATTATTATGATCTTTGTTATAGAATTAACATTACTGTTCTTTTTTTAGAATTAGACAAAGTCACGTTGGATGTAGACAATTTACACAGAGCAATAAGGGATAAAGTTCATCAGTTAAGAGATTTAGAGCACAAGCCAGGCATTGAAGGCTTTAGGTTGAAACCTATGACAGGCGTAGAGGCAAAGGCAATTCATAAAGGATTTGGTTTAAGTTAATATAATTTCTCATATATTATGATGGCACATATTAACTAATCAATATATTTAATTCATTATACCCTTTGGAATCGGCAAGAATGTATGTAGAAAGAAGATGGTCTTCAGAAATCTATTCTTTCTTTTTGTTTTATAATATCTTTTTTTTTTTCAACGTAATGTTTTACTAAAACAGAGACTTAAATATCTCAACATCGACACTGTTATGAAAAACTGCATTGAATTGTCTAAGGCCTAAGGAATTATCATAGTTTAAAAACAGCGCGTTATATGCCTGTGCAATAAAATAGCAGTGACTTGCTTTTGATAGAAGAAAAGGGTTCGGAGCGAGGTACTACTTTAAAATAGCAGTAAAATGATGGTAGTGTAACTCTAGATTCGTCTAAGGTAATAATTTTACTTTCATGGGTCGCGCAAAGCAGTGCACAGTACAAGAAAAAGCTTAATTTTAAAAATGCGTACGTAAGGTCAGAACTTGTGTGTAAAGCTTGTGAGCAGGGGATATTATTGGTGAATTAAACTCTAATATTAGTAGTTTCACAGTAAGAAAACGATCTCTACTCTAGAAGACACAGAAGAGTGCCATTGTTAAGAATAAGACACATCAGAGCAAGCCTAAATTCTGTGAATTATTATTATTTAATAACTTTGATGGAAGATTAATACAGATTAGTAGGCAGTATTATGATATGGGCCCGTTTTTTTTTTTTATATGGTATGAGACCAATTTTTGGAATTCGTCAGATTATTACCTAAGATGTTAATTAACCAACATCATGTTACCTTGCGCGGGGGAGAAAATGCTGCTTCGTTGGGTCTATCAGCAGGATAATGACCCAAAACATACAGTGAGAAGGGTCAAAATTCGTTTAACGAAAATAATACTAATCTAATGTCTTGGGAAGCTCAATCGCCGGATATCAACCCGATAGGAAACTTATAGGTTGATATAAAGAAGGCTGTGAATAACAAAAAACCTACCAAGCCGCCCACTTATGAGAGGTAGTGCGCAGTGATTGGCAAGATAGGAGAAATGATTAAATTTTTGCAGCGACTAGACAAACTCGCGTTTTGTCGACTTTCGGGAAAATCGGCATGATGCTGCAGTGTAGGCAAAATGAGCAAAGTAGTAACGTTTTTAATACTGATTAAAATGACATTCAAAGCAATAATTGCATAATGCATTGTGAATGAAATTCAAATTTTATATAGTTTTAATTTTTTGTTTTGGACCATGCGTTGTTAAATGTTTTATATCGCAAATCAAATCACCTTTTAAAATGTTTAAAAGTATTATATACCATGTTCTATCTTTAAAAATACACAAATTTGAGAGTTCTCTACAATGTGCTACGCATTTTTTTTTGTTAATTATACCTTAACATTACTTTCCTAATTTAACCATGTCAGCTTTGATAATAACGAAATTAGCAAGAGCGCCCCAAGTACTTTAGTGAACTGTTTCCGCGTTTACTTTAGCAACAAGCGTCCTACATACACGCAGATTGGCTCGAAACCCAATTAGAAAACGGAAAAAGAAATTGAGTTTATTGACTTACACAAAAGCAATCCTTGTTTGTGGAAGGTGAAATCAAAGAATATTCAGATAAATAATAAAAAAAAAGTTTACAGCATTGGTAAATCAGATGAAACTGTTAAATCCAGAAGCTAGAAAGGACGATGTGAAAAAAATTAATTCTCCAAAACAGCTATCAGATAGAAGTAGTTAATTCCAGTCATCATTACAAAATTATTACAAACTGTGTGAAGTTAACAAATTCGTCTTACCTGAATAGTGTGTAGTTATTTCCCGCTTGCTCGAGGAAAAACCTGCGCAGGCTGATCTTTGAGCCAAACTGCGTGTGTGCAGGGCGCTTTATACTGTTTGCCGTAACGTGTGTGAACTCGCGCAGGTATACTTGTACAGTTTGCCTGAACAGGTACGCCGTGCAGGCAAACCGCAACGTGTCTTGATGATATGATATGATTAAAGTAATTGTCCACAAAAATAACTGAAGTAACTGTCCACATTCGATCTAATCCTTTGTTTCCAGGGATGGGACTCTGGGGCGTTATTCTTAAAACTTTCCATACGAATATGTGAGCGTATTGCGAAAATTGCTGTTCGTATACGAATGTTAATCGCACTCGAAACTTCACTTTGGCTTTGGTATAGTTTAATTTTTGTAGGATTGTACCGTCAATGATTAGGTACACTTACAAAAGCTGAAATAAATTTTGATGAAATCGCACATTTGTATAATAGATCGATTTCCTGAATGTGACTACTTAGCTTTGTAATTGAAAGTCACGCTATACGTTGTAGAAGTCCCAGGACCCCTATTCTGCAATGTAAAGATACGTACAAACTAAGGTTGGTAGAATACATTTACTCTAAAGGTGGTCTCAGCTTAAAAATAGCATGCGGAATGACGTCAGTGGTAGTGGAATATAGAACATATGAGATCCATCAATTTAAACGTTGTTACGAACAAGTATATCTATATATTACTACCAATGACGTCAAAATATGCGTCTTTCATCCCTCCGCTCACAAACTTTCGGTCAAATATTGCAAGATAGGAACTGTGAGACAACCTTTAGAATAAATACATTTTACCAACCTTGCGTACAGGCTACTCGTGCGCGAGCAATAATTTTCTATACTAGCGCTGGAAAGGATTCATTTATAAGCGCCGGTCCCATACATATAGCGAATAACGTTGTCGTCTATGCGTAGGCACGCCCTCCTCACTCTTCAGTTTCCCCACACACATGCCAGATGTTAGTCAGTGAATCAGTCGCCTGATCATACGAGCTCGGCTTCACCGCTCATTTCACGAAATACGTAATACATCTTATTTGATTTTTATGGTAGTGAGGAAATTTAATCGTTGATTTCTTAATAAATACTTGATTGTAATATTCCCGTATATGAAACAAAGAAATCGTTTCAAATTTTGCAATAGAGCCCATTTGTTTTAGCGGTTCACTTTATTACGGAACTTTCTAACACGGTATCTTGCTAACAAGGCATTCATTTTTTTAAATTCTGTACTATCAATTCTCATTTCTTTTCTAATGTCTGCTCGCGCATCATTCTTCTTCATTATTATTTTGTAGTATTCGTTACACCCCACAATGCTGGTTTAGTTTTATACAATTTCATAAATTGTATTTTCATTCATCTTTCCGCTCCATTTCTTCAATGTTCGAGCCTGATCTTTTTCCCGTCCACAATGCTTGCAAGTACCGCGAGCTTTTCTTTGATGGTAGAGCTGCATGAGCCTTGACTTGTGCGACTTGTGAAGGTACGTGCAGACTACCCGTGCGTGGGCTTGTACTTATGCGCAGGCTCGTACTCGTGAGATTCAAGCTTACAGCCTTGAATCGCGCGGCTTCTGAGGCTCGCAGCCGTAGACACTATAAAAAGCCGCGAGCGCGAATACGAGCTCACGCACGAGTAGTCTGTACGTACTTTAAGGCGTGCAAGTATGGCTTGCGCACCCGTCTACATTGTAAAATGTCACGAGCGCAATTAATCTTTACGTATCGTTAAGGTAAAACTACTCGCATAATGAGTTTTAAAATTGTTCGATCAAAACTTCGAGCAATTGAAAAATGCATTCATTACAACAATAGTTGTTCATCACGGACTGCCGTTGTATATTGCTAAATATTGTCGTTACGTCAAAACTATCGGACAATCTTAATTGTCCGTGTAATAGCACCTTTAGATTAATATTTAACATTTCGTAGCTGCACTTACTTACAGCACCAAGTTAATTGATTGTGAGCAACAAACATGATTTTCACCCTGAATTAATACTTTTTGCTAGTAAGCGTCCCTCTATTTAATTCTTACACTTCTACTAATTTATCATATTATTTTCGTCTTTCACTGGCCTTCCGACGCGCCGAGCTTTCCTACGTGCATACGTATTAGTATTTAATACATAAAGCATAAGTGCTTAATAGAATGGGCAGAAGTAAGGCAAATTCTACTCAACGCAATTCGTATCGATTAGTGCGGCAAGATGAGACGGAATCGACTGAGTACTCCAGTGACCGACGCCGTTACGTCTGTTTTGACGTATACACAAAAAACATGCGGACGCAAAGCTAAATTCCATTTCGAATCATACAATCCGTAATCGCCGTAATGTCAATAATAGTATTACGAACGACAAGTATTTAAAATCGGTTGACTTTGGTGTTTGTATTTTTGTATGTATAATATGGTTGCCGATGAAACATATTAGAATTGACGTCAGGCGTGCCATGCAGAGACAGCAAACCTACAAAATTCCACCAATTGTTATGGCTGTTGTAAATGTCGTTCCTCTAGTAAGTCGCTGTATATGCCCGCACTTGCATGTTATGCTATCGCTAAATGGATGGTTATTGTATGTACGCACTGCTTTTTAATTTAGGCCAAACTCGTTCATTTCACTTGCCCTATATTTATGAAATGCAATTTTGAAACAATTTGTTTAGGACCTAAATATAAACATATATCTAAGAATTACTATGTTCCATTTTTTTATCAGTAACGTCGTTTTCAAACAAAAATGTTTTTACTGCAATCACAAGAAAATGTATACGTACAATGTACTTTATACATAGAGAATATATGATTCCATTTTATTTATTACTATAGCCCGGTAACTGGAGAGCAATCGCAGCGGCGGTGTGACTGTGTTTAGGTGGGCGGGCAGGGCTGGTCGATTATGATACGACACGACAAATCATCATTCAGTTCAGTTTAGCATTGGATAGCAGATAGGGCGTGTTGATTTTATTGATATAGACGTAGTTATTAATTGTAGTTATTATTTTGTGTAGTGCGTTTTGATTTTATTGATACAGACGTAGTTATTAATTGTAGCTGTTAGTGAACATGTCGAAGGCTAAAAAACGACCCTTTCAAGACATAGTAAATAAGTTTATTTCTGACTTTCCCTATTTGTTTTACAACGGGAGTAAGATAGTTTGTAAAGTGTGCAAAATACATTTGATGTCAAATAAAAAGTGGAACTGCACAAGAGACGTACATTCCGCACAGCATAGAAAACGAAAATTGGGCATACCACCGAGAAGTGCATTTTTTTAATGTAATTCTTATATTGATAAACTGTAATTTGCCACTAGGCTTACTCGATAAACAACCGTTTAAGGACTTTTGGGACAAATACAATCCCGAGTTGCGGTTGGCAACGGAGAAAACGGCACGTAAGCATGTTGCATTTGTACGCGATGACGTGGAAAAGAAAATGAAACGCATATTGAAAAAACAGTTTCTTTGGTTATGTGTTGACGAGACAATAGACTGTAAAAAAAAAATCAATTGTAAATATTATGGTACGCATACTAGAGCCTAGTAAACCTACATTACCACTGTTACTAGCTAGCCGAAGACTACAAGAGTGTACTGCTGCAGCAATTACGAAGGTTGTACTTAATACGTTGGAAAAATTTCCAAAGATAAAGTGTTGATGTTTATGAGCGATGGCGCAGCGATAATGCGTTCGGTAGGCCGTTCTCCTCTTAAACATGGTTGCAAGTGTTTACACGTTACGTGTAAAGTGCATGCTTTACATCTTGTGGCAGAAACCATTCGACAATGCTCTCCCGAGGTAGATGCATTAATAGCAAGCACAAAAAAGTATTTTTGAAATCTCTCAAACGCCTACGATCATTTCGGTATTCGTCAACCACCGGAGCCAATTCTTATACGTTGGGGAACATAGTTGCAGGCAGCTTTTTATTATGCTGAACATTTCAAAATAGTAAAAGCTGTTGTTGCACAATTCAATCCTGCCGAAGCTGCAGCTATAAAGGAGAGCCAGTCGAAATTTTGTTGAAACATTTAAAAAATATTCGTAGCTACTATAAAGGATTAGCCGACGCAATAGACCGATTACAAAATAGATCGTTATCATTATTGGAGTCTCTGCAAATTATGGACGGAGTGCATACACAGCTACAGACTATACATGACGCAAAATATAATCGTGTTTTAGAAAAGTTCGAGAGTGTGCTACAGAAAGATTCCGATTTTAGCACACTAAAACAAATTTGTGATGGTGTATCGAAAAATTCACTAACTAAGTACAAAGAGTATTTTAATCATGCATGTATAACATCGGTAAATGTTGAACGCCCTTTTTCAAAATATAAACTCATTTTCTTACCACGGCGAACATCGCTCACCGAAACAACTGTGGAAACACATCTAATGGTGTCAACTTTTTGCCACTCTTATCCATATGATGTTAATACTGATAATGGTGCTTCTAGTTTTACTGTTCCATAGCCAACGCTGCTTAAAAGGGTGAGTGTTTCACTACTTTTCACATATAATTATATATTAGTTCTGTTACTTTTTTCTATTTTCTTAGTATTGTTTTTGTATACTAGGCAGGTACGGCTCTTTGTTACCGGGCTCTATTTATTACCTACCCTGAAGCCTATTTTACACGCCGCGATTTATTGGCCAATTAATTGAAGAAATTCTTGATCAAGAAATCGGTAGAAGTATGCTGTTTTACATGCCACAATAAATTGGACAATTTTTTAACATCGTGCATACTCGTTTAGTTTCGTAAATAGTTGACCGGTGGAATTATTAAATAGGAAATTTTCACCTGCAGATGAAAATGGATTAGCAATCTGCATGTGTCAAAAGTTGTGGCAGTTTTGGTATAGGCACAGATTAGCTTAGGTTACTTCGGTGGCAGTTAGTTAATTCAAATTATTCGTACATTATAATCGTCGTAAATTTTGGAAATTTATCTTCACTTTACCTAGCAGTAAACAAAATTCCCAGCAAAGTTAGTGAAAAATCGCCGGAAAATCGTGGCAAAAATAGAGCATGTTCTATTCAATTCAATTAATCGTACGATAAATTGTTCAAGAAATCGCACCGATTTTTGCTGTTTTACACGGTGCGATAAAATCGAAGATCAATTTGTTTAATTAAATGGCCAATAAATCGCGACGTGAAAAACAAGCTTAAGATAACTCCTAGTACAGATTAATATATAATTTATCACGACAGATTAGTTTTTTGCAAGTTGTAACACAATATACTTACTATTTCAAAAATGATGGATTACAGAGCATTTAAGTAAAAAAAATACTTACAGCTTTTTAATGGGAGTGCGGATGCGAATGCTGCACCAGATAGACCGAAGCTTAAGAAACCAAATACCACACGTTACATAATTTGTAGACAGTGATTGCTAAATATTTGAATAATCGAGAATATGAAACAAAAAACGTACATAATAATAAAGCTCTATTTTCTGCATTTCTTGAATTCACGATGCTCATTTACAAGTAGATACAATAGTTATGACTTATGATTAACCTGGGCAAATATGTGGTAACAGCCAGAGGCGTGGCGAACGCATAAAAGTTTACACATAAGATAGAAGGGAAGAAATAAATTATAAAACGTGCTGAAACACTTACCGTTTTAAAAGTCTTCCGTGAAATCACAAACTGGATAACATCTGTTAAATATTTGAATCATTAGATATGTTTCCACAATTGCTCAGTCAAGTGAGTACGACGTGCGGAATGAATGTTTTTTAATGTCGAAAACGACCGTTCGACATCTAGCGATGTTATATTTGCATATTTAAAATAATCTTTGAAACAACTTAATGCATCTTCACACGCAACTACAGTTTTTTATCTTTCAATTCCGTTTTCATCCTTTTTTCTATATGTTCGCGAGCAAATGGCACTACATTTCGTATCGATGTCCGACTAGGTAATTTACAGTCCGCATATTTATTCCAGAAGGAGACAAATGCTTCTTTGTCTAGTAAACGAAACGATAGATTACATAAAATAAGAGTAACACATAAATCAAATGTAAATTTTTCTTGGTCTCGTATGCCACTTTTTGCAGAAAAATACTGTTTGCTTTCGATGTGACGTTGCTTGGTGACCAATGTTCGAAAGTTTATTTCGAAATATCCAGACTTCAAATACGACGGATGGATTTCGTGTGAAGTGTTCGATGTGCAATAGGGATTTACTGATTCGGGAACGAACAATGCCAAAAACATATCAACAGCGTAAACCAGAAATAGAAAAAGCACGGTCAAAAACTCTATGTCGAATTTGTAATGGATTTAGTCGATTTAATATTTATGATGAGTGTTTGTATTCTTCGTAGAAATAACATTTTATTACAGGAAACAAAGCGGAATTGGCTGCCTGGTTTGTGTAAGGATTATTGAAATATACCTATTATTATTAGGTGTCGGTCGGCGCTCCTATCCCCTGTCGACAGGTACTGGTGCAGATAAATATATACCTAAACTGAATTTAAAACATTCTTATCTTTCTAAATTAAAATTATTTCGGATTTAATTTAATTATTTTAATTTTTCATAATGAAAGATAATTCGGATTGGAAATGTTAGTTGTTACAACAGCTTTTTATGCTTTCTCTTATCAATCTCTCTGTCAATGTCTAACATTACATCTTTTTTTTTTGCATACATGCATAAAGTCTAGTATAGAATATCAATTTTTCCAATCTGAATTTTATGAATCATCATGAAATCATTCTATATGGTCTGTTTTTAATTAAGAGTAGCTGTATGTTGTGTTAATTTCAACACAATCAATCTTGGATACCCCCATAATCCAAATTTGTTTTAAATTTCTAAACGCAACAACCCCACTTGTGATACGTCAAATTGCAGAAAAACCAATACACTGTGCTCTGTCCAGTGGGTAAAATTCGAAAAGCCAATTACCTGAAATAATTGACTTACTGTAAATAATGTACGAGGTAGGCGCCATAAATTCTCGGCCTGATGTAGAAAAAATAAACTTGGTAAAATATAACAATTTTTATTTTTCAATATCATCTCCCCTAACTTCTATACATTTATTACAACGATCAATTAACAATTCTATACTCCTGTAAAAATAATTTGAAGTTTTTGCCTCAAAATGTATTACAGTTGCTTGTAACTCACTATCATCCTTGAAACGACGTCCCTCAAGGTCTTTCTTTAAATGAGAAAATAAATAATAATCACTTGGGGCCATGTTCGGATTATACGGTGGATGTTCCAATTCTTGAAACCCGTGTTCGCGGATGGCAGCTTGTGAAATGGCGGCAGTATGGACGGGTGCATTGTAGTGCAATAATCGAACACCTTTTGTCAATTTTCCTCGACGTTTTGCACGAATATTGCTCCTCAATTTATGCATCAAAGACGTATAATATGTGCTGTTGACCACTAATACCATTTCTTCAATAATGGAAATGTTTCGAGGCGTTATCAGTTCAATTGACCGACCGGAGCGCTCATCGGGAACATTTTACCCACTTTTTTACAGTGGAATATGAAGGATAAATCAACATAAACGCCTTCTAAACGTTGTTAAATGCGATTAGGCGTATGCCCTTCTTTTGTTAAAAATTTAATGACCGCGCGGCACTCAATTTTTGTTATCTGAGACATTTTCATGCACTAATCACATTGCCTGGCTGGCTACTAAAAACTACTACTCTTCGAATGTTAATATATTATTATGTGACAAATTTAATTAAAAGATTTGAATTGAGGAGATAATCTGTTTTTGTATTTATTTTAACTATTTACTTACAATAGAAAAATGAATTTAATCTAATTAAGATTACTTACAGTTATTGAGGCGTGTTTTTTTTTTAATGTGTGTGTGTGTAAAATCCTACTAATTGCTGGTTCCTTTTTCCCTCTTATTCGTGAAATCCTCTTATCTTTTATTCCTCCTTCCCTCTGCTTCGTTGAGTCCCCTTGTTTGGAAGCCCTCTGATGGTTTTCGTCGGTTAAGTTTCTTCAAATGGTTTTAAAAAATTTCGTGACTGATTAAATATCGTTAAGAATCGTCGAATATCATTTATAGTTCACTAGAAATGTTTTTTATATATATGCACTGGATACTTTCACGATGTTTTAACTTTCTTGTCTCAAATTTCCAAAAGTCAATCGGAAAGATGTTATTATCTGTCAGAATTGTTTTTGTTGCTGACTTCTCTTTTTTTTTCGTCGTCCCTAACACTACCAATCTAATGACTTGATATTTTAATTTTGATGTTTTGAACTTCCAATTCGGTGTCGTAGGTAACGCAAAGGATTTTAACGGTCATTTCCAAATACAATGTGATTTTTGTGTGTATCTGTGTCATTTTTACAATTAATGTCTTTAATACATAAATAACTTAAAATAAGCTGAGATTTTCACTCTCCTCTGTAACATGTCATTAACTGAGTCTTTTTTTTTTTAAGAAAAGATTGATAATATAAATAATCAATAATGTCGGAACTCGAATATTAATCGGAAATAATTCAAGTTCCGCATTAAACTCTATTAAAATCTATTCTCGGCGAATTTTGATATAATAGTAATTATAGTGAATTCAACATACGCTATTCACGTTGAAACATCCCACTACAATATATAGTGTAGGCCTCGCACATGTGCAACTATAACGCAACGAAATTTGAACACCCTAAAACCTGAATAAGCCTATCAGGGCGATAATTTATGGCGCCTACTACGTACATGCATACAGTGCCTATTTATTGTATAAGCAATTTCATAGGTCAATTGCACCCCAATCAAATTACAATTAATCCGTACTTGAAAGCGGCGGCTCCGAAATGCGCGCTTTCTACCTGTTATCGAAGTTGGGATACACGAAATGCCCATCGTCGACCAAACATTTTCAATATATCCCAAATGCCCACCAAAATAAATCAGTGGGAGAGAATTATGGTAATGGCAAATAAATAAAGTCTGAGAAAAATTTTACATAAGACAATTTATTCAAATACTGAATGTACATATATAAACTACCCTACGAGTTTTATTTTTTTTTAAATAACCTAACCGCTTGACATATTCTAATCTACTAATTTCCTTAGATACTAATAATTTCATATTTTTCCCAACAAATTCTTGTTTATACTGAGTCCTTTTATCTTTTCGGCGACATTCTTCTTGTAAACTTTGCAGTTCAATATAGGGTTCTGTTTGAAATTTGCATAAAATACTAAGAAAGTTGAATAGAGATGGATGAGTTTTATAAAAATTTTCATTGAACTTGGCGTGAAATGATTCACAGCAATTTGTTGTATGTTCAATGGAATTTGTGAAACCTGCCCAAAGTTCTGGTGGATAACTACTATTTTCGTCAATATAATTTTCTATCAAATAGTCTGCAAATTTGGTCATCCGTGTGCCATTTGGTTGTATCGAAATGAGATAAAAAATTAAACAATCACTAACTTCCTTAGGGTCCAGATACGATAAACCAAAAATATTGTTCAATCATTTTCCCACTTCACATTGGGCATCACGGTATTCGGTCATTAAACCAAGATTTTGAATTTTTCTAAACCAACTTTGTCCTAGATGGAAACGGCAACACAGCAATTGAACGTGGGGCCATGCTGCAAGAACAGCGCGATGTATTGCCTTTTCAAAATCTGCAAATGTATTGTTAGTTCTGGACACCTTTTTTTGATGATCTCAAATGCTCGTTGGTAAGAAACAGTTAACTTATTTGGTAAAACACAATACACTAATGGTATATAATGCCCATTACCAAGAACATGCACTGTAAAAAACTGCACAAAATGCGCTAAGCAATAATCGAATGTTCCATCTAAATAAATTTTCTGGGCCGAACATAGAGCTTGGAGATTCGAATTACAACTAATTATTATGATGCCCTCTTCTTCGTCGCAGGCAGTTATGAAATTTTCTCGTCGGATAGTAACTTGTGAATAAGTTTTCAATAACTGTATTGTGTCTTCGGCATTTTTGGGAAGAGGTGGTTGTAGCTATAATAATAAATATTGAATTACAATAAATGAAATAAAAAATAAAATAAATGTATTTAGAATTTAGAGTTCAAAAATGAATGGTTATACATACCTATTTGTCTGTTGAGTTTTTTTACATCGATATTGTGGGAATGGTCCAAGAGGCTCGTCGAAATAACATTCTCAAGTCCTAAGGTCCACACTGGCCGAACATAATTTTACACTACACCGCCAGAATTTTTCATTTGTCGATGTTAAAACTTTGCAGAACGAAAATTTTGCATTTTGTAGCATTAAAACTTCACTGCCACGCTGATTCACTATAATTTTTGGTTCCATTGTAAAAGTCGAATAGGTACTACTATGTTTGAAAACCAACTGAATTTTAAATAAATTACTTTCCTTTTATATGATATCAAATGAAATGAAATCAGTGAAAATCTACTCATCATCTCTCGTATTTAATGATACGTAAAATCCTCGGTGGGCATTTAGGATATACAGAAACAGGTAGAGACCATATCTACCCCACGTAATGACTTTTTGGTGGGCATTTCGTCTACGCTCCTTGAAAGCATATAAATTCAGGTGCATCAGATTATCTAATTATTAGTTGCAATTTGGTGCATAAATTATCGGAGTGTGTTGTTAAGTGCTTTAATATTTCTTTCCTCGATGGTGACCTTGTTATACGGGTGTGTGTACTCAAGAAGAACGTACAATTAATAAAACTTCCACGTTTTTAACACCTTAACAAGCTTCAATGCTGTATTTTGATTTGGATCTTTTTGAAAGAAAATACACCATACGATCAGTTGTTAACTCGCCACATAACCATTATTCCTTTTAACCACCCTAAACGCAACGCAACTCCTCGCTATTTGTGTTAAGTATGTAACGTAAGTATGGAATGTACTAAAAAATCTTGGATTTTTAACTGTTTTACTAATATTAAATGATGGCGTCAGTAGTCTTCCCCCAGTTACTACCAGTTTGCGGGAACAACTCACCCAATACTTTGTGTCAAGTATAAAAATGTTTGTTTGCTAAAAGATGCAAAAATTACGCTGAATCTATACATCTATATTAAGTTTGCCGTGAAATAATCAATTTGCTAGATCCAGTAACTGAAACGAAGAGGTTTGGTTTTATCTATAAAATAATTTTATTCATAACGATTGAGTTTAGTGTTTACTTACAACAGTGTAAAAGATACGGTATAATCTACAATTCAAATATCACGTTGGGGTCTACTTTGTGATTCCTTTATAAAGTAAAAGCTCACAGGGTTCTCAAAGTATGGCGGCCGTTCGTCGATATGTCCGCTTTTATATCATGCATCTTTAAATAAACTAAAGAACCTTGCCGATGACAATTGATTATGTTAAAGGTTGTAATTTTTTTTGTGTAAATCTATACTATAATTCACAAGTACCACTTCAGAAAACGTCTGTATACAATTTTTCCATACATATACATCTAAAGATTGCACCACTGATCTTGTTTTCTTTGGAACTGTGAAGAACTTTCTTGTTCGTTGGTCCTAGATTTTCATCCATTAACAAAACATTTTCAGCTCCAGTATTTGGTAAGAATATATCTGTAAATCAATCCTTAGAATGTTGAGAAGTTAATTTATCCGATGTTGTAGCAAAGATGAATACATTAATAGGCCTAAAAAGTATAAAAGTACGATCAACAAAACAATCAAGTGATAACATCGAAATATTTAACCTGAATTCAGTTTTAATAACATTTTACAACAATCACGAAGCCAAAATGTGAACGACGATACACAGGTTGCTTCATTTCCGATTTTCACCATGGGTATCTTGGTTATTATTGGAGATAGAGGGTAGGTTTTAATTTGGCAAAGTTACGAAATTTTATATTTGTTATGAAACCGAAGAGAAAATGAGCCTGTGACAAACAACGTTCGAGATTAAAAAAAAGAAAGTGAAAAATGCTCATTTTCTTCTTTTATCTCTACTACCGTTATTTGGCCATGCAGAGAGAAATTAAAAACAGGCCACTTTCGATCTTCTATCAGAGTTTCTCAACCTGTGGTACGCGTACCCCTAGAGGGACGTGAAATGGTCTTAGGGGGTATGCGGAAAAAAGATGTAATGGTGTGGGCATTGATAGATAGATTGATAAGAGATAAGATAAAAAGCTGTTGTAACAACTGACATTTCCAATCGAAATTATATTTCATTATGAAAAATCAAAATAATTAAATTGAATCGGAAATAATTTTAATTCAGAAAGATATGAATGTTTTAAATCCAGTTTAAGCATATCGGGTGCGCCATTAGTGTGTCGGCGGAGTTTGGCGGGAAAGCTATTAGAGCTGGAGAAATGAGATTTATTACATGTATATAGTATACAGCGCATTTTGTAAAATTATCTGCAAAAATCTTCGCCTTTGATAGTTTCACAAACCATTGCACTCAAAAAATCGTGAATTTCATCTATAGATTTCGGCAGTTTTGGGATAACTTTCCATTTTTCATTGTCGATATTATTTTTTAGATATGTAATGTCCTTTGTATTAAGAATACTTTCAGCCTCAGCATGTTTTCTAATTTTAGAATAAATGGTTTTCAGTGGCCTCTCACTGTTCGGATATTTTTCTTTTAATGCTGTCACATATTAATTTTTTGCCATAATAAAGCATTAGATGAAATTGCTTTGTGACTGTGGATTCTGATATTTCACGAAAAAACTGCGTCAGAGCCGATAGTGAAAATTTTCGCCTGGCATGATTTTCTTCACCCGTAGACACCGTGTCCCGAAATTTATAATATTTAAAATTTTCACGCATAAACAATACTTTTCCTCTTTCACTAAATATTTTGCTAATGCTTGTTAATTTGCTCTTTTCACACTGTTGATGTTATTTCACTTACTCTTCCCTATATGCACACATTTTGTTTGGGGAGTATTTAATATTTACGCCCATTTACTGTACTTATTTTACAAAAGTAAATGTGAATTTCTTTTGCTTTATAGGTATTCTTAGAAATGAAAGTAAAGGGATTAAAATAGACCTTTAATGGTTTTGCGCAGTTCAAGTGTCGGATTAAATCAGGGTCATTAGTGCTGGTGTACGAAAGATTAAATTTTGGGCAGTTCATGCGCGCTGCTTAAAACATATAAAGCGTTCGCCTCTAAATTGATAGCAAAAGATTAACTCGCGACACTACAATTGTCTTCATGCTAGGTCTTAAAACGTCAGAGTCTGCAACTGTCAAAATTTTAACAGAATTTGCAATATAGCCAAAAGTAGTTATTGAAAGTGCACATAATTGTATATATCTTTTTAAGTGGCTATCAAAATAATCAATACAAAATGTAGCAATTTGTTTAAAATAAAAACGTTGAAGGCAGTTGTGGAAATTTTGAACACCCTGTATATTTCTAGATAATTTTACAAAATGCGCTGTAGTATATTATATACGTACAGAAAATCTCATTTCTCCATCTTTAATAATTTTCACGCTAAACTCCAACACACTAAAGGCGCACCTGGTGCAGGATCAGTACCTGACAGGGGATAGGACCGCCGGCCGACACCTGATAATAATAGGTACATTTCAATAATGCTTACACAAAGCAGCTAGGCAGTTCCGCATTGTTTTTTGTAATAAAATTCAATTTCCGCGAAAAAGCTGGGATAATCCCAGTGTTAATCGTCGCGTTGGTTGTAATTTGTCAATTTCTTTGTCTCAGTGTTGCCAATCGTACTATAAATATAATATTTGTACGATAATTAAAACTTCATGTATTATAAAATTTCTGAGTAGATATAACGTACAGTCCCTGGCCATCGAATTAGGACCACTTAAAAATATTATGATTTTGGGGTGCAATTTAAAAACACAGTTGGTAATGTTGGCAATATTATTATTTAATTACATATAACATGCAAGTAAGTATAATTTGAACATACAAGACCGCACTGTATGTTCAAATTATACTTACTTGCATAAAGTGTCCCTCCCCATGCTAGCTTTTGAACGACAAAAGCTAGCGTTTTTAGAAAAAATAGGTCGATTTCTATTTTTTGTGAACTGACTTTTGCCATTATCAGCATTTCAATTGTATTGGTTTGACTGGAAGTGACGTCAACTTTCTTTTTTTTTCAATAGAACACCCTCTATATTTTTAAGTTTTTGGAAAGGTAATCGAAAGACGAATTCAACGATATCACATGTGTTATACTTTAACTTAAGAAGTATGACGATATGCAGCAATAAAGGTTTTGGTAATCTGTTTTTGTTGTTACGCAAAGTTGGCTAGGAAAGAGCGCCAAATCGTTTCTTGTGACGCCAGACTGATCTAAAGAGCTCGTTGCTAAGCAAAGTAATCATAACAATTGCCAAACTGTCAAATTTCAATTCCAAAAGCGTGGATTATTCTTGTTATTATAACCTGCATTGGCATACTTTTATTCTTTGTGCTCGTTATATTTTAACTTGTTTTGTTAATTGATGCTTCCCCTTTACTTTATCGAACTTTATTGTAATTAATAAATTGTGGTAGGTTTGTTTAAATTTATTAGTTTTTGACAGGCAATGTGCTTAAGTTTCCGTTTTTTATGTTGATGTTACAATGACCTCCGCATGGACCACGTAAGATAACCATCAAGTACCTAATTTTAATATTCGGTAAATTTGGCAACAATTACCACAAAGTAGAACGTAATGAACACTGCTCTTGTACAGCTGGAAATATTTGAATTTTGCGCTAAGTAAGCGTAGATGCTTACTTAGCTTGCTAGATGCTTAGATGCTTTAACAGAAGGTAATATAATTTAAATTATTGTACAATTTGCTGGGCAACCACGACAAATAAGGTGATAATTGTTGCCAGATTTACATAATATTAAAATTGACCCATGGTTCGTGCCGAAGCCATCATAATAGCAATAGCACAAAAAGCCTAAAAAATAGACATATTGTCTATCAAAAACTAACATATTTAAACAAACTTACCATAATTAATTGATTGCAATAAAGTTCGATAAAGTAAAGAAATAACAACAATTAACAGAACAAGTTAAAATGAAAGAAAATACGAGGACAAAGAAGGAACACATGACAAATGCAAGATATAATAACAATAAACAACAAGAATAATTTAGGTTTTTGGAATTCAGATTTAACAACTTTGCGTAACAACAAAAACAGATTATGCAAACCTTTATTGCTGCATATCGTCATACTTGTAAAGTTAGAGTATAACATATGAGGGTATCGTTGGATTTGTCTTTTGATTACCTTTCCAAAAAAGTAAAAATATACAGGGTGTTCTATAAAAAAAAGAAAGTTGACGTCACTTTCGGTGAAACCGGAAATACAATTGAAATGTTGATAACGGCAGAAGTTAGTTTACAAAAAATAGAAATCGACCTATTTTTTCTAAAAACGGTAGCTTCTATCATTCAAAAGTTAGGGGGGTGGTGGGGGGCACTGTAGGACCGTACTGTATAAAGTACCCTAATATGAGGTAGGCTCCTAATATGAGACCCCTTCATATCTTCAAAAATATAAGTCGCCATCTAACGGTATCTCCCGCAAACACACATGGGAGCAAACCTTTGCCTGCAATAGAATTTTCGAGGTTATCTGAATCGCCGAGCCACGTATGTCGCATATTATCTCTTCGTGGGTAGTGAATGTAGTGTGATCCTAATACGAGATACCATGGGGTTCCTTATATGAGAGGTATCTCACGTATTAGGATACATTCTAGGTATTTTAACGAAAAAATGATCAGGGCGGTGAAGGCCGTCAAAAACAAGGAAATGGGATATCAAAAGGCGTCTAAACTATATGATGTCCCAAAAGGTAAAAACGGGTTTGCATTTTTTATGTTGCCTTTGGGGTAATTACGGTTATTTTACATTTTCGGAACGCTTGAAAGATATATTAAAGTAGGTAGAAATGAAGAAGAGCTTGTTAATGTAAGGTTAGGTCGACAACAGGCTCTGCCTTCAGATTTAGAAAAACTTTTGACAGAGTACTGTATAGAAATGGAAAAAAAATATGGATTAAGAAAAGATGCAAAATATATGGCATATCAGTTAGCAATACGAAATGGGTTACAATATCCCTTTAGTAAAGTAAAGGGGAATGCCGGAAAAAAATTGCTGAAAGGTTTTCTGGCGAGGCACCCACAATTATCTGTACGGACTCTTCAAGCTCTATCTGCAGCGAGAGCGAAAGATTTTAATGCCGAAAGTGTTGCTAAATTTTTTAACATTTTCGAGAAAGAGATGGAAAAAATTAATTATTCGCCACACAGGCTTTTTAATGTTGATGAAACTGGGATAACAGTTGTTCAACATAAGCAAAGTAAAATTATTGGTTTAAAGAGGAAAAAACAAGTATGCGCAATAACGTCTTCTTTCTTCTTTGATATACTCTACAAATCCTTGACACACCAACAAACCGACAGCGATGAGAACAGTTTATGTCTTATCGCAGACGAATCAAAAACTAATAAAGAGACTGGAGCAGAAGTATACTCAGAGGAGCTCCATCTAAAAGAATCATGGCTGTTCGGGACGAAGACCACCATTTTCCAGGCGGAAATCTCGGCACTAACCCTACCAGCGCAGTACTTAACTGACCTCAAGATTCCTTCGATTCCTCTAGGCAACGTCATAACCTACGCCAAGGTAGTGAGTTGGTTGATGGCCTAGAAGGTTCCTCAGTATAGAAAGTACGCATAATGGGCTTATTGTGGCTTAAATACTGCGAGATCCATCTCACCCTTTCATTATCCATAACCATAACTTCACGTGGAAGAAAATAAAAGGAAGTCGCTACCAAACTAAGAGAGAAATGTAATAAAATCATTTTCAGGACTGTAGATCCTGACATCAATAATGGGAGAAAGATGATATAGTTAATTTCTTGACTTGATATAAAAAATATTTGTGTAAACATGGTAATACAATTAGTCGTCAAGCCTATAATCTCGGAATAGTGAAAAAGTATGGCACCCTTTAATATTTATGAAACCAGAAATATGTTCAGCATTGTTAATTTTTTTTTAAACAAATTTGACAAGAAAAATTATAACGTGAATGAATCTTTTAAAACATCTACACATGTGTATTGCTTTTATTAGCGAACAGCACGTTCATTGTGTTAATGCGAATACGTTGGTCTACCGCCAACATAAACCCTGCGTCAATTTCAAATTCATAATGCAGTAATGTGTTTGCTTTTATACTGTAACTCTAGTGTGCTATTATTTCTACATTCAAGTACGTAGAAATTATGAAATGAGATATAAACTAAAATGAAGAAAATAATACGTATTTATGTGGATTATGTACGCAATACTTTTGATTTCTGTCACTTAAAACAAAAAGAAGCATATCCCAGTCACAAACTAGTTATACTGATACGTCGAATCCGCAAATACATTGTACGTCAAATAAAAAATGATGTTTTTTGGGGCAATTTGAGATGATTACAAGGTAACTATTATTATTTTTTTATAGATTCGTCCATTATCACAAAAGTGAGTCAGTTTCAGAGGTAATGCCTTTTTAGCAAGAAAGTTTTGGAAGGAATTCAGATGGTGATCTCAACAAACAACATTAAAGTAAAATCGTCGTTAAGAAAAATGACTCCTGTTATATGAAGTTAAGCATTCTTGTGTCATCTGATCGTAGTCCAACGATAAGTCGTAGGTATAAATTCAAAATTAATAGCATCCTTAACATTCAACTAAACAAACAACACTACATTTCTTTGGTGCAAACGAGTTGTTAGTGTTAGGAACGGTTTCATTTTATCACTATCGCGCGACTGCTTTTTAAAATGAGGTACATCGATGTATTAATTTTTATTTTATGTTATTTCCTACAGAAGATTCCGTATTTAAATTAAAATTAGCCTATAGCCTACACGGTAACCATCGGCATTAAACATTAAGTAGAGTTAACCTACATTTCTATAGTAGGAATTACCAGTTACGATTGTAGCTACTAACAATAAGTAAGAGAATATTACCCCAGGAGAAAAATTTATGTATATTGACAAAGTTGCCTTGCCCAATCAGAAAGAAATGAAAAGGTTCATCACTAAAATATTATGTATACAAATTAAATTACTATTGAATACAGTACTTCTAAACACGTCTATCTTCTACAACGGCTAGAGCTCTAAAACCTCGATTGTCTTAGCGTCCCTTTGCTCATCTGTTCTTCTTTATCTTTTGCCCTGTACCATTACAGCGTAGGTGGATTTGGATTTTCGTCCCATTTTTTCTATTCCCCTATTCTCTGCTTTTCTTTTTAGTTTTTTCCTCTTTTTTGTGCTATTTCGATGATTCTGTTTTCGATACTCTTTCTCGGCATCCCCACATTTCTCTTTCTATGCCTCTTTGCTTTCGCTACGTTTTTTTATATCTTCTCTGGTGTCATTCTTTGCACATGATCAAACCATTTCAGTTGTTTTTCTTCTATTATTTGACTGATCGACTCTTGATTGATGTTGTCTCCGATTTCTTCGTTTCTATATCTACACAGAAAAACATTTAAACTTAAGTTAAACATAATGCTTTAAATTAAATATATGGTAATGTCCTATATGCGCAAGTAAATATTGTGTTATAAGAAAAATTGTATTTTCTTATAATTTAAAGCAAAACTAACCTAAGAAGGAAGATATGTATACTTGTAATTAGTAAAACGCGATATCTTAATTCAAGAAAGCGATACTCTTAAAACATAATATGTTACTTTAAGTTAAACAATTTGATATTCTTAAAACAAAAATAAATTACTTGAATCAATCTAGAGGAAGATTTAATTTGGCATTATATTGCGCTTGCAAAAAATATATAACCACTTGTTTTAACAACTACCTTATTTGAGTCGAGACCTTAATAAATTTAAACTGAACTTGTTATTTTTAAATGAAACAATTCAATATGCCTGAAATTAAAATAAATTACTTGAATTGAATTAAAGAAAGTTTGGTTTAGTTTTACGTTGTATTCGTATGGAATAAATCTATAAATTTAGATATACTTACCTTATACTTGTTTTAAAGCTTACTTTTTAGTAGTTGAGATTTTAGTTGACTTATACCTGGGAAGCACGAGCGTATAAAATGCGTCCGTTGTAATAACTTGCATCCTAGCTTCATAAAGCTTATTATCGGCCAGTGGGCGTACCCAGTAATAAACTTTATAAGGCTGCAACGCACGTTTTGACGAACATTACAACGGACGCATTGTATACGTTCGTGTGCCCCAGGTGTAAGAATGACAATCGTATATTTGATCAATATATTACAATAATACAAGACCTTTTTGCGAATAATTTTAAATTAACCTTGAAAATGCAAAATTGTAGTTGCGAAAACAGCTTAATTTACTAGGATTAACAGTATAATAAATTGTTCAAAATTAAGCTGTAGTTTTTAGTTACCAATTATATTCAAGATCATGTAACTTCACACTTCACTTCACTGTATTTTAGTTTATATAGTAACATCGAAAAGCACTAAATAGAAACAGGTGTGGAGATCTAGAAAAACTTTGTATAAAAGAGAGTTAAAGTAACAAACACATATATTTATTTATCAAAGGAATTGCTGAAATTGTCAATGTAGTAATTAAACTAGATACAGAAATGTATATTAAAAATAAACGGATACTCTAAAACTGTGGCACTGGAACACTGAAACAGTTCACTAAAACCCTTACCACAACACTTAATTCGTACTGGACGCACGTTTCGATAGCCAAGCTATCATCATCAGCAGCAAGACTGAACTGCAAGTCTTGCTGCTGATGATGATAGCTTGGCTATCGAAACGTGCGTCCAGTACGAATTAAGTGTTGTGGTAAGGGTTTTAGTGAACTGTTTCAGCATATTAAAATTAATTAAAAAAAACTAGAAACAACAACTAACAATTAACCATATCAAAACTAATGGTAAACCAAAGCATATTCGCTATTCTAATAGAACTAGTAACACATCTTGTAATAATAAAAATAAACCTAAATTTGAAACGGCATCACACAACGAAATGTCAGAAACCATTAACCACATACAACTACATATACAGAACATGTATACTGATCGAATTACCATAAGAATCAATTATGCAAAAAAGGAAGGATGTTTCTCTCTAACAATAAGTTGCTACTGCATACTGTATATTTTACGCTGACATACTTAGGTATATGTATATGTAGATTGCATGTAGTTGCACATATTATAATTTTAATTCTTAATATAGTAATATATGTCAATAAGTAAATATAGACACGTAAGTTTTTCCATTAGGAATTGCATGTAAAATGGTAGGTAATTTAGAACGGACATTCGATAATCTTATTATAAAAGTTTTAGTAAGTAGAACAACTTAGTAAGATTTAAAATGTTCACTATAACAATTGGTTTTTAATACTTGACATAAAAAACTTATAAGGTAAACCAAAATTTACATCGTACAATCCTCGATTTGACATGAATCTATAGCAACACTTTAACTGCATTCGTATAGCTAAGGAGTACAGTAAATTTTCTCTACATCGCAAATAATGTGCGATTGATTTAAAATCGGTGGACCTATTTTTCTAATAACGCGTGGACAATGCCGCAAAAAGTGACGTTTGGGTTTTAATTTTACTTCAAAGAGTGATAGATATAAGCAGTAGCAGTGATGTTATTCTATGAGTACTTTCAATAACCCCAAACTAGGTTTAATTGTTTTACTAGTCTCTTTACTAATATTTTGGTATATTGAGCCATGGATTACATATGACATTGGACTGTCCTCTTTAAAATTATTTAATAAATCTTTCTGTTAATTTATAATAGTTTGGTATACATTGGGCAATTCCAAAAATGCTTTGAGTTTTTTCCATAAGTAGATAATATGCCAAACTATTAGTCAAATATAGTGCAACATCGCCTGCATTCCGTTTTTCCACGTGGTTCACTCCTATTTTTAATTAGGTTAGAATGAAGTGTTTAGATTGTTCAAAATCCGAAATCTTTAGTTCTTTTTTTAGATATACACTGAACACTGTTATGTTTTGAAAATATATGTTTTTTAAGGTCTTTTATCATATGATAAAGTCTATGGCAGTTTGATACGAGGCAAACAAAATGATTTACTATATCGTGAACATATTTCAAATGTATTGTATATTTGTCAAGAGAGAGAAAAGATTTACCACATTCGACACACTTTATTGTTTTAAAATATATTAAATTTATTTGGATACGAATGAACTATTGAAGGAGGAACCTTGTCGGCGCTGGTATGTATATCATAAACTCCCTTTCGAATTAGCCTATATATGTAGGTAATGTACCTATACTGGGTACCTTGCGTTGAATACATGAAAAATTTTAAATAAAATGTCGAAAGCCTTTTTAGCAATCTCAACTTTTAAAAATAACTGATCTACGACTATAGAGAAATGCTTGCAGTTTTCTTTTGATAATTAATCCTTTGTACAGCAAATACGGTTGTACAGTTTGCTAGCGGGCAAACACTTTGTCCCGATGTTCATCAATACTCTGTCGAATACATCGAGGATTCTATAATGATTAATTTTAAGTTAGTAAATTACACATTCGTAATTGAGCACTATTAAATATTAAACTTACTTAATACGAATATAAAGTCAATTTGTCTCGTAAAAGAAATGATTACAAATTGGAGTAATTATTTGTTGTGACTAATGAATTGCAGTGTAGTCCAGTTGATATGTAAACATATGTATAAGCGTTAAAATACAGTCGACGTGCGTTCCCTTCACAAATCCGGGCGGGGTATTGTACCCTAGACATCAATTTTTAGGATATTTTTTAACATTTTTTTTGAAATACCGCACATGTTTTGCTTAAAATATTTTTTATACCTCATAGATAATTTCCTGGTGGGTTTTGTTTTATTCAGATACCAATGTTACATACATTGTTTCTTGCCATCATAATGTGTTATTGTTCTGATTTACCTACATAAGAAACATTAAAAGGTAAATGTATGCAAAAATAAGCGAGGGTACATTTGTACCTCGCCTAGTATTTAATTCAGACCCCGGGTTTGTGCAGGTTAATGAAGTGATCTTCCTTCATTGCACTGTCTGGCTACATTTTACCGTCAGTGTACGTATAAAAACTATGTAACATGGATGGTAGTTATTAATTTTCAAATAAAAATATAAACCGAATAAAGATACATCGAAAAGAATAATAATGCCCCTTAAATAAAGCATTAGTAAATGAAAGTATGGGCATAATTTTAAACGTACCCAAAATTTATTCAAAAATTATTACTACAATGTTTAATTTTAGCTCACCTTAGCTTGTATAACAATAGCGTCTACTGCCTCCAAAGTAGAAAATTCAGAGTGACGACACGTCTTTTAGTCCAACCCTGCCTTTTGGTGGAATGAGGGGGGACAAAGCTATAAGCTCTGCTAAGAACTTTGTATCTGAAAAAAAGAGCTACAACTATCGATAATATTGCCTAATATCACTTTTTACCTTTGCTAGCAGTTTCGTTTCATATCTCTAATAAGTCTAGTGTTGTGTCCTTCTTGATCGCAGAAGTGGCTAATATTTTTTTCGAAAAAACTACTCCACCTAATGAATAATCGTAACTCTTTCCCAGGAAAAAGTTTATTAAAATCGTAATTTATCTAAAACACAATTGAAAGTACAATTATAACGTTGGTTGCACATTTTGAGGAGTTTGTATAAATTTTACGGAACGCTTGCAATGCACTAGTGACATATGTACTTTTGTCTTTGCCAAAAAGTAAAAGAAAATCTATTCTTTGAAATAGTGAAACTCAGTATTAATTACCAAAGCGTCATTTTGTAGCTTGCTTAAAAGAGGCCAGTGAGCTAAGGAATCGCTAACGGTTGGTTGTACAAATTCTATTTTTGATATCAAAACTAATTTAGTAAATATTCTTCGGGACTCAAAAAAGCAAGATACGCATTAGTATTAGCATATCCTTAATAACAGGAAACGAAATAAACTGGATCAAATACCTACACTTAGACACTGCTGTACACAACAAATTCATACGTTACTGTTGCGATAGAAATAATATTTGCAATGCACGCGTTTTTTTCAAATAAACTCAAAAATGAATAAACAAAGAAGGTGCGTTCTATCAAATTACATAAGTAAAGAAATAGTAACAATCATATTTTTCAGGGTCTGGCATACACTTATTATGAATGCTTAAATAGATATATTACATACGCCATATGCATTTTTAGTTACCTATAATATGTAAAAGAGGTTAACTTATATACTATATTACGGTACTTACCAACAAATACCTTGATCGTTGCTTCATCGCAACCCCAGGATGCTAACAATTCGCCTACCAAATGATTTGCATTCATTTTCTATTGAAATATCGGTCCATCACTTGTTCACTATAAACTACAAGCACCAGCTTATTCTACTTTTGCAAATGAATTCGGCCAATTCCTTATTCGTGTTTGTTTTAGTCATTATGTCATCAACTACCAATAAGGAACGATAAATATAGCGGCAACCAATAAGCAAGGGGAATTAGTGGAAACATTCCAAATTCAATTTAAAATTTGATATTCTTGATTTAAAAATATATGCAGTTACTTTAAAGTCTGGAAAAATTTGAACTAAAGATACACTTATCCTTACGTTTTAAATATGTGTTTATGTTCACTTTAAAGCTACTTATAATTTTCTTCAAAATATTTACTTCACTTCTAAATAAGTCAGATCTTGGTCTTGAAATTAATACACATACGATTACTTTAAGAAGCGCTGTCTTCATTTAAGTATTTTTTACGAACATATCAAATTCTCACCTAAAGAAAAGGCGTGTACTTCGTTGAACAATGCTTTCTTAGAAGGAAGAATAACATTTAAATTAAAGATATATTTCCAAGTAAATATGTACTCTTGAGTAAAGAATAGTATTTTTTGTGTGTACCTCTTCTTGTATTCCCTGCGATTCTCCTTAAACGTTTCATTTCAGCTGCCGTCACTTTGTTTTCCTGATTTGTTGTCATGGGCCATGTTTCACTTCCATATGTTAGGCTTGGAACTAATACTGCATTATATATTCTTCTTCTTCATTTTTGTAAATGTTTCATTCTTTCCGAGTACTGTTCTGTTTATTTGGTAGTAGATTCGTGTCGATTTTCTTGTTCTCTTCAATATTTCTATTTCTCTATCTGTTTTTCCATTGTTGCCAATCTTTATTCCCAAGTGGTCTATTGCTCTAATTTCCGCCAGTGTGTCATTTCCGCATTTTATATTTTCTTCGTCTTCTTTTCCATGAATTTTTACCACTTTTGTCTTTCTCGTCCTTTCCTTCTACCATGAGTACAATGTTGTCTGCGTAGATTAGACTCTTAAGTTGTACCGGTCTTGTATCCTATTGTTGTTTCGGGTTTTTCATTTTCACATATTTTTAATATTCGACATTAATATTCTTCCCTTTACTCCTACTTCACCTGTGACTGTTTGTAAACGCCCTTTATTGCCTCTACGATCTTTCTGTTCACTTCAAATTCCCACATCTCCTCTCTCGGAACGCGACTTTTAAGTCCACGGAAAAAGACGTTATAAAGAATCAAACAATTGTAGAACAATTTACTACAATTTGTTTGAGAATATACGCGCAAATCCCTACTACCCGATTGTGGTTAACGGATTGTATTTATTAAATACATTATTGTTATAAAAATGTAGTCAATGATTTGTTACAAAGGTTGCTACAATAGTGTACAAGTTTTAATTACACGTTGTAAAAAAATACAAAAATATTGTTCTAAAGATTGTACTGCATATTACAATACGTATTCACTATTCTTATAATTATAATTGGTTGAAAAAACAAGTAAAACGCAATAACAATAATACCATTCTTGTTTTCGTATCTCCAACAACTTCCCAATTTACAGGTAGCATTCGCCAGTCACGAGAATGTTACCAACACCTGTTCTGTTTCACAGGTATGTGAAGCCATCCCTCCCAACATTCGACAAATTTGGAGTAAATAGATAAACCACAGAAGAAAGAAATCTGAACCCGATGAAAATGATTTGACTATATAAAATCAGATGATTTATTGTTTTCGTTGCGACATCTATTGAATAACTAATACGACCTAATCTTAAGGCAGGAAACATTTGTTTCGCGCATTTAGGTAGGTTTCGATAATAAAATCGTCTGTACAGATAAGTGGTGATTCATTTATAAACTCACTCATTTTCTATTATTTATTTTGAAAAATTACGAAAAAACCTTGCCACAATCTTGTCGTGCACATCTCAATGATTGTTGGAAAATATGATACGTTTATGTGAAACAATACAATAGAAACTTGGCCATAACTTTGAACTATTATTTGTGACAACAACATGTAATAATTAACAAAAATCTGCGGTCGGGTTAGATAATTGTGTTAGTGACTGCTACAATATTGTAGTACATTCTATTAAGTGACCTTTTTTCGTGTGCAAATACCTGATATGTCTCCTTTTCGTGTCCTTTAGCTCTCTCTCTATTACCTTTCTTATTATGCTAATGTGATCGTGGGTTTGTTTCCCTCTTCTGAAAGCCGTTTGTTTTTCTTCCAATTTGCTTTTTACGTCTCTTCTTAGTTTTGTTTCTATTATCCTTGTGTATGTTTTAAAGACTACTGATGCCAGGCTTATTGCTCTGTAGTTTTCGTATTTCTTTTTATTTCCTTTCTTGTATAGCGGAATAATTACATTTGTCTCACTCCTTTGGTATTCTATTCTTTTCGGAATATCCATCCCAAACATTTCTCTGTCGTGGTGCTTCACATTTTATCACCTTTGTCCTCAAAATGTTGTATTACAGCTGATGGCAACTCACTATCGTCCTTAAAACGACGTCCCCTATGTGCTGTTGACAGTTGTATCGCTCTCTTTGAAGTCAATGAGTAAAATACCCTCACAATCCCAGAATATTGCTGCCAATACCTTTTTTAGTGAGTGTACGACTTTCGCCTTTCTGCTACGAGCTTCATCGGGTCGCCACCATTCCATCGATTCCTTTTTGGATAGAGGACCATAATACAGAACCATTGTTTCATCTCTTGTGACAATGGACTCCAAAATCGGCTTCGGGTCGTCTCCACACACGTTTAAAAACGTGCGCACGTTCGACTCAACGTTCACGTTGGAGAGCAGAAAGAAGATGCGGTACACATCTTGTACTAATCTTATTCATACCCAAATGGTTATGGAGAATTCGGCGAATACTTGTTTCAGAAATGTTAGACGTCACTGCTAATTCCTTCACTTTCAAGCGGCTAATACCATTTTGACAAAATGTTTTGAGGCTTTATCAGTTCAATTGGCCGACCGGGGCTCATCATCATCAAGGGATTCTTGCCCCAAACGAAAACCATGAACGCTGTCTAAACGTTATTTAATGTGATTAGACGTATGCCCTTCTTTTGTTAAAAATTTAATGACCGCGCGGTACTCAATTTTTGTTATCTGAGACATTTCTATGCACTAGTCACACTGTCTAGCCGGCTACTAAAAACTACTACTCTTCGAGTCTTAATATATATAGTGTAGGCCTCGCAAATGTGCAACTATAACGCAACGGAGTTTGAACACCCTAAAACCTGTATAATCCTGTCAGGCTGAGAATTTATGGCGCCTACATCGTATTTCCATGTATGTTCTCTTTTATTTTCTCTTGAGCTCCGTGCTGCTTTCCAAAATTTACTTTGTTTTATATTCCGTGTCTATTGTCTTTCCAAATTGTTCCCAGCTTTCCTTTTTCGCTCGTTTTACGGCTTGTTTTGGGCATTTTATTTAAAAGTATTTATTATTCTTAAAAGAAACTAGCATTTAATATAATTTATACAAATAATTTTAAATTGATTTAATTCCAGACTGGAATATCTTGATGACTCGTTAAATAGCGATATTTAATTTGGGAAATTATGATTGAAGCCAAATAAAATTATTTTCTGTGTTTAGTGAAAGAAGTTACTTTAAATTTGAAAGTGACCGGTTAATAATTAAAATCCGTTCTAAAACTCTGTTCGTTAACTGATCCTCAATTTTCCAGAGATTTTTATCTGAAATCAGTTAGTTTGTTCTGAAAGAACGAAAACTGAAATAAGTTTAAAGTTCTTAGTTTATTCATTGTAAAAACAATATACAAAACATGAAATTAAAAAAAATCATAGTAATTAGTTCTTGATTTTTCTTTGTTCGTGAAACGTTAGTGAATTGACCCAATATCGATGATTGATTTTGTCTCTTCTTCAGCATTTTTTGAAAGTGATATTGTCGCTGCAGGGATCCCCAATTCTATTAACCTCAACCTAGTTTGGGTACCATTTTAAGATCGTTGCTCTGAGAGAGTAGAGCATCGCCGTTACCTAAGCGTACTTCGGTGCTGGTGGCTAAGCAACGTTAACCACGCGCTACTCATGGCAAATATAGTTGCGGCATTTTTAACTTTACACTCTTATTTGGGAATGCCTACTAGAAATTTTCTGGTTTAGGCAAAACTTATTGATAAATCTGGTAATAACTAAATATGAGTAAATGATCCAATAAGAATCTATATGTGAAATAACGACGCTACACATAATACATGAATAACAGAAATACATGCATATGATAGATCACGTACGGCTAAAAATAGTATTTTTGACTTTCTTCGTACAGTTTCGATTTTTTTCATGTTTTACAAATAGTATTTATAGTTGCAATTGCAATAGGTATATTTAAACAGCTAACCGGTTGATAACAGGTAATTCATTATAAAAATAGGCCCGTCCTTTGTATTCCATGGTATCTGCATGTCTCATCCTTTCCAACTTCTTTGTGATTTATAATAAATATACCGCGTTAGTAAGTTCCGCTAAAATATATGGACGTTTGCCCGCTATGAAAGTATAAGGTGGAGAGCCGCACGAAGCGAATCGGGGACGCTCCTAACACAAGCGCCAACATTATTATTTACTAAACAAAAGTAGGAAATATTCTGAGTTGGAAAACAAGGAGGCTCTGAAAATGATATGTCAAAATAAAACAATTACTAGTTTTTTGCTAGCTGTCCATCTGTAAATTAACATTACACTACAACCGAAAAAGTAGAAACCAGCGTGCCTACTTAGTGCATGGATGGAAGATAATTCCCTTCCTGAGCAATTTAGAGAAAAAGTTTTAAAATAAAAAGATTCACAGACAAACATAAAATTACATTCAAGTACCGCGAAAAAGCCTTTCATTAGTAACGTTAATGCTAATGTAGTTCATGGTATTTCTTTGTGATACTCTTCCATTATATTTGTGATTTCTTAAAATTCTTCTTGTGTTTCCTGGATACACCTTGTTTCCAGTGTCCAATTCCACTTGTGCGGCTATATCCGATGTACTCATCCGTGGATTTATCTTCAGTGCGTGTTACAGTTCTCAGGCTTATCTAACATCTTCGGACGTCCACTTCGTGATGCAGTCTCAACTGTTTCCAATATTTTGAATTTTTCTATTGCATTCTGCTCTATAGAGCGCTGTTTACCAATAATTTTAGCTATTTGGAACAATGATTTATTTTTTTGTGTAGTTTTATTATTACTTCACCCATATAAATGGACATGTGTTTTTCTTTACGATCTAACCATGATCCATCTTTGCAAATGAATTAAGTGCTTATTTTTCGCAAGTACGCGGACCTATAAAGGGGATTTACCGAATTCCTAACATATTTATTTCCCAACAACGGGAAGTCACTGCATTAAACGCAGTGTACGAAGACCTTCGTGACATTCCATTTTATAATATTTATTCTTGTTTTAAATAATAATTGCTTTCATGATGTAATTAGTGGTTTCTAACATTATTAAAAAGAAATAAAAATACTGTATTTGTGATTTAATGTTCCTTAACATTAGGTAGGTGTACGAACACTTTTGTGACTGACTGTATATACAGGTCTATTTATGAATTAGACTTTTGTATTACAAGTCAATTTTTGTTATAATTTCTGGACCATTTAGGAATCTGGATAGTAATGTGTTTTTAACAAGTGTTAGGTGTTAGATTGAATTGTTGTGCGTACAAATGTTAACAAAATAAAGCTATTACGTACAGCTTCTGCATTCTCCTTGAAAACTGGATACAATGTACATTGAGAGTGGTTTTTTAATAGTCTTATTTTTTCTTGCGACTATGTAAATAGGTGAATACCTGTTAATATTCTTAAGTAGCAATTTACGCACAGCAATAAATGTTAATGCATACTTATTACAGAGTAGGTACTTACATATTTGCCTTGTATAAAACAAGAAAATGACGAGCATTGTTTGTGTGTTTAACAAGACCAGATAGAGAAGAGCAAAGTATCGATGTAGCACTTATACTTATCGATAAAAAATATTAAATTACTTCCAACTTAGATAAATTTGCAAAACATATTTGCGCACCAAATAGGTACTTCTAACTAAATATGCTTGTTTGTGTTTTTAAATATATTACAATGAAAAACTACTACTATCTTTCAATTATTTCGACATGCGATGCAAATGTTTTTAAGCTAATCAAGTTCTTTGAGAATGGTTATGTTAATTTATAACAAGGCATTTTCTGTTAAATAAAGTGTTAATGTTCTACGGTAACTAAAATGGAGAGATAGGAGTTGTTGTTAGCCGAACAGTGAAGACACAATTACAGCATGAGTTGTATATCAATTGCTAAAACTATGTTTTTGATTTGTGCCGTTTTAGAAAATAACAAAGATCGATTGGCATTCTTAAACGATAACCACAGGAGCCCAGTATGAGCATATAACGTGTGCAAAGCATAAAAGATGTGCAGGCGTGGATGTCGGCAGGGCGCTCGATTCCGTGTGGCATGAGGGACTCTTCTTTAAGTTAATCGGTTTGGGGATTAACGCAGGGATAATCAGGATCATTAGAAGTTATCTGACAGGAAAGGATTTCGTTGTTGCGGTTGAAGGTCAGAGGTCCACAGGCAGCACCTATTCGGGCTGGGGTCCCACAGGGCTTGCTTCTTCCCTCGAAATTATATACTCTTTACACGTGGAATGTTTCCAGACCGCTAGATCTAGCGATCTATGCCGGCGACACCGCATGAAAAGACGAGCGACTTTTAACCAGGCGGATGCAAATCGCTATTGACCAGCTATCTGGCTGATTCACGAAATGGGAATTAAATATTAACAACAGCAAGTGCGTGGTGGCTCGTTTCGCAAATAAGCTGAAGCCTCATGAGGCACAAGTTGGAGTTGATCCTGGATAAGCGGCTTACATGGATGCACCATATGACGGAAATCAAGAGAAAATTTCTGAGGGCGAAGAAGCAGTTAATGTCGCTCATTGGGAGCGACAGCGTGCTCGACCTGCGTGTTTACCACGCTGCGGCCTGTGCTGACATATGAGGTGCTGGTCTGGTGCACAATAGCTAAGTATCAGCTGAAGAATTTGGAGACACTCCAGAATTGGACGCTGCGCACGTTAACAGGAGCCTCCTGCTTCATATGCAACGAGCAACTCCGTAGGGATCGCGTAGGGAGAGCGCGGAAGCACTAATAACCCCCTTGTGAGAACTTTGGTTGAGCTACAAGACCGTCCACCACCCATTGTCCGGATGCCGCCAGTTCAGGACCAAATAAAGAGTACATCGGGATGAGCATTATACTGCGAGGGGACAAGAGAGCACCAGCGAAGAGCAACACGGAGGCCAAACAGGTTAAAGTGCCACGGCTCAACCCTAAAGACAGAATGTAGAGCTTTATATTATTATAATATAGTGCGTGTAAAGCGTTCCATAGCCTTGCAACTATCATTCCCTCGTCGTAAAGGGTGAATATTTGTCTCGTTGATAAAACACATGCCATAATTCTTTTGATCGTGTAAAATAAATATTTGACGTAACATTGATCCATAAGAAGGATAATAGGGAAGTAAGATAAGATATTCTTAAATGTATATTTATTTGTTTGAAGTATCACTTGCACGTAGGATCTCTTCTGAACATAATAGTTCTTAACCCCTCTTGTCAACAATATTTGAGAAATCCAATCATAATACCTTCTTCCTAGAAATAAATTGCGTATGATACGAAAACTCAATTTATTGATGCGGGTCTACAGTTTTTATCGATTTTTGATTGCAATGAGAACACATACGAATTTCAATGTACAGTTTTCGGCAGTATAGAGAGACGAAGAAGACCTCTTGGGACTACGAAAAAAACAAGCGATGAATAGTTGAATTAGCACAAACAATCCATTTTGGTCATCTCAATATTAGAGCGTAAAAGTGAAGTAAATGTATATCGGCACACTGTTATTCGAAAGTTAGCAGCTGCAAGTTTAACATCAAGAAGGCCAGTGAGAAAAGTTGATTTTACACAGTAACACGCTGATGGAAGACTGGAATGCAGTTGCTAACCTCTACCGAAATTGGGAGAATGTCATCTTTGCAGATGGAAAACTTTCAAATCTGACCAAAACACCTTCAAGCTTGTATATAGAGCAAGAAACACAAGACACAATGTGGAAAACATTGCAAAAACGCAGCGAAATGACAGGCGAACGCCTATTGGGGATGGATGTCGGTTCATGATCCGGGAGATTTGGTAGCGATGCAGATAGCAAATTAGCGGCAGGACAGTATGTTAACTTGCTAGAAGCATATGCATACGCAAACGGAAGCAATATTTTCTTCGTCCATGACAACTCCCCAATACATACAGCACAAGTTGCTGGAAAATTGAACATTTTGAAATATTATTTATAGAGTGGCCGCCCCAATCCCTGAACCTTAATCCCATTGAAAATCTATGGGCCCAGATGGTGCGCCGATGGAACGATATACCGTTTCAGGAAATCTAAGAAGACGAGAAGATTTCCACCAATATATTAATTACACACAGAGTCAGTTGGGTGTTGGCCGACTATGTAATGTAATGATCTTGTGTTCTCGGTGTCCAGACGGCTAGAAGAAGTAATTGCGAATGGAGGGTTTTATACTAGTTATTAAGTAATTAATAACACTGTGCTAGTTGCAAAATGCAACAAGTTGGGCACCCGGGGGTAAACCTAATTCGAGTACGCTGAATCCAATGGTGCCAACCATTTTTAAAAGTTAGCTCACGTTCTCGAACAATTTCAATTTAAAAATTTTAGGCCCAAAGAACCTTCTGGAACATTCTCGAATTTTCTGGAAAACGTGATCAGTGGCCGTTCTGGAACCTTTGAGAACCTTCCATGGACCATTCGTGGACCTTCTAGAAACCTCCATCCTCGAAAATCATCGATTTAGTGCAATATAATAACCAAAAGTGGAAAATTTGTGCCGACATAAAAGTGGTGGCTCTTTTAAGAGGTATGCAAACGGGTTATACCAAAAATATGTGCTACATGGGTATGTGGAATACCCGTTTTGACGGCGACCAATATAACGAACGGAACTGGCCTTTATGTGAGGAATTTAGATTGCGACAAAACAACATTATTGAGATTCCACTTGTGCCGATCGAAAAGGTTTTGTTCCCACCGCTCCACATCAAACTAGGAATTTGTTGAACCCAGAAGGAAATGGATTCAACGAATTGCGTCGTATTTTTCCACGGTTAAGTGGGATGAAAATAAAAGAAGGTAGATGTCTGAATCTGAATGTTATTTTGTATTATTACAGGAATGTTTAATGGACCGGACATTCGTCGTTTGATGAGGGACAAACGATTTGAAAATGCACTCATTGACATGGAGCTTGTGGCATGGGATTGTGTGAAAGCGGTTATTGACAATGTTCTCGGAATTCATCGATCCGAAAATTGGTGCATACGAGTTGAAGGCGTGCTCACTGCTTTTCACCGTTTAAATGTTCGAATGTCATTAAGAATTCATTTTTTGCATTCCCATATAGAAAAATTGACGAAACACACTATACGAGGTGTGGCAATTAAATAACCGGACTGGTGTTACTATCGGCAAACAGCGAGCACGCTACGGCAGGTTTGAACATGTCTGTGCTTGTAGATGCTTCCCCCACCCTGACCTCGATGGGCACGGTTGTACGTCGCTCAGTCTCACTGTAGCAACCATCCGTTCAAGTCCTTACGCTAGCGTCGCGTCGAAAAAATGCAGAGTGTTTAGATTGAGCAACGAGTTAACCTCAAGTTTCTTGTGAAACTGGGAAAAACTGCTACAGAAGCGGTGAAAGCGAAAGCGACGGAGGTTCTCAACAAACTGACAGAAACGGGCTTCCAGCGCTGCTTTCGACAGTGGAAAATTCGTATGGAGCATTGTAGGGATCGGCAAGGAGAGTACATTGAAGGGGATAAACTTTGTAATGTAATTGGTGATCAATAAAATGTTTTGTAGCACCAGTCCGGTTATTTAATTGTCACACCTCGTATTGGGACTCCAAGCAACAAAATCCTTTACGTCATCTACAGTACCGACAACATCAGAATTAAAAGTATCAAGTCGTTGGATTGGCAGCAGACAACAGAAACAGAATACATCTGACAGTAAACAGATTTTTTTGAAGATTCATTTAGAAATTTGAATTTAAAAGCCCAATATAAGCTTAAATATAAGCTAAAAAGTGTTAAAACTAAACAATAACAATTTGAAGAAGTAATTCAAGCAAAATCTAACCGAACAAGTCATAGAAGGAGATTAGATTAGATTACATAAATCTCATTAGTATTTTTTACAAGTGGACATTATAAACTGTTAATGGGATTCATTTCAATTATTTGTTAGTTATTATGCTTAAGTTAAACTTTCTGCGTATTATACTTGTCATTAAGCTATATATAGCAAGTAAATAAAACCGAGTTATTATCATTCTGTGTTTTTTTATTCAACTTATCACAGCAACAATAACAACAATCAGCCATTAGCTGTCGCGGGCCGGATTGATCACACTGGCGGGCCGGATTTGGCCCGTGGGCCGTAGTTTGAAGACCACTGCCTTAGATAATAAAACTTTAAAAGATTACAACTATAATAATTTAATTCAGAAAATGCTCCATAGAATACGTTTACTTTATTCACATTTGTTAAATATATTTGTCTTACTTCTAATATAAAAAAAGAAACGTACTTTCACATAAATTATACTTTCATAAAATTGCAGTTTGTAAGATAAAAGGGAACGTATAAAAATGGAATAGGAATAGGTACTCTAACGACTACGGTTTATACCTGCTTAAATTATAAACATTTGTTTATTGCGGGAGCCTACTTATGTTCCATCTCGAACAGACTAAGATCGCGAAAGGTCTACTTGTGCTGTACATGGGATTTACTGCCGAAGTGGCGGGCGACAATTCCTCATTTTAAATGTCACCCATTGTACATATATTTAGTGCTTGCTTACATATTTTGACTGATATTTACATATACGTATGTATGTAACCGCAGTGGGCATTGCAGTGTAGTATGCAATATATTATGCCTTCATTTGGAGGAATTCTGTAATTATAACAATTTACAAATAATATTTTTATTACTTGAGGAAGCTAAGCTACACACATATGTAGCTACTTACTGAAATATCAAGTTTATGTTGTGTACCGACCAGTATGTCACGCGACCCATTAATAGAATGTAGCCTACTGTCGAGACTGGGGAGTTAGCATTGGATACTGCGAGTTCGCTGTGTACATTGTGAATGTGAATCGTATAGTGAACCAGTGAGAGGTACAGCATCACGGCGCAAAATTGCTAGGTTGTCACAACATGTGTTTCTGTTACCGATAAATTAATGGAAAATACCGAGTGAGTGATAAACAAAAACACTATAACCTCGTAAAAATGTTCGTAGTATGTGAAAGTGAACGTCTAAATTAAGTTGACCTAAGAGAAAATATTTTCTACCGTTAAAAGTTGGTACTTCATAGTGTTGTTAATACAAAAAAAACCTATTCAGGTAAACATGTTTATATATTTGTTAAACTGAACTGGTTTACTATTTATCTGACCTTTCTTATAACACATTAACATTTAATATTGTATAATCTTACCTTATGTGCTTGATATAAATCTGCAAAGTGATATATGTATGCGTGTGGTAGTTTTACGGTAGAACGAAATCAGGATTATTTTAGGTCAACGTAATGGTCATTACTACGTTTAATTGACTTATTACAGGTAACAATTTCTGTGTCAATCTTATATTGTGCTAACTCTAGTTTTATATGTTGTGATTCGTCTCATTGCTGAAGATATTTGCATTAATATCTCCATAAATGATTAACCTATATATGTATGCACTTATAAATTATAAATAAATAAAATGGGTTTATTAAATAGCCAAAGGAGTATGTGTACGGTGTGTAGGTACAGTTTATATACACAATGCAACCTCGTGTTTAATTCCAGGAAAAGATAACTTTTTAATCCAATATCAACAAATAGCAGATATTTTAAGGTCGTGTAAATTCTCATGCATGTATATACGTACATATAACGTAAATAATATCTACAAAATGTTGAGCATTTCCTGTTTGTTTAAATACAACGAGAATCTGTGTTAATTTAAATATTTTAGTAGTATTAGTATACCACTCAACTTAAAAACAATGTGGAACTAATTGATAAAGAGCCTTTAGATAATTTGAGGACATATGAATGTTAAAAATATACGTAAATAAAAATTTTGTTTGTCCTTCCACAAACAAATTATCAGTGTCACTAATAAATATTATTATGGTTGGTGTACTCTCCTTTGTTGTTTTGTTCTTAGTGAATAATATCGAAGTGGGTTGCGTAAATTGATCTATAAGTAATTGTTTATTTAAGGGTTGAAATAAAGACGGTTTTGACTCACAAAATTTTATATTCAAATTAGTCAATGCGACCGGTTTCGTGCATTGTGCACATCCTCAGGCCAGAATTTAGTAAAGCAGTAAAAAATTTGTCAATAAATGTAATTAAATGTCGCTTGAAAATTTCTTCACTGTTTGTCTATACATTTTCTGAATGGTATTCTATCGCAAATATAAATATACGTATTGCGTTTTGTATTATAAATATAATACATATCATTAACTATTAGTTGCTTGCCTTTTACAAATCAGCATTATGTGAAAATTCCAGATCCAGTATACGTAATGAAACCTGTACTAGTGGAAGATACTTTGTCTTTCAGTCATAAACAAATTATATAATTGTTTAAGGAACTTTCAAAGAGTCTCAGTACGTCTCAGTATTGAAGATCGATGATATTCGTTTCTTCATTATATGTGCATTATTTAAAACTGTATCCACCTTTTTTGGATAGTAGTGTTTAGTAAATATACATGTCAAATGCTCGCTGTAAACTCTTAATTCACGGTTTTATCGCTTCTACTTATGATTCTATTATTAGATTTGCAACCAAAACCTACTTGCCTCCTCAGAAAGGTGAGAAAGGTGTAATCATGAAATTGTAAACATTTCAGAAATAGAATTCCTATGCTAGAAAGATACGTATAAAATAGGCGCCATAGTACGTTTAATGTTATAAATTTAGTTTTTTAATTTGTTTTGCGATGAATCGGTTGTTATGTTTCGAATTGGTTTAAATTAATCTGAATTAAACATTTCACTAAATGTTTTACCACATAGCAAACTATTTTTTGCTTTTATTTTTTACCAATATTTTAATACCAAATGGATGTAAGTTATTGGAACTAAACAAATTCCTATTTCATATTTTACTGTTAATTTAATAGGGCTGACTGGGGTAATTGTGAATGGATTTTAGCAAGTTCAACTAAAGCCATGATTTTTGAAAAAGTGCTTTAAGATATCACAATTAAAAGTACATTGGCAAACTTCTACATATTTCAGGATGTACCACTTTTATAAAAATTTGGGACAACTCTTATGAGCTCATTTTGGCGTTTTTCGAATCTTATGACAATGACTTGCCCATTTACAATTGACACTGACAGACAATTTGACATGTTTTTTAATATTTTACAAGACCGGTAATGTCATAATAGTGTCCCTTGTCCCAGATTTTTATGAAAGCAATGGTACCTCGTAGATTCTCATTAAATTCTAGCAAAAGTAAAAGCTATATAGCGAATTTACATTTACCCAAACAGTTCTTGGAATTCATGTATACAGGGTGAGTCGCGAGGAACGGACCAAACTCCAGTAGTGTATTGTACACGTGAAAATAATGTAAATGATGAATTTCATTTGTTTTCAAGTTACAGCGTAATTATTAATAAACAAAATTTCATGCACTAACATTTTTTAATCATAGCGTTCTTTTAATAAATGTTCCAATGTACCGCAATTGACCTCTAAATGTTTTACGCTTCGTTTACGAAGGGCACCTGTTGATTGATTTGATTGCTTCGTGTCTTTCTTTAATATCGGCTTCAGTATTTCTAATGCATCGAATTAGCGCATCCCGAATGTCGAATTTTACCTTGTAAACTTCATTTTTGAACCAGCTCCATAGGCAATAGTCTAGTGGTGTGACGTCTGGAAATCTTGGAGGCCAACTAACGGGATCACCGCGACTAATCCAAAGCCCTGGAAACCTATCGTCCAAATGTTGCTTGACCTGCCAAACGAAGTGAGCAGGAGCTCCATCATGCTGACAGAATTAGAGGAACATTCTCTAGTAGTCCTTGTAATTCGTTTTGTAAAAAAATTATGTAGTGTTCTCCTGTGAGGCGATTCTCCAAAATGAAAGGGCCATTTAAATAATTATGGACACCACACCACACGTGTGCTGAAAATTACTTTCCACTGTTGCGTGGGGATTTTCGTCTGACTATATATGAGAGTTCCGAGTATTATTAATGCTGTCACGGGTGAGTATTGCGTTATTCATAAAAATTATGCGTGGTACAACACGACAATTATTATACCGTGCATTTTTTTATCACTGAACATATACCTTTACCTTCCATGTGTTGATGAGTTTTTTTTTTAATTGAACATAGGGTCGTTTAGCAAGGCGAGTAGCTACTATTACAGAAAATAAAACACAAATACGTCACCATTTAATTCATACGTCAAATTTGACACTTAATTTTTTATCTAATCCTGTCTAATTAACGGCTCACAAAAAGACGGTAATTGATTGTGTATTAACGCAAAGGGATTAGTAAATGGAAGTACAAAATAGAATAAGTAGAATTTAATGTCTCAACAAGTGTTCGAAGTGCGCACCTTTACATTCCATACAGTTTGCAAGCCGATTGTGAAATTCCTAAGGAGAAAAAACTAAATGTCAAATTTGACGTATTTGTGTTTTATTTTCTGTAATAATCCCAGCAACTACTCGCCATGCTGAACGCCCCTATGTTCAATTATCAACGCATCAACGCATGGAAGGTAAACGCATATGTTCAGTGATAAAAAAAAATGCACGGTATATCCACCGTCAACATTTCATACGCTTAGCATAATCTTCCGGTTGTAAATGCTGTATATGCTGAATATGGTATGGATATAAGCCTTGCTCGTGGAGTGTGCTTATTACTTTTTTTTGTGGAATGCCCAATTGAGTATCAATTCTTCGTCAGCTGGTCGTTGCATCTTCTTCTACTAAATCCAAAATATTTTCTACTTCTTCTGAACCTTGTCGAGTAGCTCGTTCAGATCTTCTGTTAACATTGGGAAGCATTCCGGTCTCGCACAGTTTGTTGAAAACTCTGATAAATACGTTTTTACCAGGATTTTTATGATCTGGAAATCGTTGACGATATTCATCAACAGCAGTTGTAGCGTTTCCATTACAAAAACCATAAACGAACACCATACTTGCATATCTAAATTTGGATAAGTGTATGGCATTTTTTAGCAAAATAATGTACAAACTCGAAAATAAACGTTAAATCGCCGTCACACTAAACTGACACTGACATATCAGAACAACAAAATTACTGAAATGATTTTGAGCCTCGAAAGGATTGATTCAGATAATTGGTCATATGTGATAAGAAGCGAAAAACCTTTTAATGTCTGACTTTTTGTTTTACATGGGTACTCAATGCAAGGATATTTTTATTTCATTTAAGGCGTATTAAGTCGAAAACAATCGAAAATTTGGACCATTTACAAGAACGCTAGTTAATTTTCTAAATTACGCTATAACTTGAAAACAAATAAAAATAGGAATATATGAGTTTTTTTGCAATATATTCACACTCGTGGAGCTTGGTCCGTTCCTTCCGACTCACTCTGCATTTCAAGGCAATAGTGAATGCCACCAGGAAAGATATTTAAAATGCATTAGAAAAGAATCACTGCAAATATGAGTGAAGACGGATTCAAATTGTTCACAAATATCACATTTTGAAAGTGATATCTCAACTTTCAGGAAGTAACGCTGGTTTCTCAAATTTGTAGAAAAACGTAAATTTAAAATAATAAAAAATTATTAATGAATATCAACTAATATTGGTCAGAGTGAGAGAATTTAACAGTACAAATATAAAAATTAGAACATATATTTCTTTGTTTTAATGACATTTTAAAAGAAATCCGTCTTTTATATGTAAATGAATGAAAGTACCTATAGAGGTAGAAAGTGAGCATGTATTGTTCATTTACACCCATTTTCTGTAGATCTTGAGTGTATTCACGAGTTATTTTTTAAATAAAATTCTGTGGAATTTTTTTTGTTTCAATACAGTACTCCTTTTAAACTTCAAAAACACAGTTTAAGACCTACAAAAAAACCTTTTTGATTTTTCTTTATACGGGGTGCCCCTAAAATGACGGGGTACTTGTGAATTTGTAATAAAACATTCAAATTCCATTACACTGGTATGCATGAAATGTGCTTCAAGAGTGAAAAGAACTGATTTTAGTCAATTGAGATGCTCTGAAATCAGATCTGCCTTCAGTTTTTCTCTATCACGTCAGGTTTTTTTTTGTAATTTTAAAAAATATGCAATAATTTACACAAATACTGCACATATGGAGACATATAATGAATTTAAACATCTATATATATTTTGTTGTATATTTTATAAATAATCAAGGATAAACTAATTCAATGTTCAATGTTAATTCAACTGACGATTTTTAAATTACCTAGTGATTGCACCACACTTGAGACCTTTTGCCGTTTTGAGGTTCTTCTATGGTGGCCGGAGGAATTTCTCTTTAGGCACCAGCAGTAATCTGCCATCATTGTTTCGTTTCAATTCCCCTGGTATCTTATTTCCATGGTTTTGATGTCCTAGTGGAATCTTTCACCCTACTCCTCACTCACCGCACCCAGATTTTTGGGAAAATAGTCGATATGGCTATATAGAAAATGTACTTTGACACTCATTTTATAGTTCAATGCTTTGAAATGTTCCAACATTTTCCCAACGATTTCCCTATAATTTTCAGCTTTATTGTTCCCAAGAAAGTTTGTGGTTACCCTCTTAAACGCCGACCAAGCAGAAGCTTCTTGTTCATTCATCGAGGAAGTGAAAACTGAGTCTCTCATGAGTTCTCGTATTTGTGGTCCATCAAAAACACCGGCTTTTAGTTTCGCGTCACTTATATTTGGAAATTTGGTCTGAAGGTATAAAGGAATATTGCGTTCATTACTTAAGCTTGTCACGAACTGCTTCATAAGTCTAAGTTTTATATGAAGAGGGGGCAACAGAACTTTTTCTCTAGAAATCAGGGGTTCAGACAATACTTTTTTTTTCCTGGTACAAGATTTGTTCTTAGGGGCCAGTGTTTTCTTTCCCAGTGCTCAGACCGTGCCCTGCTATTCCACTCGCAAAGAAAACAGGCATACTTAGTGAAACCGGATTGTTGTCAAGGAGAGTCGCCAGTACAAAAATCCCCACACACTGTCCAGGAATGCTTACCATATTCAATTTTGTCTAGCACCAGCTTAAGGTTATTGTAAGTTTCTTTTAAAACAACAGAGTATGCAAGAGGCAATGAGGGAAGTAAATTTCCATTGTGAAGCAAGACATAGTAAGAAGGGACAAGGAAAATAAACATTAAAGGGACGATGTGATACCTGCATCATTCTCGTAAATATGTTATATTGCATGAATATTATTGCTGATAAAGTGGGGGGAAATATTAATTAGAACTGAATATTTATAAAGCACAACTATGTATTTTGTATATACAGAACCGAAATAAATACGTGTATAGTGTATATCAACACTAGGAAGTCCATCATAAATTTACATAAAAGCAAGGATTTTAGAATATTTTTTCTTACAAACTAAAAAAAAACTTGACGTGATAGAGAACAACTAAAAACAGATCTGAATTCAGGGCATCTCAATTGATTAAAATCAGGTCTTTCCACTCTTGAAGCAATTTTGTTTTTTAAAAATGCATACCAGTGTTATTTTTAAGAGAGGGATACATTAGAGTGTTGTCTACTTCATTGGAAGTAGTTTCAAGCGTTTATTGTCTCAAAAATGTAATAACAAAATTTTCAAAAATTTGAATACATAACTCTGCAGAAGTGTGATAACGAAGACAATGCAATGCTTTGTTCATAAATGTAATTAAAATATAACAGAAACAAACAGAACCATAAAACTTAGCAATGGTTTCAATTTATAAATATCACTATGCATACATATCTATACGCCAAGCGCCGTTCACATTTCCCTCAATTCACAATTACCCCGGTCAACCCTACGTCTTTCTATATAAAGTATGCCCCTCACCTGGTAATTTAATTTATATTTATGTAGATTATACTATTAAATTCTTCTTCCATTTACATGCATGCAAGGTTTTTAATTTTATGAGAATTAAGATGTGTTGCTTAAGTTAGGATCAATAAAGACTTCCTAGTTTTTAATACAGTTTTGGGTGTTTTCGTGTATCGTAATGTAAACTTTTGTGTATCATAATGTAAATTACTTATTTTTCTTAAACTATACGTGCAAAAACGGTTCACACAAATTATTTAGAATTAACACTCAAACAACATACGTCCATTGCAAAAAGAAGATTATATTATGACTAAAATTAAGGATAAGGAAATATATGATATAATTTACAAACAATTTGAGGATCGAATTTTGTTGTTATGCCTGTTTTCTTAATTTTGAATAGCGTAAAATAAAAAAAAATCATTCAGCTTTTATTCTGTTTCTACCTTTCAATTTTTAGTAGTAATAATAATAGTAACATTCATAAAATGCGCAGGCTATTGTTTTATGTGTAATTTTCCCCTTTCTGCTTATAACTTATACATTTTCATTGCAAAAATTTTCTTAAATTCAAATTAATTGTTTTGTTAAATAATATCCCCTCAAGGTAATAATCACCAGCTGCCACTGTACTTATACCTACAGATTTAAAACATGCAGTAAAATGGATCATAACAGCTGCAAAAATCCTCTTCATTTAGAACTTCATCCGGAGCGTAAACAACAAATGTGAGAAAGTGGTTAGCTCATACACGCAAAGAAATGCTTACTTTTACGTCTCTCAGTTTATGCCACTAATCTTCAAAAACAGCAACTGAAATATTTCCTGGCACCACCCAGTGCCAGTAGTTATAGTCATACCGTCCTACATGGTAGCGACGGCACCAGAATACAGATCCCATACTTACCCATACAATGATATAATCTTTAACGTACAACGTTTCATAAACATTTTAAGAAGATACCGGTTAATGTAATGTTTTTTCTTTTTATTACTATTTACCATGTGTACTAATTTAACTATAGTTTTTTTATATAATAAATAATAATAAATGGGATAAATAAAATAAATAATAATAAATGGGATAAATAAACTAAACTTAAATATTAACTCATTAATTATTAAACTACATAAAAATAATCTCTATTTATTTATCATTGTGTGGGTAAATATGGTATCTGTATTCTGGTGCAGGACGGCATGACTATAACTGATGGCACTAGGTGGCGCCAGGAAATATTTCAGTTCTGTTTTTGAAGTGGCATAAACTGAGAGGTAAGAGCAATGTCGCCAGGTGCAAGAAGCTTTAATGCTTTCCTCTTCTCTTTGTTTTTGCCGGTAGTGATTCCATCAATACCGGAAGCTATTTATTAGGATTGTCTTGGTTATTGTTTCTAGGCACTTTTTCATGTGTACTTCTACACTTTTGTTTGAACATTATTCTGTAGATAACCTCTACTTTAGCCTTTTTAAAATCACAAGCAATGTGAATAATTTACTGCATTATGCACGGATATGTTGTACTGTTTTAAACAAGGTAAGCGCAATTAATATGTGCATATAAATAATATGCATTTCAAGAATTCTAAGTAAAAAATGGTTTATTTTAAGAAAATGAAACTATTGATTTATGAACAATACCTAAACGCTTTCTGGAGTTAGGCAAACTATTTACTATCCTTAAGAAAATGTTGTTTTATGTTATAACGGCCATTCACTTATACTAAGAATCACTTTCTTCAAAGTTTTCTTGAAGTTAACGAATGTCTTAAACAAAGAAATACAATTATTTCATTACAAGTATATTTCTCTTAAGTGGAAAAAGAAACGCTAAGAAAATATTTCTTTTGATTTAAAACGTTATTGTATTGCGGATAATTGAAACAGTAGTTGTCTTGAATTAATTGAGTTGAGTTCAGGCGTATAGTTGATGTGCACGCGAATCTTCACTCCGTAAAAATCGGAATTTTGCGAGTCGATTTAATTATATAAAATAAGTGTAAACTGAGCTAGTAGTGAATATTATTGTGATTACAGGAAAATATAGCAGAGTGATAGAGGTAAAGCGAGTAATTGAATTATAAACAAAGCAAGATAGGTCAGACTAATCTCCGAGGAGTTGATCGGGACGGCTGACCTTGCGCTTGCCCATAGAGATAGAAATAGTGCGTTGTGGGTTTTTTTTCACAGTACGTACTGATGTGATAAATAGACAACATTAAAACAGGTCCGTATTCAGAATAGTTGTGAGAATGGATGAGGCAAATGAAAGAAAGGTGGATATGCTATTGGAAATGGTAAAAAAGATGATTTAAAAGTATTAAGGAAGGAAACTAAAATCTACAGAGAAGGCATGAGTATTTTGAGGGAGGAGAACAAAAAAATAAAAGAAGAAAACTCAAAATTAAGAGAAGAAGTTAATAATATGAAAACAACAATAGAGTGGTTGGTACTGAAGAAAAGCCAAACGGAGAAGATGGAAAAAGCAAAGAAAAAAAATAATATAATCATAAAAGGAATGAAATGAGAGACGAATGACGCAATTGATGGAATTAAGAAACTTGAGGAATTTATTTCTCAAAATATTAACGTAACTACCAAACCAAAAAAGATAGAAAATGGAAATAATGAGAAATAAGGCGAAACTTAGACGAGGAATAAACAAGAACGTATTCATAAGAAATAATATTACATAACAAGAACGAAAAATACAAAATAAAATCAGGAAAGCCGCCGAACAGGAAAAATTCAGAAATGAAAATCGCAAACTGAAAATAGAGTATCAAAAACTAGTAATAGATGGAGTGAACTGGGTGTGGGATACCTTGAGGAATGCACAAAGTAAAAAAACTGAAAAAAAAATAAACAAACAAATTATCAGGACGACAGAAACTACGGCTACGACAAGGTAAAGACAAAGGAAAATCGAGAGTACTGAGAGGAACACTGTATGGAGGATAGCGACTTGGAATATAAGAGGACTAAATGGTAAGGAACACGAAATAGGAATAGAATTTAACAGTATGGAATTGGATATACTTATAGTAACAGAAACAAAGAAGAAGGGACAAGGAGAAATGTCTATTGAAGACGAACATTTGTTAATATATAGCGGAGTTCCTACTGAAAAAAGAGCTGCGGCAGGAGTTGGATGTTTGATCAATAAAAAGCTATCTAAGTTCATAAGAAAATGGGAAGGACATACGGAACGAATACTGCTAGTAGAAATAAACTTGGATGGGGATATATGGATTGTAATATATGTTTATGGACCTAATGAGGATGAAAAAGCAGAGATAAAGGATCAGTTTTGGGAAAAATTAAATGTGGTAACAGAAAGTAGGGGAAAAATCATTATACCGGGTGATATGAAAGGAAGGGTTGAAAGAGAAGAGACATATACAGGAGTAAAGGAGAAAATATGGCGAAGAAACGAAGAACAATAATGGAACTAGACTAATGGACTATTGCCTAACCAACAATCTGATTGTAGCGAATACATTCTATCAACACAGAAATATACATAAATATACAAGAAGGGGACCGAATAATGAATTATCAATTATAGACTATATGCTGATTGAAAGAGAAAATAGAAAAGAATTGAAAGATATAAGAATAATGAGAGGACCAGAATTATCTACTGATCATTATATGCTGTTAGGGAAGATCAAGAAAAAAAGAAAAGATGTGGAATGAAGACGTGAAGAGAAAAAAGAATAATTTAAAACAATAAGAAGTTATAAATTGAGAGATCAAATAATAAGAGAAAATAATGCAATTGGAAGGAGTGGACAATAAGAATCTGGAGGAACTTTGGAAATATTTTAAGCATATAATATTAGAAACAGCAAAAGAAACATATGGTGAAAGAAAAGGAAATAATAAAACTAAACATAATACTTGGTGGAATCAGGACATGAAAAAAGAAATCAAAATAAAGAAGGATAGATGGAAGGAATATCTTGGAAATAACACTGAGAATAAATACGAGGCCTATAAAGAACAAAGGAATAAAGTCAATAAAATGGTTAAAGAAGCAAAACAGAAAAATTGGGAACAGTTTGGCGAAAAAATTGAATTAAACAACAAAGATAATCAGAAATTATTTTATAAAGTACTAAAAAATACCAGGAAAGTGTCAAGGAACTATTCTAGATAAAAAAGGAGAAATCATTACAGACGATAGAGAGATAATGAACAGATGGCAGCAATATTTCCAAGAACTATTGATGAGAACAATATACCAATTGAAAATGTAGAAACGACTGGAATAAATGATGATGAAGACTTGGAACCAATAACAAAAAAGAAAGTAATTGGCGCTATAAAGATGTTAAATAACGGAAAAGCACCAGGATATGACATGATAACTGCAGAAATGCTAAAAGCGTTGGGTGAGAATGGTATAAAACTAATGTTGAGATATTCAAGAAGACGTGGGAAGACGAAATATTACCGAGCGATTGGAATATAGGACAAATAGTACCGATACACAAAAAGGGAAATACACGCAACTGCAACAACTATAGAGGACTGACACTATTGAGCACAGTAACAAAGACATATGAAAGGTTATTGGAAGACAGATTAAGAAAATTTATAGAACCTACAATGGAAGAATCACAAAGTGCATTTAGAAAAGGCAGAAGTGTAAATGATACAATAAAACAAATAATAGAGAAAACTATATTGAGTCAATCAAAAGCATATTTTGGTTTCCTATACCTAGAAAAAGCGTTTGATAGAGTCCCAAGAAGAGTAGTTTGGAAATGTCTACAACAAAGAAGGATTAACAATAAATTGATTAGGAATATACGACATATGTATGACGACAACACCAACTATGCCATAAGTAAAAATAGGAAGTCGGAACTGTTTAAGACCAAAGGAGGTCTAAGACAAGAAGAAGTACTAAGTCCAGTATTGTTTAATATATTTATTGACGTTGAGTTTTGAAAGAATGCAAATCGAAATTACTGAAATTAAATATAGATTATAGATTTAGAACCAGTACACATAACGGAATGTGTATTTGCTGACGATTTAGTGATTGTGGCTAGCAGTGAAAACAATCTCCAGAAAAACAGATGAATGGAACAAAATCATGAAAAAATACAATATGAAAATTAATACGAAGAAGACAAATGTGATAATGACAGCAGCAGGGGAGGATGAAGAGATAAGAATATACATCGATGGGGAAAAAATACAACAAGTTTGAAAATATAAATATTTGGGAGTCACAACTGAAAGAAAAGGTGATCAAGATATGGATATTAACGAATGAATTGGAAAAGTAGCTAAATTATACCATTCGATGAGGCAAACATTTGTATTAAACAAAGAAATAACCACCAAAACCAAAATGACTGTGTTTAAAACAATATTTAGACCTATCCTCACCTACGGAAGCGAAACATATATATGTATATATAATTGAAACAGTAATTGTCTTGAAGTAAGGCGGACAAGTAAACGTTTCTCTGCGTGTGCAATTGAGGAGAAAATCATAAATATCTCGAAATCTCTAAATCTTGAATTGTGCTTATGAGACCCATATTTATTGGTATATGTATTTCTGGACGAAGAAACGTAATAATATACAGGATGTTCCATTTAAAATAAAAAAGTATTAATTATCTGAAAATTTTGGCGTTCTACTATTTAAACAATAGGCACAATTCTACAATTCCAGTAGATTGGGATACCTTATATATGATATAATCGCATGCGTTTTCGATTAGTTAAATAAAGCGTTCAACCTAGAAACGGTCTAATTTTCCACTGTAACAACGTTTTATTGTGCAGTTTTTTTATGCGAAAGAATGCACCGTCCTATTATAATCTACGGAGGTATAACACTATATATAAACATATGAAGCTGTTGCATGATCATTAATTGCCTTTACTGCATTCCTTGTAGATACCTTTCTATCGAAATAATAACTGGGGAAGTCCAATTAAATAAGTCAGTGAACTCAACTTGTTCCTGGCCCGAATCATATTGTAAAAACAAAAAAATAAACTAAAACCGTACCAATTTCGATACTTACTGGTTCAATTTCAAGTTAATGATATTGAATTAATTCCACATTGACAGTTACTGAAATTTTATTGTTGTTATTACTAGAGTTGGCCACGCGCGCCAACAGACAGCTGCGTCGTATCTATACGGTTACATACAAGCCTTAGTGTAGCTTCGACCTTCCATTAGCGCGGTACGTTTTGTTTAGAAATGTTGCGTACGTCGCGCAAACGATCCAAGGCGGACCAAGTTAGAGAATTTTTAGCCGAAATTCCTGACTTAACGTATGATGGCGCTAAAATTGAATGTGTAGTATGTAATGTCCCGTTGATGAGTTGGTCCAAATGGGACTGTCTACGGCACGTAAACAGTGAACGGCATGCTTCAAAAAAAACTTGCACACGAGACTATGACAAATTTATATTTAATTTATATGTTACTTTTACTGTATGTAATATACCGTTTAATTTATTAGACAAGGAAGCGTTTGCCTTGTTTTGGAATAACTATTCGGAGTACAAATTACCAAGTCGGACATCGTTACGAAGGATAGTGCCATCTGCTCGTGAATATGTTGAAAAAAGAATTAAATCAGAGTTGAAAGAAAAAAAAATGTGGTTATGTGTGGACGAAATCACAGATCGTAAAAAACATTCGGTCGTTAATATAATGGCACGTAAAATGGAACCGCATCAATCGTCACCTTCAATTCTATTAGCTTCCAGATGAATACAACAATGTACTGCCGAAGTAATTGTAAAGTTAGTGTTAAATACATTGGAAAAGTTTGAACTTTCAACAAACCAACTGTTGATGTTTATGAGTGATGTTATCCTGAGGTAGACGCTTTAATAGCGCATAAAAAAGCAGTGTTTGTCAAATCCCCGAAACGTATTCGCGAATTTCACAGACTGTGCCCCCGTATACCTGAGCCACCAGAACCTATTCTTACACGTTGGGGACTTGGTTAAATGCTGCGTTTTATTGTCATAAATACTATGAGAATATTAAGAACGTGGTTTTACTATTCGATCCAAAGGAAGCTGCCGCTATCAAGAAAAGCCAGTCAAAATTTCAAGATAGTCGGGTTAAAACGGATTTAAAAATTATTCACAACAATTACTTCGCACTAGCGGAGGCAATAGAAAAGTTACAAGATCCTTCGGTGTCGTTAGTGGAATCTGTGCAACATGTTCACGCACAGCTATGCGCGATAGAAGACGCAAAAAATGTTTGTGTTCTAGAAAAATTTGAAAGTGTTTTAGAGAAAGATTCTGATTTTGGCACATTAAGACACATTTGTGAAGGTGCGTCAACAGAATCGTTAAGTTGTTTCAAAGAATATCTTAATTACGCAAATATAACGTCACTAGATGTAGAACGTTCGTTCTCTGCATATAAACACATTTTTTCCTCGCGCCGCACTCAGTCTGTCGAAACAACTGTTGAAACATATCTAATGTTGCAGATATTTAACAGACATTATTCACTTTGCGATTTCACGGAGGACTCTTAAAATGGTAAGTGTTTGAGCACGCATTATTTTATTTTTATTTAACAACTACGCGGAAGTATTTACGACAGCAAACATTTACACACAATAGCTCTAGTGGAACCCGAGGCCTAGTCGAAACAATGCCGCTGCCCGTTGGGGCGCGTGGCCAACTCTAGTTATTACATTACATTAGCATGGTGATTGATACCATGTATGTATAAACTTCAAACATATCTAATTTTTGTCTAGTTGTAGATGTTGTTTTTGGTTAAATATAATTTTATGTTATGCAGGCCTTGTCTTCAAATATTCTTTATTTGAAAAGTTTTTTTATGGATTTCTTAGGGAAGGAATTGAGGGGTCAGCGGAAAAGTGGTACAAGTGACTTTTTTATCAAAATCAGTCCAAGTACAAATCTGCATAGATAATGTTTTGTTTTGTTTAGATTAAAATTGGTACAGCTGCTATTTATGTTTGGTAGCGACATTTTGTGTATAGATTTTTTTTTTTAACTTGTCGTTTAGATTCTTGCATAGATCAACAGGTGCGTGTGTTTACTTGCAGATACTTGCAGGTTCGTTTGCCTGCATTGAATTTAATTTGTTTGTTAAATCCTAACATAAATGGATGAAGAAGGTATGTATTTAGGTTTCGGACATAAGTAAATAAAAGTATTCCGAGTTTTATCAAAATATAACCTCACTTTTAGAATTCTTAGATTTTGACAATTGCGATGTGGACAAAACCTATATTTCTGATACAGATTCTGATGATTGCAACATGTGCAGCAAATAAAGAATGTACAATGCAAGAAACAGAAAAAGGGAAGGAAAAGACAGAAATCTAGATGAACATAAAAGAACAGCGAAAAAGAAGTTACGGAATTCTGGAAAGGCGTATACAGGACATAGAGGTATAGCTAACCCGGATAAGGAATTCAAGTATTTTATCCACAAATGTCGCTACTCATATAACATTATTACGGAGGCTGAAGCACGTCTAATTTTTTCCAGTTTTTGGAATCTTGCTGACTGGGATCGGCGAACAGTGTACATTGTGCTTCATGCATTAAAATAGAAAAACCTTTACGTACACGCGATGTAGTAACACATAAATCAAAATCTATTTCAATTAAATTGAAAAATCAAAGAGTTTGTAAAGATTTCTATTTGAGAACGTTAAACATTAGCAACGGAAGGTACTTTCGTGTAGCTAATAGAACATCAGAATTTGGTTTTGTTGCATTAGATAAAAGAGGCAAAGATTCAAACCCAAAAAAAAAAAATTCTGAAACTGACTTGAACTTCGTCATAGAGCATATTAACATGTTCCCACGATATAAAAGTCATTACGCTCGAAAAGATAATCCGAATGAACGCTATTTGCCATTGCGCTTAACATTAGGAAAAATGTATACATGCTATACGGTGTACTGAAAAACAACGTCAACCAGATAAGGAATGGTGTTACCGCCAAATATTGAATTACGAATTTAACCATTTCACCGACCATTAACGGATACTTGCAGTAAATGTGATAAATTGAAAATTCAGTTGGGAGCATGTAGATCTGTCGACACAAAGAAAAGGCTCCACGCAGAAAAAGAGGTACATTTGCGTAAGGCGGGAACAGCTGTTGCTGCAAAAAGAGACGCTAAACAAACGGTTCAAGGTTCAAAAGATACAATCGCAATTTGTTTTGATCTGCAGAAAACATTAAGTACACCTTGCTTGCCAACAAACAAAATATATTACCTACGAACTCTCTGGACTTACAATTTTGGAATATATAACTTGGGTAACAAAGAAGCTAACATGCATACGTGGCATGAAAGTATCGCTTCTAGAGGGACATCAGAAGTAGCATCATGTTTGCTAAAGTTTGTTGATCAGGTACCTAAGGATGTTACAAAAATTGTAGCCTTTAGTGATTCTTGTGGAGGGAAAAATAAAAGTCATAAAATAGTGCAATTTTGGATGTACATTGTAATGAACACTAACATAGACGTAGTAGAAAAAAATTATCTGCGGAGATATATTTAGCAATTTGACACTTCTGGCATTGAAAATCAAACATGGCATGAAACTGTAATGTTTTTTACGTTTTGATTCACTAGAGAATACTGATTTCTCTAACGAATCAAGTACTGATCTTAGATACTCTATCAATTTTTTCGTAATGTTATAGGAACAAATAGATATAGCCAAATATTTTATTTTGCGTTTATAAGGGCTGATTCTATTCAGTAAATATAAGATGTAGATAAAATGCATCTGAGATTTGATTCTTGATTTCAGCGGCTTTCTATTGGATTGAGGGAATTGCATACATTACTTTCAGTGCACGCTATATTTGTAGTACTTTGGCTCTAAAATATTAACCGGTGTGAAAACAGCAGCCTAAGATAGCAACCAATTTTTATGGAAACACCCGAACGTCCAGTGACGTCTGTACTAACGGCATAATTTAAGATACACCGCTAGAATTCTTTACTAAACAACAAGTGGCATTTACGATTACATTGGAAAGAGGGAACATCTTCTATACCCAGAAAATCACTAACTGTAAATAACAGAATGCTAGGGAACAATTTTTAAGAAAATCGCATATGTAAAAATTATATTTTCGGTGTTATTCGCCAGACCTTAATGCGCTTTGGCAGTTATATTCCTGGCTCTATAGAGAGTATACTCCCCAAATATTATTAACTTGCCGAGGGTCCCTGGGGGTGAAGTTTAAGAAGATCCCATATGCAAAAATTATATCTTCGATCTTATTCGCCGGACCATAATGTGCTTTGGCAGTTATATTCCTAGCCCTATAGAGAGTATACTCTCCAAATATTGTTCACTTGCCGAGGGTCCCTGGGGGTCGAATTTAAGAAAATCGCATATGCAGAAATGATCTAAGGCGGTTATGCTTTGTTAGAACTCTGTAGGCGCTTGCTGTTATTGTTTTGTGCTGTAACACTGTCTGTACAAATCACAGATATTGTTTTGGAAGATAGCCTGTGGGTTTGATGCGTCGGTGAAACATGTGGTATGTAGACTTCTATTATAACTGGAGTAAGTAAAACATTCGTCCTCTATTGGTCGTGCACAATAAAGGCACTTCAGAGCAATATTTGAAGGCTTTTTTATGAGCAGGTCTTTGATTTCTGTCCGATGGTCGTTCATATTCTTCTCCTCTAAAACAATGTTTTCAACCAATTGTTTGAAAAAACATGGTTTACATGCCACAATTAAAATCGTCTCATTGAAAGTTGTTGTTTCCTAAGAGAGTTCTCCAACCAGTTGCAGATTTGCTTTCATAGTTACACTGTCGTTTTAAAAGTTGTTGGAATCGTTTGAAGTATCGTTTTTTAACCTATATTGGCAGAGTAATTTGGATCAAAGAAGATGAATTCCTTCTTGGAAATATTTAAAATTAGCAAAACATAGTGGCAGTCATTTTTATTAACTGGCATTGCCACAAAATTTTTATTGATGTTAAATAAATGGTAATTAGGGGACTTATTAGCGAAGAAGATAGTGGATAGCTCTACAGAAAACTGTTGGAAATCAGATTGTTCATTCAGCTAATATAAAGTTATTTCAATTGCTAAGCTAGAAAGCTCCTCTCCAGCATCTAAGGTTGTATAGTCCTCTAACAAAACACGATTTTCCGGACAGGTGGCATTTTTGAAAAGTGCAACTACATAAGATTGATGACGTGGTTGCCTACACGAATCTGTAGGTTTACGTCAATCAGGAATATTTTTATAATAATTAACATCACTAACTAATCCATTAGGTAAGGATTTGTAATTTATTAATTTTGGCAAACAACTTATTGAATTTAAAATATCTATTTTTTGCTAAATATTTCCAGTTTTTTAAAATTTTTTATTTTCTTATATTTGTAATTTAATTTCTCTTGCACCACAACACAATTTTTCAATTTTGTAGATTCTTTTTGCAAAATATTTGTACTATTTTAATTTCTTTGCAAAGTATGTACAATTTTTTAGTTTTTGTACCTATCATCTTTAGTGTAATTTTTACCTTCTTTTGTAACATATTTCTATTTTTTTAATTCTTTACAAAATATTTGTAATTTCTTACAGCCCACTGATTGCGGCTCTTCTATTTCACCATAGACCTAGAAAGATCACTGCAAAAGCGAATTATGGTCTGTCGAATAACACCAGAGATATAATTTTTGCATATGCGAATTTCTTAAATCTCACCCCCAGGGACCCTCGGCAAGTTAACCATATTTGGGGAGTATACTCTCTATAGGGCTAGGAATATAACTGCCAAAGCGCATTATGATTCGGCGAATAACACCGGAGATATAATTTTTACATATCCGATTTTCTTAAAAGTTGACCCCTAGCATTCTAGTTAGTTATTTTCAGAGAATACAGGCTACACCCTCTTTCCAATGTAACCGTAAATGCCATTTGTTGTTTAGTGAAGAATTTTAGCGGTGTCTTCTTAAATTATTCCGTTATTACGGACCTCACTGGACGTTCGGGTGTTTCCGTAAAAATTGGCTGCTATCTTAGGCTGCTGTTTTCACACCGGTAAAATATTAGATATTACAATTAAACAAACGCGCTTCGACACGTATTAAATATTTTAGGTTAAATAACTCACATAATCTTTTTTCATGGCGGTATATATACGTCACAAGTACTTACCCGCGTACTTATTTCTATGTGCAATCACTTTAAGGTTGCATTGTTTACTTATAAAATGTTTGTGCATTCTTACGTCAATTATTTACATAACTAATTTATATGATGCAGTACAATAGAAGTTGACGATAACATTCAACATTAATAGTTGTATCAAGATTTCCTTTATCTCGGCTTATTAAACAATACAATAGCACATTTCTGTTCTGAGCACTCGGAACAAGAAAAAACGAATGATAGATTTAGTTATTCTTCATTTTAGTTTCAATTGCTGTGCTGTTCATTTGAATTGACCCTTCTACATGTAAATATACGGTTGCGGTAGCGACAGCGATTTCGGTGTTCACAGTCTCTATGCCCTCCTTGCACAATACAGCGTTGGAAAGTACTCATGTAAAAGCACTATTCTCATACATATAACGAATATCGTTGCCACCTATGTTAGGCAGGCGCTTCCCACTCCTCAGTTTTCCTAGTCAACTCCACACACTTACAAAATCAGTCGACCACTACACGTTCTCGACACTGCAGATTTTAGAAAATACATACATCTTATACTCTTGGCTTCCGGGTTGGAACCGCGTTGTCGTAGTTTCTGTTGACGTTTCGGCTACACTCTTATGGGGCATCCTCAGAACTGTTACTACACACCGACAGTCAGTATGCAGTAACAGCATTGTGTGTTTACTTTATTTATACGTTATTTTGAACGGAACGCCTGTATACTATTATGTTTAGTTTCTCCATCTAGGAATAAATCAATATAATATGCCTTTTCTAATGGATTTTAAGATATCTATAATTCTGTTCTCAGTCGCCTAAATTTAGATATATCTATATCCTTAAAAAAATCCGAAATGCAAATACATTCGAGTGTAAATTTTTACAAGATTACATTAAACACTTGACTCTATCTAGACATAGTATTAGAACGCCTTCGAAATGTACAGGATGTTCTATATTCAACACTAAAGTTCTGACACCAGAAACGTAATTTTTTAAATAGCACCATATATTTTTTCTGAAGAAAACTAGAAACCAGAAACGTGTTTCCTGCGCGCTCACGCACGTAACTGTCGCCGGTATGCACTACACATACCAATGTGATTAGCAATTTTGGCTGATATCGTATTTACTGCAAAGTTGATTTAAAAAAAAACAAGTTAAAATGAAATAAAATAATAACGAGCACAAAGAACGAAAGTATGACAAATTAAGAAAATAATAACAATAAACAACAAGTGTAATTTACGTTTTTGGAATTTAGATTTGACAGTTTGCCAATTGTTATGATTACTTTGCTTAGCAACGAGCTCTTTAGATCAGTCTGGCGTCACAAGAAACAATTTGACGCTCTTTCCTAGCCAACTTTGCGTAGCAACAAAAACGGATTACCAAAACTTTTATTGCTGCATATCGTTATATTCCTTAAGTTAAAATATAACGTATGTGGTATCGTTGGATTCATCTTTCGATTACCTTTCCAAAAACATAAAAACGTACAGGATGTTCTATTTAAAAAAAGGAAGTTGACATCACTTCCGGTGAAACCGGAAATACAATTGAAATGTGGATAACGGCAAAAGTTAGTTCACAAAAAATATATTTAAAAATATTATTAGTAATTTTTCTTCTTTTTCGCAACTCTGCGTATACTTCGAGTTTTCGATAGTTCGACATGATCACAGTTCTATTCAACTCAAACTATCGCGACTCTATTGTATTGGCTTTTTTTGTTTCTACCAACCTTCTGCTAGATTGGATTGTATAATCATATAAAAAAATTAGCTATCGACAGGGATTATTTGAGGGGAATGTTTGAAATTTTCCAATTTTAAGGAAAATTTTTTTTTGTTGTAATAAATCTGCAGAATTCTAAGATCCCGCTAATTTTTATTTGTTTTATACTTCTGTTCGAAGCGAGATTTATTTGATTTATTTACATAGTTACATTATCCGGCCAAAATTTGGGACATTACTGTATTTACCCTCGACAAACAAAGGCAAAACATACATTCGAAACATTATTGATATCATTCTAGAAATAAATGATGGATTCTATAATATTGGAATAAAAGATGTTTTGAATAAATTATATTTTAGCTAACTGTAATCACTTAATAATTTCAAAGCTTACTTTTTACCTTACTAATGTAAAAATGTGTGTCTTTTGTTTATCGTGTCTTTCACAACGCATTTTGAAATTTGGACACAATTTTTTTATTCGAAAAAAATGTAAATCAGGAAAATAAGATTTTATTTAGAATTGTAGGGGCTCGAAATTTTATTGGAATCGGACAATATTGTTTCAACATTTTTAACAACAGTTTCTTTAAATTAGCATAATATAGTCGATTAGTTTAGGTTATAACTAGCAACGCAAACTGCGCTGAAAGCCAGTGGCTGACGCATAAAAGTTTACACAAAATAAACACGGCCGGGACAATTCGGTGTAAGCGTCAGTATAACTGCGACTCGAAAGCCGATCTGTTGTGTATGCATCTACGCTGTCGTATATTATATCGTAGTTCTACGTTTGTTTTGAAAATGTTTCCTACGTCGCGAAAACGACCAAAGTTGGACACAATAAGAGAATTTATTGCAGAAATGCCTGATTTAAAGTGTGATGGCGCTAAAATTCAATGTGTAGTGTGTAAAACAGATTTAATATGTTGGTCGAAAAGTGATTGTCTACGGCACGTAAATAGTGTAGGGCATGTTTCAAAAAAAATTCCACACGAGATTATGACAAATTTAAATTTAATTTATGTGTTTATTGCATGTAATTTACCATTTCATTTACTAAAGAAGAAAGCATACGTCTCGTTTTGGAATGAATAGTCGGACTTCAAGTTACCAAATGAGAGAACATTACAGAGAGTTGTGCCGTCTGCTGGTGAGCATGTCGAGAAAAGAATTAAATCGGAGTTGCAAGATAAAAAACTGTGGTTATGTGTGGACGAAACAACAGATCGTAAAAAACATTCTGTGGTTGATGTAATGGTACGCACAATGGAACCACATCGACCGTCACCCTCAATTTTACTAGCTTCCAGACGAATACAACAATGCACTGCCGAAGTAATTTCAATGTTGGTGTTAAATACATTGGAAAAGTTTGAACTTTCAACAAATCAACTGTTGATGTTTATGAGTGATGGTGCCGCAAACATACTTGCTGTAGGTCGATCTCTTAAAAAACATTGTGCTAACTTGTTGCATATTACATATAAAATTCATACTCTCAGTCCCGTAGCAGATAGTATCAGAAAATGTTATCCCGAGGTAGACGCTCTAATAGCACATACAAAAGCTGTGTTTGTAAAACCCCCAAAACGTATTCGGGAGTTTCATAGACTATGCCCCGGTATTCCTGAACCACCACAACCTATTCTTAGTCGTTGGGGAACATGGTTAGAGGCTGCATTTTATTATCTTAAATATTTTGAGAATATAAAGAACGCGATTTTAGAATTCGACCCAAAGGAAGCTGCGGCTGTCAAGGTAAGCCGCTTGAAATTTCAGGATAGTCAAGTTAAAACGGATTTAAAAACTATTCAGAACAATTACTTCGGACTAGTGGAGGCAATAGAAAAATTACAAAATCCTTCGGTGTCGTTAGTGGAATCTTTGCAAATAGTGCAACATGTTCACGCACAGCTATGCGCGATAGAAGAAGAAATGTTTATGTTTTAGAAAGGTTTGAAAGTGTTTTAGATAAAGACTCAGATTTTGGCACATTAAGACAAATTTGTGAAAGTGCGTCAACAGAACCGTTAAGTTGTTCCAAAGATTATTTTAATTACGCAAATATAACGCCACTAGATGTAGAACGTTCGTTTTCTGCATATAAACACATTTTCTCCTCACGCCGCACTTGGTTTGCCGAAACAACTTTGGAAACATATCTAATCTATTTTTCAAAATAGTCATTTATTGAAGGTACATACAACATACATACTTTTACTGTAAATAATATTACAATACATCTTGTGATAATAATATGTATGTATTAAACTTCTAAATTTGTAGCCGTTAGCCGGAATTTTTATAATAATTTAAAGGTTCTAAAATGATGCATAAAAATCTCGAATTTCACTTTTGACCTTATAAGCAATTAGCCGGTATACATATGTAAATGCAAGCTTAAATACTAAACTGGTCATAGTGTCAACTACGTGGTGAACTTACATTTTTCTTTATCAAATTCGAGTCGTTCTGCTTAATTATCTATTATTAACAGCACGCGCATTAATTAATGTTCTTCAGGTGGTGGGAAATATGCGTGTTCTTTGAGGTAATTTTTTTAGTTTTAATCAGATAGATTTATTGTTACCTAGCAACAAAATACAGGTAAGTGATACCCACCGATTTGAATGAAATCTTCTGGGTTTATAGACCAATTTAGTGTAAGTAGTGTAAGTAATTTAGTGTTTTCGGGGTGTACAACCGTTACCACCGATATAGAAGGCTGACAGCTCTTCGATGACGTCACGCTGTTTAGGCGATGTATGGCCATGCACAATATTAGCCTAAGCGGGGAATCGTTTTTTTGCATTTCTTTTTTAAGTTTTGAAGGGCTTCCGGTTTAAAGAGGATGCCAGTCGTCAACTAAGCCCTTCTTCGCATCCCACTCGATTTTATTTTGGAAAAACGAACTTTCAAAGCAAAAACCAAACACGTAACCGAGCACCGTGAAAGATGTATTTGTGGTGGATATTTAATCGATTAATTATTATTATTTGTAATTGTACATGTATTTGGACGAAACTAACGTTGAAATGATACAGTAATTGCAATTTTATTCGAAATTTTGTTCAGTCTCGCGAGAACATTTACAGATATGCTATTTAACCAGGGTCTTTAATTTCTTATTTGGTGGTGTTTTACCTAATCTATCTTTTCTATTATGTGGTGTTTTACCTAATCTAGCCTTAGTTTTTCCACAATCACTTTCAAGTAGGATATTTGTAGGATAAGTTATTATAATTGTTGCAGTACGTTCACTGCTGTGAATATAACATTTACATATATCAGTATCCAAAATGGCTACGTTCGGTGATATAATTTAAAATATATTGTATTCAAACAGAACGTTTATTGCACACATTTAAAAACATCTCTTCGTATTCAAAAATAATTTTGTTAAATATAACGTAAGAATATAAAACTATTTGAACAATAACATCTTCACGTTTTTTGTCAAATACAACGACAGTTAGGAAGCTGAGTTGGAATAGCATTTTTTTAAGCCTAGGATTTTTTAAACTTACAGTTATAGTTTCCCCGGCCCTTGAATCTGTAGCTGTTATAAAATAATATCTTCTTTTACTTACAAAAGTGTAACCCACGCTCAAAACACCCGACGCCATGTTAAGTTAGGTTACCTCGTTTTCATCCTTTCAGAAAAGGTTTTATCGCTTATACAACACTAGAAAAACATTGGGGGTATCACCAACAACGTACGGAAATATCACTACACAGTATTTTTTTAAATAAAACCAATATAATTTGGATAAACCAATTCAAAACGCAGAGATGGTCTCAGTGTGTAAACGCGCTCATATGGCTTATGTCAAAATACGTCACAGCCTGCTGAAGTCAGAGCTGTTAGGCCTTGTGTATATCGTAGGTAACGGTACAACTCCTCTCTTGCGTTAACCATGGGAAGCATTAAAAATATTTTGGACAACTTTTTAACTGTTTTACTAGTATTATATGCGTTACTGCTAGTATGTGAGAATAACCCCTCCAACCCCGTAACCTTTTTAAAATTTTAAGGATTGATTTGCAGATGCATTCTTATCAAATACTGGAACTGAAAGTGTGTTGTTATTGTGTGTTGGGTGGACATCGCCCGAGTGGCGTTCAAAACGAACAAAAAAGTCAATATCTTCACAATTCCAAAGAAAACAACATGAATGGTGCAGCCTCTAAATGTTCATGGTTTTCAAGTATGGAAACATTTTATAAGGACGTTTTTAGATGAAGTGCTACTTGTGAAATACAGTATAAATCTACACGAAAGGAACAGTATTATTGAATTACAATCTTTAACTCATAATCGATTGTCATCGCCAAGGTTTTTTAGTTTATTTAAATATGCATGGCATAAAAGCGGATACAACGAACGACTATTACATTTTGAAAAGCCTGTGAGCTGTTGCTTTATAAAGGAATCACAAACTGCACCTCAATGCAATATTTGCGGTCAACCTGCGTTTATTCGATGTGCATGGTGCGAACAATTTCTTTGTTTTAAACATTTTTGTAAAAATTATCATTACTGTACTAATTATGTAGCAACTGCTCATATGGTCAGTTCATGTAATCTGTATCATGTTTATTAGTTTTTTATTTTTATCCTACTTACAATTATGCTGTATCTTTTTAATACACCTTCAAATGGGTTGAAACGAATCAGGTGAGGTGAAGCGGATCAGGATTACGATATTCACTTAATTTTGATGTTGTGTAAATATTAGGCCACTGGGTCTTGATCGCCTGTCCTGATTGTTCAGAAGTGTTTAGTTATTGTTTAAGTTGAGAAAACCTTGTTTAAGGGTGGGCAAGTGTTTTGTAAACTAATTAATAACATTGATTGGAAATATGAAATATTTTACCAAGTATATTAAAACAAACTATTCCACAGAAGAATTGAAAGTATTTAAGCGTTTCATCACAACGTGTACTAATGCGTTTGACAGTTTTAAACATATCCATAACAACTTTCTTTGTTTGAATAGGATGCTTCTTAAATATGAATTTTTTCTTTGAGAAATGTCATTTTATAAATTAAAGCGGATCATATGGAGTTTATCATAAAGTAGATACCTACGTCCTTTCAGATATGTCACGTGTCTATAGAAAGAAAATAAGCCAATGTGGCAACCAAAATGATGATAAGTTTACTGTTGAGACCTTAAGAAAAAAAAATTAATAATATTTTTTTTTGTAGACACCCGGATGTTCCCGACATATCCGTCATAAGAAAATTGCAAGTAGTAAAAAGAGTTGTTGGTCATGCCAGAAGAGATATGTGTGCATTCAAAGACATTTCCAATTATAGTTTAGAGTAGGTTAAAGAAATTTTTCTCTCTTTGAAAGAAAAAACAATTTTCACAAAACTGACTTCAGACATGTGATATCTAGGTACAGTCCTTGAAGTTCCTTGAAGCGTTTTTATTTACTTTAGTTAAAATTTGTTTCTGTTACCAAAGATGTACCAAGTTTACTTGAAAAATAAGCTATATTGTTTGTACTTGCCGCCTGTTTTTTTTTGTTTTAAAAGAAATTACATTCTTGCTAATCCACTCTTTAAAGTGTCAATTAAGATTAAAACGGTTTTTAGGTTGATAAATAAAAAAAATTAAAGAAAAAAAAAACATGAGAAAACAGAAACAATGTTGTGTAATAATTAAAGCGTGACAAACGGTTGCACTCGCAGAGGCGCCGTGAAAGGAGCTGTGTTTAATATGTACACACAAGGAATCGAGTGGAAGTTAAGTTATTATCGGTTGATTGGTGTGCGTGTACTATTTATAATGTTCGAGAAACTAGTGGAACCGTCCGGCGCGTACCGTACAAAAGTAGACACAGTATTAATAACAAAAATAATAGATTGTCACCTTTTATTGACGTATCGATGACCAGTGCGGTAATGTGCGACTGCTATGGTACGCCGCGTAGTACTGCAACATAAGCAATGCTTCCATTGTCGATTCGGTCTGGCCTCGACGACGGTTTGAAAACGTTCTCGTATACCTTGCAAATGATCGTTCAGCATCTAATGAAGTAAGATTTGCGAAATTCAAATACTCCTGTATCTCTTCTGTGCAGTCTTAAATTCTAGATATAGATCGAACCTTTTCTAAATCCGGATTTTCATTTAAAACTGCACGAAATTTTTGCGCGACATCTAGTCTTATAGGATCCGTCAAGCTTTCTAGAGCGGCTGCTAAATTGTTGATGTTATTTGACGAGTCTTGTATAGATAAGTGAGTATTTTCTAACTGCGAAATAGTTTGTATCACTACAGAATAGTTTATGGAAATGTCATCTATTTCTTTTTGAACATCCGAATCGGAAAAAAAAGTTGCTGACTCTTGCGAACCGCTTGAGAATTAGAAGAATTAAGTTTGAAAATGAAATTTTTCACTAGGGAATAATATTTGCGATAGTAAGATACTGCCTCGATCCATGTGCCCATCGCGTCAATATGTTTACAACGGTTTCGGCATCAGTTCTTTCAATCTTTTTACTGGCTAACAACAAGGAAGTTGCTGGACCATTACGTTTTAAAGGACGCGCCACAATATGAATCACGCTGTATTTCTGAGCATCAGCAGTTTTGTCCACAGTGAGCCAGATTTGTTGATTTCTCAACTCGTCTTTTATAGTCTTTTACTGTCCTGTGCACATGTGGTAAATTGTACCGCAATTGTCTTTTTGTTGTTAGCTTCCATGATGGAACATATTTATCCCGAAAAAGACGAAAGTTTTCATTATCTACTAGGTGTTGTAGGATGTTGCACGCGCTCAACATGAAAATAAAGTGATACAAAAATTGCCAGTACGGAATATTGTTTCTTAAATTCAATACATGACGTTTACTTTTAATATGACTTCTACATTCAAATGTCGTGTGACCTAGCAACCCTATACCGCAAAATTTGCAACGGATGTGCGAATCTGTAAATTCCAAATCAGGGAAACACCAAATATATTTCTTCACATGCGATGCAAGAGGTACACCAGGCTTACGTTCCATGTTTTCGAAAACACACAATGAGAATCCGATAAATAACCGAACAACCCAATTCCTCAATGTCTACCGTATTATTGAACTCTGCATCCACATACGTATGTATGTACATACATCCCCCGTACAGGCGTCTCTGCGGGTGCAACCGTTTGTCACGTTTTAGTAATAATTAATAATTACGAAATAACCTATTTTTTTAGGTAAATATCACGGAATAATATAAAAAACATCAAAATTTGATTCGCTTCACCCCGTTCGAGGGTACTTTTTACACGGTTGTAGGTAAACACTAAACTCGATCAGTATGAATAAAATTATTTTATAGATAAAACCTGTTTATTGTAGTTACTGGCTGTAGCGTAGTTGTCTTCTTCTACAAATTGCATTGTTTTGGAGCAAACTACAAGTATAAATTTAACGTAATTGTTATACTTTTTTAACAAATAGTTTTTTCATTTGAAAGAAAACGGGGAGTATCTTTTAATACTTCTAATTTCAGAGATATTAACGCAAATAGCAAGGAGTTGTGTTGCCCTTAGGGTACCCTGTATCTAGGAAACGGGCGACGGGACACTTAATAAATTTATCACTCTTCTTACACTAAATTGGTCTAAGTAGCGTTCACATAGGGTAACCCAAAATTAATGTAATGTGAAACTATACACACGTCAAACTTTAACATTATCTACTGCGTTTATTTTTTAATTTGCATGTAATGATTGCTGCAGAAACTGCTAATAAACACGTTTCCGTGCATCACAAAAGCACTTGTTAATATCAACAGGCAATAAAAGACATGTTCGTCTGTGTCACAAGAAATTGGCGAATATGTCCGTTCTTACCGGAACTACCAACTTAAATCATCCGCGAAATTTAAAAAATGCCACCTCTAGTTATGTTAAAGCATTGGTTTCTTACACTAATTTTGTGCTACCCTATGTGAAGCTTAAACGAACAAAGTTTCATTTAAACTGGCGTTCCATTGTAAATGATATTTCTTACACGGAAAAATCTGTTTTGTGCGATCTCTGCAACACAATTGTTAATTAATAATGACTTTCTTTAGATTCAAGTGGATCTCTCAATAAATATTCTGGTAGTACATTGCATTAAGTTTGAAGTGCATTAGGTTCCCATTGTGAGAAACGATTACCATTAAAAATAGTTTTAATGCTACTTTAAAGAAGCTTGTGTAACATAATTCTTAATTGCCAAATAACTTTTGGCAGGATGCTTTGTTGCTTAGTTTATTCATATCGTAATTGGGCTTGTATGCGCCTATATAGCATTTAATGCAGACATTTTCATGAGTGCTTGTGTTAGAAAGCGTGGAATTCTCATTAAGGATTTGGCAACTGGATTGAATTCAGATAGATTGATTCACCTTTAAAATTATTTCGTTGTCATGTTTGATTTCTTCTGTCTGTTTCCATTGAAAATAAACTCCAATATGAAAAATGTGTACAATTGAAGTTATTGCTGGCCACAACTGGGATTTAATGCAATCTTTTTGCTGTTAGAATGCAAGCAGCATAAACGTCAGTTATGGTTTTTTTTGTATTGTCTTTAATTTGTTTTAGATATGAATTTATACCAATAAATGTAAAACGGCAAACTGGTTCAATATTTTTATTACCTATACATTTTCTAATAATAATCTTTCATTCTATATTTATTTGGATGTAAATTGCAAAATTAGAAATGAACTGTATATTAACGGAGTATTAAACTATTTATTGACTTACATTAAAGAAATACCGTACTGCCTCGATAAATCTGGTTTGGTGTTAAGTACGATAGTAGTAGTAACCAAAAGAACCAGCAATCTACCAATATGGGCTGTAGTTTGTACAAATTCCATGCGAAAATTGGATAGTGCCGCTTTCTACAAATTGGTCTTCCTGGTTAATAAAGTGGATAATAAATAAAATAAATAAATGTTTAAATGGATAAACAACTGCCAATTGCCGTTTTTGTTTGCTTGTTCAAACCGGTTGTCAACCAAATCTGATTTTATAGCTACTGTAGTGGGACATCCCATCTGAAGTGCGTGCGTTCACACGTTAATACATTAATTTCACATCGATATTCGAAAAATATTAGAATTTAACGTAGCATTTGCACAATTCGGATTATTTTGAGTTATTATTCGAATTCTGGCATTTTGATGTTTTGTATTATTAATCTTTTATTTAAAAAAAGATTCCACTAACGTTACCTTACAAGGGATAATCAAAGTTCCCAATTATTTCGAGTAATTTACATTTTGGAAATATAATTTGTAAAAATGACATAAACACACGCTATATTTGGAATCCAAGCAACAAAATCCTTTACGTTATCTACAGTACCGAAAACGAACCTCATAACATCAAAATTAAAAGTATCAAATCGTTGGATTGGCAGCACCCAGACAACACATAAACAAGAAGATAGAAACAGAATAAATCTGACAGCAAACAGATACATTTCGAAGATTCATTTAGAAATTTGAATTTAAAAAATCCAATATAAGTGTAAATATAAGCTATAAAGTGCTAAAACTAAACAATAACAGTTTGAAGAAGTAAATCAAGCAAAATCTAACCGAACAAGTCATAGAAGGGAATTGGAGAGGTCTATTCAAGAGGATATCAAGTTTTTATTTGAAAGAGCAGATCAGAATTCAGAAGAGGAACAAAACTATACATACATACACTGCATACACGAATAACTGTGAGTAATTTTATAAAAAAAATCTTTGTAAGTAAAATACCAGAAATAATAAACGGAACAGATTGTCACCCAATTTAATACTTTTAATTGTTTTAAAACATCTTACTACATACGTATGTACCCAACAGAGAATAGAACTCTACACAGCTATGCACCACATGGTAGACTGTACCACCTATCGTCTCTACCACAATATTCTTTTCAATATTCTGTTATATAGAGAAGTCCACAAGGTTAGAAGGTTCCTCGACGACAACTCAGGTGGTACCAGCAGCGAAACCGCTTATATCCCCATCTAAATCTAGAAGGAAGACGAAATTGATGCCGGATTTGAAGTTGAAATGCGGTGCTTGGAAATGTTGAGCATATGAGAATCAATAAAGCATATCCACTCTATCAACACTCCATGTCTCCCATTCCTCTCAATGACTGAGGAACACGAGAAAGACATTGAAAAACAACGGAACGCCGTCGATGAAAACTTAGTTAATGTTGACGGTACTAAAGTAAAAAATATATAAAACGGGTGATAGTGACGAAGAAAACGATAATGAAGAATGTGTTAACCTCACATGATACCTCTTCGGAAATATCGATGATCGATGTTAAAAGAGATCGTTGGAAGGGAGAAGATATATGAAGACTCTGATAGTGATGGTGATTATAAGGATACAGAGTTTAGATGCGAAAGTGAAAATTATTTAAATGCAGCCCAAAACGAATTAACTGAGAAACTATTATCCGCTGTTTATAATTCCGATATTAATAAATTGGTCGTGACTTAATAATCGCTATCGCGAACAAAGGAGCGAAGGGACGCTAAACAATTTCTTGGTTTAGTTCAAATTTCTGTTGTGTAACCACGTATTTGGCTAAGTGTCTTATTTTACAAGTGTATAAATTATACTTCAAATACGAAGTGAATTCAAGTTTTGTAATTCAAGAGTTTATGCTAAACGTCACAATTTGCGGTTGGTTTTTTCCTTTCAATTTAATTATCGTAAAACGTCTTTATTTGGTATTTAATTTTAATTTAAACTGCCGAAAGAGTGTCTAGGAGACACTCCCGGACATTACGACCGCAAAAGCTTAATCAATTAACTTAGAAAATTAAATTTTCTGTCCGTTTATTATTACACATTACAGTAGCTATTAAATCAGTTTTGGATGACCGGTATAAAACTCTATGTAGGAATATGCACATACCTAGTATGAATATACGAGGGCGATTCGTAAAGTATCCGTTTGGTTATTAAAAAAAAAACACCAATACATGAAGAAGTTTTTATTATATACAATTTAAAGCTACTACTTTCAGCTATTTTTCTATATTGTTCCCATTAAGATTGAGGCATTTGTCATAGCGATGAACCAGTTTTTAATGCCCTCTTCATAGAACTCTTCCGCCTGTGAATTAAGCCATGCTGTAACACTGTCCTGCAGCACTTCATCGCTCTCAAACCATTGTGATCCAAGCCATTTCTTCATGTTAGGGAAGAGATGGTAGTCGCTAGGAGCCAAATCAGGGTTGTAGGGAGGATGCTCACACTTCTCACTCTCCTTGTTCCCATTTTCTGTTTTATGGTTTTCGGTAAGAAGTTTTGGCACGCACCGGGCACAAAATTTGTGGTAACCTGAATGTTCAGTAACGACCTCGTACAAAACTGCATGTGAAATTTGAGGGAAGAAGGCACCCAGTGCTGTGATTGTGAATCGCCGATTTTCATGAATTTTCTCTTCGACATTACCCAAAAGTTTGTCCGTCACAACAGTTGTCTTCCACTCCGTTCTTCTTCGTGGACATTAGTTCGTCCTTCTCGAGACATACGGCACCATCCTCTAACCACACTGTCACGCATGACATTTTCACCATAAACGGAACAAAGTTCACGATGAATCTCAGCAGCTTTCATGTTTTTTGCACACAGAAATGGGATAACAGCACGCAGTTCACAGTCGGTGGGATTTTCAATTGCAGCAGCCATTTTAAACGACCAAAATAGCGCGAAAGAATGCCCGAACGATTCTCTAATTACCACTGCCAGACTCACATTGAACCAGACCACTGTTGCCAGGCTCTGACGTTCAAATTACCGGACATGAGGCGCGAAATTACCGTATTTCAAATGAAATTACCGTACAATTAATCTGTAGGCAACTCTATTTTACAGAATAAAACAATTGTAATATTTAATACTTTATTGGAACTTATGTACATCAAAGAATAAAATATAAACATTTTTATATTGTATGCATAAATATTGGTTCAGATAAGAGTATCCCGCGTAGTAAGGTGGATTGGGAATTCGAGTATGAAACATGTAATCAAGTGTAATTATATTGCATCAGAACCGTAAAAAATTAAGTCATTATCGCTTTCTTCGGCGGTGGTTTCTTGTTTTTGGTAAAGTGTGCTTGTATTCATTCTGGAAAGCATATCATATGAAGGAGTAAATTTTGTGCAGTTTCCATTTTTGTTAACACACTGGCTGCTGAGAAGACATCCATTGATGGTCCCAGTCATAAGTTTATTTCTCGTGTTTGTTTTAATCAAATTTACTTTGCTGAATACCCTTTCACAATCGGCATTAGAATAGGGTAATGAGAAAATATTCAGAACATAATTTGCTAAATTTGAAAAAACTAAAGATTCCGGTTCATCCCGGTATTTACATAATTTTCCCCAAAAAATGTCTATCTCATCATTTTGTGATATTACTCCCTGGGTAAAATTATACCCAGGAAGAAGCTTCCATTCAACGTCAATTAACTGCATTTTATCACTCGTGTACAAAGGAGAAGTTTCATTTAGTACTTCCAACAATGTCGGCAATTGTTCTCGTACTTGGCGAGAGAGTGCATTTTTTAGAGAAAATATACGAAGCATTGATAATAAAGTATTTTGAAAATCATATCCTTTTTTGATTTCATAACAAAGAATACTATAAAATTGCTAGCAGTGCTCCAAAAAATTATTTAATAAGTCTGGTCTTTGTAAAATATCAGTCTTATTAATTGCATTTGAAATTCAACACCGAGATAAATATTTTTTTTTGGTAAAGACCATGTTTTGTTTTCAGGATCGGTAGCTGATAAATCCGTTTTCCTTACATATGATCTTTGCATATAACACAGTAACAACTCTTGAAACGATACATTTCATTTAGTCGAAGGGGAAGAACTCATTGTTTTTTGAAAATGTTAATTCGGTAAAAAAACATATCTCTAGAAGTATGCTGTCGGCGAAATACATGGAAATACTGGTTTTACTGTGCTGAAGTCTGCAGATATAGTTATTTTACTTTTGTTTGGCTTTAGTTCAATAGATGCCGACACAAAAAGATCAAAAGGTATTTTATCTGCTACTTACCACTACGAATTTTTAAGCATTAAATTATCTAAAATGTTAGGGATAAAATTACCATACATTTGCGTACGGTAATGAGGTTTGGACCGTATATCGTATTTAAGTCGAAAATACCGTACATGTACGGTAATTACCGTATGAATGGTAACACTGGACCAGACTACACTGCAGCGCTGCGATCGCACCGATATCCTCACTCTGCTCTCTAGGCGGAAACGGAACCTACTGTGCCATTTATTAATAACTACTTACTACTAATCTCTAGACATCGGAGCTTTGTTGCTCTAACAGCAGAATTTATACGCATTAGCAATAAAATGTGTATCGACTGCTACGTATTGTGTAATACGAAACATGTTTGAAGTCACCTCTATTAACATAATAGTACTGTTCCTTACGGCTTCTTACATACTAAATGATATGCCAATCACTATACACAGAGTTTAATTAATGAAATGATGAAAAAATTTGTATACGTTTCCTTCGGTTCTAAATATACTGGTTACTCAAAATCATAATAATAAATAATAATAATAATCCATACCTTCACATCCCTCAACAGCTTTCGCTAATTACAGTGGGCACCAGCGGGCCTTGAGTCATTATGCCTACGATCGCAACCCGTCTTAAAATTTTGGGTAAAACCACGTAAAATCTTATCCTCCAAATTACGAGCCCGGGGTTCAAACCCGGTACTACGAAAGTAAGCAAAAATATTATTTGCTTATTTATATTCCAGTTAAAAACGTCATTTTATGTGCACTTGGAAATGCGACTCGCAATTAATTGTTTTTATCAATTACACCGTTGTTGGACCGATTGTTTACAATTGTATTGTCACGTAAATTAAATGAATCTCAAGGCTAACGTTTTGAAATTGTTTTCATTATTCGTAGGATCTGACTTAATAACTTTTTGCAAATCGGAAAATGATATGAAAAATGAAACGATTTATTGTACTAAAGGGACTGTAAGTTTTATTGTGTTTAAAGAAAAATTTGGAAAGATTATATTTCTTTTAAGACAAAATATGAACAAAAACCTATATCAATCCCTATCCGACAGCTACTTAAGCATTAAATAATTTATTTGAAACTTTAAAATTTTGATAAACTAAACAAAGCTGAATTTTCCTTTTTGAATTTATTAATTGGCCAAATATTTAATTTCCGTTACCTGCACACTGTTGCTGTTCTCAGCGAAATAGCTCTTCGGTGTCTTTACTTGAACTCGTAACAGCTCCTGATTTAAAACCAAGTATGTACCTCCCTGGGTCTTGCTCCTTGGATTGTAATTTTGATGTATAAGATCGGAATGGATTAATTTGATACTGTACTGCAGTTTTTATTTAAATAATCTCATATTTATTCAAAATATGAGTAAAAATATCGATGAATTTGTTTTTTTTGTCTCTGCTTGTTTTTGTAATCCAGAGCCAACTATTTTGAATAAATAAATTAACTTTTCTAAATCTATTCAAAATTCCATCCGCTCCTTTGGAGACGATGTTCAATTTTGCATGTACGGTAGTGCCAGGTACGGTGTATTAAATGTGGTTACCATGAGAAAGATGTTTTAAATTCATAAATTGCATATGAATAGCAATTTGCCTATCCAAATACGATACATTTACATTTTTTCGATTTTTAAGAAATTAATTTGTATTTCCGTTAGTAAAATTAGATTATAACTTTGTATGTTGCTTACTGGACTCTTTTTTTAAGGAAAATACTTTAGTTTCCATGTGTAAGACGGAAAAAAGAAATCAAACTAGGGGAATATAGAGGGAAGTCATAACACTGCTTCGCCTTGTAAAAATAAAGAACTACAATAGTTCAAACTGTCGAAAGGCAACACTTATTAACCAACGTAAATATATGTATATGTATATATATATATATATATATATATATATATATATATATATGTATATATATATATACAGGGTGTTCCAACGTCAAGTCGCAAAATTCACTCTGAAGACACCTGCCATATTTCTGAACAAAATATCTTAATAAACCTGTGTCCAGAAATGAGCTATTTTTTGTTATAAGTAAAAACAGAAATTACATCCAATATTATTAATAAATTAGCAAATAATATTTCTTCTGATTTAACATACAATATAAACAAATAAAATTCACAAAAAATGTTCAATATGTCCACCATCTTACAAAATGCACAATTGACGTTCTTGTGTAATAGCGCCGGACATATTCAGCGCCTGTAAATTATTTCCCAGAATTTCCCTAGCTTCATGAATTCGCTCAACGAGTTGATCATGCGTGTTGACTCTGGTCGCATACATGCAGCCTTTCGTCAATTCCCACGCATAGAAATGCATAGAAGCCATCGTGGTTACCATGGAATAGGTCCATTGCGACCAGTCCATCGTCTGAGAAAGTTTTCATCGAACCAATCCTGTACTGCATGTACACCATGAGCGGGAGCAGCATTATGGTGATACACAATACGATTTCGTAAATGTAGTGGTATTCCATCGAGCAATAATTGCATTACTTGCTCATTTAATGATATAAAATAATTATTAGCATCAAGACGATGTGGCAAAGTAGCCCATACATTAACACAAAAATGTGACATGATGATGTTCTTTTAAGATGGGGATTCTGCCTATTCTGGTGGTGGTAATTACAAGAGTACACGTAATGAATATTCGCTCTTTCATGATTTATAAAACACAGTATATTCACGCACAAAACTTTCTCCGTAAATAATTTACTGAATCTAAACGGAATTCGGAGCATTATCATCTTTATTAATAAATGACGCCACACCACCGTAACAAATACAGTATCTAAGTAATTCATGTTATAACGGGCTAGAAATCGAAATCCGCTGATTTATACTTTATAAATTATAAAACTTCATTTCGTTTTTTCTCCTGTGCGCCAGTTAAAGTTACATATAGTACTGCTGTTTTTACTTTTATCTTGAAAATGACTCATCGATGAACATACATAGGTTTATTGATATTTTGTTCAGTACTATGTCAGGTATCTCAATAGTAAACTTGGCAAATTGATGCTAGGACAACCTATATATACTTACACATACAGGATGATTTATAATAGGTGTAAAAACATTGACATCTTGTTTGGGGAGTCATTTAAAACAAGAAATGTAAATAAACATAGGTCCTATTTTTTATGTACAGAACTAGAACAAATTTAAATTGTAACAAATTAGAGATGATTTTTAAAAAACAACTCTAAAAATAAATAATAAAAAAAAAGAAATAAATGACTAGTAAGAAAATATTGCCTATAATATTGATAATCTTCCTTGGAATTTCCGACATATTAATTGAGGTTCGAATAAGGTTCGATTCTTTCCGTGGACGAGATTTTTATATTACGGTATGCGCCAAAATATACAGTAGTGGATTTCGCGCCGCTCTCATGCGCATCGTCTCTACAGCAACCTACATTCCAGGATATGTTTGAAAATCTGCGTTACCGTTATAAACACTGCCTACAGTGCGATGGCGCACATTTTGAACATTTACATTATCGTGCCATTAATTAATAAATAACAGCTCCAATACTGTATATTTTGGCACATACTGTAATTATTGCATATAATAGTTATTCATAATACCCTTCTTGAGCTCGAATACAAGCATTTAGCTTGTATTCGCACCATATTGAGTCGTAAATAGGGCGCTATTATTTTGCGTTTTTTTGCATTTCGTTTTTAAGTTTTGAAGGGCTTCCAGTTTAAAGAGGATGTCAATCGTCAGCTGAGCCCTTCTTCGCATCCCATTCGATTTTATTTTTGAAAAACGAAGTTTCAAAGCAAAAATCAAACACGTAACCGAGCACCGTTTTCGTGAAAGATGTATTTGTGGTTGATATTTAATCGACTAATTATTATTATTTGTAATTGAACATGTACAATTACAAATAATTGAATCAAACTAAGGTTGAAATGATACAGTAATTACAATTTTATTTGAAATTTTTGTTCAATTTCACGAGAAAATTTACAGATATGCTATTTAACCAGGGTCATTTATTTTCTATTATGTGGTGTTTTACCTAATCTATCTTTCCTATTGTGCGGTGTTTTACCTAATCTATCATTACTTTTCCCACAATCATTTTTGGGAAGGGTATTTGTAGAGCAAGTTATTATAATTGGTGCAATACGTTCACTGCCGTGAATATGATATTCATATCAGTATCCAAATGGCTATGTTCGGTGATATAATTTAAAATATATATTGTATTAAAACAGAACGTTTATTACACACATTTAAAAATATCTCTTCCTGTTCAAAAATAATTTCGTTAAATAGAACGCAAGAATATAACACTATTTGAACAATAAAATCTTCACGTTTTTGATCAAATACAACGGACAATTAGGGAATTGAATTGGAATAGCATTTTGTTAAGCCTAGGATTTTGTAAACTTACAGTTATAGTTTCGCCGGTCCTTGAATCTGTAGCTGTTGAAAAACAAATAATACCTTCTTTTATAAAGTGTAACTCAAACAAAACAGCCGACGCCGCGGTTTTTAGGTTATCCCGTTTTTATCGTTTCAGAAAAGGTTTTATCGCTTATACAATAAAGTACGGAAATATCACTACACAGTATTTTTTTTAAATAAAACCAATATAATTTGGATAAACCGATTCAAAACGCAGAGACGGTCTGAACGTGTAAACGCGTTTATGGCTATGCAAAATACATCACAGCCTGCTGACGTCAAAGCCATTTGGCCTTCTAGTATTGTAGGTAACGACTAAACTCATTCATTTTGAGAGCTGTCAAATTCATTTTTCAAATTATGTTGTTCAACTTTTGTACATAGTTTACTATATGACCTAATCTGCAATAATAATATTAATCATTTCTAAATCAATAAAATTTAATCTGTGGTAGCTCTGTAAATAGAAAAAATAGTACCTATGTTTATATAAGGTTTTTTGGTTTAAATGACTTCCTGAACAAGATGTCAAAGTCTTTTACACTTATTATAAATCACCTGTATACAGATTTAAACAACTTTATCACAGAAAATAATTGGGAGTCCGATAGCATTCCATAGCCAGCCAAAGCCTATTTGCAATAGCTCGATTGATAGATTTTTTTATACTGAATACAACAAAAAAGAATTTTCAAAATTAGTTGATAAATAACGGAGATTTTTACCAAAATGTATTCAAATAAGAAATTGACAAAACAACAAAATTTAAGTAAATTCATAAAAAATAATAATGGAAAATTATTAAATTAAATAACACTGGAAAATTATTAAATTAAATGTTCAAATTGCTGTCCGTTAACGGCGAGACAATGCCCTAATCTATTGACAAAGGCTTGTTGAACATTGTCCATCATTTCTGGGGTGATAGAGCCGATTTCTTGACGAATCCTTTCCTTTAACGCCTCAATATTTTCAGGTCTATTAAAATAAACATTAGTTTTTAAACAACCCCAGAGAAAGTAATTCAACGGGGTTAAATTTGGCGATCTTGCTGGCCGTTCAATAGGTCCCCGTCTACCAATCCACCGATTAGGAAATATTTGATCGAGGTATTCCCGAACTGGACATGCATAATGTGGAGACTGCAACTAAATTCTGTGATTGGGTGCATCAGGATCTCCTGCATTGGGAAACAATACCGCTAAAGTGGGAACTAGTTCATCTCGGAGGAAGTTTAGGTAATGTTCACCATCCAACGTTCCGTCGAAGAAGTATGGTCCAATAATTCGACAACCCACTACACCAGTCCACACATTAAGCTTTTGGGGATATTGTGTATTCGCTTCCATCATTCAATGTGGATTTTGAACCGCCCAGTATCGGCAATTTTGTTTATTGACGCTACCATTCAAACAAAATGTTGCCTCATCAGAAAAGGGGATATTTTTAATTAAGCAACGATTTGCATTGGAGAGTTCCATCGTTGTCTCACAAAATTGCACTCGTCGATCAAAGTCATCATCGGACAATTTTTGTACCAAGTGCACTTTGTACAGGTGAAATTTGTGCTTATGAAAAAGTCTAGAAACTGTATTCTTTGACGTATCAACATGTGAAGCGACCTCCATAAGGGTTGAACGTGGATTTTCTTGCACCATTAAAATAGCATCTAATTGTCTATTTTAATCTAAGGCCGATGGACGTCCGACCTTAGGTTTATCTCGTACATGTCCGAGGTCGCGAAATTTGTTTTCAATTCGACTTACCGTTGATTGTGATATTGGAGAACGGTTTGGGTGAGTTTCATTGAACAAAACACGAACTTTTTCATGCGTCCGACTTCTATTTCCAAACCCAATCATCATTAAAACTTCGATTCTTTCGGTTTCAGTAAACCTCATTTTTGCTCTTATTTCTTGATTCGTGAAAAAAATAACACACTAAATCCACTAAATTGTGTTTGACAGTAATAAAGAAGTTGCAATTGTTTCTACGACATTGCTATGGCCGGTTCAACAACGCCTGGTCGAATATTGGCACTCTTATTTGAATACATTTTGGTAAAAATCTCCGTTATTTATCAAGTGATTTTGACAATTTTCATATTCAGTATAAAAAAATCTATCAATCGAGGTATTGCAATGGGTACTTTGCCATTTGAACTTTTGATGTTGTGGTTGCTACCCCTTAGGGGTGAATGGGTGGGGGGTTAAAAATTACATGCTCGAATGGCAATTTAAAAATAAAAATCGACGTGTCGGAGCATTTTTCCGAAATATTTTTGTCAACGATTTTATAGAATTTATCCGTTACTCTAGGGAAGCTCTGTATGCCGTACGAGCGAGCGTACTATGATCACACGATTTTACACGAACTCAGCGCATCTAAACGTGTGCTGTGTTGATAGTCACTGTGGAATGTCATTTGCTTGACAAAATTGCGTAAACGCAAATTCATTTGTACACCTTACTCACGTTATGAACGGTATATTCACGTACATGTGCAAGCCACGACTTTGCTCTTGCATTTCCGGAAACACCTGGCCCACGTATATTCGTTCACGTACACGTGTAAGACACGACTTTGCTCTCGCATTTCCGAGAAATGCCGATTATGCTGGCTGATCATAGTATGCCCGCTCTTACGGTATATACAGTAGTGGCCAAAAGTAGATAGATAATTTGTTTTTATGTCCTAGCTAAGGTAAAACAACCTGAGCAAATGTAAAAGTGGTATTTATTAAACATATATAATGCTACATAAAAATTAAACATGTGAAATTTCTAGTTACAATAAGTAATGCCAAAAATAACAACCAAAATAAAAACATTGCTGCTCAAAAGTAGATCGACAAATAAAAGGTCTTTTAAATTAACGATTCAACTTCGATTAAATTGATTTAACTGGAAGAGGAGTTCTTAGTACTTTGTAAAATAACATTTGTTCTCAATAAGAGCCTGGCATCTTCGCGGCATTGACGCTAATAGTTTGTCAATAACAGACACGTCTATATTTCGCCATTTCTCTTCTAAACTATGAAACAATTCATTCTTATTTGAGTTATTTCTAACCCCAATACTTCTGTCTACAATTTGTCACAAGTTTTCAATAGGGTTGAGATCGGGAGACTGCGACGGCCATTTTAAAACGGGATTTTTTTTGTCTTTGAAAATTTTTTTTATTAACTTCAAAGAGTGTTTAGGATCATTATCTTGCTGGAACTTGAATCTCAGAGGTAAATTGTCTTCAACATAAGGAACCATAACATTTCTGAGTATATCCCTTCAATTAGATACAAAGATCCGACTCCGAATCCTGAGAAACAACCCCACACCATCACCGAACCTCCTCCGTGTTTAACAGTCGATTTCGTGTACTTCGGATCCAAGCGTTTACCAAGAGGCCTTCTGACATACTGAATTCCATCTGAATTGAACAGATTGAACTTCGATTCGTCGCTCCAACATACCCTTTTCTAATCATGTTTTGTCCAATGAATACATTGACGTGCACATTCTAATCGGGCCCTCCGGTTCTTCTTAGAAAGTGGCGGTTTTCTGGCCGGCCTACGAGCAAACATTTTTTTTCAACCAGTCTTCTTATTGTTCTTGAAGATACATTACAGATGCCTTCACTTAATAATTCCGCCTTTAAAGCACTTGATGACAGGAACGGAATTTCGAGATCATTCTTTTCAATTGTTTTACACCTCTCTGGTTCATTTTTCTAGGTTTCTTCTTCTAGGTTTCTAGGTTTTTTCTAGGTTCAATAAAATTAGTGTAAAATCAAGCAGCATATCAAGCTAGAATACTTATCAATCGATAAAAAAACTAACAGACACTTTCTTGTCGATCTATTTTTGTCCAGCAACGTTTGCGTTTTTTACTTTTACTCGGTGTCAAAGAAAGATAAATATACACCTTTTATATATAGTTCCTTTTTAGGATAGCACGACGTACAACAAATATATATTATAATTTTGAATGCAGTGATTTTATCCTCTTTACATTAGAAAATAATATTGTCTATCTACTTATGGCCACTACTGTATATATACATATATAATATTTAATTATATTTAAGGTATTTATACTGGTTTTATACATTATTTTGTAATTCGACTCATTGCATTTCGAGAATAAAATCCCTCAGTTTAATAATTTATTTGGAACCTGAAATACACCACAAAATCAATAACTAAAAGTGGCAATATAAAACAGAAGAAGGTACGTACAGTGACTCCCATAAGTATTTGAACATGCTCTGTATACACTCAATTGTTTATGTTAAAATTATATGGTTTCACATAATTATCTTGAATTATAATAATTTTGTAGATTCTATTTTACTCTTTATAAAACGCGTATGAAATATTTTAGAAATAATTGCACGTGCTCTGGAAAAATAATAGAAAAAGATAATAGCAACGGCGAACGCTCATGAGTATTTGGACAAAGTATTAGTTCATAACAGAATGTGCGGTAAATCCCCTACACTCGCATTAGGTGGGTATTTCCAAGTTTACTGTAAATATCTCTGCTCGTATCAGTACTTCTGCAGTCTCTGGAACAACAACAGTGTTTCAAAATGAAAGGTAACGAAACTACTGTTTCAGAGTGCGAAATAATAATAAACCTGCACAGGAAGGGGAAAACCTGCCGCGAAATAGCCGAATTAGTGAACAGGAGCCATTCAACTGTGGGTTATATAATAAAAAAGTTGAAAACCGAGAATATAATTGAAAATAAACCGAGATCTGGACGTCCACGTAAGCTATGCGAAAGGGACGAAGCGCAAATTGTGCGGATAATAAAGAAAGATCCGTTTATGAGTGTTCCTAAAATAGTGGTAGACATAAAAGAAACGCTTAACAAATCTGTAGGTTGTGAAACGGTACGAAGGGTCTTAAGAAGACATAATTTCCATGGACGAGTTGCTAAGAAGAAACCCTATGTCAATAAGGTAAATCGTTAAAAGCGTTTAAAGTTCGCAGAGGAATATGTAAAATACCCTCCTGACTTCTGGAACTGTATCATTTTCTCGGGCGAAACAAAAATCTTTTTGGAAGCGATGGTCAAGTAAAAGTGTGGCGACAACCGTATACACCACAAAGAAAATCTTCGTGCCACAGTGAAGCATGGGAGTGGTACGGTGATGGTTTGGGGGTGTATGGCGGCGAATGGTCTAGGTTCGTTACATGTAATAGATGGCATTATGAACAAATTTACATATTTAAAAATCTACAACAAGATATGCATCAAAGTGCAGAAAAATTGGATATAAGAGACAATTACATCTTCCTGCATGACGACGACTCCGAACACACGGCGTTCGTTGTTTGACAATGGTTGTTGTTCAATACCCGTAAATGTTTAAATACACCCCCACAATCACCGGATCTCAATCCCATCGAGCATTTGTGGGGTGAATTAAAATCTAGAATACGTAAACATTCGATTTCAAAAAGACAAGACTTAATAGACGCTTTAAACCAAGAATGGAACCAAATTAGCCCTGAATTTACAAGTAAATTAGCGGAGTCAGTGCCAAATAGACTAAAATGTGTTATACAATCTAAGGGGTATCCAACTAAATACTAAATTAAAGAAATCCTTATTCTTTGTGTCCCTGTATGTTGTCCAAATACTTTTGAGTATATGAATATGTGCAATTTATGTTTTGATTTTTTTTATGTATGTAGTTTACAAGAATTTCAGCTTTTAATTTATATTTTCTGAAGATTAGTCTAATAGTATATCATATCTACATTATTTGAGCAAAAAATATCGAAATACACTTAAATAAAATAATACCAATGTTTTTTTTTACCCTGTCCAAACACTTATGGGAGTAACTGTACATAGGTAAAACACAATAATATACAGACAAAAATGATTCCTTTCAACATTATAAATATCCCAATTGTAACAACAATATTTTTCCAAATTGCATCAAATTGGTTCCGAAATTTGGTTAAATTCACCGTACTTCAGATTCCAAAAATCAAAGATGAGGTAAATTATGGAAGAGTTCGCAAGTATGGACGTGTAAATAGTGGTAGTACATCAACCGGCATTTTAATGCTGTACGATATGCACAAATTGCTAAGTTATTTTTTATAGAACACCTATTACATATATCATTTTTGCATTCTATTACATTTCGAAACCGTGAAACAGTGAAACTCGAATAACCCCGAGTAAATGCGCTGATATTTTCTAGAGGTTGGCCTCCTCGAACAAAATAAGTCTGCAAATTTACAAATTTGGAACCTACTTAGTTTCTGATATACGGCTAACGTAAGCTCATCCTGTGATGCATGGAGATGTTTTTTTACAACGAAGCGGAACTAATATTAATTAGTCATTTTACTTGAACAAAACAATGTACGTCGACTTCTACTTATCGATTTGAAAGGTGGCATTGTATTTATAAAGAAACGAAAAGCAAGTAAGGCAAAACAAGGTCAGATTTACAGTACTGTTTTATACTTAACAGAACGTGAGCTACTTAACAATAAATAGTCTATTACTATTTGACCTCTAAAATCTGTCGTTTATATATGCTGTTATTGTCTCAGCTTTGGATAACTACCTTCTGTAACTACATTAATTTTATTCCTGTTGTATTGTGAACTAGAATGCATTACGTAATTAATTGACCAGCTCTTTATTATTTATTTTTTATGCCTTGGTACTAAACTATAAGAAAACGTTCAACTTAATACTTAACATTTTTATATTTTTTCCTGGCGATTGTATTATAAAAATTCTTATGGACGTAATTACAATCACACATAAAGGAAAAACTGCATTATAACATAAAGTAAATTAGTTATCAATGCAATACCACCGAAAATGACCCAAAGAATAAGCGAAATAATTATTTATGTAGTTATATATGTATTTCAGTCAAATATCATTCCATTCTCTCTGTATGTCTTTTCGTATAATCAACATGTTTATTTAATGTGGTATGTGCTTTAACAACAAAATCAAACTTGTGTTTAACATTAACTGTGCAATAGAGGTCTTCAAATTTTTATATTTTAAGGCCCAGTCTTTTAACATACTTTTAAAGTTTCTTGTAGATTTATCTGCTTTGTTACTGAAAAAATCGTCTTTTAACTACCTTTTAAGTGATAATTTTACTAAAAGGAACTTTAACTGACTTGTAACTTACTGCTACCACCAACCTCCTTTTAACTTCTTACAATGAAGATTCTAACCTCAACTCCATCATCAAAACAGGTAGCTCATCGCAGTTGTGATTTGTGACAGTAGTGTAAAACTTTGTTGAGCAGTAAAAATAAAATGTACTTAATTAAACATGATGAAGAACATCAAATTTTGATGATGAACATCAAATTTTGATCGAAGCGGATTTAGTAGAGCTTGCAGAATTGGTAAATCCTGTGAGGAAACATATACTTTACTTCGAAGCAATCACATGAATGTTTGGGATGACAAAGAATTTATTAGACGTTTTCGACTATTAAAAATTTCGGCTCGGAATATTTTACAAGAAATTGAATAACACGTGCCCCGCGAAAATAACGTTATTTTACTTATAGATAGTGTGTCTATTTGAATATGCCAACGACTTTTTAGATCCGTGAATAACTAAATAAGCAACTCTGTAAAATTCCTTAAACGTTTTCTTTTCCGTCTTTCAGTAATTGTGTTCGACATTTTTCAAATAAAATTAGGTTATAACTAGAGCCTGGTAACTGAAGAGCAATCGCAGCGGCAGTGTGACTGTGTTTAGGTGAGCGGGGAGGGCTGGTCGATTATGATACGACACGACAAATCATCATCACTCAGTACAGTTTAGCATTGGATAGCGGATAGGGCGTGTTGATTTTATTGGCAGACGTAGTTATTAATTGTAGTTATTATTTAGTGTAGAGCGTTTTGATTTTATTAATACAGACGTAGTTATTAATTGTAGTTTTTAGTGAACATGTCGAAGGCTAAAAAACGACATAGTTTAAATAAGTTTATTTCTAACTTTCCCGATTTGTTTTACAACGGAAGTAAGATAGCTTGTAAAGTGTGCAAAATACATTTGATGTCAAATAAGAAGTGTAACTGTACAAGACACGTAAATTCCGCACAGCATAGAAAACGAAAATTGGGCATACCACCGAGAAGTGCATTTTTTTAATGTAATTCTTATGTTGATAAACTGTAATTTGCCACTAGGTTTACTCGATAAACAACCGTTTAAGGACTTTTGGGACAAATACAATCCCGAGTTGCGATTGCCAACGGAGAAAACGGCACGTAAGCATGTTACATTTGTACGCGATAACGTGGAAAAGAAAATGAAACGCATATTGAAAAAACAGTTTCTTTGGTTATGTGTTGACGAGACAACAGACTGTAAAAAAACTCAATTGTGAACATTATGGTACGCGTACTAGACCCTAGTAAACCTACATTACCACTGTTACTAGCTAGCCGAAGACTACAAGAGTGTACTGCTGCAGCAATTACGAAGGTTGTACTTAGTACGTTGGAAAAATTTCAAATTTCAAAAGATAAAGTGTTGATGTTTATGAGCGATGGCGCAGCGATAATGCGTTCGGTAGGCCGTTCTCTTCTTGAACATGGTTGCAAGTGTTTACATGTTACGTGTAAAGTGCATGCTTTACATCTTGTGACAGAAACCATTCGACAATGCTCTCCCGAGGTAGATCCATTAATAGCAAGCACAAAAAAGTATTTTTGAAATCTCTCAAACGCCGACGATCGTTTCACACAGAGTGTCCTGGTATTCTTCAACTACCGGAGCCAATTCTTACACATTGGGGAACATGGTTGCAGGCAGCTTTTTATTATGCTGAACATTTCAAAATAGTAAAAGCTGTTGTTGCATAATTCAATCCTGCCGAAGCTACAGCTATTAAGGAGAGCCAGTCGAAATTTCAAGATATTTCCGTTGAAACAGATTTAAAAAATATTCGTAGCTACTATAAAGGATTAGCTGACGCAATAGTATTGGAGTCTCTGCAAATTATGGACGGAGTGCATACACAGCTACTAACTATACATGACGCAAAATATAATCGCGTTTTAGAAAAGTCCGAGAGTGTCCTACAGAAAGATCCCGATTCTAGCACACTAAAATAAATTTGTGATGGTATATCGAATAATCCACTGACTAAGTACAAAGAGTATTTTAATCATGCATGTATAACATCGGTAGATGTTGAACGCTCTTTTTCAAAATATAAACTCATTTTCTCACCACGGCGAACATCGCTCACCGAGACAACTGTGGAAACACATCTAATGGTGTCAATTTTTTGCCACTCATCCATATTATGTTAATACTGATAATGGTGCTTCTAGTTTTACTGTTCCGCAGCCAAAGCTGCTTAAAAGGGTGAGTGTTTCACTACCTTTCACATATTATAATTATGTATTAGTTCTGTTATTTTTTTTTCTATTTTCTTACTATTGTTTTTGTATACTAGGCAGGTACGGCTATGGTACGGCTCCCTGTTACCGGGCTCTAGTTATAACACAAATTATAAGAATAAAACAGTCACACTCCGCAGCTATCGCTCTCAGATTTAACACATATACGGTCCATCTCTTTTCTATGGGCGCATGCGTTTTACAATTTATAGTTGCCAACCTACTTTAAATTGATATTAGGTTTGTTCGTTTGTCAATTAGTGCAATACGGAGTAGCTCGAATTTCTAAATTGCCCGTTCGTTTGTAAAAAAAACTGTGCAGTTCAGTGCAGCTGTCCATTACTTGCCTAATCCAACTTTACTTCATATTCATACAAAATGACATCCGTTGTAATAATTGAAAGTGAAATACAACAATTAATAAATAATAAAGATTTTTTAATGCTATCGTGATTGCCAATTGCCACCATTCTCAATCTTTTAGGTTATGTATGTTATATAAATACCAATTTGTACTGTTCGTTTGTACCCATTTAGAGTACGATCACGTGATCATAATCCTATCACACTCTAGGACTAACGCGAGCAAGACAAACGAACAAACCTATTATATGCCTTTTAACTAAAAACACGTTTCATACCATATAAAAGACGCATTTCTTTAAAATTCAAATTAATCTGACTTTTAATTTAATATTACTTTTTGTTAAAAAGGAATTTAAAAACAAGTTAAAAGACCGGGCCTAAAGAACATACATATACATTTGTCAGAACTACCATGCTTAAGCTATTCATTGCAGGGTCAAACGAAATACTCTCGCAAACAAATTGGTATGCGCATACATACTTCTTGTATGCCAAACTATGCATTTACTAGTATATCAATAGTATACGTGTGCAGATAATTAGATCATCCTGCAAAACTATTTAAAGAGGAATGCTCTGAAATGTAAAGTGGTACATTCTTTGATCAAACGAATATGTGTATGGTGTAGTCATTGAGAATGTTGTCTTTAAAGCTCTATTATTAGATAGCATTGTCAAAGCAGATAAATACTTTCCGTGCATTAGCTGTTACACACCTTGTAAAATTGTCTACTTCATTATCTATCTCACCAATACCACTTTTTATGTCTTTCTTCGTTTTACGATATTTCATGTATGTACTAAAGAGAAGAAGTAAGAGGCGGTAGTTATGTATATAGTGGGAGACCGGTTAACGAACTGTCCAGACTGCGAACAAACTTAACAACACTTTGACCAAGGATTTTCGTGTTCGGACAACGAACGAGAACAGAGCCTCATTTATTTGCTTTTTTGTAATTTCAACGGTACACCATTCCTAGTCTTCTCATTTTAATATTAAATTGTACTAGCTATGTATTTTTCTTTTAGAAAAACATCACACGCCAGTAACTTTTTGCGGAACATGGTATATTGGAGTATACAGGAACTCACAGCTTAAAAGATGTAGCATATATAAAATCACATGGTGCTGGAAAGGAAGGGGAAATAACAACAAGAGAGTAAAATAGTAAATAAACTATAATCAATCATAAAATTAAACTTAAATTGTTATAAGTAACATGTATAGTAACCAAAAATCAAAATGATGTTCAAAAAGTAGCTCACAGCTTAAATGATGCAAGCACAAAAACAAAACAAAAAATCTAACTAGAACCATCCAAAAAAATTTTTAATATCGTGTAGGATATCCTATTTGTTTTAACACTTCTTTTAATCTATTGGGCATTGATTTGACTAATGTAAGTGTATATCAGGGGTGATTTTTTCCCATTCTTCCAAAAGAGCCTTCTTGAGATCATGTTTATTTGAATTGTATGTTTTCTGATCTCGCGTTCCAATTTAAACCACAGATTTTCTATTGCATTTAAGTCAGGAGACTGTGGGGGAGGTTTAGTCATATGTAGACAATTATACAGCAGATATTCTTTTACCAAAGCGGAGGAATGCTTAGGATCGTTGCCCTGGTAAAAAGAGAAATTTTCTTGTATAAGTACCTAATTTAGCTGCGCTTGAGTTAAGATTTTGTTTCAGGATATCTAGACACATAGACCTGTCCATATTGCCCTCAATGAAGCGTAAATTACCAACTCCAGAGACGGCCATGCAGCCCCACACATGCCCTCCCCCAAATTTCACGGTAGGACGCAAATTTTGTGGTTTTAACGCTTCATTCGCTTTTCTCCAGATATGAGCATTACCATCTGAGCCGAAGAGGTTGAATTTACTCTCATCCGCAAATAATTGAGTTTTGGAAAACTCTATTATTTGCGTCCTACCGTGAAATTTGGGGGAGGTCATGTGATGGTCTGGGGCTGTCTGGCCGCCTCTGGAGTTGGTAATTTGTGCTTCATTGAGGGCAATATGGACAGGTTTATGTATCTAGATATCCTGAAATAAAATCTTAAATCTAGCCCAGCCAAATTAGGTATACAACAAAATTTCTCTTTACCAGGACAACAATTCTAAGCATTCCTCCGCTTTGGTGAAAGAGTGGCTACTGTATAATTGTCCATGTGACTAAACCTCCCCCACTACCCCCACCTCTCCTGACTTAAATGTAATAGAAAATCTGTGGTTTAAATTGGAACGCGAGATCAGAAAACATACAATATCAAATAAACATGATCTCAAGAAAGCTCTGTTGGAAGAATGGGAAAAAATCACCCCTGATATACACTTACATTAGTCAAATCAATGTCCAATAGATTAAAAGAAGTGTTAAAACAAAGAGGACATCCTACACGTTATTAAAAATATTTTTGGATGGTTCTAGTTAGATTTGTTGTTTTGTTTTTGTGTTTGCATCATTTAAGCTGTGAACTACTTTTTGAACATCATTTTGATTTTTGTTTACTATACTCGTTACTTATAACAATTTAAGTTTAATTTTAATAATAATGCTTAACAACATTATGATCGATTAAAGTTTATTTACTATTTTACTATCTTTTTGTTATTCCCCCTTCCTTTCCAGCACCATGTGATTTTATATGTGCTACATCTTTTAAGCTGTGAGTCACTGTATATTGGATACATATTTTATAGTATTATATACGATCAAATAATACTATAGGATGACCGCTAGTGGTAATAACTTCATAATGAAATTTAAACCCCCCTTCCCCCAAGTATTCTGGGGCGCTGAAACCGAATATGATAAAAAAGGTTTTAATTATTCAATTTTCCCCTAGCACCCCATTACAACTCCCCTTGGGGTTTGAAATTCCACATTTGAAAAATATGTATATTATTAGATTTCTTGGTGCGCTGAAACCTAATATGACGATAAAAACTGATTTCAACCACCCAATCACCCCCTTAAACGCCCAGTGGGTTTAAAATTTCACATCTTATGAAAATTTAAAATGTGTATATATTCTTGGTACATACGTATATATAATATGCATACATTTTAAATTTTTATAAGAAGTGAAATTTCAACCCCACTGGGCGTTGTAAGGGTGTGATTGGGCGGTTGAAATCAGTTTTTTATCATCATATTCGGTTTCAGCGCCCCAAAGTACTTGGGGAAAGTGGGGTATACCCTCTGGGTTTCGACTTTTTTTTTGTGTGCCTGTTTAATTCACTTTATATATAATATACATAATATATTGTATTTATTGAACTTTTTTTTTTAATTATATTAATACCGATTTTTACAAAATGTCGCGAAATAATCCAAAGAAGGAATCGGGGGCGTTTTATCGCAAGCAAAAAAGAAAAAAACTAGAAGAAAAGAAGAAACTTAAGGGATCCTTGGATCGATATTTTAAAGCTTCTTGTGAACAAATGTCATCAACAAGCAATGAACAACAACCAAGTACATCCACTGCAAGATTCTCCGACTAAGATAGTTTGGATGGAGGAGATTCAATACCGGAAGAGCAACCTTTGGTCGAACTGGATGAAGACCACGAAGAAGAAAGCGATGATGCCGATATTTCTAATACTGTCTCTCTGAAAACAAGGAAGAAACAGCATCAGATTTTGATTTGCATTTGACTGATCCGGGTACGTGGCCGTCGGTTTTAACTAGTCGCGTTATTGATCTTTTGATTGAAGAAGGGCTTTTTCAACTGAAAAAATATAATTTTCCTCTTGATGATACACAGAAAATTTACAATTTTTTTAGTAAGATTTTGTCAAATGGGGAGAAAGTTCAACGAAACTGGTTAGTTTATTCCTCTAAACTAAATGCTGCTTTTTGCTTTTGTTGCAAGATTTTTAGTACTAAGAATAGAGAAATTAAATTAATAAACGGTGGATACTCAGATTGGCGGCATGCAGCTGTATATTTTTCAGAGCATGATCGTAGTTCCTTTCACGTCGAGTGTATTAAAAAATGGTGTGATCTAAAATTCAGGCTTACGAAAACTTGTACAATAGACAAGGAAGTTCAAACTTTCTATGAACTTGAGAAAAAAAAGGTGGAGAGCTATTATAGAAAGAATGATAGCTGTTATTTTTTATTTGGCTGGACAGTGTCTAGCTTTTCGGGGAGAAAGTTCACAACTCTTTGTAGCAAATAATGGAAACTTTTTAAAACTTATAGAAATGTTATCAAAATTTGACCCTATCATTGCTAAGCATATAAAAAAATGTGCAAAAATCAAAAACCGATAAGACCTATATGCCCTCTTATTTAGGACACACAATTCAAAATGAAATTATTACATTGCTTTCCGAAGATATAGTAAAACATTTAGTTTTAAGTTTGAAAAAATCTAAATATTACTCAATTATTTTAGACTGCACTCCTGATATTAGTCATGTTGAACAAATTGATGTTGCAGCAGGATTCGTTTATATTTCTGAAGAAAAAGCGGAAATTAGGGAGTATTTTTTATGTTTCTATCCATGTAAAGATAATACTGGCAGAGGATTATGTGATTTCGTTTGAACAAAACTTTTCCCAAAATTTGACTTAAACATTCAGGATTTACGTGGTCAAGGATACGATAATGGATCCAACATGAAGGGAAAGCACTCTGGTTTACAAACAAGAATTTTAAACATAAATTCAAGGACCATGTTTGTACCATGCTTGGTGCACACTTTAAACTTAATAGTAAATGACGCTGCTAAAATAAATAACGAAATTGTGTCTTTTTTGATATAGTTCAACAGCTGTATGTATTTTTTTCATCTTCAGTTGCTAGGTGGGCAATTTAAAAAGAACACGTACCAGTATTAACTCTTAAACCTTTAAGCGACACTCGTTGAGAGAGTAGAGTTAATGCTATTAGACTCTTAATTTCAAATTACGAAAATATTTGCGACAGCCTTACTGAAATTACACAAGACGAAACTAAGGATGTTATAACGAAAACACAGTCACTCAGTCACTTTTAGAAAAAATCACGGTTTTAAATTTATCTGCTCAATGGTGATTTGGTATAATCTTCTGTATAAAGTTAATGTTCTAAGAAAATGTGTCAAAACCCGAAAATCAATATAAATGAGTGTCTTACGGTTTCGAACAATTTAATCAACTATATCAGTAAAATTAGAAGCGATGAAGATTTCGAGCTATTTATTAAAGAGGCAAAGGTATTAGCGGAAAAAGTTAATGTTGCTCCCGAATTTCCTCTTGTTCCAATGCAATATTCTTACGAGTCAGAAGATGATCCTATCGCAAATGCTATGCAAAATTTTAAAATCAATTTTTACTTTAATATATTAAATACAGCAATCAATTAAAGAGAGGTTTTCTTTTTTGGAAGAATGTAATAATCTGTTTAAATTTTTGTATGAGTTTGATGGGATGGAACAAACAGTGTTAAAAAAATCTTGTATAGATCTCGATAATTTTTTACAACACTTTGAAAACGGTAATCTCCAGAAAGATGTTGACGGAGACGAACTTTACAATGAAATATTATCTCTCAAAGAAATTATCCCCAGTTTTGGAAAACCACAACACATTCCAGATTCCATAATAAAAAACAATTGTTTCTTGTTTTTCTAATTTAGCTGTTGCACTCAGAATTTATTTAACTTTACCGGTAACCGTCGCATCAGGTGAAAGGAGCTTTAGCAAACTGCGAATTATAAAAAAATTATTTGAGATCCACCATGTTCTAAGAGAGGCTGACAAATCTTGCGATGATTGCAATAGAGCAAGACATTTGCCAAAATCATGATTTGAGTCAAATTATCGATAATTTTGCGTAAGAAAAAGCAAGACGAGTTTTGTTGTAGATTAATCAAATTTATAATCTATCAACCATAACATATTTTTGTAATGTTGTTTGTTTCTTTTCTTGTTATATAGTTTTATTTTGTTGATTTTTGTTCCATGTAGTATTAAATGAGATGAAATAAGAGTTAGATAATTACGTTAATTTATAAAATTCAAATTTTATAAATAAATAAATTGAAATTATTTGCTTATATTAATCTATTACCTAGCTATATTTAGTACCTACAATAATGTAGAATCAAATAGACGTCATGAAATAAAAATAGCAAGCAAATTTTGTAAACATCTTAAAATAGGGGGCGGAAAATTTACTTTTTGCACGGGGCGGCAAAAGGGTTAGGAACGGCCCTGGAAATAGTATTATACACTACAAAGAATTTTTCGAGATTTTTAAACCAACAATTGGGGACAACTTTTGGTGTAAATTTCCCCAAATGGAAAATGTTAAAGTATAATATGAAAATTACCACACATCGGTTTAAAATTACCTACTTCTATAATTTTCGTTTTATTTAAAATTCGATTTTATTAAGTAATTTTTTCTGGAGATTTCAACAGTGGTATTTCTTTAATAATCTAATTGAATATTATCAAAGTAATATTGAATATTACATTCTAATAGTTATTTTTTCTTGTAAATTTTACACTGCAAGGTAATCCTCCCCAGGATTTATAACCTTCACTGCATCTTTATGAGTGATTTTTACACTTTCGGGGTTATATTGTAGGGTAATTTTACGGAGAAATTTTAACCTTACGTGAATATTTATACGGGATAATTTTCACGAGAATTTATACCTTGGCTGTTTTGAGATCCCCTGAGTACCGGACATAATGTTCTTAGCGAGACTAGTGTCTTTGCTTTATCTGTTAACACGATAAATCAAATACATTATCGTGTTAAAACACACATATTGATAGACGATATATCGCAGGTGGTTGAACTTGCATATACATACCAATGAGACCGAGCACGATAGTTTTGGTTAGGATTTATTAACCGAAAGTGTAACTTTACTTCGCTCATTTTAAAATTGTTTCAAATATTTTATAGAATAATTCCAGCAATTTTCTTTAGAATTGGTATATTGATTGCATTTTGCAATTGCTACAACTTGATCTGCACATTTCAGTCACTTTTGTCAAATAAAATAAATACTATTTTCGTTAATAGATTAAGTTCATGAATTGGGTAAAGACAAAGCGATATAATGCAATTAACCATATTATTTTATTACTATATTACTATATGTACACTACCGGCCATAATTATTTGCCCACCCAAAGAAATACGCATAAATAGAGGAAGTGGTAACTGAAAAAGACATTGTAGTTTTGCATTTAATAAAATACTCTTAAAACAAAGAAGTTGATAGTCTTTATTCAATTGTAAAATTTATTTGACACAAAAAAATTAAATCTTCGTCGAAATGTCCACCTCCCACTATTCATAATTGCGGCACACACTCGCGGCATTCTCTGTATCAATTTCTATTTTAAGCCAAGCTTCTTGTAGTTGTTTCCACAACGATTCCTTGGGAGCTTGAGGATTTATTTTCACCTGCCTATCGAATTCCTCCCACAAAAACTCTATGGGATTAGCATCTGCACTTTGAGGAAGTAATTTCATTATTTTGATATTGCTTTTGCGTCCCACCGATTGTAAATATTCGCGGCACAGTTGTGTTTCGGATCATTATCATGTTGAAATATAAAATAGTGACCGATTATTTTCATTCCAGATGGTATAGCATTTGTTTCCAAAATTTCCCGGTAGCGCTCTATTTTTAAAATTGCATCTATTTTAACCAAGTCGTTCTCCTTTTTACCTTCGAATGAACGTTCTTCTCTTGAAACCGAAGAGTTAAAATTTCATTCATCAACTGTCCAATATTGATGCTCTCTAACCCACTGCAGCTGTTTTATTTTATTTTGCTTGCGTAAGAGTGGTTTACGCAATGTTATTGGGCCAAATAAACTACCTTCTCTTAACCTCTTTTTCACGGTAGTTAAACTAACTCATTTTTAATGCTCAATACGAGGATCGTTCGGAAACTACGTGGTCTTACAAAGAAAACGCAATTTTTTTTTCGACAAAAAACATTTTATTTTTCAATATAGTCTCCTGCTCGCTCAACGCACTTATTCCAACGATATTCTAAATTAGCAATACCTTCCTTGTAGGTCGATGAATCCAAGTCCTCGAAATAGCAATTTACAGCAGCGATTACCTCGGAATTAGACGAAAATCTCTTACTGCCGAGCAATTTTGTCAGGTTTGGGAACAGATGATAATCGCTGGGAGCCAAATCTAGGAAATAGGCCGAATGAGGCGCTAATTCAAATCCCAATTCATGAATTTTGGCTATTGCAATCGCAGACTTATGGGCAGGTGCATTATCCTAACGGAAAAGCACTTTCTTGTTTACCAAATGAAGCCGTTTCCCTTTGATTTTGTCGCTCAGTTGTTGCAACAAAGTGGCACAATACTCGCCATTTATTGTTTTCCCCTTTTCTAAGTAATCGACCAAGATAATTCCATGAGAATCCCAAAAAGCAGTTGCCATAACCTTTCCGGCTGACAAAACCGTTTATGCCTTCTTTGGTGGCGGTGAACCTTTGTGTGTCCATTGTTTGGACTGTCCTTTGGTTTCGGGAGTATAATGGTGGACCCATGTTTCATCGACGGTTATGAAACGGCGTAAAAAGTCCTCCGGATTGTGGCGAAAACGTGCCAAACGGTCACGAGAAACACTCAAACGATTCAGTTTTTGCTTCGGTGTGAGCAACCGCGGCACCCAACGCGACCAGTATTTTTTCATTACCAATTCTTCAGTTAAAATTTTGTGCACACTGTCATTTGAGATACCCACTATCTCTGCTATCTCGCGCACTTTTACTCGACGGTCATCCAATACGATACGGTGGACTTTTTCAATCATATCCGAGGCAGTTGCAGTTTTAGGACGTCCACTACGGGGTTCATCATTTGTGCTCGTACGACCACGCTTCAATTCGGTAACCCAGATTTCAACTATTGAAAACGAAGGAGCGGATTCCAATAGTGTTGAATCCAGCTCTGCTTTAATTTCGGTTGGCGTTAAGCCTTTCAAATGAAAGTACTTTATCACTGCTCTCAACTCAGTTTTTTCCATTGTTTACAAAATCACACGAGACGTTCACTTTGGCGTACTGTCAAAAACATACTAATTGACAGATCGCTCTGTGCTGTCATATTTAATCTTGTATAAGATGATTCTACAGAATGGTAGTGAAAATTCCTCCGAATTCACGCCATATCTGTGTTAGGCCACGTAGTTTCCGAACAATCCTCGTATTTATTTTAGGTGCAGTTTTTCGTCTATTCCGTTTACTCGTCATAGTTATTCGACGATCTTTCGTTGGTGTTTCTGTCACTTTCTATCGTTCCATTCGTTTTCTATTTAATAATGTGCCAGCCTCTTGATATTTTTTAACGTTATAGTTAACAGTTTGGCGACTTAATTTCAATTTTCTTGTGATGTCTCTGTTACTTCGGCCAAGATCATCTAAAGCAGCAATCATTGTGCGGATTTTTAAAGGCAACTCTCTTGTTTTCGGCAGTTTAACACTAATTTTAGTAACGATATTCACTGTTTAAAAGAACAATAACTACTAAATCTAAATTCATACTCCTAGTTGGGGTAAATAGGGAATTGTCATCTGTACCTGCACTATTATTATTAGAGTTTGTTAAAAAGGTGGTACCGGCAGTGGCGCACCGCATAAAAGTAGGTACGTAATATACAATATTAGTGAAAAATAATATTGTTACCTTTTCCTGTCGTCTTGATGTCCACTGTGGCAATTGGCAACCGCCCTGGTAAGCTGCGTAGAATTGCAACATCAACAACGCTTCCATTGTCGGTTCATTCAGCCGTCGACGGTGTTGTGAATACGTTGTCGTATACTTCGAAAATGATCGTTCGACATCCAGTGAAGTAAGATTTGCAAATGTCAGTTATTGCTCTTCCTCATCTGGGCACTCTTGATTTTCAGTTATAGACCGAACCTTTTGTAAATCGGAATTTTTCGTTAAAATTGCACCAAATTTTTGAGCAACGTCGACTCCTATAGTGTTCGTCAAGTTTTCTAGAGTGGCTTGTAAATTGTTTATGCCATTTAGTGCGTCGCGTGCAGATAAGTGACTGTTTTCTAATTGCTCAATAGCTTGTGCAACTTTAGAATAGTTCATGGAAACTTCATCTATTTGTTGTTGAACGTCCGAATTGGAAAAAAGTTGCTGACTATCTCGAACTGCTGCAGAATCATTTGAATCAAGTTTCAAGATGACGTTTTTCACTTGTGAAAAATATTTCTGGGGAGATTTAATGAACACTTTTTTGGTAGATGCTATTAACTTATCCACTATCGGATACTTCTTTCGAATGGTTTCTGCTACGAGGTGACATGCGTGTATGAGGCATGTTATGTGAAGAAGAGTCGGAAAGCATATTTTCAACATCCTACCAACTCTCAGCATTGTTGCGGCTCCGTGAGTAGCGAACATTGCGACTTGGGTTCCTGTGATACAAAATTCTGTCAACGAATCTTTTATTATCTTGACAACGGTTTCTGCATTAGTTTTCTGAATCCTTTTACTAGATAACAGCAATGAAGCTGGTGGACCATCACGTTTTAAAGGACGCGCTACAACATGAATGACGCTGTGTTTCTGAGCATCAGTTGCTTCATCCACACATAGGCAGATTTTCTTATTTCTCAACTCGTCTTTTATACATTCCTTTACTGTACCTTGCACATGTGGCAAATTGTATCGTAATTGCATAGATGTTGGCAGCTTCCATGAGGGAACGTATTTAGCCCAAAAAAGACGAAAGTATTCATTAGATACTAGATGTTGTGGGATGTTGCACACACTTAACATAAAAATAAAATCATATAAAAATTGCCAGTATGGAATACTGTTTCTTAAATTCAATACATGACGTTTACTTTTACAATGTTTTCTACATTCAAACCTGTCGCGACTTAGCAATCCGCTATTGCATATTGTGCAATAAATATGCGGACTTCGTATTCTAATCCAGGGAAATGCCTGAGATATTTATTCACATTCGAAGGGAACGTTACACCCTTTGGGCGTCCCACCTCCGCGTACTTATTTGGCGTGCAGCGTGCAACGTACTGTCGCTTTGAAATCTATTGCGGTACTGTCGAGATCGACTACGAGTTGAAAATTACCCCTACCCACGCCTCTACTGCTACGCTACTGCCATCCGGTACCACCTTTCTAACAAACTGTAATTATTATTACTATTAGTGAAGGATAATTGTATTACATTTCGGGTCTTTTTATGGCCCTACCTGAACCCCTAATTATCGGATTAAGGAGATTCACTCGATAACCAAGTATCAGAGGAATCTTTTGCGGATTTATTTAATCTTGTTGAGAAAAAAGCATGAAATGTAAGTTATTGAAATTATTTATTCGATCACACTATGCTCCGCTATTCACCACCCACGGGTTGTAAGGGCGTCTAGGTATTATCGTTAACTTGTTCGGGGACAGTTAGCAATTTTAATCTTTAAGGGATATGTCGTGGTTACATGACGAAACTCGTCGTGTCATGAAAATCCTAGGTAGTTCCTGAAACGTCGTCGTGTAAATGCTCATGATTTCACCTTTTAACGAGGCTCTTCATGAAATGAAGAGCCTCGTTAAAAGGTGAAATCATGGCCCAACTAACTTAGTCATACCGCGTATTAAACCTTTGAACATTATTTGCCGCATTGTAAGTGTCGAAGTTTCACGAAACGCCTAGCAGGGTTAGGTAGGTTACAGTATTTGTACTAGTTAAAAGAGGCCTCTTTCAGTTCTTTATTGCAAAATAAAATATCAACTCTTTAACAAAATTAAATCTACTCTCATCTTATCTCGAAAGTTGAAAATTTAGGTAATTTAAACGCACAAAACATAAACCATTTAACAAAATTAAACTCTCTCCTTTCTTAACAAAGTTTAAAACAAGTAGGTAATTTAAATGCAGAAGTTATTTATTTGCATATGGTCCACTTTTATAGCACCGTGAGTTGCTTTTAAAACACTAACATATATTCGTCTTGCAATTGCTTCTTAGATTGCAGTATTCTTATAAAAAAAATATTTTCTAGATTTTTAGAAATAATTGTTCTTCCTAACGCTAATTATTAGATATCACTTTTAATACGTTTTGGTAGACAGGCGAAAACACAATCTGTCTGTTGGAATCGTTCGTGCAAATAGTGTTCACAGATTTAATACACGATATGACTAAGCTAGTTGGGCATTTCATGATACGCCTTGTCAGAAGGTGAAATCGTAAGCCTTTGCAGGATACGCCGACGTTTCAAGAACTGCCTAGGATTTTCATGACATGACGAGTTTCGCCATAAGACCGCGACATATACACGCAGTAATTCGAACCGAAAGAGTACGCGGCCAAACTGCCTTGGATCTGACTTTAATTCATAATCATAATTAATACTATGGACATTTTATGTACAAACTCTTTTATCTTGTGAAATACATTTCTTTTTCAAAACACAAAGCCGAAAATTCAACAATTACTTCAAACATAAACATAAAAAAGAAAGCCATACATCAAAATATATCTGTTCGTCAACAATTCTACACAACAGCCGAGACCCTTTATGGAGGTAAAAATCAATTCTATAAGGAGGAATTCTAATATTTTGTAGGTAAAAAACAAAGTGAAAAAAATAGCAGATCTAGTAATTAAAACCATCAAAATGTAAAATAAACCAAAAAATCGTGGATTTTTAATTTTATAAGGGTAAATTTGTACCAAGGACTGTTTTTTACATAACTTTTAGGTTAAACTTTGTTTCTCAAATTACAGCTTGCAGAGGTAACACTCTTCAATTTGTTTACAGTGAACATATGTATATTAAAATCAAAATAATAGCCCGGCTGCAATTAGAGGTCGAAACAATGACTACGTTCTATCACTGCGTTATACACATGTGTGAAATATATGAATTGAATAATATAAATATAACCTACAATATTCTCATCAATTTATAATACTAATTGGCAGTTAAACGCATACCTATGTGTATGTATAGGTTTACATTAAGGGGTAGGTCACGGTTTCAGTGTTGAGATTTATAAACGATACCTTTTTTAAATATACATGACCTGTATTTATGGAGATAAAGTGAAATTCAATGTAAAACTACATCATTGCTTCTGAAATAATGTCAAAAGTTAACCTTTTGCAGTCATTTCTAACGCTGGCCACGAGCGGTACCGCGCATCGGCGTAGAATCAGTTCGGACCGAGAGGAACGGTAGTATTACTTCGTCTGCGGAGCAGTACGGACATTTTCGCTGCCGGTCATTTGCGCAATTGTTTATCTGTCCTAGAAAAATTATGATTTTGTCAGCAAAACGACAGCGGTCGGACAAACCTCGAAAATTTATTGCAGAAATTCCAGACTTAATATATGAAGGTGCTAAAATTAAATGTGTAATCTGTAAAATCCCGTTAATGTGTTGGTCCAGACAACATTGTCTACGACACGTAAATAGTGAAAAGCATGTCTCAAAAAGAAATTGCGCACGAGACAATGAAAAATTTATATTTAATTTATGCGTTACGTTTATCGCATGTAATATACCGTTTAATTTACTAGACAAGGAACCATTTATCTGCTTTTGGAATAACTATTCGGAGTGCAAATTACCAAGTCGGACATCGTTACGAAGAATTGTGCCATCTGCACGCGAACATATTGAACAAAAAATAAAATCGGAGTTGAAAGATCAAAAATTGTGGTTATGTGTCGACGAAACAACAGACCGGAAGAAACATTCCGTTCTTAATGTAATGGCACGCAAATTGGAACCTCATCAATCGGCACCTTCAATTCTATTAGTCTCCAAACGAATACAACAGTGTACTGCCGAAGTAATTTCAAAGTTAGTGTTAAATACATTGGACAAGTTTGAACTTTCAACAAACCAACTTTTGATGTTAGTGAGTGATGGTGCTGCAAACATGCTTTCTGTAGGCCGGTCTCTTAAAAAGCATTCTGCTAATTTGTTACACATTACGTGTAAAATTCATGCTCTCAATCTTGTGGCGGATAGTATCAGAAAATGTTATCCTGAGGTAGACGCTTTAATAACGCATACCAAAGCAGTATTTGTCAAATCACCGAAACGTATTCGCGAATTTCACAGACTGTGCCCCCGTATACCAGAGCCACCAGAACCCATTCTAACTCGTTGGGGAACATGGTTGCAGGCCGCGTTTTATTATCATAAATATTTTGACAATATTAAGAACGTGGTTTTACAATTCGATACAAAGGAAGCTGCCACTATCCAGAAAAGCCAGTCGAAATTTCAAGATAGTCAGGTTAAAATGGATTTAAAAATCATTCACGACAATTACTTCGGGCTAGCAGATGCAATAGAAAAATTACAAAATCCTGCGGTGCCGTTAGAAGAATTTCTACAAATAGTGCAACATGTTCACGCACAGCTATGCGCGATTGAAGACGCAAAAAATGTTTCTGTTCTAGAAAAATTTGAAAGTGTTTTCGAGAAAAATTCTGATTTTGGCACATTAAGACACATTTGTGAAGGTGCGTCAACAGAATCGTTAAGTTATTTGAAAGATTATTTTACGTACGCAAATATTACGTCACTAGATGTAGAACGTTCGTTCTCTGCATATAAACGCATTTTTTCCTCATGCCGTACTAGTTTTGCCGAAACAACAGTTGAAACATATCTAATGTTGCAGATATTTAACAGACATTATTCACTTTGTGATTTCACGGAGGACTCTTAAAGTGGTAAGTGTTTGAGCACGTGTTATTTAATTTTTATTTAAAAGATGAGCGAAATTATTTGCGGCAGCAAACATCTCTATTAGCAGAATAACTCTAGTGGAACGCGAGGCCTGGTCGACTCTACGCTACTGCGCGGTACCGCTCGTGGACAGCTTTAGTCATTTCTTATGATATGGATAATATACAGTTATGTTCGTATGTATTAGGCACCCCTAAAAATTTTAAAAATTAGCAAAAAAAAATTGAAACAAAATTATTTGCATATATATACCTACTTTATTATAAATAAAAATGTACATTATTAATAATTGGTCGATCCCCAATGCGCCTTAATGAAAGCTTTAATCCGCCGTGGCATACTTGACACTAAATTAAAGCAGGTATCGGCGGAAATTAAGTTCTATTCTTGAATAATTTTTTCCCGAAGAGCCTGTTTAGAATCATAATGGTGTGCAGAAACTTTCCTTGTTAAAATATGCCATAGGTGTTCTATAGGAGACAAATCGGGTGACTGGGCCGACCAGTCTAATAAGCGCAGGCTATTTTCATGAAACCATCGCATACTTTCTCTCTTGACCGATTACATTATCTTGCTGGAAGAAATATTCTGGAGTCACTTCCTCAAAAAGTTTTAGCACTGATGGCTCTAAAACTTCCTACAGCATCGCTGTATATCGGTTGCTGTTCATGCGACCTTCGCACAAATGCATTTCGCCGACTCCAGAAGCTGTTATACATCCCCAAACCATGATGCTGCCACCGCCAAATTTGACCGTGGGTAGTGTGCATTGTTTCTGGAAGGCTTCACCTACCCTTCGTCTTACGTACTGTCGCCCAGATCGCCCCTTAATCTGGAAATAGTATCACAAAAACACTAAATAATTTATTCTAAAAAAAAATTTATAATCACTAAATAAATAAAAACTTATTAATTGATTGGATGCACTAAGTGATAATAAAGCTTACCTCAATATTTGATTCATCGGACCAAATTACTTTTGACCAATCCTCGATGGTCCAATCTTTAAATTTTTTAGCCCATAGTAAGCGCTTTTTTTGTGTGCCTCGCTTAAGTTCGGTTTTTTCGAGCACGCGACCGTGTAAATTAGAAGCCCCGAGACGTTTTCTTACCGTACTAGCGCAAATGACACATTAAGTCGAACTCACAATTCACTAGAAATTTCTTTAGAAGATTTTCGTCGATTTTGTAACGCGATTCTTTGTATAAGTCGATCTGTTCAATGTGTGGTACGCCGTTTTCTTCCTGTCTTCGGTTTATTTTCGTAACAGCCAGTTTCTCTAAACCGTTTTAACGTGGTTTGCACGGCACAGCGCGAACATTTAATTTTTTTTGCAATCGCAGTTTGTGAAAAGCCTTCCGTATTAACTAAAATTATTTGACCCCTTTCTGTGATACTTAATTCGCGTGTTTTCGGCATAATTTAACAATATTGTTTATAAAAACACTATAAAATATCTAACGCTCAGACAACACGCATTCAAATAATTATAAACATTTCGTCGGTTTCTGATTTGAACAATACTAAATACGCCGGAACAAGTAATTACATTATAATCTTAAAATTCGTGACTATAAAACAGTTGAGGGTTTTAAATACATGTATGCGTTGCTTTTGTAAGATATTTTATGACCGCCTATCTAGAATTTTTAGGTTACTTGAAATACCACCTTAATCTTTTTATATAATTATTCCCATATATCAGTTTGCATTATATATAGAGTAATCTAAACTTGCGGACTCGCATAGGCGTCGGTATTACGGGTTAATATAAGAATACGAAAAATTCATAAATAATAATAATAATAATAATAATAATAATAATAATATCGTTTATTCCATAATGCACATGCATAGAATACGTCACAGTATGTATAAAATATAAAAACATAAACATATAAATCAACAAACATTGAATATGTAAATATAAAAGATAAAATATATAAATAAAATGTACGAACTATAATAAATGAGGCGCATTTAAAAACTCATTTACCGTATAAAATGGCCGACTAGATAATAATGTCTTGAGCTTTTTTTAAACCTGGAAAGCGGCATTTGTTTTAAAGTATTGGGTAAACGGTTATATATTGCGATACATTGCCACACAACCTGTCTTTGCACCTTTGTCAGATGAGTTTGCGGAGGTAGCAAATGCAAGCTATCTTTACTTCGTGTATTCTGCTCGTGGTCCGGTACATATTTTTGAAACAGTTCACTGTTACTTTTACAAACAGTTCAGATTCTAGTATATAAATCGATGGTAAGGTAAGTATATTAAAGTCTTTAAATACTGATTTACACGAGTCTCTAGTTTTTAATTGAAATATTGCCCGAACACATCTCTTCTGTAACATAAATATTCTTTTCGCATCTACAGCGCTACCCCAAAAGATAACTCCGTATTGAAGCCGGTAGAGAAGCAGGCATGTAGTATCGACCTTGAATATAAATCATGTAAAACCGCGCTGAGAGAGATTTCGTTTTAGTACCGGTTGAGCTGTTGCAGAGATTAGTCGAACGGTCAAGGTTATGTACTTACGTGTCGCTTTTGAAAATATAGCTGGTGTTTTTTGTGTATTGTAGTATTATACCAAGTACATAATTAGTGTATCGTTTCATATAGAACTAATATTTACATACCTAAGAAAACAATGCCTCGTAATAGATTTGCTACTAATGTACATAAGTATGTGTCACTTTTTCCCCATTTAAAATATGACGGTAGTGTAGTTTTTTGCTTAATATGCAATAATCGTTTGGCTGCATTGGACAGAACTGATTGCCAGAGACATGTCAATGGTATTAAGCATATGAGAAATGCAAGAACTGAAGTACCTTATGCACTATTCCTCATACATTTATTAATTATTTTTACCTCTTGTAATCTTCCGTTGTCGTTGGTGAGAAAAGCAGCTTTTAAAACGTTTTGGCGACAATACGTTCCAAAGTACCCATTACCCTCACAAACACAATTACAGAATCATTTGCCGCGAATGAAAGAGATGCTAGAAAATGTGTGTAAGCGTGATTTGTGTTCCAAAAAAATATGGATTACCGTGGATGAGACGACCGATATAAAGAAAAACAGCATTGTGAATGTAATAGCTCGCGTTTTATCTAGCGAGTACACAGCATCTCGATATTTGTTAGCTTGCAAACGTGTTCAACAATGTATCGCGGAAAATATTCAAAAAGTGATAATGAACGCTTTGAAAAAATTTAAAATTGCCCAAGATCAAGTTGTGATGATTGTGACAGATAGTGCAGCAACGATGTTAAGTGTTGGGCGATCCTTAAAACATATATTTCCTAACTTAATACATATAACCTGCGTGCTGCATGCTTTGCATTTAGTTGGTGAAGTTGTTCGACAACATTACGGAAACGTTGATCGGATGATTGGAAGTACTAAAGCAGTGTTTCGTAAATCTCCTAAACGTTTAAAAGAATTTCGTAAATTTTGTCCAGGTATTCTAGAACCTCCTGAACCAATTTTAACGCGATGGGGTAGTTGGCTAACAGCAGCTTCTTACTATTTGATCCATTTTCAACAAATTCAATCAGTTATAATGCGATTTAATCGGAATGAATCCAAAGCAATTAGAGAAAGTCAAAGAGAATTTCAAATTCCTCAACTTTTAGAAGATTTAACAACAATATGTACCAATTATACAGTATTACTAGTTGCCGTCAGAAAACTACAATGTACTGAATTGTCATTGCAGGAATCATTAGACATAGTGGAGAGTGTAAAAAATAAATTACACACATTAAATGATACGCCAGGATTATGGGCTAGTCAAAAGTTGGCAGATGTTTTAAGGAAAAATCCCGATTTTAATACTTTAGAAGCCGTTTATAATAAGTGTAAAAATAGTGAACTTTTAAGTGATTTTGAAAAACAGTTTCTACATGCAAATGTAACTTCCTTAGATGTGGAGAGATCGTTTTCTATGTATAAGAATATTTTTTCTTGTCGATGCACAAGGTTTAAAGAAGTAACTGTGGAAACATATGCAATGATGCAAGTTTACAGTAGTTCACATCCTGATGCCTCTAATTTGTTGAATAATTAGCAAGTAAGTTTATTTATGAATTTTTCGTATTCTTATATTAACCCGTAATACCGACGCCTATGCGAGTCCGCAAGTTTTGGTTACTCTAATTATATACAAAAATTGCGGTGGTGCTAGCTTGTGCTCATAGTATAAATAAATAAATAACGTTTGCTGGTCTAACGGAAGTGACGCCGGCTTCTACAAGCACAACACGAAATGCAACTTTCTTAGGATAAATGAACATCTGGATAATATTTGGCAGGGGTTCTTGAATAGTCCCGTCTCTATCCTTGTATGTACGTTAGTGCCTAGCTTCTCACAGAATCACAATCCTTCGCTACAGGGTATAACTTCGGGAATCTTCTTCGTCCCATTCTTATACATTGTTCTACCGATTATCTATCCCTTAATGTAAACATACGTACGACTACTGCTTTCTTGACACTACTTTCGCGCCCTCTCCTGCTCGCGCGTAAGTATGTATACTCTCACTTGCTCGCCCTAACACCCACATTTTTTTCTGTACGCATTCGTCTTACACGCTATTGCCGGTAGCCTCCTTACAGGGTACAACCTCGGGAATCTTCGGGAGATCTCCCTTTAACGAGGCTACGTCATTACTTTATTTGCCGAGTGTACATCTATTTACACCACGGTTTAATGAACTGCGTAAGTATGGGAACCTTCACGGCTATTGTTCTAACAACAATATGTTTACCAGATATAACGCAAAATTGTGTTGTTCTAAAGATTATAGTGTAATTTTTACTTATCTGCAGGTTAGAAAATTAATCATGATACAGTGTCTTCTTGAATTGTTGTTTTTAAGCTTTTCATTGTTTTGCGTTTCTATTTTTTTTTCAAAGAATGATGATTGTAACTGTTTACATAAAATAACCATAATTTAGTAGGAATTAGCTAACCGTTTCCATTTTTATCCAATTTGATGTAATAATGTCAGCGCAAGTAAGTATATAGTTTAGAAAACAATTCTTTGCCTGTTTTTACTACACTCTGCTTGGCACCTGTATTTGATTAAGGATCTGTTAATTACAGGCTATTAAATGAAATCAGAAGATAATTAAATTCATAATGACGCGGCTATATTATTACATAGGATGTGGTAAATTATAAAATTAAAATACATGTATTCGAACAGAACGAAAATATAGTAGACAACAGAGATACGATGTTATTTTTACTTGTATTATAATTATATTTACTATTTCGTTACTTCTACCTTAATATTTTACTCTTGTGTATTCAATTTGGACGATTATTATTGCCGCAATATGTTATATATTATTACATCAATAAATTCAACATGTTTACTCATTATTATTCTTGATGCGGGCCTTCCGTAGTCGCTGCGATCCACTATGGTCGAAATACTTTCAAAAATGCACTTTATTCAATTTCACTGATGCAGTCTTCATGTTTGGTCGTTACCTACGATATACATAAGGCCTAAAAGCTTTGACGTCAGTAGGCTGTGACGTATTTTGATTTAAGCCATATAAACGCACTTACACACTGAGATCATCTCTGCGTTTTAAATTGGTTTATCCAAATTATATTGGTTTTATTTAAAAAAAATACTGTGTAGTGATATTTCCGTACTTTGTTGGTGATACTGCAATGTGTTTGTGTTGTATAAGCGATAAAACCTTTTCTGAAGGTAAAAGCGGTAAAAGCGAGATAACCTAACCTAAGATGACGTCGGTTGTTTTCATACGTTAGGATCGATTATTGCGTTTTGAATTAGTTTATCCAAATTATATTAGTTTAATTTAAAAAAAATGCTGCGTAGTATTTCCGTACTTTATTGGTAATACCTGCAGTGTTTTTCTAGTGTTGTATAAGCGATAAAAACGAGATAACCTAACCTCAGATGGTGTCGGTTGTTTTGTTTGTGAGTTACACTTTGTAAATAAAAGAAATCATTTATTCTTCAACAGCTACAGATTCAATGACCGGCGAAATTATAACTGTAAGTTTAAAATATCCTAAGCTTGAAAAATATGCTATTCTAACTCAATTCCCTAACTGTCCGTTGTATTTGACAAAAAATGCGAAGATGTGATTGTTCAAATAATTTGATATTCTTACGTTACATTTAACAAAATTATTTTTGAACATGAAGAAATGTTTTTAAATGTATGCAATAAACGTTCTGTTTTAATACAATATATTTTATTACTTGTTCTACAAATACCCTACTTAAAAATGATTGTGGGAAAAGCAATGGTAGATTAGGTAAAACCACATAATAGGAAAGATTTGATTAGGTAAAGCACCACATAATAGGAGATTTAAGACCCTGGTTAAATAGCACGTCTGTAAATGTTCTCCTGAGATTGAACAAAATTTCGAATAAAATTGCAATTACTGTATCATTTCAACCTTAATTTCGTCCAAATACATGTACAATTACAAATAATAATAATTAGTCGATTAAATATCCACCACAAATAGATACATAGATAGATAGACTTTAATTCATTACCAGTGGTGTGGAATTTACAATAAACAACAACACATAATCACAACAATACAATACAACAACTACAACTACAAAGAACATATGTTACCTGGTCTCACAGTGCGCAGCAAGCAGGAGGTCAGGAGAAAAAAAAACTCATCGACTGTATAGTAACACTTATCTTTCAGAGACTCTTTAAGACGGCACCTGAGTCGCCCATGTGAGCCCTGCCTCAACTCCGCCGGTAAATAATTGTATATATTTGTACCTAGACGAATGTAGCTATTATAAAACTAGTTAGAATTTGACACATCGCAGCGAATATGGTCTGGATTTCTTGTCAAATAGTCATGTGCCCCAGCATTCGTCTCGAAATTCTCAAGGATACTATGCACGTATGAGATTGCAGACCGTTGGGACTCCAAGCTCTAGAAAGGATCCTCTACAGGTTTCCCTTTGACTTAAATTTTTAATTATACGTATTGCTTTTTTTAGTAGAATAGAATTTAAATGTTTATTTATGACCCAAAAGAGCAGGCCGTAACTTAAATGTGAATTAAAGTGGGCATAATATATTATTTTTAATGTATTTATATCGTATAACTTCTTCATTTTTCTTAGGACGTATAAAGCTTTATTTAGTTTGGAGATGATTGTATTAACATGCACGTCCCAATTCAACCCGTTGTCCAACGTTAATCCCAACAGTCTGCAACCAGACACACTCGCGATATCGATATTGTTCATCTGTAAAATCCCGTCGCCACTCCCTTCCTCGAATACTAATACCTTAGTTTTTTCGATATTAAGAACTAGTCTATTTAGAGACAGTCATTCGTTTAATTGTTGCAGCGTTTCATAGGACTGCTCATTGTCGCCGGTGTACTGTGATCATCTCATTTGAATTTCAGAGACTTATTCTCTGATAATGATTTAGCCAGTCAATTTTTTTATACAACAATGAGTTATGAAAGATTCTTATTTATACTTCGTTGTATTAGATTTGATGACATTACTACACGTAATGAACGTCTTCAAATAGATAAACTTGCCCCAATATGGGATTTATTCGAGAATATTGTTTCTAAATGCACTGAGTTTTTTTCGCCCTCTGAATTCGTTACCATTGATGAACAATTGGTGGCATTTCGTGGTAACTGCAGGTTTCGACAATATATTTCGTCAAAACCAAATCGCTATGGAATAAAAATTTTTGCTCTGTGTGACACCAAAAATTTTTATACTGTAAACACACAAGTGTACACCGGAACTCAGCTAGAAGGACCTTATAAAGTCAGTAACTCTGCAGAGGAAATTGTCGTCCGATCGATCCAACCTATCGATAAGACTGGCAGAAATGTGAGAACCCATAACTGGCAAGTGTATCCTTATCAGAGCGCTTATTGTCGGACAATAATTTAACATTAGTAGGAACAATACGCAAAAAAAAGAGAAATTCCAGCAGTGTGTCTTCCCAACAAGAATAGAACTGCAAAAAGTACACTGTTTGGATTTTCAAAAAATGCAACTTTGATTTCTTATGTACCAAAAAAATCTAAGGCAGTTCTTCTGCTCTCCACAATGCACCATGATGCAAACATTGACCAAGATACCGGAAAAGAAAAGAAACCGGAAATTTTGACATTTTATAATACAACTAAGGGTGGAGTGGACGTAACAGATAAACTCTGTGTTACGTACAATGTAGGACGGCGAACAAGGAGATGACCATTGGTTTTATTTTTCCATCTCATTAATGTCTGCGCCTTAAATGCTTTCATTATTTATAAACATAATAATATTGAATCAGTCACTGCGCGTAGAAATTTCCTCAAAATATTAGGACAAGAACTTGTAAAACCATATCAATTAGATCGCTTAGAGTACCCTCAATCGCCAAGAAAAATTCGAAAAGTTCTAAACGAGCGTTTAGAAATTGAGCCTCAACCTGTAGAAATTCCAACTACAAGTTCAAGAAAGCGGTGTTACCTGTGCCCTAGAAAAAATAACCGCCATTCTAAACAAATATGCTCTAAATGATTTAAAAATATTTGTTCAGAGCATAAAAAAAAATGTGTAATGAATGTTACGAATAAATAGTACATAATACTTATTAAAGTTTCTTTTATATGTTATTTTACTGTTTTGTATCATATCAGGTACCTATATTCCTAAAACAACAAACGTTTAAAATTAAAACATTAATTTTATAGCAGTAATTTTATAATGGTGCCTCGTAGGCGCCATGCTAGTACTTATGTATGTATGTCCAATAGGTACTAGTACTTAAAGGTTAATGCAGCTCAGCAGCGCAGTGAGTCTGCGTTTCAATAGGGAGAAACGTGTGCACTTAAAATTTCGCAAGCTGGAAGGGGTTTGTTTTTGGCATTGTTTTTTTTTTGTTTTCTACTTTTATACGGCATATGATGACTTTTGTGGATTGGTGCATTTCGGTACGTTCCGATATATTTTCATGATTCACTTAACGTACTAATACATTAACATGTGCAAATTGTATCTCGTGTCGTACATTCAGTTTACTAATTTACGTTGATAATAATGCAAACTGTCTGTTAATTTTGTTATTTTGCAAAGTGTACGTCGGTGGACGCAGATATCAATAATATTATACATATTTAAGTTATTATTTTGTTTAGTTGGTGACCTTCAGCGTCAATGGGGACCGCTTACGAAAGGATTATCTATACGTAGAAGTGTATTTGATGCAAAACAGTCATTTTAAAATAGTATTGTAAATTAAGCCGAGCGTTTGACTTTATTAACCACATTTGATTTTCACGGTCATTCACTAATCAGTAGAACAAATCTCGATTACAAATCTTAATTACATAAGCGCACAGAATGTATAGCTTTTTATACATACATGCAAAAGCAAAACCGGTATAAGTCGCTACTTTGCAAAACTATACTAAATATGCACACAAAGTTTAAGATAACTTGAAGAATCGGGCGAAATTTGAAACCTCATGCCTATTGAGTGTTTTCACATTCACCAGCACGATACCAGCTCGAAACCGACAACGATCCCGGCGACATCAAATCTCATATAAATAAAGCGAACACTTTCGCACTTTCCGACACGTCAGCGTTGTGTCGTTGCATACAATGTTAATAGTGTTGGTGCCGTGCTGTGCTGTTACCACCGAAACTAGAAGGTCTCAGCGCTCTTCAATGACGTCACGCTGTTTAGGTGATGTATCACCGTGCACGATATTAGCCTAAGCGGTAAAGGAATAATTTTTTTGCATTTCTTTTTTAAGTTTTGAAGGGTTTTCGGTTTAAAGAAGATGCCAGTCGTCAACTCAGTCCTTCTTCGCATCCCATTCGATTTTATTTTGGAAAAACGAAGTTTCAAAGTAAAAACCAAACACGTAACCGAGCACCGTTTTCTTGAAAGATATATTTGTGGTGGATATTTAATCGACTAACTATTATTATTTGTAATTGTATATGTATTTGAACGAAACTAAGGTTGAAATGATAATTTTATTCGAAATTTTGTTCAATTTCAGGAGAAAACTTACAGGGTCTTTAATTTCCTATTATGTGGTGTTTTACCTAATCTATCATTACTTTTCCCACATCATTTATAAGTAGGATATTTGTAGAGCAAGTTATTATAATTGTTGCAATACGTTCACCGCTGGGAATATGACATTTACCAGTATCCAAAATGGCTACGCTCGGTGATATAATTTAAAATATATTGTATTAAAACAGAACGTTTATTACACACATTTAAAAACATCTCTTCGTGTCCAAAAATAATTTAATAAACTATTTGAACAATAACTTCACGTTTTTTGTCAAATACAACGGACAATTAGAGAATTGAGTTGGAATAGCATCTTTTTAAGCCTAGGATATTTTAAACTTACAGTTATATTTTTACCGGTCCTCGAATCTGTAGCTGTTGAAAAATAAATAATATCTTCTTTTATTTACAAAGTGTAACTCGAACAAAACATACAAAACAGCCGACACCATGTTAGGCTAGGTTACCTCGTTTTTATCGTTTCAGAAAAGGTTTTATCGCTTATACTACACTAGAAAAACATTACAGGTATCATCAACAAGGTACCGAAATATCACTACACAGTATTTTTTAAAATAAAACCAATACAATTTGGGATAAACCAATTCAAAAACGCAAGAAACGATCTGAACGTATGAAAACAGCCGATGCCGTGTTAGGTTAGGTTACCTCGTTTTTATCGTTTCAAAAAAGGTTTTATCGCTTATACAACACTAGAAAAACATTACAGATATCACCAACAAAGTATGGAAATATCACTATACAGTATTTTTTTAAATTAAACCAATATAATTTGAATAAACCAATTCAAAACGCAGAGACGGTCTGAACGTGTAAACGCGTTTATGGTTGATAACGGCTGTGCTCGTGTCGGTGCTGTTTGACGGCAAATGTGAAAACGCCCATTCGCGTTCTTGTGCGTGATCGATAAATTAGTTTTTAATACATCAAAGGGAAAGCGCGCGAATGTATTTGCAGGTTTAGACGAAACCACAAACAAAACGGTGAATGTGTGGAGAACGCAATAAGGTTTATTTATGGTGCTAAGTAACGAAGGGTTGATACTAACCTATCTTGAGCTAATACTGCTTTTCTTAGTACGGTATACTGTTTTTCTATTTTTTTTACCAATTTTGTTTAATAAATACTCACATTAAAAGTTGTCATCCTTGTAATGTCCACTTACAGCTTGAAACTTTAATTCACTTACTAAGCTGCCAACATTGTCTGCATTCCTTCGTATATGTAAATGTGTTTGCCACCATCTTCTTGATTTTCTCCGCGGCTAACGAATAATAAATATAAATCTACGCCGCTGCAGTTTCCATAGTTGTTTGCAAGAAACTCTGGAAATAGCACAAACCCGTTCCATTCGTTGTTCAGTTCGGCAAAATTAAGGTCCATTCTCCGTTCTCTTTGATATTCGGTTCGTTGTTCTGTCATTCGGCGCAATGTTCAGGTCTGTACGAAGCTTCGGAAATGTTCACGAATACTCAGAACGACTGCTGAGAGTGCATTTTTGTCGCTTCCAGATGTTCCAGATGAATTTGGGTCGATTAGAATTATATCGTGCTCGACGTAATTCAAACCAGTTTGATTTTGTGAGCGCCGAAAAGGAAATATCAAAATTAGAAAAGGACTCGGTTAAAGTGGTTTAAAAAGCAGTAGAGTATCTCAAAAACTGCCATCTTGAATTTTTGTTTATCAATTTTAAATTGGTCTTACCGAAAACAGTGACTTTCATTTGAATTTTTTTTCGTATCTTATACTTACGAAGATATTTGACATACAGGAAATTGACAGTTTTCAGTTTTTTTGAAATAACTTCTGGCGGGTTCGACGTTTTGAACTTTTTCAAACAAATTTTAAATCAGCACATAAAACTGCAAAACATTGCTCATTTAACCAAATCTTCATCTTCAATGATAAGAAAGTTACCTATGCAATCCCACTCGATCTGGGACAGTCTGTATATTGCATTTAATGATAAAATATAGAATATTCGTAAGTTAAACCGAATGGTTTAAAGCTGGAGAAACCTGTGCAACTTGTAGGCGATGTAATGACTCGCCCCTGCTATCTGCTATATATATATATATCTCGTATTAACGGTATCATAACATAGCTCAAGTAGATTTATAAATGTCCTGTAAAAGGTGCTAGCACCTAAAAGAACTTACGAGTTGAAATTAACTCGGCAAAAATTTTAAAAAGTATATGAAAAATGCTTGAACAAGTCAAATTTTTGTGTTTCATTGCGGTTTTTTTGCTAAAGACATTTTATGCAGTGTGATTGTGCAATAAATATCATGTCAGATTACTTTTTCAAAAGAAAACCCCAGTGTTTATACTATTTATTAAATTTTTTGGAATCTACAAAAGAACCTAAACACATTTGATAAGTTGAAAGGTAACATGCAGTAATGTGAAATTTTATTAACGCAAATAAATCCATTTACCTATAACAAAATACTAGTCGTTGTGGTCATTATGAACTTTACAATTTAGGTGCCTTATTGTACGTCTTCTTCAGAGGCTTCGGTGGGTTTGTTAAGTTCAAATGTATAATGAGTTTTTCCTTGTAGTGGATATTGTTTTGGTAATTGTCCGAAGAACATTTTGCAACGTTCGAAGCAAAGATAAATCGAGAATGTACCGCCAATTGCAGCTAAAAATTGCATCCAATATACCCAACCTGGAAAGCGAAGTTTAGCACTAACATTATAATGGACTTCATCCATCAAATCGCTATCCCTGTGGATCGGTTCATTAAAATTTCTTTTGAGTTCTGGATAATCCCATGGATAGAAGGGATCTTTTTCATCGGCTGCAAGGTCTGGAAGTTTCGGATAATCCCCTAATCCCATTCCATCATCTTTATAAACTTCATAGTCACCGACAGGTAAATCATATTTATCGGCAGCAGCTTTTCGTTCTTCTTGTGTTTTCGGAAAAGCTAAGGGTTTGTAATCTTTATTCCAGTGATTTCGTGTTATAGTGAGTAACATCGGGCGATATTTAACAATAAATTGCGTGAGTTTATTAGATGTTGCTAGAGTCATTTCACTTTTCTGGTACAGTTGACAGAATTGACAAGCAAATATTTTATTAAAACATTAATTTATTGAAAAATTATTGGATCCGTCAAGTGTCATCTGCTTTGCTTTGACGTTTTATTATCTGCCTTATAATATACATACATCAAAGAATAAAAAGTGCAAATATGTCTTTGGTATCAAATCTGGATTTATCTATCCCCTATCCTTCAATAATTTGTAAATATTGAATACATTTTTGGAACAAAGAGTGCATTACCAATCATCAAACTATAACGTACTATAACGACAGGCAAGAAGCTTTACAGACAGCAATGGGATTGGCTATCTGTAAATTGCTATTATTTGGACACACATTTCTGGAGATGAAAACGCTTTAGTTTGGAGACAAGGCACTGGTAAAAGGAGCACTAGCGTTGTATTTCTAGATTTCTGCGGTTTTAGATGTCCGCATTTCTAGATTTTTGCATTGGACAGGGAATACCTTTGAATTTGCGCGTAAAATCAACTTCTTTTGAAAGTGCGTCGAATCCAATCGGACAGACTACAACGCCGATGCCAGAGGCGTCCCCTATACATGTGAAAGAAACTTAACTAAAAAGATTATTGCGCCATCTTTTAAACTTTAGATAAGTTATTACAATGTGTGTTCAATTTTGCCATATACATTGGCTATCTGCAAAACTCTTTTGTCTATTTTATAATTATAATGCATTAGACGAATTCTAAATCTTAAAATTCGAGGGGTTAGATCGTCAAGATTTGTAGTTTGAAGAACTTGGATGAGAGGCTTATGATCAGTTTCTAATATTAATAGAGGTAAACCTATTCTTTAAACTTCTCTGTTGCCCACGTGAGAGTTAGTTTTTTTTCAATTTGCGCGTAAGATTTTTCCGTCTGAGATAAAGTTCTCGATGCATATGCTACGATTTCGCGAGTGCCGTTTTCCCCGAACTGCATTAAGACCCCGCCTAGTTCATGATATGTTGGATCCGCGCTGATTAGTATTTGTTTCGTGTTATCGAAATGTGCTGAACAAGGAGACTCTTGAAGAAGCTTTATTACCTTTTTTAATGCAGCTTTCTGCGGCTGATCCCATACTAAGGGAATATCTTTTTTAAGAAGTGAATTTAGAGGTTGTAAAATTTCTGATTTATTTGGAATATATTTGCCCGCGAAATTAATCATGCCCAGCAGACGCATTAATTCAATTTTATTAGTTGGATCCGGTAAACTATTTATGGCTTCGATATGTTTAGGATCTATTGAAATGCTTTGATTTAATACTACGTGTAGTAAATATGTAACTGATTTGCAACCTAGTAAACATTTACTTTTATTTAAGGTAATACCTTCCTTAGAGAGACGTTCTAGAACTTTTCTAAGAATTTTGTCATGGTTCTCTATATTGTCCACATGAATTAAAATATCGTCTACGTGAATCAAAACCCCCGGAATGTCGGAAAGAATTTTATTTAACTGAATGGAGAAGTATTCTGACGCATGATATACCAAAAGGAAGTCTTTTGAAGACATACCTTCCAAAAGGAGTAATAAAGGCTGTGAGAAGCTGACATTCCTCTTTGGATTTTATCTGCTAAAATCCTGAATTAGTATCTAGTTTTGAGAATATCTTTGAGTTTCTTAATTGTAATAAAGTGCTGTCCACTTTTGGAATTGGGAAATAGGATCGAAGGATGTATTTTTTTAGTTGTGTCTAATCACAACACAAGCGTACTCCTTCGCCTTTAAGAACCACTACAATTGGGGCCACCCACTCAGTATGGTTTTCTACTGGTGTGTTACGTTTTATTTCTGTTTTGGTACCCAGTGTATGTGCGGACTTTTATATCTGATATCGTACCATTTAACGTTTCATTTTGGAAAGTTTTGCATTATATTTTTCTCTTAACCTGCGTGACAAGCACTTAAATTCAGCTACACTGTATAGCTTCGCTTACCATAATTTGTGAAATCATTTTGTCTATGTTTCCTCTTAAAATATATCGGTCTAACCTATCTTTCGCAGCCTTCGTCAGGATTTTGGATATTTCAGTTTATTACGAAACTAATGTAGGCTCCTATTGTCGGAGATTTTATTTATTTATGGCATTTACTTTTACTTATTCATCCTTATGTTACTCTTTCCGCTACTTTGGTTACTACATTGAATTTGCTTTTCGTATTGTTGTTAATTTTTCTACACCTAGAAAAGAGGTAAAATTATACTATATTTTTTCTGAGGATCTATACTTTCCTTGTTCCGTGTCGTAGTGGCCCCTTTTGTCTTTTCTCTTATCGTTTTCCTCTTCAAATTGGAAGTGTCTTTAGGTTAGTCGAGAAATTCGTTCGATGATACGGGTACGCAAACCCATTTGTTTTTCCATAGTTTTACTGCTCCCAGCTCTTTGTTATGTTTGGTTTTTCATTATTTGATCATTTATATTCATTCAATCTTACTTATGTAATATGCCATTTTAATCTTTCAGTTCGCGTCTTCCAACTTCCAAATTTTGAGACGGCCTATACCGTCTGTGACGTATTTTCCGGGTGGGATAAATTACCTCTTGCACTGAATTTCCGTCTTCTCTGGGTGCAATTTGATCACTTGTGGCTTGACTATTTAGTGTGACGTCCGTGAGGTAGTGCTTCCAATTTTATAGTTTTGGGAATTTTATCAAATTATGTGGATATTTATGGAAACCTACTTATAACCATTGCCGTTTGTTGGTTTTGGATTTTGGTTAGATATTTTGGAGAGAACGGCTCCGGATTACTGTTAAACAGAATTTGATTACGACGTCTCTACCATTTTGCTTTGCCACGTGTGGTGTCAAGATCTTAATTCATTACCATCCTAGAAATCGTTTGCCCCGTATTTACGGCAAGCTGATACTTTGTTTACATTTCAAATGGTAATTATAGAGTCCCGTTTATTTCTTTTTAGGGAACTTCGTCTTAGCCAATTTTTTTTTTGATATATCTGATTTTATGGCTTAGCGTTCTTATTGGATCATACCCTTTCGGGTATACCTGTTTTTGGCTTAACATTTTTGGATCACAACCTTCTTGGAAATTATCTTTTGGACTTACCTATTTTGGATTTACCTTTCTGGAATTATTAATTCCTTTGAGCTGAAGAGAATTTTGGAGCAGGCACCCCTACCTTTGTCAGCAGCTTTCGGGGACCAGCTAAGTGCCACTATCTATGATTTTGTTTTTATTATTTGCCTTGTTAGACCATAACTTACAAGCAAAAGCACCCAAGTGGTCACCTTCGATTTTGATAAAATTTGGTAGGAATGTAGAACACCGCAAAATATTTGACACGCACTTTTTTTTAGCGCCCCGTTTTTGGTTTTAGGGAGTGTAATAGGGGCTTAAAGTTACCCCCAAAAACACATTTTCTGCAATATCTCAGGAACGAGAAGAGATATTGAGATCGGGTAAATACCAAAGTGTTTCTTGTTACTAGTTCTACATTTTATGTTAATGAAAGAACAGTGGCGCACCCACGGGGTCGTTAGGGGCTAAAAAATATAATTTTTTTATCGCCCCTGCTCTTGTATGATATAAATTTATTTTTTCTTTTTTTATCATTAAACTACATGAAAAAATAAAAGTTACCTGTTTTTGGATTTTTTTATGAATGTCCATTTTAGGGAAGTTATAGCCATTTTTATGTACCCCTACCGAAGACTAGTTTTCTTTATGTTTTTCGAATTAATTTCATTAATTGATTAATTTCGCATTGTATTTCAGCTTAAAATTGTTTGTTATATTAGAATATAACAAAGTAATATTATACATACGAACAGTATGCCTTAAAATGTCCGCCCTACTGTAACGGTGTTTTACCGAAAGAGAACCATACTCTCTTGCTAGGACATCGCGCCAATTTTTGATCTAAAAATGCGTTTTTCTATTTGTAACTGCCTCTATATAAGAGTGTGGTTAGCTTGCTAAAGTGTATTATCATAAAGTGTCTTGTTCTGTATGTTACGGTTACAATTAGTTATCACACAGTTATCGTTAAAGATAATTACGACGTATCCAGAATGGTCTCTTTTGCGTTAAATATACTGAACGTTTTGACAATATTAACAGGTCTAATAAATAACCAATACCAGAGTTATGTACTTGCATCTACAAAAAATGGTGCCGAAGAAGCACTCGCACAAACAGTGTTTGACATCATTGTGAGTGGCTGTAGCGATCCCACTTACGACACGGAACAAACTACCACCCTGGATTTCGATTCACAATCCGACTTTCCTGGACCACAGCTAGTAGATATTGAGGAAAACGACAGAGTAAATTATGACATCGAAGAAGAGATGTCTAGCGTTGAAGTAGAGCAGGAACGTACTGATACTGATTTTACTTATAAACAAAAAGCTGTTGAATATTGCAAAAGTGGAAAGAAAGGACGACTTTCTCTAAAAAATGTTCAACATCGATTTAATAAGGTTGCGTGACTTCGGCAGCTCAAACGATGGGAACAGCAAGTGACCAGCGGCGGAGACAGACGCGAAAAGTTATATCGGGTGTCAGAATATGTGTTTAACCAACTGAAAAGTGCTATAGATCGTCAAATAATTGTTCGTGACTTGGATATAAAAAGATGGGCATTAGAGACTCAAGAAGAGTTACACGTTCCAAACTTTCGGGCATCGCATTAGTGGATACAGAAATTCAAACAAAACCACAATATAGTTTCCCGCAAAATTACGAAATTCCGAACAAGAAACCAAGTTACTAATGCCGCAAATATTATTGCAGATACAACTTTATTTGTAAGAAGTTTACACTGTTTCATACCTCAATATGGATTAGAAAATATTTACAATACTGATCAAAGCGGGTTCAATTTGGAAATGCATAGTGGTCGAACACTAGCTGAGCGTGGATCCACGAAGGTGGAAGCTGTAGTGCAATCAGTTTCTGCGACGACCTACGGCTATACAATTCAACAAACAATATCTGCATCAGGCAAGTTACTATCTCCACTGTTAGCATATTTGAAAGAGGTAAGTGGCAGTTTGGGGCCAAAAGTACAACAAACAATGTTCCGTCCACCAAATGTGTACATTATGAGTACAAAATCGGGAAAGCTTACAAAACAGTTAGTAATGGAGTGGGCTAACAAAGTATATGCTCCGAATGTCAGCCATATGACTCTTTTACTAATGGATTCATGGCCAGATCAAACCCCTGAAGATGCCGAAGAAGCTGTGCCACTTACTCGGTCAGTTACAGTAAAAACAATCCCAAAGAGTGCCACTAGTTTCATACAACACTTGGATGTCTATGGTTTCCGCTTCTGGAACAATTTGTTCGTCAATTATCCGATACAATTGCTCTATCATCATTTGGTATTCAATTACATCAACGAAACAACATATTACGCATGCAAGGTTAAACACACATGCAATTCTCTTCGCCAAGATATACCGACTTCATTCAATATGCTTGGTATAAAAGCGGGTATCTTCAAGAGCGTCCGGGAAGCTTTACAACACCAGTCGATTTCTCCTTTCACGACTCACAGTTATCAACTTGCAATATCTGTGGGGCACCGGCCATAATAAAATGCGGATGATGCAAAAAATACTTGTGCATAAAACATTTCTTTAACGATTATCACAACTGTGCAGATTATCAACCGTAAATGAAGATAGTAATTATTATATTTATTCTATATCAATATTTATTATATTATATTTTTGAATATTTAGTCATTTACGTCAATTGAATTGTATTTCATTTAACAATAAGTAATTATCATTTTAATTCTAGGATTTGTAAATTATAACAAATTACTTTTTGCATTTGCTACGTCTGTTGGCAATATGAAAACAATGTGTAATAACATATGGTGTTATTTTCTGTTTGATACTAATTGTTATCGAAGCAGAACGAGATACTTTATGATAATACACTACGGAAGCAGTGATAAATAAACAAAAAAAAGAGAGATGTAGTCTCTGATTAGGATATATAAAAATGTCGATAACTTCCCTAAAATGGTCATTTACAAAAAAAAATCAAAAACCTTTATTTTTTCATGTGGCTAAAGCCAGTAAGAAATGTATTCTTAGATCCAAAATTGGCACGATATCCTAGCAAGAGAGTATGGTTCTCTTTCAGTAAAACACCGTTACAGTAGGGCGGACATTTTAAGGCATACTGTTCGTATGTATCATATTACTTTGTTATATTCTAATATAACAAACAATTTTAAGCTGAAATACAATGTGAAATTAATCAATTAATGAAATTAATTCTAAAAACATAAAGAAAACTAGTCTTCGGTAGGGGTACATAAAAATGGCTATAACTTTCCTAAAATGGACATTCATAAAAAAATCCAAAAACAGGTAACTTTTATTTTTTCATGTAGTTTAATGATAAAAAAAGAAAAAATAAATTTATATCATACAAGAGCAGGGGCGATAAAAAAATTATATTTTTTAACCCCCTAACGACCCCGTGGGTGCGCCACTGTTCTTTCATTGACATAAAATGTAGAACTAGTAACAAGAAACACTGTGGTATTTACCCGATCTCAATATCTCTTCTCGTTCCTGAGATATTGCAGAAAATGTGTTTTTGGGGGTAACTTTAAGCCCCTATTACACCCCCTAAAACCAAAAACGGGGCGCTAAAAAAAGTGCGTGTCAAATATTTTGCGGTGTTCTACATTCCTACCAAATTTTATCAAAATCGGAGGTGACCACTTGGGTGCCTTTGCTTGTTAGTAGATTATTTAACCCGAGTTTGTTTTCATTGTTTTCACATTTCATAATTCAGTAGATTATTGAAATCAAGTTTGCTTATATTGTTCTCACATTTCATAACTTAGTAGATTATTTAATTCAAAATCTTGATTAGTTTTTAATAATATACTACATAACGTATTTTAATTGGTTGACATTGGTGCAATTTTACAATTATCTTTACAATTTTCTGGTCACTTATGTATATTTGCTTGTTTTATTTCATGGTGGTCCCCGTGGCCTGATGACGTGTTTTTGAACACGAAACCGGTCGCCTGATAGTTGATAGAATTTGTGAGAAAATTGGACCTGCTTTTTATTTCCCTTCATTAATCCAAAATCTATTTATTAGTTAATTTACTTCAAGTTTGTCTATATCGATCTTACTCTTCATAATTTAGTAGATTATTTTAAATAAAGTTCCTTTTAACGTATTCACTTTTCAATTTATTTTTAATTTACTCTTTGTACTATTCTATGTTTGCATTTTATGAACTGCAACGTATTGACCAACACGATCGGTATTTTTCCTTATTATTGTTATTCATAATAAGTAAATAATCAGGGTTGTACTCTGATCTAAGTTCGTATTACACATACTTATTTCACTTGCATTTATTAAGAGAGATCTAGTACCTCCTTCTCTCCACCCCATTCTCCGCTGGACTGCTGGGATGCCCAAAAAGATCTTATAGGGTAGGTGGTAAACAATAAGGTTTACCGAATAGTTGTTTGCGCGGTTGGTACTTAGGAGTTCTGTATTCTTCTTTTTTTTTCCTTTTTTTATAGGCGTCAAAAACGTAGCAGATGCTATGATTTCCAGTTTCACTAGACGATTTAGTTCTGTTTTGAGCTTATCTAAAAGAGGAATAGGTACTATACTAGGCATAGCCTGTACATAGGGAATAGCATTGTTTTGTGTGTCAATTTCGATCTCCGTTTGAAAGTTACCTATCTCATTAAATATTTCCGGAAATTCCCACACTGTTAATGCCTTTTGCCTTATTTTTAATATCTAATAGATTAAATTTTAGTATGCATGAAATCTCTAAAATAGGTATTTTTGTCCGTCATAAATTGTATATGATCGTACGACAAGGTAAGGGACATTTTGCCTAATACATCTAATTTCTTCCCACCTGGGCCTGATATAGTTTCCTTTGAACATTTAAATTATCTAACGATAAGAATTACTGACAAAGTAACTTACTTGAAATGCAAACAATGTCAGCTCCCGTGTCTACAAAAAATAAAATATTTTGTTTTATCACCTTAACATGAATGTCCACCACAATTCGACCATCATTACCAACACGCAAGTTTCCTAAAAATGAACAGTAGTTACCTCGAATCCGGTTTCGATACTATGTACCTTTCGTTGGTTTGCTTTGCACACTGTATTCCGGTGCCCTGGTTTTGAACATCCATGACATGTTGCGTTTCTTGCCGGACATTTATTCCTAGGAGGTATCGGTAGACCACAGTATCCACATTTCGTTTCCCCTTTTTCTTTTGAAGTAGACTCCCTCGTAGAGGGTTGGTTTCTTTTTGCAGGTTGCCTTTTCCTACGTGCTTAACATCGGTTGTTCCGATTTAGTTTTTCCTTGCAGATAGCATTCGCTGAGAATGAATCAGGACGGTTTTTCTATCGAAGTAGTAGGTTTTGTCGACTTTGTACTTGTGCTTGTCGAGCTGCATATAGAGCATCTGTAAGATTTAACCTACTTTGTAACTGAAGCCGTTCGCTAGTTTTCACATCTAGCATGCCAACGACAATACGACCACGTATTAAATCATCTTTTGAGCTTCTAAAAGCTCAGTGTTCGGCGAGACTGTGCAAAGAAGTAATGAAGCTGTCAACTGGTTCACTTGCTTTCTGCACCCTAGAATTAAACTTGAATCTTTCAAAGATAATATTGCGACAGGGTGTAATATGGTCATTAATGGATTTAACTACTTCGCTATAGACCTGAGAAACTGTTGGACATTGAAGCAGGATTTCTAATTTATCAGGCTTATCGGACATACCTGATACTTCCATGTATCTATCAAACCTTTTTATCCATTGCGGCCATTGTGCTAGTTTATCGAATGAGAATTTGCCGAGAGGTGAGACCAGTGGAGACGCGCTGCCTTGATTGAGGTCAGATTCTTCCTGCATTTTGTATATGCGAAAATAATAAGCAAGACAGATTTAAACCGCTGCCACCATGTTTTGTTATCACTTGATGAGGTTGTATGATCAATAAGACGATGGATGAAACGTAAAATAAACTTTTATTGCTGTACTTAGAGTAACATGGAAGTAACCTTATCTTTATATTAACTATCATGTGACGACGCTTTCTATTCTCTTAATGTCTAGTACCTTATGTAGAGGGCGCATCTTACATGTGTAATGACCATGAATACGATACTGCCACAACATCTTCGTCATTGTTTATTTACCTTAGTTGTCTTTTATTATTAAAAAAAAGTTCAACTCTGTACAACGATGTGATTTCGAAAATACTTCGAAAAAGTTAAGAAACATAAAAATACTATGGTCGCACTTAATAATAAGTAATCTTACTCTATTGGTGAATTCTAGTAAATATAGTTTATTTACAATGTTTATGTATGCCTCAAGTTAACAACAACAAAAATATGTTTTTCCAAATTAGGTTGTAAGACTGTCTACTGTTTACTGTATGCTGTAAAAAATTGTAGGAATGAAGAATAAAGAAAGAATTTAGTCATAGAGAAGAAAAACGTAAACCAAGTTAAGTTTGTTTTGAATACAATACGCGAAGTGTTAAATGGCAAAAATTTAATTTGCATAAATTATATTTATAGTTTAGTAGTTAAGTAATTATACAAAATATAAAAATGGGGGGAACTATAATTCACTATCTTAGTTTTGACCTTGCAGTTTTTGTTAGTTGACAAAATAAAAACAACCAGAATTAAATATTATAATGTTTGGGATTGAAGCAATTCCTTACACTTTATGGTTCGTGATTCGTTATATGGTAATTAATTGCTATTAATGCCAGAGAAGAAAAAAACACAAGAAAAAGGTGAAAAACATTATTTCTTGTTTTTTTATATTTAATTAATTCGCAAAACGTCTTCAGCTGTTATAAATTAAAAATAAATATGGTAACTAACAGGGTAATATAATAGGTTAGAGAATTTTTATACTCACAATAGTTTTTTGTCAATTAATGGTCTCGAGCTCGCCAATATACATGATGTGTTATCGACGTTATCGTTATACACATTTGCATATAAAAAATTAATGTTGGCATCAATAGAATTGGTTAAACTAATTTCCTTCAGATCGATGTCCAAATTATTTCCATAAAATGTTTAGAAATTTTATTTTTTCCTTGTTAATTCGCAAGTAAATTTCCTCGAATTGTATATTATATCCAAACATAGGCTAGACGCAAGTTGAACAGTTTTACAGTGCACATCTGAGATATTTGTATACAATACATATTAAATTCATTTTGATTTGTTTCAAAAATATTGGAATACAAACTAAGATGAAAAGACATTAGTTTTACGAATAACTCAAATTTTTCTGTGTCATGACGGAAAGCAATTACTGACTTGCAAAGAAACACCGGTAAATGATACCAATTTAAATGAAACTTTGTGGATTTATAAACCAATTTACAATTCTTTGCCATTTGCGTTAATTCCTCTAAAACTATGGGAAGTATTAAAAAAAATACTTTGGACAACTTTTTAACTGATTTACTAGTATTAAGGGCATTCTCTACCAGGTTGTGGTATAGGTAACTCATGTAAACCTGCGCTACCCTTGGTGAAAAATATGTACAGTCAAACCTTTATCTTTATCTGCGACTGCAATGGTTATTTTTACAAAATTATTAAAATTAAGCGTAAAAAATTAATTTAAAAACTAAAGTCCTTTCAAATGTAATACAAAAAGCTATTGATTTTAATTTTTGTTGTAATTGGAAAGATGTGAAAAATTAAACCGGTGCTGTCGATTCAGAAGTCAATATATTTCATTCAAACGTATTGAAAAATAATTATGATCTCTTGGCGCAGGTAATTAACACAATTTCGGAAATTGAAACTTTATGACGTGTGTACAAAATATAAGTGGGATAGAGCAAATGCAATGAATCATTTCGAAGGTGGCATTTATTACATGGATAAAGTTACAATTTTATTTAGCGGCTTATTGTGATATTTTAAAAGAAAAGATTTGCCTCAATCCGGTAAGTATAATCCACTATACACCAACTTAAGTTTGAAATTTAAGGTCTGTTCGTTTGTCAATTAGTGTAATATGGAGTAGCTCGAGTTTCTAAATTGCGCGTTCGTTTGTAAAAAAAACTTAAAATTCGATGTTCGTTTGTATGTGTTCGTTGTATGTGTCCTATAGAATCCGTCAAGCTTTCTAGAGCGGCTTGTAAATTATCTAAGGTATTTAATGAGTCTCCTAAACATAAGTGACTGTTTTGTAACAGCGATATAGCTTGTACAACTGCAGAATAGTTTATGGAAATTTCATCTATCTGTAATTGAACGTCCGCATTGGAAAAAAGTTGCTGGCTCTCTCGAATCGCTGCAGATTCATTTGATTTAAATTTTAAAATCACATCCTTCACGTTTGCGAAATATTTATGATAATAAAATACTGCCTAGAGCCATGTTCCCCATCGAGTTATTACAGGCTGAGGTGGTAGTGGAAGTTTCGGACACAATTGTTTGAAAACGCTATGTTTGGGAGATTTCACAAACACTTGTTTGGTAGATGCTATTAAAGTATTCACCATCGGACATTTCTTTGGAATGGTTTCTGCAACGAGATGATACGCGTGTATGAGACATGTTATGTGGAGAAGAGTCGGAAAGCATATTTTCAACATCCTACCAACTTTCAGCATTGCAGCTCCATCAGTAACTAACATTGTGATTTGGGCTCCTATGATACAAAATTCTCTTAACGAATCTTTTATTATCTGCACCACGGTTTCAACATCACTTTTGCTGCTCGATCATTACGTTTTAAAGGACTCGTTACAATATGAATCATGCTGTGTTTCTGCGCATCAGTTGTTTCATCCACACTTGCGCAAATTTTCTTATTTATCAACTCGTCTACTATACAGTTTTTGACTGTTCAGTGTAGTCGTCATTATATTATTTACCTAACCCAACTTTACGTCATATTCATACAAAATGACATCCTTTGTAATCATTGAGAGTGAAATACAACAATTAACAGAAGCAATAAAAAAGCGTACAAAATTAAAAGAGAGAAATGAAGAAAAGAAGTTAAAACTAAAGGAAAATATGTTTGATGAAATGAGAAAAAAGAACCAATTTCTTCAAAATTTAGTGGAATCATTTACACAAAAGAAGTGCGGTATTATTGTTACATAAACTAGACTGGTGTTTCATTTAGATTTACATTTTGGTACAAATATAGAAATAATACTTTGTTTGTTTGTTATACATATGTTTTGTATGTAAATGTATAAACAGAATTATTGTTACTTTTCTTATATATACTGCTACTCAAGTCCAACAATCAATTTGCTTTTTTTTTAATAGACAAATTACTTCCTCATAATAATTTTTGTGTTACTTTTTTTCTCTTATTGGAAACATGAACAACTTTCAATGGAAGTTCTATATCTTTATTGCTAGATGATGAGCTTGATATGAACAGGGTTTCATCATCCTCAGTAAATAGTGATTTTTTAATGTAATCATGATTGCCAATTGCCACCATACTCGATCTTTTAGGTTATGTATACTATATACAAACGCCAATTTGTACCGTTCGTTTGTACCCAACTAGAGTAGTTCTGTGCAATCAAAACGATCACGTGATCATAATCCTATCACTCTAGAACTAACGCGAGCAAGACAAATGAACAAACCTTTAGATAAGATTTTTAAATTCTACGGATGATTTATGTTGGTAGTTTCCGCAATAAATAACATACGCAGTGAACAATATACTATACTGGAAGGAGTATGTAAACGGCAGAAGTGTAAAAAAACGGTCTAGTTTGAGAAAATGAGTACGTTGCTGTGATGGGGTTAGCTATCCTTGTCAGCTACATACTATGATTTATGCACGCTTGATTTCTTTTTAATTTTATAATCGAAGCGATATAAAATGGTTAACTATTATTGTGCAATTGTTGAGTGAATGGAGACCAAATCAAGGTAGGGGAAGCGTAGGAACAGTGTTACATGTTTTTTTCATCTGCGATAATTTTTTTATAAATTTTGATAGGATACTTAAAATGTCAGGAATGATACATAGGCTAAAATTATTATGTGAAGTGCTTATTTTTCAATGTTCGCTCTTAAATTTTCGATACGAATTTTAAAAAAATGTAGCACTGTACCTCTTGAATTTTTGTTGTAGGTACAATGTTACGCTTGCCTGATGAACAGTGTTACACAATATTTTTTTTCTATTGGGAACAGAAAATGAGTGGGAGGTCAAAAAATACAATTTCATACAAAAAAAAATTTTAATCATAAAACTTAGAATAAAAAAATTTAAACCAAACAGAATTTCATTCTGAAAATTAAGCATAACAGCATTTTTACTTTAAGATAAATATTATTTCTATTTGAGACATTTCATTCTATTGTTCAAAAAACCCTTTAAATTGTAAAGAAACGTAAACATGTCAGCACAACGTTCGGTTAAGCCTATTGGCTCAGGAATTGGTAGTTTTTTGTGGATCTGCTTTTTATTAAAAATATAATGCTTATCGGTTCTTTTAAATTTTAAATCAGGAATATAATAATAATAATAATAATAATAATGTTTATTGTCCAACAGGTAAACCCAATTACAGGACAAATATACACATTGTGAACACAATACATATTGATTTAAAAACATGACATAACTATACAAAAAACTATTATGTTTCGTGTATCATGGCGCCAACTCTCCGGTAAAAATATCACTAAATATCTTCTCAGCGTTCCTGATCATGTGATAGATTGGCGACCGCAAACGAAGATTGGTCCTCGGTGTCGGCATAGTAAAGGTTGGAGCATAACGAGATGCTATTCGAGGTACGTTGAATCCTATGTGGGAGACCAGCTGCATACAGTCGATCCTATCATTTAATAATTTGTGTAAAAATCGGGCGCTATGGTAATCACGACGGGATGACAATGAACGAAATTGATGCGATTCGAGAAGGGTGTTGTAAGAAGTATGCCAAGGCGGATATTCGCCATTAACTTTGAACGACAAGAATTTGAGGAATCGACGCTGAACACGTTCAATTGGAGCTTGATGGGACATATAGAAAGGATACCAAACAATAGAGGCATACTCCAATTTCGAGAGTACAAATGCAAAATAAAGGGATTTTAGCACTAGTGCGTCATTGAAGTATTTGGACGTTCTCATAAGAAAACCCATCATTTTAGAGGCAGATGAACAAATTTGTTCAATATGTATGTTAAACGATAAAGTTGGATCAAAAGTGACACCTAGATCTTTAAGATTGGTAATCTTGTCGATGGAAATATCGTTGATTTGATAAGTGGAGATATATGGATTTGTTTTTCTCGTGAAGCACATAAAATTACATTTACTAGAATTTAATGTCAGTGTATTGGATTTTGACCACTCGGTCAGTATATTAATGCTCGTCTGAAGACTCTCGATATCTTGTTGGCAGTTAATATTACAAAACAGTTTAACATCGTCGGCATAAGCGAGGACATGGCAAGATAAGGATGTTAAGAGGTCGTTTATGTATAGAATGAACATCAATGGACCAAGATTGGATCCTTGTGAGATACCGCTGCTAGATACAAATTCAAACGAATTAAATCCATTATAAAATACATAGTTAGTTCTTTTTACCAAGTAAGATTTAATTAACAAGGAGAAGTTGGGAGCTAAACCAAACGAGTCCAGTTTATATAGAAGTAATTCATGACTGAGAGTATCAAATGCATGTGAGAAGTCGGTAAAGATAACGTCAACTTGTCCGCAGTCATCTAAAGTTTCGCTTATAAATTGTGTGAAACAGGCCAGGTTTGTTACTGTCGAGCGTCCCTTCACAAAGCCGTGTTGGCAAGTTGCGATATGTGAGCGAGTATTGCTGTATATCGTAGTATATATAATATGTTCAAAAATCTTCGCAAAGTTATTAAGTATAGCGATGGGCCTATAATTTCGAATATGTTTAAAATAGAAGACATCTATATCTTCCTTTTGCTCTGATAATATCTCACCAATGGAAAATATTATTTTTCCTTTTATTATGCCCTCCTTTATTAGTACAAAATTACCCTTTTCAATTATTATTGCGTCAGTATCAATTTCACTACTATAAGAGAAGTTTTCATAATCACTACTATCATCTAAAATAACACTGACACTCTCGTCTGAAGATGAAGAGGACTCGATCACTTTTCTTTTAATTTTTTGTATTTTTTCTTTAGATGAAGTCGAGGATGAAGTTCTATTCCTATTCTTTCCTCTTTGGCTTAGTTCATCAATTAACTCGTCTTTAATCGGGGTATCAGTTAGAATTTTACCTTTTCTTTTTCTTCCGCGTTGTGTAGTGCTTTTTCTTGTAGGTGCTTTTTGTAAAGGTCTTATAAGTTCAGGAGTGAACACAGCTGAATTCTTTGCTTTTTCTGGAGTCTTTGAGGTTATATTTGTATGTGATGTGGGTTTCCAAGTTTCCGGTTTGAAATAACTGGTTAGCTGGGTGTTTGGCGGTTGCTATGATGGCCTCATTATTTTCTTGAAAATCTGTCAGTTACGTAGGACGCGAGGAAGTCATCTGGGGTGAATATTTGTCGGTTTAGTGGCCATATCCCTGTGTATTTAAAACCATTCATAATATTTTGTGGTGTAAACGCCTTGAAATAAGCAGTGCTAAATAATTCAGAAATATCATAAATTGTTACGGTACGACCTGGATTAGAAAGCATCCAGTCATTACATGCTACATTGTAATTGGTTTTCAGGGACTTAAATACTTGTCCAGAGGTTGAAGCTTTTCGCTGGTATGTGGAGGTAGAGTAACTAAAATAATACAATTTTCTTTCGAGAATTTCAAGCTATTAATAGTTATATGCGCCTCGTGATTGTCCATTATCAGGATTACCGGTTTTTCTTTTGTACATTTATTGGATTTAACGGAGTGCTTTAAAATATTCAAAAATATGTCACCATTTACCCAACCACTTTTACTAGTATTTCCTGCGCTCCCAGTTGGAGCTCCATTCAACATACGTGGTTTGAAGTTAACTCGTGGAAAAATAAGGTAAGGCGGCACTGATTGGCCTGTAGCATTAATAATACAACATGCGGTGACCAACACACCCCTTTCTCCTGAAGTTGTAAGTTAGGATATCTTTGATACACTTCACCCAAATTGTTAAAAGACTCGTTCACATTAGTTTCATTGAAGGCAGTTGCCCGCGACAGGCTTGTTCCCTCTGGCTTCCTTATTGATAATTCCCGATGCCTGGTTCTGAATCCTTCTAACCATTTTTCTCCAGCCATTTGAAATGTATTCCAGGGCACAGGATACTTTAATTGATTTTTCACAGCTATTTGGTAGGCAAGTCTTCTAATATCGTTTTTTGCCAGTCCATGGTGTAATTTGCACGCTTTGATCAAATAATCCTTTAATTGAATTTCTAATTCTTCAGAAAATATTTGATTGATGGAATAGTTAGGATTGAAACGCACCGACACATATTTTTTTAAAGTCATGTGACAAATTCCATAAGTTTTTGCAGCGCTTCTTATGGATTTGCCTTCATTCTGCACCACCATTACGGCAGTTTTCATTAACTGTTTGTCAGCTGCATGAAGCTTTTTATCTGTCTTTGGTTTTCGAGGCATCCTGAAAAGATTAAATTACATTCCATTACTTAACATATATTTAGCGAAATTTACTCTGAAATCTACTCTGAAATGTACCTTGTAACACTGTTCCTCAAATCAGATTATATTTCAAAGATCATTTTCTGACAAAACCGTTTTAAGTAAGGTTAAGTTTAATGCATCTACATTAAACTAAAGCATACGGCAATCTACCTAAAATACTAAGCCTTCTTAAAAAATACACATCTAGCAAGAATAGACAACAGTACAACTAATAAAAAGTAAATATTTATGTTTGAAAATAAACTCTTCTTATCTTTTTTCATGAAAACATACAGAACCAATTAAACTGATTTGCAAACAACCATATACTACACACAGCATAATCTGGTGTCGAATCCGATAATTAAAATTCAAATTTAGAGCGGGAAATAGAAATGTAACAGTGTTCCTCTTGTAACACTGTTCCTTCACTTCCCCTATAACATTTCACAAGTGAGATCATTTTTCCATGAAAATACGTTAACAAGTGGACTGAAAATTAAGGTTATAAATATTCTCTCCTCTTTACATTTTAAACCTGCTGCGAATACCGTAATATGCAGTAAACATTTTACTGTAAACAGTTACTTGATACGTATGCGCATGTTTTGATGATTTGCATCGGCCAATAACGAACGTGGTTATGTTATGATTAGAGTAACCTAAACTTGCGGACTCGCATAGGCGTCGGTATTACGGGTTAATATAAGAATACGAAAAATTCATAAATAAACTAAACCAGTAGAGAAGCAGGCATGTAGTGTCGACCTCGAATATAAATCATGTTAAACCGCGCTGAGACAGATTTTGTTTTAGTACCGGTTGAGCTGTTGCAGAGATTAGTCGAACGGTCAAGGTTATGTACTTACGTGTCGCTTTTGAAAATATAGCTGGTGTTTTTGTGTGTGTTGTAGTATTATACCAAGTACATAATTAGTGTATCGTTTCATATAGAACTAATATTTACATACCTAAGAAAACAATGCCTCGTAATAGATTTGCCACTAATGTACATAAGTATGTGTCACTTTTTCCCCATTTAAAATATGACGGTAGTGCAGTTTTTTGCTTAATATGCAATGTTCGTTTGGCTGCATTGGACAGAACTGATTGCCAGAGGCATGTCAATGGTATTAAGCATATGAGAAATGCAAGAACTGAAATACCTTATACACTATTCCTCATACATTTATTAATTATGTTTACCTCTTGTAATCTTCCGTTGTCGTTGGTGAGAAAAGCAGCTTTTAAAACGTTTTGGCGACAATACGTTCCAAACTACCCATTACCCTCACAAACACAATTACAGAATCATTTGCCGCGAATGAAAGAGATGCTAGAAAATGTGTGTAAACGTGATTTGTGTTCCAAAAAAATATGGATTACCGTGGATGAGACGACCGATATAAAGAAAAACAGTGTTGTGAATGTAATAGCTCGCGTTTTATCTAGCGAGAACACAGCATCTCGATATTTGTTAGCTTGCAAACGTGTTCAACAATGTACCGCGGAAAATATTCAAAAAGTGATAATGAACGCTTTGAAAAAATTTAAAATTGCCCAAGATCAAGTTGTGATGATTGTGACAGATAGTGCAGCAACGATGTTAAGTGTTGGGCGATCCTTAAAACATATATTTCCTAACTTAATACATATAACCTGCGTGCTGCATGCTTTGCATTTAGTTGGTGAAGTTGTTCGACAACATTACGGAAACGTTGATCGGATGATTGGAAGTACTAAAGCAGTGTTTCGTAAATCTCCTAAACGTTTAAAAGAATTTCGTAAATTTTGTCCAGGTATTCCAGAACCTCCTGAACCAATTTTAACGCGATGGGGTACTTGGCTAACAGCAGCTTCTTACTATTTGATTCATTTTCAACAAATTCAATCAGTTATAATGCGATTTAATCGGAATGAATCCAAAGCAATTAGAGAAAGTCAAAGAGAATTTCAAATTCCTCAACTTTTAGAAGATTTAATAACAATATGTACCAATTATACAGTATTACTAGATGCCATCAGAAAACTACAATGTACTGAATTGTCATTGCAGGAATCATTAGACATAGTGGAGAGTGTAAAAAATAAATTACACACATTAAATTTTACGCCAGGATTATGCGCTAGTCAAAAGTTGGCAGATGTTTTAAGGAAAAATCCCGATTTTAATACTTTAGAGGCCGTTTATAATAAGTGTAAGAACAGTGAACTTTTAAGTGATTTTGAAAAACAGTTTCTACATGCAAATGTAACTTCCTTAGATGTGGAGAGATCGTTTTCTATGTATAAGAATATTTTTTCTTGTCGACGCACAAGGTTTAAAGAAGTAACTGTGGAAACATATGCAATGATGCAAGTTTACAGTAGTTCACGTCCTGATGCCTCTAATTTGTTGAATAATTAGTAAGTAAGTTTATTTATGAATTTTTCGTATTCTTATATTAATCCGTAATACCGACGCCTATGCGAGTCCGCAAGTTTTGGTTACTCTAATAATAATACAGTTTTATAAAAAACCATACCACTTATAGTAAATACATAAAAAGATCGTATATGTAATTACATTAAGATTTTGAAATACATATTTGATGTTGGAAAGACATGTTAATTTTTCTTTAATTGGTGTGCTGCTTGCTAATTATAACATCAGAAGTTACTTAAAAAATTAATTTTATTTGTAGATGCTACCTTAGTCCCATAAGTCTTAATAGGTAAGACAGAGATAGACTTCCCCAGTCAAGTAGTCGCTCTATGCTAACAAACAAAACCGTTTTTTGCAATGCATATATGCCAATTTCTTAACGTAATACAGGAACTACCAACTTAAATCATCCGCGAAATTTTAAAAATGCCCGCTCTACCTGCATTATAGAAATTGATTTGTAAATGGTACAAGTGAAAGGAATAATATCTAACTTTAGACTGCCACTTTGTATTTTAAATAAAAATAAGCTACATTAGTAAAACCCGGCCAGCTTAATTATCGATGCACGTCATATATTTATCTATGACGTCTCACTACCAACTGTAAAATACGAATTTGTCATTTTTTTAAATACATGTCAATTGAGTTATGTTTAATATATAAATAGTTGTAGATTACTTCAGATTATCACATCATAAAGTATTAATTATTTTAAGCCGCCTATTACCAATTAGTACAATTTGACCTTCTTATTGGTATTGAAGTACGCCGTTGTCAATGTATGCCATGCTTCTGGTCAACATTATATGACATTTGTGCCGTTCGTTTAGGTTATTGTTCATTCAACGCCTATTTCCTTTGTTATATTACTCATTTTATTAAAATTAGTCCTTATTAGGAATCTAGTAAATAATCATGTTTCTTAGCGACTGTATTAGGTTAAAATGCCGAAATGTTTTCGTAAACAAGTAAAAGAAATGGTTGCAACGTCAATAATATTCTTTGAAGGAGGACGTGATAATATTCACATTTACAAACAACCTTTGATAGCTCTGGCGGCAGAGAGAACTAAGTATATAGTGTATTTCCACAAACTCAGTGTTCAAAGAATTATAACCTATGTAATTTTAGCGTATTGCTGCAGCTTTGAATATTAACATATCTTCTGTTAGTGCCATAGAAGAAGAAGAACACCATATTGATCCCAAAGCAAATAGACAAAAGCCTAAACCTGTGTTAGGTATCCATAACGTTTTAAAATCATCTATAAGGAGTTGTACATATACTGCGCTAGTAAGTTCCGTAGTAAAGTGAACCGCTAAAATATATGGACAGTATTGCAACGTTTGCCCGCTATAAAAGTATAAGGTGGGGAGCCGCACGAAGCGAATCGGGGACACTCTTAGCACAAGCGAAAACATTATTCTCTATATGTGTGGGACTCGCGCCTATAAATGAATCCTTACGTACCCTAGTATGTAAAATGTATTGAAATAGTAAGTATATGATGTATCAATTTTATTTACCTACTTTTAAATACCGGGTGTCCGCCTGTAAGGTATACTACTTTGTTTGTTTATAAATTTTGGTTAAATGAAAGAGAATGGATCTAATGTCGATAAATGGTTTATTTAATGTTGGCAATTATGTATGGAATACAATACCAGATAAATGTCCCCCTCTCTTAGCCTCACAAATGCGAGCTCTTTTTGAGCACATTTTTCATTACATTTTCACCGATTTTTCATTAATTTCACCACGAATATTTTGTTTGAGTTGCTCAAGGGTTTCTGGTTTGTTTGCATAAAGCTTACCCGTCAGATATCCCCACAAAAAAAGTCCGGGGCAGTCAAATTCGGCGACCGTGGAAGCCAATCAATATCACCATTTCTTGAGATAACTCGCTGTGGAAAGACGTCTCGCAGTAATTCCATTGTAATCCTGGCTGTATGCGATGTGGCACCGTCTTGTTGGAACCACATGTTAATCAAGCCCAAAGCATGCAGTTCTGGTGTCAAAAAGTTTTCAATCATGTCACGCTATCGTTCTCCAGTGACAGTTACCGTTAAGCCGTTTTCATTCTCAAAGAAGTAAGGTCCAATGATTCCTCCTGACCAAATTACTCACCAGACTGTCACTTTTAATAGATGCAAAGGTGACTCATGAATAATGTTTGGGTTTTCTATTGCCCAGAACCGATTATTCTGTTTATTCACATATCCATTCAAATGAAAATGCGTCTCGTCACTCATTATGAGTTTTTCATGAAAATCAGGGTTGTCATGGGCGAGCTGTAACATCCTTTTGGCATATGTATGGCGGCGTAAATGGTCTTGCGGATGAAGCTCTTGTTGTCTTAAATCTGTGACTTGTTTTCAACTAACTTTTGGCTTCTGGATCCAAACATAACCGCAGTTTTTGTCAATCACGTCAACCTTTTAAGCTACAGGATGCCCTCAAAAACAAATTGTGCATATAAAGGAAAATAAAGTAAAAACTTACCAAATATACTGTTTATAAAGAATAATTTTATTCATGCAAAGGCTATAATAGTTACTGCAAGTTAAATTGTGTTCATACAAATAGTTGTTTTTTTATCGAACAGTAATTACTTATTAAGCCAAAAATTTTTGCTTATAGCTTTTTCTGGAATGTTTAATCTGTGGACATTCTCGCTTGATGCTCCAACAATAGCCAGCCATCATATGTACATCCCATCTACCTTGATACAGTGCCTCCATGACCTTCAAATCCTGGTGAAATCGCTCACCCTGCTCATCACTGCACAAAGATTTTCCGGGAAGTTAGCAAGGTGGCTATGTAAAAAATGCAATTTGGTGCTCATGTTGCAACCTAGCAGTTTGAAGCTATCCAAGAGTTACTGGACAATTTTGGCGTAATTCTGTGCTCGTGTATTTCCAAGATAGTCTTTAACTTGGTATATCCGCGTTGCTGGCCAAGAAGAAAGCTAACCATTTTAAGGTCAACACAAATGATCCATTGGTGCATGTTGTATTGCAACAAATCAATGACTCTTTTTATGTCTTCATATTCTTCACTCAAACGAACTGAATGGCGTATCGGGACTGAACAAAATAAATTTCCATTGTGGAGGAGAACACACTTCAAGCTCCGCTTTGAGCTACCGATAAACAGTCGCCATTCAGTTGCGTTATAGGCTGAAATTCCCAACTCCTCCATTAAACCATGTACGTTATGGCAATACACAAATCCATCACCACTTCGAAAGTATTGTAGAAACGCAGTTTCTCTTGATCGAAAACAGAATACCTTAGCTCCCTTTTCAAGCAAGTTTTTCTCGTGCAGTCTTGATGTTAAAAGCTCTGAAGCTTTTTTGGATAGTCCCAAATCGCGTACCAAATCATTCAACTCATGCTGGTCAAATCCATTACGAACGGAATCATCTTTAATTTTAAAATCTTCATCGTTGGGGTCACTTTGATCTTGACCAGACTCGTATTCCCGTATTTCCAAAGAGGGTAATTCATTGAAAACTGGCACTGGGATTTCAGCTGAATGAGGCACTGGGCGTATAGCTGATGGTAGGATATTCTATTTTACATTTGTTTTTCTTGTTATATCCTGACGTTTTCACTATACAAAAGTAACAATCACTTGAATGATCTCTGGGCTCTCGCCAAATCATAGGTATACCAAATGGAAGTTTATCACGTGTTCCCTTGGTCCACATCCGTAAACTCTCAACACACTGCTTACACACTTTGTGAGGGGCCCATGATTTATCTTGATCACCAATTTTCACTTTAAAATAGACAAAATAGACTTGCCTGACAAATGTACTGATGTTTGTCCTTTGACTGGGAATGCTAGAACTACCACATATGTAACAAAACGAATCGGGGCTGTTTAAGCACTTACGACGTGAACTAGCAGAGGTAGACATAAGGAAAAGTTTCAGTTCATATATAAATAAACACTAAACACTGCTAACCTTGTATATAAACAAGAACTCAGACTCCACGTCGGAATGGGCTGCACCGTTTCGTCTCACTACAATATCTCAGGCGTAACTAAACAAGAACAGCGTCATTCACCCGGCGCCCATCGGAGAAGGTTTGTGTCAGCCAATAGGAGTGCAATAGTGCTTCCTATGATCCATGCTCGATTTCGCGGGGAGTGGTCACATTCTCATAAGGTGTGGAGATAAAACTTGACGTGGTAGAAGAAAACTAACTACAGTTTTGAAACCAGCATGCCTAATTAACTATAAAACAGCTCAAAAACCAAACTCAACAGAAATTGTGTTACAAATTGTTCCCCAGTGTAATCTATAATAAATAAAATAAGAATGCTTATCAATCTTTATAATAAAACCCCAACATGTTTTAAAATTGCCTGTATGTAATCATCGTCAATTTATTTGTTACAAGAAGTGTAGTATCCTTTACATAATTAACGCTTTTATAGTTTTCATTATACACGTTCATCCTCAGATGTTCTTCCATGTTACGATTAGTAGTTACAAATATTTTGACATTTTTTTACATAACACTTAGTCACCTTGATATAACATGTAAAACATAATTTTACGTTGTATTATGTTTGATAAATTTTTCTCATTTCTTTCACTGCTAAAGTACTAGGATTACCATTTTAATAAATATCTACAGTAGAGAAACATTTCCGTTTGGTAATGTATTGTCCATGATGAATAACACAACCTAATATTTATATTCAATGACAAATCATATGACAACAGCGCAGTATATGATGGCATTTACGGTCAATGACGTGCATCGATAGTTATACTGTCCCGATTATAGTAAAGGTTTTGCCCAAGTTTTTCCTCTTCTATTAACTGTTTAAATTAGCTATAATGCATAACAGTAAGATAGAGATAAAACATCTCGAAGAGATTATATTTTCAGTTGTTAGTATGGTTGGTTTTTCCATGTCCTTTCTAAGAAAAATGTGTATGTATGGTAACGTAATTATTTCAATTTATAAATAATCACCACTTTATTAGTAATTTTAACCGCAAACCAATACTGTTGTAATGGTTTATGATCTCGTAAGCGTAAGTCATAAAGGAAAATTTACTTAAAAAGACGAAGAAGATATCTATTTTTAAACGGGTGTTCTTTAAGAGAAAAAGTTATGTCACTTATGTTAGGCCAAGTTTGGTTCTTAAGAGTAATAGAATTAAATATTTTCAAATCCTCAAATTTGGCTCTTCGTTTGTGTTTCTTCCTTTAAGGTTATTCTATATAAATATATACCGTGCATTTTCTTTACCACTAAACATTTACATTTACCCTCCATGCATTGACGCGTTATAATTGAACATATAGACGCTTGACATGGCGAGTAGCTACTGGGATTATTACGAGAAATTAAAACACAATACGTCAAATTTGACATTTAATTTTTTGTCTAATCCTGTCTAATTAACGGATCACAAAAAATAGAACAAGTGTTCGTAGTGCCCGCGTTAACATTCCATACAAGCCAATTGTGTAAGTCTTGAAGGGAAAAAATTAAATGTAAAATTTTATTTTCGGTAATAATCCCAGTCATATCCCAGTAACTACTCTTGTGCTACTCGCTGTGCCAAACGCCTATATGTTCAATAAATTATAAAAAATGTTCATTAGTAAGAAAAAAAGGCGACTGGTGACGCAGTGCCTAGCGCGCTGAGCTATCAGTCTTGGGGTACCGGGTTCAATCCCTGGGCACGTCACTCTCGGAGCAAGGTTTTCCGTAGTTTTCCTTGCTACAAATTTGGCGAATGCTGAGAGGTGAAAATCTTAAGACGCTCTACGGGCGCAGGCGTAATAATGACTCATGTCTGGCCGATACCCCCTGTAATTAGTGAAAGCTGTTGGGGGATGTGAAGGCATGAATTATTATTATTATTACTATAAAATGCACGGTATACCGTAAGAGCGAGCGTACTATGGATCAGCCAGCATAATCGGCATTTTTCAGAAATGCGATAACAAAGTCGTGTTTTTCACGCGTACGTGAAACGAATATGCCGTTTATAACATGAGCAATGTGTTTTTGGAAATCCAAGAGCGAGGTTGTTGCTTGCACATGTACGTGAACAAATACGCCGTTTATAACACGAGTAAGGTGCACAAATGAATTTGCGTTTACGCAACTTTGTCAAGCAAATGACATTCTACAGTGACATTCAACACAGCACAGGTTTAGATGTGCCGAGTTCGTATAAAATCGGGTGATCATAGTACGCTCGCTCGTACGGTATATAAAATCTGTAATTTCCCTGGGATTTCCGACGTAACTAGCGATGGAAAAACTAGCAGATATATCGATATATCGTATCATATGATATATCGCAATGTTATATCGATGTCATCCATATATCGGTGCCAATATACCGATATATTGTATCGATATATCGTTATAAAGAATTATATTTGAAATTGCACATTGGCATCGGCATTGTCCCATTTCGCAACACGGAGTAGGTTCATAATTTGTCATTAGCATTAATTCTCATTGTTGGTTATTTAACAACGAAAATTTAATATGTCTACTAAATTAATATCTTTGGTTGGATTTAACAATTACAATCATAATATATTAATGTATGTTAGAAGAATACCTGAATTATATTTCCTTTTTGTTACTTGATAGGCAATTTTAAATTTTGAAATAACATAAATAACGATGAGGTAACATAATCACCATATGTAATATAAAAATCTTATACGTAAGTACATACATCTGTTTTATAAAACAGAAAATAAAGATGTCATATGACCCACTGGGCACCTACAGATTGCAGATTACTGTTTCCACTAATAAAAATATTTATTTAAAAATAAATGTTGATAACTCAAATTACGTTCGATATATCATTTGATATATTTATTATACATTTATCGATATTTCTACCCGATATTTTTTCAAATATATGGATATATTTAATATCGATATATCGTTGCCATCCCTAGACGTAATACACCGACGGGAGCCAAAATATATTAATTAGTATAATTGACATGAAAGAATTAAAAATTGTCTGTCAAAATATTATAATATATTTGCAGATAAAAATAATAACCAGGTATTAAAGGGTGAACATTGCTGGCATCAAACGCCCCGTGGTTAGCACGCCCGTCTGGCAAGCGGGAAGTGTCAGGTTCGATTCCTTACTTCCTTACTTTTTTCAAGTATTTAGTTACATCGGAAATTCCAAAGAAAATTACACATTTTCATAAATCACCAACGGAAACTAAAGTATATTAAGTAATAAAGTAGTTTTTTCAAAAATCTATTGTACTTAATATCGTAAATGTATGAGTAACTATAAGTATGTAGTAAAAAGCACTTCTGTTTTTCAGAAATAACGAATTTATGTATTTTGTATTGATTGCTTTTTAAAACTAAAGTTATGTTAATTTTAATACGCCACATAAAAAGTTTGAATAATATAATAAATAAACGTAACTTCTTAACAACGTGGATAAGATTGGTGAAAAATTTGCACCATTAGGTTTGTTTCCACATTTGTCTCGGTGAAAGATATTCGCTATGTGAACTTTATACAATACGTTAGCTCCATTTTAATTCAAATCCGGAAATTGATCAATAAATTTAGTGAATTGCTCAGCCAACGGTCGTTTATTTTCCTTGGGTACGTTAGACATACTTGCATACATATTTATTTGTATGATTATATGTAACGCTGCGAAAGGATGGGGAGAAACTGTTGCAATAAATCAATAATTTCATTCGCTGAGGTAGCTCGTGCCGATTCATCTGTATACGTACGTCACGTCGTGGGCCACGCAACCTTATCTCTAACCTGGCGCGAAGCACTCTGGACCAGGCGATCTTCTCGGCAGAATCGGATCAGTCGCATAGACCGCGTACTATAAATAAAGAGTGGATGTGTGACTCACGCCCGACAGAAGTTAAATTTTGAAATCAACACCTGTTAAAAACATTTAATACTCTCTTGTTATTTTATAAATTCAACATTTTTATGTAAATCTAACATTTTGTTTGTTTCATTTCCGTATAAATTCAATTTTTCATTTGTTTTATTTTGTATAAATTCATATATTTCATTTTGATATTCATTAAAACTTCAACGTGTACGCATTTAATGTTAAAATAGATTTAATTTCATATAGTATACGCAAATAGTATCAAAACAAAATATTGTTATGTTCAATATTTACTTCGAAAATATCAGCTGTCAGTCTCAAAACCCGATAGTAATGAAATTTCCCCCCAGGCTGGCCTTGGAGTGTGGACGGTAAATAAAATATGTAAGTCCAGATAACGACTATCCTAGTGGATCGAAGACAAAATGACTCTTTTTATTATTCTCCTTCGCAAATCTTCAAAATTAATATAAAATTCTCCTACAACAAATGACAAAGTAAATTTAAAGGTATTGCTAACATTATTTCGAATATTAAATATGTTTCTGTGAGGTATCTTCGTTTTTTGGTAGTAACATTTCGTATTTAAGCGTTCTCAGTTGTATTTTAGAGCATAGATTCGTCTAGTTTGCAAATCAAAACAAAGGAGTAAAATATCGAGAAAGGCAACGATAATCAATAAAAGAAACAAACTAGGGGTATAACGCATCGCTTGACTGGAGTCTACTTGATCCTCTCATGGCAGCGGTTAGATTATTACTGATATTGATTCATTCCTGTAGCGCAACTCCCCCCCTTATACTTATAGTGAGCAAATTTTGCAACAGGGCCTGTATATTTTAGGAACCCTCTAACACGGTATATTTATCTTTATAATTACGTGTAACGCTGCGAAAGGTTGAGGATAAGCTGTTGCAATAAATCAATAATTTAATTCAGTGGGGTAGCTCGTTGCGATTCATGCATACATGCGTCGCGTCGTGGGCCGGGCAAACTTACTTCTAACCAGGCGCGAGGCACTCTGTGCCACGCGCTGTGTACAGGCGCTAATAAAATGAGCTTAAATAAAGCAAAAAGAAGAGCAATTTTGATTGAAGAGAAAGCTACTATTATTTCGAAGATGGAGTCTGCTGAATCTAATGTCACATTAGTAGCAGAATTTAAAATGTCCCATTCTACTGTTTCTACAATTTGAAAAACTCGCAAAGAAAGCATATCACCATAAATCTATTGGCGAAAAAAAAAATGCATAAACCTATAAATATTGAAGTATTGTTAGAATTACTGTGTTATCTTTGATAGAGCACAGTTGTTGGTTTTACAGGCATCCAGGTGTTGCCTTAAGTTGAGTGTTTAGAAAGTAATTTAATTTATAACTAAGGTGCGGATCGACGCTGTCCCTTTTCGATACAGTCAGACGCGTGGACAGTCGTATACTACAGATAGCTATCGGTTAAACGAAAACGTATTTATGCTCGTCTTGGGTTTTTATTTATCAGTCGCTCACTTCTGTGTGTTACTGCTAAGTTGAGTTTTATAAACGCATTCATGGGGTCGAGTAGAACAAGTTGATATTAGGTTTGTTTCTGCAGCGATTTAAAATCGTTTGAAATCGTTACAGCATGCGCATTACAAAAATAGTGTTCGTGCAGTTAAAACGCCAAACTTTGACTACTAGTTTGACGTAATTTAGCGTTCGTGCAGATCTCCAAATTAATTTCTAACGGTTTGCTGGTAGTTGCTCCAGTTTGAAGATTATCGTCCAGTGATCCATCAGACGCATGCGCATCGTTATATTGTGAAGTGAAAAGTTGTGTTATAGGTTTTTTTGTATATGTTCACACTTCACGCGTGTTTTATTCATGTCAGTGGTTTTGTTAGGAATTAACAGTTCCTTTAAGGTTGTAATAAATTTATAATTCTGTCTAAACATTTCGCGTTTATTTCTGTTTTCGCTTACCTCTTTTTTAAATATTTGAATGTAAGATAAATCTATTGTTTTCATCTGCATATTTGAGTATATTTTCTCTCTTAAGTCTATTAAATACGCTTGTAACTTATACATCGCCTGATAATTGTAAAAAAAGCTTTCGTGCAGTTAAATTATTAAATCAATTTTAGTTCGCGCATGCGTAGATTAATCCAAATTAACCTCTGATCAAACTATCACAAATCGGCTGCTGAAGCAAACCTATTGATAGCGCTGCCGCGTGTTTCATTTGTACGCTATGAGTGGGTTACTATCTCGACGCATCGTGCACTATTCAGGGAACCGCGTCGATCCACACTCTACTCATAACCTACCATCGATTAATTATGACCACTATTTCTCAATGATATTTTTGCTAATTTATATTTTCACCCACCTATTTTGTTTCTCATTGAAAAAGATTTAAGATAAACCCCAGAATACGAAGACAGGTTTGGCTTTTTGATCGACTGCAATCCCCAGAAATTAACTTTCTGTTGTCTTGACGTACTATAGCTGATACTTCTACTTAGTTTATTGTTAGAATGGTTTAAAATTCAACGAAACCGTGGAATTCCTATCAACGGGCCATTATTACAAGCAAAAGCACAAGATTTTGATAAACGATTTCGTCCACGTCATAATATCGTGTTTGGGAGGGTTTCAGGAGATGTGGCTAGTGTATCGAAGGATATTACAGAAAAGTGGGTAGAGTCAGTTTGGATTTACGTAGTGGGTATAGTGATAACAAAATATTTAACACTGACGAAACAGATATTGTTTTAATGTTGCCAGATAAGACCCTAGGAGTTAAAGGAGAAAGGTGTAGTTATGATAGTAATAGGAAAGTCAAGGAAACCACACTGTTTCAAAAATATATTTTTTTACCAACAAGCTATGAGCTTAATAATAAAGACTGGGTGACATCGGAGATATTTTTCGAAATAGATTCGCGAATAGGACTAGAAACTGAGCAAATCCAAGAACAAGATTTTATTACTTATCAACAATTGTCCAACACATCCTAATATTAACAACCTAAACTCAATAAAACTGTGTTTCCTAACACCAAATACAACAGCTGTTTTACAACCAATAAAGTAAAGCATAATAGACGTAATTAACTTATAGTTTAGGAAGCGGAATTTTCCCACTGTAATACTAATCGGAAAATCAGTCTATTGGATGCAGTAATGTTATTATCCAAGGGATGGAGCAACGTTTCACAAAAAAATTGCTAACTGTTTGAAACACACAGGATTTTCACTCATTTCAAGTGGACCAGCTACATCACATTTCGATGAGGAAGACGAAATTCCTCTAGCAAAGTGGTTAAAAAGTACTACTAAGACTTAGTGGTGGTTTACGTGGAATGAATTTGTACACGTGGACGACGATTTAACGACATGGCAAGAACCATCCAATGAACAAATTGTAGTAGGCGTTTATATGAATAAGATCAATGATCAAAAAGGAGAAGATAAGGAAGAGGAAGAATTTCAGCTGCCAACTGTCCTCGAAGCTCTCATGCTGCAGCCGTTCTTCATAATTTTTTTCTTTGCAAAGTGTAACGAATGGGACTTTACTTGATCACAGGTCTGTTTTAAAGAGTATACAAAAAAAAAGTAACAAAAAATAATAAAAAAAAAACAAGCTAAAATTACCAACGTTTTTAAAACATAGATAAGTTAATAGGTATATTTAAAAATTTCATGTTTGAAATAACATGTAATTGTTATTTGAATGTATTTTATTAAAAAAGTGCATTATGTATAATGTACATATTTAAAGCATGTATGTATATACGAGGTAAGCGCCAAAATTTCCTGGCCTGACATTCATCTAGATATCACAGCGGGTTAAAATTTTGCTTTGGTTTAAGTCTTATTAGCATTGGAAAAAACAAAAATAAACGTTATGTCAATGAATTTTTCTATAACTCTCGCTCGTTCATCACGTTGTTGGAAGTTACGAGAATTAACTATCGTCCTGTTATCAAATTCCTTACTCGAGAACGTCTTTCTCCTCAAAGCATCAAAGATCGGCTGGATGGGGTGTACAGGGAAAATTCAATAGTAAAAGACTGGTTAAAACGGTGTCAGATGAAACTATGGTTCTCTACTATGATTCTTGTCCATCTATGATCCTATGTCCAAAAGCGAGTCGATGGAATGGAGGCGAATGGGAGAAACAAAAAAATATCAGGGTGCCATTTGACAAAAAAAGTAATGGCTACGACGTTTTGGAATTGAGAGGACATTCTTTTGTAGACTTTAAAGAAACTAACACTACAGTCAAAGGGACATATTATATAGCACAAATTACAACCTATTGAGAAGATGTGGGAAACTGACCAGAGGCGTGCGTTTGCTGCATGGTAATGCACCCGTGCACACGTTTAGTCCTGAAATGGCCCCCAGTGACAATTACCTGTTTACAAATTTGAAAAAGAATCTTCGCAGGTGCCGTTTCAATTACGACGAAAAGGTAAAGGCTGCAGTTTTGGCACATTTTGAAGACAAAGGGAAGGAATTTTTTAGAGGTATTGAATTGTTGAGACGTTGTAATAAGTGTATTAAGGTCAGGGGGGACTATATTGAGAACTAAAATTGAATTGTGAATCTACGCTGTTTCTTTTATAGCTAGGCTGGGAATTTTTGGCGCTACCCTCATATTTAATATTAAGAAAATAAGGTATTTTTCTATTTGTGTTTGCATAGAATGTATTTGTAAGTTATTGCAATATATGAAAATAATAGACGCTAAAGATGTATTGAAAAAGCAGGCTCGGTTATAACGACAATCGCATGTAACGACCGCATTTTGCCGGTCTCTTCGTTGACCTCTAGTGTATTATAAAAAGTGTTACAAAAATAAATCATTTCACAAATAACGTAACATAAAAATGTACAAGAAGAAATAAAAAGAACCCTAAACATTGCGAGCACAAAATAAAACTTGTTTTTTCATTCTTTAACCTTTCCTATCTTGGCATATGAAGTTTTGTATCTAGCTTAATGTAGTGTAAATACCATTTGTTATTACACCTACACTGTGCTAAAATTGACATTGTTTGCATTATTGACACAAAGATTCAATTGTTTATATAAAAATGTGAAGAGCTGTTGTTTACCTGTTAACATACTGTTAACTTCTTTAATCGAAACCTACTGTATTTCGATGAAAGTGATAACATTACTCAATTTGGTATTCATGACATGAAGGATAAATGAATATATATTCAATTTGATACCAAAAGGATTTATTATTTGTTTACAAGCTATCGATTTCGACGAATGTCATCATCAGGCTTTCAGTCATTGACGTAATGAGAAAAAAAAACACATATCATCATGGCAGTGGAAGTAGTAAAATTTAAATAAATTTAAAAGTATTAATTAAAGATCTTTTAGAAGATTCAAATTTTTGTATGGGTATTTGGGAAATGAAATTTGAAATTTTTGTATTTTTTTTTCTCATTACGTCAATGACTGAAAGCCTGATGATCACTATTTGTCGAAATCGATAGCTTGTAAAAAAATAATAAATCCTTTTGGTATCAAATTGAATATATATTCATTTATCCTTCATATCTAGTGTATTTCGTTTTCTCAGTGCTAAATGTACTCCTAACGATGAAAATACTCGGGAAACACCATAGTACTTGGAATTTTAAAGGACGCAACTGCCAAAGACACAGACTTGTATTATTTATTCTCATTTTTTTCACTTAAACGATCATTAGAAGATAATTTGTGTAAGAGAAAGTTTGTTTTGAAAGGCTTTGAGTTTATTAGAGGGCTAATTTCGTATCACTAAATAAGAAGTATATAATTCATTTTTTATAAAGAAATGGGAATAAGTGTTTGGATTCTACACCTCTCAATTTTACCCTGTTTCCTATTTTTATGAATATAAGTATTTGCTCATCACATTTAACGTATTATTTGTTTTTTTTTCCAGATATATATTTTGCACATTGATCAAGAAACCTTTAGACATGGTGAGTATATTTTCAATTTATTGATATCATAAGCTATACGTTAGTGTAATTAATGTTAACCACTCCACGTTAAGGAAGCAATTATCTTTATTAAATGATTTATAGTTTAATTGCGGCATTTTATAGCATTCCTGTTTCCATTCGTCAACTTCGTGGCAATAGTGTAATAAAACTATTTTATTTGAATATATAATATTATGATGTGAACAAAATTATTTGCACGAATTTATCTGTGATCTTTATCCATTCACTTTTTATAAAAGATGTGCAAAAAAGCTCCCTATAGTGAAATGTGCGTTGAGAATACTAAGTCGTAAACAAAATACATGTCTTATTCATGTTGGTACACACTTACTGAATCTTGAAAAAATCGGTTTTGGTTTAACAAAAACTGTTGAAATTGCTCATTTTACAAAGCGGTTTCTTATTGATGAATAGAGTTTGTTAAAAAGGTGGTACCGGATGGCAGTAGCGTAGCAGCGTGGGTAGGGGTAATTTTCAACTCGTAGTCGATCTCGACAGTACCGCGAGAGAGTTCAAAGCAACAGTACGTTGCATGCTGCACGCCAAATAAGTACGCGGAGATGGGACGCCCAAAGGGTGTAACGTTCCTTCGAATGTGAATAAATATCTCAGGCATTTCCCTGGATTAGAATATAAAAGTCCGCACAATATGCAATATGCACAATATGCAATAGCGGATTGCTAAGTCGCGATAGGTTTGAATGTAGAAAACATTGTAAAAGTAAACGTCATGTATTCAATTTAAGAAACAGTATTCCATACTGGTAGTTTTTATATGATTTTATTTTTATGTTAAGTGTGTGCAACATCCCACAACATCTAGTATCTAATGAACACTTTCGTCTTTTTTGGGCTAAGTACGTTCCCTCGTGGAAGCTGCCAACATCTATGCAATTACGATACAATTTGCCACGTGTGCAAGGTACAGTAAAGGAATGTATAAAAGACGAGTTGAGAAATAAGAAAATCTGCCTATGTGTGGATGAAACAATTGATGCTTAGAAACACAGCGTCATTCATGTTGTAGCGGGTCCTTTAAAACGTGATGGTCCACCAGCTTCATTGTTGTTATCCAGTAAAAGGATTCAGAAAACTAATGCAGAAACCGTTGACAAGTTAAAAGATTCGTTGAGAGAATTTTGTATCACAGGAACCCAAGTCACAATGTTCGTTACTAACGGAGCCGCAACAATGCTGAGAGTTGGTAGGATGTTGAAAATATGCTTTCCGACTCTTCTTCACATAACATGCCTCATACACGCATGTCACCTCGTAGCAGAAACCATTCGAAAGAAGTATCCGATGGTGGATAAGTTAATAACATCTACCAAAAAAGTGTTCATCACATCTCCCGAACACATCCGTGTATTCAAACAATTGTGTCCGAAATTACCACCACCACCTCAGCCTGTAATAACGTAAAAACATGGCTCCAGGCAGTATCTTACTATCAGAAATATTTTTTACAAGTGAAAAATGTCATCTTGAAACTTGATTCAAATGATTCTGCAGCAGTTCGAGATAGTCAGCATCTTTTTTCCAATTCGAACGTTCAACAACAAATAGATGAAATTTCCATGAACTATTCTGAAGTTGCACAAGCTATTGAGCAATTAGAAAACAGTCACTTATCTTCATGAAACGCATTAAATTGCATAAACAATTTACAAGCCGCTCTAGAAAACTTGACGAAAATCAAGAGTGCCCAAACAAGCAAAGGGAATACCTGACATTTGCAAATCTTACTTCACTGGATGTCGAACGATCATTTGCGAAGTATACGACAACGTATTCACAACACCGTCGACGGCTGAATGAATTGATAATGGAAATGTTGCTGATGTTGCAATTCTACGTAGCTTACCAGGTCGGTTGCCAATTGCCACAGTGGACATCAAAACGACAGGAAAAGGTAACAATATTATTTTTCACTAATATTGTATATTACGTACCTACTTTTATGCGGTGCGCCACTGCCCGTACCACCTTTTTAACAAACTCTATTGATGAATAACGTTTTGTGTATCTTCAGTAAACTATAACATATACAGTAGTGGCCAAAAGTAGATAGACAACTTGTTTTTATGTCCTAGCTAAGGCAAAACAACCTGAACAAATGTAAAAGTGGTATTTATTAAACATATATAATACTACATAAAAATTAAACATGTGAAATTTCTAGTTACAATAAGTAATGCCAAAAATAACAACCAAAATAAAAACATTGCTGGTTAAAAGTAGATCGACAAATAAAAGGTCTTTTAAATTAACGATTCAACTTCGATTAAATTGATTAAATGGAAGAGGAGTTCTTAGTACTTTGTAAAATAACCTTTGTTCTCGATAACTGCCTGGCATCTTCGCGGCATTGACCCTAATAGTTTTTTAATAACAGACATGTCTATATTTCGCCATTCCTTTTCTAAGCTATGGAACAATTCATCCTTATTTGAGTAATTTCTAACCCTAATACTTCTGTCTACAATTTGCCACAAGTTTTCAATAGGGTTGAGGTCGAGAGATTGCGACAGCCATTTTAAAACGGGAATTTTTTCGTCTTCTAAAATTTTTTTTATTAACTTCGAAGAGTGTTTAGGATCATTATCTTGCTGGAACTTGAATCTCAGGGGTAAATTGTCTTCAACACAAGGAACCATAACATTTCTGAGTATATCCCTATACATTACTTTATCCATGATACCTTCAATTAGATACAAAGGTCCGACTCCGAATCCTGAGAAACAACCCCACACCATCACCGAACCTCCTCCGTGTTTAACAGTTGGTTTCGTGTACTTTAGATCCAAGCGTTTACCAATGAATACATTGACGTGTAAATTCTAATTGGGCCATCCGACTCTTCTTAGAAAGTAGCAGTTTTCTGGCCGGCCTACGAGCAACATTTCTACCAGTCTTCTTCTTATTGTTCTTGAAGATACATTACAGATGCCTTCATTTAATAATTCCGCCTTTAATGCAGTCGATGACAGGAACGGATTTTTCGAGATCATTCTTTTCAATTGTCTTACACCTCTCTGAACCAGTTCTTTTATACTGTTTAATAATCGCCCATACAGTGCTCCTCTTAACATTAAACTGTTGACGTTGCTCATTACTGTAAGCATCAACACTTTCTTGTCGATCTATTTTTGTCCAACAACGTTCGCGTTTTTTATTTTTACTCGGTGTCAAAGAAAGATACACCTTTTATATAATTCCTTTTTAGGATAGCACGACGTACAATAAATATATGTTATAATTTTCAATGCAGTGATTTTATCCTCTTTACGTCAGCGAATAATATTGTCTATCCACTTATGGCAACTACTGTATGTATGTATCTGTAACATTTGATTCGCAACTACCTTACTCGCCTCAGCATTAAAGGCAACGCCATACATGCCGTATCCAAAAAAGCGAATGTTTGTTATTCAGCAAATATCTAATAGTGTGAAGAATTCGTGTATTCGGTATTCCCCAAACTTTCGCTATTTGCCGCATGCCAAGTAGTGCTTTTAAAGGCAGCGCCACACATGCGTTATTTGCTGCATCCCAAATAGTGCCTTTAAAGGCAGTGCCATGCATGCATTATTTGCCATGCTGTGTGTTTAGGTATCTCCAACCTATTTGGCGAACTATTTGTTAAACGACAAGCATTTGCTTACTCACTTACGCCGTTTGTAATTTATGATTGCATCAACAGTTTTAAAACATAAGTTTTAGATGAAGGAACAACATATTCTGTGTCAATCTCTCATTCAACCAAATCCTATAATTGACTGTAATAAATGTTTTAACTAAATAATTCATTCATTCAACGCACTGTCTTTTTCTGATTTAGTTGGAGCAACAAAGCAAATAGTTGGTTCAAACAAATTTCCTTTAACAAAATAAATTTACTTGACTCAAACATATCGGTTTTTCTGAATGTAACTCTATGAAAACGAACGTTGCATCCACCTTCCCCTATTATAAATGCAATACAGAATTACAGTTGACTTAAATTCTAAAATCAGAACAGATGCATACTTCTTCAAAATAGTTTTCTCTTACTACTTACAAGAAATTTATTTTCTTGGTGTAATTATGTTCATATTCTTTATATTTGTAGAGATTCTTCCATTAAAACATTATTGTTGGTGTTTCTCTATCTGAAAATGTGTTTCTCTGCCTACATAATATCAGATTCTCGCCATTCGTAATCTCTCGTCATGGATGAATGAATAATGGATGAAAACTGAGCTACAATTGCGAAAGTGTTACACAGAATTTTGTAAATGTTCCCGCACCAAAGACCTCATTGTTGGTGAATTTTTATATTTAGAATCTATTACTGTGCAATACATAATTTATCCTTCATAAACGGACGTTTAAAAAAAAAAACGAATTATATTGAAATAGAGATTTCAAAGTTTCTACCTTGAGATATTTTCCTGTCTCTTTTCATATACAGTCTGTCCCCGGATGGACTGCACAAGAGGGAAAAAATTTTTATTTGTAACTTAACGCAAAAATGTCATTCTTTATACAAAAATTTAAGCAAAAAAGTTTCTGTTTCATGTTTTTGATTGAATCAGATTATCCTGTTATCTTCCATATAAATATTCCAATAAGTAAATCAAGTTACGTGTTATTTATCAATGTCATTACGTATTTGTGAATCTTTACTGAGACTTACTTAGTAGTAATGTTAACTTTAGAACAAAGAGTTTACCTCGTTCAATGTTATGGAACTGGTGAGGCTTCTTATAACTTTGCAATTCAAAAATTTCAATAGAAGTTTCCTAATGTTCACGTGTGCGTTAATGCCTTACGAAATTTGGTAGAAAAAATTAAATGAACAGGTAGCGTACATGACATCAAGAAAAGAAACAGGATACACATGAAGAAGATGCTGCTGCAATACTGGCTCTAGATTCTGTAGAAACAAATCCAAAATTATGTTTACGAAAAAGGTCTGCACAGTTAAATTAGTTAATTAGCAAATCACATTTACAAAGAATTTTTAAAGAAAACAAAATTAAACCTTATAAGCCGATTTTTGTACATGTATTAAGAAATGGTGATGATGCTTTGCGTTTAGACTTTTGCTTATGGGTAGGAGAAAATCAGTCTGTAAATCGAAATTTCTGCAAAAATATTATTTTTTCGGATGAATCGACATTTGCAACCAATGAGAAAGTTGCAATGCAAAACTGTAGATTTTGGTCGAGAGAAAATCCTAGTTTCAAAATTGCAACTAGAAGTCAGTGTTACAAAAAGGTTAATGTGTGGTGTGGTGTTATGTATGGAAAAATTATCGGTCCGTATTTTTTTAATGAAAATGCGAAACAACATACGTATCTGGAGTTGCTTGAAAATTTTTTGTTGCCTGCAGTAAGAGATGAACCTAACTTTGAAAATTTATTTTTTCAACAAGATGGATGCCCTGCCCACTCAACAGTGTTGGTAAGAAATTATCTGCAAGAACATTTTGGAAACAGATGGATAGGTCGTTACGAATCCGTCAATTGGCTGGCTCGTCCCCCTGATTTAAGCCCATTGGATTTCTTTTTATGGGGATATGTTAAACAGCATGTTCATAATACTAATTTGGATAACAATATCGAAATTTTAAAACAAAAAATTACGGAAGCGGTACATTCTGTCACTGAAGATATGATCCACAATATTTAAAAAGAATTTGTACGTAGAGCTAAAAAGTGTGTAGAGGTTGGAGGTACCACGTTGAATAAAATAAAATGTTTCTCTTTAGCTCAAGTGTGTTTTTGTGATTTTCTCAGCTGTTAAAAAGAATATTCTGATTTTTGTTTCAGAATTGGTGGTTTTGAGACCAGCAAAAAATTTTATAAAGGATTACATTTTTGCGTTAAGTTACAAATAAATTTTTTTTCCCTCTTGTTCAGTCCATCCGGGTACACACTGTATAAGTTCTATTGTATAGTACTTACCTTATCTTGTGTAATATTAAGTAGCGTTATTAAAATTCCGGATATTAGCTGCGCAGAATAAGACGGGACTATTTATTAACCATGGAAAGTGATGTAAAACTTTTATGGTGCATCATATACGGGTCATATCAGGTTCTTCAAGCATGTACATGTATGGGGGAGGATGGAGTTATAAGAAACAGGGGTAATAAGATTTTTAAGGACGTGGCTAATGTCAAATTTTGAGATGAGTTTTTATTCTATCAATTTAATTTCGGTTTACAATTTATAATTTTTTGAAAAAGGGTGTCTAGGGACACTCCCGGACCTACTGATCGTGAAAATTAATTATCTTTTATTCAGAAAACAAATTTTTACATTGTTATAAGATTACAATATATAATAAACATGTACTACGGAGGAGAGTAAGACAACAATGAGAATGAGATTGCAATAATAACATTGTAATAATACCTCTTTGCTGAACAATAACGTATAATAGTTGCTCTTTCATGCTTGCAAACGACAAGTGCAACCATGAACTTTGTCAATTACATTGTCGCTATTTTTAATTGCTGTAAAAAATGGGTGACATTTAGGTAAATGCAATTGCAATACCACTGTAAAATAAATAAGCCAGTTGGATATATAGCTTTTATTGTTTGTTGTGTTCCTGTTTATGGGTGTAAAAATCTGAAAAAAAAAAATCTGAAAAAGGCATATAGAATCACTGTCCACAAACTATAAACATTTAATTAGAACTATTTATTCTTTTGGCAAAAATACATTTTTTGTTTGTATTTTATTTAATGTATTCTATATTATGTGTTTAATGTTGTTATTTGATCCAAGTTGATTTAACTGCGCGAATATGCCTCGAAACTACCAGAAAAAAAAGTGTTGGAGTGAACTATGATCCTGCACGAATGGCTGAAGCTATCGATGTTGTTCGTCGATGTTCATTCTAATATACTTCATATCATAATACTTTATTGCAAGTGATTAACCAATTTGTTTATAAATAATAATCTTGCATTTAAAACCTTTGATGCGGTCGTTCATCACGTTCATTTTCACCTCTATAAAAACAATTATCAAAAGTAGAAATCTCGAAAAGTACTGGGATAAAAGTATACACTTGCATGACGTTTACTCCTGCTTTTATCTGAGGCAATAAGAAACAAGAAATATCCTCCTAATTACTAGAGTAACCAAAACTTGCGGACTCGCATAGGCGCCGGTATTACGGGTTAATAGAAGAATACGAAAAATTCATAAATAAACTTACTTGCAAATTATTCAACAAATTAGAGGCAGGATGTGAATTACTGTAAACTTGCATCATTGCATATGTTTCCACAGTTACTTCTTTAAACCTTGTGCGTCGACAAGAAAAAATATTCTTATACATAGAAAACGATCTCTCCACATCTAAGGAAGTTACATTTGCATGTAGAAACTGTTTTTCAAAATCACTTAAAAGTTCACTATTCTTACACTTATTATAAACGGCCTCTAAAGTATTAAAATCGGGATTTTTCCTTAAAACATCTGCCAACTTTTGACTAGCGCATAATCCTGGCGTATCATTTAATGTGTGTAATTTATTTTTTACACTCTCCACTATGTCTAATGATTCCTGCAATGACAATTCAGTACATTGTAGTTTTCTGATGGCATCTAGTAATACTGTATAATTGGTACATATTGTTGTTAAATCTTCTAAAAGTTGAGGAATTTGAAATTCTCTTTGACTTTCTCTAATTGCTTTGGATTCATTCCGATTAAATCGCATTATAACTGATCGAATTTGTTGAAAATGGATCAAATAGTAAGAAGCTGCTGTTAGCCAAGTACCCCATCGCGTTAAAATTGGTTCAGGAGGTTCTGGAATACGTGGACAAAATTTACGAAATTCTTTTAAACGTTTAGGAGATTTACGATCAACGTTTCCGTAATGTTGTCGAACAACTTCACCAACTAAATGCAAAGCATGCAGCACGCAGGTTATATGTATTAAGTTAGGAAATATATGTTTTAAGGATCGCCCAACACTTAACATCGTTGCTGCACTATCTGTCACAATCACAACTTGATCTTGGGCAATTTTAAATTTTTTCAAAGCGTTCATTATCACTTTTTGAACATTTTCCGGGGTATATTGTTGAACACGTTTGCAAGCTAACAAATATCGAGATGCTGTGTTCTCGCTAGATAAAACGCGAGCTATTACATTCACAATACTGTTTTTCTTTATATCGGTCGTCTCATCCACGGTAATCCATATTTTTTTGGAACACAAATCACGTTTACACACATTTTCTAGCATCTCTTTCATTCGCGGCAAATGATTCTGTAATTGTGTTTGTGAGGGTAATGGGTACTTTGGAACGTATTGTCGCCAAAACGTTTTAAAAGCTGCTTTTCTCACCAACGACAACGGAAGATTACAAGAGGTAAACATAATTAATAAATGTATGAGGAATAGTGTATAAGGTATTTCAGTTCTTGCATTTCTCATATGCTTAATACCATTGACATGCCTCTGGCAATCAGTTCTGTCCAATGCAGCCAAACTAACATTGCATATTAAGCAAAAAACTGCACTACCGTCATATTTTAAGTGGGGAAAAAGCGACACATACTTACGTACATTAGTAGCAAATCTATTACGAGGCATTGTTTTCTTAGGTATGTAAATATTGGTTCTATATGAAACGATACACTAATTATGTACTTGGTATAATACTACAACACACAAAAAACACCAGCTATATTTTCAAAAGCGACACGTAAGTACATAACCTTGACCGTTCGACTAATCTCTGCAACAGCTCAACCGGTACTAAAACGAAATCTCTCTCAGCGCGGTTTAACATGATTCATAATCAAGATCGACACTACATGCCTGCTTCTCTACCGGTTTAGTTTATTTAAGAATTTTTCGTATTCTTATAGTAACCCGTAATATCGACGCCTATGCGAGTCCGCAAGTTTAGGTTACTCTACTAATTACTTCATTGAAAGCAAATAACATTTCGCCCATAAAAACTTTCACATATAAGGTTTACAATAGATATAATGTTCAGACTAAAAATAACTGCTATGCAAATATTTGAAGTATCTTATTACCCTATCAGTTTCTTATTACCCCACCCCCTCCTAGCAGCGAATCGATGCAAAATTATTTGTTGAGATTTTAGCTTCTACAAGCGTTGGAGATTATTTACTGTTCCGTATTTAGCAAGGTCAATTTAAACGAATAGATTGATTGCAGGTGTTGCCGATTACATGCTAATCATACTAATGTTTTCTAATGCGACACAGACAGCTGTTGCGCAGGATCGCGTCAAACCCAAAGTATTTGTAAATTTCTTCTTTGCACATTGCTGAAGATCGTCTTATTGCAACAAAACGCTGCCTCAAACGACATTAATAAATATCTTTCAAGCTTTAGCACAAGGTGCCGCATGAAACCTAATTTTAGTGTGTATTTTAACTTTTCCCGTATTAATGGACACTGTATCATTTACACTGACCCATAATCAAAAACGTACAACACACAGTAATATTTTGTTTAATTCAAATTCATATTCACACAAGTAATGTGATTTGCAACGATTTCTGACAATAAATAAAATGATTCATCAGAAAGTTTAAAACTTAGGTCATAGATAAGAACATACATCTGCGAAGACACACATAAACAAAATATATTTAATAGGTAAAATCGCTGGTATTTTTTACAGTTTTTAATCGATTATTATAGGCATAGATTACACTGATTTTCATTCTTATTCACATATCATTCTTCATATTCTTAATCGAAACGTGATTTTTGTAAATATTCATACTTGTACTAACATGAATTTGAACTAACACCAGCAACTCGAAAATTTAGATTTCGATGAAACTCTAGAGACTGAAAGAGTTAGTATAAGAACAACACAATTATTTTAGCGGCTGAATCGCCCGATTTTGAATGATAAAAAAAGAAATTTGCATGATTTTTAAATGTTTGTAAATACCTCAGAAATTATAACAGATATACAGTACAAACTCTTTAATCCGAACTAATTAAAACACGGGTTTAAACAGATATGTTCGGATTGGCGATATTTTCGGATTACTGGATAGTAAATACATATTAGGTTTTATGTGTTACTGAGAAGTAAAAAAGAAAGCTAACAATAAAACAAAAAAGTTATCTTGAAAGATATTTGTTAAAAATAAAAAAGAAAACCAAATTAAAAAATAAATAAGTTAAGATGTACATGTCAATGATCAAAAAAGAAATCGATGATACGCGTTTGTTACTTGTTGAGGAGCTAAATTATTTTCACATGCCCATTTTAAACACGTGGCGAAACATTTCACAGCTTCTCCATGCATCGCAAGCTTAACTGTGGCATTTCTTCATCACTTTCTTGATTATCAACATTCTCTTCGTTTTCTGAATCAGAAGCGACTTCATCAATTATTTTTTCTTCAGTGAGAAGTGCTCCATCTTCATTTTCCCCTTGTACCCACTCCTGTACATCCTGGTCTGACACAGCTTCACCAATTTTTCCAAACATGTCCTTAATTTCAGCTAGCTCTTTAGTTTGAATTTTATTAAATGGAAGGAATGTGCTTAAAGGTAAATCATCTTCATCATTATAGTCTTCTTCAGTCTGGTCATCGTTCATAGCTTAATCGACATCTTTTTGTTCAGTAGTTAAGTTAGGACAAATATTTTTCCAGGAGTTTCACAACAGCTCAGTTTTTACTCTTTGCCAGGCTTCGTCGAACAAAAATACCACGTCTTTTAAATTTATTGCCTTTAAGATTTGAACAATGTCATCATTGGATTTAACAATTTGTGAGAGAAGTTTCTTGCGATAATTAAGTTTAATAGCCTGAATCACATGTTGATCCATGGGCTGCAGAATCGGTGTACAATTTGGTGGAAGGTACATGACGGAAATTTGTTTATCATCACTCATTAATTCTAAAGCATCGAGATGGCCAGGAGCATTATCTAAAAGTAACACAGGTTTCTTAGGTAATCCCAATTCCTCCATTTTGTTTTCTACCGACAGCACAAAGTGCGAATAAAACCAGTCTTTAAACAGATCCTTTGTCACCCAAGCCTTTTTTTTGCTCTCTTATAAATAACTGGTAACTGGCAGTTACGAAAAGCACGTGACGTTTTTGACTTTCCCAAAACAAATAACGCTAGTATGTGACTTCCTGATGCGTTTGCACATGGCATGAAAGTTATCCTTTCTTTACATAATTTTCTTTCGAGTGCCAATGCTTTAGATTTACTAAACAACGTTTTTTTGGGCAACACCCTCCAAAAAAGCCCACTCTCATCCACGTTGTAAATTTGATCAAAAGTTAGGCCTAATCTCAATTGTTTTTAAGAATTTTAATTTAAAGGGTTCTACTACACTAAAATCACTAGACAGCTTTTCTCCGGAGACACTTAATTGACGAATTCCATATCTCTTTTTGAACTTAGCTTCACAGAAAATAATATATATATATATATATATATATATATATATATATATATATATATATATATATATATAAATTTGTGCCACAACACATAGTTACACAATCCGCCCGATGATATCAACGGCAGGATCGCCTCTATTTATTGTTTTTAAAGAGCCTGAAGGAAAATTTGGTGCTAGAGTACAACAAAACTTATTTCAGGTAATGTTTGTTCTTTGACTTACAGGCGCTTATGGCAAGCGAGCCATATTGTGTAAATATATATATATCAATATATTTTTTTATTTTTAGGCTCCTAATGTATATGCTGCAGCATCTGCTTCAGGTAAATTGACCGAAATATCAGCATACGAAGCGTGTTGTTGTTAGATGCCTGAACAGGTCACTGTCCTACTTCATTAAAACCATATATTCCGGCCAATATTATGTCCAAATATTAGCAATTCCTAAAAAACCACTGGTATGGTAAACCTTTAGATGTATACGGTTTTTGTGTCTAAAAGAATTTATAAGAAAATGTTCAGACCTACTTATTCTCGAAAACCATGGTATTGATTTGCGACAACGGAATCATATTATAAAATTAGTCACCAATACATAACCAATTATCTGCAACCAGGTACCAAAATTTATTTACACACGCTTGGTATAAAAGTGGATATCTGGATGAGAGACCAAGACATTTCGAACATCCTGTTCAGTTTGCCTTGTTTGCGGACAACGATGGTTTTCGTCCTCATTGTAATGTACGTGATGCGATCGCCATTATCCATTGTTCAATATAGTATTTGTGTTTCCAACATTTTTATGTGGAATATCATCATCATGATGAATAGAATAGATAAGTTAAAAAATAATAGGTTTAATAAAAACACTAAATTTCACTGTATTTAAAATAATATACTAAATGTAGGTGACTATAGTTTCAAGTTTAGTAAATGAATAATATTCAAAGGATTTATAATCACAATTTTGTAACTAATTAACTACACTCGTGTGATTGAAAGTGAAACTGAATATTTCACAGTTCATTTTATACGCAATATAATTACATATCTCCTGCAATGGACAGCAATTGTAAACAAACTGGTAATATACAAACCTCCAACCGCCAACAAAACAAACATACTTGACATAACATAATAATATCAAACAAGAATATATTTATATGTATTACACATTTTGTAATTTAAAGGCAAAAGAAATATTGCATTTATTTTTGGTAACTCATTTCAGCTCCTTCAAAGTATTTTAGTCGAAACGGGGCATAATCTTCTAAACAGCTTTATAAGGCCTTCAAACCCGGTAAGAAATAAACATTTTCTCTGTTTCGATGATCGGACGGCGGAAAGAGGATGACTTTTTCTCACCCCGAATGGTGATGTTTGGATTGTGGAATAATTTAGAAAAAAACAAAATCATCCCTATTTTCAGTGCCCCGTTTTGCCCTCATTAAGATTTTTTCAACAAACACGAACAACGGGGTTTTTCATAGTTCTATAGGGTCTTCACTTTAGCCAAGTTTCATTCAAATCGATGTCTCCTGGTTGGAACAGTTTCCTTGTGAGATACGTAAACATAGTTTTTGTGAAAAATGGCCGGTGTTATCCAGGGTCAGAAGTACTCTAATAGTTGTATTGTTGTCGTTCTTGCAGTAACACGCATTAACGTACTGTGAAGAAGCCATTACCTAAAACTGTGAAAGATACGAGGGTGAATTAAATATAAACCGGAATACTTTTCGTACCCATAGTGAGGTGAACAAAGAGTGACGTGGCTTCTGAGGTTTATCGATGGGGATGTCTCGAGGACATTCCACCGCTAGGGAACGCCACATTACCACCTAGTCAGTAACTATCGCGATGTCGGAGCGAGAAGTACCGTCGTCCGTTGCGCAACGAATTATAGTTAAATTTCTTACGAAAGAGGGCGCAGAACCATCTGAAATTTGGAGAAGGCTTGAGGCACAGTTGGGGAATAAGACATCTAAAAAGACACAAGTGTATTCATAGCACAAACAATTTGTAGAAGGGCGAGAAGCCGTAGAAAATGAAGGTCATCAACGTCGACCAAGAACCAGCGTGACAGCAGAGAACATTCATACTGTTCGCCGACTTCTCGAGGACGACCGACGATTAACAGTAGCCGAAATTGCTTCTGAGGTGGCAATCAGCTTTGGCAGTGCTCACGCGATCATTACTGACGACCTTGGGTTTCGGAAAGTGTCCGCAAGGTGGGTTCCTCGTCTCCTCATCGAACATCAAAGACGGAATCGTATGGAAGTGTGCCAACGGCATTTGAACCGCTATGCGGCTGAAGGGGAAGGTTTTTTGCATCGGATAGTGACTTATGACGAAACTTGGGTGCACCATTAAACCCCGGAATCGAAACAAGCAAGTATGGAATGGCGAAAGAAGAACGAATCTGCACCTGTCAAAGCCAAAACTCGGCTCTCGGCTGGAAAGGTTTTGGCGACTGTATTTTTCGACTTTAAAGGAGTCTTACATATTGATTTTCTCCACGACCGTCGAGCTGTATATGCCACGTACTACTGCCAGCTTTTAGACAAAAAATGCATATCGTCGGGAAAGACGCGGCTTTCCCATAAGAGACGTTATCCTGCGGCAAGACAATGCCCGGCCCCATACAGCTGCTCTAACGCAGCAAAAATTTAAAGAATTGTTATGGACTACACTAGAACACTCTCCCTACAGTCCGGACTTATCGCCCTGCGATTACCACCTGTTTGGACTGCTGAAAGAAGCTCTTGGAGGAGCTTTTGATGATGGTGTTACAGTTGAAGTTTTCGTTCGCAATTTTCTTATGGCGCAACCATCTTCGTTTTACGATAACCGGATAAAAAAATTACCCATCCGTTGGAAAAAATGTGTCACGAAATTAGGAGATTATGTAGAAAAATAATTTCAAGTCTTTGTATTTTTATCATGTCCCAATAAATTAAAAAAAAATAATTCCGGTTTATATTTGATTCACCCTCGTAGTATTATTTCTCAATTAAAATCTGGCCTATCAACGCAAAAAGTTGCCGAAAAGTTTGCAGTTAGCCAAGCTGTAGTACATAAAATTCGAAAACGATAGTGTACTGAAGTTCCTACAGCTTTAGGAGGACGTCCAAAATTATTGTTTTGTCAGGACAAGCGACGATTAACAAAATATATAACTTCAGAAGTCACGACGACGGCGTCACTGGATGCAAAACTGTTGGAAAGCTATATTGAAAAGAAAATAAGCAAATGGACGTTCTTGGTGTTGAAAAAGAAAAGGTGAATCTCTTTTGCCGCCCCAGGGAATTCTGCAAAAAAAATTACCTCGACGCTCAACAATTTCAAACGATGACGTGGCCTGCTCAAAGCCCAGACCTTAATCCTATCGAGAATGTCTGGGCATATTTAAAAATGAAACTAGCGAATGAGTACAGTGTTCCACCAACGACAATGGCAAAGAGTACAGCAACAGTGGTATTCTATTACTCCAGAAAATATAATTTCGAGTATACCTAAACGCATGCAAGCCACTATCAACGCCAAAGGATTCTGGAGAAAATATTAAATATCTACATAAAAATATGAAATGTTTATTTGAAAACGAATTGTGGTACAAAACCGATTACACGAAAAAAATTTTTGTATTTTCCAAAATGATAGTAATATCATGATTGTTTACATTGTTTTAAAACCTAAAATGTTGTACCTAATACTATATATTTTGTTTTTTGTTATTCTATATACACCCAACGCCCTCAGGGTACCAGGGTCTCTAGAAAGAAGAAGAGGTTATTCTATATTCAAACATTGAATACAAATTTATTTTTGCGAAAATGTCGTACGTGTCCTCACTTTTGCTCCTCACTGTATATATATGGCGGAAAAATATAAATAGAGGTGGCACCCGTACAGATAAATTACGGTTCATTACAAAATACGTTCTTACAACATTTTAAAATGGCATTAACAATGGAAAAATGATTCATGACTTGGACCGTCGATGGTGGGCTTTAGAAGCTAAACAAAAAATGGACATGAAACGTTTAACGCAGGACATTGGTGGATATGGCATTTCAAGAAACATAAGGCCGTATCATGCAAAATAACAAAATGCATTACTCGTTCTGCACGTACTGCTATGGAAAACCTACGGTTGTTAAATAGTTTCTTCAAAGAAGTCAAACCTCATATCACTACCATAAGCAGAAGTAACGTATACAACGCCGATGGGAGCGGATTTAATCTGTTCATAGAGAAGTATAGTTTATTTCAAACTATAAGAATATAACTGAACGGCTTAAATGCTGTTATTGCACCACCTGCGGTAATAACTACCTGGATACGCAGACAAACTGCTGTTTGTACATTTAAATCTCATTTAATATGTAAATTCTTTAATTACTTGTAACATCGAATTGCTTACTATGTAAATTTATACTGTTTGTAAAATATATATACATAAACATATAATTATCTTATAGGGCCGTAATATATAGTCAATACGGCCCCTAGATTCAATATGCATTGCCAGGTTATTATCGTCACAGAAGGTGCAATAAAAGTATTAAAGGCCTTGTAAGTCTACAGTTATATTCTTATAATTTGAAATAAACTATATGTACACTCCTACCGTACTTTAGCAGTTGAGGGTTAGAAAATCGTTGAAGCTGTTGTGCAATCATTGCGCTCTATAACACATAGTTACACCATTTTACCAGCTATTTCTGCAGATGGATGCTCACTTTCGCCATTATTTTTGGTACTAAAGGAATCCACAAATACGTTTGGACTTCGATTTGCAGAATTATTGTGTACACCACTGAATGTGTACCTATATTTCTTCTTCGACATCTGGAAAGCTCACTGCAAATCATTTCAAAACCTGGCTAAGAAATGTTTTCCTCCCATACATGGGACCAAACAGTGTTCTCTTGATTAATTCTTAGAGTAGGCGTTGTGTTGCCGAACTTCAGAAACCGGTTCCAAATGATAAAACTTTACATCTTAAATGTACCCAAGAAAACAACGGCAATAGTACATCTGAATGTGTTTGGGTTTAGAAAATTTTATTAGAACTTTTTCTAATACAGTGATTCTTATGAACTACTACTTATTATTATTATTACCTACGAAGTACGCAATCTCCCATTATGTATTTTTCCGAAAATAATTTTTATCATTCTTGACACTATGTATTATACTGTTAAAAAAATTTTATCTGTTTATTTCCGAGATATTTACAAAAATTTAAAAACCCTGATGTATGATTTTGATCAAATCTGTTGCAGATCTATTAATGGTTTACTGTTAGATGCCTTAAAATGAGGATCTTAGTGGTTTATCGTGACATTGTGATCAACAGCAAAAACTCAACATACAGTTGGCCAAACATGAATTAAAAAATAAAGTCTATTAACATTATACCATTTAAGACATTTTGGAAAAGTTAAATCCTTTTATCGAAATTACATTTCACTGAAAATTCGATAACTGCATTGAAAGAGACAGAACATTCTATACATGTATTATTCATATTGAGAACCTATTCTAGGATTAAATTCGAAGAAACTACGTATATTCGAAAATTTGCATTACAATAACATTTATTAATAGTTGATCCGACACCGCCCCAAGTGAAACTCAATTTGAGGTACCTACTTTGAAAGTGCAACACACGTGTACTCATTGTTTTGCCGAATACAATGGATGAATAATTATAATTTCACTTTTGCTATTATCCACTTAACGACTTCTAGCAAAACGAATTTTACACCTTCGTTATAAGTAACAATAAGCAATAAGGAAGAAACAACGTAATGGAAGAAATAGAACAGCAATTACATTCATGCACTCAAAAAGATAGTGGTATAAAAAATATACCCTTTAATATAATTTATTATACCTTTCAATATCTAGGAAGGGCCAGATTTTTTAATAAGCAGTACAACAGTATATAGTAGAGTCCTAAAGTATTCCCCAATATATTAACTTTTGAACGATAGAAGGTAGCAGTTTTAGAAAAAATAAGTTGATTTTGATTTTTTATGAACTAACTTTTGGGGTTATCGGCAGTAATTATTTCCGCTGTCACCGGAAGTGGCATCAACTGGCTTATTTCAAATAGGACACTCTACATATATTTACGTTTTTGGAAAAGCAAATGAAAGACGAATCCAACAGTACCACATAGGCTATATAAGGCTATACTTTAGTTTAAGAAATATTACGATATGCAGTAATCAAGGTTTTGGTGATCTGTTTTTCTTCTTATGTAAAGTTGAATAAGAAAGCGCGCCAAATTGTCTTCTGTAACGCCAAATTGATCCAAACCACTCGTTGCCAAGCAACGTAATCATAACAAATGCCAGATCTCAATTCTAAAAACCTAAATTCTTGATATTTATTGTTATTATGTCCTACATTTTTCATATTTTTGTTCTTTATTCTCGTTATTTTCTTTTATTTTTACTTGTTTTGTTAACTGTTATCTCTTTACTTTATCGAACCTTATTTCATTTAATTAATTATGGTAGGCATATTAAAATTTGTTAGTGTTTGATAGATAATGCCCTTATTCTTCTTGATGTTCTTGATTTTACAGTGATGGACCATGTAAGATAAACTTCAAGTAGTTTTAATATTCAGCGAATTTGGCAAAAATTACCACGAATTGGAACATAATAATAGTTGCTCCCTAGCGCCAACGGGCAGTGGCGGAGGTTCGATACAACCCTCAGTATAACTGCGAGTCTCAACCAGACCTGTTGTGTATACATGTACGCTGCCGTAAATACTATTTCGTAGTTCTACGTTTGTTTTAAAAATGTTACCTACGTCGCGAAAACGACCAATGTGGGACAAAGTTACAGAATTTATAGCAGAAATGTCTGACCTAAATTATGATGGCGTTAAAATTCAATGTGTAGTTTGTAATATCCGTTTAATGTGTTGGTCCAAAAGGGATTGTCTACGCCACGTAAATAGTAAACAGCATTCTTCAAAAAAAAATTACACACGACACTATGACAAATTTAAATTTAATTTATGTGTTACCTTTATTGCATGTAATCTACCGTTTAATTTACTAGACAAGGAAGCATATGTCTTCTTTTGAAATAAATATTCGGACTGCAAATTACCAAGTCGGGCATCGTTACAAAGAATTGTGCCATCTGCTCGTGAACATGTTGAAAAAAGAATTAAATCGGAGTTGAAAGATAAAAAACTGTGGCCATGTGTGGACGAAACAACAGATCGTAAAAAACATTCTGTGGTTAATGTGATGGTACGTACAATGGAAACACATCAATCATCACCTTCAATTCTATTAGCTTCCAGACGAGTACAACAATGTACTGCCGAAGTAATTTCAAAGTTAGTGTTAAATACATTGGAAAAGTTTGAACTTTCAACAAACCAACTGTTGATGTTTATGAGTGATGGTGCCGCAAACATGCTTTCTGTAGGCCGGTCTCTTAAAAAACATTGTGCTAATTTGTTACATATTACGTGTAAAATTCATGCTTTCAGTCATGTGGCAGATAGTATTAGAAAATGTTATCCTGAGGTAGGCGCTTTAATAGCGCATATAAAAGCAGTGTCTGTCAAATCCCCAAAACGTATTCGCAAATTTCACAGACTGTGCCCCCGTATGCCTGAACCACCAGAACCTATTCTTACATGTTGGGGAACATGGTTACATGCCGCGTTTTATTATCATAAATATTTTGAGAATATTAAGAACATGGTTTTACAATTCGATCCAAAGGAAGCTGCGGCTATCAAGGAAAGCCAGTCCAAATTTCAAGATAATCAGGTTAAAACAGATTTAAAAACTATTCAGAACAATTACTTCGGACTAGTGGAGGCAATAGGAAAATTACAAAATCCTTCGGTGTCGTTAGTGGAATCTCTACAAATAGTGCAGCATGTTCACGCACAGCTATGCGCGGTAGAAGACGCAAAAAATGTTTGTGTTCTAGAAAGGTTTGAAAGTGTTTTAGAGAAAGATTCTGATTTTGGTACATTAAGACAAATTTGTGAAGGTGCGTCAACAGAATCGTTAAGTTATTTGAAAGATTATTTTACCGTTAAGTTGTTCCAAAGATTATTTTAATTACGCAAATATAACACTTTTTCCTCACGCCGCACTCAGTTTGCCGAAACAACTGTGGAAACATATCTAATGTTGCAGATATTTAACAGACATTATTCACTTTGTGATTTCACGAAAGACTCTTAAGACGGTAAGTGTTTAAGCACGTATTATATTTTATTTCTGACCATTTATTTTGTCTAAACTTTTATGCGCCCGCCACTGGCTGTTGGCGCAAATTGAGCAACTCTAATAATAAACGCTGCCTTTATACCACCGGAAAAATTTGCGCTATGTAAGGCAGGATAGAGAGGAAAAATCTACGAGCGAACTGCTTTGACAGAAGATAATGAAATTATTGGACAATTTGTTGTGCAACCGCGGTTGCCAAATTTACATATTAAAGTGGACCCAACAATTTTTCAAGTTTCGCGCTAATGCTATCCGAAAAGTAATAACATAAAGAGAAAAAACAGACATATTGTCTACCAAAAAAAGATAAATTTTAAAGAACCTAGCATAACTAATTAATAAATGCAGGATATAATAATAATAAATAACAACAATAATTTTTGCTTTCTCCTCAGGGCGATCAGTAGCACTTGCCAAAAATGATTACGATACACGTTCCATATAGACAATATTTTGTATTCTTACAAATTAAATTTTAATAAACTAAAATCTCTTTTAATTAAAATACTATATTAGAACCAGTAACATGCCATACGAGTTCGCGCTCTAACATCTAACGACTTGACATTAACGAGTATTGGCAACCGTAAAATATGGACATTTACTATCGGACTTGACGACTTATTACCAAGTAATATTTAATTTGTGAAGTGATTGTAAAGACACAAAAGAATTTATTTTCTCCGTGTTTGTAGAAAGAAATTACATTAAAAGCGAACATTCAGGACCTGAAGTAACTGGAACGAAGACTAATAATATTGTCCTTTCACGGGATTATCGTTTATCGTTGGCTGGAAATAGATTTATCTAATGAAACCTCAGACCCAGAGAGAGAGAGAGAGAGGAGCTTCACTGCTATAAAAGCCGCTACAGAATTGAAAATCAGTCAAAAAAAGGATCACTTTGACAGGCACTGCACCTGATTGAATGCTGTTCATTGTTGCGCTCATGATCGCGATTTTTACATGTATTTTGAATGAAACATTACATATATTTTTAAAACATAAAAAATCTGCTGCTGCCTTAAATGCCTTGAAATATTTATCCTGTCAAATAAGCATATGAGTACATGTTGTTTTTTTATATTTTTCAGTATGAAGTTATCAAGTATTTAATAATAATAATAATTGTTTATTTATTATTAGATTTTGCATATACAAGCTTCGTCAATTAAATATAAATACTAAAATATACGTACATATATGAATATAAATAAAAATTAGCATAACAAATAGAACACAAACAAACGTACAGTACCACTGAATGGACCTGTGATAAATGGACTGAATGGACCTGTGAAATGGGCTAAATGGTCCTGGTACATATGAACTAAAAGGACCTGTGTCAAATAACATCCGAGATTTGAAAAAAAATTTCAGTTGCTGTGAGTAAGATGCAAAATTTACATCAACTTTGCAAAAACACACCTTTAATTTACGATTTGTAAAATATCCCGTTAGTTTTCATTAACATTTCTGTTTACATAAACCAGTCTGAGCTGGTGGTAACATAATTGGGAGGTCAACACTTCGATCTTCTCGTGCATTTTTTTGTCAAGTACAATGTACACGATATGCAGCGGACATACACGAGGGAATCGAAGTCTTGTCCTTGACTTGCCGTTTACGTCACCACCAGCCGCCACTGACATAAACATGACGCGGTTTGGTAAACGATTCATTCTCGTCCAGTTTCTATCAAAATCTAGAAAAATGATACAATATGGCTGTTGTCATTCTGGATGTAATTGTAAATATTGTTGTATTTCGATTCAATGAATAGAAAATACTTAACATATCTCGTTTCTTAGTCTGTAAAGCCTGTTTTACACGCCGCGATTTATTGGTCAATTAATTGAAGAAGTTGATCTTCGATTTTATCGTACCGTGTAAAACAGCAGAAATCGACCCGATTTCTTGAACAATTTATCGTACGATTCATTGGATTGAATAGAACATGCTCTATTTTTGCCACGATTTTCTGACGATTACTCACTAACTTTGCCGTTTTAATACCAACCCAGTAATAGAAAAAATACCTAACCTTGTTTTAGTGTTTTTAAAATAAAGTGAAGTTAAATTTCGAAAATTTACGGGATTGATGTAACGGATAATTTGAATTAATTAACCGAAATTGGAGTAACCAGAGGTATAGCTGTACCTATACCAAAACTACCAAAACATTGAACAAAAGTAGATTGCCAATCTATTTTTATATGCAGATGAAAATTTGCTATTTAATAATTCCCCCGTTCAACTATTAACGAAACCAAACGAGTATTCACGATCGTTAGAAACCTGTCCAATTTATTGCAGAATGTAAAACGGCATATTTCTACCAATTTCTAGGTCAATTAATTGGCCAATAAATCGCGGCGTGTAAAACAGGGTTAAGGAACATAAGACCTAAGAATACTTATTTTAACATCATTAATAATGATGTTAGAATATAAAATATACATATAATGATTAGAGTTTGTTAAAAATGTGGTACCGGATGTCAGTAGCGTAGCTGTAGCGGCGTGGGTAGGGGTAATTTTCAACTCGTAGTCGATCTCGACAGTACCGCGAGAGAGTTCAAAACGACAGTACGTTGCACGCTGCACGCCATAAGTACGCGGAGATGGGATGCCTAAAGGGTGTAACGTTCCCTTCGAATATGAATAAATATCTCAGGCATTTCCCTGGATTAGAATATAGAAGTCCGCATATTTATTGCACAATATGCAATAGCGGATTGCTAAGTCGCGATAAGTTTGAATGTAGAAAACATTGTAAAAGTAAACGTCATGTATTGAATTTAAGAAACAGTATTCCATACTGGCAATTTTTATATGACTTTATTTTTATGTTAAGTGTGTGCAACATCCCACAACATCTAGTATCTAACGAACACTTTCGTCTTTTTTGGGCTAAGTACGTTCCCTCATGGAAGCTGCCAACATCTATGCAATTACAATACAATTTGCCACGTGTGCAAGGTACAGTAAAGGAATGTATAAAAGACGAGTTGAGAAATAAGAAAATCTGCCTATGTGTAGATGAAACAACTGATGCTCAGAAACACAACGTCATTCATGTTGTAGCGCGTCCTTTAAAACGTGATGGTCCACCAGCTTCATTGTTGTTATCCAGTAAAAGAATTCAGAAAACTAATGCAGAAACCGTTGTCAAGATAATAAAAGATTCGTTGAGAGAATTTTGTATCACAGGAACCCAAGTCACAATGTTCGTTACTCACGGAGCCGCAACAATGCTTGAGTGTTGGTAGGATGTTGAAAATATGCTTTCCGACTCTTCTTCACATAACATGCCTCAAACACGCATGTCACCTCGTAGCAGAAACCATTCGAAAGAAGTATCCGACGGTGGATAAGTTAATAGCATCTACCAAAAAAGTGTGCATCAAATCTCCTGAACACATCCGTGTATTCAATTGTGCCGAAATTACCACCACCACCTCAGCCTGTAATAACGTGATGGGGAACATGGCTCTAGGCAGTATCTTACCATCAGAAATATTTTTCACAAGTGAAAAATGTCATCTTGAAACTTGATTCAAACAATTCTGCAGCAGTTCGAGATAGTCAACAACTTTTTTTCCAATTCGGACGTTCAACAACAAATAAATGAAATTTCCATGAACAATTCTGAAGTTGCACAAGCTATTGAGCAATTAGAAAACAGTCACTTATGTGCACGAGACGCATTAAATTGCATAAACAATTTACCGCTCTAGAAAACGTGACGAACACTATAGCAGTCGATGTTGCTCAAAAATTTAGTCTAATTTTAACGAAAGATCCCGATTTACAAAAGGTTCGGCCTATAACTGAAAATCAAGAGTGCCCAGATGAGGAAAAGGAATATCTGACTTTTGTAAATCTTACTTCACTGGATGTCGAACGATCATTTTCGAAGTATACGACAACGTATTCACAACACCGTCGACGGCTGAATGAATCGACAATAGAAGCATTACTGATGTTGCAATTCTACGCAGCTTACCAGGGCGGTTGCCAATTGCCACAGTGGACATCAAGACGACAGGAAAAGGTAACAATATTATTTTTCACTAATATTGTACTTACTTTTATGCGGTGCCCCACTGCCGGTACCACCTTTTTTACAAACTCTAATAATGACTCGTTATATATATATATACTAGATATACTACCATACGTTAAACCCAATGAAGATATTAGATGACTTTCTTAAAAATAGCGAAATACATCAATATAACACTAGAAACAGAAATATGTTAACTATTCCTCGACATAGCCTTACAATTTATGAAATATCACAATATATGGGAATAAAATTGTACAATTCCCTTCTTTCAACGAAAAAACCTCTAAGTACTTTACGAAATTTTAAGATTGCAATAAGGAAATTCTTGTTAAATGAACCTATTTATTCGTTGGATGAATACTTTCAGGCCTGCACGTCCTTGGCACAAAATTAAAGTTGTAATTATTGTGAAACAGTTCACTAAAACCCTTACCACAACACTTAATTCGTACTGGACGCACGTTTCGATAGCCAAGCTATCATCATCAGCAGCAAGACTGAACTGTCTTGCTGCTGATGTGTGCGTCCAGTACGAATTAAGTGTTGTGGTAAGGGTTTTAGTGAACTGTTTCAGTGTTCCAGTGCCACAGTTTTAGAGTATCCGTTTATTGTAATTATTGTGATATATTTCTGTTTCATGTTGTGTATTTGTTATGACTAGTCTGGGCAAACCGCGGTAACAGTCAGTGTAGTAGATATGTAGTGCGGAGTCGGCGATTATTTATTTCACGCGTTCACAACGTCAGTACTAAATCGATGCTGTATGCGAGTACTTCTGTGTATATGTATGCTGTCGTAACTTATTTCGTAATTGTACGCTTATGATTGCTTTAAAAATGTCGCAGTTAGGTACGTCGCGAAAACGACCAATGGCAGACATAGTTAAGAACTTTATAGTGGACATGCCCGATTTAATTTTTGATGACGCTTAAATTCAATGTCTAGTTTATAAAATCCCTTTAATGTGTTGGTCCAGAAGCCATTGTCAACGTCACACAAGCAAACAGCATTCCTCTGCAAAATGTGGCATACAAGACCAAGAAAGATTTACATTTGATTTATGTGTTATTCTTATTTTATGTAATTTATCGTTTCGTTTACTAGACAAAGAAGCATTTGTCTCCTTCTGGAATAAATATGCGGACTGTAAATTACCTAGTCGGACATTGAAAAAAGAAGACACATAGAAAAAAGAATGAAAACGGAATTGAAAGATAAAAAACTGTAGTTGTGTGTGGACGAAACAACAGATCGTCAAAAACATTCTGTGGTTAATGTAATGGTACGTACAATGGAACCACATCGACCGTCATCCTCCTTCTTACTTGCTTCCAAAAGAGTTATAAATTGTAATGCCGATGAGGTTTTAAAGGTGGTGTTGAACTCATTGAACAAATTTGAAGTTTCAACTAAGCAACTTTTAATGTTTATGAGTGAGGGTGCCGTAAACATGCAAATTGGTGTGTAATACGAAAATTTGAAAGTGTTTTAGAGAAAGACTCCGATTTTGATTTCACGGAAGACTTTTAAAACGGTAAGTGTTTCAGCACGTTTTATAATTTATTTCTTACCTTCTATTTTATGTGTAAACTTTTATGCGCTCGCCACGCCTCTAGCTGTTACTGCATATTTGCCCAGGTTAGTTATGACTTGTCTGATAACACTTGTGGTCTAATAGACAATAAACCATTTATTATTATTATGACTTTTAGATTGTTTGTTTATTCAAAATGTAAATTAACTATTTCTTATCACAAAACTAGCAACTGGTTTTTCAAACATTAAAGTATTAGCACACATCGTATAACACACAAATTGATTGATTAAATTCGGGACAGTTGTTCCGGTCCTACGGTTGACAATGGGAATCCACGAATTCTCGAAACAAGTGTTCGGAATTTAATCAATTAACGAGTGATTGCCATACTACTCCACAGTCCGTACTATCATTATTAACTCGTATCTTAAAGAAATTACTGAGAAACAAGTAAATCTAGTTTATCGTAAAAATTTATTAGATTTAAGCTAGTTAAGAGTGACATTTAATTTAATATCCCATAGAATTAAACACTTGCTAGATATACGAGGTGTGGCAATTAAATAACCGGACTGGTGCTACTATCGGCAAACAGCGAGCACGCCACGGCAGGTTTGGACATGTCTGTGCTTGCAGATGCTCTCCCACCCTGGGCTCGATGGGCACGGTTTTACGTCGCTCAGTCTCGCTGTAGCAATCGTCCGTTCAAGTTCTTACGCTAGCGTCGCGTCGGGAAAATGCAGGGTGTTCAGATGGTGCAACGAGTTAACCTCAAGTTTCTTGTGAAACACGACGTTCTAACTACCCTTCGTGAACGAGTGAGAAGACGAAGACCCGATTTGTGGAAGAGCAAATTTTGGATGCTCCACCAAGACAATACGCTAGCCCATTCCGCCTTGTCTGTGAAGGCGTTCTTTGCGAAATCGGGCATCGCCGTGTTGAATCACCCACCGTACTCGCCCGACCTGGTTCCCTGCGACTTTTTTTTATTTCCTAAGGTAAAATCGGAGCTTAAGAGGACAAGATTTGACAATGTGGAAACGGTGAAAGCGAAAGCGACGGAAGTTCTCAACAAGCCGACAGAAACGGGCTTCCAGCACTGCCTTCGACAGTGGAAAATTCGTATGGAGCGTTGTAGGGATCGGCAAGGAGAGTACATTTAAGGGGACAAACTTTGTAATGCAATTGGTGATCAATAAAATGTTTTGTAGCACCAGTCCGGTTATTTAATTGCCACACCTCGTATACTCTTCAAGGTACAGGTACGTGCTAGTAAGTGGGAAGTATCAAGCGAATCTGAACATAATTTATTTGCAAAAAAATTAAAGCGCAAATCTATCGTTTGTACTGGTCCACTTTCGCACAATTGTCGATCAAGACATTGTACGTGCATGTTGCGCGAGCAGATTTAGCTATAACAATAGGTAAATTTTGAAATCGGATCATGTCTATTATGCAACATTTATAATAATCGCATTTTTGCCATACAATACAATGGGCATGAAAACAATACTGTTTGCGGTTTAAGCAACGACGACCTTGAAGGTTTCCTTTATTTTCAACACAACTTATTTTTAACTTTCAATCTTGTTCTAGACAATAAATTTGATAAGAAAACAGTAGTATTTAGCTGTAGTCTGTTTATGCTCTAAAACGACTCCGAATTACTAGTTACAACTACTGCATATGATTTAATCAAAGGTAAAAAATTATTTTACCTTACTACTTACTAGATAACTAAGGTTCGACAAACGAGTGCAACGTTAGAGGCGTATCGCGCAAAAGTAGGTACGTGAGTACAGTATTATTAAAAAATAATATATTCTTACCTTTTATTGACGTCGTCCACTGCGAGTCGCAGTACTGTATCTCACGTACCTACTTTTATAGATAACACAATTTTTACATACCCTTTATGAAACAAATTTATTGTTCGTAACTTTGAACAATATGATGGTAATAAATGCGTAAAATAATAGATGAGATGACCCATTCTATTTCAATACGATAAGACTAATTCTTATAAAAGTAATATAGTTTTATTGTATTTTTCGCCATTAAGCAACTAGAAAAGTGCTTTTTATTAAACCTATTAACCTGCAAACCGCTTTAAACGATTATTATGCCGAAGAGAACTACTAGCATTTCTACATTTTTACTTATTTTATATTCAATACGCATTAAAAATACTGGCAGAAAACTCCCAAAAAGATTGCACAAGTTAAACGTGGTTGTGTATACAATCGTAATTAATGCTTGCAACAAATTAAATCACAAATTATTAAAATAATCTAAAACCAGCGGCGGTTTCTCCATTATGTCAATTGGTCAATGACCTCCCAAAAATATTTGCAACCTGACAAAATATTTTTTCAAGTTGTAATAATTTACACCTTAAATTCAGACAACGATAAGATCAATCGTGACGTATGCCACAGAAACAGCTACCTTAACACAACAAGAAGAACAGCAATTAAAAGTTTTTGAAAGAAAGATAGTAAGAAATATAGTGGGAGTAAAGGCAATAAATGGAAATGAAGCAAGATTCTAGATGAATCATGAAATAGAAGAATGGATGGAGGGTGAAAATATAGTTAAAACAATTAAGGCACAAAGAATAAGATGGCATGGGCACATAAGAAGGAGAAAAAAGGAAAACCCAGTAAGAATGATAACGGAATGGATACCACAAACAACGAGAGTACGAGGAAGACCAAAAATAAGATGGAAGGAACAAGTGGATATAGGAAAAATGGAGATAGAAAAATAGAAGATAGAGAAGAGTGGAAGAAAATAGTGGAGAGGGCAAAGACGCACCAGAGACTCTAAGAAATTAATTTAAGAGAAATGTGGACTGATCTACCACGTACAATAGGATCGTAAAAGTGTAAAATTACTACAACTCCCATGGGAGTGTTATATATAAAATAGTGAGCCACCCGCTCCCTCTCAGCAATCGGAGATTACAAGTTAATCACGCCGTCGTGAATAGTGATTTCACAAAATTAAGTTAATCAGAGATCAACCTGCTAATCTCTGATTAAATATTTAATTCGTTTCCTGTAAACCTGAGGCCAATCAACAAAATTTTGAGAAACACAGAACTGAAAAGAAACGGTCACCCTTCACCAGAACTCAAAATTAAAATTAGGCTAATTATAAAAACAAAAAGAAGGAAGTGCATCGTAATTTCCGTAGATCTATGCATGATTTGACTGATTTGTGGTTGTAATGTGCTTGATTGCTTTGTGTGCGTTATATTTTCGAACGATTCTAAAGAACGAAGAGCTGCTCTGAAGTTCAAGTCCATATATACCGGTAAAGAAACTAAAAACGCATATAAAAGGACTGCTTACCACCAATATATTTTATAATGTACAAGAGTATTTTGATTATCAGTTTTATGTTATGCGATTTTTCTTTTATTTTGTCAAATTTGTTTATTTATTATGTACACCTATGTATAAGAGAATGACATATTTAACACATTTATGCATAAATTGAATAAAACGAAAAAAAAAAACATCTTCGAAAAAACGATAACAGGCAACATTTTCCTTGCTAGCTTTAGCTGCGATTGTATTGTTTTTACACTCGGCAACTTCACACTGTCTACGAATCATTTTCTTAAATTAAAACACTCTTGCACTAGTCACTTATAAACTACCAGGTATAAATACAACAAGCAATAATGTAAAAGCTAAATTTAAAGTAGTGAAAAGTATTCAAACAAGAAGAAAAGAAATAACGATCAAAGCAACGTAGCACCGTCAACTACAATAAATTATGAACATTACACGTATATAGAGTATATGCTGCATCAAGCAACCTTAGGACGAGATTCAGTTCTCCTCCACTGGTTTTATCTAACCCTGACTATATTGAGTAAAAAAAAGAAAATGAAAACAAATGCCTATTAATAAACACACTGAGTTCCGCGCTTGCGAGCCCATTTAAGGAGAAGAATAAAGAATTCCTATTCTAGTTGCAAGAAAACATTTACAATTCTTGCACTTATCTACCTATAGAGCCGTCAACCAAGCAATCACAGCACACATCAACCACACTGACTCCCAAATAATAGTTTACGCAACTTTCGCTTGAACAAAGCAATCGAACTTGATTTAGGATGTGCAGGTAAGTTATTATACTTAGCGTAAATGTTGAATGACCTCTGGAACAAAGTGGTTTTGTGAGGAAGTGGTGATATTAGTCCGCGTAAACGCGTGGTAAGATTATGCACATCCGTTCTAAACCTTATTTTATCGTACAGATAGGGCGGGCACTTGAAAGCAAGAATTTTGTGATGTAGTGTCAAACTTTGCAATTCTCTCCTATTCGCCATACTTAACCACCGATTATCTTTCAATTTGTGTGAGATATGATCAAATTTTCTTATGCCGTGGATATATCTTCTGTATGCGATTGATTGAAACTTGGTCGAGACAGGGATGGTATATTTCTGAACAATATGTGAAACGAGGGAGAATGCGTGACTCACAATCGTTTCTTAGTATCTCCCTTAAGACTTCGACGATATAGATAGAGCTACTTCATTACCGAAAACGAAGATTGTATGCCGATATGATCTTGAAAATGAAATGTATTGTCTTGTCCTAGATTTTTTACACTTGTAAGCACGGGTATTACATTGCCGTCGATACGAATATCGACAACATTTCACAAGGAGTTACAAACCTCATTGTTTCCAAAAATTAGAACCTGCGATTTGGAAGGATTGATGTGCAACGCATATGTAGCTAGTAGAGACACGGTTGATGCAATCAAGATCCATATTAATTCTTAGTTAATGTTTACTATCCTTGCACGAATGCCACTCTATGCACGAGGAGAATTAAGTAGTGAACATTCCTTAATAGATAACCAGACCCTGACCAGACCTACCTGAATTTGACCATAATATTTGACAGTCCAATATTTTTAGCCAATTGACATCTCACATCACAGGTCATTTGAGCGTGGCGCAACCCTGCTTGTCGACAACTTGTAATAGAATAAACCAGGGGGTGGCGGCTCTTGGAATTCAACGAGAAAACTATTTTGGCTCCTCTCGTACATATACCGCAAACTAACCTATATCTATCTCTTTTATAATTGGTTTGTAACTAGGGTTTAAAAGCTTGCAATGTCTGTAACCATAGTAACTATGGCTGAAAATGTCATTCACCAAGTTCATGCCGCGTTTCTGTTTAATTTTGAGCGTTTGTCTGTATTATGGTCTGTATTTTTCAGTGAATTGTAAGGATTTCTTCATTTCGTACACGTTTAGTTCTGTTGTTTGAAGTTTTCGTTTAAAAATCGGTGCTTTCAAAACTGCCTGTACGGACAAATTTAACAATTACAAGTGATATGCCTTTTTTAGGAATAGCTATAAAAATCGTTATTTTACGATATTTTCTTAGAACTGGATTCTTGTGAAAACTTTACCATCATACACTGAATATCAGCCTGATTCTGCTAGTGAAATCTCTTCAAACGAAGAAATTAATTTGCAGAAACGACGAATTACTGACGTGATCAGTAAGAAACAAAACACAGTTGGGGTCCAATCCAAAAATGACGAAACAACTGTCACTGTCATAGAAGAAAATCAGAGTAGCTACATCGAGCACTAAAGCAACAGAAGGCAAGAAGGGGAAGAAGAGGAAAGTAAATAAAAAAAATGGAAAAGAGTTAGAAGAAGCAAAGGGTTTTTAACAAAGTCCATTAAAGGAAGGGACATCCCAAACTGTCGGTGCAAATGTTCTACAAAACTTACCATTCATGAGCCTAAGTTCGCACACTGAACAAAACCTTTATCTCGGGGGATGTGTGCAAACTGAGAATGTAAAGCGCTCTCGGCCCAGAATAGAATATTTCCCTCGTAGAAGAACAACTGCTTTTCGTTATGTTGTAAATACTAGATTTTTATACAAGAACTTTAGCAAAAAACGGAGGAATCATGCCCGAAAATAACACTGCCTTGATTGATTGATTGATTGATTTTTCTACCAGAGCAGGGCTGGTCTTTACATCCCTAACACTGAAGCTTAGTAGCTTATTGTATTATTTCTGCTTCGGTTTTGTTTTACTTGAACAGGTTAGTTCCCGCAATCAGGTTCAAGAGCCTATGTAGTAAATCTTTCTCCATTGGTAGTTCAATTGTGCTTCGCATAGCGAATCTGCGTTGAGCTAACGCTGCACATTCGAAAATAATATGAGGGGCTGTTTCCTCCTCCTCATTGCAAAGTCTACATAAGGACTCATCTTTGTAGATCCCCATCTTATGCAAGTGGCCTCTCAAACAGCCATGTCCTGTTAATAGACATGTTGCTGCCCTAAGCTGTATCTTGCTTAATTCAAGCAGGTCAGCAGTCAGATGTTGCGACGGTCTTCCCATCATCCGTTTACTGTGCTTTTGTCCAGCTGCATGTTCCCAATTTAATTGATGTTGTGTTATAATCCACTCATTAATTGCACCACGCACTGCACTCTTGGTAATACCTAGACCCGGTTCAGGGCCTATATAATTCATTTTTAAAGCTTCCCTCTCTAGCTGGTCTGCAATTTCATTGCCCGCTATGCCCCTGTGCCCTGGCACCCACACCAGTGTGACCTTGTTGTGTTTAGACAGAGCCATTAGGGTTTGCAGGCACTCCCATACTAGTTTGGAAGTTATACGATAAGATGCTAGTGCCTTTAAGGCTGCCTGACTGTCAGAGAGAATGCAAATCGTCTCACCCTGCGGTCGTCGACGCAGACTCTCCCACGCGCAGGTTTGTATAGCATATATTTCTGTTTGAAATACCATATACCGTGGTGTCTCGCCCAAGTGGTACACATACTTTCTATCCCTGGTTTTCCTCATATACACCAACGCCAGATGTAGTGACCGTTTTGGACCCATCTGTGTACCAGACTAGTGTTCTCGGTTTTCTCCCCTCTCCATCCCTCCATTCTTCCCAATTCAAGAAAATTTTGAAAGGTTTGCCCTAGGAGATCCTGGAGATTGTTGTATCACTACCCATATCATAGATAGGGTTTGTTACTACTGCTTCTATTCTGGTGTGCCCAGATCCACTGTGGGATCTCCAGTTGCTAGTATTTTTCAGTCTGTATGCCCCCATTCTGGCTTCTCCCTTGATATAAATCTCAAGAGGAGGTAGGTTTAGCATGGTTTCCATAGCAGCTGATGGAGTGCTTTTAATAGCTCCTGTTATGCATAGACATGCCAGTCTCTGAATTTTCGAGAGACTAGTTATCGCATGCTTCTGTGGGATCTGTGTGAACCAGGCAGCCATAAGTTATCATGGGTCTTACCACCGTAGTGTACAGCCAGTACGTCATATGTGGTTTGAGTCATCATGTTTTCCCAACTGTTCTACACTGCCTTAGATAACGTTCTGGTTGGAGACAAAGATATGTTATATACATATAACGTTTACGAATAGAAACTATTTTATTTTTATTTTGTTGTTTTGCGTTGTTTGTCTTTGAAATAAACTTTATAGTCATTTTGTGATAATTTAAATATAATTTATCATTGCAAAAGGATTTTTTATTACCTTAATGTCTAAAAATGCAATCACAAAGGAATAAGTGCCGAAGTCCAAATTTTCAAAACTTCAAAAATCTAAAAACACTGAATATTGTTGTTTTCATTACATTCAAAATCAAACGTCATTAAATATGCCCGGTACTTACAAAAACAAAATGTTGTTATTGTATGACACAATATTTCACTAGCATAAAGAAATTTTCAAATAAAATTTAATCCGTATTGGTGTTTTGTGACTTAGGTACATCTTGCATTGGACCCTTCATTTGGAAAAATTTATTGATTTTTTTGTTAAAAATACATGTTTTGAACAACTTTGTAAGTTAAAAAATATTCCGTAGATCCCCGGACAATCCATACAGAAAATTCCCTATGATTAACTGCACTGATTGTGAGTGAGGCTATTTATTATAGAAGCATGCTACATTGACTATTATTATAGTCGGATTTGTTATTTTTGGGGTTAAAATTGACTGTTCTGCTCTGAATATTTTAATCCGTGTAGTATGGCCTTTTGTTGATTTAAATAAAACGCCGTATAAAACTGTTTCCGTTATTATTCACTTAACTTCCAAATATATCACTTTACATAACCCCCTTCTCCCTTCAGAATTGTTTCTAATCAATTAAAAGGCCGTAGAACAATGTTGCCAAAGTTGTGAGTAACAAGAATGATAATTACAAACTATATAGTCAATAAATTCAAAATGATGCTCCAAATTTACCCAGAATTGATGAAATCAATTGTGTTGATGAAAAAAGTTTGAATAAACTACTTGTACAACTTATATAGTGATATAAATCTTAATGATCGCACCGTTTTCAACTCTAGAATAATTTCACTTTGTACAGTTAGATTTATAAACAATGGTCGTGCATGTAACTCCTTCTAATATTTATCCTATAAATAAAAAAGGCATAAAACATCTCCCCTTATCAATTAAATATACCAGCCATAAAACAAATTTTACTATTTCCCACCAGATTAAATAATATGATACATACACCGTCATGAAATTTATTTTCTTTACTAAGTAATTTTTGGTGTTGTTTACTTAATTATTTAACTTTACATTAAAATGAAAGTACATATTATCTACTCTTCAAGAGAAGAAATAAAGAATGCGTAACACCGATTTTCATTTGTAAATAAGATACGGCGGCAACATTTGCCATAATTATTAACGATATTATCTTTATCGTGATTACTGTAAATGATAATAAAGTCGCTGTGTAGGTTATAGCATTTTTTATTATTAGTATGGGTGAGGATATCGTTCCCATAATATTTGTTGTATAGTAGTTAATGTATAGTTGTATAGGTATATGTGTGGCATGTTTATCGTACACATTTGCCTAGAAACTATAAGAAGTGCAAGCGTTATTTTGTATGTGATAAACTGGAGATTGCATTTTGTTTTGGTAAACAGTAAACGATGCGTAAGTAGTTAATGAAAATAGTTACATAATAATTGTTTTAAAATACTAAAAGCATTTATGATAGGATCGTTATTTCCCGAATAGAATTCCGTGATTAATTACTTATTACTTAATTATCTGTATGTTGCAGTGCTAATACACATACCTATGTGTATTATGTTATGGAAAATTTGGTGGTAGAACTACTGTCAAAATTCACTTGCATATAATATGATTATTGCATACAATATATGATGAACATCATGCCTAAATCCATTCAATATAAAATTACTATTGAAATGAGTATATTTAATTTTTGAATAGATGTTTCAAATTTTAAGGAACCAACAATATACTCAATTCCTATCTTATACATATGGTATATTAACTGCAGTTCAGATCGTCCAACACGATACCATCTCATGATCATCCCTAATCACCAGATAACTAAGTACTCAAGGCAACTCTATGAAAACGGGAAGTATTGTAAATAAATAACACTTTTGTTTTATATGATTTCGGTAGTAACGCTTTCAATTCAGTGAATTCACTGAATTAAAAGCGTTACTACCGAAGCATTGTGTACTGTAAAATGTTTACGTGAGGACTAGGACCGCAGGATCACTGTTTTTAATACTCCTAGTGCAATGGGAGACATTTTAAATGATAATTTTCTGTCGCATCTATGACCATAAGTTCTATGCAGCCGTAAGCGGAATTAGACCAAAGGGATGCTAGGTGGACGCCCGATGTGGCATATCCGAGGAGTGAAAAAAATGCCGAGAAAGGCTGTAGTTCACACAAGTTCATGACACTCTGCACACGTAAAGCAATTTCCCCGTGTGCAAAGCACCATAAACTTGCATACATTACAGCTTTTCAGTGCTCGTCGGAAGGCGAATCAGTGTGTAACCAGCCTGACTCCTTTCCAAGTATAATATCTATTCCAAGTATAAATTGTTATGTTATGTTCAACGTCGTGTTTACGACGACAACAATTTCTCTCGGTTGTCATTTCGGTACTGAAGTAAATGTCAGGCTGGCCACTCATTGGCAACCAAATACCCCTCTTGCGGGGATAATTGGTAATTTTTGCGTTACCATTCCCCCCTCAGCCAACCGGTAGAGGCCGAGGTAGAATTTAATTATAAGTCCAGATAACGACGAGTGTGGGGTATCATGGACAATTCTACTCATTTATCAATCTCATTCATTTATCTTCCATTAATTATCTCTGATCACAACTATTCAAATTAAAGTAAAATCGGTGCTTAAAGCTGTAAATTCACACGAATCATCAACAAACAACCTCTTTCAAGCACACATGTTCTCATTAAATCCTTATCTGAAAGGTTTCCGTAAATTAGTAGTGGATTTTCTCTTTTAAAGCTTGTTGGTGACAATTCGTACCACAGAATCATCAACAAACAACCTCCTGGTTAAGTCACTGCATTCGTTCTCGAGTACTAATATCATTTTGATTGAAAGTCATCGAAAAGTTAGTTTCTATTTAGGCAAATTATCAAAATTGGCTGTGAAAGAAAACAATCGCCGGTCTTTCGCGATTTAAAATAAATGAAAGAGAAACGACGCCCTCAATTTTTCATCAATCTTTATTCGGCCTTTGTTGAATCAAAGTTTGTCGTGAATCCAATCCAAAGATAAGTGTTCGTGGTGTATTCAAAGTGATTATTAGAAAAGCAAATTGGGTTAAATATCCAGAACAGGCAGTTCCTGTGGTGTGTATTTAAACAGAGTGTTTATTTACATTGGCGTCGTTCGAAAGTTTAAAGGTTAGTTGATTTTAAAATCTTAAAAATTCGTTAATTTGATTTCACTAAGTTACAAATTCATTCAAAATTGCCACATTGCCACATCTAGGGATACCCCCGAACCTACGAAAATCATTTAATAGAGTTAAATTTGAAAATTTAGAGTAAAAACCCTGAGAAAGATATTTCAATATATATATATATATATATGTTTACAATGTAAGCATACAGCAATCGAGAAATTGGAATAATTGGAATGTTAGAGAAAGGATAGATGACGCAAACCGAAGTGCGCTAAATAAAGAGCATATTGCTGTGATACCACTTGCGTAGTGGATCAGTTATTTAGCTGGGTGGAACGGCTAAATAACTGGTCTTCTCTCCATTTTCTTCGCGTCCTAAATCCGTCCCACGTTTCCTCAGTGTTTGCGCGGATTATATTAGGTTGTATCAAAAGTTTCCGCCACTTTTCGTACTTATCCAAACTAATGAAGGTTTGACAAACGAGTACAACGTCAGAGGCGTATCGCGCAAAAGTAGGTACGTGAGATACAGTATTATTAAAAAATAATATATTCATACCTTTTATTGACGTCTTTATGTTCACTGCGACAAAATACTACTGTCCCGATAAGGTAAAAGGTAAGAATATATTATTTTTTAATAATACTGTATCTCACGTATCTACTTATGTGCGATACGCCTCGGACGTTACAGTCGTTTGTCGAACCTTAGTAATGTCTCGTTCATACCACTATTTTATTAAAGTTTCACTATGTTGCACATGTAGGTACATACATATGTTGTAACTGCTTCATTCCTCAACACTGCAACTGTATCTACCTATAAGTAATACTTTGCTTTTACCCAAACAAGTTCAATTGCGTTAAATTGGCTGTCTTAATATTTCATCGATTTCATAAATCTTTTCTGGTTTGTTCCATTTCACCAGCTAAAAGCATTGTTAATCATGTCTGGTCTACAATATTTCCAGAAGTAATAGGTGCTTTTATTTATCACAACACATATGCTGCATTATTCACAATCAGGAAAGATTTTGTAAGATTTTTAGCATAAACTTATGCTACAATGTAAGACATGTAAAAATATTCAATAACAAATTAATCAAAATTATTAAAAACCACAACACGATAACTATACAATAATAAACGCCAGAGGTTATAATCTGACCATCAAAATAAAACCGGATGTTTGTATATTAAACAGCGAAACCAGACCACGTTACCAAACACACAATTTTTATTATTTATCTCTCTTTATCTTCTACGATACTTATGAAGAGGATGTTACTTAAAATGACAAGCGTATATCATCAATATTACCTTCACAAAACGTGTTAAAGATAAATGATCGTTTGGATTTATTTCTTGTATGACGTGACTGCCAAAGGAACCAATTGTATTCAATTGTGGGTATTTTTGAGGGCAATTTTCTTATTTATTTAAAAAGAAATAAGGGGCAAGATTTACATTTTTTGGGTGTGGTGGCAATACATAATCCCAGGGGTCTTTAATGTGTAAATGGTGTGTGTAAAGTGTTCCATGACTTTCTTAGTATTATCTCTTCACCGTAAAGGGTACGAAGGGTGACTTGCGACCGGACCCACCAGAATAATCTGCCACTGACCCACTTGACCCTGGTGAGACTCAAACTCTTGCTCTTATCACCGATTGCCACTGGGCCACTGAGCCGTTTATATACCTTTATCATGCAAAGATGTAACATCTTTGCAATGCATTGACAATTCTTCTCAAGCAACATGCCACTTGGTGGCAGATACTTCTGAAAACGTGTTTAATTTGTACTTTCGTATTTTTATTTGTAGACTAGGTAGATAAACACAACTACCGATAATTTACTGCATTAAATATCGTTAAAATGCAAGATATATGATTAACGCATTTCCATTTTGCGTATGAACTACGAACATACAATACTTTAATAAAATAATATAATTTCTTTCTATGCCATTCTTGTAATTAGTTTGGAAATTGAATCTTAAATTTAGCGGCTTTGTTGATATAAATTTTTCAAGGGTTCATAAAAATAAACACTTCACGTTTCGACAAATTGTTGAAATCAAATTTAATTAATAATAAAACACAACACTTTATTTTTTTTAACAATAAATTGTTTACATGTTGCATTGCTTGATTTTATATTATTACAATAATTGTTATTAACATTTTGTCAGCTATCGAAAAAATGAATACAATACTTTAGGCACATCCACTAACATAATAGTCAGTCCACATATAGTCTGTCAAACTACGACTTACCTGTTCACTTTTTTTTATAACGTCTACGAAGTTTACAATACAATAACAATTAGCAATTTTTATGACTATTTGATAGTGACATGTAGAATTTTACAGTGGTTAAAATTCTCTTATACATTCCATCGTGACTCAAGTGTAAGTATTTAGTTAATGAATGGAAATAAAAAGCAGGTCCAATTTTCTCACAAATTCTATTAACTATCAGGTGACCGGTTTCGTGTTCAAAAATACATCATCGGGCCAGCTACGGGGACCACCATGAAAGAAAACAAGTAAATATACATAAGTGACTAGAAAATTGTAAAGATAATTGTAAAATTGCACCATAGTGACATGTCAACCAATTAAAATACGTTATGTGAGTATATTATAAAAAACTAATCAATTGTAAACTATTCTAAAATATAATAATTTAATTTTTTCTTTTATTATATTTTAGAATAGTGATACATTGCACAAGTTTCAGGTATATTGTTACATTTTCAAATTTCTTGACTTATGTACAATATGTAACATGAATGCTTTTCGAGATATTCAGGCTTAAAAAAATTAAATATTTTCTTAAAAATGCACCTCTTTTATTTTGAATTTGTTTGCCATTGTTTCAAGTTGATCAACCGATATTCAACATTCTTACCTTATCGTACGTTACTGATTTACTATAATTGACTTAGTATACTAAATCATTATTTGACAAAACAGACTAACGTGTGTGTAACTTTTACATTACATTTACCGAGCTAGTAGTTTGAAAACTACGAATAAATTCTTGCCTACAAGATATCACTTTTGTGTTTGTTACAACAAGAAAAGATAATGTTTTAAAAATCTAATTCAACCTATGGGACAACAGTACAATTTTACAAGCATTTATTTACGAGGTACGTTATAATTAATAATTAATTATATATTAATAAATAATTTTAAATACCTTGTTATTATGTCTAAATTAGTAACTGATTGACAGTGATAATTAAATCTTCAGATCTATCATGAATCATCTATCTTATAAATGTTCATTTCAATTGTTGTTCTGAAATCGGGCGTTCTGATATATTTGCTCTGTCCCTATCCTGTTAACCAAACAAGTATGACATTAATTAAAAACATTATACAGAATGTTATAGACCTTTGCACGTAATTATATTTTTAGCAGAATGTACAAGGTATACTGATTCGACAGTCGTTAATTAATGCATCTGAGTAAGAAATTTTAACCTGATTTTTTAATCTCCCACGAAACGTTACTTACTTAGAATCAAGAGCCATTGTGTTATTTACTTATAGTGTAAGGTTAGGAAATGTTTTTTTAAGTGTAACAATTCTTTTTAAAGTCGTTGTTCGACTAGTTTGGATTTGTAGATGCATGAGTCAAAAGTTACTGCTATAGTCGTATAATTTATTCCTTTTAAATACTTCTTGTGTAGTTCGCTTTATTGTATTGTCGAATAACCTAGGTACGTCTATATGGCTTGTATAATGTCTATTTAAGCATGAAAATGTGCTGACGACATCAAGAAACAAAAGGATTAAATGTGCATATAAAGCTCTAATAGAGATCTTATCAATAAATTCATATTTTTAATTTCTAACCTCCACTTCGATTTTGTAACTCTTTTCAATTAAAAGCCTAAAATTTACAAAAAGACAACTACAACTATTATATTATTATCTCTCTGTAATTTAAGATTACTCGGTTGTATTGTACGTTTGGCAAAACAGGTAATAAAAATCCACTTCTTCAAACGTACATTTACACGGTAATACTTGCTCCTAAAAAATTATTTTAAACTGTTTTTAAGTTTATACAAAAAATAACAAGCATATTTTTATATTTTCCCAAGTGTTCTAAACAAATCTGCATAATCCCAGTCAACAAATACGCATGAAGTGTTATGGACAATGTTCGGTATTTTACACATCATTCTAGATGAAAACTGTACGTATGCCTTTATATTTTGTAGTTGACTAATATTATTAGTCTAATCTAATTAATTTGATATTATTGTTTACCTATACCGTATTTTTTGCACTTGTCTAGTAGTAAATTCATCAATATTCTATTAAATCAATTAAGACAATATTTTTACAAATTCGCAAATATGTACATTTGAAAGTTGATGATTGAGGAAAACGAAAACTTTTCTTTTGAAAAATATTGTGTGTGTCGTGTACTATACAGTGAAAGCTCCCATTTCTGTCCGGTTATTGGAGATTGTTTGAAAGAAGGTACTATTTAAATTAAAGCATTTTATTCGGTTGAATTGTTTTTGTCTATTTTTCAAATCTACTCATTTCAATAAAGCTAACGATTTTTTTAATTTTATTTTTTAAAATGCATGAAAAACATAAAAAATACAAATTCTCCCAAGAAATTGATGTTAAACAAAAAAAACTGGAGTGAGCAAATACTGGTATAATAATAATATAAAGCATATTCGTCGTTAGTGTTTATTTCAGCAAAATCTAAAATGCCTGCTTGATATTGTTGGAAGATAATGTTTTTCAAAGGGTTAATAGATGTCCCTAGTGAAAATAAAAAAAAACCGTTAATATTGCAGATGTAGTAAGTATAATTTGATTTTATATATGTATATAAAATATATATATAGAACAGCGTATGTGTAATGTTACCTTTAGTTGTTGTGCTAAATAATTGTAAAAAGAAACAACCGTTTTATTACACCAAGTGAATATAACAACAGATATAATCTAGTTTTTTTCTGCAAGATTATATAACTTTCAAACTATGTCTCAAGGTGTTTAACAGTTGAAGCGCAGCAGAATCGTTCTTGGTAAATCCTTTCAGTTTGTAAATAATGTCAAAGGCTTCATTATAATGAAGCCTTTCTATAGGAAGTTATGGAATTAGAATTATTAGTTACTGCTACAATTAGTTGTATTCTTGAGAAAGGAAAACTCTACTGAATAAACTAGTACAACTTACGGACGACACTAGTGAAAGAACCCTTCTGTGATGTCAGTTAAATAAAGCACTTACCTAAAAAGAGCTTGCGGTTATTTTAATTCCTGTTTATTACTACCTATGCATTATGAGTAGAGCCCGGTAACAGGGAGCCGTGCCATAGCCGTACCTGCCTAGTATACAAAAACAATAGTAAGAAAATAGAAAAAAAATAACAGAACTAATACATAATTATAATATGTGAAAAGTAGTGAAACACTCACGTTTTTAAGCAGCCTTGGCTACGGAACAGTAAAACTAGAAACACCATTATCAGTATTAACATCATATGGATAGGAGTGGCAAAAAGTTGACACCATTAGATGTGTTTCCACAGTTGTCTCGGTGAGCGATGTTCGCCGTGGTGAGAAAATGAGTTTATATTTTGAAAAAGAGCGTTCAACATCTACCGATGTTATACATGCATGATTAAAATACCCTTTGTACTTAGTCAGTGGATTATTCGATACACCATCACAAATTTGTTTTAGTGTACTAAAATTGGGATCTTTCTGTAGCACACTCTCGATCTTTTCTAAAACGCGATTATATTTTGCGTCATGTATAGTCAGTAGCTGTGTATGCACCCCGTCCATAATTTGCAGAGACTCCAATAATGATAACGATCTATTTTGTATTTGGTCTATTGCGTCAGCTAATCCTTTATAGTAGCTACGAATATTTTATAAATCTATTTCAACGGAAATATCTTGAAATTTCGACTGGCTCTCCTTAATAGCTGCAGCTTCGGCAGGATTGAATTGTGCAACAACAGCTTTTACTATTTTGAAATGTTCAGCATAATAAAACGCTGCCTGCAACCATGTTCCCCAACGTGTAAGAATTGGCTCCGATGGTTGACGAATACCAGGACACTCTGTGTGAAATGATCGTAGGCGTTTGGGAGATCTCAAAAATACTTTTTTTGTGCTTGCTATTAATGCATCTACCTCGAGAGAGCATTGTCGAATGGTTTCTGCCACAAGATGTAAAGCATGCACTTTACACGTAACATGTAAACACTTGCAGCCATGTTCAAGAAGAGAGCGGCCTACCGAACGCATTATCGCTGCGCCATCGTTCATAAACATCAAGATTTTATCTTTTGAAATTTGAAATTTTTCCAACGTACTAAGTGCAACCTTCGTAATTGCTGCAGCAGTACACTCTTGTAGTCTTCGGCTAGCTAGTAACAGTGGTAATGTAGCTTTAGTAGGATCTAGTATGCGTACCATAATATTTACAATTGATTTTTTTTACAGTCTGTTGTCTCGTCAACGCATAACCAAAGAAACTGTTTTTTCAATATGCGTTTCATTTTCTTTTCCACGTCATCGCGTACAAATGCAACATGCTTACGTGCCGTTTTCTCCGTTGGCAACCGCAACTCGGGATTGTATTTATCCCAAAAGTCCTTAAACGGTTGTTTATCGAGTAAGCCCAGTGACAAATTACAGTTTATTAACATAAGAATTACATTAAAAAAAATGCATTTTTCGGTGGCATGCCCAATTTTCGTTTTCTATGCTGTGCGGAATTTACGTGTCTTGTACAGTTCCACTTCTTACTTGACATCAAATGTATTTTGCACACTAGAAACTATCTTACACCCGTTGTAAAACAAATCGGGAAAGTCAGAAATAAACTTATTTGCTATGTCTTGAAAAGGTCGTTTTTTAGCCTTCGATATGTTCACTAAAAACTACAATTAATAACTACGCCTATATCAATAAAATCAACACGCCCTATCCGCTATCCATTGCTAAACTGAACTGAGTGATGATGATTTGTCGTGTCGTATCATAATCGACCAGCCCTCCTCGCTCACCTAAACACAGTCACACCGCCGCTGCGATTGCTCTCCAGTTACCGGGCTCTAATTATGAGTATTTTATTTCGGGTTAATAATATTTTACAATATTAATTCGAGCAGTGTCGAAAATTTTTTTTATACGAACTAGGTTGTACAAGATGGCAATGGAAATCGTTTCCAGACTGATTTATGTTATTTCAATTTTTTTAAGTGGAACATCTTGTATATTTTTAGAGATTCTGGTAGAGAAGTTCTTCTAGAAACGTTGCTATGCGCACTAGGTGGACGCGCTGTATACTCATGATTAAAGCTGGCCACGAGCGGTACCGCGCAGTAGCGTAGAGTCGACCAGGCCTCGCGTCCCACTAGAGTTATTCTGCTAATAGAGATGTTTGCTGCCGCAAATAATTTCGCTCATCTTTTAAATAAAAATTAAATAACACGTGCTCAAACACTTACCATTTTAAGAGTCCTCCGTGAAATTACAAAGTGAATAATGTCTGTTAAATATCTGCAACATTAGATATGTTTCAACTGTTGTTTCGGCAAAACTAGTACGGCATGAGGAAAAAATGCGTTTATATGCAGAGAACGAACGTTCTACATCTAGTGACGTAATATTTGCGTAAGTAAAATAATCTTTCAAATAACTTAACGATTCTGTTGACGCACCTTCACAAATGTGTCTTAATGTGCCAAAATCAGAATTTTTCTCAAAAACACTTTCAAATTTTTCTAGAACAGAAACATTTTTTGCGTCTTCAATCGCGCATAGCTGTGCGTGAACATGTTGCACTATTTGTAGAGATTCTTCTAACGGCACCGCAGGATTTTGTAATTTTTCTATTGGATCTCCTAGCCCGAAGTAATTGTCGTGAATGATTTTTAAATCCATTTTAACCTGACTATCTTGAAATTTCGACTAGCTTTTCTGGATAGCGGCAGCTTCCTTTGTATCGAAATGTAAAACCACGTTCTTAATATTGTCAAAATATTTATGATAATAAAACGCGGCCTGCAACCATATTCCCCAACGAGTTAGAATAGGTTCTGGTGACTCTGGTATACGGGTGCACAGTCTGTGGAATTCGCGAATACGTTTCGGTGATTTGACAAATACTGCTTTGGTATGCGCTATTAAAGCGTCTACCTCAGGATAACGTTTTCTGATACTATCCGCCACAAGATTGAGAGCATGAATTTTACACGTAATGTGTAACAAATTAGCAGAATGCTTTTTAAGAGACCGGCCTACAGAAAGCATGTTTGCAGCACCATCACTCACTAACATCAAGAGTTGGTTTGTTGAAAGTTCAAACTTGTCCAATGTATTTAACACTAACTTTGAAATTACTTCGGCAGTACACTGTTGTATTCGTTTGGAGACTAATAGAATTGAAGGTGCCGATTGATGAGGTTCCAATTTGCGTGCCATTACATTAAGAACGGAATGTTTCTTCCGGTCTGTTGTTTCGTCGACACATAACCACAATTTTTGATCTTTCAACTCCGATTTTATTTTTTGTTCAATATGTTCGCGCGCAGATGGCACAATTCTTCGTAACGATGTTCGACTTGGTAATTTGCACTCCGAATAGTTATTCCAAAAGTAGATAAATGGTTCCTTGTCTAGTAAATTAAACGGTATATTACATGCGATAAACGTAACGCATAAATTAAATATAAATTTTTCATTGTCTCGTGCGCAATTTCTTTTGAGACATGCTTTTCACTATTTACGTGTCGTAGACAATGTTGTCTGGACCAACACATTAACGGGATTTTACAGATTACACATTTAATTTTAGCACCTTCATATATTAAGTCTGGAATTTCTGCAATAAATTTTCGAAGTTTGTCCGACCGCGGTCGTTTTGCTGACGAAATCATAATTTTTCTAGGACAGATAAACAATTGCGCAAATGACCGGCAACGAAAGTGTCCGTACTGCTCCGCAGACGAAGTAATACTACCGTTCTTCTCGGTCCGAGCTGATTCTACGCCGATGCGCGGTACTGTTCGTGGCCAGCGTTACTCATGATTTTAAATTAGGAAGCGTAAGGGAATATTTTATAAAATATAAATAATATTTATACCTATAACATGATTCTCTTATCGTTGTCTATCATGAAAAAATTTTATTAGATTGATAAAAAATTATCTTTATTTTGAATATAATGATAAGATTATTTGCCTTTTTGAAATAGCAAATTATACTATGAGAAACGTATGCACAGCATGGTGTAGATTCAGACAAAGGAATTTATTATAGTGGTTCTTTAATCAATTTGTAGTGCTGAGCAATTGTGTGGTTTACGCGTTTTAATTATTGAAGCAATAGTTTTCAAGGTAAAAAATTGTTATACTAACAAAGATTTAACTAATATTCACAACCTTCAAGGGATTTAAATAAGTTAAATGCATTACATGTTTCCTTTTGTTTACATGATAATACGAATTTTAAAAAATAATATATTTTGAAATAGTTTATGTAATTCAAAAATCACCTTATAGATACGTAATAGGTTTATCCGTTTAATTGCAATGAAGTGTACAACAAAACCTGTTACCCTACAATCATTCCTGCGTATAGTGTAGCTAAGTATAGAACACTCGGTATACCAAGATGTATTTACCCATTATGTTCGTTACAGCTAGGGTTACTAGATACATTTTATCCATTCCTGAACATTTCCTTAAAAAAATCCGGACAAAATCGGTACTCTACGATACTCTGGAATTATCACCAGGCTGTGGCTAACATGAATTTTGTATGGTTTATTTCCATGTTCTTAATACTCGCATATGGGGCAAATTTAATTCTGATGCCACTTCGTGTGTAGATGTTGATGGATTATTATATATAGCTAGAAAATACAAGATGTACAAAATTTTACAAAAACGTACATTTAATTTACAATTTGTAAAATATCCCGTTGATTTTCATTCAAATTCCTGTTAACGCGGTTCCATAAACGATCCATTCTCAACCAGGTTTCTATCTTCGTTGGTGTACGACATTTTTCTAGTACTAATGAACGGTAATTGAAAAATTTCACAGTTTGAAATTTCATGGCTGCCTTTTAATTTAATCTTAAAATGTTTTCTTCGTCAATTAAAGCATAATATCGAAAACTGTTGTCAACATGTTATACATGGTAGAAGAATGGTAGAAAAAAAACTCTTTCTAACGGTGTCAAAATCCAATATGGCGCCTACAAGAAACAAGATGGCCAGAACGAACGGATACGTCATATAAAACATTCGAGTACACCATTAAATAGAAGATCGAAAGTGGCCTTGAGAATATATTTTAAATTTTTTTCTGCAGTGCCAAATAAAGGTGCTAGAGGTAAAAGAATAAGGCGAGCATTTCTAGTTTTTACTCTAGTTTTCAACGTCATTTGTCACAGGTTTATAACAAACGCACAATTTAGCAACTTTGCCAAATTTAAACCTAGTCCCTATCTCCAGTAAGAAGTGAGATCCCCATGGTGAGAGTCGAAAATGAATCAGCCTGTATTGTGAGTGGCCCGCAGGTAAGATTTTACAACCTGATACCTTTTCGTGTTCCATAAACGAGCTTCTAAGTAATTTGGTATTCCCGTCCACCAAGGCCGACTGCAATAAAATAAAAATAGAGATTTCCGTACTTATATAAACCTATCATAATGGTTTTACAGAATTTTAGTAAATGCTCTAATCTTCATGGCATACATTTTATACATTAACAAAATTTGCGGTTAGAGGTGAACCAGTAATAACAGGACAACATGCAAATGTGGTTGACAAAGCATTTTCTCTGATTCATTTCTATATAACTACCGATTCAAAATTACCAAAAACATATGCTTTAGTTCAGTGTATTGCTCTCAATAAAAATATTTGCTTTACTAGGAATAATTTTTATTGTTTTGTTTCATTGTTTCAGGCTATAAAACAATTTCAAGATTTGGGGCGTTTTGAGTGGTCTGCAGCATTGAAGAGTAGCAATGACTTTACCAATTCAGCCGTTATGCGGCGATAATTCTCAATCATTGAAAGGAACGGATCGCAGTCGCAGGAGATCGTGTCTGAGCGCCGCGTGGGCCGACCAGCCCTCTCATAAAGAGAAACGACGCGCTATTTGCTCTTGGTCCGTTGGTTACGGCACCTTAACCGAATACAACGAATCCCCTAGGAAGGTGGCGAATAGTAGTAGTAGTTTGTTGGAAGCGTCAAGTAGGGGTCGAAATCTAACTAACCCCATTCCCATACCCCATGCCGCGACTACAGCGACTCCTTCTACAACAGCAACAACGACGACCAGTCGCCGTGCCCGTAACAGAGTCGACTTACTCACTATGCCCGGACTTAAATCCCTCGTGAATCGACGAAGAAACAGCGGCAGCGGTCCCGATACTTCTGCTCCGTTAGTCAAACGAGATGGAAGTTGTAACGCATTAGTGAAACCTTCCGGAGGAAGTTTGATGAGCCTAAGGAAATGTGAGACTGTTCTCGCACTTACCACTGGAGTATTCGGGTCATCGTCCTCCACGGCTTCGTCGGGAGGCAGTATGGAACCTCTACAGCCATTCAATAGGTTGAGGGTGTCACCGCCAAGCTCAACATCTCGAATGTGTTCACGTTGTTCAAGTCTGTTAACACTGGCATCGGGTTCGCGATATTCTTTGAACACGAACACCGGTGGTTTTGTACAAGTGCCCGATGAACCGCCATTACTATGTAAATTGTGCCTCAGCGAGGTGCCTTGGAAAAAGTCCTTTAGTATCCTCCACTGTGGTTGTTCATTCTGCTCAGAGGTAAGATCGTTTGCTACCATGTTATAATATACTAAAGTACATACGGGCCAGCGTAATATACAGAGTGGGTTATTTTCGCGGACCCGAAGGATTGTGCCTTTGTGAAGGGAGATTTTTCAAAACAGTTTTTTTCTCGTTAGAAGGTCTATTTATGGTTATGGCTTAAAATTATACTAAAACCTACAGGGTGTCGCATAAATTCATAACTAGCCAAAGTTATATTTTTTTAATGGAACATGTTATATATTATTACATATTCGGAATCCTCGTTAAACTCTGAAGGAAATGTAATAAGATACTATTATCCTAAAACTAAGGGTTTGAGGGTTTCTTTGAAAATGTTGACATAGAAACCGCTATTTCTTCGGAAGTGCGCATTAGACAGATATGATTTTTGGTACTTAGATTAGGCGTAGAATACACCTGCGCTTATGTGGTTCTGAATTGCTGAATTGCTAATGAGACTCGCGTAATATTGCATTAAGTTGGTATGACATATTTTTGTTAATAGAACACTCTGTATATTATTTTGATTTGAGGTTTTTTGCAAAATTTTGGACAGAAAATCAGAAATTTTCTCGTTATAGTGATTTTTAAAACTCAATTGTTATTTTATTAATATGCCATGACAGAAACATTGGAATAATTATTGAGTTTGATGACATTTAATAATAATTGTATTCATAATAAAACTACGCACTATCTTCAAATTAAAAAGTGTTTATAATTTAATGGTCGTGTATTTGAAAACATTTCTTAAAATAGCTTTTTTTGGATTTAGCACTTTATTTCTTATATTGGAATATGCAGTAATAAAGGTTTCGGTCATCTGTCTGTGTTGTTATGCAAAGTTGGCTAGAAAAGAGCGTCAAACGCTCTCCTGTAACGCTGTAACGCCAGATTCATTCCAAGAGCTTGTTGTTAGGCTACTTAATAATAACAGTTGTCAAACTGTCAAGCCTCAATTTTAAAACCATAAATTACTCTTAGTATTATATCCTGTATTTGTCATATTTTGTTTTTTAATTCTTGCTATTTTTTTTTTACTTTATCGAATTTTAATGCAATTAATAATAATAATAATAATAATAATAATAATAATAATATAGGTATATTTATTTCCAACAGGTACATATTTACCCAGTTACAGGAAATACAGCAAAAAAGAAAAATACATGACAATTAAAATTTAACTAAAGATATGAATTACAATTTACTAGAAATACGCGTAAAATATATTGTATAAATGTTTACTACATCTAACTACAGATATGAATTACAGTTTACTACAAGTGTGAACAAAATATTTTGTACATATATATACTAGAACTATGGAATTTAATATTACATTCGCGGATGGTAAAGACGGGAGAATTAGCAGCATCGGTAACAAACCTAAGTGGGTCCGCGTTTATATCTCAAAGATCTGAGATCCTGTTGAAGTAGTTACACATTTAATTAATCAATTATGGTAGGTTTGTTTAAATTTGTTATTTTTTGATGGACAATGTGCCTATTTTCCAGTTTTTTATGTTGTCGATTTTTCAGTGGCCTACGCATGAAACATGTAAGATAAACTTCAAGTAATTTTAATATTCGGTGAATTTGGGAACAATTACCACGAAGTGGAACATAATGAACGCTGCTCTTGTACAGCCGGAAATATTTGCAGTTTGAACTAAGTGGTGGTAGAAAGGATAAAATCTATAGAGCGAACTGATTTAACAGAAGATAATAAAATTTAAATTACTGGACAATTTGTTGCGCAAGCATGGCAAATAAGGTGATACAATTGATAAAGTGATATAATTGATGCCAGATTTAAATAATGCTAACGTTGACCCAGGAATTTTGCATAGTTCGTGCCAAAACCATCCTAAAAGTAATATCATAAAAATTCCAAAAAACAGACATATTGTCTACCAAAAACCGATACATAAAAAAAAATGTCAACTAATTACTTCGAACAAAATTCGATAAAATGAACATATAACAACAATTAATAAAAGAGGAAGGATAATACCCAGGGCAAAGAACGAAAATATGAAACTGGACTTCACTGACAATAATACCATGCAGTAGTAGTATATAGCACGTTCCATTGTGAACTTATAAGATACCCCCGTTGGTTTCAATATAATTTTAAAACGACCACAATCAAACCTCATAACAAGAAAAAAATGCGTTTTGGAGAATCTCCCTTTACTATAGGTCATCGTTTCAACTTCAACGATGTGTCTAGCTACAGAGCAATCTACAAAAAAGAGTCTCTTAATGGAAATGTATCACATTAATATATATTCAAAATCACATAATTTCATACTTGTCTGTTATTGTAGACTTCATAATAAGTAGTCTAATAGTTAAAAAACGCTCCTCTCTTATTTCTTTCTACATTGCTGTGTAATTTTTACGCCTTTCACAATAATTATTATTTTCTCCTTGGCCTGTATGTTGTTTGGTTCCTCTTGCGTCTAATAGCTTTTTGGTTTCCAACTGTTGCTACATAACCTCTTGATCTTGTGTTCGTGTGCTTTTGCCTGCGTTCTCCACGTGTTATGTCTTACGAACTTTTTCTCTTTGATTTAGAAAATTTAATCAATGAATTGTAATACGTAACTTCGTAGTTTTTAATTAATGTCCAGTTTTCTTGTTATTCATGAAAAAATGACACTCCCATACAAGAACTGATCAATTGAGTATATTATTTTATTTTTGGCTGCCTTGCCTATTACTCTATTCTATGTGGATATAATTAGCTTAGTTGCGCCACACTGTAAACAGTCGTTCTATGAAACAAATGTTCTTAGGTTGCGCACTGATAATTACTCTGCAAATCAAATGTTAATTTCAACTTTGGCTTCTGGTTTAACCGGAAAAAATTTTAATTTTTTTTATTTCAAACAAAACATCTTTGCATATTTTTCAGAATTTCAATACAGTACCAGAAGTCCAGCGATATAAGGATTTATTACGTTTTTGTTGGATAGCGGCGGAGGTAGTTAATTTTATTAAATAAACTAAAAAGTTATTTTGTTTCGTAGGCGATGACTAAATTTGATGAATAGAAATTTGGATGAAAATTGGTTTTGATGAAATATGTATATGTACCCTTTTGAAGTTTCAATAGGCTTGCACTCTCGTCTCTCACAATTTAGTTCATCCACATGAGCCACCTTCAGTGCACAGTCTTTGCTCATCTCGTAACCACTTTTTTCTCCACAACATGCATCTTGATATCTTGGATGGAACCAAATCTGATTTAATTGCAACATGTGAGAGGAGAACACGTCGTAGTTGTACATCACATGGTAGGCGGTACCATCTAACATCCAAACCACAATATTCTTTCGTCTGTTTTATATATAGCTATTAAATTTGGTTGACAATCGGTATAACATTCCATTGTCGATGGATGTCAACAGGAGCTACACCCTCTGCAGTAAGCAATTTGATGACAGCTCGCTGCTTTAACTGCACGTTCATATCTGTCGACATTTTAACAAATATCGTACTCAAACACGATGTTCACCGCTGCCAAGAATCAAGGTAAATTCCAAACCACCTTTAACTCATCATTATAAAGGTGATGGTTGATTACCTTTCAATATTCCCTCGTACCTTATGCAAATTATAATTCAATTTAATTATTGATAATGAGAGAGATCTAGAAAATGAGAATGTAATACAAAGTGAATGTTTCATAAAACTAGTATCAGTTAGACTATCCCAAAGAAATGTTAGTCAAACAGTGTATTAAAATAGTAGCCTACTAATCTTTATCTTATAGTACATTATTCAGCTATGACAGAGCTTAAATCAAGGAATCTGGAAATATACATATAAATTCCTTCGAAATCTTATGAACAATGTGTACAGGTGACCCACCGAAAATGAAATTAATAGATTATCTTTGAGACTGAAGATTTACAAAAAAAAAAGAGAAAGAGGTCAAATTTATGAGTTTAACTTTGTAACTTTATGTCCTAGCAGAGAAGTACCATTTCGCTTCTTCATATGGAACGGAGGTCCAGTTGGACGTTGTTTTAAGTATTATTAAAATTTCTTTACAACGAAATCCGGAACGTCTAGATAAAAATTTTAATTTTCATGCGCAGTTTTGGAAATGTATTTCTTTTGTTTATTTACTGTTCTTTGATGTGTGTTCGATTTTGCTAAAAAAATCAAGCATTTTTTTTAAAGGAACACATCTGTCTTCCCAATAATACATCTTGCAACATGTTTTCTTTCTTTTCTGAAATTGAAGCTTAACGCCAATATGGAATTTTTAAGCAAAATGGAATTAAATGCTATATCACTCTGATTTATTGCAATTCAATTCAAGATATGAGGTTTCATTGTAACGAGAATTTAATTATCTTTGAAATGACGTGCCACTTGAACCTATTCCCTATAATGATAAGCGAAAGCATTGCTGCCCCTAGAAAATGATCGAAGTTGATAAGTTAAATTTATAATCTACACATCCGCGAAAACAAATTTTACTTCTTTCGAAAATTGAATATTTTCTCATACCATCAAAAATATTTAAAAAAAGCTATCTTTATTGCTTTTCATTGATGAAATGAATTTTGTTTTAAAATTTAAAAGTATGAACATTTTTGGTACATTTTTGGTACCGAATATTGTTTTCTATTGTAATTTTTATTAATTTTCATAGTAATTGATAATTTGGCAAATTGTTAATACCAATGGGAGCAACTCACCTAATGTTTTAATACGTCTGTTGCTTCCGGTTTTGTGGGAAGTTGATAAACTTCATTATTATTTTAAATAGAACATCTTGTATATTATTACAATCAATTTTGAGCTCTTCTTGAAATTATAAGATAATAATCAAAATCTCTACAAAACTCCAAAGCTGCAATAAAAATATGATAGTGTTTGTGAGAAACTCACATTTTTCATTTGGGTTGCACACGTCAATTTTTCCGAAATTTTTAATAACCCAAAAACAATCGCATTTGGCATTTTACATGAACTTATTTTAAAAGTTTATGCTGAATTCAAAAATCTGCTAATGTGTAGGGTGTTCCGTTTAAACTAAGCACGTTAGTATCGACTTCCCTATAGCTGGAAGTGACAGATATTTTGGATGAGTTGATTCGGTGGTACATCGTGTAGATGTATGTAAAACTCTTTATCTTAATTATTTAAAAATAAATATACACAAATATGATTGCTATTGAATTAGCAATTATCTATAAAATCGACGCTTTGAAACTGAACAACGGTAAATATGGCACAAAATTTAGAATTTATTAGATTTGATAATTCTTGAACTAATAGCACAGCGTTATGTTATTATATTATGTATTCATTTGGTACCATTGTATGTCTTAGCGTTTCATCAAACTTTTTTTTTCCACAGTGTATGCGTACGTATGTAGAATTCGAAATAGCAGCAGGAGCGTACGATATTTCCTGTCCAGATACACAATGCCCATCTCAGGGAGTTTTAAAACAAGAAGAAATTAAAAAGCTCGTTGGTGATGATTTGCTAGAAAAACATAGAAAATATAGGCTTAATAGAGGTAAATATATGTGTTTTTTTAATTTATAAACCATTTTAACTATGAATTCTAATATAGAAAATAGTTAATGCAAAGAGTGGTTTTCCAACATTGTAATTAATGTGGCGAATGTATATTCATAATTGTGTGAAGAATGTTAATAGTACATGGTTATGGATAAATCGAATGGCAATATTTGGTAGGGCTTAACGACTCGAGGATCTATTCATAATCATCAATACAATAATTCATTGGCTGTGTAATAAAAAACCACCACCAAGATTAATTGGATTCGGTCATCATTAGCTAACATTATCAATTCATAACGCCTACATTTATGTACAGTTGACTTTTGAACGACAGAAGCTAGCGTTTTTAGAAAAAATATGTCGATTTCTATATTTTGAGAATTAACTTTTGGCGTTATCGGCAGTTCAATTACATTTCCAGTGTTACCGGAAGTGACTTCTTAAGTAGAACTTTCTTATCTTAAGTAGCACATCCTGTATATTTTTACGTTTTCGGAAAGACAAATGAAAGACAAATCCAACGATACCACATAGGTTATACTTTAACTTATCAAGTAGTACGATTATTAAGTTTTATAGAATTAAAGGTTAGAACATTAGAGGTATCAGCATAACTAGTAACAATAATTTTACGCATAGTATTTGGAGGAGAATTCTTTGTAAGAACAAAAAGATGTTGGTCATATTGATTAGTCAGTAATTATAATGCTGGGTGGGTTTACATCGCCTTTGAAGTATTGGGAAATTGGAAGGAAGAATTAATTACTACGGTAGTTGTTTCACGATGTAAGCGCACTTTGTAATATTTTTTATTAAACAAAGATCTTTCTCATTTCAACTATTAGTTTAAGCAAAACTCAGGTGTTCCGACACATATACCCTGACCTGTATACAAAGTATAGTATCATTCCTATTTTAATATCCGAAAATTCTAATTCGAAGTTCGGATTTCAAATTCAAATTTTGAATACGAACCAATGCTTGCATACGATACATTTTCTCTCCGAATAAACGCCTCCAATACTTTGATGCGTTTCTTTAAAACTGAAGGTAGGAATGAAAGGTGTTATCGTAATATAAAAATGAACAAATTTTCAATCTGTCGAAATCGACAGTCATTCTTGTCTGCTATTATAATATAGTGTCAAATTTGAGAAATTGCAAACTTATTTATTTCCTTTATTTGCTTTATATTTATGTTAGCATTGACACAACTACCGAGACTCTACTGCATCTGTAAATTTTAATAGTGTCAGTTCCAAATTTTAACTTTAATAGTTACTTGACAAGTCGTTCCATTGATAGAAAAGTGACACAAGTCAAAGATGATCACTGTTGAGATAATTTACCGCGAAAAGTAAGTAGTGCGATACAAACAAAAACAAACTACAAAATTTGAGGGCAACACGTGAGCATTTTCAACAAGAAAACGTACAGCAAAACAATACGGAAAAGGTGTTTTTCTACAATTATACAATTTATATGGAAAAATTACACCATATTTTAACAATGTATATTAATGTTTTGATGAAATATACAATCATAAAGTCTATTAACTGTAATGTAATGAAAAATATTTAAATAGCTCCCATAAAAAGTTAATTATTTTGACATATGTCACTTTTCCATCAACGGAATGAATTGTACACAAATACCAGCTGGTGGAAACGACATGAACGCTGTAATTGAATGCGGTACTGCGAAACTGCTACCCGCAATTTTTTTATTGAGAAAGTCATAAAAAAAGAATTATTTGAACTTATGAGTAATCTCGTGACAATGACAACATGTCTTTTGGAAAAAATATGTCAAATTATCTGTCAGTGTCAATCGTCAGTCATTATCACACGATTGGAAAAACGTCAAAATGAGCTCATAAAAGTTGTTCCAGATTTTTGTGCAAGCGATGGTACATCTATACGTACCCGATTGAGTCGTCTGTTTCCACATGGTATATTTTTACTCAGCTAGATGAATGACTATTTTTCCAATTATAAGTTCAACGAAGACGATATAACAGTCAATTACGAATCATATAAGCAACATAATTTCTAAATAATAAATTTAAAATTAACAAAAACTATTCAATTTTAATTATTATTAAGTAGCGAAATAATAACTTAATAAAACTAGAAAACAAAACAGTATTTATTAAATTGTAGAAAACAAGAAATATGTGTTAGCCTATGGCATATTTCAGATGTGATAGACTGACTGTTTTAGTCAGACTTTACAAATCCAATAATTTTTATCAGAAGTTGAACAAAAAGTATGAGACCGAATTAGAAATTCTTCACATAGTGATAAGTATCATGAAAGATGTATAATATGATTATGTAGATTTTTTTATTTATTTTTTATTAAATGCAGATAACTTATACTTAATTTAAAAAAATAATATTTATTCTTCAGTACTCGAAAAATCTTTGTAAGTGTTTCTTGAACTCGTTAAAACAAAAGAGTTTACTGATGGCTTTGCTACCTGAACCACTGCTTTGAACGATTGGTAAATCTTATACAGTTTAGTAGAATGTGCGGAGTGTGTTTTTATTCTAATTTATATCCTAATTTTTATATATAGGGTAAATATCAATGTTATAATTAATATTTTATTTTCAGAAATAGAAATAGATAAGAATCGTACATGGTGTCCGCAAGCGGGTTGCGAAACAGTTTGTACATTATGCCCTTCTCAACATTGCCAGCCACAAGGCGTCCATTGCCCTACTTGTACGTTAGATTTTTGTAGCAGTTGCAAATTGGAATGGCACCCTGGTTTAACGTGTGAAGAAAATAACAAACAATTAGCAAAGCAGGGCAAAGTAAGCAAAAGATCAAATAGATAATACTAATTCGTAGATAAAAACGTTCATGCTACGTAACTTGAAACGTTTATAATCTACTTTTCATCTCGTCATTGCGATTTAGAAATTGAAAATATTGTCACACAATCCCAAATACAGACTAATCAAACAATAAAACCGTTACTGAAATTAGAAAGCCCGTAGAATGTTTCAATCAAATTTTGACGAGTGGTCGAGCGACTATGTCAAGAAGCTCAAACGTCCGCCTTAAGAAGCAATCTAAAATGAAGAGAACTTAATATAAATGAGATAAACCTGTTTTTTTTCTACGTTTTGATAGTTTTAACGATTAATTTTGTCATAAAAGTTCAGCGAAAGTAAATCTAAACCATGGATAATACTGCTTCTACGATGACTAGCTTAATGTATTCCAACTGTCTTAGAACAGGTATGTTAAAGGTTATTTCACGCATATAGGACAGTGCACCGATCGCGTCGTGCTATTTTGAATCAAAGAAAACGGCTTTCGTATCTAAAATATATAAGAACGACTGTATCGCATTCACACCTATGGTACTGTCCACGTGCTGGACTACGATCGGGTCGTCTTCGATCACTTTGATGAGCAACTCTGGACACAACACGGTCGGTGCATGGTCCTATATGTGTGAATTAATCTCAAGGCAGTTTAACACATTAGACATTTGTACAACTTCCGGTAACAACGCAATAAATATCTAAAGAATAGAAATTAAAAACCTTTTGATTCTTAGTTGCACGGAAGACATAGACACATTTGCATATGAACACTTGCTAAGAACCAGGATTTTCAATTACAACGAAAAACGATTCATCTCGAATGAAAAGTATACTCTCGTAAGAGAAGGATATTTGCTTTTTGTGTGCTGTTCATAAGTATATTCTAAATTATTTAGACTGAATTAAGCTAATTTGGTTAAAACTCCTTATTATTTTGTATTTTAATGACAGCTTATGTTTTTAGGTACAGGATGTCGGTATTCCGTTTAATTCAGATCTCATTAAATGCTGTCCCATGTGTAATGTTCCTATCGAAAAAGACGAAGGCTGTGCTCAGATGATGTGCAAAAGATGTAAACACGTCTTTTGCTGGTATTGTTTAGCCAGTCTAGATGTAAGTATACTAAAAAGTATTGATGAATATATCAATCATATTTTACAATTATTAACGACAATCTATTGACTCTGAACTTAAATCTACCGGGTTAACTTCTATAATTACACTCAAAACGGCTCGGTGACCCAGTGGTAAGAGGGTCCGCGCATGACAGAGTTAGGCGCTGTGCCTTCGAGTCCCGCCAGGGTCAAGTAGCAGATTTTGCTGGTGGGTCCGGTACAATTCCGTCACCAGTCGCATTTTGAGGAATAATTAATTGCGCTTCGCAAAGCCATTGAACACTACACACATCGTTTACACACTAAAGACTCCTGAGGTTACGATAAGCTTTAAGCTTATATACACCGTTGGACCGTCACCACGCGTATCATCAAATCACTTCACACTAGTTCAACTGTAAAAAGCTTTTGTGCGCTTTAGCGGACCTATAATCCTGCATTCACCAAGTTTGTAACATATATAGATATTCAAAATGAATGCCTGGCGCTGGGTTGACATACCTCTGTTGTTTATTTATCTTCCTGCGTTAGCTATGCTGATGTACAGTAATTTATATTTATTCGTAGTAGCTGGGCTACATTAGCACTCTCTTTGGTATCTTTTTATGTTGTTTGACGTCATTCAATGTCTTCATGATATTACCACATATGATTCATATACCTACTGAAAATTCGAAAAACTGTGTTTAGAAAGAATACATTCATTCAAGTGTGCAAAACGGGCGTTGTAGTTTATTTCGAAAAAACAAAAATTGAAAAAGACAACTTTTAAAAGGGAGCCTTATTCTTTGTGATATCCTCTATCCTAAAATACATAACAATTGTCCGATATGCAGGGTAATTCACGATGGTGTCTTATTAAAGGTATCTTTGGGACGGCACTCTTGATTAAATCGGAAAAGAATATCAACTTCCTTACAAGTAAAAATAAATTTACATACATGGAATGCAATAGACAAACACACGCTCTAGCTACAAACGTTAAAAGACAGCGTTGATAGGCCAATCCACAAACGCACAGACACCGGTGTGTTGAGCCTCTTTGGCTCTCATCAGTGTAAGGTACTGCAGGTTAGCCTGCCAAACACTGCCCGAGTTATCCGCTAAACGTTTTTTAAAATACTAAATAATAAAAGTATTTAGACCTTTATACGTAAGTTTTGTATAGTTTGCTCACATTGAGTTCTCAGTCGTATAGCAGTAAACATACACACGAAACACCCTCTTGTGTTAGTTGTACCAAACGAGAGCGTTCAGATCGAATTGGCGCTTTGTTGTTGTGCCAATAGATGTCTCTTCAATTCCCCTTGGTATCTGTAGGGATAACGGGGCAAAGTAGATCCACCCAGGCAGTGTTTGGTAGACTAACCTGCAGTGCCGTACGCTGATGAGAGCCAAAGAAGCTCGAAACACCGGAGTCTGTGCGTCTGTAGATTGACCTATTAAACGCTGTCTTTTTAACGCTTGCAGTTAGAGCGTGTGTTGGTCTATTGCGTGTAAAAGTATTTATATCTTTATACGTAAGTTTTGTATGAATTTCCTTGTTTCGAATGGCATTTATAGCGGTTATTCGACAACACGTGTAAAGAGAATATCTTAATTAGGTATTTCTCATGTGCACGTGTTGCAATAAATATATGAAGTGCCATTGCCTTCTACAAACGCGTCGGTGTACGGTGGATAGGTAGCGGCTTTAAATTTTCAATCGGTATCTTCTATTTGATATTACCTATGTGAACCAGTTTTTGAGATTTTTATTGACAACGTCAATGCGTCTTTATTGCTGTAAAATATATATAAAATGATATACAGAGTGTTCCAAAAACCCGTTCCAAACACTAACACATTCAACAAAAACAAAACCAAGAAAAAGATCAAATAATTGAGGTGATCAACCACATAACGGACAGACCAAGAATTGAGAAACCATGTGAACTTTACTGCGGCATTAGCACTCTGCCAAGATTGCTCGTAGAATCGATGGCTGGTATAATAGCTGGAGTATCCACTTACAACGATTATTTTGTAGATTAGCGGATAGAAAATTAGTTAATTGGAGATATGTGGACTTGCTACGAAGAACGGCATTGCACTACATATTATATACATATACGTTAATCGTAGCGCGTAGTTGATTTAACAGAAATATAGGAAAAAACGATCCGAAATATCATTAAGCTTCTAAAGCATTTAATTTAAAGATTATTCTGTCCGTTATGATATCCTCCATGCAAGGATAGAGCTGAATTTGTTTCTGAAAGGAAGAGCAACGAAATATGTATAAGTGGACAGAAGGCGTTTGTGATGCTTTAGAAGATTGTCTTATTTGATAAATTTTTAATTGTATGTATTTTTAACTAAGAGTAAACTAATTGTGATTGTAAGACACTATATCTTATACTATGTTACATTATAGATTCATCTACAAAAAGACACGTTCTTTTTTCGGATTGCTGATTATTGAGTAGTATCTTACAGTAATTCAGTAACTTACTAATTAACTTATTCATATGATGTTGAAGTACCTATAATATTTAATACCGTTCGCAGATATTAAAAGTAAATGAAAAACAAGTACATTGACAAGTCTGCAAAACAATAACAGTCAATGAAATAATTGTTTGTTGTACTCTGTATTATGATTCATAGTAGTCATTATTATAAGTGGGTATGGGCAGCACTCCCACTTAATAATCCCTCTCAATCTGGCGGATAGCAATGGGCCTACGTCAGAGAAGCTAAGACAACAATGATGTACGACAGTCCTACTTCTTCTCGCGAAAACTTGGAGAAGTGAGCTTATGCCAGTCACCGGAATAAAAATCCAAAGCAAAGTAAATTCCGTGCCGCTTAAGATATTGGTTCTTTTAAATATAAATTGCTACTAATTAAACATTTATTAATAATCAACTAAATATTTAGTTTCAATTCAATGTTTATTTTACTTTAATTCTAGAATTGTACAGCACGTAAAATGTTCAATTGCTGGTCATACCTCCCAGGAGTAATATTTGTTTTTCAAAAATAAGGTAAAAAACAATTGAAAATCAGTTAAAGCAAAAAAGATCTCTGCAGCTGGAATAGAAATCTAAGTCGAAATACATCATAAACGTACAAATGAAATCCAAATATGTAGATACGCAAATTATATGCATTTATTTCCGAACCTTACTTATGTCTCAACAGTTAATTTTGCTTTTCTTAAATATGACACTAAATGGAATGGTGCTTAAAATTGGTACGCATTTAATTATTTAAGTTTTGTAGTAACTTGCACTGCCGATCCGTTAACCTAAGTGCGCTCCTGTGGGCCCACGTTATTGGTGAATGTAAAGGGTCGTGTTGACTCATTCCTACCGTGATACCGAATACTAGTTATTACAAATATTATAAAGCTTCTGTTGTGTGAAAGTTACGAAGTTAGTATTCCCTTTTAAAAAAATTTGCAATTGCATTAGCCTTGCTTTATGTCTAACGGATCTTATTTTTCTCAGGACGACTTCTTACTACGCCATTATGACAGAGGTCCATGTAAAAATAAGTTAGGGCATTCTCGAGCATCTGTAATATGGCATAGGACACAAGTTATCGGAATATTTGCTGGATTTGGGATTCTTCTTTTAGTAGCCTCGCCACTGCTGCTATTAGCTGCACCTTGTATTGTGTGCTGTAAATGTCGATTTTGCAACGCGGGAACTAGCAAACTCGACAATGAAGAAGAGCTTCCAGGCGAAAATTCTTGACGCATACAGTGACCTTTATAATTCTTTTGTCAGTTAATTTCATTTTTATTACTTCGACTGTTATAACTGCTAATAAGTAGAATTATTGGAAATTAAAAAGTGACAAAAAATAATTGTTAGAGAATATTCAATATTTTATATTGCTGTGTACACAAATACTTGAAAATGTGAATTTATTTTTATGGATGTTTTATCACGTCTGGTCATGTAGTTATGTTATTTCTTTTTCTAGAAAGTTATATAGGTTACAACTAGTTTTATATTTTTATTTACATTTTATTAAAACTATAAAAAGACTACTAAGAACATATAAGAGTGATTTCTAAATGATAAAAGGAACTTGATTTATTAAATTTAAAATACGTTCGAATTACACCATTGTTCAACATTAATTTGGTACACCCAGTGCCGTTCCAAACAACTTGGCCGCCTATGTGCGAAAATATTTTGCCGCCGCCCCTCCCCTCCTTATTATTTATGCTTAGGGAATAGTTATTATATGCGTAGGTATTATGTTATAGAAACCACTAACTGGTGATTCACTTTAGAATTTAATTTGAAAAAGAAATTTCACTTTATATTACATGACATGTGCTAAGTACATACAACAAAAAGATGCTTAAAACAACATTACGGAATTTGTAATATACAATATACACCATTTTCTGAAGGAACCCGGATTAAACATCGGTTAATTCGTTTATTTTAAAATGCAGATACAGTTCAAGGGCGAAGTTCTTCTACGTGTCAGATATTATTCACGATGTAACTCCACTCGCTAAGCTCGTCTTCGTTTATTTCTAAATCAACTGGCGAAGAAATGGAATAATATAAAATAATATACACCGAAAAGTAGTAAAATTCCTTACGAGCATTTTTTTATCGTAAGACTAAACAGTCAATAATTTATATCCTTCAGACTGTTTTGATTTCTGCTTACTCAGTTCGTGTCGCCTAACGGCTCGTTTTCCTTGTTGATTACTTATCACCGATGTCGCCCTTTACATTGGCTGCCTGTGTGCAACGCACACTTCGCGCATCCACATGGCACGGCCCTGGGTACACCGACAATTGTACTTAAACGCCTCAAATTGAACATAATTCAATAGAAGACCATGAAGCAGTGTATTCTTTTGCATAATTGTCAAAGTTGTTTAGTATACATGATTACCACGTTTAACTCTTGTTACATTTACACAGAGACTTAAATATGAACTGTTTTTAAATAATTTGTCTTCTAGTCTATAAATGTATTTATGTTATAATTATGCAACTACATGATCGATGTATGGTATGTTCTTTTTTTTAATTTTAAGACATTGATAAGGAAGTATAGTTTATGTTTGAGTTTTGAGCATAGACGGCAACTGTGATAGAGCTGTGATTGACTAACCCGTCTGTGTCTTCAAATCTCTTGTATGTGATTAATTTTCGAGTTTATTTGGATTTACATTATATTTTGGGCGTTATTCCTCGAATAAATAAAAACATAAAAAAGCGGATCTGTTTATTTGTTTTTTTTTTAAGTTTCCATTGTTTAATGTAAATCTTACTACTGCTTGAGAAATTACTAGACCACACATTAATTCAAATTCATTTTGATAATTATTTTACAGATAGTGGAAATATATTTTGTTCGACACTTTTAGTCATACGACTAAGATTGTCGTATTTTAAACGCGATGCAGCCTCGTAAAGAAAGCTACGGAGTAGAGGTGCGCCTAGGATGGGCCGCGCCGGCCCATTCGCATCTATACTCCTTACGCAGCCACATTATTGATACTATAAGCTAAAGCTAAATTCCTACTATGCAACACCGATGTCGCGATGTTGAAGCAACAATAATTCAGAGCATATATGTGGCTTTCATTGCAATGCATTAAAATTGCTACATGTATTCGTATGGTACGTTCAAAAATTGCAAGTTGCATATTTCATCAGGGAAATTTGTTATCTGCAACATACTTTTTATATTGACGGTAATTTATAATATCCATATTTGATAATTCGTTGAAACAACTGCATTAAATTATTGAATAAATTATAACACGATGATAACACGCTTGATTTGGATGTTTGTTTATAAGTAACAGAAATGCTACCAACATAACATAAAATGTTGGCTGTCCAGAATTCACTAAACTTATGTAAAAATTGCATTCAAAAGTTGCACAAATTAGAACATGTTTTAAATTCAAGCAATCTTCTTACGAGTGCGTGCCGTATACTATATATATTGCACTGCATGTAAATTGGAAATATTGTTGCGACTTCATTGCTGCTTCAAAATCGCAGCACCAATATTGCATAGTGGAAATCGGGCTTTAGGCGTCTAAAGCTGGGTTCACATCACAGCTGTGTCGCTGTACCGCGGTGTTGCAGTGCGCCGAAAATTTGAAGACGACGCCAACCGCCGTTCACATCACCACTGTTTCACAGCTAAAAGAAAATAGCGCGTATTTTAAAAGGAGTTCAAGCATGCACGATATGTCATGTCATGTTAAAATCTTGCTTTCGTGAGCAACGGCTGTTGATGGTATTTGTATTAGTTGTACAAAGGTGTATTAGTTGTCAGATTTTTGCGATTTTCCCACTATTGACAATATGGGTACAGAATATGATAACGAATACACAATAAGTATGTACCACCACAGACGACGAAGACTTTTAGCGTTATATTTGCTAAAAAAGTATAATAGGTATTACCATTTTATGTCGATATAAATGATCTTTTCCTTTCAAATCACATGTAAGTTGTACTCGAACAATTCACCCCAATTGACCACGTTTTGTCAAAGATGTTTCCCGCTCAGTTCTCAATAGAAAAGGATAAACCACAAGTTGGACAAGGACGCACTGAGAAAAATGCGCTGTCCCACCGCTAAAAGTTAAAGTTGAACCAACTTTTAGCGTCGTGAATTTCCTATGGCGCCAGTGTAGCTTTCTTTGAAACAGCCAATAGCTTGCACGCCGCAACACCGCGGTACAGCGAGACAGCTGTGATGTGAACCCAGCTTAACTCGATGCCGCTCTATTCAGCATGTTATCAACTGTGCCGGACAGGATATGTTTCCACTATCTCTAGTTATTATTCTATACCAAATTATTTTAATTTTGACATAATAAAATTGATATTACACGACTTTAACAACTACTGTATATAGAAGAGTTTTTTTAATATGATATTTTTAGTGGAATAATTAATATTTTTGCATGATATAAATACACAATTTCATTAAATTTTTTGGAAGTTATTTATACACACAATAACACTTGTATATAACTGTATACCTGACATATGTATATAAAGAAGTATACAATACTTATTCTATTGTTTAATAAAGATATATATTGTTATATCTTTACAATGTACTTACAAATTATTATTAAAAGAAATAATCAGTAAATTGGAGTTTATTTTTCTTTTTTCCCATCGTAGCATGTTAACTTGTAATATATCAAAAGATTATTTAAACTTATTTGTTGCAATTTTTGGAAAAGAAGACTAGCAGAAGAAAAGTTTTGATTTTTGTTTATTTTGATATGCTGAAGAACAGACATATCATCCCCCTTTATACTACAACTATATGAAAAGAATTATAAATAAGCACAAAATTCTTTTACTTTTTGTCCAGAGACAAAAAATAAATTGACTTCGTAATTGTGTAGCAGTGCGCATACCAACGCTAGTACGAAATGTATGTGAATTATTTAGCATACACGTACGACAATTAGAAATTTGTTATTATTATCTGTTGGAACACTGACCATGTTATTATTAAGCTGTGTGGGAAGGTGTTTGAATTATCCGCACAAAGATTACTGGGCTTCTATTAAAGGAGTGCAAAAGTAATAAGAATTATTTGTGCAACATATTGTTTATTTAGGATGTCTAATAAAGTATAGTGTAAGTAGCAGAGATGTCCAGGCTGGTTCAAATTAACGGGCCAGTATTGCTAATTTCGCTATTGTCGGTCCACCAAAATTGGTTCAATTGGCGAACTAGTAGCGTTTCTGGTGCTGGTTAATATGCAGTTAGAAAACGATTGAATAACACATTTTTATAACAAAAACAAAATTTACAATTTTTTAAATGGAACAGCCTGCATTCTGAAATGAATAACGATTCATAGTTTCTATTAAAGAACACGTTTGTAGTCTAAAATTTGTAGTAGGGTGTTGTAACTCTATGAGAAACCAAATAATTTACGTCGTTAAGGTGTCGAAAAGGTACGCAATATAAATTTCTTCCCCTTTCAGTGGTCAAATGTACACTGCCCGTACTATATTATGTCTCCCCCTTGCGACGACTAAATATCAATATTATCTTCCGCACACTAGGCTGAGTACTTCGGTTCAGCTCGGATTCATAGGTAGAAGAAGGGCAGGGAAGGACATTATATAGGTTGTTCGTAAAGTAATTGCGAAACTAATCAGAGCGGCAGAGCCAATCAAATAGCGTGATATCAGTTGGATTCTAGTTGTGAATTTCTTTCTACCAATTAAATTACGTCTGACTAATTTGTGATTGCTCTGAGAACAACCCTATTATTTATTTGTGATGATTAACATAATATTATATCCATTATAGTTTTAGTTTGCGATTCGCAGATGGGTTATTTCAATTAGTATTTAGATAATCCTGGATTAGACTTTGAATCCTTGAATCAGACTAACTACTCAAACAATATGTGTAGTTAGAGTTGAAACAAGTGAAAATCTCATGAAAATGCCCAGACGACAAAATCAACGTGAGTTGGTAAGCGTTCGAGTATTTTGATATCTACCACCTATACAGTATACTATACTCTCTTATAATAATCCATATGCGTTATACAGTATTTCATACGTCCCAATTAGATACCTACCACTTTAGTTCTAAGTGCTGCTTCGAAGTTAGGATAACTACTGAATTATTGCAAACGCAAATAAAAACGGTAATAATGCAAAAGACAATAAAAATTTACTGCTAGAAATAAAAACATAAACAATTAAGAAGAAGAAAAACATATAAAATAAAAAAATATTCTCATTAAAATATCTTTTGCAATCAAAATAGCCTCCTTTGGTTTGTAATACTCCCCGGACCACTTGTGGCACGCGTTCTGTTACTTTTGTTTCACCAGAAATGTTCCACTCAGTTTGAAGAAGTCGCCACAGGTGCTCTTTCGAAGTTGGACATTCGTCTGTCAAGCTCATTCCACAGTAATTCGGTGGGGTTCAAATGCGGACTCTGCCGAGGCCACGGCATGATTTGCAAAACGTGCTCTTCTGCTTGAGACGTTAGAAAATCTTTACAGATTCGTGCTGTATGTTTGGGGTTGTTATTAACCGCAAACACGAAGTTCTCCCCAATTAACGGCAATCCGGATGTCACAGCATTCTCCTCTAATCATCTATATTTTTCTTTTTGCATAATACCGTCGATTTTGACTAGATCTTTGGTCCCGCACTACTAAAACAACCCCAAACCACCACCGCGTTTTACTTTCTTTCGTTCTATAGTTATAGGCTTTCCTTTCGGCATTTTAAAAACATTACTTCCACGAGCAGTGCAACCCAACATCCGTATCACAGCGAGCATGATAAGAATTACTCCCAATTATAATCGAAGACACACAGCAAAATTTGACGATCTCCGAAACCCACTCCGAGAGTCCCTCTTGTGTAAATATGTAAGCAGTACCGGTTCTAATGACTTTACTGCCCGCAAATAGAATAAATTGAAATTTCTCTCTATAGGATTTATTCTAATGAGAATTTCCATCTGAAATACTATTATTATATATAATGGGATAATAATGTTATAAATATTATTATCGCAGGAATTTTTACAGTGATACTAACAATAAGACTATTGAATATTGAAAAAATTCAATCTTTTAAAATTCTAATATTTTTCCTTCGGTAGCAACTATAGGTATATACAAGAGAAGGAACATGAAAATTAAACATAATCATAATCATTACAATTAGTTCCAATACTTTTGTTGGTACATTATTAGCAATTAGGTAGATAAAATATCCGAAACATGTAACTGGAGTTACATTTATAAATATCATTTAACAAAAGCACAGCACCAATTTTATTGGGAATATCTATCTATGAATCGTAAACTAAAACGGCAATACCTAAATGCAGAATGTAAATCATACCTGCGAATCCGAAAATAACCGAAGTGCACGGTTTATGGGCGTGCGGTAGAAAGTATAGATACATCATCGCAAGTGGGAGACATAATATAGTACGGGCAGTGTACATAAATGTAAATAAATTCTGTACGGAATTGCGCACACAATTATGAGCAAAATTGCGCTTGGAGAAATATACAGGAAATTATGCATGACATGCATTGTGTTTAAGAGAGCTTTTATAGTGGAGCTGCGATACTCGATAAGAGCGGCAAGTTAGCAAAACGGACCAATCGGTGCGCGTTATGGTGCAACGATCATCTTTTTTATTACAATTTACAATTACGATTCACCCTTACACGGAATGCATATTATATTTCCGTACATAATTATTAGAGTAACCAAAACTTGCGGACTCGCATAGGCGTCGGTATTACGGGTTAATATAAGAATACGAAAAATTCATAAATAAACTTACTTGCTAATTATTCAACAAATTAGAGGCATCAGGATGTGAACTACTGTAAACTTGCATCATTGCATATGTTTCCACAGTTACTTCTTTAAACCTTGTGCGTCGGCAAGAAAAAATATTCTTATACATAGAAAACGATCTCTCCACATCTAAGGAAGTTACATTTGCATGTAGAAACTGTTTTTCAAAATCACTTAAAAGTTCACTATTCTTACACTTATTATAAATGGCCTCTAAAGTATTAAAATCGAGATTTTTCCTTAAAACATCTGCCAACTTTTGACTAGCGCGTAATCCTGGCGTATCATTTAATGTGTGTAATTTATTTTTTACACTCTCCACTACGTCTAATGATTCCTGCAATGGCAATTCAGTACATTGTAGTTTTCTGATGGCATCTAGTAATACTGTATAATTGGTACGTATTGTTGTTAAATCTTCTAAAAGTTGAGGAATTTGAAATTCTCTTTGACTTTCTCTAATTGCTTTTGATTCATTCCGATTAAATCGCATTATAACTGATTGAATTTGTTGAAAATGGATCAAATAGTAAGAAGCTGCTGTTAGCCAAGTATCCCATCGCGTTAAAATTGGTTCAGGAGGTTCTGGAATACCTGGACAAAATTTACGAAATTCTTTTAAACGTTTAGGAGATTTACGAAACACTGCTTTAGTACTTCCAATCATCCGATCAACGTTTCCGTAATGTTGTCGAACAACTTCACAAACTAAATGCAAAGCATGCAGCACGCAGGTTATATGTATTAAGTTAGGAAATATATGTTTTAAGGATCGCCCAACACTTAACATCGTTGCTGCACTATCTGTTACAATCATCACAACTTGATCTTGGGCAATTTTAAATTTTTTCAAAGCGTTCATTATCACTTTTTGAATATTTTCCGCGGTACATTATTGAACACGTTTGCAAGCTAACAAATATCGAGTTGCTGTGTTCTCGCTAGATAAAACGCGAGCTATTACATTCACAATACTGTTTTTCTTTATATCGGTCGTCTCATCCACGGTAATCCATATTTTTTTGGAACACAAATCACGTTTACACACATTTTCTAGCATCTCTTTCATTCGCGGCAAATGATTCTGTAATTGTGTTTGTGAGGGTAATGGGTACTTTGGAACGTATTGTCGCCAAAACGTTTTAAAAGCTGCTTTTCTCACCAACGACAATGGAAGATTACAAGAGGTAAACATAATTAATAAATGTATGAGCAATAGTGCATAAGGTATTTCAGTTCTTGCATTTCTCATATGCTTAATACCATTGACATGCCTCTGGCAATCAGTTCTGTGTAATGCAGCCAAACGAACATTGCATATTAAGCAAAAAACTGCACTACCGTCATATTTTAAATGGGGAAAAAGTGACACATACTTATGTATATTAGTAGCAAATCTATTACGAGGCATTGTTTTCTTAGGTATGTAAATATTAGTTCTATATAAAACGATACACTAATTATGTACTTGATATAATACTACAACACACAAAAAGCACCAGCTATATTTTCAAAAGCGACACATAAGTACATAACCTTGACCGTTCGACTAATCTCTGCAACAGCTCAACCGGTACTAAAACGAAATCTCTCTCAGCGCGGTTTAACATGATTCAAGGTTGACACTACATGCCTGCTTCTCTACCGGTTTAGTTTATTTATGAATTTTTCGTATTCTTATATTAACCCGTAATATCGACGCCTATGCGAGTCCACAAGTTTAGGTTACTCTAATAATTATGCGTGAGCGTACGCGCATTTCGTGTTTCTGAATTCTCTACTTGTTATGGTGAATCGCGTATTTCTTATATATACCATACGTATACGGTTGGTTGACACAACAATTTTTAATAACTAATATAAAATAAATCAAATTCCCCATGCAAGAGTATTTGTTATACGTGTACCTGCATGGAGCTTGCGATACGGAGTCCTTTATGCGAAATAAGCTATTACCACCATTACGAACAGTAATTACTACAAACATTAACTAAATTATAAGAACGCATCACTTTCTCGTTACAATTGTTTGTCATTTTTCAAACTATTTTACGTTCTTTGCAGTGGTGCATTGTGGCTGCGGAGCTGTAAAAACAAAGACAACGCTTCGATTTCCTAGTGTATTTTTGTCAAGTACAATGTATACGATATGCAACGGAAATACATGAGGGAATCGAAGCCTTCTTTTTGACCTCCCATTTACGTCACCACCAGTCTCCTGGTTCGCTGGTTCTTTGTATCATGATCACTCTATTGTCGAAATTTTTTTTTCAACGCTGTACTACGAAGAACGCACCTATATATCAGTCGTATGCGCTTCGAATAAGACATCATCCAATTTTACGTATATAAATATTGGTTTGAGTAATATTGCTGCTTTACACGATGTATAATTTTTTCTGCAGTATAAAAGTCTCCATCTGACCTGCGACAATGCCGTGGCACTGCAACTGCACATGATTGCAACAGAGCGTTATAAAGGTATTATATAATGTGTTTTAAACGCCGTTTTTCACACCCTAAGGGAACTTCGCATCGACAGCAACTGCAGCTGCGCGTCGCGGATTCCTTCTCGGGAATATTTTTAGAGAATTTGTGTGAACATTCGTTTACTATTTGTTTTTTTACTGTCGGAACAATGCTACTTAAAGTAAAATGAATGAATTGTTACTTATGTCTCGTACAAGAATATAAGGAATTGTGCGATGTGTCACATCCTTCGTTTGACGACGTTATTAGAAAAAAACAATACCTATATGGGAGGACATAGGAAAAGAATTACAAGCCACAAGTAAGTACTTTGCTTTTTTTACAGGTTATTTAATGATAATATAATATTAATTATAGTCAAATCTTTATTTTCTTCCTCTGCGTACAACATCCGTTTGCCATGAAATATTTCCTTCCGGGGAAACAAAATATTTTTTAAATGTATCTAGATGGAAATGCCTCCACACTTGCATTGCCTCCTTGACGCGGTATTAGTGTTATGTTTATTTCTTCGCGCGTCTTTGAACTATTGTCGCCAGTATGATCATGCAGTAGATTAAAATCCTACGGTTCAATGACATGTAAATAACAACAAAAATAAAATCTGTGTTTTCAGGTTTTAAATGAATTCTTCTGTTAAATATTCTCCATTTTTGTGTTAAAATCGCAGAATTTCCACGACGTTACGTGTTTGAGACATCCTATAATTAAAGAACTGTTTTTCTTCATCTTGACGGGCCTGGTCAGCTGCGTACGGTCTTAAGTTATTTTTCAGGGGAAATGCTTCATCTCCTATGAATACATACGGTGCAATCACATTTGAATACGGCAGATGCGTTTTATCAGGGATTCTGATTTCCTCTTTCTAAAGCGTGTCCTATAGAACTGTTGCCAAATATTGCATATTTGCAGGTGCTTTTATAACTATGTGCTTTCCATCTATCGCACCAATGCAGTTTGGAAAATTCCATTTTGTCTTAAAATTAATTTCTGTTAATCCAGTCTTCTTCAATGGGTACCGGCATAACTAAAGGTTTGAGAACCATCCACAACACATGGCAAGTTTCATGCACAATCATGTGTATTATACTTTGTCCTACTCTATAGCTGAATACAGTTGTGAATGAATCACCCGTAGATAAAAATCTGCAAGTAATAATATGTTTACTGTTTTCAGCTGGCGATTATAAAAATAAATGGGAAGTCTGAGGGATGGCTTTATGCGAAAGAGAAGAGAACTGAAAACAAAGAGTGGCCCAGAGTGGCCAAGCAGCAGTGACGTAACTACCAAATTTGGGCCTCCACGCAAGATCTTTCAAAGATTTATTTATCATAACAGGAGTAAAAACATAGAAGATCGGAAGGCCCTTTGGATCCCCTTGCGTCTAGGGCCCCTACGCATTGCGGGGGCTTGCGTGGGTGTAGCTACGCCACTGCCAAACAGCTAAACCCATTGCACCGTACAAGTATGCTGCACAACTAGATTTCCTTTTACCATTTGTGCAAAATGGAAGGTAAATAGACAACCATATTTTTTCGCAAAAGAATCAATATGAGTTTTTATCGAAATGGAAAATGACATTAATATACAGAGGATCCCCAGCAGGAGTTCTTAGAAACACAAAACCAAACAAATTAATTGTACCTGGGGTGCGTTTAGATTTATGGAGCGTACGGCGCTACAGAGTAACAATGGGTTCTTCGTCCAACGCACCGCAAGAACGAACGGACAGTTGGAACTTTTTTTTGTAGGTGAGTATGCTTAGGTTGGTTAGGTTACAAAATTCGGAATAGTACATTTATTAATATTAATAAGGCATTATTGGTGTAGTTAACAAAATGTTTAACGTCTTCATCGAGTAGTAGCGACGAAGATAATTAATTTGAAGTAAATGAAGAAAACAGAACCCCAAGGAGAATGAAAGCGAGGATTGAAAATTTTTTGATAATTATATGCACTATGATATAAATATAACTCTTGATATTCGACAGCCAAACTGCATAGAATTTGTCAACAAAAATTTAAATAAAAGCAGGTCTGCGAACGCGGGACATATTTCGCCGCAGTTCAAACTTGGACGAAAAGTTGTTCGTCGGCCCATAAACCTGAACACACGAGACGTTACGTCCGTACAAATTGTCTTTCAAATCTGAACTAGAACGCGTCTGGCATATACCCGACGTTAAATCTGAACGCAGCCCTGAATTTCTCATTTCCTTGATACATTTGTAAAAATTGTATTTGATTTATTGTGCCATAATTTACAAAATGAATAAACAATTCTCATCTTAGTTTTTTTTATTTTAAATTACTGCGTTTCCAGGAAACATTTCCCAGTAAACATATTTTAATTTCCCGAAAGATTTAAGTCACTGGGCGCGTTCAGGGCACTAAACAGTTCAGCTCAACAGTAAACTTAAGTTGAGATATGCTGATAGTTAACAATAAAAATGTTCTGTACGCTACGTTGACTGAACGGTGTTCACGTGACTAATAGTAATGTTTTTGAGGTTATGTTACGTGTTTATGATATTTATTTTTTAAACTATACAAGTCATGGATAATTTCATACTAGAGGATCTGTTGTTCGATGATATAAATTCGATTATTGTTGAAGTCGCACATTTGAAAATTGAGGTTAGAAGTTAGAAGGTACGAAAAGCATCGATTTAAATCGACAGATGGCGCTGTTAAGCACCGTTTAGTCCACTAAACGTAAAAATGTATCATTGAGTATGTTGACCAACAGTTGAAGTAAACAAAACCGTCCAGAGCTCTCAACACTGTTAACTGTTTAAACAGTTTAGTGCGCTGAACGCGCCCAATAACTCCAGCAATAGTGCATATATTCGTCAATTTCTTAGCGCAATGCATGCGAATATGATTTCTATTGGCGGAACCACCAACTTAAATCATCCCTGAAATTTAAAAAATATTTATTGGGTTACTGCTATTTATTAAATTTTAGTGAGCTTGGAGAATAATTTTGAAATTTGACATTGGCAGCGCTGGTTTAATATATGTATGATTCAATTTGAACAGAAAATAACCTTAAAACAATAGCAATGTTTAATTTTTGTAGAATAAATAACAGTATACTGAGAAAAGTAAATGTACTTAGCAATTTAACGAAAACTAATAGAATATATAATAAATGCTACAGCAATACTCCATTAGATGTGAATACAAATGTTGTAAAAGACGTAATTTTATACAAATATGATAATCCCACTTTTTATAAGTATCTAAATATATTTGCTATTTGTCAATTTGGATTTTGGGGATACTTATCTCATTTCGCGTTCACTACATTACGCGACGCACCTGTTGAAATAATAAAAGATACACCATGGTGGAGAAAAATTAATCTTGGTGAAAATAAATATAGAAATACAATAGCAGTGCTTTGTTTTCTTATAGGTAGGAGTTTACATCGATCTTTTGATTTTTTACAGATATCAATTAGCGTTTTATCTTTTAGGCTATGGAATTTTAACTATTTCGTGGATATACACATTACGATCAGTAAGGTTTTTGGTATTACGGAAAGGTGGAAATGAAATTACATTTGTCACCTATACACCATTTGGAAGAAATCGAATGGTCACTGTACCTTTAACAGATATTAATTGCAAGCAAACTAGAACTTCAGCTCTAACACAATTGCCTATTAAAGTAAAACGCCATTATTTACACTATATACTAGATATGAAAGGAGAATTTAAAAATACCACATTATTTGATCATACAGCAGGATTAAAAAGAAAGTTGTAAGATTTAGGAGAAAAATGCAATTTGATTTAATTTTTAAAACCATTTTCTTAATGATATATAGACTATAAATTGTCTATTTGATGTAAACTATATATTATTTATTCAATAAATATTTTAATAAAATTATAGTGTGTAATATTCAGAGTTCTGCTAAATATGGCTTTGATTTGTACTGTGTAGTTGCGAAAACCAATTTGTGGGATTCCACACTTTGCTTTTTATTCTAATTAATTTCTCACCATGTTTGACCATATTCTGCATGTTTAATAATATTTTGGCAATGTAAAGTTTGGATTTGATATTCTATAGCATAGTAAATATGTTCAAATACACTTTATTCTTTTGGATATCTCAAATTATTACTTTAATGGGCCATGTGTGGTAGAGTAACCGCAGATTAGAAACAAAAAAGTCTCCAGACTGTTTTGCCCCTATGTGTGTGCTGCATTCAGAAACAGCACAAGGGCAAGCCTGCTCAGTTTTGACACCTGCACACACTAGAGACTGGTTCAGGTGTATATTCATTACAAAATGAATTTTGTGGAAACCGCAGCGATTTGTGCATTAATCATGAAATGTAGAAAACGAAACAGAAAATATTTGGTACATTCTATTTATAACTGTAGATTATTTAAGGGAAGATTTTATACCTTTTATAAAGATCTTCGAAGCCATTCAGAGAATTTTTTTCATATAGAATGAACGTAGCAAGTTTTGACGAGCTGGTATCACCAGTAAGACCTATTAGTACTACTTACAACAATAGTAACTTTCGTAATGCAACCTCCTTCAAATTTGGTAGCACAAGTAATATATTTGGCTTCCGTCGGCAACTATGAAATCTATAATTTTTACTTGGAATTTTCCGACGTAATAAATTACTACAAAAAAGCCGTCCACGGCGAGGATTCGAACCCCACGTCTCCTGTTTGCCGGACAAAATTCGAATTCAAAATCCCTTTATTTTTCATTTAAAATTTCATAAAAACAACTTTTGTAATTGTTTACAATATATGATTTCAAAATTTTCCTATATATAAAAATATATTTACAATTTTAGCATTTGATGTCTTTGGATAATTCTTATAAGATATGCGCGCACGGTAGTACTCCCGCGATTAACCTCTAACAGTGGCACGCGCGAACGCTTGCACATTGTACTCGATTGCGTAAATCACTTGGTGGTGGTAGCTCTTATGGTGGGGAAAAATTTGGGTTGAAAAAACCCCTGGCTCATATCCGATGTTTCGTGGTGAAATTCGTTGGGCTCCTACAGTTGGGCTGGTGATGGTTGGCTGTAAATCGGCAGTTTCTGGTGCGGGTATGGGTGGTTGTTGACTTCTCCTCTGGTTCTGGTGGTTTAGGGAGGGATTTCGTGTGTGACGATGCTGCTGTAGAATTTTCCTCGGCAGCTCTGATAAAGTCTATTATGAGGAGGACATTCGCCTCGTCGTGTGGGACTCGCACTGGAGTACTTCTTCGACGACCGAGGGGTAGTCGCAGACATTTATTTTGGAATATCTGAATTTTTTGGGTGTGGATAGCGGCCGCGTGATTCCATATAGGTGCACCATATGTTACCACCGGTCGGAGAATGGTTTTGTATAAGAGTACAAAGTAAAGTGTAAAAAGTACAAGGAAGCTGGCTACCTCATTGTCGACCATGCCCTGATGTTGCTGGTCTGTGTCTGGTGTGTCATGGAAGGACTGGAAATCTTTCGCGATTTCTTCCGCTATCTCGTCTGCGGAGAAAGCGACCGTACCGTCTCCTCTCACTAGCGGCGGGATCGGTGGATGGGATTTCCTCAGGTTTCGTAAAAGCCGCCAGATCGATCCGTCCTGCGGGTTGATTTTTCCAAGTCCCCGCGCGAAAGTCTCGTTTCTGTGGTCCCGTATTTCCTTTCTGATTTTTGAGGTCATGTTGTTGGCGGCCTGTTTACAGTGGTTATTACGAGTCCATTGAAACAATTTGCGAAGTTTGTTTCTTTCGCTTATAAGTTTTGTGATTTGGCGTGGAAGTTGGTCGTTCCTGCACGGGTCGATATATTTGGACGAGATCGCCTCGTCTGCGGCTTTCACGATTTCATCCGTTAAGGTTGCGATGAGTCCCTCAAGGTCGGTTACTGTCGGGATATCGCTTACCATTCTCCACCCGTTGTTGAGAATTTCCCGGCACGTTTTCCAGTTCGCTCCTCCATAATTCCTTATTTTCTTCCTGGTCGTGCGCCCTCCAAGGTCCCGGTCGGCTCCAAGGGTGTAGGGTAGTGGTGTATGATCAGACGGAAGGTGGTCGGTCTCAATGTCTCCTAGTTGCGTAATATTTTTTACCAATATTAGGTCAATTGTGTTAGGGGTTTGCCCATTGTCAGAGTCAGAGTCAGAGTAATGCGTTGGCGTGTGTGGGTATAGCATCAGTATGTTGTTATTTGCTGCGTACTTGTATAGCGTGTTTCCGTTGGTGTTTCCTGGAAGGCAGCCCCAGCTGAAGTGCCGCGCATTGAAATCGCCAGCGATCAATACTTTGCGGTCCAACGCGAAGAGAATATCTAGTTGTTCTGTCGTTATTCTCTTACGCGGGCTGTTGTATAATGATACAACTACGGTATTATCGGCTAGTCTGATGGCCACTGCCCCGGCATTTATTAGATCTGGGTGATTTAGATCCATATCCTGACATGGTATTTCGGACCTGACGGCAATAGCAACCCCACCCTGATTGTTTCTGCCGTCTTTTCGCTTAATGCTATAACCCCCGAGGCGCAAGTTTTTGTTTTCATTGAGTTTGGTTTACATTTAACAACACTAGGTGTGTTGATGAAGTTTATTAGTTCGCTCAGCTTGGTGCGAATGTCGTCACAGTTCCACTGCATGATTTTAATAACCATTAGCGAGGGTATTTATATTAAAGTCATTAAGAATAGATATATAGTCCAAAACGGTTTTTCCCTATTGTAAAAGGTTATGAAGTTCCCGCACATTTTGCGGGAGCTACTTTAAATTCACTATCTTGTTAATGTCCGTGAGTGTACCACAGATAGTTCATTTCCTCGCTACTCGCAAGGGAGTATTGATTTTTTCGCGTTCGGGGTTCTTCGGTGTTTGCGAGGGAGAATTGATTTTCTCCCTACGGACGGGCGTCACTAACCGGGCGGTCCGGCGAACTTGACCTTTGCGGCGGGAAATTAAAACGCGAGTTTTGCGGCACTGGCGTCTGCGAGCGTCGAGAGTTGGAATTGGCGGTTTCTCGTTCCTTCTTTCGTTGTCGCTTTTCCAGAAGTTCGAGACACGCGCTGTATTCTGTGCCGGATGTTGCTCTCCGTAGTTGCAGCAGCACGCCGGGTCGCCCTTTTCTTTATCACATCGGCTGGTCTCATGGTTTTTAGCGAATTTGACGCAGCGCGAGATATTGTAACAGTTGCGGGTAGCGTGACCCCATGCTTGGCATTTTTTACATTGAGTTATCAGTTTTCTTCGCAAGCAACTGATCCGTACAGGCCTTTGACCATGTAGGCACACTCACGCTGAATATTTGTTCTGTTGTTCTACTATTGTTAGAGGTGGGCTCTGGTGTGAGATCCATTTTTTCTGCTCGGTTGTTAGACGAGTTTTCTGATTTGCTTGAGTCTGCGTCGTTGATGTCGTCAGGCTCTACGTGCCCTTTCGCATCCCCGAATCTACTTGTTTTTAGCGTTTTTTTAATTATGCCTCTTAGTACATTCGGCGAGTCGGGATTTGCGTCCTCGTCGCTGTTGTGTTGTTTTTTAGTAGTAATTCTCTTACCATTTACCATTAGGACTTCTGCGTTTTGTTGCCCCGTTTCAGGGTCGCCCTGACCGCTGGCGATCAATAGCTTCCGGGAAGATGAGGGAGAGAGTGCGGCGTCTGCCACAGCGGACGAGACTTGAGTAAATTCTAACTGAGGCACTTCTAGGAAGGGCCGCACACGCGTTTACCTGGGTAGCTCGATATATTGTTTGTAGCACTGGTCTTTTGGCGTTTGTGTATTTAGGGTAAGGTTTATTTTCGTGGAGCACCGAAAAACACAATTTCCCGGACGAGATTCTAGGCTTAAAGAGTGAACGAATCTTCCACAGTCCGCGTGGTGTAGTGGATATCACGCTTACTCGGCAAGCAAGAGATGTGGGGTTCGATTCCTCGCCGTAGACGGTTTTTTCAGTAATTAATTACTTTGGAAAATTCCAAGGAAAAATTATAGATTGGTACCACAAGGTTTGGCAGCACATATGCTAGACACGTAGACAAGTTTGCCCTTGATGTGAGTAGTCGTATACATTTAATTTTGCCGCCCGACAGTCTGTAGACGCCTTAGTCGCCGAGGCTCGCGGACTACTCTGCCTTGCGTCTTATCATTAGATTTGTTCGAACCAGACACCTCAGAATAGTTCGGAACCGTTTATTATGAATTGTTTGTAGTTCTACGCATGTCTATCAATTCCTGTTCTAATATGGGAGTAGGGTCGAACCAAGGTTGGTAGATTACATTTACTCTAAAGGTGGTCTCAGTTTAAAAATAGAGTGCACAATGACGTCAGTGGTAGTGGAATATAGAACATCTGAGATCCATCAATTTAAACGCTGTTACGAGCAAGTATATCTACATATATCCTTCACCTCTCCACCCACAATCTTTCGGTCAAGTATTGCAAGATAGGAACTGAGACCACCTTAGAGTAAGTGTATTCTACCAACCTTGGGTTCGAACGGGTTTGTAATAGAGAATTGTGTAACTATGGTAAAAAGTAAAATAACTAGTTTCCAAGAATTATCTTTGCAAAAACCGAGCTTTATGTATTCTTTTTGAATTTTTAAATCAAATGAAGCTTACTTAACGATATTTCCACAACAAATATAGCACATATTATTAAACATTCAATAAAAGAATAACCTGAAAAGGTAATGGAATACCTTAATTTCGTAAATAAATTAGTTATGAAAACTAATTTGTATAGACAGTATATTTTTCTTATTCTAATAACGATTGCGCATGCCCGAGTTCGGCGAGAATACCTGCTCTACTGCAAGAACTGTTAGAACCGTTCGGAACGGAAGTTGGATTACGAATTGTGTGGGATTGGAACAGCGAACTAACAGTTCTCAGAATTTGTAATTCTAGAGCTTTGTTCGCTCGGTCTACACTAACTACTCCGAGTGACCAATGTAAACATATACGTTCGTTGGGCTTGCGTGCAGCAGTACACAACTTGCACTGACCAGCCCAGTTACGTCATTTCACACCACATCGAGTAAAGTGCAGCTTCAGCGAAAAAAATTAGAATTGCACGGCTCGAACAGTGTACTCGTAATACACATGCGCATTAATTCTATAATTGCTCAGAACTGCGGGTTCGAACAAACCTATTATAAGACGCACATTTGCGCACTTCTATTAACAGTGATAGCCCTTGTCCTTAAGATGAAACTGTCTGCAGACAAAAAGTTTCTAGTGTACGATTGCTCTTATATCGCACCAGAAAAGAATCAGTTACTTGATGGAAGAACACAAGGAGACTGTATCCAAAAATGTACTTGATAATGGTCTGGCATTTCCGAAATGCTGGACGTAAATGACGCAAGCTAAAATCACACTTGGAAAACTGAATATTTCGAGAATATTTGAAATCTGTTGTTTATTAGAACTACAGTTATTAACTTTACCAAATTCAAATTTATGCTCTGTCTTTTATAATAAGTGGGATACCTAAAGTGGCTCCTGAATTTCGAACATTCCATACGTACATGTGTAGCGTGAGTTTAAAATCGATCAGAAGTATCGAAAAGCCAACTAACAGTTTAGAGCCACGAAATATATGGCACTTGCGATTTAAGAGCAATATAAAATTTTGGTATCGATTAAACATTTATTTCTTTCAATATTATATTGCGTATGGATTGGTTAGACCTATTATTTACTTCCAATAACAAAAACCAATTTTGTTCTTCGATTAAATATAATTCAGGAATAATTCTTATTAAATACTGATATTTAAATTAATAATATCATTTAGAATAAAAGAATATGCTTTTTTAAAACTTATGGATGCCTATTACAACCATTTAACTATCTAGTTATTAGTAATACATTGCATTTATAAAGTAGTATCGGGCGCAAAGGACACATGTTACTTAATCTTGAATACTTGAACAATCACAATTTGTTTACTAAAATGAATAGTGAAAACAAAAGTAGGATGAAGTGAATTAAATACTGAAGATTTACTAGAAGTAGTAAGCGTTTTTCAAAGCGATACATTTAGATAGATAGATAGATAGTTTTTTTATTCCCTATTGCAATATGATGCGTCGATATGTCAACTGTATAAAACAAAAAGTATAAAATGTATAAAACGAAAACACAGTGTAAATAAATAACACATTAGTCACACACATGAATACATACAATAAATTACATATAATAAAAAGTGGGAAACAAATCAAAATAAATAGTAACCACAAATATTAGCAAAAAATATCACAGTTAATTAGAGTGTATTGAAAAGTGTTCGTCAACACTGTAGAAAATGTTCCTGGATAGCTTTCGGCGAAAAGCTCTCTCCAGCAAGCGAGTGTTTTATGCTTTGATACTCGAGGGTAAGTGATTATACACTTTCACTATTTATGTTACAGCGCTTTTGTTAACCAAAATTTTAGTAGTTTGTGGAGGAAGAAGGTAACCACCACTCACGCCGCGTGTATTATACTGGTGCGTGAACTGTTGGTCTGAAAAGAGTTCGTAATTTTCGCGCACAAATAACGCACACTCGTAAATGTAAATCATTGGCAAGATGAAGATACCGTTTGCAGCGAACACTCCTCGACAAGATGCACGAGCTGGTAGGTGAAATATACTACGGATACATCGTTTCTGCAATTTGAAGATTCTGTGAGCGATCTGCATTAGAACAATTTTTCGTTTTTATTTGTTCGCGCGCGAAAAAACCTAAAGCGTTTGATTAAAATATTTTCCGGCCAGTAGGACGGATCATATAAGGTATCTTTTAAGTCAAAACTCGCACCCACTTTAAATGCCGAATTTTTACCTTTAGACTCCAACTTTTCTACTTCAAAATGATAGCCAGGCGATCGTTTTTCCAAATACGATGTTAATTGTTGAACGGTTAGATCCTGTCTGCATCGGCCAACATAAATCCACAGTTTACGATCAGCTGCGAGGGACGGACCTTGGTCTCGCGATATACCCACAATTTCCATCTCCTTTTTTGGCTTTTTTGTCGGATTCCTTGTGTTTTGTAGACTGCTTTTTGTGGCGGTGTTCTCCGATAGCTTTTGTAAATTGTCTAACATCGATGATTGCATCCGTTGAAGAATTTGAAGTGTCTAATTCTTCAACTACTGTGACGTCTTCTGCTTCTTTAATATCATTTTGGCACTTACATAATTGTGTGTTTAACTTTATGTTTTTCAACCTTTGTACTTCTTTCTCTAACGTTCGAATTCTTTTGGTTAATTTTTTTGTTTCTTGTGTGATATCTTTTATCAATTTTTCCCACTCAGCAGGAAATGAACCTTTTTTAGATTTTGAGTCGGTCGGTTTTGCATTTTTCCGGGTATCCACCATATTTAGATTGAATTAACACGGAGTTTCTATGGCACGTAATAAACAAAACACAATCTCTAGAAACATGTCAAAATACTGAAAGTCACACATCGAATTGATAAACTTATAACAAATATTAATACAAGAAATATCCGAGATAATTTTGACGATTCAAACGGTAGCATAAACTCTGACGATACCTTTATAGAGCAAACAATTTACCAAAATACGAAACAGAAAAAGAATTTTCTTACAAAAAAAAAAAACAGTTGAGGTCAATGGCTCTTAAATCAAAAGAAGGGAAAAGTGAAAAAAAAATCAATGAGAACGTAAATAAAGCCGATATGGTAGTAAATCGACGTAACAACAATATAGTAATTGAATTGCATGAGACTACTAATTAAAAGTATTGCAAGAAAGGCTCACTTGCATCTTGACAGACTTAATAATGAACGACGGCCATTCAAGTGTTACATCTTAAAGTGACAGCCAGTGCAATTCCATTTGAATGCGTTGAACTAAAGAGGACAGAAATTAGTGTATCTTTCCGAGCGTCCTATCCGTTGAGTACGTATCGCAAGTACACGTTCCGATTTCCAATTATTCCGAATATATCGACAACAGGAGCAGTGCGTCACTTCCGGTTCCCGAATTCAAAGATGAATTTTCGAAGTGAGAATGCGAAAAAAAAAGACAAATAAATGACCGCGACATCTTAAAAATATTAAATCTAACATTAGCCTTCGGAAAAACTTGGCTAGTAGCCCAACCATACTACTTACAAAGCTGTAAATTGGCATAATCCCAAATGTGCACCCGGTAAAAATTTCATCAAAATTGGGGGTCGAGTGGGGATCCTTAATCCAATTGGCATGAAATGATGCGAAAACGCCAACCGGCGGTTTCGCAGGTCGCGTGTAAGTAGCCTGTTTCAAAGTCAAATGAAGCTTAACCACTGGTATAGGTATACAGGTCTTGTAAAGCGAATACGTATACCAAAAGAACAGCGAGTCACCCGCTCCCTCTCAGCGATTGGAGATCGCAAATTAATCACGCCGTCGCGCCCTCTCCTGCTCACGCGTATGTACGCTCTTACTTGCTTGGTGTAACGCCCACATTTTTTGTTGTACGCATTCCCTTTACAAGACCTGTATACATCTAATTATATTATTTTGACAGACCATGTAAGATTGATGGCGCAATAAAGTACTACTGCTAAAGGGAACCATTCTCGAAGAAATTTATTTCAAGAAACAATATAAATTTATTTGTATACTTATATTTTGGTTATGTACAAGTTTAATAATGGAAATATACATAGTAGCTCTTAATAATTTTTTGTAGGTTTTATGTCAACGACAAAGTGCTGTATAGATGATGGAATTCTTCAGGCATGTGTTTTTTCCAGTAATCGGTAGATGCTTGAGAATATTTGGTATAAATACTCAAAAATTTTAGTGTTGCTAACACCTCTGCAGCTTGCTCAACATTTTTACCATTCCTGAGCGGTAGAAGTAAAAATATATCTTCAAAGTCTTATTACAGTTAAATAGACGCACTTACCCTGGAGTTTGACGTGCCAATTGAAGTGCATATTTACTCATCCACTCGATGAATAAATTGTTTACATTAGTATGAAACTGTTTAATTAACGTATGAATGCCAATTATAAACGGTGCTCCATCCCATTGTTCCAAATTTCGCCTAGCGCTTGATCCCGACGTGAACATATAAATTTTCAATAAATGTGATATTGTAAATATAAACAACACGATTGCATATTCATCTTTTGTTCGTACAGTTACATATATTTTGCTTAATGGGTTATTCATGCCAGTATAATCAAAGTATTGCGACAGTTTATGTAACAATTCTTCGGGTAGCTTCGGTTCATCTCCATTTTTAATATGATTTACTATAGCTCTAGAAATAAGTATGATAAATAAAATAAGCATTTAACATAAAACAATATATATGTACTTATTTAGAGAACTCAAAGAACTCTCAAGATTCTTTGAATTAAATTTGCATGTGGTGTTTAAGTGGAAATTTATCAAATTACGAAGCAATTGTAACTGTCCAGTGTTTAGTATTAAGTCTAAGAGCGTCGTGAATAGCTTAGTTGTCCTGTAAATGCAGTTTTGGTAAAATTTTGCTGGAGCTTGGTGTTCACTTATGTTTTTAATTTCTGTACAGATGCTCGTGATAATATTGTTCCACGCAACATTTTTATTGTCCTTATTCTGTAATATGCCTAGAACAGTAAAAAATAGTACCTTATTTCAATATAACAAATATAAAGAAAAATGGTTTATCGTGCAACTGGTAAGTAATAGATACTGAAAATTGAAATCTGCTTTATACGTTTTATGCGTAACCGAATGGAACCAAACAAAATCGAACGTAGCCGAACGGAATCGAATAGAAGTGAATATAGATAAATGCAGCCTATGGGAATGAAAAGTAGTTAAACGCAGCCGAATGGCACTTAACGAAACTACAGAGTCAAACAGAACAGAATGGTACATAGCATAACCGTGAAATAATTAATAATCCCCTGAGATTGCTCAGATCTTCCGGTCACGTTGCATACAAACAAATAGACAAAAAATTTTAACAAATTCGCGTTTCACCGACTTCACACCTTGAGTACCAAAAATATCGAATCATAGGTATGTTTTACGCGATTACTTTTTATTCGCTATATGTTCGTGAACGAAAACGATATGACCTGACATAATATCCGTACAATAACTTTTTGTTAAAGCTATATTGTTTGCGTATATACACATACTTTATAAAGCAAGGAAGAGTTTCTGTTACTTTGGATGTTAATGTGATTACATACGATTTTCGCAATTTTGCTTTACAGTACATTAACATACCGTTTGTTAATGTTTGTTTTCTTTCTTTGGTGCCAAATACGTGCAGAACATCCTATTCAAAACATATTTAATGGTTATATCAGAAATGTGTAACGAACTATTACGACCCATAATTATGGAATTAAAATTGGAAAGAAAGGATATCCTGTTTCCTTAGACGCCTTCGTATATTTTATGCATTACCTAATACTTTCTGCAAATTAGTTACTATCATAAAAGAGAACAATCGATCCAAGCCAACAAGACCAGTGACTTCTATTGCAGATGATATTAATGCCATAGTTGTTCTATTCAGAACGATTTTATGTGTCTTGCAATCGTACCATGTTGCAGTTTGTTCTATGTATAGAGTACTCCTGAAACATTGAAATAAGTTTGTAATGTGGCAGCGTATAGTACTATTTGAATTTTACTCAAATAACATATAATTTTAAGTAACAATGAATCTTTCTCCTGTAAAATGTAAAAATGACCAAAACTTATAATCTTGAAATAAAATAATACTACTCGATCTGCACGCTGATAGTTTAATGCAGAAGTTATATCCAGAAAGGAGCACATTTTAGGTGACCTTGCATGGAGCGATGAGTAATCGATATCAGTGCCATCACCACGACACTGTTTGGGATTTTATTTATTTTACTTTAGTTCTTTTTAAAATAACAATTAATTCCTGTTCTGTTCCTCTAGTGAATTGTGAATTTATCTATTTATTTTTGTTCAAATTATTCAATTGCTAATCCCTATCTCAATTCGGTTTTCATGCAATTTATATAATTACGATTGGGAGCACCATCATGCATTTATTTAATTTATCTTAATCTTTTGTAAAGTAGTGTTAAGAAACCTAAAATCCCACCCTAAAATTGCTGTAGAGTATAAGCAAAAAGTTCTTTCCTTAATGCAAGCTGGGACCTATCAACTTCTTAAACGTGACCCTACTTCCCGAATTGAGCGTTCCATCATTAACTCCATTAAAACGTCATCTATCCCTATCGATACCCAGAGGTCACTTCTACCTAGTGATTCTTCTGCCCGTAAGTTATACGGTCTCTCTAAAATTCACAAACCCAATATTCCCTTACGTCCTATTGTCAGTACTATCAATAGTCCTACCAACAAGTTATCGCAGTACCTTTCTAACATTCTAAAACCTTACGCTGGACACACCGACTCTTTCATCCAAAATTCCCAACATTTCGGCCAACAACTGAAAGAGTTGACGATAGATCTTGGTGATTTACTTGTCAGCTTTGATGTCGAATTCTTATCCACCAAAGTTCCCATACCGGATACAGTATCCATTATTAGAGAGTTCCTCATCTCCAATGACCAACCGGATGATCTGGCTGTCTTGATTGAAGCTTGTCTTTCTTCTGCCTATTTCCAGTTGCATGGTAAATATTAGTCCTTGGTCTCCTGTCGTCGCCAACATCCTTATGGAAGTGTTCGAACAACAAGCCCTATTATCTTACAATCTTAAACCAAAGTTTTAGTACAGATACGGTGATGACACCTTTGTCATCTGGCCTAATGGTTACGAATCTTTAAACTATTTCCTATTGTTTCTGAATTCCAAACATGATTCCATACGCTTCACCATGGAGATCGAATCGGACGGTTGCCTTCCTTTCCTAGATGTTCTTGTACACCGGCGTCCTGACGGTGCGCTGGGACATTCCGTTTACCATAAACCTACGCACACGGCTAGATATCTCAATGGCCTCTCACACCATCATCCAGCCCAAAAACGCGGGGTCATCAATTCACTTATCCAAAGGGCCATTTCACTCTCTGAACTCAACTTGCTTCCTCAAGAACTGAACCACAACACTGAAACCCTGATCCGTAATAATTATTCTAGGAAAGATATTCAACAACTCCCCGCATTTAATCTTAATTTCCGTAAGCAAGCGCATCTACCCTACATTCGGTCACATGGTGTCACCGATCGCATGAGCAAGATTCTTTTCAGGTACAACATGAAAACCATCTTCAAAGGTTCAAGATTCCATGTTTGTGCGATAGTGTGTACATCCGTGAAACAAAGGGATCGGTAAGTCCGTTTAGATTATAATCAAATTAATATGCATCGTAGTTTTCGCAGTCAGTGTGTGAAGGTACTACAACTATTTGTGATTTTACATCTGCAATGGCTGAAGCGACAACTTCCCATTTGAGTAAAACGAGAAACTGGATTAAAGACTATGCAGACTACTTTTTACTTCTAGGAAATAATATTTATTGCAATGTATGTGAACAAATAGTCCACTGCAGCACGAAATCACATGTGACACAGCACGTTCAAACACAAAAACACCAATCTAAATTAATCATTTATTGCTGCCAACATACCTTTAGCAAAGATAGAAAATCCAGTACTAAAAAGTTCTGTTTTGGTCATTCTATTCCAAGTGAAACAACCTTACGCAGACATGTCACGAAAACAGGATAAAGTAATGGTTTTTATAAAATAATAAAAAATAAAGTTGACAATAAACATATTTAGATGAGCACTGACGAAGCGAGTGATATAATGAGGAGTATTGTTAATGTCGTGATCGGTGTTTTAGACAGTGTAGAAAGTATATTCGATGCAGGTACTAGTACAATTATTGTATTTTGCTCTTTGTTACCGATGCAGCCGCGTATATGGTCAAAGCTGGCAGATTACTAAAAGATGCGTACTCCTATATACTATATGTTACGTATGTTGCTTACAGTCTTTACTGCCTTTGTGAGTACATTACATTGCTTTATTTTATGCAAGTAATGTGAATTAGGTTAAAAATGTTATTTTTTCAGCAAACGATGATCCGAAAAGTATTATTCAATGTAAATAAGTTCTTCAAGAATCTAATCTAGTAAACCAATTAAAGTATACAGAAAGTAATTTTAGTGATTTAATACAATTAAATACTTTGAAAACCAAAATTTCCCTCTATAATATTTTGAACACAGTATCCGGCAATTCTCTGTTAGGTTGATGACAAAAATTTACTTTATATTGAAAAGAAACTCAGACATGCATATATTGAAACAATTTTGTGAAATTTCAATTTGCAAGTAAAATACTACGATTATTCGCCATATTTTAATTTTGCACCTATCACAAGTTGTGATGTCGAGAGATCATTTTCAACGTTTTAAGACTCACATCGAAGAGAACAGATTTACAGACGAAAATTTGGAAAAGGTAATAATAATAACCGTAAGGCAATATCTAATGCATTAACGATTTAGTGGTTATGTTCATTTAAGTTACTGCATTTAAATAATTTATAACACGAAATAAAACGACGCCAAGCTGAAGAATCACAGTTGCAATCGGTATAAACGTATGTTTTATGCGTATGATTTATGTCATTCACTTGGGTTACTATATCTTATCTCTCCCTGAGGTTGCCCGATATATGTGCTGATGTGGCTAAATATGAATGAAACTTGTGTATATTTATTAACATTGAACTACACATATTTCGGTTATATCCTCATACATTAAGCCATACCAGTTACCTAAAATGTGCTCGTCTCTGGTTATATCACAGTACAGAGAGATAGAGTAGTTCTATTTTCTTTTTTTTATGTTTACCTTTCTATCCAGATTATTCTGCGCGCAGTGAGCAAAGTAGCAAGTGCGCATTTAGTTAGAATTCTAATATAGGCAAATTGCTGACCAGTAGTTTATGTACTGACATATTTGTATGTTTCTTATTGGAGCCGAGTTAAAAAACGCTCATATATTTCACATAATTTATGTACATTGAATTTAATGTGACTTCAACTAGTCAACCAGAATTTTTTTCCATACATTATCCATTTTTTCTAAGCACTAACAATTAGTTGTAATTCGGGAATTAATTGAGGCCCTTGTTGCAAGAAGGTGTTAACTCAAACTTTATAGTTTCGAGAAAAACCGGTTTAAAGTTTTATGGCAAGAGTTTTTTTGTTAAACATTTTTCACCATTTCTAGTGGATGATAATACATTATAGATATGAAAACTTGAAAAATTTATCAAAAAGTTAGTTAACATCTTCTTGCACCAAAGGCTTCAATTCAAATCTACATCGCTTATTAGTAATGTCTAAGTGAATCTAAATAATACCGAGGATGCCATTCACAGAAACAATTAACTGATAATAGAACAGCAATTGTGAATAGTGAACATTGACAGAGTTGTTTCTTAACCCCGCTCATATACCTTTTAGAATTTAATTTGTAATTCAAGTTATCTCCATTGTATAGTATACGGCAGCAAATGTGTGTATATTTTCTTTAACTTGCAATTCTGATAATGAAACTTGACTGAATGTCGTCCAAATATTCATGTTTCATATCGCGATAAGCATTGTATGTAATTAAATTAATTTTATCTTGGTTATGGATATTTTACTCACTTCAAATCCGTTAATTTAATCATCTCCCTTGCTAATCTTCCGATAAAGTTTTCGCTTATATTATCCGTAGGCGGATAAAATGGAATTGGTACATGTCGACTTTGATATGCGCTTTCCCAGTCGTGCACTTTATTTCTTAAGAAACCGTTGCATTCTTGTTCGACGTTATAGTTAATCGTACGAGTAACTTCTTCCTGCCAAATCTTTAAACCATTTATATTGACGTAATCCTGAAAATACATCAAGAACGCGTGTAGACTATTGATGAACTATTGTACATAGATAAATATACCTGAATATATTCAAATGATTTTTTGTAACCATCCATTATACACGATAAAGTTTTAAGCTTTTGTGTAAAATCCTCAGATTTCGCTTTAGCGTTGAAGATAAGTTGATTATGTAAAGCTTTTGAAATATGTTGTACGAGCTCTTTCCTGATACCATCTTCCAACAAATCCTTGGGATCCAAACATATGACTCCAACAAATGTGCTTTTCATCATTCGCATACCTTATGAAATATGAGAAATTAGTGTATTACAACAATACTCCATAAAAATTAATTCATGATTTGATGTGAATTTGACCATAAAAGTGTTAACAATAATAATAATTTATTATTATCCAACAGCAGCATTTAGCTACTCATTATAGGATAATCTTATCACATAATAGTAAGTGAACGAGAGTTTAATAAGTAAAGATAAAAAAAAAAAACATAAAACTACATAATTCTTTAAATAATATGGGTCAAAGTAAATTAACTTGGGAAAACAACAGACGCTTTAAAGAAATGAGACTAATATTAAACAAATCAAGATTAACTGCATGAGTATTAATGCTAGCACACATCGAAAGTAAGGTGACTGAGAGTGGTGACAAGTAATAACTAACGGAAGATAAAAAGTTAAATTAGTTCTACTGTTCAACCTCGGCGTGTAAAAATTTAAGAGGTGCAGAATAGCCGGAACAAATTCTGTGCCATTGCATGAATATAACCTGCGACACAACTCGCCGGCTTGCCAGGGAAATGAAAAACAAACTCATTTAGAAGATCGTTGTAAGAATAACCATGTTCCAAAAAAACTCAGTGCTTACGAAAATACAAAGTTTTTGAAAATTTAGGCTGAACCACCTCTATTAAATTTTCGTATTCATGGTAGGTTGGATTCCAGACAATGGAATAGTTGAATTACTTACAGACACCAACAATGAACAGATTGTAAATCCCTTTGCAGAACATCGTAAACAGTCACAGTATTAATTCTCCGAAAAATTTTGAGATCGTCCGCATATATCAAGCAGTTAGAAGAAAGCAATTCTGGAATGTCGTTAATAAAGACGATAAACAACAATGGCCCAAGAACGAACCTTGCGGTACACCAGATGTGATTTCATACAATCGAGATCTAAAGCCACGGTATTCAACATAATTAGAGCGCCATGGAGATAGGTTGGTGTCTGTTGATTTGCCCTTGATATACCCAATGCTATACGGGCGATAACCTATTACTAACGTGATAGTATAGATATTTATACAGAATAGCCTCAATTGCCTTAGAAAAATTAGAAATTATTGATACCGGACGGTAGTTTTGGATATCATTTTTACATCCTGATTTACTAAAAAACTACAAACAGTGAGGTCCTAAAGTATTCTCTCACCTTCCCATGCCAACTTTTGGTATCATTGAAAGTAATGCCAACCTTCTTATATTAAACAGAACACCTCGTATACTTTAACACAAGGAATAACGCCATATGCTATAATAAATGTTGTGATAATCTGTTCTTGTTTTAATGCAAAGCTGGCTAGGATAAAGCAACAATTGTAAATCTGTCAAATCTCAGTTCCAAAAGCGCAAAAGTTATTCTTGTTACTTAATTCGGCGTTTTTCGTATTTTCATTCTTCGTTCTCGTTATTTTCCCTTATTTTTACCTATTCTGCTATTTCCCTATTTTATAGAACTTTGGTTAGTTTTTTATAAAAAATATTAATATTTGGTGGATCTGGTAAAACTAGCACGAAGTTAAATTTAATTAGCTACTCTTACACAGTCGAAAATATTTGAGAGAACTTTGCACTAAATAAATAACTGGCAGTATAGATAGGATAAAATCTACAAGGCGAATGCTCACGCGCTGTGTATGGTGGATAGGTGATGGCTTTTACAATTTGAATTGGTTTACAATACATTAAAATATATCTTGCCTTAAACTCTTCTATTTCTTAATTCTTAAAGAAAATGCAACTGTTACTCACCCATACTGAATACAGAAATTGAATGAGTTAGTTTTGCATACTCAAATCGTTCATTTAGTTGAGCATATTCTTTCATTTTATCTTTATCTAGTTTGGTTGGTAATTCCTTTAAAACGTTAGTCTGCATTTCTATAATCCTATTTAACTTTTCAAACATCATGTTAGGTATGATTTGTAAGACTTTTCTAACATAAATCTCTAACTCACTGCTATAATACTGAGATACGGAAACAAAGTCCTCACTGCGTGCTTCATTAATTCGTAAAAGGGGAATTTCCATAGCAGACGCTAATTTAACGAAAACTGCCCGCAATTTAATAACCAAGTTAGGATCTCTTTGTATACCCAACTGCATTATTTCTGTATAGTAATCAATCAGTTCCCAAGCATAACTAACATCGCCAATAACTTGCATTGTGACCAACACGTCCTCCTTTATGTTCATAGTTCTAATCATCTGATTTAAATGCTTCCTTGTTTCTAATAAGCACTGAATAATCTGCATATTAGAATCTAATTGATGATATTCCTGGACCTCCTCTAGTGCTTGTATCAGTTGAATAATTTTTCTGGAAGACGCGTTGTCTGATTGTATTAACACATTAACCTATAAAAAAGTAACAAATGAGGAAACGAAATTGGAAAGGTACACCAACGTTCATCTCTTTTCTCAGAAATTTCGTACAGTTTTGATTCCTTGAAAGTGTGTTTTGTAAGCGGAGTGAATGATAGGTCTACGAAATTCTCGACGTCAGAGTTGGACATCAATGTATACTTGAATAAAGTTAATAAAAGGATGTTGTATCCCTAAAATCAGACGTAAAACAGATATTTCTTAGAGTTAAAAACCAAAATTATAAATTAATTATGAAATTCTTATAAATCTTTCATCATAATGAATAATAACATTAGATATGCAATGTAAAACAAAATTTCCAGGAAAATAGTTGTAAAAGGGGAATTTGTTGAATTTAGGGGAAGCTGTCTTAGTTTTAATACGAGGTGTATTTTTAAATAAGGTCCGTTTTTTAAAGAAAAATACTGTAAATATCATTAAATTTTTTTTTACATATTCTATATGCTTTTATCTACTTTTCTACATAATTTCATACATTTGTCATACCGCTCAACATGTTTTAATTCCGACGTCAAAGAAATCTGCCGCCTGTGAAGAAGCCCAACCCATGACTGCAGTTTTCACATCTTCGTCGTCGTTGAACCGTTGACCACCAAGGAACTCCTTTAAGTGCCGAAACAAGTGGAAATCACTGGGTGCAAGGTCTGGACTGTAAGGTGGATGATCCAGTTGTTCCCATCCAAAAGACCTGATTAGATCTTGTGTTTGCGCAAAAACATGTGGCCTTGGATCATCCATCTTACAGTCCAGGCCTTGCACCCAGTAATTTTCACTTGTTTCGGTACTTAAAGGGCTTCCTTGGTGGTCAACGGTTCAACGACGACGAAGATGTGAAAACTGCAGTCATGGATTGGGCTTCTTCACAAGCGGCAGATTTCTTTGACGTCGAAATTAAAATTTGATGAGTGGTATGACAAACGTTTGAACAAAAATGGAAATTATGTAGAAAAGTAGATAAAAGCATGTATTTTTCTTTAAAAAACGGACCTTTATTTAAAAAATACCCCTTGTAAAAAGAACTTGTTAATGTCCGTAGTAGGTACAGCTAATTCTCTATACAGGCTAATGCAAATTAAATGTGCACTATTGCTATCTTCGTTATTAATAATGTTACAAAGTAGGTAGAAAAGTAGTCACATTTTTAATGCTGACTATGAAGAAATTTTCAATTTCAGCACATTTTTATGACACAATCTGTATATTTTTAAAGTTAATTTATGATAAAAAAGGTTTGATTAATTAGACGGTAGGATGGCAATGGAACGGGAGTGTTGATTCGATTTTAATGGAAATAACTGTTTTTAAAAAGTGCCGAATACTTTTCCGCGTCGGTAATTGTTACTTTGCATCTCAGCGAGTACAAGTACTCAGTAACGAATATGATTTACACATCTAATAGGTTGCTATACTCTAATACTCTAACTAATACTCTACAATAGTGAAGGGTTGCTACAAAGCAACCTGCTATTTTGTAACTGCTGGCTACCGTTAGCAGTTTGCAGCAGCTAATCAATATCAAAAGTTATTTAATAATGAAACCAACTACCAACAACTACCATGTACGGACGCGCGTTTCGCCACCTTACGGTTCATCAGCGTACCTCTGTGAAAGTCGGTAGATGAAATTGTCGTACATATATGAAAATAGTATGGATGAGAGTATCTAATTAAAGATACTCTAATCACTGAAATGTCGAAATTAATAGCTATATCGACCCTATATACGACAATTATCTGTTTAATGAATATCGCTATGTAAGGAAAACTGCTACAAAAAGAGGCAGCTTTTTAAATTGCTAACTAAAAGTAGCAGTAGCACGTTGTAGCCGCTAACGCAAACGAGCAGTTTTACACATCACTACTATGCAGTTAGTGTTAAGCAGGACGACGTAGAAAATATGGGCAGTTTGTAGAGCAATGATATAGTCACTTAACGCAAGCCACATTCACATAGTTTTCCGTGAATCGTCCAAGCGATACGAGAGACAGCAGTTTTGCGATGCTATTCGTAACCGAGTGTGGTGCAAATATGCACATTTCACTTCCCACATCCATATTTTCTGCATCACTCTAGTTATGCACGCCGTAATACAAACAATCTTAGGTATTACAAAAATAATCAATGAAATTAGCTACCTGATTAGAAATTTCCAAGAACCATTTATGTAAGTTGGCATTCTTCTCGACCTTTGTCAACAACTTGATACCACCAAATACTTCAGATAATTCAATTAAGCTGTTATGCGATTCGTTTTTCAGTTCATCCCATTTGCTCTCCTTCTCAGCAAGTAAATTTTTAAATATGTCTCTAGTAATTAATTCTAACTGTGCTGTGTTCAAAAGTAATCTAAATATGTGTACATTATCGCATTTGCATTCGGCAATAACCAAATCTCGAATTTGCTTGCACTTTTTATGTTTAAGGATATTATTGTCATGTTTCCCATTTGCCGTGTGTAAAATTAACCATCGCAATACTACATTACAATCTCTTAGAACAGTAATTATATTGCTTATAATAGATAATAGATTATCGTTGGTAATAGTACCTTCCTGTAGTAACTTTACGGTCTCCTTGTACAAATCAACGGCTTTAATAGAATAAAACGCGGCTAAGCTTTTTACGTTTGACGTTTCTAGGGTGTTATTTAAAGCAATCTTTGCAGCTTTAAAAGATTCCCACGCCTCTATTATATTCACAGTGAATCCCATATAAACTGAAATCACCCAATTATCTGGAAAGTACTTATCAACAATTTCCCTCATAATAGCAGGCTGATGATGCAAAATATCAGTTGAAAAGTACAAACAAATATATAGCATCGACGACTGGGTGGCTAAGGCAGTGCTTCTATGCTTAGTGCGTTGGTAAATTGCAAGTTGATTATAAATATCATCTGATCTTAATCTGCCTATAACGATATCAATGTACGACGAATTAATAGGAACCCGCCTGAAAATAACAAATGACAGTAAATTCATAGTCACAAGTATCCGGAGGCAAACATGAAATAATCTTCTGGATAGTTGGCTGGTTTCTTTACGTTCGAATAACCAGTATCACGTAGAAGTTTGCATACTTCATCGATCCCACTTTGCGAATCACCTTTTTGAGGAGTATATCTATAATATGATACTAATAGTCTTTCTCTCACAACTCCTTCTATTAATCCATCTACCATAAGTAACATAGTTCCATACAAAAACAGCGCTTCACACTAAAATATTAAAAAAAAAAAAACGTTAATAACGGCTTCAGAAAAAAGGCGTTTTTATTAAACCTCATTTAAACTCTATGCAAAAATTGATTCTATTTTTAAAATAATTTCACATTTTTGTATGAACAATGGTTTTTTTTTTTTGATTTAAAATTCGACAAAATCTGCAACGGAACAAAAAAATACAAATAATTTTACTTCCCGAAAAATCAATAGGAATTTTGAAATTGAACTGCAACCTACTGATTTCTGGGAAAACTTAAAAGCTAAAATATTTTGACGCATTTATCATTTCCATGTATACTGGAAACCGAAATCTACCTAGTTATCCTAAATATTATTAAGTTTTTGAATTCCCCTGAAAATTTTACTCTATCGTGTTGGAATTTACGGTTTTAGGAAAATTGACGTGTGTGAGTCCGGATAGGAAGATACCAACCCTACACAGTAATTGCCCAAAAGTCGGCATCAAATTGAGAACATTTTTATCTTAAATTTTTGAGAAAAAAATTTTACGACACCAATTTGTGCTTGTCTAAGAACCTATTTTGCCCCTATATATACTGAGATATACCGCGTGATGTTTAGTTATTTAAAGAATGGGGTTTGTCGAAGTTGTCAAAATCTAAAGTGCTATTATTCGAAAACTAAGCAAGATTTCAATTAGATTTTTCTACCGTGTCCTAATTTTGATTACCTGGACAATTTGAAGGCTAGAAAACATTTTTTTTAGCTTCCGCAAAATTTGTATTTTTCATTTTTGAAATGTTTTTAAAATATCACCTAATAACTTTAAAATTCAATTTGCTAATGGAACCTTTAAAGAGTTATAAAAATAATTGAAGTTATTAATCATTTCTTTAGTTCTCTTTTTATTTAATGAAAAGTAATAATTTTGGGTTAACGTTGAAGAGTGTTAGCTTCAGGTAATGTAGATTAGTAGAGTGTCTCAGCCGATTCTGGAACCTCCTCCTTGACCTTGACCATGCATCTGCATAGGTCAAGGTCAAGGAGGAGGTTCCAGAATTGGCTGAGACCGGCCAAGGTCAACGCCAAAGTCAAGGTCAGCGCTAAAGTTAAGGTCAAGCAACCCCCGAGGTCAGGGGAATGCAAAGGTCAAGGCCAACGCGAAGGGGTCAAGGCCAATGCGAAGGTTACGGTCCCCGTCGGGATCAAGGCCAGTGTCGAGGTCAAGGTCAATGTTACGGCCAGGATCAACGTTGGGGGCAAGGTCGATTTGAGGTGAAGGTCAATGTTGAGGTCAAGGTCAATCTTGTGGTCGTGGTCGATGTTGAGATCAAGGTCAATGTTACCGGGTCAGAGCCGAGTGAGGTCATTCTCGAGGTAAAGGTCAGACTGATTAATGGAGGGGGTTTCAACTAGTATATTATAACATAGAACGTATTGTTGATACTAGAAGTTTGAGAACTTAGAGATATTAAGAAAGAAGAAGATATTAAAAATGGGTGTTATTTAAGAAAAAAAATGAATAAGCGCGAATTATTCTTTAGTTTTTTTGAAATGGTTGATGCTGAGTTCAATGGAATTCCTCCAATATTTGTTGATACTGATAGCAGCAAGAAAATGAATCCCTTATGGGGGATAGTATCAGTGATGAAGATATGGAGGATAGCATCAGTGACGGGGAATTTGTTGAAGAGGGGGAAGGATCTCTTATGGAGGACGTTAATGAGGAAGAATTTTTTATGGAGGAAGTTAGTGTGGAAGAATTTTTTATGGGGGACGGTACTGCGGAAGAATTTTTTATGGAGGACGGTAGCAAGGAAGAAGAGCCGAAAGAGGAAGAAGATGTGGATTTTGATGCTGATACGTTAATATTACCTCAAATATTAGATAATATTCATGATTTTGATGAATTTTAATTTCAATCATGCGCTAATTATGTATGAGGCTAAATATAAGTATAGACTTTATTGATTATATTGAAACGTATGTTTATCGATTATAATTTAGTGTTATTAAATTTAATGTTAATGTTATAATTTACAATTTGCATAATAAACATTGTGAACAGATTAGAATTTTATAATTATTATAGTCGACATAATTGATGTTTTTTATTAAATCTATTTTTCAAATCACCAAGCCGATAGTTTTACAATTACTATTACACAATTTTTAGTTTATCGAGCTCTAACTTTCTGATATATGTAAATAAGAAAAATATATAGATTAAAACAAAAAGTGATTGCGACTATTGCAAGTGTATCCATCAAATCTTTATGTGTATATGGTGGCTAAGGAAACATTGAAATGTTGAATACTTCAACGAAAACTCCGAAATGTTGTTCGCCTTGAAACCAGTTAAAGACCTTCAACTACTTCGGTTAAACCCGTGAGACGTCGTCCGCATTGAAATAATTCAAGAGGGGATGGATTTAAATGAGATGTCCCTAATACGTTAATGACAGTTTCATTTATTCTTGTTAGTGGCAAGTCGAAATGTTCGAGTGTGAATATTGTTGTAAGCAATTTACTCGTAGAGACAATAAAAATCGACATATTTTAACTTCTTGTCGCGGGAAAAGAATAAAGATCGATGATAATGCGGATTTGGTGAGTGTGTGATGTACATGTGGAAAGGAATTGTTACACTGCACATATCCGAAGTACTAATCACCGAAGTAAAGCATTTGTAGTGATTGATGATGGAGTGAAAAAGAATGTTGCCGCATTTGGGGAAAGGGTAGTAAGTTATCAAATATCTGATTCGTCTCGTATGTACGTCGATGTAGAAGAATTCGCAAAAAATATTAAAGAAAAAGTGATAACGTTGATGGATAGTATTTTATATGTGCATAATGCGTTGAAAATTAATTTGGAACTATATGGTTTATACTATTTATTAAGCAAGGAAAATGTTGAAATAAAATCCTTTAATACTCGAAACAAAATTATAACCCATGGAAGCGATTTATATGCCATGTATGAAGATTATATGGATGAAATTATAAGCAAGATGAGTGAATTTCAAGAACGCGATTCAGGTGAATTTAAATTATTATTATTATTTTATTACATTATTGAGGTCTTTTTTACTGGTTTTAGGATGGACCCTCAACAATATTTTATACCTGGAAGTAAATATGAACAAATACAATCCAATGAGAGGTTCCAGGTATGTAGATTTACCGCCAACAATAAAGAAAAAGAAAGCTGTAATAAATGTTCAAAATACTAATAACGCATGTTTCGCCTGGGCTATTACTTCAGCTTTAAGGGAGCCAGTTGGACTTCCACAAAGAGTTTCTTCCTATCCACATTACGATACTGTGGCTGATTTTACAGATTTAACTTTCCCCGTTAACTTAAAAGATATCACAAAATTTGAAGAAAAAAATAATATGTCTATTAATGTATATGGTATAGAAGAATATTTTAATGGTACTGTGAGAGTACATGATATAGCGGGGCCGTTACATTTCACGAAGCGAAGAACAATAAATCACATTAATTTATTACTAATTAGTGCGGAAGATGGGAATCTTCACTACTGTTGGATTAAGAATTTGTCCCGATTGGTTTCATCACAGAAGTCACACGCTGGACATCAGAAATATATTTGTGAAGGTTGTTTAACTTTTTTCACATGCGAAGAGAAATTGCGCAGACATGAAAATGAAGATTGCAAGCAGGTTAAGGCAGTATTTCCTTGTTCAACTTTGAAAACGAATAAGTATGGTGAGCAATTGCCCGAGAATATATTAAAATTTAATAAAATTGAAAGACAGTTAAGAATTCCTTTTGTTATATACGCTGATTTCGAGGCTTTATTAAAACCTATACATATGTCAGAACCACTCCTTCGCGTATTATATAAAATGTAGTTTTAATGAAAATTTAAGTAAGCTGAGTACATACCGCGGGAGAAATGCAGCTGCATGCTTCGTCAAACAGTTAGAGATGGATGTAAAATTTTTGTATACAAATTATTTAAGTAAAGTGGTAGAAATGCGACCTTTAAATGATGAAGAGCGTAGAAGCCATGAAGAGGCAAAAGTGTGTCATATTTGCGAAAAAGAAATATTGTCAGTTGTAGAGAAAGTATGTGACCATGATCATTTGAGTGGTTTATACCGAGAGGCAGCACATATGATATGTAATATAAATTATAAAGAACCCCTATATATACCAATTATATTTCATAATTTATCGAATTACGATGCACACTTGTTTGTAAAATCACTCGCATTGGAAAAAGAAGAAATAGATGTCATTGCGCAAAATAAAGAGAAATACGTGTCGTTTTCTAAGAAAGTGCATGTAGGTGATACAATCGATTGTAATGGTAAGAGAAGGAAAGTATTCTATAAGTTAAGATTTTTAGATTCGTTTCGATTTATGAGTTCCTCTTTAGAGAAACTTTCATCTTATTTGGACGACGAACAGTGTAAAGAAGTTGCAAGATATTTTGACGGGGAAAAATTTGAATTAATACGGCATAAAGGTATATTTCCATATAACTACGTTAGTTCTCATGAGCGCCTCTCCCTACCACGATTGCCCGATAAAGACGATTTCTATGATATTCTTTCGGATAGCGACGTATGTGATGATGATTATAATCGGGCTGAAAGGATTTGGAATTTATTTGAATGTAAATCACTAGGAGATTATAGTGATATATATGTACAATCAGATGTGCTATTACTTGCAGATGTTTTCGAAAATTTTCGAAATATTTGTATGGATAATTATAAACTAGATCCAGCACATTTCTTCACTTCACCGGGATTAAGCTGGGATGCCATGTTACGCATGACAGATATTAATTTGAAATTACTAACTGATGTGGATATATCATTTTTTAAAGGAGGTATACGAGGTGGAGTGAGCATGTGTTGTAAAAGAAAGGAGATTGCCAACAACGAATTCTTGCCAGGATTTAACTTTGCCGAAGAAAAAAAATACATATTATATTTAGATGCGACGAACTTGTATGGTTACGCAATGACGTTCCACCTACCACAAGGTGAATTTAAATGGTTGACAAAGGAGGAACTTACGAGAATGGATGTACAAGCCTTAGACGATGATGGAGATATAGGATATGTGTTCGAAGTAGACTTAGAATACCCCACGAATCTTCACGACTAGCACAACGATTTCCCTTTTTGTCCCGAACATGTCATTCCACCAAATTCTAAATATAGCAAATTGATTCCTAATCTCCGCGATAAATCAAACTATGTTATTCATTATTTAACTTTGAAACAATGTTTGAATAACGGTTTGAAATTATGTGGGATTAGACGTGGCCTGTTTTAAGCAGAGTAAGTGATTAAAGAAGTACATCGACTTCAACACGATCAAAAGAAATGAATCTACCAACGAATTTTTCAAACAATTTTATAAATTAATGGTAAATAGTATATTTGGAATAACAATGGAAAATGTTGAAAATCGAGTTAATATAAAATTAGTATCGCACTGGGAAACTATTCATAAAAGACTCGGGGCAGAGGCTTACATTGCAAAACCAAATTTTAAGTCTTGCAAGGTATTTTGCGAATTTTTAACTGCCATCGAATTAGCACAAGTACGTGTAGAGTATGTAAAGCCTGTTTACGTAGGTTTTACTATTCTTGAGCTAGCTAAGAGGGTAATGTATGATTTCTTCTATAGCTTTTTGAAGCCGTTATATGATGCAGATGTTTCGCTGCTATATACGGATACAGATTCATTAATTATATGCGTGAAGAATTGTAAAAAATAATTTAAATCGGTTTGACACTTCGAATTTCGCGGAACAAAACGTACATGGAATATCTCGCGGTTTACCTAGACTAGGAAGCATGAAGGATGAATACGCTGGTGGGATTATTTAATGTTTCTATGGTACGGGTGCTAAAGCTTATTGTGGGAAATTGCTCAGCAAGACAGTTAAAACGGCGAAAGGAGTTAAGAAATATGTTATTGATAGGAAATTATGTGTTTCTGATTACAAGAATGTGGTGGAAGATGACGGAACTATTATGAAAAGAATATATTTGTTCAGGTCTGACTTGCATACGATGTGTACGGAATTACGGAATAAAGTTGCTCTTTCTCCTAAAGATCAAAAGCGTTATATCCTCCCTGATAGAAGTAATACCTTAGCTTGGGGTCATCACAAAATAGAAGAGATAACGCGGGAAGAAAACTTAATTTTAGATATAGTTAACTTTGAATAATATTTTAACACTAATTTTTATTTAATATTAATTTTTGGTTAATATTTGTATTTATTTGTTATTTATAACGTAGTAATTGTATGCAATGTACGTAGCATATTTGTTAAATATATATTATCATATAAAAATTATGTCGTTTTTTTAATTAAGTCAATACATTATCTTTAGATATCCAGGAATTGTGCGAATAAGGCATACCGAGCCACTTAACAAAAACTTTATCCTTCTTTCGACGTATAATTTTTTCAACCAAGTAAACATCGGGATATTTAACTTTCATCAATTCTTTTTCGTAGAATCCTCCAAGAATATTTTCATTTTGAGAATATTTTTGGGATAGGTATTTTGAATTTTTCGCATAGTGAATATTTCGTTTGTCCAGTTTGGTGTATACATTTTTGAAAATACATGCCTGTATTTACTTATACGAACGGGGTCTCCAACTTTAAATTTAGAAACGCTTGGATCAGCAACCTCAATATTACTATAAACCTCTTTCAAAATGTATTTAGCATTTCTTTGATTAACTGCGGTAGGCTTGTATCCTGTAGTGCTGTGCACTGTATTATTGTAGTTTTCAACAAGTTTGTGCAATATATCAACCCAACGGTAATTACCGTTAAAACTAAATTCCTTCCACATCTTATTTTTAAGCGTTCTATTGAAACGTTCTACAATGGAACTTTTTAAATTAGAATAGGTACTGTAGTGATTAACATTGTATTGATCCATAAGTTTCTTGAAATGCGTATTATAAAATTCTTTTCCATGATCGCTTTGAATATTTCTCGATACATTCTTTTTCGCCGTTGAGAGTATAGATTCCATCGCTTTCGCCGCCTCGTTCGATGTTTTATTTTTTATCGGAATTACCCATGCAAACTTGGAAAATGCGTTAATGCATACGAAAATATATTTGAAATTCTTATTCTCCTTGGCGTAAGGTATCATCTCAACCAAATCTATTTGAAATAGGTCGCGTAAACCTTTTATTATAACTCGCCGTCGAAGAAATCTCTTACGGGCAAGTTTGTGTATTTCGTTTACCACATCCCTCTTAACTGATGACATTTCCTTCGACTACCACTTCTACATATACTGGCTCTACGTGTTTTGGTACAGGCTTTGGCCCAATGTACTTTAATATAAATTTTGCACCTTTCTTTAAGACACGCGGTTTCGTCGAGTCGAATTCTTCACCATCAATGAGAAGCGATGTTAAGGACTTGTGGGAATACTGGACATTAACTATTTTTCCTTCGTATAGTTTATTTACATATATAACAGCATTTTTTGATTTCGGTTGCATATAAGTACCCAACGCACTACTAATGGTACCATTACTGAATATTTCAATAACATATTTCGCAAGAATGTTCTCTGCGCGCACTTCTAATACCTTTTTTATTTTAGGATGTTTGAGGAAATCCGTAAGAACATCCTCATCCATCAAATGTTTTTTTATGATATGTTTATGTATATGTCTACCAAATTTATCTATTGTCATCGTTAGCTACGATCGGCACAGCTACACTAACTAATTAACAACCAAGACTCTTAAGACTCTTATAACGCAATAAATTGAACTTATTACTTAATAACTTTGGATTCCTTCAGTTCCTCAATTATCGGTAAGATCTCATTACCATGTCCAGTATGACCAGCATTTTCCGATGCAATAAGCAGTTTCAACCTATCGCACAATTCGTTTGCATCGTCCCAGTATTTGTATTCAATATTGCTCCTTGGTACAACCGTCTTTCTCAGAGGAACTTTATTTCGTAGTCCCAGACCCATCTTTCAAGTTCGAGTCCACCAAACTTCAGGTCCTTTTCCTTGTATAATAGGTTTAATAATTGTCGTACATTTAGCACCTTTACTGGCCGCATACTTTCTGTCTGGATTGTAATCGACTCGATGAGCATTCGTATCATTAAGGATGAATTTGTAATTCTTGGCATCCGCATATAAAAACTTTCCCGGTTTCTTTTTAAAAAGTAATTCCAATAAACCCTTAGTAACTTTGTAAGTAAATTGCCCAATTATAATGTTCGGTCCATCAAATCTAACATCTGGCTTTCCTATTTTCAACGTTCCATCAACCTCGCGTACACCATATTTTTCATCGAATTCATCTTTTTCATCTGTCATCAAACCTATAAGATAGGGACCTACAGTAGGATCATGGTCTCGTAATGCTTCTTTCACTACATCTGTTTCTAATAAAGTCTTATTTACAGATTTATTTGCTATTATTGACTTGTTTGGTTGCGTTTGCAAAAGCGATATAGCGTGAGCCACTGATTTATCCAAATTTAAACTTTCACTTGTGTCCATTTCATCTTCATCACGATCTTCTATCCTACTTCCACTTTTTTCTTCATCTTTGGGAGTATCTGGTAAGAGTTCCCCTATGTATTCATCTTCTAAGAATGTAGGTTGGGTGAATGATGTTGACAATCGATGTTTCGGCTCAGACGATTCCGGTATTGGTTTAACTTTGATTTTTCGCTGAGGTGTCTCTGTTTCAAATAAAATTTGTTGCTTGGTGGCAGAAGAGTGAGTACTTGGACTAAACCATGACACATGTTTACTGCGTTTAGGAGTAGCACCTCGTCGTATAATTGACGTTCCTGGAATTGCATAACTTTTCTCCGGAAAAATATCTGACCAGAATTCTTCTATTTCTGAACTAATGTCTTTTGGTCTGGTTTTACTTTTCGTTGTAGTATCAGTAACTTCTAATTTCTTAGCAATTTCCAGCAAAGGTTGTGTTAAGGACGCGAAATGTACATTGATCATTCTCTGAGACCGTGCTACATCAGTTTTCAAAGTTCTAATTGTTTGTTTTAAAGCATCGCGAGCTTTCACTAGATCGTTTACTATTTTTTCTTCCATGAATGTATCTTCACTCTTTCACGAATGGTAATATACTAAAGCAGAAATAAAAATATAACGCGCTATAAAGAATTTATGTTATCGAAGTAATGTTTATAAGTGTATGCAAGTGTCAAAATCTAATCGATATCTACCTTCATTGAATTTACAATCGGTATCGATAAGCAACATACCGAAGGATTTCTTCCAGCACATTCTGCATACTTAGAAACTGTTCTTAGTTCACATCGTGAATATGAACGTTATATATGTGCTTCAAATTAGTAGCATCTTGTTGAAATAAAATTAGAAGGTTAGCATTATCCCTTAATAGTTGTTTAGGGATTGCACTATATGTTTGAATTAAATATATGCAATCTAAATTGCGATGTCTACAGCAAGAAAAAAAATTGTTTTAGTATATTCAGGTCAGTTGGAGGTATGTCGTCAAAAATTACTACAGAATAATCAGAAACTTGATCGGGGAGTAGCATGCAGTTTAGTCGGTTATTTCGGATAACCTATTTCCGGAACAGTTTTCATATACCATCGAAGATATTCATATTTCTCTTTTTTGAAAAGATCTACAAATGTAGATATTTTTAAAGCGAAATCCATTCGGTTTGTAGTAATAGAGTAAGAAGGGTTTTTTGTTTTTACCACACCCTGAGGTTAAACAATTAGAACTCTCTTACATTTTTCCACCGAAAAGATTACCTGGGGTCTGATAAAAGTGTTCGAATTCAATAGCAGATCATAGCTATCGATAGGCAACGATAATTCTTGTGTTTCTAGCCGCATCGCACCTTTCCAATGCCAAATACACACTAATACAAAATTCTAAAAGACATATGTTTAATATTTTTTTCTTATTTTCAGGCATATATTAGTATATAGGAAAATCATAAATAACACAAAAATATTTTTTTATAAACATTTTTATTTTTCGTTTATTTATGATAGGTCTGGGACTAGTCCCAGACCTCATCCATCTCAGCCAGAGGAGGAGGAGGATTCGCCGCCCTAAACCTCTCCACCAGCTCCCTCCTCGTTAACCGTCATATCCGTAATACATCAGCTGAAACCTGGCGTAAATATTATATAACACCGCAATTCGATTTTCTCCGTAATCTGCTCGAACGTTCTCGTAAGGATATCTTTTCCTATTTAAATAAGCCGTTACATCTGTAACGCTAATAGCATCGAACCGGCTCATATTTTGATCTATTTTTCCTTTCCTTCCCGTTTGAAAAGCTAAAATAATATATCGAGGTGTTTCCAATTGTGGGGCAGTTTTAATAGCCCAACTATGTTTAGTTGTCTCTGGAATCCCAGGATTTTCGTGTATTTCCCATCCCCTAAAGAACATTTCCATTAGCGTATTCTTAGTAGTTAATTTTGTTAATGCTAGATTCTAACCCATTCCGACTTTAACATGTGGCACTCGCCATACTATACTATCAATTGTTAATGTTGTCTTCTGTTGTAACTGAATTAATTATAACGTCGTTATCATCCGCGCATCTCTTCAATACCAATTCCTGTGATACGTTCATAACAACTTGTTTAAAAAAACCTCTGCAAAACCCCTCAGCATTTTTAAAGGTATGCAGATGCAAAATTTCCTTTACCATCTGTTACTGGAGCCTTTCCTAAAGCGAAGTCCCAACCGCAATTTTCCAATTTGTTAACGTAACTCGGCAATAAGAAAAATATCCCTTCATGGTTGAAGTTATACCTACATTTCTCACTTCATCATCTCCACTTCCGCTGATAATATAATCTTATATTACTAAAAATAAAGCTGCCGCATTATGAATCAGAGATGCTGTAGTACTACTCTTGCTTTTTGTCACTGGCTAACGTATTCTTCCCTTCATAAGCAATTCCGATTCTGATGGCAGTGTATATTTATCTATTTCGGGTATTACGATTCTGATCTCATCATTATTTCCATATTTCGGTGAACCAAAAGGCCCCATGATTTTGAATTCCATTTCAGTGATGGAATTATCTATGTGCACTTTACTCAGAAACTTCAAATATCCATTATTATAATCTACGCGAACACTTAAGTCAACTTCAAACATACAGATTTCTTCTGACACTAAAATTTAAACCTCACATCATCGCTTCATATAATTTTTTTACATTCATATAATTTATCCCTCTTCTAAATCATCTTATAATAATACTGTATAACCCAAACTCCTTAAAAATCTTTTATTTTCAACATTCAAACTTAAGTTACGCGATAACATTGTTTCACCAACCATCTTCCGCAATTTATTTGGCGATCTTCGTGTAAATTTCCACGTCTTAGTCCATAACATTTTTCCGATCCGCTCTTGTTCCTCATCTTAATTTCGATCTAACTACCGTTAAAAATATTTTATTCACCCCTTTCCTCCTAAGTCGAAAATAAAACGTCAACTGTTCACCTCTAATTCGATTAACCCCCCCTGACTCAGCTCGAAGATAATACACTAAACACGTTAGTATTTATGGATAAAATTTTTTTCATCCGAATTTTCTATTATCTTAAAGCTGGGTGCGACTTTTTGGGGTAAAATGATATAAACATGCAAAGGTTTCCCCATTTATATATGAGTCTCCCTAATTAAAACCAAATATCTATGGCACTTTTTGTTTTTTATATCCTCAATCGTCACAAATACAAATGTTTCTGGGAAGATTCTGGGAAAAACCGACAAGGGACCGATTGTTTGGCTGCTGAAAAGTAAATTTCCACCGGGCACTTCAAGTATCCCCTCATTTATTGCTATTTCCACGAAAAGGGAATCATCCGTTACCCCCTTTTCTTCCCCTTGATCACCAATATTTTCCCCAAAAATCAGTATGCCCTGGTACCTTCCGGTAAAACATTGACCGGGTTTTTTTTGTTTTCCTACATGGAAAAAACATTTTTTTGGTGGTTACGTTGGGGAAAAAATTATAAGTTTTAAACCTTAAAAGGGGAATTTCCCCAACCCACTAAAAATTTGGAATTTAACCTTTTATTGGGCCTTTTCATAAAACAAAACCAAAAAATTTTCCAAATTTAAATACCTTTTGTTCCAACCCACTTTAATTTTACACAAAAAATTTTTTTTTAAAATACCAAAAAAAAAAAAAGGGGAAACCCAAAAAGGTTTTTTAAGGGGGGGGTTTTTTTTTTTTTTTTTTTTAAACAAAACCAGTAATAAAAATTCCCATTCAGGGGGTTTTAAAAAATTTAAAACAAAAATTTTAATTAATCAATTTTTGAAAACCCCCCCGTGATTTTTCCCCCTTTTTTCCAAAAAAAATTTTTTTGGGGACAAATGGGAACTTAGTAATAACCCAAAAAAACCCAAAAACCCTTTTTAAAATTTGGGAAAGTTTTAGTAAAGGGGTTGAGGAATTTTTTTAAGGGTTTTTAAAAAGGGGGGGGGGGGGGGGGCAAGAACCCCCCAAAAGGAAAAAAAAAGGGGAAAAAAAAAGGAAAAAAAACGCCAAAGGGGGGAAAAAAGGGGGATTAAAAAACCCTTAAAGGGGTTTTAAAACGGAAAAATTTTGGGGGAGGACCCCCCCGGGGGGAAGGGTTATGGTTTTCCCCGGGGGATAAAATTAAAAAGGACCGGGGGAAAAAAAAAGGGGGAAAAGGGGAGGGAAAAAGGGGGGGGGGGGGGAATTTTCTTTGGAAAGAGGAGGGGAATTTTTCCAAAAAAAACCAAAAGGGTTTTTTATTTCCCCAAAACCCCCCCAAAGGGGGGATTTGGTTCCCCGGTAAAAAAATGCTTAAAAAAAGATTTTTTAAAAAATTTTTTTTTACCCACCAAAAGGGGGAAAAAACCCAAAGGGGGAAAAATAAAAAAAAAAAAAAAAAAAAAAAAAAAAAAAAAAAAATTTTTTTTTCTTATTGCAACCGACTACAAACCCCCTTCCCCCCTGGTCCTTTCCCTTTTTTTTGGGTTTTTAAAAAATTAAAACTCATCCCACGGGGCCTTTTTTTTTTTTAACAATTTTTTTGGGTTTTTTCCAACCTCCCCAAAAAAAATTACCCCACGGGGAAAAAAAACTTTTTCAAACAAACAAATTTTTCTTAATACATCTACATCATTATACATTTTTTGTAACCCATACGTTAACAACTCTTTTATTATGCAAGCACATTCGGACACCACTCCATTCAACATTTTCTCTACTTCTGCACTTAAATCTGCTGCGCCAATATGACCTCCAACTAAATAATCAACCATTCCTTTATAAAATTCTGCTTACTTTAAACTTTTTAAAAGCGCTAAACGGAATTCCACAACATTTTCCAAACGAAGTAATTCTAACAAACCTTCATTTTTTTCCATTTTAAGTATTCTAGTAACTCCATTGGAACATTCGCTAGATATCCGCAAATTGAGACTAGTTACAACTGGAAATGCTCCACCACGATATTCAAAATATCTTGTCAACTTCTTGCTCTCCATTAAAAAATGATTCCACTCATATTCACAAAAAGACAAATTTTGCTTCTTTACTCCTCCAATCTTCACAGTTGGTTCAAAATTCATATCTGCAGACAAACCAACACATATCCATTTGGAATGGCTTTTATTTAAAGAATATATTCTCTCTTCTAACAATGATATATTCCATGATGCTTCTCGTAGAAACGCATCCGTATATAAATTTACTTTATCCCAAAAATCGCTCGACTCACCTACTTCAAATGGTTCTGTATCAAAATCTTTCAAAACATTTTCATCTACTTTAAATGATTGTGTATCAGGATCCCTCGAAGAGTTATCTTCATCAACATTGATGTTAGTCGACACACTCTCTTTATTCTTGTGATAACATTCACAAGTTTCTCTTCCGTCACCATATCTGCTGTCCATGGTTACCACTTTTAATACTAACATCTATTCACTACTGCAAGCCTTTTATACACAATCATCAACCTTGAGATACGGTCTTAGTTGTGATACATCCTCTGACCTTGACACCTCCTAACTAATTATGTAGTTTTTACATTGTGGAACCTCCACATTTTACAACCTCCTCATTAACCTTGACCTAGCTTAAGCCTTGACCCTGGCGGTGACCTTTGACCTCAGGATTGGCTTGACCTTGACCGGTCTCAACCGATTCTGGAACCTCCTCCTTGACCTTGATCTATGCGTATGCATGGTCAAGGTCAAGGAGGAGGTTCCAGAATCGGCTGAGACACTCTACTCAGATTGATATCGAAAATCCACGAATTCCTTTTCTTTGGATAAAACAATTCATTGTATTCAAATTTTAATTAAATATTCAAAATAACTAGGTGATAGAAAACGAACTTAGCTCTAATAGTTAAAACGAACTGTCGAACTTTCACTTAATTGAGTTGAAAATGTAAATCGAATAGAGAAAAATCAACTGATTTAAACAACTGTAAAATAACGTTTACCAGATTTTTGTCAAGGTAATTCATTAACATGGATGAATTAGGGTTTTTGGAAGTAATTTAAATAGAAATTATCACTGATAAATACTTCTCCTGAAAAGCACTTGGCATCAAAAGTGCAAGAATTGTGCAAAAACATTATTTTTCATTAAATCATGATAATAAGGACTGTAGGGTAGCATGGCAAACACTAAAGTATTGGCACACTCTGCACCGCACAAGTTGTTTGATTAATTCGGAACAATTGTTTCGGGAAATCGTGGATTCACATTATCATTCGGTAGTACGGTTGATAATGGGATTCCACGAATTCCTCGAATAACTTGTGTGGTGCGGGGTGTGCCGGTACTTTAGTGTTCACTAAATAAAAAAACCAAAGAAATAATTAGCAATTTCAATAATTTTTTATAACTTTAACTCTTTAAAGTTTTAATTAAAAAACGATAGAAAATCTAATTGAAATCTTGCCGTTTTTAAAAAATAGAGATTTTGAAAACTTTGAAAAAACCCATAAGTAATAACTAATCGTCACTTGGTATATCTGATGTGGCTAAGTAGGTTACTAGATAAAAACAAATTAGTGCTGTAAAATTTTTTTTTTTAAATTAAAAATAAAAATGTTTCCTATTTGATGCCGACTTTATGGCGGTCAGTGTATATTATTTTGGGGTGTACCAATCATATAGAAAAAAGTCAATCTATTTGTAAACGACTTCGTTCCGTCAACATTCAGCTTCCAATCAATAAAGATTATTTAATAGTTTTAAAGGGAAAAGATACCAATTGCAAACATACATACAGGATGAATCCGGAGGAATGGGAAATATTTTGTAGGTAGATATAGGGGTCGAATTAAGAAAAATAAACTCATAAGTAAAGCGTGGCAAACGGTTGCACCCGCTGTATTTACTATGTACATTCAAGGAATCGAGTGGACGTTCGGTTATTATCGGTTGATCGGTGTGCGTGTACTATTACATCGATAGTACACGCGAACAATAGTACACGCACACTGATCAACCGATAATAACCGAACGTCCACTCGACTCCTTGTGCAACCGTTTGTCACGCTTTACTCATGTTATAGTCCGATTATCAACCATTCTTGAAATAGGTAGCGTAATTTTTCTTATAACGAACTTCCCCCGAAAATAAAGCGTTCTTACTTATGACAAATTAATTTGGATAGATTGATTTGACATAATTAGTTGTCAGTTGGTCTGACATTAACTCTTTTAATTAAAATTTTGCATTCTTAAGTACTTTGTTACTAAAATGCCTCGAATATTCACTCATATGGAATATGCAGATATGATTTTTATCTATGGTTTATGCAATGGAAATGCAGCATTTAATGAATATCGACGCCATTTTCCGCATCCAAGAGTTTCCAACAGAAAACTTTTTCCAACACTGTTTGTTAGTGTTCAGGAACCTAGTCTATTTCCAAGCGAAGAATTCTTTTTATAAAATATTTTTCGCACATTTATTTTTTGTTAGTAGCACCTATCTTTAACGGTAATTAAAATATCTTTTTAAAATGGCGGAGGATATTACGAACATAGGAATATACAGCGTGTCCATCTAGCGCGTCGGAGACAAGTTCTGCACAACATAAAATTATATTCAAGTATACAAGTTGTTCAGTTTCCGCTACAAATCACACGAGTTTGGTTTTTTAAATGGAATATCTTGTATATTATTACGTTTTTGGATGCCTCTCCTCAATTTATGTCAATTTTCTTTAATATTCTTTGTCCCGTTGTCTTTAACGGACAATAACTTAAACGCCTTACACTCTAGGGCGATGATTCAAATCTTATTCCATTAAGTATTTCTTGTAGTTTTCGACAGTACATCAAAGAACTTTATATATCAACTAAATTCTACAAGACACCTATCAATATCCTTGCCAAGTTTGATTAATGCTATTTCATTTTTCTTAATAGAACACGCTGTATATTTTTCCACAACCTAGTAGAGAAGCTCTTCTAGATTTTTCTTTATAAACATTTCCGTATGCCTAAAATGCATCTTTCTTTAGTAAATTAAATATGAAGCTATAGAGGTAAGCTTTTCGTTTAAAAACGTAGAATACCACTACGAAATACTATAAACTTTCGTTTCGCTAGATATTCATTAAAAAAAATTTTTATATGTTCCTCAATTGTGTTTGTCATTATAATCATGCTATGGAATGTCCCATTTAAAAAATGCAGATTCGTATCTCAACTATTGGTCCCACTCCGATTTGCAGAGGGTGTATTTACAGTAAATGCGCATGCGCTAGTAAATATTTCCTTAGAGGCGTCCTGGTTTTTAATTTGACAATTTCCGTCAGCTTTGCCAGAGAATACAAACAAATGCGAAACGGCACTTCGGGTGCCGCCTTTGATGTTTTGGTGTCATGGATTGGGTGACCGTCGGCTATTTTTTTGGCCGTTTTCGTAGTGGGAAATTTCAATAAGTTACTGTGGTTTAATTTAGCAATGTAGATGACATTGACTAATTCAGCTAAATCGAGTTTTGTAACGCCTGATGGCCCGTAAATGAAAAGCGTACAGTGTATTAGCAGAGAATAACAGCAGGTAGACAGGAAGCCAATCAAAAAGATGGCGAATGTCAGACATGTGCACCAAATCTGAGTTTTGTATGTATGTAGTTAATGACAAGCGTACTGCTTATGTTCAGGAGTGGCAAAGGCTTTAATATCGGACCACAAGTGGATTAAATTAAGCATGGGACTGCGATACATGCCTGATCGACGCACTGATGACCTCAGAATTACTAACAGCATTGCATTTCAAAGGCACCTCACGGTTGTATTTTGTAATGAAATAATATACTTCTATAATATTGTCAATGTAATAAATGTTATACGTACTTCATTTTACTTATTCTTTTCTTAATATTAACATTAATATTTATTAAAGGTGATTCATTTGATATTCTCACTTTAATGCATTGAAAATGAAAACAAACTGAATGAAAATTTATTACTAGAGTAACCAAAACTTGCGGACTCGCATAGGCGTCGGTATTACGGGTTAATATAAGAATACGAAAAATTCCTAAATAAACTTACTTGCTAATTATTCAACAGATTAGAGGCATCAGGATGTGAATTACTGTAAACTTGCATCATTGAATATGTTTCCACAGTTACTTCTTTAAACCTTGTGCGTCGACAAGAAAAAATATTCTTATACATAGAAAACGCTCTCTCCATATCTAAGGAAGTTACATTTGCATGTAGAAACTGTTTTTCAAAATCACTTAAAAGTTCACTATTCTAATACTTATTATAAACGGCCTCTAAAGTATTAAAATCGGGATTTTTCCTTAAAACATCTGCCAACTTTTGACTAGCGCATAATCAAGGCGTATCATTTAATGTGTGTAATTTATTTTTTACACTCTCCACTATGTCTAATGATTCCTGCAATGACAATTTAGTACATTGTATAATTGGTACATATTGTTGTTAAATCTTCTAAAAGTTGAGGAATTTGAAATTCTCTTTGACTTTCTCTAATTGCTTTGGATTCATTCCGATTAAATCGCATTATAACTGATTGAATTTGTTGAAAATGGATCAAATAGTAAGAAGCTGCTGTTAGCCAAGTACCCCATCGCCTTAAAATTGGTTCAGGAGGTTCTGGGATACCTGGACAAAATTTACGAAATTTTTTTAAACGTTTAGGAGATTTACGAAACGCTGCTTTAGTACTTCCAATCATCCGATCAACGTTTCCGTAATATTGTCGAACAACTTCACCAACTAAATGCAAAGCATGCAGCACGCAGGTTATATGTATTAAGTTAGGAAATATATGTTTTAAGGATCGCCCAACACTTAACATCGTTGCTGCACTATCTGTCACAATCATCACAACTTGATCTTGGGCAATTTAAAATTTTTTCAAAGCGTTCATTATCACTTTTTGAATATTTTCCGCGGTACATTGTTGAACACGTTTGCAAGCTAACAAATATCGAGATGCTGTGTTCTCGCTAGATAAAACGCGAGCTATTACATTCAGAATACTGTTTTTCTTTATATCGGTCGTCTCATCCACGGTAATCCATATTTTTTTGGAACACAAATCACGTTTACACACATTTTCTAGCATCTCTTTCATTCGCGGAAAATGATTCTGTAATTGTGTTTGTGAGGGTAATGGGTACTTTGGAACGTATTGTCGTCAAAACATTTTAAAAGCTGCTTTTCTCACCAACGACAACGGAAGATTACAAGAGGTAAAAATAATTAATAAATGTATGAGGAATAGTGCATAAGGTACTTCAGTTTTTGCATTTCTCATATGCTTAATACCATTGACATGTCTCTGGCAATCAGTTCTGTCCAATGCAGCCAAACGAATATTGCATATTAAGCAAAAAACTGCACTACTATATTCTAAATGGGGAAAAAGTGACACACTTATGTACATTAGTAGCAAATCTATTACGAGGCATTGTTTTCTTAGGTATGTAAATATTAGTTCTATGTGAAACGATGCACTAATTATGTACTTGGTATAATACTACAACACACAAAAAACACCAGCTATATTTTCAAAAGCGACACGTAAGTACATAACCTTGACCGTTCGACTAATCAACCGGTACTAGAACGAAATCTCTCTCAGCGCGGTTTAACATGATTTATATTCAAGGTCGACACTACATGCCTGCTTCTCTACCGGTTTAGTTTATTTATGAATTTTTCATATTATTATATTAACCCGTAATACCGACGCCTATGCGAGTCCGCAAGTTTAGGTTACTCTATTTATTACACCTATATCTTCATTTGAGTGGACCGTCATTAATTTTATAGTTTCACTACGAAATTTGGCTACTTATGCTGAGTTCGCGTATTTGTTCGAAGCAGAACAAGTGGACTGAATCAGGAGTAGAGCAAGAGTGAATCACTCAAGCTATACTTCTTAATGAATGGATGGAGTAACTCTACGACATTTCCGAACGTTAAAGAGCGCGAGTGGGGTACTTGAAGCAAATGGAGTTACTCCAAACGAATTCCCGAATTCGCCTAAAATGCATAAGAAGTTAGCTATCTATATTAGCATATAAATTATCATTTAATCCAATTTAATCTTTAATCGATTTAAACCTGATCAAGATCTGCGTGTTCTGATTATATGAAAATTGGTTCAGTGCCAAACAGTGCTGCCAATGTTACCGATTTTTCGGTATCATCTACCGATCTTAACTATGTATCTACCGAAAGTGGATTTGTATTTGAAAAACTCTATTCATAGAATAATTAACTACATTTTATTTACTATTTGTAGGATAAAATTTTAAATTTCCCGCTAACATGTTAAGTTGGTAGTGTTGATGAGTTCTTGTTCTATGTAATGTCAAGTTGGTAAGTGCGTTCGATGGTAATAAAGCAAGAGTGTTTGGTGATTTTGCAGACGGCATTTTATTTTAATATTAACGAAGAAAAATACCGCCCAGGAAACAAAATTTTTTCGGTGCCTAACTCAATGTGTGAAACGTACCGTAGTCATTGGATTCTAACCGCGGTGCTGCGCTCCGTTTGTCACCATATGCGTCAGTTCATAAGTTCAATTGCGATCCGCATACAAGTCAGTTGCGACTAGTTGGTGGTATCGAATGCATTCCGCTGCTTTATTCCAGTTCAAGATCCGAGAGCATATTTATTCTTATAACTTGCATAATAGCAAAAATCTGAGTTTAATTGATAAAAGAATCAACTTTAAAATATTTACGATCTATAAACTATAAGTAATATATTACAAAATCACAAAATAGATAATTGTATTCTGCTAAAGAATCCTACTGCTGAAAATAAAAAAATGTTTGAAGTAAAAACACAGAGCCAGAAAGTAAACGATGGTTTGTTACTACTTAAACTGTACTATCTAAAATAGGAAACTAAATATTTCAAATAAAAGCTGGATTCTAAAACAAAAAAGTAAAATTTGAGTCACACTGTATTACTAATCCAATAAGAATAATAGCTGGAACTATTATGAACAACCAATAAATAACAAAGAAAAATTTGCTTTATACACAAAACTAGAATTTCTGAAATGCTCAAAAATGCCCCCGTTTGTTTGTTGACATTGCGATAGGCCCCGAAAAAATTCAGTTTCCTAGGCAGTATATGATGCTATACTAAATGCTCACTCTAGGAACTAGTGGTTGAAGTAACGGTAAGGTAAGTAGTAAAAGAAGTTTCACAGTTGGGGTGAGTACCGGCTTTGATTTATATTCACAACTTTACTTCTACTCATTTGAAATATGCGAAAATCAGCACTATACAAAAGTAACTGCTGACAATTGAATTTTTGGTGTCCTAAAATATACATTTCTTATTTAAAATACGAGTTCTAGTAGTTTGAGCGGTGGTGAGGGCACTAGTAGCGTCAACGTATAATTAAAAAAAAGAAAATATTTGCAAACTTACACGGAGCAATAGAAAGATCTGCCGTAATTTAAAGACTGGCTTCATAAAAATAAGAAAAAAACAGAATATACAGGATGAAAATGTTGCAATAAAGACATTAATATGAGTAGTAAGTAAGATGCCCTCTTAAAACACAAATTAAGCAAATTACATTGTAAAAAAAAAAATAATCGACACAAAAAATTACTGCATGTTCTGAATCTATAGAAGATGGGCGCAAGTTTGAAAATTCTGTGAAAAAAGGTGGAGGAATTTATGTTTTGATAAATATAATTATTAATATATATGATTTAAGCATATAACAGAGAAAAGTAATATTGTTATACATATTTTTAAATTATAAATATATGTATGCACATATTGAATAATTAATGTTTTGACAGGATTATTCTTCTTTGTTCTATGTTTTATAGTATGTGTTTTAATAAAATGTAAAATTGTATTATCTTTATTTTTATTCCTACTATAAAAACAATTCAAAAGTATGTGAAAAGTTTCCATTATTAAAATCTACCGAAAATCATCAAGAACTTCTACCTAATTATTGACATGCTTGATTGGCAGCGCTGGTGCCAAATACACTTTGTATTGTTGACAAATATTAGTCGAATATGTTCAGCATTCTTTTCAAACACATCTAACATCAATATCATATGGACAATAAGACAAGTTGTCCATGTCTACCAAGAGTAAATACTAATGTTAAGTAGTTTTTAAATGGATAACAATTCTATGGTAATCCTACACTTTACAGCTCCCATTTCACACTATCACTGTTCATACACAAAAATCAATGCAACATTGCCAAATTTTCCTTGTTTAATTTAGTTGTTATTTGAGAATCATTTAGCGAAATCTAAATATTTTATTCTATAATGCTTATTTAATGATTAAAAATTAACTAACCAATAACTGCTTTCCTTCCACATCTGCAAACACTGTTTCTAGTGTTTGATGCAAATAAATTCCCTCATTCAGTTCTTCAATGTAATGATTTAAGTCGCATATGTATGTATGAATACTTTTGAATGCTAAGTAGAATCTTTCTATAATTTGAATATGGTTATCTCGAAATTCGGCATCCAAATCTTGCAAAGCCTAAAATTATCCTCTTCTATCTAAACTTTGTTGTCAACCTATTAAACTTACATCATTATTTTCAATTTTGTGTTCATGTGCTTCTGCTACTCGGAAATAGCTAAAGTCGGCTATAATGTCTGCATACTTCTGAATATCTTGTTTGCTTTCAAGCCTACAATATATACAAGATATGTAATATTGTATAAAAATTGATATCTTTCCGAAAACTTACCTATATACCTTTGGAATGTAATCTTTCAAGCGTAATATTTCTGCTATAATGGCATTACCTCTAGATACTAACTGCAAGATATTTTGTCCACAACTGTTGTTTTCTGCTAAAAAGTCACGCATATTTGCCTATAATGAGCAAACGGTAACAATAAAGGTGCCTCTTGTATTAATAAAGTGCAACTAACTATTTTTAGATTATGTTTGCTTTGTCTTACTTAATAATTTTGATTGTTGTACTGTGAGCTGTGATAATTCCATAGAAGGATGCGGAAGGATGTCAGCTTTCTCTTGATAAGTTAAAATACCCAGTTACCCCAGTTATTTGTACTAAATTCGAACATAGTGAAAACGGTCGAAACCAGTCAATCAAATCAGATCCACATTAAACCATATGCCATCAAACCATTATGCTATGATTGCTATGTGTGCTATAGTTGGTCGGTATTTTATTGTCACGACGTGTCGCGCTCCGTAATACCAAAATAACTCGTTACTTTGGAACGATGAGCTGTCGCGCGACACGGGAATGGTAGTGGTCTATACTCGCAACGTTCCTGTGGAACGGTAGCGTCGCTGAAACCATAAACATTCCCATCCTTATTTTGGAACGATGCGCTGTAGCGCGATAGGAGCGAAGCAAAGTCGACTATCCTCGGGAACGTCACGATTTACATTCGCGACGTTCCCGGTCGCGGTCTCATGTAACCGATTGATAAACATAGTATGCTTGCATATTATTCAAATGGTAGATGCTATATGCAGCGTAATTGATAATTGTAGCAGTGTAAAATATATATGTAACTATATTTATTTACTAAATATTTATTCAAAATAAATTGAATTCTAATAAAATAATAAAAATATTTAAATCTAAAAGTAGCTATAACGCAAAGAAATTAAACAATTCTTTTGTTGTAATTTAAAAATAATAATCGTTTTACTATAGCTGAACTTAACCTGGTTCTTCCATGTGATAAAATTTTACCAGTTTTTAAAAATACACATTATAGATCTTAAATTACAGTGTGTCTGATATATAAAGAGATCAACCAGCGTAATAAGCGACCATTTCATATCGGTTATATTATATCGTCCCAAAGTAACGGTATTTTATCGCGGTATTTTTGTGTCGCGGTCGCGAAAGGAACGTTCCATGAGTGGAGCGGTATTTCCCATCTCTAATTGTAGGTCGGTATTTTATTAACGGTATTTTAGAGCGATATTTTATTGCAGCGCTCCGTAATACTAAAACAACTCATTACTTTGGAACGATGGGCTGTCGCGCTACGCAGGAACGGTAACGGTTAACATTTGCGATGTTACTGTGGAACGGCAACGTCGCTGAAACGGTAAACATTTCCATTGTTAGGAATGATGCGCTGTGGCGCGATATGGGAATGAAGCAAAGTTGACTATCCTTGGAAACGTCGCGATTTACATTCAAAATAAATATGTAACTACATTTACTTACTAAATATTTATTCAAAGTAAATTTTATTCTAATAAAAGAATAGAAATATTTAAATCTTTAAGACAGAAATTAAATATTAAAAACGAAACAGAGTACCAAAAAAAAAACACAGATTCATTAAAAGAGCAAAGTAGATTGTGTAAAATTAATATAACGTAAAGAAATTAAACAATTTCTTTGTTGTAATTTAAAAATAGTAATCGTTTTACCTTAACTGAACAGTTTTAAAAAAAACTCATTACAGATCTTAAATTACAGTGTCTTAGGTAGTCATGTAAAGAGATCAATCAGGTTCCATATCGGTCATATTATATCGTTCCCAGTTGCGGTGGGTGATGACCGATGACGTAAGCGGGAGGGCGCGGACAGCGATTCGATTCCCATTGCATTGCACTATGCAACGGAAATATACGAGGAAATCGAATTGTGCGGTATTTGCTATCACTAACAGTTCCAATGACGCGCTACAGCACATCGTTCCAAGATAACGAGTTATTTTGGTACTGTGAAGCACGTCGCGCCGCGGCAACAACAAACCGTTCCGAAATACCCTTGCTAAAATACCGACCCACCTCTAATCAAGGCAGTTGTCAGGAAATTCTTGTTGTTTCTAAGTACTACTGAAATCAACAGAAATATATCCAGAATATATCGGTTAGTAATGAGTGCGTTACATTTGTCTACAGGTAGTAGAATATTATTAAAATATAAAACAGAAAATGTACTTAAAATGCTTTTTAGGTTCTGAACAACCACCTAAAATTGAGGGGAAACTTCGTTTGTATTCAATGCAGTATTGTCCATATGCCCATAGAGTTCGATTAATTTTAAGGGTGAAGAATGTGGATCATGACATTGTAAATATAAATTTAATAAATAAACCACAGTGGTACATCAATGTACATCCAGAAGGTCTGTAAAAATTCTTTATCATTGGGATTATTGATTTTATTTTATTGATAGGGAAAGTGCCTGCTTTGGACACTGGTTCCAAGGTCATTGTTGAGAGCCTGAATATTTGTGATTTTTTGGATAAAGAATATCCAAATCCACCTTTATATCCAGCTGAACCATTAGCTGTTGAACAAGATAAAGATCTAATACAAAAAATTGAACCACTCACAAATATATTTACCAAGATAATACTGGGTAAAGAAACAAAGAGTCCAAGTGAGTGGAAAGGTGAGCTGCTACCACATCTGGAAATTTTCAATAAAGAATTAGAGAAGCGTGACACTAAATATTTTGGTGGAGAAAATCCCGGAATGGTAATTTAGTTTATTATTAATAATAAAATAATTACATGCAGAAAAAAGTTGATTAATAGCTTTTTGGGGAAGCTAATAAATATTATTAGAATAGTAATTGTAGATAATACGATAACAAGAAACATCAAGATTAGAGTAAATTCTATAAAAATTGACTTGGGAAGAACATTTAAACAGGTGATCTATTTTTCATTGCGTTTTTTTTTTTCTACACCACGCTGACATGTATAATAGATATATATTTCTTCAATATTTGAAACTTACATGAAATCATAAATACCAGTGCGGGCTTGCAGTTATCTTTCGGAGCTCTCATTGTTTAATAAATACAAAAAGTTAAACAAAACTTTTCTGCCAGTGGAAAAACTAAAATTAATGGGTGTGCCAACCTTCTGGAATTGTAGAATTACACCTATACTATCAATGCCAGGAAGTTAAAATTTTCTAACATAATAGACATCTCAGAGTATTTTCTAAAAATATTTCTGTATATCGGTGATTGATAATTAGAGAACCAGGCATCTACTTTGTTATTTTAAATGGAACACCCTGTATGTTATTACGGTTTTAGTTTCTCTATCTAAAAATAAATCAATGCAATATGAGTTTCATTTATCTATTTTTAACAGATTTGGAGAAATTTATAATTTTGTCCTCAATAGCCTGCAATGCAAACATATTTATTTCTTTTAATAAATTCAAAATTCAAGTTTTAGGGTCAATTTTTACTATGTTAAATTAAACATTTGGCTTCCTGCTACTTTGATACATTTCTGTGAATGTTTGTAGAAACTGTTCTCCACATTTCTTACAATATTGGTGATTATACTTCGGAATACTTATGTTATCCTTAACTTCATATTTTCCTGCGTGGCAGGTTGTCTGGCATAAACTTTACACGAGCGTCTCGCCGCAGTAAGTTTTGATGGCATCACCTAAGAGGATAGGCAACTCTAAATACACGCTAATGATAGTTCTATCATATTACATTAAAACATACTGCAGTAACAGTAACGCAAATACAAAGCTCAAAACAAAACAAAAATTTGGATTCACTAGAAACAGAAAGCGGATATTTCAGATTAGATTTCAAGAATGGTGCCCCACCGGCAACTCCACACGTTCATTTATTTGTACTCGGATTACTCTCAATAATTTTTATTCTTCCTAAATTATCTTCTGTGAAATTAATAAGGATCAGTTTTCTCATCTCAGCTCTGTGTAAATTAATCTGGAAAACAACTTCCACAGAGATATTTGTCTCAATGTGGATATCATCATTGATCTAGGCATTGATCATCATCGCAAATCTAAATGCCAGTTAAATTTATAACTACAGAGATTACAGCCTACGCCTGCGATGATTTATAAGATTTTCTAACACTTAGTCGAGGGTAACGTACCACTGATAAGATTGGATATTAATAAGGAAATGGAAAATAAGAAGAGTGTTGCAGACAAATTAATATATAATTAATTAGTTACATGTTATTGTTTGAATACTAACAGTAATTATGGTCGAAAGCAGTATGTATATTCATAACTTCCCCGTCCTCGTTATTCAATGCTTGTTTTATCATTACTGCTTCCATATTACTAGCTGAAGGAAATTCAACTTTCTTATTTTTTGTTTTAGGCGGTACAAATCTTATTTGTTTATCAATGACTTTTAACAAGATACTTATGAATAATAACAGTAAGCGTTTTGCGGCGACTTAACCATGGCATCTGGTTACTGGTGGCTGGTGGTTAGTTGCAGTAACATCCCCACCACAAAATACGGTGAAGTCGCAAAAACAGTACTCGCATATGTGGTATGTGGTTTGTTTTCTTTCATATTTGTTTTGTGAGGAGAAATTAGTTATTATGGAGTTTATACAAGTGATGGTCTCTGCCATTCTGGATGATATTTTTGAAAGTCCCAACTACTACTTAGTCAGTTGGTTGAATACAGTTAATAAAAACAGAAGCGTGTATTGGAGTCTAAAATGGAAAAATTGCCATCCAAGTGTTCGACGAGAAGAAGATAATTTCAAATGGGTAGATCATTATAACGATATCTTGTTTTATCGTTTGTTTCGTATGCAAAAAAGTACATTTCATAAACTACTTTTGATGATAACAAAAAAGAACAAATATGGACTCATAAAAAAGAAATATAGAGGAAGAAATTTCCCTGTTAGCTCGGAGACATCACTGCTTGTATTCCTATGGTACATTGCAAAAGAAGATTCACTACAGTCAATAGCAATCGTTTTTAGTTTAGAGCCAAGCACGGTGATGCGGATAGTTAACGTTTTCCTCTATTTTATTGTTAACATGAAGAAAGAGTACATATTTTGGCCTCAAACACAACAAGAACTGGAACATATTGAAAATAGATTTCAACGATATTCAAGAACTATTGGAGCATTAGATGGAAGCCATGTTAATATAAAAGTGCCTACCGATCAACAAGATAGTTATTGTAATAGGCATCAAGAATACTATGTAAATGTAATGGCCATTGTAACAGACCAGAGAATTTTTACATATTTATTTACTGGGTTTCCTGGTTCTGCTCATAATTCACGTGTTTTCCAACTCCTTATTTGTATGAAACCTCGAGCAACATGGGCTTCTTTCATATTTTCCAAATGAAAATTGCCACATTATTGGCGACAGTGCTTTTCCTATTATAAGATGGTTAACCCCTTCATGCCGGACGGTAAATAGCTGGACCCGGCGTATATACGGATTTGGCGTGTTTTCTCAACTCAGCTTTGAACCGATAATACTCGCATATTTAACTTGTTTATATAACTAGATGATAGTTTTTGCAACAAAATGAAAAAAAACCACCAATGTCAAAAAAATATACAATATTTTATTTTCGTACCCAAAGAAAAATATTATTTTATTTTGGCATAAAGAACATACAAAAAAGTAGAAGATAATATTTTTTACTTATGAAGTTCGTCAAAGTGTTCTTGAGAGCACAAAGCTTTGTTGCAACCTGAACAGGAAAGAAAAGTGTACATGTTTTTATTTTTATACACATTGTAGCAAACTGTACACCGCCTCTTTTTTTTTGTTGATCTTTCGAAAGTCTGATCAAGCGATGGTCGCATTTCTGTTTCTCTGCTAACTTCTTATTCTTTTGTGTTTCGTTGTATAAATCCCGTAATTCACAATAATGCGGGTTGTAGTTTGCCAATAACTCGTCACATAACTTTTCTATAAAATCTCCAAACGGTATCGTCTTGTGAATGCTGTTTTCGTATACAACTTTCGAGTTCAGTATCATCCTTTGGATCATATGGATTCCTACTTTCTTGAACCATGTGTAGTTCTTTCGCGCAGCATTATATGGTTCGATATCTTGATCTGCTGCATCTACTGCACCCATGTTTCTATTGTAATGTTCGATATGTTCTGGTTTTTTGTATGGTATCTTATGTTTGGAGGACGTGTCATATCTGGTCTTTTCTGCGAAATTTGCTGTAAATTTTGTAGTCAAGACATAAACATCTCTCTTGTCTCTAAATCGTACAATCAGCACATCTTTGTTGTGGATAAAGCAAGATTGATATTTTTCAAGAGGAAGTGTAGTAAGTTCCTTTGGGACTCCCCTTTTTACATTTATTGTTCCCGTGACAAAAGTATTCTTGGTTAGCAAGAATTGTGCCAAACGCACAGATAAGTACCAATTATCTAAGATTACTTCACGATTTTCTTCTAATAAATTTTTCATTAGATATACAACAACTCTTTCACTCATTGATAAACTTTCTGTTCCCGGTATAATGGATACACCATAAATGTCCTTACCAATGTAGAGCTCAAAATTGTAAGTGTAACCTCTCATATTCGGATCACTTGGACATAAACAATAATTTTATACTAAACCTTGATCTCTTAGTTTTGATGAATTGTTTGAAATGCAACTGATCTTTGTATAACATCAAGCATTCATCTATTGCACATGTCTCTCCTATATCGACTAGCAAAGTTGTATTTTCCCGCAAATATGCAAAAAACATTATTATTCGGGTCAATGGTTGTTTGTGCTTCGCAATACGCGGAGAACTGAGTCTCAGAAACTTAAGAATCGAAAAATACCTAAAAATTGTAATAGCTTCTTCTAGTGTGATCATAAATAGTAAAAAACATACCTGTCTCTACTCATTACTTTTCGAGAAAGTACTGGTGGACCTCCTAATATAAATGCTTTTCTGCAATAGTCATGCATCTTGGGAAGATGATTTAGTCCCATCAGCAAAGCAAGTGCAATAAAAATGTACATTTCATCCACGGTCACCTCTTTCAATATAAACCGCAAATTTTCAAGGTGTAATCATTTTTTGCTTCAAAAAAACATTATAGCACGATCATTGGTCCAATCACATAGATGTTTGACAATTTTTTGTGAAAGAAACATTTCAAAGCACTCCCTCATGGATTTCGCTGAATCCAAATCAATTGCAGGGTGAAAATTTACATACGGAGGTGCACATTTAGGAAAATCGGTGCGTTTTTGATCGTCAAATGGATCAGAAATGACTGTCCAATCTCCAAACTGAAGAGGTTTATCCTCTACTTCCTCGTCGGTTGTGGAGAAGTCTTCCTCTTCTGATAATCCATAATTATAATTGTCGTCTGAACTTTCATCGTCGGAAGAATGCGACATTCTCTTCGAATTACAAAATCAAACTGATCCTTGTGCAGTACTGTTCGTGTGTGGCGTGAGAATGACGTGTTGAAACAATCGATCACCTCTTGCCCAATTACAAGCATGTGGGTGTGGTTTATCCCTATCAGACAATTGGTAGGCAATATACGGACACACCAAAATGCATTTGAAGTGATGCTTAAGCTAGTATCACCGAATTTTAGCATGATGCCTACGTGAGCATCACCGTACGCAGCGGACAGTCACGCATGATGCACACGGATGGTACCATATAGAAAAATTTAACAGGAGTTCAAAAGAATCATAATTACCGCCTAAGCGTTGATCGAGTTGTTGAGAATGTATTTGGCATGGTAAAAGGACGAAGGCGACGTTTACTCTATCTAATACGTATTCTACTAGTAAAGCTATTGAGATAATTACCTCAGCATGTGTACTTCATAATTTTTGCTATCAATTAAATGACACCTAGACTGACAAAATTGAACGTGACATCTGGCATGTTAATCAAGAAATGCATCACAACTCCCAGGAAACACGACTAGGCCAAGCTAAACGAAATAATATTGCTCAACGTCTCTTTGCGCAGCAGTAACAATTAATTAGTTGTTAATTGTATTATTATATAAAAATAACAAAAACACGTGTAGATCACATTTCACAAAGAACAAATAAATGCAAGACTCTTTAATAAACCATGTCTTGATTTAAAACAAAAAAAAAGATAATTCTAAAAACAATACTTCGCAGTCTCCTTCTCTAAATGCAGTCTTGAAATCAGTCAGAAGAAGAGCTACTGGACCTGCGCTACCTTTTCTTGTTTGTAATGTGCTACACTAAAGAACCAAAAAGATCAATCATTTCCTGCCTTTGTTGATTCTGATTTTGTAGTAGTTCCTTCATTTCACTGTACTGTTGTTGGCGGTCCTCACGATCAATTTCGTGTTGGCGTTTCATTTCACTTAAATATTTGGAAGTCCCCTTTTCTTTTTCAGTGTCTGCTACTGCCATCACTTAAGTCAGCTTCAGTATCGTGAAGATTTTGGGCATGGATTTTAGCTTTTTTGCCCAAAATTGCATGCAATAAATTGAAAAATGGAGGTGGTGATTTGTGTTCTTCGCCTTTTCGATTCGTATGGGCAATGTGACCTATATACATTTTTTCTAAATTTGAAAATTTTTACCTACATTTTGCGGCTGTTCCTTCTTTGGTTGGTTTGATATCGAAACCTCGGGTTTCTAATTCTTTGTGACCGTTCGTGGTTTTTTATCAGCAAATTTATTCCCCCAATGCAATCTTAACTCTAACAAATTTGTTGCTTCATTATCATCTTTGGTAGGTCTGCCCTTGCAATGCCAAACTTGTTTAGCATTATTTTCTTCACATGTCCTTATATCTTCAGACGTTGAAGGTTGAGGTTCTTCCGTCAGTAAGAACAATTCTTCTTCCTGGTTGTCAATAATATTTTCTTGCAAGTCCGGGGATGCCTTTTGAATATATTTTTTTGGCCTCGTCGTTGTCTAAAATAAATAAAGTGAACTGTAATGCTTTGACATGCCATTTATTTTCATGATTTTACCATTTAACAAAATATTGGCGGTCTCCATATCCACAATTAGCTGGTAATCTATTCCTTTCACGTTGATCGTGATTTCAACTATATCCATTTTAACAACTTCATCACTTCACAAATTTAGTTAAAGTATATCTACTATTAACTACAAACTACTGTTAAAAATTCAAATATCAAACATAACCTTAAAATGCAGAACGACTAATTACAACATACTCTACTCATCAGGAGTGTTACATGTGGTATGTGGTAATGACGTGATCAATGACGTCACGGCATATTCCCCTCACAAACTTTTTCATCGCGAAAATGGGTTGGTTAGTGTTACCACATACCATGGTATGTTATAACTCGCCGCAAAACGCTTAGTGTCGTTCAAAATTAAGTAGTGCTGAAGGGCGTTGGCTAAAGTAACATTATGATTCTGTGCCGGACAACCGTCACTATAAAAGATTTTTGTTTTGAACTTTGCACTTTCTTCAACTCTCCTGAAAGGTTGTCTGTTAGACAAGAAGCATACCAAACATAGCATACAACTTTGCAATTGGCTAAATCGCATACGGTAAAATTATGTACAGCAAGTTTTTGCTTAAGATACACTTGCTGCAGGTACGTAAGGTGCTAGTTGGATTGTTTGCACATCTATTGCAAACACATACTTTTCCAGCCAAAGCCCTTTCTTTATCCAATTTTTTTCTATTCGTGCTCGATCCTTTTGCGTAATATCTTCATTATAACATTCTATTGGTACATTTCCTAATATATGCGAAAAACATAAATCGTATTGATCCTTTCGTGGGTCAAAAACGTCGATGTTGAGTGCTTTCATTTCCAATAGGAACACGTCATACCCCGTGGCAAAGTCCGAATCTACTTCTTTTTTATAGACTTCGTACATTTCTTTATAAGACTGGAAAATTGTTTCCAGATATAATTTGTTAGTTGAAGATCGACCGCAATGTGAAGGCATTTTAGGAAGTAGCTCACAAAACTCCTTTATTTTAATTTTAATTTTTGGAAACTATGGTGGTTTGTACTATACCAGAATCCGAGTTACCTTTAATCCTGTTAATGATGCTCCATTCCCCTAAATTCAGAGTAGCTAAAAACATTCTCTGTAGACAGGTATATGGGAGCTGTTTACTTTTAGGTGGTAAGACAAACTTAAGGTAGGTTGGGACTTTGTTTTTGTGGTTTTTTCTTTGGTTGAGTTTTTGTTAACCAAAGCAACTACGTAGATCCCAAAATTATTAAGGTATAGCTCTTCTCTGTTCTTTATAGTAGTAGTATAAATATTATTTTTACTATACTTAAAAATTAGGTACCTAATGATGTAATCAGGATTATATGCATGTATCGCATCTACCCACCTTTTGCATAATTTTTTTGCCATATATCCAGCTACGAACGTTTGACTACTCACTGCAAGTATATTATCACCTACAGTATTTATTTCAAAAACAAGAATAGTTAGGTTTTCCATATTCCTTCTATCTTGGTTAGAATGTAGCATAGTTTGAAATGTCTCCAGTGAATGTTGGCCAACATCTTCTTCGCAGTTGAAGTGGTGCGAATAGACATTCAAAAAGTTGTTTAAAATCATAGTTTTTAATAAAAACTTAAAATTAGTACATGTGATTGACATCTCTAAATCTATTCTGTCGAATACATCCGAACAGATTTTCGAGAGGATCCTGACTTAAATTTCGTAAATATAAAAACCGGAATCGCCTTTTCTGCAGAGTGAGCCAAGCACTTCTTATATTTCGCAGAGTGAAAATCCAATTTGCCAGAGTTGGCGATGGGGTCTTAATTTCAGTATTCGTTTATTTATTGTAAAACTTAATAGAGGAGAAAACTTGAATAACCTCAAAGATCCAAATGTGCCGACTTACGGCTCCTCTTAAGAGTTTTCTGTCTATGGGCTGTAGAGAGGAGCTGTTGAGGCTGTCGAATACTTTGTCAATAAACAACAGGAGGTCAGCAGTATCAGCAGCACTTTCGTTTAAAGCGATCACGTTCGGAATGGCTACAATTACACATATAATAATAAAATAAACAAATTTATAAAAATCACTTACAATGACTTGCAAATTTCCTCATTAATGTAGAGAGGCGTTGGCTAAAAATTGCGTCCCAAATGAAACTTCTTGGAAACGTTTCCCTTGTAGATATGAGAATCGGTAAGTTTAAGGACCATCCTAATATCATCATGTTCCTTGTCACTTTCGTAAAATGATACGATGTCTCAATTTCGCCATCTTCCTGGTGTTTTACCAACTAAATGAGATATTGTACTTCATAGAGTTATTTCTATTCAATTCTTCTACAATTCCTTATCACGTTCTTTATAGTAATAGATAATTGTGCACTGGAAATAGATCTATACACAAAGTAAAACGCGATTGGTTGTTTCCACGCAGAGCCCACGTAGCATGAAAATTAGCACGTGGCCGGTAATCTTTGTGCCTTTTCTAGAACCGAAATCTTCAAATCCAAGAAAACAGTCGTCACTTACACTGTAATCTACATGAGAGCGAGCTGCATTTCATCCAGCAGCAAAGCACAGTATTTATCCTCATTTGTCATCTGCTCCACCTTTATTTCCAATGTTTTGAAAATGTGTTCATTTATTCCAGCTTCAAACTGGAATTTCTTCAACAAAGCTTGCAAGACTCTTTTCGAGGGCAGGCTGAATATACTTCGAAGTATTCTTTATGTTCTTGGACTTGACTTCCATGTACCCTCATCCTGCTTAAACCTTCTTGCAACCCCTGCACGTTTGTAGTTACGTAAGTGAGCTTCGATGAAATCTCGTGCACATTTGTTCATCTTAGAAAGGATCTTGGGTTCTTTCGTTTGTTGATAGTCTTGTACATACTTTAGTCGAAGAGAAAGTGTTTTACATTTTCTTGACAAATATGCTTCCCGTTTCCTTATGGATTGATGACTTTATATAAGCTTATACTTTCTGGTGTCAAATGTTTGGCGCGCTGAACCAGTGCTGCTTTCAAAGAACCTGGAAAACAAAAATAATTAAAATCATTTCGTATTATAACAGAACATTATCGTAATTACTTTTTACGTACAAAAACTATTACATATTTAGTTAAAGAATTTTCATATAATGTACATGCTTATGGGGCTGCTGCAATAGGTGTTCTAAAACCGCGTTTTATTAGTAGTGGCTGTACATCATTTTTACAGCAACCTCATATTTTTTATTTACAATGCTTTATAAGCACATCACCTACTTCTTTTCTTCTTTTTCAATACCCGTTTTATTGGTTCTGTGACAGGGCCTGCAACCACATCATTGTTCTATACACCTGTAAAATATGAAGCATTAGAAACATTCTATTTTCGTATTGAATGTGAGTACATAGACGTTTTCCACTGAAGTAATAAAAAAAGTTATTCTGTTAGTTGAGAAAGCAGTGAATGTGTGCTCCAAATCATGGTAGAGGAATGTGTACTTTGTGTGTTTTTATAAACTGGCCCTTAATGTATTGAAAGCACCCACTATAGTGGGTGCTTTAAATACTTAATTGCGATTAACTTTAACACGAGATGAAATATAAAATGTCGTAGCATGGTTGGTTGGAGGGATGTCATTACTTAGCAACATTCATCGATTAGCTGTAATCTTGATTAAACCTTCTATAAACTAGCCACATATGTATTGTAACTTGGAATGTGTGGTGGCAAGTTGTTGAAACTTTTTGGGTTAGTTAGTTCATCTCATTTTCATTACATCGATGATAAAACATTAGTAAATTAATCCCTAGGCCTTTTAATAACTTCTTACCACATAACTGGGGAAATTCTGTATTACCCAATACGTTTAATATTCACAGACACTGTTAAACCATGTGAGAACAACAAACACAAAACAATATGCCCCCAGAAACCACAATTCTATAAAAATTCGTTACTAATTTTCTGATTGGTTGATTAGGAGCAAGTAGCACAGAAGCGTTGGTCGATAAAACTAAACAAATAGTTCACGAATTTCAAATCTACTTTCATAGGCCTGGATGTAATCTTTAGAATAACAACCTCATTTTTTAATTAATCATTGAAAGTTAGGTGTTTGTCAAGAGTGATTCCAAGATATTTTACCGGCGATGAATACGGGGAAACGTGGAGTATATACGGGCTTTGTTCTGTGAATGAAAATGCTGACAGCTGATTTCTGGGTGTTTGCAGTAAGCTTCCATCGGTTTAGGTATTGTTTGGAGTAGGGGATCAGGTTTTGTAATTTGGGAAGAACGATAATTTGCGAGAATGACTGTAGAATATGGTGTCGTCCCTAGTCCCTGGTCTTGTAGGGGTCCATTGTCTTGAGGGATGGATCGTTTGACGGCTTGCACGATGTTACTTGTCGTAGCGGTTATGGCGGCGTTTACTATGTCTGCGTTCTCTATAGACTGTCCGTTAAGAACATATCGAAATAATCTCCAGTTTGCCGTAGAATAGTCGAGTGTTTGCTTTGTGGAAGACGGGCATCCGATTCCTCTTAGTTGAAACTGAAGGGTTACGAGTACCGATGACATTGTCTCCGTGGTTATACTCCCAATGTCACGGATATTGGCGGCGAGCACCAAGTCAACAACGGTGGGAGTCGTGTCGTTGCTTGGTATGTGCGTCGGTTCGCCCGAGTAATATAGTAATGTATTGTTATTTATAAGCGTATTCAGGGTGTTGCCATTGATGTTGTCGCGGTGAGAATCCCATGCAATATGTAGCATTAAAGTCATCCTCAAGTATTACTTTCCTATTGATTCCAAATAATACTTCCAGTTGTAGCGGCTTATTTTTTGGCGGGACTGTTATAATAGGTGATAAGAATCGTTTTATCCTTCCTGACCGCGACTGCCATCCCTTCATGATCGTTGTGGTTCCGTTTTTCTTTTATGGGGTAGCCGCGTTGAAAGACAAACTTTTGAGGGTTTTTAGTTTAATTGAGCAGCATAATGGCCACGTTGTTTCGTTTTAGATATTCGTGTATTTCCTGGACGGAGCCCCCATTGCAATTTCACTGGGTAATTTTATGTAATTGTTGATAGTCTTAAAGGATCGCGCAATATTATTTATGTGCCCTATGTGTCTATTAATTTCTCTTCTTGTACGGGACCGTCTTCTCCCGTTTCGGAGCAGACTTCATCATCGCTGCTGTCCGATTTCCTTTCATCCGGATCCCTGCGGGAATCGGTTTTTTGCTCACGACTACCCCTAGCGACTTTCGCGGAGTAAGCTCCCAATGGTACTGTATTACGACTCTCCAAAACGGAATCGATGGAATTGCGGCGACCCGATGAACCTCGTCCCAGAAAGCTGTAATACAATATTTTGAGGGAAAAATTTTAGATTATTTTTACAAGGGTATAGAATTATTAATTGATCGATTAATAAATGTATGAAGGTAGGGGATATTATATTGAAAAGTAAAAATTGTTTTATTTGACCAAGTTTATTTTTTCTATATCAGGCCGAGAATTTATGACACCTACTACGTACCCAAATCGTAACAATATGTTCTTTCTTTTTACAACGATTACAAGTACAATCTTTAAACTTACACTTTTTAAAATCATGTTTACCCTTTCCGCAACGATAACATTTTGCTTCTTCTTCCGTGCCTTCTTTTTTCTCATCTTTTTCCGCTTTATATTTCTGTATCCATCATCTTCTTTTCCAAAGGCTGGTAATTTTCTTCCTTGCTATTCTCTATTTATTTCAATCTAGTGCTCCTCTTCTAAAAGTACTTCTTTATTTTCAGCAATTTCTAGTAGACCGGCCAAAGACTTATCAATCTGTTCATCAATCTGTACACAACCGATCCAAAATTCGACCTGGTCGCATTCCAACAGCAAATTCATCTTTAACACGTTCAGTTAAAATATCAAATTCGCGTTCTGCTGCTAGGGTTTTCACTTTTAACATACCATTCTCATTTGATTGTCGTAGAGAATCGAACAAAATTCTTTTCCTATATACCGCTACCTTTGGTTTAAATTATTTACTCTTCAATCTAATTAATTCTTGTAGGGTTTATTAGCTGACTTTTCTGAGTCACATGGATTTTGTAATACTTTGTATACTGATTCGCTGACAGAGGTTAAAAGAACAGGTACCTTTCTTCCTTCATCAATCCTATTTGCCAGGAAATATTGGTCTAACCTCTAAATAGTCGTCGTTAATGATGTCTTATCTTATATTTTGTTAATGTGCTGATACCATATTCAATACTCATTATTACTTTAACCTCTTTATTTAAACGCTTTCACTTACATCATACTTAACTAACTAACTTCATTCTATTTCACTATCGTGGTCTACTTTACCTACTGTACTACATGTCCATTTTTTTTACAAATTAATCTAGATGGGGGTTTACTAACTCTTCCTGGACGTGTTACTACATCTTTGTTCACACAAGATTATTTACAAGTTCCTTATTAATATTAGATAAATCCGAATATTCTGACCAACAATTCCTTTGATAATCTATCTCTATTTTAGCTGCGAATTCGTCTAAATCATCTTGTCTATTTTCAAAATTTGGAATTGCATGTGAATTCCTTAAATCCATATGATTTCGCCTCTTTACTCAACCTCTTTTATCCCTAATGACCATTGATCTTTGATGATTTGAAACATTTTTCTTTTCTGTTCGCAGTTTAATCCTAGTAAAATGTATTTCTTACGCTTGTTTTATGTATAAATTGATCGACATGTTTTACTACTTTCTGTTTGAGTAAATTGTCGTGTATCGGTAATATGGTTCGTGTACATCTACTCGATAGAAGTTGGGCTGGAGTAAACTTACTTCCAATTATAGGTATATTGCGATACTCCAAAAGTACTATATTGATCTGCTTTACTGCCTATACTTTTTCTTAAAACCATTGCTTTTTGGATAATAGTGACTTGATGTTACTATGTCATACATCTGTTCAGTTACAAATTTCTGGAATTCGATAGAATTAAAAGGCTTATTATCTACTATAATTTTCTTAGGTATCCTGTGCGATGCATATATGGTTTCTAAAATTCCAATAATCGTATATTTAATGAGTTCTAGCCATTTTGAGTAATAGTGTACTAAAATTAGATAAGGTTTATTAGCAAAATCTAAAATGTCGCAAGCTACTCGCTCACATGGCAATTTCTTAATTATCAAATCTTCAACATCTTTGTCTATATTTAACCAGTAAAACAACACTTCTGCTCTAGCTTTAGATTTTGTGGTACCAAAATGTGAATTGTGGATGTTATTTAACGTTTTTGTCGGTTTATATACGAAAAACGACAAAATATTTTTGTTAAGAGCTATGCAGGTTCATTGGGAGCAAGCTGTAAAATTATTTTGAAACATACAGGGTGACTCAAAAAGAAGTTACACACAATTGCTTTTCAACGTTTTTGCCAACAAATAATCCCTAAAAATTATACAGGGCGGACGAAAATGTACTTTTGATTTGGACTACCATTAAAGTCAAATAACTTTCTTGTATTAAATGGAACATCCTGTGTTGATTATCGTATTTAGATTCTAATTTTAACCATTTATAAAACGATATTAAGGTTTCCTATATTTATATCTTATACTTTCTTAGTAATTTAGCATTTTCAATTTCGAATATTCATTTCTTCCCATTTATTTTATGAAAGTAGGCTTTGACGGAACTGGCGTTATTATTACTGCTCATAAATAGATGATATTTATCAGTTCAACTGGTTTTTCTTTCATGCTTATTAAAAAGAGACAACTATAAATAGCAAATATATACTTTTATTGGACAAACTTAAATGTAAAAAAAACTGATGTTTTGTCAAGTGTTCAAAATGATGTCCGTCATTTTCAATGCATAAGCGAACTCTTTCTTAAAATGTTTCACTTTAAACAAATTATTTGTCGTCATAGAACAAAACGCTGTTCTTATTCGGTCTTTCATATTGTGACAAAGGGGGTTGTTTATGGGGGGTTTACAGAATAACATAATAGCACCTTGTCACTTTACATACTATTTATTGTCTAAGTACCGTACAGTTGGAAGATGTAGTTACAAATGCGAATATAATAATGCATTCCTCGTATACATAATACATTTAACATAAAACTGCTACTGCAGCAACTTCGTCGTCCCCCTTCTAACGGTTCGCCCGTCCATTCCCGCGACGCCATGGTTCTTGATGATACCGCAAAACTTGCACTTGGAATAATTATGTTACATACGTGACATACATATGCGACACTTCTCCCGATAAAAAAAACATCGACCTCGATGTTAGGTATTTGCTGATTGACAAAACTACGGAGTAATGGACTGACGGATCCGTCGAATGAGGTCGTCTCGGTTGATTTTGTACATGAAACAAAAATAAACAAACGTTAGAATAATCTAATAAAATAGAATATTAGAAAAAATAAACAAAATTATATTTGACCCGCTTCTTTATTTTGAAATCTTACACTAAGTACTTAAAGTTAAATGCTTAAAACAACTACTTAACCTAGAGCCTTTTCTTAAAACTACCTAATCATTATTCACTTATTTATTACTTGTTTGTTTAACCCTAAACTCTTTTAATCTTAAACTCTAAACTAAATCCTTTTAAACTAAACTGAATCCTTTTAAACTAAACTCTTTTAAATTTAAACTCTCTTAATCTTAACCCTAGAATGGTAACGTAAAATTTTTGGACGAGAATCGTAAGGTGGTGTCGTATACGACACCACCACAAAATTAGAGTATATTTCATAATTTGATTATTTCCTTTATTAATAACGATGTTTGTTACAGAATTACTTTTAATTATTAACATCACGACACATTGCGAACATATAGCTCTTCTATGTTGTGCACACAACGCTTTGCCACAATGAGTACATACGTCCCTTCCTTTTTTATTTGCGCTTCTTGGGCATATTTGGCAGCGCTTATGAACAGCTCCAGCACCGCGTGGAACTTCCACCTCACCGATTTCTTCCTTTCTCAGGACGTTAAACATCAGAGAGCGTAGGTATCTCGGAATGGTTTTTATGCTTAAACGATATTCAATATAGGCGTGACAAGCTGCATCGCTAGTGCTTTTAAAAAGTCACGTCTTGATATACGGTTGTAGTTTGGGTTATTTCTAGCTTTATTGTCGTTAAATATAACATAAGCATTAATACCTGCTCCATCTAACATACCATAAAACATACGTAATGGCCAGCGACGGGTTTTTCGTGTAACAGTTTTCGAGTGGCAGAGCTGATCATAGGTATCTACTTAGCCCTTTGTGACATTATAGAAGAGTACAATTTCCGGCTTTCTAGTTTCCTCATCGACTACACCATAAGTGTGAAATGTTGATAGTAATAAGACATTCTTTTTTTTATTGGGAGAAAAGCATACAAGAGTTTTATTACGGTCATATACATATTCAGAAGAGGGAACAGTTTTTCTTTTTGTTAGGAATTGGTTAGGTATTTGAGGTTTATTTTTCCGCATCGTTCCCACCATTGTTAGTTTTTTCTCTATCAGTTTTTCTGCCAAGTCGCAGGAGGAAAACCAATTGTCCATGGTCACATTTCTGTTCGTTCCGTTTTGACTTTTTCCTCGTTAATAACGTTAAAGGTCGCGCGATATCCGCAAATCCTTGAACAAATTTTCGATAATAATTACCCAACCCAAGAAATGATTGAACGTCTTTAACCTTTTTCGGTTTCGGAAAATTTTGCACCGCTAAAACTTTTTCTGGATCCGGCCCTAATCCTAATTCGCTCACTACATGCCCTAAAATTTTGATTTTCTGGTATGCGAATGTGCATTTACTTGGTTTCAATTTCAAACCGGCTACTCTAAAGCGCTCTAATACCTCCTCTAAATTTATACAGTGATTTGCAAAAGTATCTCCTGTAATAATAACATCATCTAGGTAAACTAGACAGGTGACCCATTTTAAACCTCCCAAAACTTGATCCATGCATCGTTGAAAGCATGCAGGACTAGATGCTAACCCAAAGGGAGGAACGTTAAATTCAAGTAACCCTTCCGATGTTATAAATGCGGTTTTCGGTTTATCTTTCTCCGTTACCTTAATCTGCCAATATCCTGAAAATAGATCTAAACCCGAGAATTTTCCCATTTTATTAATTTATTGAGCTTTCTATAATCGACGCAAAATCTCCATTCGTTACTTTTTTACTAATACCACAGGACTACACCACGGACTGTGAGATTTTCTAATGATGTTTGATTTAAGCATCTCATCTATTTGCTGTTTGATAATTTCTTTTTCTCTATGTGACACGCGATAAGGTGGTTGATGTATGGGAGTTGCATTTCCGGTATCTATCTCCTGTTCACATACGTTCGTTTGTCTTAAATCACAATTAGATTGCGCAAAAACACCTGTGTATTTTGTTAATAAATTTTGCATAACATTATACTGTTCCTTACTTAAACCTCTATTTATGTCAACGTTTTTTAAGTTAACAGTGCTGTGTACGCTTGTTTTGAAACTGATATTCGTCGGTATGTAGCCTTCATCTGCTAACTCGACAATTTCACCGAGTCGCGTATTCTTATACAGCATGGCTGGACACGTACTTACATTTGTAATGTATACATATGGATATTCCTCGAAAGACATAAATGATCTTATACACAAATACTTACTTTTATACAAAATACTTATTGGTTCAAAATAATTATCTAATAAATGATAATTAACATAAACTTTCGTAGTAGCATTTGGGATTAACAAAACTTCCTCGCTTACACGTACTACAGAATCAGATAAGTACGTTGCATCTTGACAGCATACTGAATCAGATGTAGAAAAATGAAAAATGTTGTTAGCTTTATCTATTTCGAATTTTACGGTTTGCGTAGCGAAATTGATTTCTGACTTAAATAACTGGTTGAAATCATTGCCCAGAATACAATCCGCAGTTAAATTATCGACTACTATGAAAGTGTGTTGAAATGGTATCGACCCGATAGAAAAATTTAATTTTATTTGGCCTTTTACCCACAGTTGACTACCTGTTGCTGATTTGATAGAAATATACGGAATTTTTTTAAGCGAAGGTTTGTCCTGAACAAATTTAGAATTGATTATACTGACACCTGCACCCGTATCAACTAGAAATTGTACAGGTTGGTTATTCATTTTGCCTTCTAATTGAACTAAAGTACAATCACTAACTACACAAATTGTTTGAGAATTTCCAAATTGTTTCAAATACTTAACTCTATACCTACATGTTCTCTTTTTATGGCCTCTTCGTTTACAAAAATAGCAACTTAGCATTAGGTTGCAAATGTTTAGTTTTTTGAATTCTTCGAATTCTGAAATTTTATGTTTTTTGAATAACAATTTTTTGCATAGTGCCCTGGTCTGTTACATTTAAAATAAATTACTCTACCATCCGATGTTCGACCGGTTTCTTGTTTTATCGGATTGCTTGTGTGTTTCTTAAAGCTAGCATAATTCGAAACATTCCTACCTTGTAATTTATTTTCCAGGTTGGTGACTTGTTTTCGCAACTCCTGTATCTCGTCCTTTTCCGATGACGTACTTGGTCCTGGCTCTTGTAACGATTGTCCTAGCAGGAAAGATGTTGCTTCTACCTTCCTGATGTTGGTTCGCAGTTTTTCTAATGTGCCATTATCCATTAGATTTACATTCTCCAGTATTTTCGGTTGTAAGCCTTTAAGCACGAAACGGATCTTCTCCTGTTCATTCATCTCGGAACTTACTTCTTTGCATAGTCGTAATACTTCGTGGTAGTACTTCTCCTGGCTGTTGCGTCCTTGTAGATAACCGGTAATGTAACTGGTCTTCATGTCCAGCATTAATGAAAACATTTTTCAGTTGGTCAATAACTTCTCCGAACTCCATATCCTCTTCCTCGATGGTTTCGAACCAGTCTAATGCAGCTCCATTCAAAAAACATGGCAATTGTAACAATTTTGTGTCGTCTGACCATTTATTTGCTTTTGCTGTTCTCCGGTAGTTTTTCACAAATTCAATCACATCTTCCTCATTCGCACCTGAGAAGTATTTCGGTTTTAGGGTTTGGATACGTTCGTTGTCTTCTACTAACTCGTCTAATCCTTCATCGGTCGCCATTTTACTTCTTATTGCACTTCGTGTTATTACAGGCATTAATTAAAATCGATGGAAATGATTTTAAATACACTTGTATATATATATATATATATATATATATATTTTTAAACTTTTACATGTTACACGGGATACATCGGCACCTCCACCACTTGTGACAAAGGGGGTTGTTTAGGGGGGGTTTATAGAATAACATAATAGCACCTAGTCACTTTACATACTATTTATTGTCTAAGTACCGTACAGTTGGAAGATGTAGTTACAAATGCGAATATAATAATGCATTCCTCGTATACATAATACATTTAACATAAAACTGCTGCTGCAGCAACTTGGTCGTCCCCCTTCTAAGGGTTCGCCCGTCCATTCCCGCGACACCACGGTTCTTGATGATACCGCAAAACTTGCACTTGGAATAATTATGTTACATATGCGACAATATTATCTGATGTGGTTGGCGATATATAATAATAATGCATTTATTAACCTCAACATATACAAGTAGAAGTGTTTACATAAATATTAGTATAAGGTTAAAAAGTCGGATTCAGATATGTGTTTTTCAATCCGACCGTAACATACGTATATTTAGAAACGTTTACAAAAGAAAACGGCTTACTACATACATTGAACATCTTGTACATTACTTTTTTAATAGTTCACATTGATAATAAGCAATTCATATATCACCCATAAATTAAAAACAAATAGGGAATGAGTCCATTTTCACACTGTTGACGCTGGTACTCTTATTGTTTATATCTACTCTTGAAAGTTGCTACACTAAGTGACTTGAAATGTATAGGAAGGTTGTTCCAAAACGAAGCAATACGGTACGTGAAACCTTTTTGATACGCAGCAGTTCTGTGGAGTGGTACAGTTATGACATTTTTATGCCGAATATTAATATTGTGAATGTCCGTACGATAGGTAATTTTATTATATAAATATGCAGGCTGTTTTGTTGCTATGATTTTGTAAAATAAAATTGCAGTGAAGCCTACGGCAATTCGACATGTTAAGCCACCCACACTCCCCCTTTATATGAAATACGCTCGAATTTACGAATACCATAGCAAAAGCGCAGACGGGAATTTTGAACATACTGGATCCTCATCCTAACACCGCTACTAATACAGGATTCATATACTGAATCACAGTGATTAAAGAGAGATAACATTAACGAATTGGTAAGGGTAAGCTTATTTTTTTCGGAAAGTACGTGGCGATACGAGTATAAAACCCGAAGTATACCGTATGACCTCTGAATCAATTTATTGACATGTGTATTAAATCCTAATTCGCTATCCAACCAGAGACTGTTACGGTTAAAAAAAAAATGAAAATTAATTAAAGCGATATAGTGCTCAGTTTTGCTATTTAAACGATGTTATGAGAGGATTCAAGGAGTGTAATAATACAACGGCGTTAAAAATTTATTTTTGTTGCGGAAGTCGTGAACGTTCTCTGTATGTTTCTTCGCCGGGACGACGACCCGGTATTTGATCTCTTGGGTAAAAATTCCGATGTTCATAGGACGCCACTGAATGTTGTGTGTAATCTAGTCGCCTCACTGATGATCGATAATTCCGTCGGAAACCATTCAGAGTTTTCGAGGGAAAGGAAGAAAGGATTGTGCACAAGAAATTCAAAACATGTAGCAAAATAAATTAGCAAATATTTGAACAAACTGTATATTGAATGAAAGGGCACTATTCAAAATATCATTGACAAAATGTTACAAAATGACTTAATATCTCAGGGCCAAACTAATAACTATAAATATTGACAAGTTTACAAAGAAATGAATAAAAGCGCTAAAGAAATATTTAAAAATTAATACTAATTCAAACAACAAAAGTTATTAAATTGATTTACCAAATTTCAAAAGAGACAGCAACATTTGCGTGAGGCGCAGTTCTTAAATTTTAAATACGAATTATAATTAACCAAAAGGAATGACCATTAAATAAATAAATAGAAAAATGTTAATTATAGTTCGTAATGTTACATAGAATATCTTAAATCAACTTACATAAAAAAAGGTTCAGGTAGACATGCCGAAAGGAGGAGGTTGGTCAGCTAGTTACGGTGGTAGAACTTTCTCGACAGCGTTGATTCGCAAAGGACGCCGGGCTGATAGACCGGGAACAGGGATGATGTGTGATGAGCATTGGGCAGCAGACAACGGATGAGCGCAGCTCGACAGAAGAAATCGATTTCCACATCCCGCAACTGTACGGTAGAAGCCAACTTCCAAAATCCGAACTCCACGGAGGAAATCAATATCCAGATCCGCATAGAGCGTTATTTCTGACGATTTGCTCAAAGGCGACTAAATTGCAAAACCATATAATCGCCGGGAACGTAGATCATGGATACCAAGGAAAATCACCCAGCAGGGGTTATGTCCGACGACAAAAGTCTTGATACTCCAGGATAACATTGTTTCACTCACTGGGCCACTTACGGCCTTACTGGTTGATTCGTTAACGTCTGCCAAACGACTCATTCCTTTGATAGGAAAATGCCTCTATTTATGTATTTTACGACAATTCAATGGGATCGCGAGATGCGAATGGACCAATGCGGAAGCAAAGATATGATGACGTATGCGAGATCGGTGTATAGCGACGTATTTGTGCGTGTATTGAAGTAAGTAATTGCTAATTACAACAATTAGCTACGGATGTAATCTAATTTAACTGATACCAAAATGTAAAGCGGAATTTATACTATCTGTTGACAAAGTTTCATTTATGTTCTTTGATAAACAAAGAAGCTACGGGCCTTAAAGAATTGAAAGAAACGGGAATGATTGGTTCCCTAACAGTTAATTACTAAATATCTTATTAGATTAAAATTTAACTCAAATTTATTGTTATCATAGGCAAGTAGGGTTCATAACAAAAAATATTAGCGGTGTAGAATTTTGAAATGGTGAATATTAATGGTTTTATTAAATAATAAAGATTAAATCTTAGGACAAATTAGGAGAATGGGTTTAGCTAAAACATACACAAATACTACACATTATAGACGCGATGAAGTCATCCTTTGCAGGTGTTCAGTTTCGTTATATATTGAAAAAGAGGAATTGGCGCGAAATGAAACGTTTGAAGTATTTTAAATATGAATTTAAGAAATTTGCAAATTAGGGTGTAACAAGACCCAGACTCTTTACATAACTTACAACACGCAAAGTGTCGTTATCAATCTTAATACTAATTAATGGTAAATTTCCTCAATTTTATTTTTATTACCGAAAAGGATGGCGACAGATTTGTTACCATTGACTTTAAGGCTGTGCGAAGTTGAGGCGCCAAGAAGTGAGTGAATATCCTGATTAATGATCGCATTGGCATGAGCAGCATCGGTATAATGAAATGTAAAGTACAATTGTCATCCGCATAAGCATAAAATTTACAATGTTTAATATAGTTCAAAAATCCAAATGTATAAATTATATACAATAAGGGGCCACATGCACTGCCCTGTGGAACACCCGAAGTCAAAGACAGGGAGAGCTAAAAGAGAAAAAAAAGAGCAAATGGCTCTACTCAGTGACAAATCACAGAAATAAAATTATCTTTACTACAAATTCAAAATGTAATACTGTATAAGTAATTAAATAAATAACTAATTAAATAAATAACTAATCCCTCATTTGTAATAAGTAAAGTATTAATCAGTCTTTGTATGTGTGTATATATTTGTATGTGTATATATGTGGGTGAAATATGAAAGAAAATAAAATCAATAAGCGATTTATGAACTAAGTAAAAGAAAAAAGAAAGGAAAAATTAAGTAAGTCACTCTTATGTATATATACATATATAAATTAAGTAAGTTTACTCGAGACAAAAGAAAAACAGTTCTTAAGAGAAATACAGAAAAACTAAAAATTATTGCACTACTGTTTTGTAGCTCAACATGATGCATCCAATTGATTGCAAAAATATTACCATTATAAGTCAGTAAAGTGTCTCAGCCGATACTGGAACCTCCTCCTTGACCTTGACCATGCATATGCAGGTCAAGCTAATCCTGAGGACAAAGGTCACCGCCAGGGTCAAGGCTTAAGCTAGGTCAAGGTTAATGAGGAGGTTGTAGAATGTGGAGGTTCCACAATGTAAAAACTACATAATTAGTTGGGAGGTCTCAAGGTCAGAGGATGTATCACAATTAAGACCGTATCTCAAGGTTGATGATTGTGTATAAAAGGCTTGCAGTAGTGAATAGATGCTAGTATTAAAAGTGGTAACCATGGACAGCAGATATGGTGACGGAAAAGAAACTTATGAATGTTATCACAAGAATAAAGAGAGTGTGTCGACTAACATCAATGTTGATGAAGATAACTCTTCGAAAGATCCTGATACACAATCATTTAAAGTAGATGAAAATGTTTTGAAAGATTTTGATACAGAACCATTTGAAGTAGGTGAGTCGAGCGATTTTTGGGATAAAGTAAATTTATATACGGAGGCGTTTCTGCGAGAAGCATCATAGAATATACCATTGTTAGGGGAAAGAATATATTTTTTAAATAAAAGCCATTCCAAATGGATATGTGTTGGTTTGTCTGCAGATCTGAATTTTGAACCAACTGTGAAGATTGTAGGAGTAAAGAAGCAAAGATTGTCTTTTTGTGGAATAATTTTTTAATGGAGAGTAAGAAGTTGAAAAGATATTTTGAATATCGTGGTGGAGCATTTCCAGTTGTAACTAGTTTCAATTTGCGGATATCTAGCGAATGTTTCTGTGGAGTTACTAGAATACTTAAAATGGAAAAAAATGGAGACTGCGTATATTTATCATGTGAAGGTTTGTTAGAGTTACTTCGTTTGGAAAATGTTGTGGAATTCCGTTTAGCGCTTTTAAAAAGTTTAAAGTATGAAGAATTTTATAAAGGAATGGTTGATTATTTAGTTGGAGGTCATATTGGCGCAGCAGATTTAAATGCAGAAGTAGAGAAAATGTTGAATGGAGTGGTGTCCGAATGTGCTTGCATAACAAAAGAGTTGTTAACGTATGGGTTATAAAAAATTTATAATGATGTAGATGTATTAAGAAAAATTTGTTTGTAATTGCTAACAAGATTTATTTGCCAATAAAATGGTGATTAATAAATGTTATTACGTTTTATTGCGAGTATAGAATGAGAAATATTGGGAAGTAAAATTGAGTATGTATTTAAGTATTAATTTATCATGTTGTATGCTATTTGAATAGTTGCTGTTTCTGAACGCAGTTTGGATAAATTATCTTTATTTATGTATTTAAGTATTACTTTATCATGTTGTATGCTATTTGAATAGTTGCTGTTTCTGAACGCAGTTTGGATAAGTTATCTTTATTAATATGGGAACTAGAGGAAAACGTATCAGTATAAATCAAAAAGTGAGACGGAAAAGTAGTGGATTATTGAATATTATAATAAATAAGCTTCCTTTGGAACTTCCTATACCAGGATATAGTTTTTGCGGTCCTGGAACAAAATTGAAATTCTGCATTGAAAGAGGCGACCGGGGAGTGAATTTGTTGGATGAGGCTTGTAAAGAACACGACATAGCTTATTCTGATTCAAGCGATTTATCTAAGCATCACGTTGCGGATGAGACATTATATCAGAAAGCTGTAGAACGAATTAAGAGTACGGACAGGGTTGGGGGAAAGACTTGCGGCTTCTGTAGTTACGGTTGCAATGAAAGGTAAAACAAAATTTGGTATGGGTATAATGCGGAAGTATCGAAAAGGTGGTAGAAGTAGGAATAGAAGGAGAAATAGAATAGGAAATAGAGTAGGTAGTAGCATTTCATTTTTACAGGCAATGAAGAAAGCCCGTAATGCAATAAGACATATTGGTAAGAGGAAGGGCGTTTTAGAGAATGCAAAAGTCGCATATCAGAGTTTGATTAAATCTGGTAGAAAGATATTGCCTCCTCGTTCAAGAATAATTGTTATACCGAAAAAGGGCGGTTTTTTACCACTAATTCCATTGTTTGCTGCTTTGGGTGCCTTAGGATCATTAGGTGGAGGTGCTGCAGCAATTGTTAAAGCAGTGAACGCCGTTAAAGCTGAAAGGGATCAACTGGCGGAAGCAAAGCGCCATAATCTCGCCATAGAGTCGAAGGCTGTTGGTAAGGGTTTATATATGAAACCCTATAAGGCTGGATACGGTTTATCCATTGGGAGTGGGTTATACATTAGACCCTATAAAACCGTTTGCGGGGTGTACATGACAAGCGGTGATGTGTCAAAACGGTTAAGCAAACTACCTCGAAGACCCTTGACTGAAAACGATTTACAGAAATATGTAAAGAAGTGGAAAATAGGGAATTTTCGAGGTATATTTAGTCGAGATGCATTACCGAGAGTTATACGTAAAACGGAAAAAGGAATAGTTAATTGAGATGATAATGTAGGAGAGGGAACTCACTGGGTGGCATATACGAAAAATGATGATGTAATTAAATATTTTGATAGTTATGGATATTTAAGACCTCCGATTGAAGTGGAGAAGTATTTATTATCGAACGATGGTGGTGTTATAGAATATAATTATAAAAGATATCAAGATGTTAATATCGTATTCTGTGGTCATCTCTGTTTGTTCTTTTTGAAAGGAACAATTAATTGAAAGAAAGTGTATAATTAAATAAAGGATGATGGAACGTAATAGTAGTGAATATGTGAATGATTTGGCTTTTGTTTTATCCGGAAAAGGATCCCAAGTGGAATGCATGTTTAATCCTCCTATATATTTAAGTGGTGAATATGAAATGTGCATGTTAAGTTTGCAAACTTATAATTCTATTCCCAACGTAACACACCAAAATAATGTATTTCGATATCATAGTAAGAAAACAAAAACCTGGATCAATGTACTTATACCGGAAGGTACCTATGACATACATGATTTGGAGAAATATATTGGTGATCAAGTGCAAAGTAAGGAGGGTGATACGGATGATTTTCTATTACGTGGAAATAGCAATACAATGAGGGTATACTTGAAGTGCACGGTGGAAATTGACTTTACAGCAGCCAACTCAATCGGTCCCTTGTTCGGTTTTCATCCCAGAATCATTCCTAGAAACACTTCTGCTATTAGTCACGATGTAGTTGATATAAATACAATAAGTGCCATAGATATTATGTGTAATGTAGTGGATGGCTCATATATGTATAAATGGGGAACCTTTGCATGTTTTATATCATTTTTACCCAAACGTCGCACCCGGCTTTTAGATAATAGAAGTTCCGGATGAAAAAATTTGTATGCCAGTAAATACTAACGTGTTGAGTCGTATTATTATTCGAGCTGTAGATCAGACAGGACGTTTAATCGAATTAAGAGGTGAACAGTTGACGTTATATTTACGACTTAGGAGGAAGGTGTGAGTATAAATATTCTTAACGGTAGTTAGATTGAAATAAGATGAGGAACAAGAGCAGGATCGGTAACATGTTATGGACTAAGACGTGGAAATTTACACGAAGATCGCCAAATAAATTGCGGAAGATGGTTGGTGAAACAATGCTGTCGCGTAACTTAAGTTTGAATGTTGAAAATAAAAGATTTTTAAGGAGTTTGGGTTATACAGTATTATTATAACATGATTTAGAAGAGGGATAAATTATATGAATGTAATAATTATATGAAGCGATGATGTGAGGTTTAAATTTTAGTATCAGAAGAAATCTGTATGTGTGAAGTTGACTTTAAGTGTTCGCGTAGATTATACAAATGGATATTTTGAATGTTCTGAGTAAAGTGCGCATAGAAAATTCCATCATTGAAATGGAATTTCATAATCATGTGCCTTTTGGTTCACCGAAATATGGAAATAATGATGAGATCAGAATCGTAATACCCGAAATAGATAAATATACACTGCCATCAGAATCGGAATTGCTTATTGAAGGAAGAATACGTTTAGCCAGTGACGAAAGCAAAAGTAGTACTACAGCATCTCTGATTCATAATGCGGCAGCTTTTATGTTTAGTAATGTAAGATATATTATCAGCGGAGTGGAGATTGATGAAGTTAGAAATGTAGGTATAACTTCAACCATGAAGGGATATTTTTCTTTTAGTCCGAGTTACGTTAACAAATTGGAAAATTGCGGTTGGGACTTCGCTTTAGGAAAGGCTCCAGTAACAGATGGTAAAGGAAATTTTAGCATCTGCATACCTTTAAAAATGCTGATGGGTTTTGCAAAGGATTATAAACAAGTTGTTATGAACGTATCACAGGAATTGGTATTGAAGAGATGCGCGGATGATAACGACGTTATAATTAATTCAGTTACAACAGAAGACGTAACATTAACAATTGATAGTATAGTATGGCGAGTGCCACATGTTAAAGTCGGAATGGGTCAGGATCTAGCATTAACAAAATTAACTACTAAGAATACGCTAATGGAAATGTTCTTTAGGGGATGGGAAATACACGAAAATCCTGCGATTCCAGAGACAATTAAACATAGTTCGGCTATTAAAACTGCCCCACAATTGGAAACACCTCGATATATTATTTTAGCTTTTCAAACGGGAAAGAAAGGAAAAATAGATCAAAATATGAGTAGGTTCGATGCTATTAGCGTTACAGATGTAACGGCTTATTTAAATGGGAAAATATATCCTTACGAGAACGTTCGAGCAGATTACGGAGAAAATCGAATTGCGGTGTTATATAATATGTACGCCAGGTTTCAGCTGATGTATTACGGATATGATTATAGTGAGCCAATGATGAAGCTGAATCAGTTTAAGTTGTGCCCTTTGATAGGAATTGATTGCAGTCATCAGGAAGATGCAATACATAGAAGCGGTGTGGAGGTTAGAATCGAGTTTACGACGAAAAACAACATTCCAAAGGATACTGCACTCTATTGTTTAATTTTACATAACAAACTCTATGAATATTCTCCTTTCAACAAGGTTGTCCAACGAAGGTATTAGGAACGTGCATGTTGTACCACAGCAGTGTAAAGAAAGGGGGGAGACATTAGCTTTAAGTGTGTTATGTTGAAGGTGAAAGAGGTATACATAGCTTAGACTGGGAGGATCTAGCTTTAAATAGCGTGCATATGGTAGTGAATAGTCGTACGGTGAGCCATCGTTATAATAAAAAATTTATAGTTATAGATTTTCAATGGTATCGCTTTAATAGTTGTAGTTTGATTCCAAAGGAGTTAGCTACGTGCGATAGCGACATTAAATCAAGATTTGCAGCACGTACAATAATGACTTTGTATTAAATTATGTAGAAAGTTGTCCTGCTTAACACCAGGATACTTCATTTCGGACGAGGGAATCTGTGGCAAGAGTCTTATAAAATATCAAGATTTTCGTCTGCAAGTCAGTCCAGTACAACTGAGCAATTGCAAACAAACTAAACTAAAAATGGTAAGTGAACTTCAATTTACTTATTTTGTTTTCTGACTAACATTTACATATTAATATTGTGAAATCATAAAATGAGTCCGTATAGACGATTTTATACTAACAAATTATTTTTATCTTGAAGCGTTATTTTCTTATTTATTAACCCTTAGATATCTTTATAAATGCGTCGGTATAGACTTCATCTTCTGTATTAATATCGTGACTTTAATATTCTGAAATACGTTGTTGTAAGTTATATAAATTTGTACCTAATTTATACCAACAAATTATTTTTGTCTTGAAGCGTTATTTTCTTATTTATTGATCTATTGATCTTTAAATGTCTTTATTCTCATAATTTGGGGGACAATTTGTTATTTATTCCTTTTGTTTAGGCCAATCAACAAGACAATTTCGGGTCAGTTCCAGAAATGGATGAACTATATGCTGAAAATGTTTTCGCCAACATTCGACCATGGATGACGGACGCAGCAATGGAGAAAATAGTGCAGGAGGTGCGGGAAGAGGATTTACAGTTCACGGAATTGGGAGCCTCTACCGTGCAACCACCTGCTGTAGTTGAAACAGTAGCAACCGCATCATCGGCGGCAACTTCTCTCAATTCTCTTGTTTCGACTGCAGTAGAATCTCCTGCAGTACTTTCACAAATCAATACTATTTCACCATTACGCTCTACCTATTTACCTACCGAAATATATCCTCCGTATTTACCTGCTGAGGAGTACAACAAATTGAGTAGAGCAGAAAGAAATAAACTGACTGCCCAACGAAGACTTTACAGACGACGTACTAGGACAATGGCTACACCAATTTGTCGTAGGACCGGTGGTAAAGTTAGGAACTTACTTCTAGGTAACGAGATAGAGAATTCTAGTGGAGTAATGACAACTCGAATACGTCCACAGCCGGTTAATACATCATCTTTGATGGTTATAACATCACAACCACAGGTTGTTGTTAAATCGGCTCTTTTATCTAATTCTTTGCGTAGTCCTATTCTTTTAGCTTTATTGGGACAAGCAGCAGGTCCCTCTACGTGTTCTTGATTGATTGATTGATTGAAATCAATCAGTCGATCAATCTACGTGTTCTACTCCACTACCCGCACTACCTGCGGTACTCTCTGTCTTCCACTCCACAATCCGCACCATCTGCAGTATCCTCTACGTCTTCTACTCCACAACCCGAACCACCTGCAGTATTTGATCTTGAAAGCAATCAGCATTTCACAACCGATCCTGTTCAATTCTTCCCATCTTCCCAAAATTCAGTAATTACTGCAGGTCAACGTAGCCCACCCAAATCTAGTTCCATCTCAATCCACTCTTCCCACGATCAGTTATCGTTGTTTGCTTGTTCCTCATTCAACCCACACATCACTTCTACACAAATTCCTCAAATCCAGCCACCTACCACTTCTGGCCAAATTCCTCAAATCGAGTCAAATCCTTCACGAAATATTATTACAACGAGCTTTAAAGAATTATCTGACGATTTAATGTCGCACCTTGAGGGAAACTCGTTGAAAAATATTGTGCAGCAATTAATTTCGATGAAGGAGTCAATTGATAATGTCATCGTCGGCCACGACATGGTTCTTAACTTTTTTAACAGTGTCATTAAGAGTAATATTCCAACAAATGTTCCTCTTAATGAGAGAATTCGATCTGACATGACTGACCTCAGGACTAACTTGCGAGACCATTTTAGGAAACATTTACAGTATACTAGTTTATTATTTCCGGACTGACTCTTAAAATTATCAGCTGTTTTCACATATTTTTCAATACTTATCGCTGATATTATTTTCGAAGGAAATTACAATTACCTGCGAGAAGATAGCTGTTTTCACATATTTTTCAATACTTATCGCTGATATTATTTTTTGAAGGAAATTACAATGGTCTTGGTAATCCAAGGTATTCCTTACAATCTCCTTCCCGGAGAGGAGGAGACCGCCGGCGCCAGCCGAGGGTCCGACGACAGGCCAGGGGCCGACGATAGCCCAGGGACCGACGACAAGCCAGGGGCCGACGACAGCCCAGAGACCGGCGACCCCGGCTGAGAGACCGGCGAGCCCACTACCGCCACCGTGTTCTCCGATGACCCCACCACCAGCTCCATCGCCGGAAACATCGTCGGCTCCTCGACGGTTAACGAGGAGGGAGCTGGTGAAGAGGTTTAGGGCGGCGAATCCTCCACCTCTGGCTGAGATGGATGAGGCATGGGACTAGTCCCAGACCTATCATAAATATATATATATATAAACAAAAAATAAAAATGTTTATAAAAAAATATTTTTGTGTTGTTATCTATGATTTTCCTATATCCTAATATATGCCTGAAAATAAGAAAAAAATATTAAACATGTCTTTTAGAATTTTGTATTAGTGTGTATTTGGTATTGGAAAGGTGCAGAATGCGGCTAGAAACGCAAAAATTATTGTTACCTATCGATAACTATGATGCGCCGTTGAATGCGAAAACTTTTATCAGGCATAGTAATCTTTTCGGTGGAATATGTAAGAGAGTTCTAATTGTTGGACCCTCAGGGTGTGGTAAAACAAGTACCCTTCTTACTCTACTACTACATCCGAATGGATTTCGCTTTAAAAATATCTACATTTGTTGTAGATCTCTTCAACAAGAGAAATATGAATATCTTCGATGTATACTAAAAACTGTTCCGGAAATAGGTTATCACGAATATACCGACGTAAACTGCATGCTTACTCCTGATCAAGTTTCTGTAGTAATTTTTGACGACATACATCCAACTGATCTGAATATAGTAAAACAATTTTTCTCTTTTGGTAGACATCGCAATTTATATTGTATATATTTAATTCAAACATATAGTGCAATCCCTAAACAATTATTAAGGGATAATGCTAATCTTCTAATTTTATTTCAAGATGCGACTAATTTAAAACACGTACATAGCGATCATGTTCACGATATAAACTACGAACAGTTTCTAACCATGTGCAGAATGTGCTGGGAGAAATGTTTCGGTATGCTGCTTATCGATACCGATTGTAAATTCAATGAAGGTAGATATCGATTAGGCTTTGACACTTACATACACTTGTAAACACTACATAAATTCTTTATAGTCCATCACATTTTTATTTCTGCTTTAGTATATTACTATCCGTGAAAGTGAAGATACATTCATGGAAGAAAAATTAGTGAACGATCTAGTGAAAGCTCGCGAAGCTTTAAAACAAAAAATTAAAACATTGAAAACTGATGTAGCGCGGTCTCAGAGAATGATCGACATTCATTACGCCCCTATAACACAACCTTTGCAGGAAATTGCTAAGAAATTAGAAGTTACTGATACTACCACGAAAAGTAAAACCAGACCAAAAGACATTAGTTCAGAAATAGAAGAAACGTTATGGGATTCCAGGAACGTCAATTAAACGACGAGGTGCTACTCCTAAACGAAGTAAACGTGTGTCATGGTTTAGTCCAGGTACTCATTCTTCTCTCAGCAAGCAACAAATTTTATTTGAAACAGAGATACCTAAGCGAAAAATTAAAGTTAAATCAATGGCGGAATCGTCTGAGCCGAAATCTCGATTGTCAACATCATTCACCCAACCTACATTCTTAGAAGATGAATACATAGGGGAACTCTTACCAGATACTCCCAAAGATGAAGAAAAAAGTGGTAGTAGAATAGAAGATCGTGATGAAGATGAAATGGACACAAGTGAAAGTTTAAATTTGAATAAGTCAATGGCTCACGCTGTATCGCTTTTGCAAACGCAACCAAGCAAGTCAATAATAGCAAATAAATCCCTAAATAAAACGTTATTAGAAACAGACGTAGTAAAAGAAGCATTACGAGACCATGATCCTATTGAACGTCCGTATCTTATAGGTTTGATGACAGACGAAAAAGATGAATTCGATGAAAAATATTTGTTAAGTGGCTCGGTATGCCTTATTCGCATAATTCCTGGATATCTAAAGATAATGTATTGACTTAATTAAAAAATACGACATCAATTATGATAATTTTTATTTAACAAATATACTATGTACATTGCATACAATTACTACATTATAAATAACACTTAAATAAATATAAGTATTAACCAATTGACTTAATTAAAAAATACATCAATTATGATAATTTTTATTTACATTATAAACAACAGTTAAATAAATATAAGTATGAACCAATTGACTTAATTAAAAAATACGACATCAATTATGATAATTTTTATTTAACAAATATACTATGTATACAATTACTACATTATAAATAACAATTGAATAAATATAAGTATTAACCAAAAGTTAATATTAAAAAAATAGTGCTAAAATATTACTTGTTAATTTTTTGATCTGGTGGCAAATTTTCAAGGTTAGCTATAACTAAAATTAATTTTTGTAAGTTTTCTTCCTGCGTTATCTCTTCTATTTTGTGATGACCCCAAGCTAAGGTATTACTTTTATCAGGGAGGATATAGCGCTTTCCATCTTTAGGAGAAAGAGCAACTTTATTCCGTAATTCCGTATACATCGTATGCAAGTGAGACCTGAACAAATACATTCTTCTCATAATAGTTCCGTCATCTTCCACTATATTTTTGTAATCAGAAACACATAATTTCTTATCAATAACATATTTCTTAACTCCTTTTGCTGTTTTAACTGTCTTTATGAGCAATTTCACGCAGTAAGCTTTAGCACCCGTACCATAGAAACATTCAATAATTCCACCAGCGTATTCATCCTTCATGCTTCCTAGTCTAGGTAGTCTGCGCAATTTCGCTTCACATGTGAAAAAAGTTAAGCAACCTTCACAAATATATTTCTGATGTCCAAGGTGCGACTTATGTGATGAAACCAATTGGGACAAATTCTTAATCCAACAGTAGTAAAGATTCCCATCTTCCGCACTAATAAGCAATAAATTAATATGATTCGTGAAATGTAACGGTCCCACCACATCATGCACTCTTGCCGTACCATTAAAATATTCTTCTATACCATATACATTAAGGGACATATTATTTTTTTCGTCAAATTTAGTGATATCTTTTAAGTTAACATGGAAAGTTAAATCTGTAAAATCGGCCACAGTATCATAATGTGGATAGGAAGAAACTCTTTGTGGAAATCCAACTGGCTTCCTTAAAGCTGAAGTAATAGCCCAGGCGAAACATGCGTTATCAGCATTTTGAACATTTATTACAGCTTTCTTTTTCTTTATTGTTGGCGGTAAATCTACATAACTGGAACCTCTCATTGGATTGTATTTGTTCATATTTACTTCCAAGTATAAAATATTGTTGAGGGTCCATCCTAAAACCAGTAAAAAGACTTCAATAACATAATAAAATACTGATAATAATTTAAATTCACCTGAATCACGTTCTTGAAATTCACTCATCTTGCTTATAATTTCATCCATATAATTTTCATACAAGGCATATAAATCGCTTCCATGGGTTATAATTTTGTTTCGAGTATTAAAGGATTTTATTTCAACATTTTCATTATGTACATATAAAATACTATCCATCAGTGTTATCACTTTTTCTCTAATATTTTTTGCGAATTCTTCTACATCGACATACATACGAGACGAATCAGATATTTGATAACTTACTATCCTTTCCCCAAACGCGGCAATATTCTTTTTCACTCCATCATCAATCACTACAAATGCTTTACTTCGGTGATTAGTACTTCGGATATGTGCAGTGTAACAATTCCTTTCCACATGTACATCACACACTTCACCAAATCCGCATTATCATCGATCTTTATTCTTTTCCCGCGACAAGAAGTTAAAATATGTCGATTTTTATTGTCTCTACGAGTAAATTGCTTACAACGATATTCACACTCGAACATTTCGACTTGCTACCAACAAGAATAGATGAGACTGTCATTAGCGTATTAGGGACATCTCATCCTAAACTTCCTATCCCCTCTTGAACTGTTGGCGGACGATGTCTCGCGGGTTTAACCGAAGTATACATCTCAAACCTTTCGTTGAAGGTCTTTAACTGGTTTCAAGGCGAACATTTCGGAGTTTTCGTTGAAGTGTACAACATTTCAAGGTCTCCTTAGCCCACTACATACACATAAAGATTTGAGGGATAAGCTTGCAATAGTCATATATCAGAAAGTTAAAGCTCGATAAACTAAAACTGTTAATAGTAATTGTAAAACTATCGGCTTCATTATTTGAAAAATAGATATAACAAAAATATCAATTATGTCAACTATAATAACTTAGTGGGGTTAGACGCAAAGCAGTGGAATACTGAGTCACACAAACGATTGCACTAGGTAATTATAAAATTCCAATCTGTTCTAACATTGATATTAATATGAATAACACTAAACTATAATCAATAAATTTTATATTTATACATGTAGCCCCATACATAATTACATAATTTAAATTAAAATTCATCAAAATCATGAATATTATCTAATATATTTTGAGCTAATATTAACGTATCAGCATCAAAATCTACATCTTCTTCCTCTTCCGGAACTTCCTCCTCACTACCGTCATCCATAAAAAAATCTTCCTCACTACCGTCCTCCATAAAAAAATCTTCCTCACCACCGTCCTCCATAAAAAATTCTTCTCCCTCTTCAATAAATTCCTCGTCACTGATACTATCCTCATCATTCTCATCACTGATATTATCCCCCATGAGAGATTCATCTTCTTCCTGCTCCATATCAGTATCAGCAAATATTGGAGGAATTTCATTAAGCTCAGCATCAACCGTTTCAAAATAACTAAAGAATAATTCGCGCCTATTCCTTTTTTTTAATGTAACACCCATTTTTAATATCTTCTTCTTTCTCAATATCTTCTAAGTTCTCAAACTTCTGATATCAACAATACGTTCTGTGTTATAATATACTAGTTGAAACCCCCTCCATTAATCAGTCTGACCTTTACCTCGAGAATGACCTCACCTGGCTCTGACCAGATAACATTAACCTTGACCTCAACATTGACCTTGACCGCAACATTGACCTTAACCCGAAATTGACCTTGACCCCAAATGGACCCCGATCTCGACCCCACCGCTGACCTTGACCCCGATCGCAATATTGAACTTGACCTTGGCCGCAACGTTGACCTTGGGCATGGCATTGGCATTGACCCCGACAATGACCTTGACCCCAAACTTGGCCTCAATCTCGACATTGACCTTGGCCTGGGGTTGGCCTTGGTCGGTTTCAGCCGATTCTGGAACCTCCTCATTGACCTTGACCAATGCATATGCATGGTCAAGGTCAATGAGGAGGTCCCAGAATCGGCTGAAACACTCTACTTAAGTCCAGACATTCTTCCAACTAAACTTTCCTATTGCCATCCTGTATAGTTTCAAACGGTACTCGGTCAAATCCTCTGATATCATAAACAATAGCTTTCATATATCATAAGAAAAAATCGGGACTCCTTAGGTCTGGGGACCTTGCTGGCCAATTTTGTGGACCTCCGCGTTCTATCCATCTGTTGGGATATTGCCTATCTAATTCGTTCGTAACATGTACTTGGAAGTGCGCGGGAGCACCGTCTAGTTGCAACCACATTCTTTTTCGGATATTAAGCGGAATATTTTCTAAAAATACAGGTAAATTGTCTTTTGAAACATGGCGCCATTTAAGTGGCCATCAAAAAGTGTAGACTTACAATACGCGTTCCAATTATTCCACCCTAAACACAGACCGTCTGTCCTGATTATCGAGGGTTCTAAAAAAATTAGGCTTTTCATCATATAATAATGAAAATTGTGTCTGTTAACTAATCCGTTATTACGAAAGTTGACTCATCTGAAAAGAGTACGAAATCTAAGAAATGTTCCTCCTTTTAATTTTTCTAGAATCCATAAACAAAATTTGGACGTACTCTACTGCCAAAAGTTCCTGATGCAATTGTATGTGGTACGGATAAAATTTGTGTTCCTTTGTGATTGTTCTGATGCTTCCTGTGCTTATTCCTATAGTTTCATTCATTATTCGCTGACTTGCGTGCGGAGTTTTAATTATAGATTCCATAATTAAAAATTAATTTTCTTTTCCGGTAATTAGTTTTTGTCACTCCGTTTTTGTATAGGACATACTTCCTGTTCTTCGGAAAACTTGCAGCAAATTTTCTAACAAACGCTTGTCAAGATGATGTTAGTCAAGAAATTTTTGAGCATAAATCTTTGATGCTAACAAGCAATTTTCTAAACACCCCCCAATTACAAAAATCATCAATCCATTTTTCTTGGGAGAAAGTTCTCATTTTAAAATGTCTTTTAAAGAGTCTCAAAGATTGATAATGGTTTAACTAGCGACTAATGTCAAATAATGTTCATTTTTGAGAAATAATCACGTCAGTTCCGTCAAAGCCTGCTTTCGTAAAATAAATGGGAAGAAATTAATATTCGAAATTGAAGATGCTAAATTACTAAGAAAGTATAAGATATAAGTATAGGAAACCTTAATACAATTTTATAAATGGTTAAAATTAGAATCTGAATACGATAATAGGGTGTACAAAGTATATTTTCGTCTGCCCTTTATAATTTTTAGGGATTATTTTTATTTCATCACCAAGTTTAATGCTTCGACTAAAGGTAAATACAATTAGAAATATCTAGCTTAAATACGTAAGACAGGCGCGCCTATTAAATTTTGGTCTACATTTTCAAGAATAGTTAAAAGTCTCAGAAATGGCTTGAGTTAGGTATAGGAAACGTAACAGTAACTTGTCTTTATTTAGCCCGCACTATCAAAATTTGCAATAATATACAGGTATTCCATTTAAATTTTCACAACTTTTGTGTGTAACGTCTTTTTGATTCAGCCTGTATATTTCAAAACAATTTTGAAGCAATGAACCCACCTACCTACCTACCTTTTAACAAAAATATTTTAAACATATTTTGTCGTTTTTTGTATATAAACCTACGCGAATGTGGTGCGCCATTCTGTATATGGAGTGAATTAGTCGTCTGGGCACTCGTCTGTTATTTTATTATCAGCTTTTGCTATTGCAAGCTTTACTTAAAGCGTCTGCAATAAACGTTAATTTTCCTGGTTTGTAAATTACTTCTAGATGGAATTTACATAGCTTTAACCTTATGATGACCTAATGAAAGTGAGTCATTTCTCACAATTTTACATTTTACTATACTATTTAAAAAAATATATGTAATCCGGTCATTAATAGATATTGCGTGCCCTTGGTAATCGATAGGTATCTATTAATGACTAGACTTTAAAATGACTGGTTATTACTTGACATTAACGTAAGCAAAACAAAGAATGCTTTACAGGGTTTTTTATTTGAGATAACAAAGTTCGTATTCGTTTTTATTTATCCAAGAGTGCCGTCAAGTTGAAGAAATTTTTAGAAAAGAAACAGATCATATCGCTCACCAAAATTTTAAAACTATATTTTCATTACTTTTAGACATACATATGTCTAAAGTTTAAATTAATCTTATAGGTGGATTATATGTTGTGGCCGTGGGCGGAACGTGCTGGGTCGCTGGCAATAGTTATAGGTGAACGATTGCCCATTGAAACTAATGAGTTGACTAAAATTCGGCAATGGAGAAAATTGATGAGAGAGCATCCCGTTGTAGATGGAATTTACAATGCACCGGAAAAATTCTATAAATCAGTACTTATTAAACTAGGCTCTTTACCGCCTGACTACGATGCAATTTAGTTTATTCCATTATTTCTGATATAAACTCAACTTCTGTTTTGACCGTACTTATGTGATTTGTTATTATTTCATGAAATATGTATACTCAGCCTCAGAAGTTGTAACTACTTCTCCTACACTTTGGTATTCAAATGTACTGGATACACACAAGAAAATAAACATATTGTAATCGATTATGGTGTTTTTTTTTGTACTTTGAGCTTAAATCTTTGATCAATTAATTTGTTGAGATATTAACTTATTGGGCATACGACAGGTTATACTTTGAACAATGTTTGACTACTATAGAGTATTTTCTAATATAAGTTAAAAATATATTTCATTAAAATTACAAAATTACACATTTGTTTGGATTACATTTATTACAAGAAAATGTAGCATATTTTGCGCTGTGTGTACAACGTTGTGTTTCTTATTTAATAATAAAGTTATCTATCAAATCTTACTTCAATTAACACAGTCCTAGCATGTTTTGGTTTTGTATCAACTAGGTAATCGGGGGAAGTGAAAAACTTTGAAGAACTTCTAAATAAGTAATTTCTGGAAATCCATATGTGTATAAACCCATATATTTATTTACACTATTCAGATCAAATCGAACAGATGACTACTATTGTTTAGATTGAATTCTGGTCCAGTAAGGACCACGCATATGATCATACAAATCTACTACCTCATTCTATAAATCAATGTCGGCCGTTTAAGATATATTTAATGTCTTTTTTAGGCTATACTTTACAAGAGGCAGATTTTTTGAGATAAATAGTCACTTGTAACATTTGCCACAACGATTACTTGACTATTCTTTACCAAAAAGTTAGTGTAATACAACCATTTAGGTCTTTTGTGATTACTATGTAAATCACTTACCATCTTATGGATCGATATAATATTAATCACTATTCCAATTTAAAAACCTCTTGTAGAATGTTTCAATAGAACGTTTAAAAGTAATATGTGGAAGGAATTTAGTTTTGACGGTAATTACCGCTGGGTTGATGTATTACACAAGTTTGTGGACAACTACAATAGTTCCGTGCACAGCACTACATGATACAAGCTTCCAATTAAACACATTTTGAAACAGATTTATAGTAGTGTTGAGGTTACTGATCCAAGAATTTCTAAATTTAAAGTTGGAGACCCCGTTCGTATAAGTAAATACAGGCATGTATTTTCAAAAATGTATACTCCGAACTGGACAAACGAAATACTCACTGTGCGAAAAATTCAAAATACCTATCCCAGAACATACTTATTGCAAGATTCTCAAAACGAAAACATTCTTGGTGGATTCTACGATAACGAATTGATGAAAGTCAAACATTCCGATGTTTATCTGGTTGAGAAAATCATCCTCCGAAAGAAGGATAAAGTTCTTGTTAAGTTAACCACATCAATTACATTTTTTATTTAACAAATATATTATGTATATTGCATACAACTACTAAGCAATTGTATATAAAATATAAATAAGCATTAAATAAAAATTAGTATCAAAATGTTACTTGTTAAATTTCTGATCTAGAGGCAAATTTTCATGGTTAGCTATCTTTGAAATTAATTTTTGCAAGTTTTCTTTCCGCATTATCTCTTGTATTTTGTGATGACCCCAAGCTAAAGTATTAGTTTTATCAGGGAGGATATAACGCTTTTCATCTTTAGGAGAAACAAAGATAAATACATTCTCATAATACCTCCGTTACATGTATCTCAATTCCTTTAGCCGTTTAAATTGTCTTGGTGAGCAATTTCACACAGTATGCTGTAGCACCCGTTTTTTTATTAACTTTTGACAGTTGTCAAAATATTTTCTTTGGTGTCTTTCTTTTTTGATTTTGGGACTTAAGGTACATTTCGCTTATTAAGTTCTCGGTATCCATTAAAACTAGAGCTAATAAAAGCAGATAAAATTTGACAGTTTGATTATAAATGCTCTTAGTTTTGCTCACCATCGCTGTCCACAGATGGCGTGTGGCTCCAACATAAACACCTGCATACATACAATGTATCTCATCGCTTCGCTATTATAGCCGCTCTTATCGAGTATCACAGCTCGCTTCTGTAATCAAGGTTACGCAAAGTTACAGCGCTCACTGATTGGCCCGTTTTGCTAACGCATCGCTCTTATCGACTATCACAGCTTCACTATAAACACACCCTTAGGCTACGGTTACACTACAAGCGAAGATGTCCGAATTTGCGCGAATAAACAAGCCCATACAATTAAATGCAGGTGGTTACAATATAAGCGAATCAATGGCGCTGGTTGTCGCTAGAAGTTCACGCAGGTTTGTTTTTTTCGCGAGAAGAGGTTGTTCGCTGTTGCCTGTATATACGTTTTAATATTATACGGTATTCATAATAGATATATGCTAATTATTGAAATATGGATAATGAAAAATTAATTCTCTTGGTTTTTGACAAAAGAGTATTGTGGAACCAAAAATGTAAAGGTTACCATAATCGTGATAAAGCACGAAAAGTGTAGGAAGAAGTGGCAGCTGAATTAAATGTTGGCAGTAAGTATCGATTTTTTTATTTAAACCTGTGTTTCTAACTTTACATGTAGATACAGTAGTAGTACAGTACAGTCTATATTCGATATTATGATGTATGTATGCAACTGGTATTTTAAATATTGTATTGTTGTGGTATGGCGCCCATTTCACACTTGAAATACACTTTAAAGTTTTCTCTGACATCATATGCCATATTAGTAGACCTATTGTTTACACGCGTTTTTGAATTGTTCTTACTTTTTTGATTTGACAGCTCTTTGTAGTATATTGGATTCGTAAATTACTTCTCTGTCTATAATAATGTTATGTAACAAACAAATGCACTTTATTATTATATCAACCTTATTAGGATGACATTCTATTGGTTTAACCAAAAAATCATTTCCGGTAAAAAACAAAGCGAGGTAGGAGTCTGCATTCTCGTTGTCTCGTTGTCGCTATTCTCTAGACGACATGTCTATGTTTCTCGACGCTCGGTGGAGCGGGGAGATATATCATGATTCTGTTCGTGGAGAATGGCAACATATACTCGAGAGGTGAAAAATAGTAGCGACGGGGAAGGACACGTATGGAACCGCGCTGATGAAGCCGGGTAGGCAGAAACATGTTGGCGGGTTTACGCTGTCCCTTTTCCCTCGCCTTGTTTTTTACCCGAAATGATTCCACCAATACCATGAGCTATATTAGCATTAATTTTTTGGTTATTGTTATTAGGCAATCTTCTCATGCGTATTCTATTGGTTTGTTTAGTAGTCTCCACTTTGCTGCCATTATTCCAAATGAACACTCTACTGTTCTACAACACCGTGACAGTCTTTAGTTAAATATTTCTTCTTCACGTGAAAGGTTTCGTTTGGAATACGGTTTCATTAAGTATGATTTTAAGGGGTACGCATCGTCACCCAGTAAAACGTGCGGAAGTATAACATCGGAATTAGGAAATGTTTTATCTTCTGGTAGCCAAGATCTATTTTCTAAAGGCTGATACAAAGTTGAAGATGCAACGGTTTCGCCATCGGTTTGCTTGTCATATCCACCCACATCGATGCATAAAAATTTATAATTTGCATCGGCTACTGTTTGTAATACTATGGAAAAGTATTGTTTATAATTATAAAACATACTGCTCCATTTTGTCGGACATTTAATACGAATATGTTTTCCGTCGATGCAACCGATGGAGTTTGGAAAATTCCACTTATCCTAAAATGTTACGGAGCTTCTTACTAGCGATTCCTTTGTAGGATGAGGCAAGTGCTGTGACCAGTGATGGGCACGTAATCTACACGACGTAAAATACACGATTGTCTACACGAAGACAATGTATGTAGACAATTTTTAACATTTCAGGTAAGTAGACAGTAGACAATGGATATAATGAAGACAATGTAAAAAAGGCGCGAATTTTAATTTTGATACATATGTAACTCATTTTTTTTAAATTGAATTAAATAAATACACTAGAAATAGAAACAACGTGACTTTAATCTTTTTTATTTCTTTGTAATACAAAAATGTAAATATTAACATAAAAACATAAACATTAAACTAAATAATAATTTAATAAGCGAAGTAAACTTCTCATTGTTTTTCATCTTCTTGAGTGTTTATATCAAAGTCGACTATATCCATCTCTGCTAATCGTAAAGAATAATAGATATGCATCAATTTTTTTGATTTATCAAATGTCAGCCTATTTCTAGTTGGAGTATGTATTTGTGCTCAACTGGAAAAAACTTTCCAACTGTGCAGAAGCCGCCGAAATAAGTAATAACTTTATAGCAATTTTAGCTAGATTTGGGTGATGTATTTCAAATGTTCCAAAAAGTCAATGATTTTATAACATTTTTTTCATATAAAACTTTGAAAATACCTCCTCTCGATTTAAAACTATCCAAATCATCAATGCCTTCAGCAAAAGGATATTCAATTAAAAATAAATTTATTTTAACTTTTTGTTCATGATTTAATTTACCTTGATCATGACATGGATGCAAATAATAAGCTGTCAATGTATATATATTTAATACCATATTTTTTTGCATTTCAATTTCAAATGCAAATTTTAGCTCATACAACATTTATACCTTATTAAACACGAAACGAAAAGAACAAAGCAGTTATCGTCGTATATGCGAGCTACATTTGTAAAATGGTGTATTTCTTACCTTTTCAGCTTTTCAATAGATGCCTTGCTGGATTGAATACTATATAGAAATTTCAAAATAAAAATGAAAAAAACTCAAAATTATAAAGAACACAATCAAAGAAAACCTAATAAAACTATAAATTAAATTGCAAATTAGGAAATTACTATAATCAAACTGATCAGGACAATGTATCAGTCACTAAATTCGTGCATGCCTACCAATGCCTACTAATTATTATGTTCTAGATCGATTAGAATAATTACACCTACTTGTCAATATGGCAGATCTAACGTCATCTTTTACAATCGCACATTTTTAAAAAAGAAAAGGTATCCCGTTTAACAAAAATCCTCGCTAAACATCTTGAATACACCATAATTGTCACTTTAGTTCCGATTTATGCATTATTTATTTTTTGCACTTTTATGAAAATCCAAATACCAAGCATCCTCGTTCGAAACGTAAGGGAAGAAAAAGGTGCCACTATCCTTTCTATTCCGTATCGCATCGTCTCGAGCATTCAATAATCTCGACTCCAGTTTTACATTCTCAATCAAAATTACGCCTGGAAAGGTAGAACCAACCTATTTATCTCAGATATAATTGCAGCTGTGAGCGTACCTTTCACGTTTGAAAGATTCGAAATAGATAGGCGCCCAGCCCCCTCGCGGGACAATGTTTTCGTCGAATTTGTAATCTCTCATCGAAATACCGCACCAAGTATCGTTCGTCGCCTGAAAACGTAAAAATTTTTAACTTTTTTGGCCGACCTATATACATTTGCCGCTGTCATAGCGTTATATACTATTGAAAACAATGTGAGTAGATACCTGTTCGATTCTCCGGACATCGTTGGTCCATTTCGCTTTCTGGAAAAGTCACTTTTCTCTTCGAAATATCATTCCCTTTACCTTTCATCGCTCGAGACCGACCGAAAACGTGTCAGATACCGACGCGCTGCGATTCGCGATTTTTTGTTTGCTACAGCGTAGAAATTAACGTAATGATCGGCGTTGGGTTCTCGTCGTCCGCTTCTGGTTCCCGAATCACGACTTCCCGTCGTCTAGGCACACAAAAAGAACGACGCTTCCGGTACGTGTACTTCCCTTACTCCTACCGCACTTCAGAAAAATTCCTTTCTGCTCCGACTTTTCCCCATATAGATATGTTTGTTCTCTATTTACGGGCGCGTAACGCACCAGACAAAGATGGTTTTATCAGTTTATATTTATATAACTAGCTGAAAAACCCAAACCTCAAGGGTTTGGGTGAGAAACAATTTTGGAGTACGCACTTAGGGATATCGGCTACAGTTTACCAACCAAATTTTATATATCTATAATCATAGGAATAACAACTACAGTTTACCCACCCCAACAAATTTTCTGTATCTATAATCATAGGAATAACAACTACAGTTTACTTACCCCAGCAAATTTTCTGGATCTATAATCACAGGGATACCAGTTGCAATTTACCCACTCCAGCAAATTTTCTAAGTGTAATTATAGGAATACCGGCTGCAGTTCACCCACTCCCGTAAAATGTCTACATCTATACTTATAGGGATACCAGTTGTAGTTTACCTACCCCAGCAAATTTTCTAGATCTATAATCACAGGGATAACAGCTGTAGTTTACCCATTCCAGCAAATTTTTTAGGTTCATTCTTTAGGGGTTGTAGGTAAACGACCCCTTGGACTCTTTGCAGGTCAACTGTATTTCGTTGGTAGAACCGGGTTTAAATTAGCGCTGTGCGTGCCGAATCTGGATCTGCTAGCTTTTAGACGACGGACGAAAATAAATTATTTTCTCTAGCAGTTGTAGGTATACCACCCCTTGGACTCTTTGCAGGTCAATCATATTTCGCTGGTAGAACCGGATCTAAATTGGCATTGCGTGTGCCGAATCTGGATGTGATAGCTTCAAGGCGACGTACTACACGAATTATTTTCTCTAGATAGATTTTTATTTTAGAATAAAGACCTAAAAATATCCAATTCGGTACTGTTTCGCCTCTAAAACGCAATAAATCGATTCCCAAACCTTTTGTTTTTCGTAATAATGAAAATAATACCGGAAAAATAGAAAGAAAAACGAAAAAAAAACCGATGCCGTAGGCCGGGCGCGAACTCGAGCGCTTACGCGATTATGGCCCGTGTCCGAACGCAAAACCCACTTGGCTATTAGGTGTACTGTTATAACTGAGAATAATAACGTGTTATAAATCTCGGCGATTGTTTTTGATTAAACATTTAATTTGAAATTTAAAATGAAAATTCGTTTGATACCGCTATATTGGCATCGTACGGTCGCGAAAACGCGATCTTCTCGCCATTGGAACGCAAAAAAATACCCATTTTCGTCGTTTGAATCTTCTAGTATTTGACGTTTCTACAACGACTGACGTCTAGAATGCCCGACAATTTCGCATTTATTTGTGCTACGCGTCAAATTCGCACGGCGTCGAGCTCTCGACGTAGTCCCTACGAAGACCGTCCCGTTCCGCTTCCGCTTCCCGAATCGCGATTTCCTTGCTGTCCTGGCACATGGGAAGAGTAACGCAGCCGGTACGCGCGCTACCCTTACCCCGACCGTGCTCCGAAAATGACCCTTTCCGCTCCTAACTTTCCCCAGATCGCTACGTTCGTCCTCTATTCTCTCCTTACGGTGGCGCAATGCGTACGACCGAAATGGAGACGACAGTTATTATTATATTAAAAAGTTTTTGCTTTTACAAGGAGTTCACTTTTCTGGTTTTTTATTTTTTTTAATTCATACTCGACAGTTTTATCGAAAGTTGCATCCTCATCTTCACTTTCAGGCGTTTGTAAAAATGACGCTAAATTTGTAAAAGCCGTCTCTATTGACGAGGACAACTGCTGCGCATAATTCCCCTTTTTTTTTTGCTGATCGTGGAGTATCAGCTGGTGTCTTTTCCTGTTGCTGTGCATCTGAAGTTGATGGCTGAGGTGTTGAGAGCCTTCTTCGTTTCTGTTGACTCACAACTGAAGCAGGTCTATCTTCAACAACCATTAAGTCAGGTGCAGTATCAGCATCAACATAGTTGGAGCTTTCCACATCGGAAGTAATAACACATGTTACCACTGGTATTACTGGTATTGTATCTTATTCCTCTGTAACACCTTCATTGTGTGACACCTCTTCCCCTTCATCCATAGTAGGCACCTTTGGTTTAATATTTCCTGTTGTTCTATAATTGTTACAAAAACAATAAACTATTCAGATATATCAATATTGTTAGTCTGTTATTGCTTTACCTTCTTGGTATCACCACATCATCTAAAAATAAACAGGCATTGTAATGCTGCCAAGTAGAATACGCAGCAGACCTCGACGGTTTTGTTTTTATCACTCTACGTTTTTTTGCAAATTCATGTTGTGCCACCGTTGTTCGCACATTTCAGCTAAAATTTAAATATTCCTTCACATAATTAAGAAGCTTTAACACTCCCGGTATATCTAACAATTCCGAAATTGTTTTTCAGGCATTTTCAACAGCCAATCTATTTTTAAAATTTTTGTTTCTTTTATCATATAAATTGCTGAATTCTCGAACCAACTCTATCAACCTAACGTCATCAAAATCGGCCATTCTAGCTCAGACTTATATTTCTATCTATACAATCTACTGCTAACAACTTGCTACTGATTTCTATTTTAAATGACTAAACAAACTTTTCCATGAAGAGCTACACATGTATTTGCAATTTACATCTTCGCCAGACATGCACACTTGTTCGGTCTTAGTCCTAAAAGTTAAATTTTACGAACTTTCAAGGTCTCTCCTTAATACCTAGTTAGAACAAAGACTAAGATAAGAGTAAGGAACGTTGCCTGGACGCTCACGCATCTTTCGTATCATCTAACTTTTTAGGACTAATACTAATACTGAGTTAGGACTAAGGAAAGCTGACTGAACTAAGCATTACTTAACACGTTATTGATACGTTCCTCCTCTATCGCGGCGGCTACAGCTTCATTAAGGTTTTTAAACCTAGATGCTTTTATTAGAACTTTGTATTGATAACTTAAACCTTGCACAAACGTTTGAAATGCCGACTTTTCATTCAAATTGTGTACCATATCGGCTGAACCGATTTCCTGACTTGGTATACACGCATCATCTAAATCATGCAAAAGTTGTTCGATTTTATTCGCGAATTCTCTAACACTCTCGTTTCGCATTTGCCGACAGTTTAGTAGCTCTAATTGTAATTGTGCTATTGATCTAGTATCAAGGAATTGATCTTGTAAAATAGTTTCTAAATCCGACCATTTAGTGAAATTTTTATGTTTAACTACGTGATAGGCTGTCCCTGATAATTTTGTGGTAATTATTCTTACCAAACTAAATTGATCCACATCGGAAATTGCAGTGGCACTAACAATATCGCAACAAGCAATGAATTTATGCAGTTCTGCTCGGTTACCATTAAACTCAGGAATGACCTTTAAAGCTATGTTTATGCTAAAGCTACTTTCGTCTGCCATGTTTGTAGAGAATGAATTTGTTTCGTTAAATAATGAATCGGAAAACGCAAAGAAAGGATTTTCCTCGAGTAACTTTTTCCTTTGTAAATGTGTAAACATGAATTTATAGGCGTATTTAACAGATTCCAACGAATGTAAATTTAAAATGACTTGCATTTATCATCAAAAAATAGAAAGCGGCAAAAGTAAGTGTTGAGAACAGTGGTATCCCGGCGATGTTGGCGCGTTGCCTGTTTGCTGGCGCTCCAAGACGGTGGCGGCTTCAGGCTGCTTCGATCCAGTACGTTTTGGTTACGCTGGCCTGGCTATCGTTGCCTCGAAATTTTAGCAGCTTGTCGACGAAGGTTCCTTTCTTGCTACGCCCTGTCTTCTGGTCCAGGTTTTTGCGACAGCAAAGATACGGCTCCTTTCGTTTTCTCCTGCGGAATTTGTGTTAGGCTTGTCGATGATTTCACGTTTTCTTCTTCTACAGCGTCGTCACGCCGTTGTCGTGGACACGGTCACTCGGACACTTTCAAAAACCCGATACACCTTTTGAACACCCCACACCTGACACCAAATTATGTTGATCTTTGATTTCAACACTTTAAGATTGGGTGTTCGTTTGGTTGCGGGTAAAAGAAAAAAAGAGACTAACTACTTTTCTAACACTTCTTTATTCTTAAAGTCGATCCACCTGGTTGCAGGATTATACATCGTCTGTCTACAGTACCTCGCGAATGTTTCCTTGAAAAATGCTAACTGTACAGAAAAGAAAATGCGACGTGCCTTCAAGGAGAATGCGCACCATTTCTAGTGACGTCACATGTTGGGGTAGGTGAGGGTCCATATCCAAACAAACGCCATATTTGATTTTCTCCCTTAAGGCGATATACCAGTAGAATTTTTGAAACGCTGTAATTTCAAGTATAGTGCACTTTAAAGTATAGAATTATATGGAATTGTGTTGGTGTTTGCTAAATATTATCAAAAGACTAATAGACTTGTGTTGTCGAAGGATTTTAAATTGTAAGTTTGCTTCTCCCATGATGTATTTTGAAGTAGGTATCTATACCTTGCGTGTTTGTTTAAAATCAAAATGAATTCACTAAAATATATTGCCGATAAATATCCAGTAGTGCCCAGTATGTAGAAACACGTTATCTCTGAATAATCCATTTCCAGGCTATTCAGAAACGTATGCATATATGAAAATTATTTTGGGAGGTAATATCTGTACATATATACTTGTAATTATCTAAAGTTCATTGGTTTCTAAGTGTCTTTATTTTAATTCCAGTTACTAATTTTAAAATGGTAATGTGTTGGGTGCCTAGTTGTGCACATTACAACAACAGAGAGAAATGTAATTTTTTTGCATTTCCAAATGTGGGAGCGAAACAAAAGATTAGAATGGATTAAACTAATTCGGTAATAATATTGAAATTTACTTATCTGCTATACACAGATCGTACAATTCTAACTGTAGTTACCATATATACACAGAAGTGAATAATTTGCTTCTTTTTGCCAAAAATATAACATCGTATGCCATGAAAATAGTATTTATGCTTCCAAGATAGGATAAAAATACATTAGCCAAAGTGGTTACAATTTCAATTGTACAATTTGTGTACATTAGTATATAGTCACAAACTAACATACATAATTAAACATTCAAATAATTTATTTTATGTAGACGCGCTGATAGGAAGCCTGGACCAGGGGCATATGTCTGCAGTTACCATTTTCGTGATGGACTCAAAAAAAAATTCCCCGAAATATTTGAAAGGAATGTTGACAAACAATTTGGACAACATTATTTGTCACCAGCAAAGAAGAAAACAAAACAAATAGATGTAGAAGATGTGTTAACATTCGAAAACAGATATTTAACATCGGTCAACTATATATGAATTTAGACTAGTTTTTGTTATGTTTTGTAGAGATCCACTAAGTGAAATTGGAGAAAATATTCCTTCAACTTCTAAAGAGGATACGTTACAACGTCCTAAGAAGAATCCCTTACAATCCGCCATATTGATAGAAGCTGAGAATTACTTTTACATCAAGAAGTAGAAATATTGAAAGAAAGAAAGCCTTATGCTTTGGCAGCCTTGACATTTGATAGTATTGGTGACAACGATATGCTAGTTTTATTGTATATAGGTATTCCCAATGGAAAAATATTCATGGGATTACTTAATTTATTGAAAGATAGTAAGATGGAATACTACTTTCATTCAAGGGTAAACAAGATTCCCAAGACAGATCAATTATTAATGACCCTTATGAAATTAAGATTAAATACTCCACATGCAGATATAGCATGTCGCTTTAACTGTGCCGGGAGTGTGGTTTCAAATGTTTTCATGACATGGATTCATGCACTGTTTGAAGTACTATGTCTTAAACTAATGGCAACAATTCCAACAACATTGAAAAATGTAACATGCCTACCTAGTGCATTCAGCACATTTTCCAATTGCAGGTTAATTGTAGATTGCACAGAAGTATACACAGCTGTATCTACGTTCAATGCATATACAAAAATGTACTTACAGTTCATACATGCGACGCAATACTTGGAAAGGACTGGTTGGAGTAGCAGCAAATGGCGTGATAACATTTGTCAGCGATTTGTATCCGGGGGGCACATCAGACAAGAACACAGTCCAACACTGCGGAATTTTAAACCATTTCCAAGCTGGTGACTTAATATTGGCAGACAAGGGCTTTTTGATTCTGGATATTTTACCCGCAGGGGTTCATCTAAACATACCACCGAATCGCAAGTGCGACGAACTGAAAGCATTACAAAAGCCAGGGTTCATGTAGAACGGGCAATTCGAGGGATGAAGTGCTATAAAATTCTCGAATTTATACCCGAGACATTAGTGCCAGAGGCATTATCGTGTTCCGTGTTATAGGGGCATTGACAAACTTTCAATATCCCTTAATTCAAGAGGTGGAAAAATATTGTAATATTGACCAATAAATGTTTTTTATAAAATATTCTTGTATTATTTCAAATAGGTAAGTGTTGAAGTGTTTCACGTTTCAAATAACTCAGTCTTTTGATATACTACAAAATGAAATAAATTTTCAATGAATTTTAATTCTAAATCTAAACAAAAGAAAATATATGTGCCAGAGTTGTAAGCTATTGTGAATGTGATCTAATAAAACTTGATGAAAGCTTGTGTGGTCTGATCTACTTAAATCCCCGCCTCATAACTTAACTTCTATCGATTAACAATAGAACGCTGTTTCTTTATTTTAATGCTCGTCGAATAATGACGTAACTAACAAATTCATGTATTAACAACAGATTACAAATTCAAATTGGGACTATAATTGAAAACACTATCCACAGTTCTACATACAAATTTGATAAGCGAATAGGAAATTCTACAAATAGGTATAATGCACTCAACATGTGCTTTTACGCGCTTACTTGACTTCATTTTATTCTACATTCCATTTTCCGTTTTAGTTTCTTATGCTGCTGCTATATTTTAGGATCCTGCACTGTCCTCTTACTACTACTTACAAGATTCTGCTCCATCACATACATCACGCATTCCAACACTTTAAAGAATTTTTTGAGTTCAAAAAGTTTTGTTTTTTTATATAGTTTAATAATCATTAATAATATACTACAACTATTTTATGGAAACATAAACTAAAGCGTGCCAACCTCTCTGAAAGATTAAGACACAATGAAAAAATAGTATAGTCTCCCAATAATGAAACAAACGCTTGCTTACAAAGCTAAAAATATATCACGGAAGAAAGTATACAGCGTGTCCTCCTAACGTGTGCGCGGAAGATAATTCGTTTCCTGGGCAATTAGAGCAAGTTTTCATATAACAAATATATGGAGATAAGTTATGGACAACACAAAATTATATCCAAGCATACATGATGCTCAGTTTCCGCTACATACGATATAAGTTTGCTTTTTTTCAAATAGAATACCCTGTATATTACTACGTTTCAGATGCCTCTCTTCAACTTATATCAACTTTCTTAAATATTCCCTATACTTATCTCTCTTAATTTTTGAGTTAATTGAGATGATTTGAGATTTTTGCGAAATTCCGCTGAATCTTTAACGGCCGATATGTTAAACGCCTTAGGGTGTGTTTATAGTGAAGCTGTGATAGTCGATAAGAGCTGTGATAAGAGCTTATGATAAGACCGACGATACTAGCAGCGATAAAAGCGTCGAAAAATATCCATCACGGATGACGTTTATGAAGCTTCGGCAAGCGCGCCAGCTTGACAGTTGTCAAAATATTTTCATTGGCGTCTTTCTTGTTTGATTTGGGTGTTTTTGGTCCCGTATTGAGGGCCTAAGATACATTTCGCTTATTAAATTCTCGATATCCATTAAAACTAGAACTGATGAAAGTGGATAAAATTTGACAATTCGACTATAAATGCTCTTATCTTTGCTACCACCGCTCTCCATAGATGTCGCGTAGTTCCAACATAAACACCCGTATACAAACAATGTATCTCATCGCTTCGCTATTATCGTCGCTCTTATCGAGTATCACAGCTCGCTTCTGTAACCATGGTTACGCAAAGTTACAGCGCTCACTGATTGGCCCGTTTTGCTAACGCATCGCTCTTATCGACTATCACAGCTTCACTATAAACACACGCTAGAGCGGTGATTCAACTTTATTCAAGTCTAAGTTTGTGGTGTGGTAAATAACATGGAACCAGTAATCAATGTATAATTATTTGCATTGATGCATGAATTTACACAATTCTGCACTCGAATATTGCGGTCCGTTATCTGAAAGTAGTATGTCGGGTATTCCATGCCTAGCGAAAATATTTTTTAGATGATTAATGACTGTGGTGCTTGTAGTTCCTTTCAATTCTATTACTTCTGGATATTTGGAATATAAGTCAACAATAATTAAGAATACCTTATCGTTCAATTCAAATAGATCAGTTGCTACCATTTCCCATGGCCGTTGCGGCTGATCTCTATTTACTAGCTCTTCCTTTGTGTTATTTTGGAATTTTTGACAAGTAGGACATTTACCGACTGTGTCTTCGATTTGTTTATAGATACCTGACCAGAATATATGCTCTTTAGCTCTCAGTACTGTTTTTTGTATACCGAGGTGATTGTAGTGCATTCAGAAAGAGATGCTACGCATCTCTTTCTTCATACTATTTGGAATTACGATTTCCTTTCAGAATTAATCCATTATTTTCCACGAGTTCTGCTCTGTAGTCCTAAAATGATTTTAATGCATCTACCACTAATTTCTTCCTATTGGGCCAACCCTTTCTTATGACTTGTGCCAGTTTTGAGAGTAAGTCGTCTTTCATTGTTTCTTCTTTTATCAGTGCTAGCTTTTGCGGTGAGACACTGAAGTATTCTATGAGATGTAGTTGTGCTTCGATTTCCATTGTTGCTTCTGTATGATGCTCCTTTTATCAACCCCCCCTTTTTTGTATAACTTTTAAAGTGTCCGCAGCGCCATGTTATGTAAACGATTGTTTAATAACTTTATGTCAATTTATTGTAATATAAAGTGTATACAAAACGTAATATATAATAACGAAAACTATCGATATCGGCTTAAGTCTCATGTCAAAAGTCTATCCTGCTCCGTAGCGGAGGCGGGAAATAACTACATATGTTTTTAAATATTTCAATTCCTTATAACAGTCATCATTAACTTTACATTTATTGCAAAAATAGGTATTTCTGTTTGCTGCATTGTTATATTCATCACAGAAGCAAACCTCTTCAATCGAAATAACTATTTTACTGTCCTCCAACGCAGGTTCGGGATTTAATAACCACGTAAATTCTATGACATTTTCAGATGTGGAAATACTATTGCGTAAGCGTTCAACAGCTTCCTGTGTAGTTTCAGTTATACATGCTTTATAATCAGGCCTTCGGCATGGGTACAAATCATCCAAACTTTGAACTTTGTTGGTCAGGCTTCTTCGGAATATTCCACCGGCATTGTATATCGGCGATGCTAACATTATCACGTGCATAAATACACAGAGCGGCCATGTGATGACATTTTGCTTTTACAATACCATCATCCTTATCGATGTGTACCTAAAATTATATACAAAAATACTGAATATCTTCGATCAATTTTAATTAAATTATATTTACCTCAACGGAGTAATCTTTCCCCTGTACAGTAGCAGGGTTGACATTAAAATTGCACACAATCTCCCTTACATGTCTACTTTCAACGGAATTTTCGCCCCTTCATAATTGCTTGCTGTCGAAAAATTTAGCAATAACAGACAATTTCAGAAAATGGTTTGCAGCCACATTGTTACACCCTAATTCACAAACTTCTTAAATTCATATTTAAAATACTTCAAACATTTCATTTCGCGCCAATTCCTCTATTTCAATATATAACGAAACTGAACACCTGCAAAAGATGACTTCATCGCGTCTATAATGCGTAGTATTCGTGTATGTTTTAGCTAAACCCATTCCCCTAATTTGTCATAAGATTTGATTTTTATTATTTAATAAAACCATTAATATTCATCTTTTCAAAATTCTGCACCGCTAATAATCTTTATTATGAACACTTCTTGCGTATGATAACAATAAATTTGAGTTATATTCTTCAGCTAATGAGATATCTAGTAATTAGCTGTTTAGGAACCAATCATTCCCGTTTCTTTTAATTCTTTAAGCCCCGTAGTTTCTTTGTTTATCAAAGGACTTAAATGAAATTTTGTCAACAGATGGTATAAATTCCGCTTTACATTTTGGTATCAGTTAAATTACATTTCATCCGTAGCTAATTGTTGTAATTAGCAATTACCAAGTTCAATAAACATACAATAAGTCGCTAAACACCGATCTCGCATACGTCATCATATCTTTGCTTCCGCATTGGTCCTTCAATCTCGCGATTCCATTGGATCCCGTAAAATACATAAATAGAGGCGTTCTGACGCGAGGGATTATTCGCGGGCAGTCTGAACCTAGCATTCAGACAGCGAGCACGCATTAGTCGTACTAAGAGCCAAAAACTCGAAGTCGACAATTCTATAAAAGATCAATCTCCTTGGCTGTAGTCCACCGCAATCGAGACGTCCAGACCGCCGACGAACGAACGAGCGCACCAGTGAATCATTGGACGGAGTTCAGCATTCAGTCCGTGCGTTCGCACAACAAGCGACTGCACCGGCGCATCCACCACAGGAGAGGCTGGTAAGATACAGCGAAGAAGCGAAAGAAGAGTTTAGCATTCGGTGCGTGTGGATAACGCTTATACCGGTGAGTGGAGCCGTAAGGTGTTCATTGTATTCTTAGTGCTCCTGTCCTCGGCAACTCTACCCCGGGTAAAACCGAGCCGTACAGTGCCTGAGTGTGCGGAACATCGGTTTCAGTGGCTGGAATAATTCCCAGTCGTTGAGACCCTTGTGTCTTACTCGGTAGAATATAAATTATTGTTCCTCTTAACCTTTTTATTCTGGAACAAATCAGTGCATGCCTTTTAGTAAATAGCCAGTTGAGATATTTTTATTTGTGCGTGGCCACGGTAGCGCTTCTGCAGCCGGCGGCCAGCAGCCTAACAATCAGTGATTAATATCACTGATAGGTGTAAAACAAAGTTCATTGCCAACCATCGGCAATGAATCCCGACAGGGAATTCCCCCCCTTACGCCGCTTCCAGAGTCGGTCCCGCTGCCTAGGGACATCGAAATGGCCCCCGCTGAGATGAAGAAGAGCTCGCCGACCCCGCTTTCCTTCGGCGGCTGCTCCAACGAAACGTTGGAGCAGACACTCCGCGAAATCATTGCGGAAATCGATCGCCGTAAGGCTCTAAAATCCCCAGCGACGCAGATGACCACCACTGCGGCTCAACACCCAGTTGAGCCCTTCCCCGGTACCCCGACAACGGATGAGGAGTCGGTTTCCGACTCCGGCTCCGATACGGAGATATCCGGTTGGTCCCAGGCTTCGCGGAAGCGCAAGGCCAAGGCCCGAGCGACTCTCCCGGCGAAGGCAAAGACCAGTAGAGTCGTTGCCCAGGGCAAGCCCGCCCCTTTGGGGGCCCAGCCGTCTCCCCAGCCTCGCCCGACATCTGCCCCAATCCCGGCTACCCCTGAGCCAGCCGGAACAGTGCCGAAAACCCCGAAGATCCCCCCTATCGTCCTCAGGGACAAAACTAAATGAAGCTACGTGAGCTCCCAGCTCACCAACATCAACGCGCCGTACTCCAAGGCGCAAAATACGGCCGAAGGGATCCGCTTCTTCCCGGCCACCGAGAACTCCTTCCGTGCGGCCACGAGGCTGCTCGACGGGAGCGCCTTGCCCTACCATACGTTCCAGTTTCCCCTCAGAGAAGCAGCTGAACGTGGTGGTCAGGGGCGTCCCCGCCGAGATCTCGGCCAAATCCGTGGAGGAAGACTTGGTGAGCCAAGGCTTCAAGCCCGACAGCGTGCACCGCATGCGTCACCCCCGTACCAGGAAGGAAATGCCCCTGATCCTGGTCAAGCTTGCGAGGACAGAGAAGAACATCTTCTCTCTCAAGGAAGTTTGCCGACTTATCGTGTCGGTGGAAGCTCTGAGGACAAAGTCCTCAATAGGGCAATGCTACCGCTGCCAGCGCTTCGGCCACGCGCAGTCGCGCTGCACGGCACCACCACGCTGCGTCCGCCGCGCCGGTGAGCACACGGCAAGAGATTGCCAGCACACCAAGGAAAGCGGAGTTCCAGCGAAGTGCGCCAACTGCGGAGAGGCACACCCGGCTAGCTACCGGGGATGCCCGCGTTGCCCCAAGCCCCGCCCCAAAGCCATCGCCCGCTCTTTAGCCGCACCTACGGCTAAGAAGAGCAGCTCATGCAGCTGTTCGGCCAATTCACTACCGCCGTCCAGCAGCTGCAAGGCGCACTCCCGCGTGAATTTCTGCCCCGTTAATGGATCCACGCCCTCCCCAAAACCATCACTGGACCAGGCTAGTCGCCTGGAACGCTCACGGTATAAGGGAGAAGGTACCTGAGCTCCGAGACTTCCTCACCGGCTTCCAAATTGACATCGCTCTCGGTCCCCAACTACCGCCGAGACCGCCTGACGGGCCCCTTAGGGGGGACAGCCATCCTCGTCAAAAATTCTATCCGACACTCCGAGGTCGTCGTGCCGCCGCTAAACTCCCTAGAGGCGACGGCCGTCATGATCTGGACGGACTTCGGCCCGCTCCACATCTACTCCGTCTACGCTCCTCCCAGTAGGCCCTTCTCGCGTGAGGACTACTCCAAAATCTTCACCGGGCCTAGTCCGATGCTGATTGCGGGGGATCTAAACGCTAAGCACCCCACCTGGGGTAGCAGAGTGTTGAACAACTTTGGCAGAAGGTTGTTCGACCTCATTCAACCCACTGCGGTGGTAGTCCATCCACCCGACAGCCCTACCTTCTACGCGACGGGCGTCACCCCGGACATCCTCGACCTGGCCCTCACGCTGGACGTCCCCAGAGCCGTGACCGTGGAGAGCATCCCCGATCTCTTCTCCGATCACAACCCCATTCTCGTTAAGCTTGGCGGTGCTGTCATGACCCTCGCAGACCGAGTCCGAAAGGTCACGAACTGGGAATTCTTCTCCCAGAAGTCCCTAGAGAATCTTAACCTCGACCAGGACATCCAAGACGCGGCCGCCCTTGACTCGGCCGCGCGCTCGTATTCTGACGCGATTTCCAAGGCGCTCGACGATTCTTCTACAACCAAAACTCTGAAAGGCGCCAGCGAGCTGCCCGCGGAGCTGAGGGCACTCATCAGAGCGCGCCGACGGGCGCGAAAACTGGCGCAGACCACCCTTTCACCCGACGACAACCGACAGGCAAACCTTCTTGCCAGACAGGTTCGGGAAGCCCTTAGGGTACACAACCAGGAGGTCTGGCACGACCGGGTTGAGTCCCTCTCCGCAGAGAACGGATCTCCAAAGCCCTCCGTAACCCCAATAGACGAACGACCAACCGGCCCCTTCAAGGCACTAACGGTTTCGGCTTCTCCCCCGAGGACAAAGCCGAGATACACGCGGACCACCTCGAGCGAGTGTTCCGCGGTATCGATCCCCCGGACGACGAAGACGAGGCGGACTTCAGTGGCGAAATGGAGGATAGGCTGAGCGGGCTGTCTGACATGCCCGGTTTGCCGATCGATCCAGCCACTCCCGACGAAATCCGAGCCATCATCAAAAGCCGGAACAACAGGAAGTCCCCAGGGTCAGACGGCATCTCAAATCTGGCCCTGAAGAGATTACCACCAGAAGCCACGGAGACCCTATGCGTAATCATCAACGCAGCTCTCCGTCTCCAGCACTTTCCCTCTTGCTGGAAGCACGCCGAAGTCGTCTCCATTCCCAAACCGGGGAAGGACCACCTCTTGCCCCAGAACTTCAGGCCGATCAGCCTTCTCTCCAACCTATCGAAGATAGCCGAAGCGGTCATCCTCGCCCGGCTAACTGATCTCACAGACGACCTAGCTATCATCCAGGACGAACAGTTCGGTTTCCGAGCTGGGCTGTCCACTGAACTCCAACTACTTCGGTTCACGGAGTTCGTTAGGACGGTCTCGAGAGCCGACAAATCGTCGGAGCGGTCTTCTTTGATTTCGCAAGTGCCTTTGACACCGTCTGGCACCAAGGGCTGATCTACAAGCTCATCACCTCAGGTCTAAACCCAACATGGTAAGACTCGTTAGTTCATATTTGGAGGGCAGATCTTTCTGCGCCAAATGCAATCCCGCGAAGTCGAGCACCCGCGGCATCCTGTCAGGAGTCCCGCAGGGATCTATCCTGGGGCCGCGACTATTCCTCCTGTTCATGGGGGATCTTCCCCGGACGGCCGGCACAAGCACCGCTATCTACGCAGATGACACGGTCATCTACGTTACAAGCCGTAGCGAGAGATTCGTCATTCAGCGACTTCAGGCCGCTACTGACGATTTTCTGGGCTGGGCGACCCGGTGGAGACTCGGCGTGAACGAATCTAAGTGCGTCGCGGTTAGATTCACGAGGAGGACGCGTGTACCCCTGGATAGCATCCAGGTAGGACAAGTGCAGCTGCCGTGGAGCCCTGACGTTAAGTACCTCGGTATTCGCCTGGACAAGAGGCTAACCTTCGCCTCGCACAAGATGGACATCCGCTCCCGATTCTCAACAGCCCGCAACATGTTGCTCCCTCTCCTAGGTCGAAGGAGTTCCCTTCACCTGGGCAGCAAGTTGCTTCTATACAAGTCGACTCTTCGGCCGCTGCTGACCTACGGCGCCTTGGCCTGGTCATCGGCGGCCCCAACGCATCTCCGGAGCCTGGAAAGCCTCCGAAGCAGGACTCTCCGCATCATCGTTGACGCCCCTTGGTTCGTTAGGAATGAGCAGATTCGTCGAGATCTGGGCATCCCGTCGGTCCGAGAGCACCTTGAGAAGACCCTCAGCTCGGCGTGGGCAAGGGCCCGCGACAGCGAGAACCCCTGCGTGCAGATGGTCGTCGTCCCCCAGGACCGTCCCCCTCCTCTAGTGAAGACTCGTCGCCCAGCGGACCTTCTTCAGCTCCGGCTGCGCAACGCCCACAGCCCCAGACGACCATCACTGACTCCTCAATAAGACACACCCTATTTGTTAAACAATAAAGAGATGACCCAACTGCTCCCAAAACTCCTCTACATCAAACTCCAAGCTGCGCGAACTGAGCCAGCTTTATCATAAGATGAAAAAAGGGTTTAAGGCAACTCTGTCCGACCCTAGTCTCGAAAGCAGTTCCCAGTGAGGGATTATTCAAGTCATAGTCAGCGAGAAGTCAAGAGTTCCTATCGAGCTGCCGAAGCGAACACATCTATTGTGAGAGCCTAGATTAGCAAAGATACCCGAACTGTCCCGAGCGATCCGAAGCTGTTAGCCGAGGGAAGCGTCTACCGCTCAGACGAGTAGTAGCGCTCGTACCAGGCAGTAGCCAGCGACTCGCCCTACCCCCGTGCGTATGCACGAACAGCTCACCCGAGCTAACCAACCTTCATCTGATCGAGAGATCTAAGAAAAAAAGAACAAACATTTCGACAATTGCTACAGCCCCGGTATCCGGGATGGCCGACCAGTTGGCCGACCCGGTGCCATCCGGCCAATCCACGAGTAATCGTGATGGAAAAGAAACATCGACATCTGCGACAATGGACCCGCTGGTTGACCCAGTACCAGCCGGTCTACTCAAGAAAAAGAGGGCCCACGTCAGCGAAGAGGAAGAGCAGAGCTCCAGTGATGACATGGAGCATGACGGACCACCGGAAGAAGAATGGAGAATCCCGAGAAGAGATAAGAGCAACGGACTGGCGCCAAGTCCGGGAAAACCGCCAGGGGGAAGGTGATATACCTGCCGACAGCACTTCCGCAAAGGTTCCATCGCGCAAGTGCCCCTCGATCTACCTCTACGAGGCAGAGTTCACCAAGGAGATTTCTCCAATAAAGGCACAATGTGCGGAGCGCCCAACCTTCGCGTTTAAGGTTAACCCACCTTGTGGTGAAACCGGCAAATGCGGAGGACTGGAAAAGGTAACGGAGTACCTAGCTAGAAAGGGTCTGCAGTACTACACGTACTCGTTGCAGAGGGTGCAGGCCCCTTAAAGCGGTGGTAAAGTACCTGCCTCCAGACACCGAGCCGACAGAGATCATCGCTGATCTCAAACGGCAAGGTGTAGGCGCTAAAAGGGTGGAGAACATGAAGCGTAGGGACAAAACCGCCAGTCCCGTCTTCATGATCTCAGTTCCCCGCCCAGAGATAGAAGCGGCGTACAAGGTGAAGGAAATCCTCGGGATGAAGGTCACCGTTGCGCCCTTCAAACCTCGCAAGGGCCCGCCACAGTGCCACCGCTGCCAGCGCTACGGACATTCCTCGGAATGCTGTAGGCTGGCAGTTCGCTGTTCGAGGTGTTCGGGAGACCACCCCGTCAAAGATTGCAAGCTAGAGAAGGCGGAAACTCTCAAGTGCGCAAACTGCGACGGGAATCACCCGGCGACGTACCGTGGCTGTCCAGCCTACCAGAGACTGGCAAAACGCCAAGCAACACAGCCACCGCCAAAGGCCGCCAAACCCGTGGCACCGCCCGCGAAAACTGACGCGGCATTCCCTAAATTGGGTCAACTTTCCGGGAAACCCGTTTCCCCGAAAGCGACGCCCAGGCGGGGAAAGCATCTCCGTCTAAGCGGGCACCCGTGGCCAAAAAAGACGAGGTCAACCCTAAACCGAGTCAGCCTAAAGGGAAACCCATTCCCCAGAAGCCGACATCGCAGAAAGGGAAGGCAGTTCCGTCTACGTCAGGCATGAGCTACGCGAAGGTCGTAACCGCGCGGCAAAAACCCAAGCCGGAGCAGAAGCCCAAGCAGGACCCCACGCCTAGCCAAGCGAATAAGAAGATCCCGAACAACAAGAAGAGCGAGACCACCTCCCCTGTGGAGGGTGCCAGAACGCTTACCTCTGTTCGACGCACCCGAGGTACCGATGCAGGAAGCCCTTTCCTGTTTCCGGTACATCCAGAGCGTTTGGGGAGGAAAGCTATCGCTGGCATGCGCGAAATGGAAAAGCTATCTGATCCTCTGGAAAAGATGCAATTCCTAATTGAACTGGCGGAATCGATATTCTGTCATGAATAATACGACTTCGAGGAGCCTCAGAATTGTGGTCCTGGAACGCACAAGGAATCGCCAACAAGAAATTGGAGCTCGCCCAATTTCTAACGAAGGAAAGAATCGACATCGCTCTTATCTCGGAGACTTGGTTGAAACCGGACAAGAAGTTTCGCATCGCGAACTTCGAAGTCTATAGAACTGACCGCCCGACACAGGGTAGAGGTACCGCTGTTCTCGTGAAGAGGAATATCGCACACTCGCAGTTCCGTCTCCCAGGTAACGACCTGGAAGCGAGCTCGATAGCGATCAAGAGATCCGGCAAAGTGGCGCTGTTTGTAGCTTGCTACAACGCGCCGCCGAAGCTGATGCCTGTCTCAGACCTTAAGAAAATAGCTGACCTAGCCGATTACTCGTTCTTGTCGGGAGACATGAATAGCAAACACTATTCCTGGAACTCGAGAATGAACAACAGGAACGGCAACCACCTCAGAGCCTGGCTTGACCAAGAGGACAATTTCGAAGTGGTCGCACCCACCGCGACCCCAAATCACTTCAGCGCATTCAGGTTTGTTTGATCCAGATGTCCTAGACATCTCGGTCGTCCAAAACTGGGGTTTCCCGATACGTTGCCGCACGGTGTAGGATCTATCCTCCGATCATTACCCGGTGATCACGGAGACGTACCTGAACCTGCCAGCTACAATATCGAAGACAGGATCCAGACGACACGACTGGAACCTGTACAAAGCTTACTATCTGAAAAGATAAAAGCGAACCCTAGAATTGAGACGATCCGGGATCTCGAGGACGAAGTCTGCAACACCACCTGGCCACCACCTGGCTGACGCAAGAAGCCCTGAAAAAGTCCGAGCGCAAAACGAAGTTCCCGGAAGGAGAAATCCTCCCAAGGGAAATCGTGGAGCGAATCAAAGAGCGTAACCGTATTCGTAAAGAATTCCAACGGACCAGGTATCCTCCGTTAAAAGAGGAACACAACCGACTGAGGCGAGCGATCCAGCGAGATATCGAACTTCACCGTCTGAGGAAATGGGAAGAGCTCGTCGAGCGCTCCCAGGACGAGGACCCACACAAGGTTCCCAGACTGCTAAGAGAGACAGGAATCCGATTCCTGAAATCCAATTCGGCCAGACTCGGTGCATCACGGACGGCGAAAAAGCGGAGGCGCTAGCCTCAACTTTCGCGGGCCACTTTACCCCGACGAATCGTCTAAATCCACAGCAGGAGAACCAGCTCCGAGACGCCCTGGAAGAGATCGATACGATGGAGCCAGGCGCTCCGATCGTGGTATCTCCAAAGGATGTTCTACGGGTGATCCGGCGGATTCCTAGCGGAAAGGCGCCAGGAGAGGATGGCATCACGAACGCATCAAGAACCTGCCACTCAAGTTGCTGGTCAACTTGACGGCTCTCTTCAACGCGGCGCTTCGGCTGACGCACTATCCGACCGGGTGGAAGACCGCTAGAATAATCCCCGTGCGCAAGCCTAGGAAGGACGCTGGTTCTCCGGAAAGTTATCGTCCGATATCACTACTCGGGACAATCAGTAAGGTTTTCGAATCTCTGCTGTTGGCCCGAATCAGCGATCATCTGAACGACTTTCGGCTAATGGATGACGACCAGTTCGGGTTCAGATCCCAGCACTCGACCACACTCCAGCTGTACCGAATCACCCGATCACGTTGGCACCGCCCCGAACAGGAAACAGACCACTGTCATGGTGTCTCTGGACCTGGAAAAGGCGTTCGACAAGATCCGGCACGAAGGACTACTCCGCAAGATGCAGGGAATGAACTTCCCGCCCAGGATAGTGAAACTTCTCCGACGCTACCTGGAGGAAAGACGATTCCGCACTGTGGTCAACGGGACTGAGTCCTCAGAAAAACCGATGAGGTCAGGAGTTCCACAAGGGTCTGCCCTAGGCCCCGTACTATTTACGATCTATCTCCACGACATGCCAAAGTCCGAGGATCGCAGAGTCTTCAACGCCATCTACGCTGACGACACCGCCATCCTAGCTACCTCCAGAGACGCCAAGATCGCTGTCGCCCTTGCGCAAGCGCAACTAGACAGCGTCAAAAGCTTCCTCGACGGTGCCGGACTCACGATGAATCCGCGGAAGACGCAAGCCATCGCCTTCACACGAGCCCTACGTCTGCCGGATACAGGTATCCAGGCGGGCAATGTGGACATAGAGTGGAGCAACGAGATCGAGTACCTAGGCATGACCCTGGACCGAAGACTAACATTCGGTAAGCACATCCAGAAAGTCCGAAACAAAGCAGTAGGAAGACTTGCACAGCTCTATCCTATCTTTGCCTCTTCCAACCTAAAAACCCAGGATAGGCGTGCTTCTTTACAAGTCGCACATCCGCCCTATCTTATCCTACGCAAGCCAACCTGGCTAACCGCCGCCAAAACCCACACCCGATCCCTCGCGAGAATACAAAATCGCAGCCTGCGATTAGCATTCAAGCTTCCTAGGGACACTTCCCGAGCAGTGATTCGAGCCCAAAGCGGCGTCGAGGACCTAACGGATTACCTCAGCAGGCTCAACAGGAACTCTCACCTGAAGACCCTAAAGAGCGACAACCCGGCGCTAGAAAACGCAAAAAGCCGAGAAAGAAGCGTACCCCAAGATCAAACGCAGGACCACCTCAGAAGCCCTGAGACTCCTGCGATCTTGAAAGAAAACAATCGCTAGGGAGTCCACAAGAAGACTCCGACATGCCAACTAATCAACCATTCTATTTCAGATATTATCCCAGAAAGACCTCATCAGAGAGGTGGAGCTGGATTAAAAAGAGGACAAGCCTCAGCAAACTAGTCAATGCGAGGGATTATTCGGATTCTCGTGCCAGCCAGCGTTGCGAACGGACGTGTTTCTCGTTCACTCCGCAGCTAATATTATTCGTTTGGTTTATTCGTTTTCTTTGGTATCATTTACTTAGCAACGACCATTATCTTTGAATATTCTTCGTCAGGAAATTTTCACGTCTTCAAAATATCAACACTAATTATCGACAGTAGCTAATTAATATTAGCGAAAATTTAAATTAGTATTCTCTGTAATACTAAACTTTGACAAGTGGTTTTTACCACACCACAATTTGACTGCGTTGATATTTCTTCTCTTATTTTTTTCCTAACACAATACTGGCACGAGAACATTAGATTGAGTGTTTTTCTTAATTGGAATTGTTTGGTCGGGACGTCGCGGTCGGTCGGTCTTGGAGGCTGCGTGGTCGGGAGAAGGGAATAAGTTGCCCTCTCTTCCGCCGCAGTCTCCCAAGAGCGGACAGCGCTTGTTTCGCGCTACATTTTTTGTCCGCATTCCTTGTGTTTTTGGGGACCTCGGCAAGAACTGTCGTTTGTATTTCTTTTACATAGACCGCATAAAAGTTTTAACATTTATTTTTTGGCGAATATAACATTATTTTAAATCGCAAAGGAAAAGATAGATATAATTTAATACATTTTTCCTATTTTATCATCCCGAAACACTATTAAAATTTTAATTTGGTGTGAAGTGTTGACTACCTGTTTATACAGGATTTTTCGAATTATTAGTATTAATTTTCATAATACAATAATTGTAATAAAATATTTTTTACACAATTTTTGTAGGCTGATGGGCAGATGACTGTTGTTTTATCTCTAAGGGTACGTAAGGTTTAAATTTCTTCATTTCAACATTTGACGGTGTAACAGAGTTTCTCTTTGGGTTCACAAGTGTTTCTGAGAGTAATCCATTTATGACACTTCGTCTAAAATCTTTAGCAAACATTTGTGGTAACTCCAACCGATTATAAATATTGTTAGAATTTACAATTGATGCGTCTAATAAGTAAAAAAATATTCGATACCACCACTTTTTACTGCGCCGGTCAATTTTGTAGTTAGAAAGTCTCTGGTTAAATTTGTCGACTCCATTCATATAACAATTGTAATCAATTATAGCTTGAGGGCATGGAATTTCGATGATTTGTCCAACCTTTTCTTTTCTTTTAACTTGTCCTACATCTTCTGGCTAATGGAAATTTGACAATATGTGAACACGTCGTTTGTCTTTCCATTTCGTAGCCAACAAACCAGTATCGCTTGTAAACCATTGTATATCACCACGTTTTAAACTCTTGTCTGGCTTGAATTTCGAGATGTGACGACGATTAACGTTTACAGTACCAACAGCATGGATTTTCTTATCTTTTAATTGTCGCAATAATTCAACGCTATTAGAAAAGTTGTCAATATATAGGACACGGTTTTTATTTTCCAAGTGTTTTGTTAAATTGGTAACGACTCTTGATCCAAGACACTTTTCTACGTCACCGGTAGATGATTTACAAATATACATTTCGAATTTTAGGCAGTATCCTGTTTTGTCGGCTAACATCCACATCTTATATCCCCTTTTAATGGGCTTTTTGGGCATGCACTGTTTTAGGGTACTACGGCCCTTAAATTTGATCATTGACTCATCAACTATGACCACTTGATCAGGATTTAGGCATTTTTCAAAGTTATGAAGCAATAAGTCCAACATGGGGCGAATTTTATAAAGCTTATCATAGTTTGGTGAAGTTCTTGGTGGCATCAGAAAGTTATCAGTTAGATGGAGATGACACAAGAGCCATCCAAATCTTTTTTGCGTCATCACTGAGCTGATAAAAGCATCGTGCAATTCAGGAGCAGTTGACCAATAATACTTATAGCTGGGACTGCGTTTAATACCCATTAACAAATTTAACCCCCAAAATGCCTTTATTTCACATGGATTTGTAGGAACATAGGCTTTTTTTCCAGCTGACAGTTTTTCTTGTTCGGCGTAAAGATTCGTTTGAAATACTAAAGTATCAATAGGATAATCTGTAATAAACAGTTTAAAAATCGTATATGGTGTTGGACTTTTAATGTCTTTGATAAATTGAGGAATTCCAAAAGTTTCCGTAAATTGCGGAAGAGGGTCAGGCCTATGAACGTCAGACCAAACAGGAATTTTACCTATTGGCCACTGTTGTTTTAGTACAGAAAGCGGAATATTCTCGCTATCATCTTCCTCTTCGGAATCACAAATTGGCGGATTGACTATTGCAGTTTCGTCCCCTACATCAGACGACGTATCATGTTCCGACTCAGACCTTGAAGGCATTGAATCAACGTAAAAAGTGTCTATTTGTGTGTTGAATTCATCACGAGTCAAACTTCCTACAAGCCTAAATGGCAATGAATCCATATCTGCAAGAAAATAGGTACGTGTACTTTATACGTATTTGAAAACTATTTTGTAAGTGGAGCAGTGGTACTAAGAAAGGGCCACCTAAAAAGAATGATTTTTTCGCAAAATACTATAAAAAAATATAAATTAATTATTTATACTTACTAATATGATGTATCCCCACACTTGTGTTTAAGAATTTAATAAAAATAAACAATTTAAACGAAACTAACCGGCTTCTGTTTACTATACCCTCTAATTTATTTCATAATACCCGTTAGGACTATGTACTTATCTGCCGGACAACGCTCTGGCCGCCCGAACTTGAAACAACGTGTTATAGTGTCTAATGAGCAAGCGCCAATAAGTGGTTTGAATTATGTGCTTCAGCAACGCAGTACAAAGTGACTTGAAAAAGTGGTCTATTTTTTGGACCACCGAACCGCAAAATAATCAAAACGGGTGGTTCAAATTTTCAACCACGAATACGCAAAGAGTTAAGCACTTGTGTATTTTTATCTAAAGGGTTTTCCATTAGAAGCGCTCGATTTTTGTAACGCAATAAAACAAATTGTGAGAATGATAGTGATCTATTTTTGTTTTTATTATAAAGTACATGTGTTAACATTATGTTTTAAAAATTATATCAGGTAAATGTCCGCCGCGGCTTTGCCCGGTTTGTTGAATCCTGGATACCCAATTTGTGATGACGTTATCGCATAAAAGTGGCTCAATTTCAGCAATAACGCGCCTAATGTTGACCTTTAAGGCAGCAACCGTTCGCGGTTTGTTAGCATAGACTTTGGATTTTAGAAAGCCCCAGAGAAAAAATCCAGTGGCGTTAGGTCGCAGGATCTGGGCGGCCAATTAACGTCACCATTTCGCGATATAACGAAACCTTCAAATTTCTCATGCAATAGTGTCACTGTATCACGTGCCGTATGGCACGTAGCACCGTCTTGCTGAAACCAAATGTTTGTTAGATCGATTCCATCCACTGAAGGCCAAAAAAAATCTCTTATCATAGCCCTGTATCGCTCACCGTTGACAGTAAGTGCCACTTCTTCTTCGTTTTCGAAAAAATACGGACCGATTATTCCGCCGGACCACAGTGCACACCATACCGTAACTTTTTCGGAATGTAGTGGGACCTCATGAATCTCCCGTGGGTTTTCGTCGCTCCAAATTCGACAATTTTGCTTGTTAACAAAGCCACTTAACCAGAAATGAGCCTCGTCACTAATTATTTTTCGGCCAAAATCAGGATCGACCACCAACTGCTCTAGCGCCCAATTAGCGAATGCACGCCGCTGCTTATGATTGTTGGGCTTTAGTTCTTGGGTTAATTGCACTTTATAAGGGTGAAGCCCTAAGTCCTTATGCAGGATTCGCCAAGTTTTCGTCGAAGACAGGCCAAGTTCTTGAGCTCGACGCGGAATGGACAGTTGCGGATTCTTATGCACACTTTCCCGGACTGCAGCAATATTTTCAAGGGATCTTGCGTTTCGCTGACGTACAGGCACTTTCCGATCTGCCACAGATCCAGTTGTTTCGAATTTGTTTATTAAACGGCGAATTGTGGATTCTGAAGGACGATCGTTGACACCATAAATTGCACGGAGTGCACGAAACGTTTGACGAATAGACCATTGGTTTTGATAATAATTTTTTACCATTTCGACGCGTTGCTCGGTCATGTAACGCTCCATAATGAAATGCAGAGACTAACTGAATACGGCTGCCAAAGATATCACCTGTGTGATTATCGACTTCGTCATGCGCCGTTGCCAAACATCGAGCGTTACTATTGGAAAACCCTTTAGTTATATAATTTTAACATTTTATCTTTACACCATTGTTTTATTTATTACTGTTTTTGTTGACTTTCTTTATTAGCACAGAAATTTGAATATTCTTTTTTGCCAGAGGAGGGTCTGTGTGCCTGGTTTTTTTTCTCTTTCAATCTTATTTATCGAGCCGGGAATGGGAATCTTTACATCCCATTACCCGAACTATTGAATTTAGCGTTGGTTGTGGCGCTGATTGCTGTAAATTGATATAGTAAGTGTACACCGGGTCGGATTAAGGACATTATAACATCTTTTTTCAATTTTTCGATTATAATGCCATCTAAATTGTTGCGAACGCCCCCGGGCTCCTCGTCCGCACATTTGAGTACTTCCTTTACGGTTCCCTCTCAGTTTGGCGGGGACGATGATGATGGTGATTCTCAGCGTACACCGACGAGGATTAACACGTCTGAAACCCCAAATAAGACTGACACGAATATTAATAATATTCTAAATTTTACAGACGCGCAATTTGCTGGTTTTACTTTCTGAAATGCTTAAGGAAAGGAATGTTAGACTCGATCCTCTGCCTGCTGCTGAAACTCGGGGCGGTGTGGTGCCGTGCCTTATTCGGGAAGAGTCGCCCGTGAGCCTGGACACTTCACTTGCGTCGACAAATTCTTTGGTCGATGTAGTTAACCAACAACGTAGCACCAATGTTATAGAGACACCTAAAAGAAAGAGAGTTGCCAATTCACCTGTGGAGATGGAGACAGTCTTGGGGGGAAGGGTGAATCCCTTCCCCTCGTACCGCGGGCAAAAGAGCTCGTGGGAATGATGCTAATGTTATCCCTAAGGCAAAGGGAAGATTGGGCAGGAAATATAATCCAATCGAGTTCGACAAAATAGACTCGGTCATCTCGGATCGGGGCTCTTGCTTCTCCTGTCGACCCTGTTCCTGAAGACGCTTCTGCGCGTCGCCGGCCGCCGGGACCTGGCGCGAATGCAAAGGGCAGCTATAGTAGCAACGACAAGAGACCGGTCACAAACAAGGAGACGATTCCGCCTATTGTCCTTAGAGACAAAACAAGGTGGTTGCAGGTGTCAGCGGAGATCAGACGAAGAGGATACGCCTACTCGAAGGCGCAGAATATCACTGACGGTATTCGAATCTTTCCGTGTTCTGAGAGTGATTTTCGTGGTATTTCTGACTTCTTCCTCTCAGAAATAATACCATATCACACGTACCAGTTTCCATCCAAAAAGCTTCTGAACGTGGTGATAAGGGGTGTATCGCCTGAGGTCTCCGAGCAGGATATCTTACAGGACCTGCGGGAGAGAGGATTTTCCCAGGAAAATGTTTCCCGCATGAAGCGCTACACCGACAAAAGACCTATGCCTCTTCTACTTGTCAAGCTTCCCCAGAAAAGTATTTACAACATCAGGGAAGTGGTCGATCTTCAAATCGTTGTGGAGCCGCTTAAATCAACACTTAGTGTGGGGCAGTGTTACCGCTGTCTAAAGTTCGGACACGCTCAGAGTCGTTGCATTGCCCAGCCGCGCTGCGTTCGATGCGGCGAAAACCACCCGGCTAAAGTGTGCGACCTTCCACTTAGTGAACCGCCAAGTTGCGCGAACTGTGGCAAGGATCATCCGGCAAATTATCGGGGTTGCCCGAATTTCCCGAAAATAAAAATGGTACCCCTTCGGTCTGATAGGCCTGAGCCGCAACATCCTCGCGGGTCACTCGGGTCACTGCGGAGCGTACTTACTCCCAGGTGTTGGCTCCTATTCTCAAGACAAGGGTCTCTGAATCCAATAATCCAGCAACGCGTCCTGTGCCTGCCAAATCATCTACTCGAACTCCATCCAAACCGAAAAATAAAACAAAAATTGACACCCAGGGAAAGGACTCCGGACTCGACCTGGTCGCTATGCTGGACTCGCTCCAGAAATTATCAGTGTCGCTCAATGCGGCTGTGACCCAACTCAAAGCCATTCTACCCTCTAACGTTCGAAGATAAAATGTATAAATCCAATAAATAAAAATTTAACATCATGGCATGGAATGCCAATGGAATCATCGGGAAAATCGATGAACTCATAGATGCCCTCTTTCACTATTCTGTCGACATTTTACTGCTTTCCGAAACATGGCTTCGTTCAGCAAACTGGTTACGGATCCCTAACTATAAAGTCTATCGCTTTGATAGACTTACTGGATCCAGGGGTGGTACCGCGGTTGCGGTCCGCCACGATATCGTCCATTCATTGGTTCTAACGCCCGACCTAAAATTTCTCTAGGCGACCTCCGTTATGTTAGATACGCGTGATATGGGCTCCCTCAAAATCATTGCAATCTACGCTCCACCCAGTAGGGATTTTGATCCGGCGGAGTATCGGATGCTGTTCCGAACCGCCAACGATGTTCCGGTCATTGCAGGTGGTGACCTCAACGCCAAACATTCTGTTTGGGGTTGTAGGTACACTAATTCCTTCGGTAAACAACTTCTCTCGTTGCCCAGGAGGATGAAGTTCAGATTCATTCTCCTTGGGAGCCAACTTTCTATCGAGCGGGCTCACGACCGGACATCTTGGACCTTGTTCTGTCTAAGAATCTTGCCCAAGGCCTGAGTGTCGGGACGGCTTCCGATCTCTCGTCCGACCACAATCCGATTTTTGTCACCGTTGGGGGGGAACCCGTTACGAACGAGGACTCGTTTCGACGATCCACCAGCTGGGAAATATTCTCTGGGATTGTCTCGAAAGCATGTTCGACCTTTCCAAAGTCGATCTCGTCTTTTGACCAGATAGATCAAGCGGCTGAACATTTTACTAACGCCGTAACGGCCGCGATTGAGGGGGCTACATCGACTAGGAGGGTGGAAGCCCGAAGGTGGTTGCCACTTGAGATCAGATCCCTCATAAAAGAGAGGCGTAAAGCGCTCAAAAGGGCCAACACTACGCTTTGTCCAGCCGATCGAATAGCGGCGAATCTTCTGTCGAAGCGGGTTAAGATGGAGCTAACTAATCATAGACTTGAGTTATGGAGGGAAAAGATAGGGTCCCTGTCAATCACTGATTGCAGCATGTGGAAAATGACGAAGCGCTTAAAGGACAAGAAAGGCTACTCGGCGCATCCGCTTCAAGACGAGTCCGGTGTGGTTTACGCCGACGCTGAAAAAGTCGAGATACATGCGGATTTCCTTGAGCAGACATGTGCGGGCTGCGAAGGGGTTGAGGTGTCGTCGGAGGAATCTGAGCCGGAGGAAACTCGATTCTCCGGCATCGATGGGCGGGGACACATTGGACAGAGCGACAACTGCAGAACTACAGTCCATCATTAAGCAGTTGAAGAACGGAAAGGCACAGGGCCACGATAATATTTCCAACAAGGCGGTGAAGAGTCTTCCTGCCGCCGCGATCGGTTTCCTGTTGTTACTCGTGAACGCTGCTCTGCAGTTTTGCCACTTTCCAAAGATCTGGAAACATGCGGTTGTGGTTGTCATTCCCAAAGCGGACAAGGACCCACTGTATCCGCGCAGTTATCGTCCCAACAGTCTCCTTTCCTCCCTGTCTAAATTGCTGGAGGCGGTCATTCTTACGCGAGTAAGAAATGAACTGAGCGTACTTGATCCACTACCGGACGAGCAGTTTGGATTTTGAGCTGGACTTTCCACCGATTTCCAGCTGCTTCGTCTTTCTGAGTTCGTAAGAAACGCTATGGAGCGTCGTGAGACTGTTGGGGCGGCCTTTTGATGAAGTTAAAGAGGTTGCGAGTGAACGGAAACCTGATCTCTCTCATAAAGTCTTACCTTGATGGGAGGACCTTTTCGGTCCGTTGCAGCGATTCCATCTCTGGCAGAAGACTCATTCGAGCCGGCGTCCCTCAGGGATCACTGTTGGCACCGGAGCTTTTCATATTGTATACCTGCGATATTCCCCGCCATCCCCAGGTGCAGCTATCAATGTATGCTGACGACACCGCTATTTATGCCGCATGTCGTAGCGAGGGGATGTTGGTTAGGCGCCTCCAGGGCGCTCTCGACGACATAACGAGCTGGCTATCGCGGTGCAGGCTAGGTGCGAATCCCGAGAAAAGCGTGGCTATTAGATTGACTAAGAGAACGAGACCACCCCCAGATAACGTGGAGGTGGACGGAGTTCCCGTTCCATGGAGCAGTGAGGTCAAATATTTGAGCATATACATAGATCAGCGCCTCACTTGGAGGAAGCATGTGGACGCAATTAGGACCAAATTCGCCACTGCAAGGCTGCTGTTGGGCAGCAGAAGTCCACTCGATAAGCGACTGAAGATCCAGCTATACAAATCCTGTCTTAGACCTCTGATCACCTACGGGACCTCGTCTGGGCGACTGCTGCGCCATCTCACATTGCCCGCTTGGAGGCACTCTAAAGTATGACGCTGAGATCCATCTTACGAGCCCCAAGGTACGTCAAAAATACCGTAATACGCGAAGATCTGCAAATTTCAAGCATCAAGGACTATCTTAGAGAATTGGCGACAAATACTTACAAACGGGCACAGGACTCAGCTAATCCACTCCTCACGAGGACCGTGGAAGTGCGCCAGGACCGGCCGCCTCCCCGTCTACAGATTACCCGTTTGGGTGACATCCTGGATCTCCAGTAGACGGCTCCACCACTGCCTCCACTAAATGACATTAATTTAACAAGTCAAACTACCAGCAGAGAGTTGGAATCTGCCACGTAGAGACGAAAGAGCTCAAGGGTCTTGATAGACCTAGCTCTAGCAAGTATTGGGAGATCCTTCGAGGAATTATTCCTTATCATGGTCGTCGTCAGACTTCAGTGAAGATAGGACGTACCCAACGAGAGCTCGCGGTTCAACCGAATTTTTCAATATATTCACCCATATAGTGCCTGAGTGTGTGGAACATCGGTTTCAGTGGCTGGAATAATTCCTAGTCGCTGAAACCCTTGTTTTTACGAGGCAGTGTATATTTTAATTATTTGTTAACCTTTTTATTTCCTTTCTGGAATGAATTAGTATATGCCATTTTAATAAGTAGCTAGTAGAGATCTTTTATTTGTGCGTGAGGGAACCACCACTTCCAGCGTCGGTCCCGCTGCCGGAGGACAGCGAAATGCCCTCTGTCGAGGCGCCAACGAGCTCTCCGGCCCCGATTTCCTTGAACGGCTGCTCCGACGAAATGTTGGAGCTGACGCTGCGGGAGATTATGGCGGAGCTTGAGCGCCGCAAGGCTCAGAGATCTCCAGCCGTTAGGATGACCTCCACTGTTGCCCAGCAGCCTGTAGAGACCCTCTCATGGGCGAACTGCCCGACAACGGATGAGGGATCGGTTTCCGACTCTAGCTCCGATGCGGAGACATCCGGCTGGTCGCAGGCTTCGCGGAAGCGCAAGGCTAAGGCCAAAGCGTCACTTCCAGCGAAGGCAAAGACCAGTAGGGTCGATGCCCAGGGCAAACCCGTTAAGCCGGTCCCTTCGAGGGCCCAGCTCCCCAGACAACCTCGACATCTCCCCCATCATCGGCTACCCCTGCGTCAGCCGGAGCAGATCCAAAAGCCCCAGAGATCCCCCCCATCGTCCTTAGGGACAAAGCCCAGTGGAGCTACGTTAGCTCCCAGCTCACCGTCATCAACGCGCCGTACTCCAAGGCGCAGAACACGGCCGATGGGATACACTTCTTCCCGGCCACCGAGAACTCCTTCCGTGCGGCCACGAGGCTGCTCGACGGGAAAATCCCTGCCCTACCACATGTTTAAACTTCCTTCAGAGAAGCAACTAAACGTGGTGGTCAGGGGCGTCCCTGCCGAGATCTCGACCAAGTCCGTGGAGGAGGACTTGGTGAGCCAAGGCTTCAAACCCGACAGCGTGCACCGCATGCGCCACCCGCGTACCAGGAAGGATATGCCCCTGATCCTGGTCAAACTTCCGAGGACAGAGAAGAGCATCTTTTCCCTCAAGGAAGTCTGCCGCCTAATCGTGACGGTTGAGCCTCTGAGAGCAAAGTCCTCAATAGGGCAATGTTTCCGTTGTCAGCGCTTCGGCCATGCGCAGTCGCGTTGCACGGCACCGCCACGCTGCGTCCGCTGCTCTGGTGAGCACACGGCAAAAGAGTGCCTGCACACCAAGGAGAGCGGAGTCCCAGCGCGGTGCGCAAACCGCGGAGAGGCGCACCCGGCTAACTACCGGGGATGCCCGCGTTGCCCTAAGCCCCGCCCCAAAGTCATCGCCCGCTCTTCAGCCGCACCTTCGACTAAGAAGAGCAATGACCCTCGCCCGGCCTCGGCGCCCAGAGCACCCGCTAACCCAGTCAGCTCCCAGGTCCGCCCTGGAAGGGGCTTCGCTGACGCAGTTTCTGGGAGCACTTCCTCTGCTCCCCGAAACAACCGCCCAACGAGGGAGAAGTCCACCCCTCAACCCCAATCCTCCTCTGACTTCTTCGGCGCCATGACTTCCCTCATGCAGCTGATCGGCCAATTTACTGCCGCCGTTCAGCAGCTGCAAGGCGCACTCCCGCGTGATTTCCTGCCCCGCTAATGGCCCCTCCCCAAAACCATCGTTGGACCAGGCTAGTCGCCTGGAACGCTCCGTCCTGGAGGCAGGATCTCGGTTGCAAACTACACGGTTTACCGTCGAGATCGCTTGACGGGTCTCTGCGGAGGGACAGCCATCCTCGTCAAAAATTCGATCCGACACTCAGGGGTCGTCGTGCCCCCGCTAAACTCCCTAGAGGCGACGGCCGTCATGATCTGGACGGACTTCGGCCCGCTCCACATCTACTCCGTATACGCTCCTCCCAGTAGACCCTTCTCGCGTGAGGACTACTCCAACATCTTCACCGGGCCCAGCCCGATGTTGATTGCGAGAGATCTGAACGCCAAACACCCCACTTGGGGCTGCAGAATGTTGAACAGCTTTGGAAGTAAGTTCTTCAACCTCATCCAACCCACTGCGGTAGTAGTTCATCCTCCCGACAGCCCTACCTTCTACGTCACGGGCGTAACCCCGGGCATCCTTGACGTGCCTCTCACGCTGGACGTCCCCAGAGCTGTGACCGTGGAGAGCATTCCCGATCTCTCCTCCGATCACAACCCCATCCTCGTTAAGCTTGGTGGCGATGTTATGACTGGGAACTCTTCTCCGAGAAATCCTTAGAGAACCTTAGCCTCGATCAGGACATCCACGACGCGGCCGGCCGTCACTCGGCCGCGCGCTCATATACGGACGCAATTTTCAAGGCTTTGAACGACTCTTCCACAACCAAGACTCTAAAAGGCGCCAGCGAGCTGCCTGCGGAGCTGAGGGCACTCATCAAAGAGCGCCGATGTGCGCGAAGACTGGCGGGTGAGAGGGTGCTCTCACCCGACGACAACCGACAGGCAAACCTTCTTGCCAGACAGGTTGGGGAGGCCCTTAGGGTACGCAACCAGGAGGTCTGGCACGACGGGGTTGCGTCCCTCTCCGCAGAAGACGGATCGCTCTGGAGACTCTCCAAAGCCCTCCGTAACCCCAATAGGCGAACGCTAAACCAGCTCCTTCAAGGCACTAACGGTTTCAGCTTCTCCCCCGAGGACAAAGCCGAGATACACGCGGACCACCTCAAGCGAGTGTCCCGCGGTATCAATCCCCCAGACGACGAAGACGAGGCGGACTTCAGTGGCGAAGTGGAAGATAGGGTGGACGGGCTGTCTGACGTGCCCGGTACGTCGATCGACCCAGCAACTCCTGACGAAATCCGAGCTATTATCAAAAGCCGGAGCAACAAGAAGTCCCCAGGGTCAGACGGCATCTCAAATCTAGCCCTGAAGAGATTGCCTCTAGAAGCTACGGAGATCCTATGCGTAATCATCAACGCAACTCTCCGTCTCCAGCACTTTCCCTCTTGCTGGAACGCCGTCGTCTCCATTTCCAAACCTGGGAAGGACCAGCTCTTGCCCCAGAACTTCAGGCCGATCAGCCTTCTTTCCAACCTGTCGAAGATAGCCGAAGCGGTCATACTCGCCCGGCTAACCGATCTCACAGACGACCTGGCTATTATCCAGGACGAACAGTTCGGTTTTCGAGCGGGGCTGTCCACGGAGCTCCGACTACTCCGGTTCACGGTGTTCGTTAGGGATGGTCTCGAGAGCCGACAAACCGTCGGAGCGGTCTTCTTCGATTTTGCAAGTGCCTTTGACTCCGTCTGGCACCAAGGGCTGATCTACAAGTTCATCACTTCAGGTCTGAACCCCAACATGGTGAGGCTCGTTAGGTCATATTTGGAGGGCAGATCCTTCTGCGCCAAATGCAATCTTGCGAAGTCGAACACCCGCGGCATCCTGTCAGGGGTCCCGCAGGGATCTATCCTGGGACTGCGTCTATTCCTCCTGTTCGTGGGGGACCTTCCCCGGACGCCTGGCACAAGCATCGCTATCTACGCGGATGACACGGTCAGCTACGTTAGAAGCGGTAGCGAGAGATTCGTCATTCAGCGACTTCAAGCCGCTACTGACGATTTTCTGGGCTGGGCGTCCTGGTGGAGACTCGGCGTGAACGAATCTAAGTGCGTCGCGGTTAGATTCACGAGGAAAACGCGCGTACCCTTGGATAACGTCCAGGTGGGACAAGTGCAGCTGCCATGGAGCTCTGACGGTAAGTACCTCGGTATTCGCCTGGACAGGAGACTAACCTTCGCCTCGCACAAGACAAATCTTCGCTCCCGGTTCTCTACTGCCCGCAACATGCTACTTTCCCTCCTGCGTCGAAGGAGTCCCCTTCACCTGGGCAGCAAGTTGCTTCTCTACAAGACGACATTCCGGCCGTTGCTGACCTACGGCGCCTTGGCCTGGTCATCAACGGTTCCGGGGCATCTCCCGAGTCTAGAAAGTCTTCAAAACAGGACTCTTCGAACCATCGTCGACGCCCCTTGGTACGTGAGGAATGAACAGATTCGTCGAGATCTGACATTCCGTCGATCCGCCAGCATCTTGAGATCCCCACTTCCGCGTGGGAAAGGGCCCGCCGGAACGGAAACCCCAGCGTGCAGATGGTCTTCGTCCCCCAGGACAAACCCCCACCTCGAGTGAGCACCCGTCGCCCAGCAGACCTCTTCGCTGAGCAACGGCCAAGGCCCCCGGCGACCATCCAAGACCCCTAACACGACACCCTCATATCATCACTAAAATTACGACCCACCTTGCTTGTTTCTACATCTTCCCCCGTCCAAACTCCGAGCTGCGCGACCAGAGCCAGCTCTAGTACAGAGGACAAAAGGGTTTAAGGTCCTGCAGACTGACCCTAGTTTCGATTCCAGGCCGGAGGGATTATTAAGAATTAGTCACGAGGTCGAAGTTACACATTAGTTGGCAGCAGCAGTTAGTGTGGCCATAAGTGGCCAAATGTGTTAGAAACCTGGTTTCCTCTGAGGTATCACAATTTGTCGTTTGACATAACCCTACTGGGGGATATATCGTGCCCGAGGTCCTGTTTTCCCAACGACTTTTGGTTTGCGTTTACCTTTGTCGTATTGAGTCGTACGGAACATAGCACAAGTTGCGGATCTTAAGCCTTGGTTTCTCCACCTGGATCGCGTCTGCCCGCTGGTTGTCAACCACTGTTTACCCGATCTGCGAGCCCGGCGCCCGTCCTTTCAACTTCGCCGCAGCTAGAACACCTGTACCACCGTATCTTGCGGACAAACCTCCTCCCTCTGCGTGTCTCTCCGAACCCAGTCTTTATGTAAGTTAATTTGAGATTATGTCGCGTTGCGAATCGCAATTAACATTTCATTTTGGTTGAGCTATTTGGTGCATTTAATAGTCGTTCTTTTGGTTAATTATGATTCGTACTTAAGATTTAAGAACTGCGCTTCACGCCATTACTACTGCCCGTTCTAGACACTTGTAGATTTAATTATTAACTTTGTTGTTTAGAATATACAGTTGGTTCAAATATTTGCTACGTTTTGAATTTTTTTTTGTACACTCCTTTCTTCCTTTCCCTCGAAAACTCTGAATGGTTTCCGACGGAAGTATCGACCACCAGCGAGGCGACTAAGTTAAACAAAACATTCAGTGGCGTCCTATAAATATCCGAATTCTTGCCAAAGAATTCAAATACCGGGTCGTCGTCTCGGCGAAGAAATACAAAGAACCTTCACGACTTCAGCAACAAAAATAAATTTTAAACGCCGTTGTATTATTACACTCCTTGACTCCTGTCCTTTTAATACTACGTTTAAACAGCCAAAATTGAGCACTACACCATTCTTTAATTAATTCTTCTTTCTCTTTTTTTTTAACCGTAACAATATCTCACTAAAAAGAAATTGTTATAATTAGATAGAATTATTATATGTTTGCAATATATATATATTTTAGTAAATTCATTTTGATTTTAAACAAACACGCAAGGTATACATAGGTACCTACTTTAAAATACATTATGGGAGAAAAACACTTACAATTGAAAATCCTTATACAACACAAGTCTATTTGTCTTTATATATGATTCACCAAACACCAACACTTCAACTGCTTACAATTTTGTACCTTAATTTTCACTATACTCCAAATTATAGCGTTTCCAAAATTCAACTGGTATGTCGCCTTAAGCAAAGCGCGGGAGAAAATCAAATATGGCGTTTGTTTGGATATAGACCCTGACTTACCCTAATATGTGACGCCAGAGAAATGGTCCGTATTACAATAAATATGCAGTGTGAGCTGAAATAAGAAACGAATGTTCTATAAATAATGTGATACGTAATTTCTGCTGATATGTCAAACCAGGTCACCTTACAATAATGTGCTTATGCGGTATTTACAAACTAATCATATCAACTAGAAAGAACTATAGAATAGTATATAAAGAATATACTGTTTGCTTCATAACAATTGGAAATATGGACTAATGTGATTTTCGTGTAAAAATATGGTCTAAACCTAAAAATATGGAAAAACATGGAAAATAGAAACTGCATTTTCTGTCTCCAAACATCATAATTTATGTAGAAAACCAAATAATGAATGAAAATGATTCAAATGAAAAATATGTGTTTACATATTAATCCGAGCTCTAGTAATGACCGTTGTTTGAATTAGAATTATTGTTATTACGACTTTGATAATTCGAAAAATTCATTTGATGACGACTGAACGATTTCTGGTACCGAGAATTATTATGGTGATCAAGATCATCAAATTGTACAAGGAGATTGCTGAATTCCGGATAAGACCTTGTATTTTGTGTGATTTTACAATTTCAAATTCATAGTGCCTGGATAGATACTTTATTAATTCAGCTTCTTCTATTTTTGGGGTAAGATGTTGAGCAATTGAATATTTTTTAATGAAATATTTCTCTTTCTAGGACCCTTTTGATGAATCATATTTGCCGGTGAAGAGATCGACTCACACTTTACTTTGGGCATTTTCACGCCAGTATTTGTTTAAGAAAAGCGATTTAAATACAAGAAAATTTTGAAAAGAATTCTCAATTATGCCAAGCGAGTGCCAACGAGTGTATCGTGAACCAAAGATGACCTTATTAATACCAATAGCTCTGGAAAATTAGTTTTAGATGAAACAAGACGTTTTAAAGCCATTACGAATTGTACTGGATTATCGTCTTTGCCATTGAGCTTAGGCAAAACCTTTAACTTAAAGTTTATTAACGAACTATCAGACAGACTAGGACTAGAATTATAGACCTGCGAGATACCTTGACAATTCGACCTGACGATTGTTTTGACTTAAATTTTGACTTAATAACTGACGATTACACGCTTCTAATTCATCGATGCGTTTCTGCATGTTCTCCGTCACGCTACGGAAGTGATCAAATACTCTGTCTAACTTATCTTCCATCGATTTAGTAAGGTACCCGAATTCTTCCCTTAAATCAGATGCATTGCCACTGTCCGTTCTATTCTTATTTCTAGGCATTTGTGCGACTTATTTTACTTTTCTGTCTGCTTATAACAGAATTTCAAAATTAAAATTGCTTATACGTTACGGCGCTAAATTTGATGTTATTTCACTTAATAGATATTATATTGTGAGAGAAAATCGTGACCAAGAATGGCATCGTATTTTAGGCTAGCCACAATGTAGAAGTTTGCATTGTAATATGTTCAAAATACTAGAATAATTAATGAATATAGAATAATTGTATGCACATTAGGTGAAATAGACTTGGAAATACCATCACTATTATTTTCGGCTAGTTTTAACAATTCTAAACTTCGACTTAAATCTCGAAGTCTTACATAATTAATTACTAGGAGCTTATTGCAATGGATGAAGGTATCGTTGGCAGCTTAGCATATTCGATATTAGACTCATTAAATTCCAAAGTTGCCTTAATATTTAGGGATATGTTTGAAACCTTCTCGCAATGCAGACCCTGGCTTTCAGAAATGGTGTTAACACTATAATAATTTTCGACAGCGAGGAAAAGAGGTAAAAGATATAGGAGTAGAGATAAGGTTTTAGCATACATTTTGTCTGCCCTGAAACAGAAGAGAGCTACGGTTATATTTTCTTCGCTTTTCTAATTATTGCATCTTATTAATCTGTTCTTATGTGCTTTCACGTGTTTTCGGTTAATAGTGCAATTTTCGTCTGCGTTGAGTGAAATTGCGTCATACGGGCTCTTGTATAAGGGTTGTAGTTTTTTGGATCTACCCGGAGTGGGTGCTTATGTTGCGTCGGAAAACATAATCTCCTACATTTAAGTATAATTCCTGCGAATTTTTATCGTAAAATGATTTTGAGGATTCTTTTTTCTTGCAATGATTTCTCGCGCGATCGTAGAAAGAAAACGCAGTAAGGCGCTTGCTGGCTTCATCAAGAGGTGAAATCCGGAAGCTAAATCTATTACTGAAAAATATTTGGAATCTCCTAACTGGTCAAGTATCTTTGTAATGTTTAGAACAGGGTAAGCATCAGCGTCAGTAATATCATTTAGTTTCCGAGAATCTATAATTTATAACCCTCCAAAAGATGTTTTACTGTGCCTCCAGCTAGGACAGGGCTCGGGGCGGGGTCTGGAAGAAGCAAAATTTAAATTTCGTTGAAATCTTTTTAAGGGCGCCAGAAGCTTTTTAAAGAAACGCACCAAAAACTTTGTTGTCACCTCTCCTTGATGTGTGGAAACATATATAATACGCAAACTTTTAAAATTATAAGAACAATTTTATTTGGAAGGAGAGAAAAACTTTATATACAAGGTCCGGCAAAAAAAACTCCCTAATTTTAAAAGGTAGTTACAAAGAAACTAAGAAAGATACAGGAAAAATACTTTTATTTGTGAACAATGAATACTATCCCATTTTACATTACTTGGTTTTAAAAATTATATCCGGTAAATGACGTCCTCCAATGTTGACACATTGACGAAGTCTTTCCCGGAAGTTGTCCATAGTTCTTCGTACCATTTCTTTTGGAATGACTGCCACTTCCTGGGTGATTGCCTCTTTAAGTGCTTACAGAGTTGTGGGACGATGTTTGTACACTTGAGCGTATAAGTGGCCCCAAAGAAAAAAATCACAAGGTGATAAATCAGGCGACCTTGGGGGCCAGGCGATGTCTCCTCGCAAAGAGACAAGACGTTCAGGAAACAACTCCCTCGACATTTCCAGAGAACACCGAGCTGTGGCTCCGTTTTGCTGGAACCAGACTTCTTGCTCTTCATGGTCTACAACAAACTGGTTTAACCTAGGTCGGAGGAAGGTCTCTATCATGTGACAGTAACGATATGAATTAACCGTTACCGTTAGGCCACCTTCTTCGAAAAAAAAAAAAACCGGTCCTCATACACCAAATTCGGCAACGGGGTACCAAACTGTCACATGGGGGCTGTGTAGTGGTCGTTGATGACGTTCCCGAGGGTTCTCCCCAGCCCAGTAGCGAAAATTCTGTTTGTTTACAGTACCTGACAAGTGAAAGCGGGCCTCATCAGAAGAAATAAACAAAGCGCCAGGGGGAATGTTCTGAAGAATTTCCTCACACACAGCTCTGCGAGTTTCAAAATTCCTATTACTTAATTCCTGGGTAACCATCATTTTGTAGGGGTGCATATGAAGTTCTCTATGCAGTTCTCTATCAGATAATCCCAGGGCAGCTGAATGTTTAAGTGCTGAACGCTTTGGGGATTGTTGGACGGATGCTTTCACACGCTCCACATTTTCCGGCGTTGTTGCAGTCCGAAGTCGGCCAGTAGGTTTTCTTTTCAGTGCTGAACCTGATTGTCTAAAGTTTGACACCCAAACTTTGACAGTTTTCCTAACAGGAACACGATCATGTCGGCCAAGTTGGAATCGAATCTGAAACGCTCGCTGCGTAGTAATCATATAACCAACGTTACGAATAAATTTCTCCACAACAAACGCACGATGCTCACCGAGCCAAGCCATTGCGCACACTGAAAATGGCACGTACACCACTTTCAAACAATACCCCCTCCACATCAATACCCCCACTACAACTCATACAGCGGCTTCTTCAAATACGGGAATTTTTTTTGCCGGACCCTACATATATATATATATATATATATATATTGTAGTGGGATGCTCCAACGTTAACAGCGTATGTTAAATCCATTATAATTAATATTATATCAAAATTCGCCGAGATTAGATTTTAATAGAGTTTTATGCGGAACTTGAATTATTTTCGATTAATATTCGAGTTCCGACATTTTTGATTATTTATATTATCAATATTTTCTTAAAAGAAAAAAAAAAAAAAGGTTAATGACATGTTACAGGGGAGGGTCAAAGTCTCAGCTTATTTTAAGTTATTTATATATTAAAAACATTACTTGTAAAAATGACACATACACACACAAAAATCACATTGTATTTGGAAATGACCGTCAAAATCCTGGGTCCAGGGGTGTCCTCTCCCTGGGGTTGTTCTTAGGTCGCCTGGATTGTCGCACCCAGTCCCCGGCTCACTGGCCAGAACAGGGTCATTCGTCGAGCTTCGTTTCTTTTTTTAAATACCTAGAAGTGCAAAAGAACCAGCAAAAAGGAAAGCTAAAACGGGTAAAATCAAGGAAAAACAAAATAAAAAGTTACCGCGTTTAATAAATATCAAACAAATATTATTAAATGGCAATCAAACCAAAAGAAAAACTATTTAACTAGTAATTCATTCAATGCAAGTCAAAAGAAGAGAAAGAACAAAAAGTCTTCAGCAATTCAACAACTCTTTAAATGTAGTAAAGCTAATACTTTAACATTAAAAAAAAAAAGAGAGGGAAAGAAAGATCTGCACTAACTCCTCAAAATTTGAGAACATATATAAGCTCTTAAAACCAGTCGTTAATATGAGACAATACAGGAGGCAATATCACAACTTCCAAAAGATAAATTTTCTAGCAATTAAAGGCTTTTTTTCTTGTTCACCGTATTCAACAAATGTTTTAAACCGTATTTAGATGTGACGTCACGTAAATAGATATCGCAAGAATGCATGTTTTCAAACCATAACGTCACATGAATGTTAAACATGGCAGAGCATTTGGCTTTATTGACAATAATTCAAGAGAATCAACGGTACCGTTTAATTTTATTAAATATGTTGCTTTTTAATCAACCGCAGATCGAAATGTTATTCTTCGAAAGCTTGTCCCACAGAATCATAGAAGATGATGAACTGTGGATTCAACGATACATTGATGCAGACTTTTTCAGTTTGTTCAGAGTAAACAAAAAACCTTTAAAAAGCTGTGATCACTTGCAGCTGATGATGACAATGTGGTGGCTAGGCAAAGGAGAAGTGTTGTTAAGCATTGCTGATCGATTTAATGTGGCCATTTCTACAGTGCATAATGCTACAACTGTAGCCCTAGAAAAAATTATTTCTTTAAGAAGCGTTCTTATAAGCTGGCCTAAACAAAATGAAGTAGAGACCGTGGTAGCCGTCTTTAGAGAAAGGAACCAATATCCAGGTAAATATAAAAAATATCCTAGATACCTGTTAAATAGCATTATCCAAAGTTTGGTTGATGTAATTTCTTAATTACAGGAATTATTGGTGCTATTGATTGTACCAATATTGCATTTAAAGCATCTATACCACAGCATGATGGTTACGTGGATAAGAATGACAATCACAGTATTAAATTACAAGCTATTTGTACAGCGAATAAAATTTGTACAAATATTATGGTTGGATTTCCGGGGTCGGTACATGATAGTAGAGTAATAAATGATTATTTCGTAACCTGTCAGTCACATATTACCTATATTCTGTTTCAGGTATTCAGAAATTCCGAATTATATATATAGAGAAATAAACGTTGGCAATATCAGGAAGTATTTTCCTTTAGATGACTACTACCTTATTGGTGATAAGGCATATCCTTTATTGAATTAATTAATTAAGCCATATTTAGGGTAACTTACTTCCGGGTAATTATTTCGTTTGTTTCAAATTTTCATATAGCTGCTTGTTGCGTTCTCCATAATTTTTGCTATATACATGAAGACATGTGGAATGAAATGTTATACGAAGAAAACCAAGGTGAAATTGAAGGGTATGGAGGAGTTGAGAATGCAGCCGCATTTAAAAAAAGAGAACATCTCTGTTGTTTTGAATATTTAATGTATATTTATATCTTGTTAGAATGATTATACCCTCTTCCAACATTTTTCAAATAAAATAGATATTTGTGTATTTAATTCAGAGAGAGGATATATCTAAGTAATTTGTAAATATAGCAATGACATTATTATTAACACGAAATTATAAAAATAAGTTGATCTGATGTATCTGATATAAACTGTAAGGTATGGAAAATGTCTTCGTTCGTAGTAGAACGCGAACATTTTCGTGCATGATGCAAACTGTATAATTTGTAATCTTTATTGCGCGATTCCTGGGCTTCTTCAGATAATTGTCCGAGTAGCAAAACCGCATTATAGCGAATTATGTTTTCCCCATGAATCAGGACTTTATGTACTGATGAGGGCATATAGTACCAATTATATTTGCTCACATACAATTGTGCACTTTCAAATGCATACTGACCAAATTTTTGGGAATTAATGTGCCTACCGCATGACATTGTTTGTAGTACTATGTGAAACTCCAGTTATATCCGCTGTACAAGCCGGATTAGCGAAAAATCTTCTGGCGGAATTTCCGTCATTACTGTTTCCACAATTTTGTCGTGGTTTATCATTATCAGTCCACACTCTTTTCGAAATGTATCTTGAACGTAAGTCTTCTTTGCTTGCTTTTCGTTTTTCATGTCTTCGGTGGTTGCTGCCCATTTCTTAAACAATAAATTATAGGAAATGTGAAGAACTAACTCCATGAATCTTATCCACGCATGCAATGTTGAGAGACCAAATATTTCGCATTTCGTTTTCTTGTTTCTGCCTCACCCGATCCAGATCGTTCATTTCCGTGTGCTTGGTAAGGCACACAACACATGTTGAAGTAGAAGGAGTCTCGGTTAGTACCTGCACAACTTTACCATCAATCATTGTAAACAAAAGCTCATGCTTTATTGTGACCCGTTTCTTATTTTTCATTACTGAAGTGTGCAACAAGGTGCGGATCTGAGCTATTTCGTCCACAGTAACTCTTGTTTTTTCAGGCATTTTTTTTTGGAAAACTCGATTGAAATGGGCCTGCAATATCACACAGAAGCTGGGGAGGGATTCTGCCAAATTACACTCTGTGTTACTTCATCAATAAGGCGAATTGGTACTAAGGAAGCGACAAATAAATTGTCAGCTATCAGGGAGCTTTCACCAGGAAGAATTTGTTTATATTAACTTTGTCCTGAAGAACCATCACAGCCCCACTTAGTGTATAAATGTAACTGTGATGATTTTTGCAGGTCAACAGAATCGATAATCAAAATTCTTGCATGTGTGATCGAGGAGCGACTGTAGTGTTACTTTCGCACTTATGTCAGTAATTTCAATTGGAGTTGGATAACATTCAACCTTAGTATCCCTCAGTTTCTTGTAGGATGGCAATAAACTGCACTGTTTAGTGTGCAAGCCGTTTAATAAATATTGGTACCTGTTTCTTGTTAAAGACATATCGTTGTATATAGCCAGAGCTTCATCCGGTGTAAATGGTTCCGCAGTTGTGTTGTATCTTAGCATTTGCAGTAGAACCTCTTTCTTTTCTATTGATGCCGCGTGTAATTCTTGTATAATTTCAGCTTCAACGGTTTGTCCAAATGAGCGCAATCCTTGTACATATGAGCTGTGAATATGATCCATTCCAGATTCGCGAAAGAGTTTAATTGCTTTACGCCTTTGGGTCGTTTCAGCTGAATTTTCAAAAGTCTTGCACGGTTTTCCACGTATCACTCCAGATGACGCTGAAGGTTCCCTTACTTCAAATTGCACAAGCAGCTCACTGTCTAACCAATCCTTGTTATTTTTTAAAAACACATCAACTTTGCGTGCCGCCTTTTACCAACGGATTTTGAATTCAGGAAGTACGTATTTTTGAATATTAACGATTACACATTTCAGCTGAGGTTCGGAAAGGGTGAAATTTAGCCGAATATAAGTCTCAGCGGTTGAAATATGCTCCCCGTGTTCTATGAAAGTAGTGCACAAAGTACGTTTAGCGATTTTAAAGGTATTCATTTTGGTCAAATACCTTTCAAGTACAAAATATTTTGGATCGTAGAATGTCTTAGGACATGTTATTAAATCGAATATTACATTAGACCACAAGAAAATATTTTTCTTATAAATATTATTTTGATATAGTCTTGTTTTTCAATGCTCTGTTATTGATCGTTTTCTGTTTTCTTTTTAACATTCGGTATGTTTGTGAAATTCTTATCAACAATATGTCCGGCGTGGTAAAACAGCCTTCTAAAATATATAGATATTCTAGTTTGAAAGAAGTTCAGCTATTTTTCAATAACTATTTTAAATATCAAACAAGTAACGGTAAAAAAGCATTTTTCTATACACTTATTAAATTTAAAGATATAAGTAAAAGCACAAGAATAAAATTTACAAAAATCAATAAATCTAAGTTCGTTCAAAATGAAATAATTAAAAGTTACAAAAGTTATATTATCAAGACAAATTGAAAATCATTTATGAATTTTTTAACAAATTATAATTAACAACAAACATCTGTACGTTAGACTTTGACCTTTTCTGAGTAATGTGAGCTTATTTTCGACATGAATTGTGAAATTTTGTAAAAACTATTTTTGGTCGGATTTCAACGGCGTGCCCCCCTACTTATTCGCGAACTTTCCCTGACAGCAGAAGACAAAAACACTTGTTGAGCGTAATTATTTGTTTCCCTTACAATGAGGTCGAGTATGTCGTCGTCAAATATTGCCCGAAAATAATCTATTGGTTCGTTGTTTCCTGGAATTATCTGCAAGAGTTCGTTACTCTTGGAAAATTGAAATTTCTTTAGGTCTGTAGGATCATCTGACCATGTTGGAATGGTTCTTTCAGACATAGGAATAAGCGACTGTGTACGTATTTGGGCAGTTTGTGGCGGCAAACCTGTTTTTTTGCAAAAATATATGATAGAAAACGGAAAAAACAAAATTTCCTACCTTCATCGTCCTCATATGAACTTTCCTTCGACTCTAACTCATGGCCAGGCTCGAACTCATCGTCGTCACTACAAACCCCCTTCAGTTGTTCGTCTGATTCGGAGTCGGACGCTTCTAAAACCGTTAATAGCTCATCTGTCAATTTTTTTGGGTTTTTGAATGTAATTATGCGATTTGTTGCCCTTTACGGACCTGCCTTATTACCTCCCATGGTATACAGACAAAAACTAACAGAACTACGAACGGCAGTAATCTTACACACTATGCTTTACTACACGCTTAGTAAAATATATTGACTTAGCAGCAACGCTGACAAATAGCAGATATAAAAGATATAAAGTGTTAAATGAAACTTGTCACCGATGAGTGCGGCGCGCACTGCGCCAACAACCTGTCTGTCACGCATGCGCACTCAACGGGTTAACTATCAGTGTCTACCTATTCTAAGAGCAACAAATTAGCAACAACATATACCTTTTAGTTCATGTTGATATTTGCAGTGGGTCAAAAGTTACAGCGAGTGGCTATGCTAGCTTAATATTAGGCTAGTGTAGCCATCGTTTCTTTGCGGCTGAAACAACATCAATCCTTGTGTAACAAATTAGCAACAAAATATGCAATTGGTTTGTTATAAGACTTATGAAGTGGCTACGCTAGCTTCATAGACATTTACTTAACGACAATTCGAACTAAACAGAAAGATTGTTTAGCGTTCCTTTGCTCCTTTGTTCCCGATAGCATTTGTGGAGACACGGCCAATTGGGATACATATTTCGAATTACAACGTTTCAATTGAATTCCAATTGACTTTACTTTCTTTAAAAATATCTATTACAATGTATAATATGCCATGCGACTCTATGACCGTAGACATTACCGGCAATTGTTGAATGTGGACTTTTACTGTGGAACCTGACGACGATTTCTTACCGAATGAAATCTTGATAAAGATACGATAGAATCCATTCTGTACATTTTTGTAGGGAAATATTACATTAAATACGAAGATTTACGACGTGAAGAAGATAGAGAGAAGACGAGTTGTTTAACTGTTTCATCGGGATCATCGTTGGCTGGAGTTGTATATAACTAATAAAATGCTATGTCTGGGGCGAGGGGAACCCGAAACTATATAAGCGGCTGGAGTATCCAACAAAGAGGTTGTGATCGCTTCGTGCTCTCTCTAGACGAAGGTTTGAAGCTTCAACACATTGAATGCGAAGCAACAAGTTTATCAGACATTTTCTTAACCAACTTATTTTGAATTTGTAATTAAAATGTAAATAAATTATTCGTCTTAAGCTTAGTCCTTATTTTAAATGATATATTCTCATGCTTGTCGATGACAGGAATCCTATATTGTTGGCCTTATAATATAGTATGTCGCTAAGCATATCATGAATATACCTACATATCTATCTCTATAAACATAGCTGTTGTGAAATGAATAATCAACACGTGCTTTCTGGTCAAAACAAAAAATGTTTACGGGTTCAGAGGCTAGGAAAAAAAGTGAGTTAATTGTGATGTTAATTAACCCTGGAAGTACTATACTCCAACATCACTTACTCAATCGATCTCAAGCCCTCTCCATAATAAAAGAACAAACAGCCAGGGAGTAATTGAGGGAGAAGCTGGACCAACTTCTGATGATGTTCAGCCGATCGAGATAGATGAACCAACACCTAAAAAAAGAAACGTTGCGGGGAGGGTGACTAATGAAAAGTGGCTATTGCTTGAGGAACACCAAACGAAAATGGACCTTCTCTTCATGGAAAAGAAATTAATTGAAAAAAGGATAGAAGAATAGGATTACAAGAATAAGTCGTTAGTATTAGAAATTAAAATTAAAGAAAAGTCACTTCACAACCAAGAAAAATAAATACTAAATTGGTAGAAAGCATTTTATTTCAGTTGCCTTATTTTTTTAACTGTGGGAAACTTCCATACAGATCACAAAAGTTCTAACCAAAATTTGCTCCGCTAAGTAGGTCAACAAAACTCAAAAAATATTTTAACGTTGAAGACATATTAATTAAAAGAAACATAGAGTATCCATAGGTTAAGACATATACACAAGTAATATGTATTAAATACATAAATATTTATTTCGTGGATTTTTTGCTGGCATTTGTGAAAGCAAATTTAAAAATAATCCACCTATTTAATTAATTACAAACAAAACCAATATATATGTGACACATTACACAATTTCATGAACTATTAAGTATAATATAACTAAAAGGAATAAAGTTACATACATATAGCAAAGGATTTAAACATTATGTACTCATAAGATTCATTAACTTTCAAGTGTTTGTCTAAAGTGGTCATTGACTATATTTACACTGAGTAGTAGTACTTTATTTCAAATTCAAGTTTTATAAAATCACAACATGAACTGATAGATGCTTTGTTACATATTTGCTATTGCTAAATTATGAAAATAATTGGCAATCAAGTGGTGCCTTCTTCTGTTGTCCTGCATTACATTTTCCACATTGATGTTTGCCTGTAATGCATTAGCTTCATTTATAATTTCCTGAATGCCAGGGTCAACAGGTGGTTCATCTTCATTTTCTTCACATGCAATGTTGTGTAAAGCTGCAACTGCTACTATAACACATTGACTAGTGCGAATGTTTACACGCATACCACTAGCAAACACATGAAACCTTCACTTCCAGATGCCGAAAAGGCGTACAACACAGTTACGTGTTCTAATATGGCCTCATTATATGAATTCTCTGCGGCTGTTCTCGGATTTAAAAGAGGTATGAAAGGGCAATTTCGGTTTCTGTATCCACTATCCCCTAATAACACATTTTCACCAAAAGTTTGCTGCTCAAACTGTCTTCGCAGAAAAGAATTAATAAAAAATGTGTGTCATGAGCAGATCCAGGTCACCGAGAAACTACATTTCGAATTTTTAAATTCTAGTCACATACAGTCTGTACATTCAAAGAGAAGTATCCTTTCCTGTTACGATAAATTTCAGCATGTTCCCCATCTGCATAAAGAAATACATTTTTATTTAACAGTCATATTGCATACGAATAAAATCTTCTACCTGGTGAGCAAATCTTTACATGAGTAAAATCTATTGCAACTATTACTCCTAGGAAGGAAGCAATGGTAAAAAAGCCTTGAGTAATTTCAGGAATTTCTTCACCTCTTGGAAATGTAATGTACCTGGGTTTCAACACAGCAATTGCATGGGATACACGTTTAGTTATCCTACACACTGTGGACTTATGTATACCATTCAAATCACCTACTGCATTTGAAAAACTTCCGGTTGCATAAAATCGCAATGTTAATAATAACATTTGTTCAGGTGTGAGGGCTGCGTTCTTAATACCGAACTAGTTAGTTGGTTAATCATTTACGTGCAGTAGCACTTGCCAATTTGTTGAATTGGAAATAACATCTCTAATTTCATTGCATATGCGTCGTACAGTGTCTTTTCTTAAACGATACCGCACGAAAAAGTCATAATCATCCCATATCTGAAAATTGTCTGGACGAATACGAATTATTTTTGGTCTCCTATTGCGATCAAGATGGGCAACAAAATTTATATCTTCATCATCAGAAGAATCTATTCTGTTTTCTCTATTCATTTTTTTACAGTGAAGTAATACATCCCGCAAACAGATTCACTACTGGTACACTATAGTTATTTACCGCTTTTACAAAAGTAGGTTATGTCTAATTTTAGGTGCGAAACGCTGAACTGAACTTTGAGCTTAGTATTTTCTTTTGGCTCAAGTTGAACTCGACATTTGACAAAGTTCAGAATTGAACTCGAGCTGAAAAACGACTTAAACCCTGAACTTGAACCTGAACTTCGGTTTAAACCGACACTGAAAAACCGGGCATTAGAGATAGAATAGTATGCGGGGTAAAGGAAGTACGGATACAAAAGAACTGTTGGGAGAAACTGGAATTTTCCAACAGGCATGCGAAATTGCGTTAAGTATGAAAGTTGGCTCAAAGTCAATTTTCTGAATATCCAGCTCTTTTTTAAATCTCTAAATAAAAACATTATCCCCTCTTATCTCTTTCAATTTAGATCTGTTTGCTAATACAGCCCTTTTATCTTCATCCTCTTGCAACTGCCAACAAGGCCTAAGTGTTCTCCGATGAAATTGTTCGTTGCTTCTTCAAGAGTCATTTTTGTGAATTTTCAGCCCACTCACGACAATATTATTCTTCTTCCTTTCTCTCTCTAATATTTCAACAGAATATTTAATATCCGCCGGTTATTTTCTAATTTCTTTATTTTCTTGCTTCAATGTGTTATTTTCTTTTTTTATTTTCTCTATATCATTCATGTACTCCTGCTGTTTCGTTTTAATTCGAATTATCTCCTCCTTCAAATCCATATTCATTTCCATTATCATTAACATTATTTTATCTAGCTCGTCCTCTTTGTTTTGCTGACTTTATTGGAACTGTATATGCCCTTTTACCATTCCCCAAAATTTCTAACTGATCTTTATCCTCTCATACCACTTTTTAACGTTTTCATGGGTTAAGTAGTCATCGCTGCCTATCTTAGGGCCGGTTTCATAATAAAATTCTAACAGAGAATTACCTAATTGAGAATTAAATGTAGTGCTATCGTTAACAACCCATGAGTTTCATAATGGCCGGGAACCAGTTTGTTAGCCAATGCTACAATTAACGAATTAACTATTAACTATTAACGAATAATAGCCCATTTCTTAACAAGAAAGTGATTTTACAGTAAACAAACCGCAATGAATTCCGCGAAAAGAATTCGTTCATGCAATTTTAACAAAGAAGAAGAATTGTTATTATTGTATTTGTATAAAGCATTATCAAAGAAAACATTTAGAAACATTATATTTATAGGAAAATGCTTGGCAGAATATTCTAGCGTCGTTTAATGCCAAAAATCTGCAGGCTAGAACTATCGACTAAATAAAAACGAAATATGACAACCTCAAAGCAAAAGCTAGGAAAGAGGTAGCTAAACTTAAACTTAGCCAAACAGGCACTGGCGGTGGTCCTGGTGTAGGGGATTTAAATTGTGCAATTGAGGCCGTTTTAAAAATAATAAACTTTAAAACGGTAGTGGGTTTGCATAATGGATTTGAGAGCGACATTCAAACAGCAAATGTATTACAAGGCATTTGTCTTACATATTTACTAATTTGTTTAATTTTAGAATTTTGTGGATAAAGATACGGCGGAGGACAGCCAAATAATATTAAAAATAGTTGATGAGGCATGGCATTTAATAACCTACTATTGCTTTCTTTCTAAGAGGTTTGTTTTAGGTACAGTCTAGCAAAAATATATATACAAATGATATAGAAGAGTTGATAGAACCTGCTTTACAAAGTATAGAAAATGTAAGTGTTATTGGAAAAGTATTATACGTAAGGACTAATATTTATTTTCTATCTAGTTTGTTGTGGAAGATTACATAGAGAATGTGTTTACAGATCATAGTACATATACAAGGAATGTAGTACGTACATACATTCAGCAAGTACAAGTGGTAGGGTTACAGAGGTATGCAGACATTTTTCTGAGTTCAATCAAAATCATATTTTACACGAACACCATAACACTTTTAATGATGATATGTTTATTTCAACGTTATATTTTTGCAGGTTTTGGAGGATTCAGAACCTGATATTTGTAACTGGAGCAAATACACCCCAATGAAATTGAAAAGCTAAAAACGCAGGCACATAATCCGTTGACAAATGCATATTAGAAAAGAAAATCAGAACTAATTGAAAGAAGTTTTGGGCAAGGATGCATAGAAGAGAAGAATGCAAGAGATGATGAAGAACACGCAAAGAAAATGTTGCTTTTAGAACTAGATATAGAAATTAAAAAAGCACAGCTGGCAAAATTGAAGTCTAGCTAATAGGTATTGTCATCCACTAATTTAAAATAAACGTTTCATTAATTGATGTAAGTTTTGTGTTTTATTTGACCCTTTAATGAAGAATATCAAAAGATTGGCTCATAAAATATGAAGAAAAAAGAAAAGAATATTTCACTATTAAAGACTTTATTTTTTGTAAGTAGCTATACATACGTATAATACAATACATGTCATAGAATATTAATGTAATAAAATATTTACAATCGAGCAAAGTGCTTATTTATAAGAAGTTGTCGATGATGCCTGGCATTATTGACTATATTTTCAACATTTCCATCATCTTCATGTGGCTCTTCAATATTACCCAATTCCTCTTCTGGATGTATTTATTGCAATGTTATATAGCAATAATAATATCCATCACACGGTTTACATGTTGTCGCATTCCCATCTTCAATTACAAAGATTAGTATGTATTCTGGGATGACACCAACGAGTTAGTAGATCGTCTTCGACTTCTAATGGCGTCCCAGACAGCTGGCAACAATAGCCATAATAACGAAATTGTCTCTATACTAGAGGAATTGAAAGAAGCAGGTGTCGTGCAATAAATATGATGCGAGCAATAAATACGTACCATTCTCACAATGAGCATCGACAAGTTTGGGCGTTTCCTTGGTCCTAATAAAGTCATTTCAAATCGTAATCATACACGTCTAGAATTCCCATTAACACCCGATGGAAACATTAACGCCAATGGAAAGCGTATTAGATATGCGGCAGATCCCGTTGACGAACAGGACTGTGTGACTAAACATTATTTATCGCAATTTATGCAACACGTTAAAAAAGATTAATTGATACTCGCGAGCAATTAGATTCTGAATTACAAGATACAACTAAAAGGCTAGAAGCTAAAATATTGAATTTAGAGTCTCATATAAATCGTTTAACAGAGGAGGTGGATATACAAAAGCTGTCGATTGAAAAAATTCACCGTATTTTTGACGAGACCATTAGAAAAGTAGACATCGTATAACATGAGCAAGGAAGATGTTGTCAATGAAATACATCGGCCAACTAGGCGAAACTTTATGAGACGGCGAGTAATTATCAAAGGTTTAGACGATTTGTGGCAAGGCGATTTAATGGAATTATTACCTTACAAACGGGAGAATAACGATTATAAATACGTTTTAATCGTAATAGACAGTTTTTCCAAGTATCTATGGGCACATGCGTTGAAAAACAAAACCGCCAACGAGGTCAGAGACGCAATGGGTTATATCTTGAGACAGGGACCTATTCCAATAAATTTACAAACAGATGCCGGCAAGGAATTTTACAATCGAGAGTTTAGAGAGCTGATGAGCAAACATCACATAAATCACTATTCCACGTATAGTACTAAGGCTTCGATAGTTGAAAGAGTTATTCGCACCATCAAGGGACAGCTCTACAAGGCATTCAGTTTAAGAGGCTCTTATAAATGGATAGATATTTTGTCTGAAGTAACTGCCAAGTACAACGAGACGAAACATAGGACTATTAAAATGAAACCGCGAGATGTCACAGTGAAAAATGAACAATATCTTCTGTCTAGTGTTTACAATAATATTAAAGTTAAAGGAAAAAATAAATTTAGCGTTGGTGAAGTTGTTCGAATCAGCAAGCATAAAGGTGTATTCCAGAAGGGGTATATACCTAACTGGAGCACGGAGCTTTTTAAAATACGTAAAGTGCAAATAACAAATCCTGCTACCTATCTGCTGGAAGATGTGAACGGGAGACCGATTTTAGGAAGTTTTTATGAACCTGAACTGCAAAGAACAAAACATGCAAACACTTACCTCGTTGAGAAGGTGTTGCGAAGAAAAGGAAATAAGTTGTATGTTAAGTGGCTGGGATTCGATAATTCTCATAACAGTTGGATTGATAAAGATAATTTATTATAATCATACTTACCTGTACACTTATAATTCTTATGTGTTAAAACTAGGTTATAAATAAAAATCATTATTTAGCAATATACAGGGTTTTATTCTCCTAAATTCATTACCTCGTAGTCAAAGAATACAGTGTTATAACTTAAATTTATAGCTTCCAACATATACAATGCATTTAAAGAATTAAAGTGACTACATAATAAATTTTGAATATTAGCATACAAATCGCCTGACAGGCTTAAACAGGATCTTAGTATACATTTATAAAATGTGATAAATTCGCCGCTTTGCAACAGGCCAAGTTTATGATGAATTACTGTTTGGAGATTATATAAATTATTATAAGTCTCCGTTGACAATACAATCTGTTAATTTCGGCTCTTCAATCTTACAGTGGAGATTTCTTTGCAAGAGCTGGTCTCGATTTGGTGATTCGGGCTGTAGCCTTCCGACTTCACGAACTCGGACCACTCGTCCTCTGTGAAGAATATGCAAGCGTTGGAGGATCGTATCTGGATTATCGGTATGTAGCCGGCTGCTGGACTAAGGCCCACGTTGAGCCATTTGGAACCGCTCATATTCAAAATGTATGTGGATTGGCCTATGAGCTGCCTTTCTTTAACGATGGATTCTTCCCGCATTTTTAAGGCGGTGTCGATAAATTCGTTGTACGTATCTGAGAACAATTAATAACAATTACAATGTGTACTTGGAAATTTTTTAATAAAACTTACTTGATTGGACGTTTACCGCTTCTTCAATAAATTCGTTGTTGGTATTTGTCTCTTCGTTTTTGATATTTGAAAACAGAATTCATAATTACAATATATACTTAACAATTTTATATTTAACTTACTTGATTCATTAGTCGATTCCATTTTAGCGCGTCTGGTCGGGTTGTGCTGCAAGTTGAAACTGATTTAAATTTTACTTATTGTTCTATTATGTGCAAGTTTGTGGTGGTGGGGTGGGTTGTGTGGTGGGTCATGAGATCATAGTCCGGCATATGCCTGTCGTTGGCCTTTGCGTATCTGTAAACAAAATATGAATTACCATTTTAAAAACAACAATATTGTGCTTTATACCTTGAGCAGCATTGCGTTATGCCTCCTCGAATCCCTTTCTCCAGGAACATCAAAATGTCCACATCTTGGAGAGTGTCCAATTCCACGTCCGTGTGCTTTAACATGGCGTCCCACGAATGTCCGGGTGCGGTGTAACAATGTGCTGCATCAAGACCGTAATTCTTAATACAGCTCTCGCGGAAGTTCTCGAAGACGTCCGCGAGCAGTAAAACGTCCGTCTTCATATATAGATCAGAATACTCCCCCAAGTCCTGGCATTTAAACTCGCGCCAAACGCTCTGCGCGTGTTCATACTCAGACTTGGCAATAGGAGTATTGGATAGATCGTTGTGGAACGCCTCCATTGACGGTAACTGTCTTTCACCAAGCCTTTCCCAACTCGACATGTAGCTATACGGAAAAACCCCCTTTCTCCTTAGAAGCGTGGCGTCGTCAAATTGACTCTCGAGTATGGGGTATTCTTGTAAATATGAAGCCAGCTTCTCGAGGGAAGACGCCATAAAACGAAATGAGTCAATGAATTTTAACTTCACCTCACTGTCGTCTATGCTCTGTATCATAGCTACATACTGCTCCGTGTTGTTGGGAATGACTTTCAAGTGACCCGATTGCGTTAATTCTTCAACCAGCAAGTGACTATCATATCCCGAGAGGTTGTGAAATATAACGGGTATCGTTTTCGTGTCCCGATATTCCAGATTGCACTGTGCGTGTGCAGTACCTCTATAAATACATAAAATTAGTAAATAAAATAATAATAATTTGTTTACGACTTACCTGTATTTGCCGGTTAAGTGGCAATGATCCCTTACTCTATCGGGGCCTAGAGGTTTTTCGCAAATATGGCAAGTGGGAGCTGTGGCGTATTCTCTATACTGGGCAGGATTTAACTTGTCCATAGGGATGGGACACTGATATGCCGTTTCTGCGTCCTCTGCAAGACTTTGTAGTTCGCGTACCAGCCACTTCGCGCAGTCTTCACCTCTATAGCCACGATAATAGGAGAGCTCCGGAGCGTAGCAGCATTTAAAATAATACCCCGCGCTGTAGGGCACATGTTTTTGGGGCTTCTTAGGGTCGTTGGTCGGCTGGAGTAGACATTCAAAGTCCGCGTACACGGCGAATGGGACCTTTATCTTATTTTTGAAGTTTTTGAATTTAATTATTTTTTCTTCGGGGAACGAGACCTTATACTCGTTCACCTTCCCGCATTCTTCGATGTGAGCCTTCAACCTCGCCTCCGAATGAAAATAGTGCAGACACCTGTCGCAGAAAAACGTCTTGCTTTTGTGACCGCTTAACTGCTTGGAGACGAGGCGGCTGAGATCTTTTATCCACACGTAATGCTTCTGGGCGTCATCTTTGCTTTGAATCAATAATAAGTTAACGTGGCGATCCCACTTATCTTTTGTAAGACGATTGGGGGAGTCGTTTAGCTTCCTGTCCAGTACATAAACGTTCACGCTCACGTTGTTGAGCTTCTCGAATTTCAAGATATCGCCTCTTTGTATTGGGAAGGTGATATCTCCCAGGTTAAGAACTTCGCTATAATATGGGTAGCTGGAGGTCCGGTCGGAATGTGCGCCATGTTCTACGGGGCATAGCGCCGACACAACGGCCCATGCAAAGCATGCATCGTCGGTGTTACGTACGTTAACACACGCCTGCTTCCGCTGGATGGGTGGCGGAAGAGGCAGATATGAGCCGACTCGCTGTGGATTGTAGTGGTTAATGTTGATTGCCAGGTCCACGATCGCGACGAGCGCCCAGCCAGAATCCCTTTCCTACAAATTACATATATACAGCGGTGTTCAAAAGTATAATATTTGAAAACTTACTTGAAATTCCTCAAGTTCGCGCAGAATTGGGCCCTGTACGTACTCCACATACCAAGCCTCGACATTAGTGTCCATGCTAATTACCCGGTTCTTGGTGGATATATATTTTAGCTCTTCCTCCAAGTCGGGCTTCGCGAACTTCCCGCAAAACATGGTGGTGATACGACGCACAAACATGGACTTGGCGTCCTCCAGGAAAGTACGGGGGTCCTGGTGCATCAGGTTTGTGATACAGCCCGTACGAATACGGCTCCGGAAAGCCGCTTTCAAATCGCTCCACCTAAGCCGGTCGCTCTGCACAACTCGGTCGCCACCTCTGCCGCGTATCTCTAACGACTTGAGCCACGTACGATGTGAAGTGGCGTGGCACAACGCCGCTTGAATTTGGGTCTACAAACACAAAAATAATTCGAGTTTAAATAACTTGATTTTAAATATCTTACCTTTTCGCCAACGCTCCTGGCATTTTTCATTAGGATATTTAACAATCGGATATTCTCCGAAGTCGCCTTGATAAAGGCGGTTACGTCATTACCCGGACGAAGGAGGACCTTGGTCTGCTCCATGACCTTGTACATGGCCTTAATGGTTTCGGATGCCATTTCTCTGTAATATAGACAAAATATATAAAATTTAAACAGAAAATATTAATTAAAATAGAAAAATGTGTAGGATCGCAAAATAATTTAAAGTTATTAAAAAGAAATATATACAACTACAAAAATCTAAATTTGGAAAAATTCAGACATTAAAAAATATTATTTACTTATATGAAAAGTTGTACTCTTAGAAGAACTCTGAAATGTACGAAGCTAGAAACTCGAAGAAACACTGTGATGGATAGAAAGAAAATACCCCTTTTATATGGTCAAGAATGCAATAATTAAGATTGAAAGAGCAATTTCAAGAATGTAGTAATTTTTATGCCTGCCTGACTAATTGTTGTTCTGGAAGGAGGGTACATCATGTTGAGACCTGTTTGTAAGACACAATATGGTTCTATTCCAAGAATACTATAAATAAGTACATTAAGACTATTGCGTCATCGGTCGCGATTTAAATGCTAATTGTAGTAATTAATGCTAATGGGTCGCGGATTTTATTTCGCGGAATCCGCGATATCAAATCCCGAATTCGCCGTGAACTTAGCCGCGGATTAAAAGGCACGATCTAGAAATAGCCGCGAACGATACCGCTAATTACCATGGTCGCGGACGCCATCTTTCCACGACTGCCATCTTTACCGTGGATTAAATAGCGCAAACTTGAAATTGGCTGCCGAATAAAGCGCGGACGCCATCTTTACCGCGGATTAAATAACGCAAACTTGAAATTGGCTGCCTAATAAAGCGCGGACGCCATATTTTCCGCGAATCGATTTGCTAATTAAAGCAACAATTAAGCTTCGGGACGCTAATCAAAGTGCCTTGGCTTCGATTCCAGGAAATTGCCCGCGGATTAAAAGCGTGAGCCGCTAATCAAACTTCGATTCCAGGAAATTGCCCGCGGATTAAAAGCGTGAGCCGCTAATCAAACTTCGATTCCAGGAAATTGCCCGCGGATTAAAAGCGTGAGCCGCTAATCAAACTTCGATTCCAGGAAATTGCTCGCGGATTAAAAACTCGATTCGCTAATCAAACTTCAATTCCACGAAATTGCCCGCGGATTAAAGGCGTGGCCGCTAATTAAACTTCGATTAAAAGTTCGATTAAACTTCGATTAAATCCGCGGCCGCGAATGGCCTTGAAGTGGCCCCGTACCCGCATAGTATACCTACTATTGTACAATTGTATATACAAGTAATCCACATATAGCGCGATTTCTATAACACCTAATATTTGTAGAACCCAACCTCCGCGTTATGCGAGGGTTACTTGAATTTCAACATTCTCTCGTCGTTTCTCTCTCTGTTCATTCATCATTCTTTTAATATCGTCTTTTTCAATGACTGAGGGTTTCCTCAAACACCCTAAACGTTTTAAATTGTGCATTTTCTTTCTTGAACGGAATCTAGGAAATTAAAGGTGTTAAAAACATGTAAAAATATTATAACTAAAAATTATACTTTTGCTGATCAATTTTTGTATTTACTGGATGCATCTTTTGTGGCTCAAGCGGTAGGGGCAAAGTTTCATTGCACTGTATCAAGTTAATGATACTTTTCAAGTTGTTATTAATTTTATATAAAATTTCCATACTTTTAACAGAGGTAAAGGTGCCCGAAATAATCTGAAGATTGTTGCAAATATTATTTCGAATATTGCCATCATCTACAGCTTGTGTTAAAGTTTCACGATGTTGTTCTAATTCGCAGTGTTCATTTTCACCTATGGCTTCATTATTTATATTAGTTTCTCTGGAAATATTTTCAGCTTCAAAGCAAACTTTGTGAATATGTTTGCACATAGTTCCATGAATTAGATAGTCCATACATGTGCAAGAGTAAATATGTATGCAAGATAAACAAATATTGCACTTTATTTTGCAGTTGTGATCTTCACTGTTGTTACTTTTTATAACCGTGTATGAACTTTTTTGGCTGTCAACATTCCAGCCATTTGATAATTTTGTTATTTTCATACTTTTATCGTTTATAGCACTAAGGTGTCTTTTATTAATTAAAAAAAATTTTCCTGGCACTTTTCCTTTACTGAGTTTAATTACTCGGTCAAATTGTTTATCTCTCACATATCTCAACAAGACATGTCATGTTTTATCGAGTCTTCTACAATGGGTACCTAAACATGTATTAAAATTAATGATTTCAGACAGTTCCACAAAATTATTGTTATTTACCTTTAAGGTATATGTATTTTAACACTTTAACTGCCACTCCGATTTGGAGCAAGAAATTTACTGGGTCACGTGGGCCAAAATATTTTTTTAGCTTTAAACACTTTATTTGTATTTGTTTTAAGTAAAAGTCATAAAATAAAATGTGTTTTTTTGTTTTTTTTTGTAAAAAATACCTTGTCCACATATGGTACACAAGGCTTAGCATTGCGATATTTTTACTAATGCCTAGTCACTGGCCATGCGTACAATAAATGGACACTCAAGGACAGATGACGTCGAATATATTTCGAGTGGGGAGCGTACGCAGGAAAGCGAAGTGAAGGTTTTAGTTTGTTGCGTACTGTTGAAGGCAAGTATACAGTCGGATTTGCGACTCAAAACCGTTATTATGGCGCGCAATAAAAGAGTTCTAAGTTGTTTTGAGTTGCAATTAGAGGTGGAAAAAGCAGCCGATGAGATATATAATTATGTAAACATGAGTGATGATTTGTGTGATTATTCAAATTCAGATGTGGACCCTACGTATGAACAAACAGATGCCACGTGCTCGAGTGAATCTGATAACGAACCGTTAGCGAAAAAACAGAAAATTTCCATGAAAGGTTTGTTTACCAAAAACTGAATAAAATATTAGTTTGCCCAACTATTTTTTTTTATTTTAGGAAAAATAAAACTACCAAAAGATATACATAACAATAATACAGCATCTGCAGGTCCGTCTTGTGAACAGTTACCTAAAGCAATGGACGATGAATCAGATAGCTCTTTGACACAGGATAGTGATTTATTGACAGATACAGCCCAGCCAGAAGAAAACGCCTTTCAAGACTCAGATTGGGGGCCAGTTACAGGAAATTTTTCAATTTTTGAACTTCCTTACAATCTTGGCATTCCTGGAGATTTAAAAAACGAAATGGCAGGTAAAAATGAATTGTCATTCTTTGAAATGTTTGTCTCTGAAGATGTTATAAATATGATTGTGACTCAAACAAATATGTACGCAGAGCAACAAATTCTTAGTGGAATAGTTAACGAAACAATTACTAAAGATTCACGTTTAAATTCATGGAAAGAGACTAACTACAATGAAATTCGTACATTCATAGCGTTTCTTATTTGGATGGGACTCGACTCAAAGCCATCATTACCTGATTACTGGCGCAGAATTTCATTATATAAAAGTGACGTTTCTAATTATATGTCCAGAAATCGATTCGAATTGCTCTTACGAATGTTTCACTTAGCCAACAATGACGAGTGTCCTGAAAATGATAGACTTCATAAGGTTCAAAGTCTTGTCGATAAAATGAACGCTAATTTTCATCGTTGTATGGTTCCAGAGTCATCTGTCTGTATTGATGAGACGATGATCCCGTTTAGAGGCAAGCTATCCTTTAGACAATACATAAAAGGAAAACGTCACAAATTTGGCATAAAACTTTTTAAAGTTTGTTTGCCGGGGGGCTATACAAATAAAATAAAAATATATTGCGGTAAAGAAAAAAATAATGGACAACCGGTTGCAGAAAGGGTAGTTATGGAAATGATTGAACCCTTACTGGATGAAGGAAGAACACTTGTAACGGATAACTGGTATACATCAGTAAACTTAGCTGAAACTTTACAAACTAGATCCACTCATCTTATAGGAACATTGCGCAAAAATCGAAAAAATCTCCCTAAAGATGTCGTGGGAGCCAAACTCAAGAAGGGAGAGATCGTCGCCAAACAAAATAATAATAAAGTGGTAGTTATGAAATGGCAAGACAAAAGAGAGGTGCTTTTTTGTCTACAAAACATAAAGATAATATGATAGAGGTAACGCACCGAGAAGGCCCTAAAAGAAAGCCAGCCGCGATTATCGAGTATAATAATGTTAAATCATTTGTGGACACGTCAGATCAGATGACAGCTTACTCTAACACATTACGAAAGTCCGTCAAATGGTACAGGAAAGTGGCATTTGAGTTGATAACTGGCACTTCAGTGGTAAATTCTTTGATTATTTTTAATTCAATCAACCAAAGGAAAATGTCAGTTACAAAATTCAAAGAGAATGTGTGCCTGCAACTTCTACAGACTAATAACCCACCCCTTCCTGTACAAGTTCAACAAAAACATGAGCTTGCTCAAAATCCTCTAAACAAAAGAGGCAGATGCACGATTTGTTATAGAAAAAACTCCGAACTACACGGTAGAAATTATGCTGTTAAGAACACAAAACGGGTCACTTATGTATGTAATGGATGTGAAGAAAACCCATTTATGTGTTTAGAATGTTTTTTTGTCAACCATGTTTTCACAAAGAAAATCTGAAAAAAATATATAATCGATAATAAGAGACGCTTTTAGTTACTTTTCTATAAAAAAACTACGTTATTTTTGCTTATATACTCTGTATTTTCACAAAAAAATTTGAAAAAATAAATGTTTATTCCAAGTTTATTGTATTATTCGCCATGCCTCTAAAAATTAAAAAAAATTCAGGCCAATTTATTATAGTATAGTGCCACGCCAGACCCATCGATATTCCCACTTAAATACACGACAGATGTGTACCAGCCACGTACACATGGCCGAGATCTTTCTAATACCTGTGTCCAATATGGGTACACATGGCAGAGAATTAAAATTTCCTGTGTCCATATATGGTACACATGGCAGTTAAAGTGTTAAAACTTTATGCATCGACTCTAAATGCATATTTGTATTTATTCCACTACCAATGCGATGACACGTAGCCCACATCTGGCACTTATCTGCCTAATTAGTTTGAAAATAGTTTTTAAAATCTATGGCATCATTATCTTTATTTAATAAATCAATGAAAGATCGCATATAGCTATTGAATTTATTAATATCTGGTTCCTGACGAAGTACACAAGGTTTTGTAAACCTGAAAGAAACTTTACATTAAATTCCCTAATTTTCACTGCAATTTCCATATTCAAAATAAATATAGTACAGTGTTTAAATAATAATTTTTAATCCACAGAAATTATTTATATACCTGCTCCTGTAAGTCTCTGTTTTTTATTAGATTTATTTTATTCCTCCATGACCTATCAATATGCCATGTACATAATAGTTTCTTAGTGTTTTCAATATTCATGACAGAACTCCAAGCAGAGTAATACTGACTGGCGTCATCACTCATAAAAACTGAAGCATGAATGCTACCACTTCGTTCTTTAACTCTTCTTAAAAATGATTTTAATAGAATATGAGCCTTACAAAAATGAATTTGGTGTTGCCCAAGGGTCGATACTCGGCCCGATTTTATTCCCATTGTTTATCAATGACCTACCGCTACACATAACTCGTGGTAAAATTGTACTGTACGCTGATGATTCCACTATAATTGTGTCTGGAAAGTCTCCTGTGGAACTAAACAATAATTTGAACATAGTAATTGCCGAATTTACAAGCTGGTGTAATGCAAATCGTTTGATTGTCAATAGGTCTAAAATCACGGCTATGCTACTGTTTAATAAAAGAAAAGCTGACAACATCCGTGCTACGGTTGGCAATGGAGCTGTTTGTTTCTCGGGCTCTGTTAAAATTCTGGGCGTTATGGTAGACTCCAACATGAGCTGGAGATCGCATGTAGATTACGTTTGTGGTAAACTAAACAGTTGTTTTTTTTGTGTTGCTGCAATTAAAGAATGTTTTAAATCGAAGTACACTGTTAAATATTTATTATGGCCTAGCCTACTCTGTGATGTCTTATAACATCACATGATTTGGGGAGCAACAACTTACAGCCACAGAGTTTTGGTGTTACAAAAGAGAATCCTTCGATTAATATTTGATGCTCATTCCCGCGAAAGCTGCAAACCGATTTTTAAAGAACACAAAATATTGACCCTCCCATCAATCTACATATACAAGACAATACGGTATATACGAAGACATTCTCAGCTTCTCACGAATAATGAAACACATAATTACAGCACCAGATACGGTGATCACATTAGAACCGAACAGCATCAAACTTCTCTATTTGAAAGAAGTCCGGAGTACGCCGGCATGTACTTATATAACTGTCTACCCAATTATATAAGAAAAGGATCTGACTTTGGGATTTTCTCTACCAAATTAAAAGATTTCTTATTTAGAAATGCGTACTACTCAATCTCTGAATACCTCGCTCACAAACATTAGTACGGCAACTGCTACAATGGGGCATACGCTTTAATTATAAACTTATACATTTTATTTATACGATGTTTTAACGTGTTTGTTTATTGGTTTATATTTATATTTTATGGGTTTTGCACTCTTGTGTTTTTTTTGCTTGTGACTCAATGTATGTATATTTGTTGTTTACATTTCTTCTATTTTATGACTAGTCTAATATCACTGTAGTGATCGTTATAGACAATAAATTATTATTATTATTATAATCTTCACGATTTGATATCAAGAAAGCAGCAGGAAATTCTTGGCCAAAATCATCAATCACTAAGAGTGTAATTAAATTAAAACCATAAGGATTAGTTCTATGCGTTGCATCCATACAGACTACACCAGCATTTCCAAATGTTTTCAAGAGTTCTGATTGACAACATGTCATTATTCCCAATAAAAAATCTTCTTTTCTAATATTGCAAACTTCTGATACCTCATCTTGTCTTTTATATATAATTATGAAATTATCCATACCTTTTGAAACTTCTTGTACCCATATGTTAACACTGTGAGCATCATTTTCATCTTTAACAGCATTATCATACAAATTATATGCTTGACTAATATTGGTAATATCTTTTGATGTAATTAAATGGGTTCTTTTAAAGTTACCATCCACACTTTCTCTAATTTTATCTAGTACTGTTTTTGCTGGTGCACCTGAAGTTGAATGATTATTAAATTCACAATCAACTTTAATATTTGATATTAAGTAGTAAAATACTGATTTAAACCTTGCAATACTGGGCTGCTATTGCTTTTCTTGATGAAGTAGGCAATGATACATGGGCTAGGTTTACATAATGATTATAATGCGTTTTATAATAAAACACATTTACACTATCTTGTTCTTCAACAAAAACTATTGAAGATGTGCAGGCCTTGTTTATTATACATGAACCTTGACTTTTAAGCATTCGCTTTCGATTTTCTTCAGAAATTAGTCGCTGCTTACCACTTCTGTTACAATAATATGTTGACTTTTTTGTTGAAGGCATGGTCCTTGCTCTTGAATGTTTCACCCACGCAAATCCAGAGTTAATCTCTTCACGTTCCTTCCACGACATAAATTTTGTAAGATAAATTAAAAATAAACTTAAATAAAAAGTATATAAATATGAGTACCTACCATTTACATTCTTGAACAGAAGATTCTCTATTTTCTGTTCTATATTATGTATCATATACAAGTGATTTCTTAAATCAGCTAATTTTCGACAAGTGAAATTAGGGCAGTCTTCACATTTGAGTGGTAATGCATTATTTGTTACATCATGTTTATTTTTTAAATGTTTATTAACATTAGAAATAGAAGAAAATGTTTTTCCGCATTCTTGGCACACTGAACTCATAATACTTAGATATTTCTTGGTTTTAATACTTTTTATATGAACGAACAAACAAATTAGTATCAAAGAACACACTTGTAAAGTTGTAAATAAGAAACCCACTAAATATCAATAAATAGTAATCAAATCATGCCATCATAATACTGCTACTGTGACTGCTACTTAATTATGATTGGTGGGATCGAGACTGCAGCTAGACGCTCGTCATCTATTTCAGATCAGTTCGGTTGTGTTGTTGTGACGCTACCTAACAGAAACTATTTTATGTGATTTTCATCTAATACTTCGAGAGAAGAATTTCGAAGGTGAGTGTGCAAATTTCTTCTCTATTGTTGTATCAAATATTTGACTAGAGAGCTAAGATAGTTCGCTGTATTTCTACGTCTTCATACCTAAGTTTTATAGAATGGTTGACGAGATGTTTATCTTTGACCGCCATATTGTCACACAGGGGTAATGCCGCACTGGTAACCAGGGAAATGGCGCCATGGTGGCGGTATTATCCCAGCAAGATACATTTTCGTAATTTGTACAACTTCACATACTTTATCTGTAACTGCAGATGGTACGGAACCGCCAAAGAACTACCGACAAAGCCAAATGGAGTGCCGAAACTCCAGGCAGCTATGGAAATGGTTAAAAGTGGATCTTCAGTCAAGAGTGTTGCAAATAAATTTCAAATTCCGCGATCGACATTACGTGACAGGATCAAAGCAGATACCTCGGCTAAACCTTCCTTAGGCCGAAAACCCCTTTTTACAACAGAGCAGGAGAAAGAATTATTTGAATACCTGTTGTTATTGGCTAAATCATTTTACGGGATTGCTCTGACAGACCTAAGGCGTGATGTGGCAGAAAAACTTGGACTTCAGCATAATTTCAATCGGGAAACTAAAATGGTAGGAGAAGCCTGGGTAACGGGATTCCGCAAACGGAACTCGGCCATTTGTTTGAGGAAACCGGAAGCAACCAGTCTCAACAGAATAGTGGCTTTCAACAAAAATGAAGTGGCTCTGTTTTATGATAATTTAGAGAGAGTTATCGGCAACAATTACTTTGGCGCAAGTAAAATATATAATATGGACGAGACGGGAATATCTTCAGTCCAGAAGAGGAGAGATATTAACACCGAAAGGTAAAAAACAGGTCGGAGCAGTGACGAGCTGGGAAAGGGGAAAGAACATAACAGTGATATGCTCATTCAGGGCCTCTGGAAATTATATTCCTCTCCTGTTCATTTATCCCAGAAAGCGCATGTCCCCACTTCTAGAAAAAGGAGGACCAGCTGGACCACTTTACAAATGTTCTCACAATGGTTGGACAAATGACAGCATATTTCTAAAATGGTTGATTCGTTTTAAAAATTTTGCAAAACCAGCCAAGGAGGAACCCGTTCTTTTGCTTCTCGATAACCATTGTAGCCACATATCGTTCCAGAGTTATGAATTCTGCCGTGAGAACTTCAATTCATGTGGTATCCATTCCACCACATACAACCCATAGATTGCAGCCACTGGACGTCACTTTCTTCGGTCCTTTAAAGAGTACATTTAATAGAGAATGTGATATCTTTCTCAGAAATAATGTGCACTTAAGGATCACTCCTTACGACATTGCTGGGATTTTCAATAAAGCATACATCAAGGTGGCGACTATTGAGAAGGCAGTGGCTGGGTTTGATAAATGTGGAATTTATCCTTTCCAGCCAAATAAGACGAATGAGATTTCATTTCAAGTGATGAGGTTCCTCAAAGTGTCATCGTTCAGGAAAAATATGGAGAGGATGAATGCGATCAAGAAGATAATCACGAATCCATTGTGAATCCATCCAAGTCAAACAATCCTACAAAACACTCTCATCCTCAAGATCCTATTCCATCAACTTCACCTCTTCAGATACTTGTCATACACAGCAAAACAAGGAACAATATTCCGTTTCTACCTCAGATTTCAAGGACATGTTGAATGACATGTCACCAGTCCCACTTTTCAGAGGTTGCGTTGGAACAAGGAGAAAAGTTCGCAAAGGACATTCTGAAATACTGACCGGAAAGGAAGAGAAAGCTGAAGGAGGCAGGGAAGAGTAGGGCTGAACCTACCAAACAGAAACAGAAATCTTTAACCATTAAAGGCAATAGGAAAAGGAGTAGCGCAACTAAAAATAAAAATAGAGTACAATTAAGTCTTGGACACTTTCACGCGTCCATGTGAACACACATTTCTTTTGCAAACAACACATTTTCATCACAAATAATGCTTGAATCGATCCAATGGAGTAACTTTTAAAGGTTAAAACAACGTATGTCAAACGACTGAACTATCACAACAAATGTATGGTAAACTTAATAATAACTATTGGCAATTTTGATATCCCTACAAAAACCACTAGAGCTGCATAAGAAATGCAGGAAAAATAGGACATGCTTTAAACATGCATTTCGTTGCGCATGCATTTTAATGCCGCAATTCAGTTGCATCATCTAATTGCATAAGTGTGAACTTCCCTTAATGCATAGATATGTTTAAGTTTTACTGCATATAATAAAGAACGAACAAGTCAAAACCCATTATTATTATTAGGGCTATGGGCCCAGGTGCGGTTAGTGAAGGAATAAGATACTAGAAACAAACAAATGGTTGAAATGCTGTCGAGAAAAATATAACCTCGTGCAGTTTGCCGGTGAAAATTTTGGCCGGTGGTCGTTTAGAGTCAAAAGTATATTTCGAGAAAGTGGAGTAATAAAAGCAATTGAGGAAGAAACGTTTAGCGGCAATGAAGAAAATCTTATGAAAGAAGCACGGGCACAAGTAATTTCAATAAGTGGTGTAGCAGACAGCTATTCAAAGTACCTGAGAGATAAGAAGAGCGCATATGAAATGTACAAGAATTTAGAGAATAATTTTAAAAAGAAAGGAGTTCGAAGTCGTGTATTTTTAAGAAGAAAATTGAGTGATGTTAAAAATAAAAAAGAAGATTCACTCTTAAGTCATTTTGTCATGTTAGAAGAAATATTTTCACAATTAAAAAATGCCGATAAGAGAAAGTTAATTATGTATTATTATCGATGCCTAATGCCTGTTTGGATCGTACGCGCTAAGTAAAGCTTAAAGTTAAGAATGACTTAAAGTGTCAGTTTCCGTTGCACCGCATTTTAAACAATAAACTACCTAAGCTGTTCTTAAATTTAAGCCCTCGAAAAGAGCGGCTTAAACGCTGCTTAACCTAGTTTCACAGCATCAGTTGATGTACTATTCTGTTTATAGTTGGCTTTTCACTCTGAACATTCCTCTTCAGAACTTTTAACATTTCATCCGAATAGCGTGTACTTAGCATTAGCAAATCCCTCTTGTCTCTCCATTTTTGCACTAGCATACCAGTATTGCTTTCTTCTGCTACTGGCTCACCTTTCTTTAGCTTTTTCTGTACAACACTTTTTGGATTCAGCTTCCGGTTGCTTCGTAATGCCAATGAGGTGAGTTTGCTTTTTTAGCAATTCATGAGCTAATGATACAGTTGTGTAATAATTATCTGTGCATAGTGTTCGTCCCTCATTTAGCAGTCCGTCCATAAGTATGATTACAACCTTAGATGGTACAGAAGTATTTTCGCCGTTTTCTTTAGCACAGTATACCTTGAAATTGTATGTATAACCGCCTTCTTGACAAAGTTTAAAGAGTTTGATGCCAAATTTATGTAGTTTGTTTGAAATATATTGTTTAAACTTCAAACGGCCTTTGAATGGAACTAATGTCTCATCAATGCAAACGTATTCACCTGGAACCAAGACACTTTGAAACGACTGCTTTAGACGATTCAAAAGTGGTGTTATTTTACGAAGCCTATCGTTTTCCAAATTTTTATCATTATTACAAAAATGTAACATTTTCAGTAGCAATTGGAACCTATTTCGTGGCATAATACTTTTTATTTGGTTATTATAAATTAACTTATTAGACCAATATAACGTTACAGATGGAAGCTGACATAAACCCATCCAAATTAGGATACCTATAAAGTATTCAATTTCACCTGCGTTTGTTGGCTTCCAAGATATTATACGGGATCCTGGTGTAATACGTTGCGCTTGGCACTGTGTTGCATACCGATTTATCTCTTGAACTATCAAATTCAATATACTGTCATTAACTAGGAGTCTATAAAAGTAATAAGGTTTTTTATCATAGTATTTTTCATGCACAGCTGCGCGTATACCCGTCTTAGTGGCATTGAAATATTTTGATATATCAAAATATAAATAATATTTTGATTTAGATTGTGCCCACTTGGTGGTCCCCACGTTATTCCCTGTTGCACAATTATATGTTCAGATTCAGAATCACTTTCATCCCTAGTAATTTTTTCTATAGTGTCCTCTATAGATTTCAAACGCGTTTCGTCGGCATTTTCCTTTGAAGTACCTGGGATTACTTGTGTTTCTATGTCCAGGCACGTAGTAATTTTTTGACAAGTAGTCGTGGGATATTCTCACTTTCATTTTTTTGTTTGTGGTATTTCTTCCTTTTCTTTGGTCTGGGAGCTACGTCATCTTCACTACTTTCTGAAGAGCTTTCTGTTTCATACCCGTCTGATGAATAATAATCCCCTAATAAATCATCGGGGTCATTTTCTTCATCAGAAAGTATTTCCTGCCACAGCGCCTGAAGGCGTTTTTGTTCTTTCTCATAATCACCCATTACAAAAATAAATACATAAACACCCCATACACGTTATACACGGTCAATAGAATGATTGCAACTGAAATAAATGCTACAACTAGCATTACTCATCTAACGAGTTCAGACTTGTACCGTGACGTCACACTGGTGCCACGCAGGTGTGCGTGGAGAGATTTTTTAATATTGGCCGCGTGATACCAATCCGGTGTCACATAAAAGAATTAAATAAATAGTGCCGTTTAAAAAAGTGTGTGGAGTAAATACACTTTCTGCCTTTTATTTATCATTTTTCATTTGAATTACAATAAATTGGAAACTGGCCGCAGGAGCAAAATATTTTTTTGTATTGTGGCACTCTACGTGTTAAGAATAGCTTAGTTAAGTAATGCTTATTACGCATACGGTGCAAACGGGTATAAGTCATATGAAGCTATTATAACTGCGTTAGAAACGGTAGAAGATAGCTACTTTTGTGAAAGATAGACTATTAGGAGAAGAAGAAAAACGAAAGAAATCCTCAATTGCCACGAGTCAGAACGTAGATACTTGTGTTCTTATATTTTGGATGTGGTAAACCCGTCCATAAGAAATTTCAATGCCCTGGACGAAGATATAGTCAAGGTAACCAACATCACAGAGGAGAAGCTAGCTCAATTATGCTAAAATGTTACGACACGTGGCTTACTAGCTGCCATTCTTCTTTCTGTCTGTTCGTCGTGCCATCTATATGTTCTTATTGTAACTGTACGTACAACAATATCATTGTCATATACATAACACGCTTTTCCTTAGAAGAAAGTGAAATTCTACATTCAATATAGTAACAAACACGTTATGGTCTTTTTGAGTCACTTAAATATCATTATCATCGCTTAAGTGAGAATCATAACAAGTTTTATAATTTTCTAAATAAAGGGGGCGTATTCCTATTCGCTTAGCAGTGTTAGGAGCAGTATAGTTTCTATTTAAGCTTAAATCATTATTAACTCTACTATTTGATAAACCCTCATTCTTTATTGACATTATCGAAAGTTACATTTACTGAATTATTAACATTATCACTGTCACTATTTGAAATAGCCGTTGTATTATCATTTTCATTGTTGTTCTTATTTACTATTGGAGTATTATTATCTACCCCTAAGGAGAAATCATAAATTATTTTTAATTTATTATTATACTTAGTTTTCTTAAGGAATTTGCGATTTCTTTTAAATGTATTCCCAAAAATATCACTAATTAAATATGATCTACCATTATAGTTATCGATTATTATACCTTTTTCCCATTTATTATTTTTTTGAAATAAGACATGATCACTTTAAATAGTTTGTCCAGGTTTTTTGTTGTTTTATCATATAATTTCCTTTGGTTTTTTTGTATCAGTTTTAACTTTTGTTTTTAACAGTCTATTAAATAACAACTGAGATGGAGAATCTGACATAGAAGTTAAAAGCGTATTTCGATATTCCATTAGTAGTTCATCTAGATCTGAACTGCAGTTGGCTTTTCTCAACATGTTTTTAACTATTCCAACAGAACATTTAGATAGACCATTTGACTGATGGTGATGTGGACTAGAAAATGTTAATTTAATATTCCATTCGGAACATTATCCGCGTAGAAGATATCTGGAACATCTAACTGACAAAATATTCTTTTGCATGACTTAATTACATCACTAACAGTTTTAATTCTTGTCTTTATAACTTCTATCCAGTTAGAGTATGAATCTACTAAGAGTAAATAATTATCTCCATTAGATTCAAAAAATATACTGCCAAGGTCTGGATGGTATTGGATGATTAACCAAAGTTTCCTTTTGATTTGCATTTTTGTTTAGTTGACAAGGATCACATTTAGATATAAAAAATTTAAATATCTTCACTTAATTTAGGTCAGTAGAATAACTGTCTAACCCTAGCCTTTGTTTTTTGTAGACCAAAGTGTGGTTTATGTATTTGCTGAAGCATTTCTAATGTCAAATTTTTGGGAACAATAGTTTTAAAATAAAACTATTATAAAAATAATAATTCATTCGAGAGATAAATTCTATCTTTTAGCTTAAAATATAATTTTAATTCGGGTTCTAAGCTTTTTGAATCTTTTGGCCAACCTTGCATGCAAAATTCTTTTATTTTCTATAAATGAATATCGTTAGTAATAGATTTCTTAAACAGTTCCTTTTTTTCATCTGACATCGGAATGCTATTGTACAACGCGTGAACAATATATTGCACTTCAGGATCATCTTCAATAGTGTTGGGCATAATCGATATATTTCAATAATCGTTTAAAATAATCGGATGCCCATTTGAAATTTACTAACGATTTCGATTATTTGACAGAATCCGAGTGATGAGTGAATTATTTCGAAACTCGAAACCTCGAAGTTTCGAATACAGATGCGCAGTCGAATCGGATAATGAATGATTTCTGACCCATAATCGAATGATCGATTATTCAGGTATAATCGATATATCTCGATTATATCATTCATAATCGCCCAACACTAAAAAAAAACAGTAACAATAATAATAACAAATCCTAATATATGCGTTACAGGTTACAATATCAATAGAATATCAGCATAGATAATCACGAGGCGGAGTTCAGTGTAAGCTGTTTTACAACACTAACCTCGAACTTTATGTAATAAGAACAATAATAACAGTTGCCTAGAGTATGTAACTATAATAGTATAACATGTAATGATTGTCAATTTTTTTCTTTTGAAAGGATGCCTAAATTTGAAATTCGTCGAAGAAGTGAAGTTTAGCACAAAGGTTTAGCAAAGTAATGAAAAGAATACAAATTAAGAATTACTTATATTCTAAACAGGATAAATTGTTAACATAGAGTAACAAAATGATTAGTAACAAAAGTAATGATAAAGCCACACTGAACTCAATGTGCGGTATGCAAAGTTAGACATGATATAAAATAATAAGCACAATATCATGTGCCCAAGCATTATTATAAAACTCCGACATTTTGTAATGTAGCACTTTAGTTTGCCCTTAAATGTAGATCTGTATAATTTAAATTTATTCGGTATATTATTATATAAATTTGAAACGAAAATAATCTTTCATAAAGTGCTGTTTTGTGCATAGGCGGAGATATTCTACCACCAAATTTTGTGGTAAGGCTATGAATGTCCATTCTGAATTTAATTCTGTGATAGAGGTACGGCGGCGATTTTAACGGCATAAGTTTATGATGCAAGGTCAGACATCTAAGTTCGCCCCTACGGCCCATATTTAACCATTCTGCAGTAACTAACGTGTGAGAGATATGTTCGAATTTACGTATGCCATATATGAATCGCAAACCAGAATTTTGAACTTTTTGAATACGCACTTTGTACAAAAGGAATTGGGACATTATTAATTTGAACGTTAAAGATTCTTGACAAGCTACTACAAGTTTTCTTGGAGCCAAATAAAATTGCTTTAGATTTACTGGAGTTAAGATTGTGGCAATTCTTAATAGAAGTATTAATATATAAAAAGTCCAAATCATTGTTGATAAGATTATTCGCATCTCGCCATTTATGTAGTTGGAATGAATGATATATTTGTGTGTCATCAGCATAAGCATGAAAATGACAGTGTTGCAGTCTAGTGTAAAAGTTTGATATATACAAGGGCGTGTCTTTTTAAGTTCTAAAACAGATTTGTAAAATTAAAGATATAAAAGAATATTTCATTTAAACATAGTGTTCTCGGTTTTTCGCAAATTTATCGACCACTTTATTAATAAAATCCTCTAGGTTGTCAAAAATAAGTTTTCTATGAACACTTATCATTGCTAGGCCATTGAGACGACTTTCTGCCATAGTGCTCCGCAGCCAGATTTTTAATCTTCTTAAGCTGCTAAAGAATCGTTCCACAATTCATGCTGTGCACGGTAGAGCAACCAAAATTTTCAAAGCCTTCCTCGTTTCGACGAAGAAGTTTTCCGTCTCTTTTATAACATCAACGACGGTTAGTTTTGCTGGGTTGTTTAATGTTTTGTCTGGTTTATTCTGCCACAATTTTTGCCAAAGCTCAACTTAATTTTTTACGTTTGGTAAATCGAAGGATTCGTAAGCTTCTGTTAGATTTTCCACTGATAGGGTTAGCTTTTGCGCCGGGTGTAATTTAGATAATGCGAATGATGGAGTGTTTTCCTTGGCAAAACGCACTTCAAGAGAAGTAATGATGGAGTCCAAATATGAAATTATTAAAGATCTCCTCCAGAATTTAGAAGCACTTCCTGCTGGGTGATTGTTTCGATGGTGTTGTCTCCCAACTATGCGCGGCACTGCTTTATCCTTACCCGATTTTTTCCGCAACGACGGTAGCATCCCTCATAATTTTATCTGTAACTTTTTCCAGGATTCTCACGGTGGCTTTTAAGCAGTTGCATAATGCATTTAATGTGCTCCGAGGCTTTGACTGCGTCCGAAGATATGGACTGGAGCACATCTACAACTGGTTTTATCAATGTAGAATATTTGGCTATTAGAATAAGACAGAGAATAAATTAAACTTTAGAAGCAGCAGCATATAGCTGAAAAGCATTTTCTCTGGTCGCACTAGTTGCTTCTTGCGATAATGTTTCTAAAGCTTCCATTATAGTAGGGAAATTCTCCTTAACAACTCTTGTTTTTGTGTTTATCGCTCCACCTTGTTTCGCAAAGCCTGGATATATTGGGTATCAACCTCCTTCTCAAAACTGATTCCCGAAAAAATGAAATGATGTCTGATGGTTCCCACGGTGTTCCGAATTTCAGGAAGAGTACTGAGGTCTTTGATCACTAAATTCAGTTTGTGTGACGGGCAATGAAAAAACAAAGCTTTGGTGTATTTTTTGCGCAGGATTGTTTGCATACCACCTTCTTTACCAGACATCGTTGAACAACCGTCAAATCCTAAACCAACACATTTTTCTGGATTCACGCTAAAATTTAAATTCAGAAGTTTTTTAATATAAATATTTTATTGCGTTTTTTTTGCAGATAAATTATAAACTGGTTAATAGATTAACATAAATTAAGTGATAAACAGATTCAATGCAATCATTATTACAGCAGCGTTTAATTTCCACCATTTTGACTGATCCTACTGTTAATTTTCTTATATTTAATCTTAGTTAATCTTCGAAATGCGAGAACATCTAGGTGCTTAAATGCTATATAATAAATATAACGGTTTTATTTTTAGTTTTTATAAGTAAATTTTTTTATTTAACATCGGTCTTTTATTTTACATTTGATTTCAATACATACAATTATTTAGAAAATATGTCCATAATAAACGTCCGACGTCCGATTCGATGTCGACTACCGCCGTAATAACCATTCGAGCGGATATTTATGTAGGTATAGTCCGTTTCATTTTATTTTAATCTGACTAAATAGTAAATACTTACTTTTATTGCACCTCCTCCGGTGAGGGACTAATGAACTGTAAACATATTTACGATATGAGCTGTAATAGCTAGAGTGGTATTAAAGAAATTGTATATAGGAAGGCGAACGTAATTAGTATTATTATATATATAAAATTTAAAAACAATATGATGTTTGAGATATACATATGCACCCATATACTTTGTTTATGCTACACTGACGTCATAATCCGTTTACTAATTACAAGTCGTTCATAGTTATTTGATTTTCTTTGAATTTCAGTATAATTACGAAAGTTAATTATCTTTAAAGTACAACGCAAATAGATATACAGTTTATTTCAAATTATAAGAATATAACTTTGAACGGCTTAAATGCTGTTATTGCACCACCTGCGGTAATAACTACCTGGATACGCAAACAAACTGCTGACGACCGCAATGACAACCTTTAAGTGAATTGAATAGAAATGGAATTATGATTTGCGATATGCGTAACTACCTGTTTGTACATTTAAATCTCATTTAATATGTAAATTCTTTAATTACTTGTAACATGGAATTGCTTACTATGTAAATGTATACTGTTTGTAAAATATTCTTAAATACCTGTTTATACATTACAATCTCCTTATTTATATAATTTCGTTTAGTAATTAATACTCCCACCGCTCGCCATCTAATCTGGCGTTTGCTATAGGAGAGTTGGTATATATTACATCTAATTTTCTCCCTTTACTTCACGAACATGTGGCGACCTTTTGCTGAAAGTGTTAGTGATGATGATGATGTGGATAGTGATAATACTGTTGGAGCACGGCAGAGAAAGCATCTATCAGAAGATGCAAAACAGATAATTGTCAATGTCTATCGTACCCTGATGGAAGGAAATAACGAACAACAAACTCTGAACATTCAGCGAACGTCGCAATTAACCAAGGTGCCTTTTGGAACAATATATAAGATAATTAAGAATAACGAAGGTGCTCGAAAGCAAAGAAGTGACAAAGGAGCACCGAGAAAAATTGATGAGTGTGAAATTGATACTATTAGGCAGCAAGTATACTCCTTCTACAGAGGAAATGTTGTACCTACACTAGACTGCTTACATAAAAGAATCATTGATGAGTCTATAAATATTCTGTGTTCCAAAATAGATAAACGTCGCACAATTATGGAATGTCCGAGGCTCCAGAAACATTGATATGAATACTTACCGGCAATTAGAAGGTATAGAGAGGAAGGACGATTCATATGTTATTTAGACGAGACGTAGTACGACACCCATGATACAATTTGCAAAGGTTGAGTGGATAGTTCAAGTATGTGTCAGTTGGATGCGCCGGTTTCGAGGGAGAAGAGAATAATTATTCTTCATGCTGGGTCAGAAAAAGGATGGATCGGACAGCCGCTATTATCTGCTAAAAATTTAAAATCCTCAGGTTTAGATTATCATGAAGATATGACCTCATCTTTATTTGAAGAATGGTTTTGTGACACTTTGCTGCCAAATTTACCAAAAGACAGTGTGATAGTGATGGACAACGCTCCGTATCATTCTCGACAGCAAACCAAAATTCTTACAAAATGTAATAATAAGAAAGATATTAAAGAATTTTTAGAAAAAAAAATGATTTATATTATGAGGATCATTATACAAAAAACCAATTATTAGAGGTGATGAAGACAAAAGAATATTTAAAGGATTATTATGTGGATAACAGAGCCAAAGAAGCAGGACATACAATTTTGCGTTTACCACCATACCACTGCATTTTCAATCCCATTGAATTGATATGGGCCCAACTTAAAAATACCATAAGACGAACAAATCAAACACCGAAATTTAGTGAAAGCAGTGTAACACACATAAAAAATGCTATGGAACACATAACTGCCGTAAATTGGAAAAATGCTGTTAAACACGCAATAGCAAAAGAGGACGAATATATGCGCATGTATAATATAGTAGCACCTTTGATTATAAATTTGCAATACGATTCAGACACAGACACCGATTTGCAAGACGACTCAATCACAGAAGATGATTTATGAAATGCGGTGACACCTTTACTAACATAACAATTTTATAGTGCATTGCAAAGTAATTAGCTTTATATATCTATACGTATCCACTACACATATTGCCACACGATTTGTTATTTTTTCTTTGTATATAAACCCAATGTATAGATATTTTTATTATATACTTGAAATTAACAGCGTTTTTTTTTTATCTTATAGAGCTGTAATTTATAGTCAATACGGCCCCTAGATTCAATATGCATTGCCAGGTTATTATCGTCACAGAGGGTGCAATAAAAGTATTAAAGGCCTTGTAAGTCTACAGTTATATTCTTATAATTTGAAATAAACTATATATCTATATATATACATCGTACTATCTACAGAGCGTCCATACATTGCCCTTTTACTATCATTTTAGCGTCCAACTACAATCCAGCGTCCGTATACGGACGCTCTAATGAAACCCCATTGAAAATTTGTCAGTGTGCTTTTTAGATCGTCTGTAACCGTTTGGCAAAACTGAACCCGGACGCTACTTTGTAACATATTTTGAAAACTGAATCCGGTTGTCGTATAATGTAGTTCAGGTGTTTGCTCGCTAGAGTCCCTACCGTATATATGCAACAGTATATTCTTCAGATATTGACTCGATTACCGGGCGTCTTTAAATGTGGCAACCTATTTTATATCGATTTATCACATATTTAAAGTCAATTACATGTAATATTTTTCAATTTTTGCGACTAACGTGTGTGAATTCGAAGTAGCTCGCTTCAACATGTGCGCTAGTGGACAATTCTTTCCTTCAGAATATGTAAGTTTTTAATAACTTCTTTATGATCGCCTCAAATCATACCCGCTGTTTTCAGTACAAATGTGTAACAAATACAGTAAAAAGAAGCAACAATTGGTTTAGCAACAAGCCGCTTTCTCCGCAACAAGAGGACGAAATACAAAATGCGAGCGTTACATCTTCTTCCGAAGCCGTAAGTTTCTTATAAAAAATTAAAGGGTTTGTATCATAATACTTTTTAATACTTCTAATTAATTATACGCTTCCTTAGTTTGCTATTAAAATTCTTTCCATAGGTTAAATCACATTTCAGTATTGTTAGTTAGATCCCTCATGAATTTTTTCTACTATAGTCTCTAATTAACAAATAATTCTATTCATTATTTTAGAGTATCCTCTCGGGCACAACAGAAGGCGATTCGCATAATAATTCTACACCTACTCAGCCAGAATCTCAATCTATACAGGTTATACGAAATTTTATATTCCACGAGCGTACTAATGGTAAATGTACTTTTTTTTCTTGTAGAGATTGACCTATTCATCAGAGAATGAGGATGCTGACGATTCGGTGAAGGATCCAGATTATAACCCAAGCATTACTGATTCGGACGTAAGTTCACATATTATTTTATGTATTATTGAAGGCCATAGCCGGGTAAGTCGGGGTTTTATGCCGCCAAGCGGATTGCGACGATTTTTATAAAACTCGGCTAATTGGTTTCGGAGAAAAAAATTTATTTATTCGAAATTCCTCCCGAGCTCAAAAGTCGGACCAGCTATTTGCTTAATATTTTACAAAATCACTCTTCATATTAATACCCATAAGCTGTATTAACATCATCGCAATCCGCTTGGAGGCACAAAACCCATGCTTACCCGGCTATGGTCTTTACTCATCATTCTATTTTTCAAATACGAATTCTGTAATCCAGTGAAAAATAATAGCCTTATTTTTTAGCGTTCTTCTACTCTTGAGATGGACACGTCTTCGGATTGTCGTTCTTCATCTAAACAAATATTTGAAGAACTTGATGACATTATGAACGAAACTAGTAGAAACAATACAAAAACGGGTGAAGCTAGTAGCAACAACACAGAAACTGGTAAAACAAGTGGATCTTGTAATTTAGCACAAGTCAATATTCAAGAAGACGGCAAACATAAAAAAGATGGTGAACAACGAAAAGGCAATAAAGGAAAGGATTTTTGCTTATATTGTGAAAATCTAGTTTTAAATTTTGCTCGGCATGTTCAAAGGAATCATTCAATGGAAATAGAAGTACAGAAAATATTGTCGCTAGCTGCAGGAAGCAAAGAAAGGAAAGATTTATTGACATCTTTGAGGAAGAGAGGAAACTATTTAAATAGTGCCAGTATAAAAAAGGCAGTAAAAACACCATTGCTTGGAGGGAACTTGCTACCGTGCAGTAGCTGCCTTGGTCTGTATACCGCAAAACAGTTGTGGCGTCATAGAAAAAAATGCTGTAGCACCAATGACAGAAAACATCAAGCAAATGGCCAGAACATGTTACTACGTAATCTAGGTATTGAAAAGCAATTGAAAGAAGAAGTATTCCCAAGAATGAGGCCAGATGAAATTTCAATGCAAGCTAAAAAGGATCCATTAATTTGTTCATTCGGTGCAAGGTATATCAAAATTCACCGAGAAAAACTTTTTTCTGTTGTAGCATCGAGAAAAATGAGGGAATTGGCGGAATTGCTCATAGAGATAAGAAAACTGAGTACAGGCATCAAAAATTTGTTTGATGCACTTAATCCGAAATACTTTGATATAATTGTTTTAGCTACAAAAGATATTGCTAGATATGATGAACATAAAGACTATTATGGAGCACCATCTCTAGCTCTGAATATGGGGACAACACTGAAACAGTGCTGCGATATTGCTATAGTGAATGTACTGAAAAGAAAAGAAGTATGAAGAATTTTCGGATATAGTGACGCCTTCAGAAAAAATTCTCATGAAATCTTTAAAAAGTCGTTATAAGGGGAAAAGGGGGAAGAGGTGTTCCTGTTTTATTTAGTTTAGATGTACAAAAACATATAAATATTTTGCTGAAACATCGAAATAATATTTTCCGGAAGAATAACTTATATTTATTTGGAAATCCCAATTCCACTGAACCTCTGTGCGGCTAAAAAATTTTGAAAAAATATGCTACATCCTCAGGAGCAAAACATCCCCAGGCAATAACGTCAACAAGACTTCGGAAACATTTAGCAACGCTTACTCAACTCTTCAATATGACTGATAGTGATGTAGAACAGTTGGCTACGTTTATGGGACATACTGTTGGGGTGCACAGAGGTTCGTATCGATTGCCTGATGATGTATTCCAGACGGCCAAAATATCCAAACTTTTGTTGTTGATGGAAAAGGGAGGCAGTAAAGAATATAAAGGAGAACCGATTGAGGAAATTGAAATTGATTTAGATGACGACTTAATGACATGGGACGAAGGAAATCAGGAGACAAATAAAGATAGAACTACAAATGAAAACAATGATATCCAACCATGCCCTGAGACTACGAAAAAAGAGATACTACGAACTTAGAAAGACCGACAAAATGAGTACTAGTTCCGTGGACGGCAGAACAAAAGCAAGTCATAAACGTTTTTTTCAAGCAACATATAAAAAATCGAAAGGCACCCAAAAAAGTAGAGTGTGAAAATAAAGGAGCAACACTCCGAGTTGTTTCGAAACAAAGATTATTTAAAAATAAAAGTCTATGTCCAAAATATTTATACCAAGAAAACTAAATAAAAAATTGTATACATTAACGTAATATGTTTTTGAATTTCCACCCCAATTATCTATCCATATATTATCATAATTATATCCACAATTAATATTACATCAATACTGACTCCGAAATTTAACAAAACTTAAATTGGAAAAATGTACTTCGGTAGATATCTCCTAACCGTACAAGTGATTAAGTAACGGTAACATTGTAAGACGCCACAATGTATATCATTTATAAAATAATAAACTTGATGGACGCTCTAACAGCGAAGAAACAAAAAATTGTTCATATATTAAGGACGTCTTAATGTAGCATATATGAAAAGACGCTCTAATGTTGAGTGACCAAAATTATGAAAAATATTTATCCTGGAAATTGTTATCCAGCAACTAGTTTTAATAAAATTGAAAGTATAATTGAACTAAATCTGGCAAATAAGTTCTATGAACCCTCTTTTCTTCTAAAGGACGCCCGATGCTGGCTTTTGGGCAAGACGCTCGGATGATAAGAAGATGTATATATATATATATTTATCTTAATATCAGTGTGACGACCATACATTGCCTATTTACCATCATTATGACGTCCAGCGTAATCTGACGGCTGTATACGGCCGTCAAAATGTAATACGTGTTAAAATGTTCCCCCTACCATAAAATATCATAAAAACATTTCCCCTAAAAAGGAGGTCGGCCATTAATTTGACGATTCGGTGTAAAATTTGTATAATTTTAGTTCAAGATATTTTCGTGTAGTAGGGGGGGCGCTGCAGTCAATGTATATTAGCTTTGTATATTTCTTGATATGTCAACGACTATGCGACGGCTGCTTATTTGACAACACTGTAAACCGCCACTTTTATATTCTAACGAATACTTTTAGGCTACGTCTTGTTCATTATTTTGTTGTTACACATTGAATGAAATTATGGCTCACCCTGCATATTCATCAAATTACGTAAGTTTGAATAAATTTATTAAGCATTGTGTATTCTTTGTGTCATTGCAATTAGGAAATTATTTTTTTTTATATAGCTAAAATTTAATAATAAGACTTGGTTAAAATATAACCAACGTTTGTCAACTTATTATACAGGGTGTATTTTAAATTGTCACAAATTTTAAAAATAGAAAAATTATTACAAAATAATACAATTATTATTAACAAGCAAACAAAATAATCTTATTCGTAATATTTCTTAGGACGCCAAAGACGTTCGCTTACATTTTTTCTTATCGGAGGTCGATTCTCTGATAAACTAAACCGTTTGCAAAATGCACGTGTACGTAAATAGTATTGTTTTTTTTCCCCGTATGCGTATCAGTGACCACAAAATGTGGGGCTTCAAAAATAAAATTACATTTTATTAGCCAGAGACAAAGAAATACTGCGATTGAATTTAGTTTAGTGACTTATGTTATCCTTAAAAATTTATGGAATCATTTAAGAAACACTCTGTATAGTATAGTGTCTCCGGTTATCATTGTATTTGTTAAGTATTTACCGAAATAAGGAGCAGTATAAATAGGATTTTGATAACTTTTACAGTTTCTAAAGAGTAAGATCACAAACTTTCGATTTCTGAACACATTTCATATGTTGATTATAATAAGTCCAATTTCTTCAGAGTGCCTTACGTGCAGTTGACATTTCTCATGTAAGTTGAAGTTTTATATTAATGTCTCTTTAGTAGTAGACCTTAAAAGAAATTCGATATGATAGAGCAAAGCAGAATTACTGTAATTCTTTTGGAAAGTCGTTTGTTATTTTGGATGTCTCCACCGAAAAGTGAATTCACTTTTTGGAGACGACAAATTTTCAGTTGGCATTGTTAGATATATCACTGTCTAATTCAGATTCTATTTTTGTTATCGGCAGGTGGGAATAAACGTATATCTTCTTTGAAACATACATCATCGAAATGTATTATCATATTTTGATTTATTCAACTTCTTCAGAAGCGTAAACAAGTAGTCACTTCCAATTCATTTCTGACAACATTTATGAAGTGTGATTCTCTATATACTTTCATGTAGCGAAAACTAAATGCACAAATGTTTACTACTAATGATCTTGTTGTATTCTAGAGAAAATTTTCGATTTCGCTCTATTATCCAGAAACAAAAAAAGGTTATCCAAATTCTATCTTTGCCACTTTCCATTTTTCAAAAACTAACTCAGCAATGCAACGAAGATAGGGCAAGTACACTACGTACATTAGTAAGCAAATATTGAAACGTGTTTTCAGTATGCAGTTTGCTTCTCGAATGGAACTAAAAGAAAAAGCAACTGGTTTTGCAATAGAGCTCTATCGCCAGTCTCTATTCCTGGTAACCAAAAAACAGAAGTACAAGGTACAACAGTATCTCCATCCGATGGACCTGTTGAGAGTATTGAAACACACACACCATTTAAAGAAACGGTAATTGCGTAAGGGTACGGCTAGACAAGCGCTTTGAACGCGACGTTTGTATCGTGATCGGCATGGAATATCATACTCTAGATCGGAGCAACCAGAGACGTTCAGAAACCAACGAAGGTGGGAGCATCGCCGGTATTCTCATTCACTAGATTATGGCGCTTTTAAAACACGTAGCTCGTCGACGTGAAAACCAGCGTTTTTCATGCCGTTGTCGTTTTCTAAACGTCTTGTCTAGTTGTTCTAATCTACAATATAGTATTCCAAAAAAACACGTCGCATTCAAAGCGCTCGTTTATTCGCACCCTAACAGTATAAATAAGGTGTTTTCTTCTTCCGTCCATATTTACACCTAGAGACTGGACATTATTAAATTCATTACTATTCCTTGTTTCTTATCAATTAATATCAAACTTGTGGCAGATAACGTCAGACTCAAGTGTGGTAGCTGATTCCGATTCGGATCCCGAGTTTCTACCTGAGTCATCGGATTTGGCGGCAAAGATTGCTGTTTCAGTTGTACCTTCTAATTAAATTTGATTTTTTCTTTAATTCTTTGAAGAATTCATCCTCTGATTCCGATGACGATGATACTTCGAATACATCAGTGGTTCAAGTTGCAATTATAAAAGATGTATGCTATGAAAATTCTGAAGCTTCAACGAGTTCTGCAAATGCGAATACTACAAACAAACTTGCTAGCTCTTCACCGGACAACAATAATCTTTTCTAAGGAAAAAGACAACGGCAAAAAGATTTTTCCTTTTATTGTGCAGCTTTAGTCCAACGTTTTGCGAGACATGTACTTCGAAATCACTCGATGGAGTTTGAAGTTCAGAAGATACTAACATTTCCACCGAAAAGTAAACAAAGAAGAGAATTGTTCGCAACTTTGCGAAAGAAGGGAAACTATTTAAATTCAGTTGAAACAAAAAAGGCTGTTAAGAAAAGTTCATTAGGACATCAATTATTACCTTGTACACATTGCCTAGGCTTTTACTCGTCGAAGCAACTGTGGCGTCATCGCAAACGATGTTGCTCGAATCTTTCAGGCAATAATTCTCAGGCAGACGGGCAAAATCTTCTGATACAGCACTTAAAAATTGATATAGATTTAACAAATAAGGTTTTCCCTAGAATGCAACCAGATCATATCTCCTTAGTAGCAAAAAGAGGCACTTTAATTTGTGCATTTGGTTCTCGCTACTTAAAAATACATAGAGAATTGCACTTCGTAAATGTTGTTTCCAGAAAAATGAGGGAATTAGCTAGGTTGTTAATTGAAGTAACGAAACTGAATCCAAAGATTGGAAACTTGTTTACGCTTTTGAAACCAGAAAATTTTGATATAATAGTACAAGCTACAAAAAATGTAGCAAAATATGATAATGACAAAGAATTTTATAAATCACCGACGTACGCAATGAATATTGGAACTTCACTAAAGCAGTGTTACGACATTGCGATGATGTATGCTTTAAAGAGGAAATACGTTTACGCCAATGTATCTACCGCTGAAGTATATATAAAATATATATATAAAATAACAATGATACCACTAGCGAGCGATTTGAAACTATTAAGGGATCATTTAATTAAGAAAGGAAATGAAGCTGTCGCAGACTTGTTAAAAAATTCAAATAGTAAAGCTATCTATAATATTTTAGTAGAAACGGTTTATTGTCGTGTAATCTTGTTAAATCGCAGAAGGCCTGGTGAATTGTAAAGGCTTCTGTTGGATACTTATGAGAAATCACTTACAAGTGAAAGAAATCAAAACTACGAAGAGTTTTCTGACCTTTCCTCGTGCGGCGCAAAAAATCCACGAGCAATAACGTGCACTAAATTAAGGAGACATTTAGCTACCCTATCTCAAATCTTTAATATGACAGATAACGATCTTGAACAATTGGCAACATTTATGGGCCATACTGTAGGAATACATCGACAGTCATACAGACTTCCTGACAACGTATACCAAACTGCAAACATTTCTAAGATACTACTTTTAATGGAGCGAGGTATACTAACTGAATTTAAAGGTAAGACACTTGACGAAATAAATATCAACTTAGAAGAAAATCTTCTTGAAGACCCAGAAACGAATGATGACAACGTCGACAATGAACTCATATTAAATGAGGAACCTATACTAAATGAGGAACTCACGACAGACGCATATCAAACCCATGTTAGTAAGATACCAAAGCCAAAAGGCAAAACAAAAAGAGTATTAATTCGACGGACCGAAGAGCAAAAAAAAATGCGGAAATGTGGAGCATATTAAAAACAAAAAGCCACCAAAAAGAACCGAATGCGAAGTATTATTAGAACAAAAAGAGATATTGTGTAATAAGGACTGGCTAAAAATTAAAGTGTTTATACAAAATAAGTATAGGGGTAAATTAAACTAATAACACTAGCACAAGAATTCGCAATACTTCCTAAACCTAAAATTTTACGTACTATTATTGAAATAATTCTGGTAACTGGTTGAAATAGCAATAATAATGTCTATTAGAAAAATTTTCCAGTATGTTGAACATACCCCAAACGCTTTGCATACGGGCACAAGGAAATCACCATTTAGCATACTTCAAACGCATTTTTATAAATGCCTGATCTTTGTTAAAATCTACAACTTTATCATAAAATTGCTTGTGGAACTAACTGTAAGTAAGTATGGTTTGTTCATAACTTCTGTGAATTTCATTACGTAAAATATAGCCAGCTTAAATTTGTAAATTTTCTAATTTTCTAAGGTATTTTTCCCATTATTAATTATTTTTCTTACTTTATTTTTGTTCAAGAAGATATTAAATGTTAAATATATGCATTGAAATTACAAATGTTGATCCATTTTGAACAATCTTTTTTTTAATTACATTACACCATCCTAAACATAAGTTAAAAGCACTAAATAAATTAGTAACAGCGGAAAATATATTCTAAGGACGATAAAATTTAATACTGAAATTCTGAATGATAATGTTACAATATCAACTGGATACTTATACTGGAATTCACAATTTGGCAACCTTGTCGGCCGTGGCATTGGTTGACAATTGCACGAAAATATACGAATCGGTCGTTTAAATGATGTTAAACTGACATTTAAGAATATATTCTGGTCGTCAAATATCCGGTTTGTGAAAAGTCGTCATAATGATATTGGTATGTAAATCCAAAAAAAAAATAAATCGGAAATTTTAAGTCACTTCTAAGTGTACAGAGCAAAATGGAGTAATATACATTAACAAAAACCATACAGTTCGTATTTAGTGGCTGCCAAATTACATGTTTTTGTAAGGTCGTTGAATTGATAGTGATATATATATATATATATATATATATATATACTTGTAAACAGTACGTTAATGAGCCCGATATATTGTCGGGTCGCTGATGATCCCGGCCTTAAACGATGAGATAGAAGAGTATACCTCAGCTCCCTCTTCAATTCTATTTGATATAAGCCAGCGCACCAAGAGAGGGGTAAAAAATTCCTATAAATTAAAAAGTTAGGTATGAACATGTCCTTATGGAACCCAGATATAACAACGGTATTATTTGGAACCCGACTGTATATTTGTTTATATCTTAGGTACGTTATGGAGCCCCGCAACGTTGCCAAACCTCCAATCTGTGTTTCTTTTTTTCTTTTAAACTACGATCTATCTTATGCAGCGTCCGTAAGTGGAATGCGCAACTGACTTGCGCTGTAAATGTGATTTACTTGCAATGCGTTTGTTATTGAATATTTATATGTATCATTGTTGTTATATGATATAGAAAGGTGAAATAAGGAAAACCAGAAAGAAATACAGGAAAACCAGAAAGAAGCAAGGCCAATGCCTTGCTTCTATACGGAATGAACTAAGGTAGTGAATTACTGTTACAGTGTGTTACCTTAAAAAGAGGAAAAACCGGGAGTACTTTAAAAATGTCAATTAGAAATCATTTGAAGAAAGGACATGGGAAATGTATGGGTTGAAACAAAGCCAGATTTGATAGTTGTAATTTATGAAGTCGATTTTTCCCAAATTTCCCGCCGTACATTTTCACATAATGCCTTTGAATAATTTTGCGCCAGCTAATGTGATACAGTACCTATTAACAGACTACCTTGCTTTTTGGAAAATGTCTAACAGCTGTTATTTTTCTTGGCTGCTGTTTTTCCTTGAATTTATCATGTGTTAAACAATTTTGCACAGTGCAAAACGAATGATTAGTCCCTTCAGCTCACATTGTTTCCTATCGCTATTTCGTGTCGCACATTTAGTCTCCGTCACTGTTACTCCTCGATTCCGAATAGTCTTGTAATAGTTGTAACATTCTCCCATGTTTTTCTGGATTTTCCTGTTTTTGTTTTCATTGGCCTCCCATATTTTTTTTTCTGTTTGTCTATTTGTAAGAGATGATGCCACCAATCTATAATTAATGATTATAGAATATATTGCATTCATCGCTAACCACTTTGATATTCCATTCTTACACAAACAAGTCAATACGAGCAATTGACTAATGTGACATTTGTAGTCCATATTTTTTAGGGAAAAGACACAGAAAATAAATATTAAAAAACTGCATTCATTAAAAAGCTGAAATTTTTTTCACGCCTTTCTCCAGAGGAAGACGTTACATAACCTATACAAAAAGAGGAAGCGACACATTTCATTTTTATCACCTCAATATATGGTATATGTTTGATGTATGGTATGGTATTAAGTTATACGCCATAACAATTTAGCTTAATGTTAAATTTATATCTAGTCCTTCTACATCCGTATTTCGTTTTGTCTTTTCTTGTAATTCCAAAGAGTTGTTTCCAAAGATTCTAGTTTACTCTTTATGGTTTTTATTGGTATCCCTGTGGCTACTATAAGTTAGTATTGCCCTACAAATAGTATCAAACAGTATCATTTTAGTTGTCGCGGAAATTTTTATTTGCTTATCAACGTTCTATTCCATCGCATGATAAGTTTTCACAGTATTCCCAACTATTTTTTGAATTTTCCTTTTTCAGTGGTTAACGTTACGTTTATCTTTTGGGTATTATCTCTCATTTCATGTGGTGCCTTATCATATGTATTAAAATTTTGACTTCCTGTCATAATCATGATATCATCTGAACAGGCACATTCAGACACCTTGGCACAAATTGATAAAGGCAAAATATGCTCAGTAAGGTCTTTTGCATTTCCCTAAGTTCATATGTGTCGTCAAATATTCTAACCCTTTTTAGGACCGCTCGACTCTCGTCTAACCCTTAGCAATTGGCTCCCTTTCCATGTTAATTTAGATGCTGCAAATAACTTTCTGCTGTCACTCTATTATAGCTCGATATTTTCCCATTTTTGCTAAGTTCACCGCCTTCTTTACTTCCCCCTCTTTCATGTTGTTATCCTTACTTCCTGACAACCTCCATACTCTGGTCTGTTTTTTTTGCAGTGTAGTTATTTTTGTTGGCATTGTTTTCCGCTCTGCATTGTTTCATCATGCGTTTGCGCATCATTCGTAATAATTTATCTTATCCTACTCTTCGTATACATATTCCGGCTTGTTTACGCTTTCCAGTGTTTTTAGGCCATTTTCTACTATCCTTTCTTTACTTTCGTATCAAATTGCTTCCTTGATTTTTCTAACCATATTTTTCAATTTCGTCTTTTATTCCTTCTATATTTCCTTTCATATTTTGATATTATTCTTTCACTCAAGTATTACTTCCATCTTATTTTGTTTATTTTTGTTTGTTTGTTAACTTCTTTAACTATAATGTTTGTTGCTTTATAGAATTTGTTTTTAGGAACTCACATGTTTCTCTGGCAGCTTTCAGAAGATTCTCTATACTTATATTTTCCTTTTCTAGCATTTCTACGTTGGTCTCCGGTACTTCTATGAATCTATATACTCTTTTCTCCTTCCCCAATCTATATGTTCATCACTTTCACTCGCTCTTTTAGATTCCTCTTTATCTTTACGCTTTTTAATTTTTGCCATGAGCATGTAGTGATCGGGAAATGTCTCTCGTCCTGTCTTAATCTTCACGTCACACACTTGCCTTTTTTTATTAAACTGTGACTTACTATGCTTCTTCTGTAATTGATGTTTGTCGAGTAATCGTATAGATTTCTTTATGATGGAAATAGGTGTTTATCTCTAGGTTGTTCAGAAGGTAATATTCCATTAATTTTATACAGTTACTATTTATCTTTTCCCCTTCTGTTGACCAACCATTCATCTGCCTTTTCATTTCTCACCCTACAATTCAAATCACCAGAAACATGAATATTAATTCTTTCAGATATCAAACTCCATCCACTTTCACATTACATACCCATTTGGTACCGTCAATAAATTTTGTTCTAACACATCGTCACTCGTTTAAAAAAATTATTCATTCCTTCCACATGTAATTCTTTAGTTATCATGTTTTATTTATTTTCTACCGTTCCCACTTATATTCGATATAGAGAGATGACATGTATAAAACTAAGAGCTTATGGAAAAAAATATGTTGGTGTGTAGGTTATCTAAATTGAAATAACACAAGGATTATGCAAATCTTATAGACCTTGCAGAAAAAGGTATAACTTTGATATAACACACAACTATTCAAATATAATCACTGAGGAAGTTAAATTGTTGAAATTTGTACGGTCAAAGAAACTGACAAAATAAACAGTTTACAGTATCTGATTCCACTTACCAGGGTAATAGAAATCAACTATTTCGGCCTAACAAGTATTTTAATTTATGACTACAGCGTGTTGAGCCCGGGGTCGGGCTCAACAACGTATCGAGGCGTATCTCAGCTTTAAATGGCTGGAAATAGTCAGTAGACCCTAAAACTTCAAATTTCGCGGGGGGCTCCATAGCGTACTATCCCTATAATTAAATAGACAAAATAGTTCCGGGAAGGACCATGTAGGGGGCGCCCTGATCAAATTTTATATACGGTATATACAAATAGATCAACATGACGTTGTTGAGCCCGAAATTTGGCAACAACTGCGTTGGGTTCCATAACATACCATTGATATATAACTGTATGTTGGTAGCGGATTTATATATCGCGGTGGACTTTCTACTCTATAAGTATCATTAACCTGAATGTTATTGTCCTCGATATTTTACTATCTGTATTAATATAACTAATCGTTAGCTTACCTCCTAATAAAATTACAACACAGTTTTCTGGTAAATTCAGCAAATGATTGTTTCATATAGACGCTGTAGTCATAAATTAAAATACTTGTTAGGCCGAAATAGTTGATTTCTATTACCCTGGTAAGTGGAATCAGATACTGTAAACTGTTTATTTTGTCAGTTTCTTTGACCGTACAAATTTCAACAATTTAACTTCCTCAGTGATTTATATTTGAATGTTGTGTGTTATATCAAAGTTATACCTTTTTCTGCAAGGTCTATAAGATTTGCATAATCCTTGTGTTATTTCAATTTAGATAACCTACACACCAACATATTTTTTTCCATAGCTCTTAGTTTTATACATGTCATCTCTCTATATCGAATATAAGTGGGAACGGTAGAAAATAAATAAAACATGATAACTAAAGAATTACATGTGGAAGGAATGAATAATTTTTTTAAACGAGTGACGATGTGTTAGAACAAAATTATTATTGACGGTACCAAATGGATATGTAATGTGAAAGTGGATGGAGTTTGATATCTGAAAGAATTAATATTCATGTTCTGGTGATTTGAATTGTAGGGTGAGAAATGAAAAGGCAGATGAATGGTTGGTCAACAGAAGGAGGAAAAGATAAATAGTAACTGTATAAAATTAATGGAATATTACCTTCTGAACAACCTAGAGATAAACACCTATTTCCATCATAAAGAAATCTATACGATTACTCGACAAACATCAATTACAGAAGAAGCATAGTAAGTCACAGTTTAAAAAAAAAGGCAAGTGTGTGACGTGAAGATTAAGACAGGACGAGAGACATTTCCCGATCACTACATGCTCATGGCAAAATTAAAAAGCGTAAAGATAAAGAGGAATCTAAAAGAGCGAGTGAAAGTGATGAACATATAGATTGGGGAAGGAGAAAAGAGTATATAGATTCATAGAAGTACCGGAGACCAACGTAGAAATGCTAGAAAAAGAAAATCTTCTCAAAGCTGCCAGAGAAACATGTGAGTTCCTAAAAACAAATTCTATAAAGCAACAAACATTACAGTTAAAGAAGTTAACAAACAAACAAAAATAAACAAAATAAGATGGAAGCAATACTTGAGTGAAAGAATAATATCAAAATATGAAAGGAAATATAGAAGGAATAAAAGACGAAATTGAAAAATATGGTTAGAAAAATCAAGGAAGCATTTGATACGAAAGTAAGAAAGGATAGTAGAAAATGGCCTAAAAACACTGGAAAGCGTAAACAAGCCGGAATATGTATACGAAGAGTAGGATAAGATAAATTATTACGAATGATGCGCAAACGCATGATGAAACAATGCAGAGCGGAAAACAATGCCAACAAAAATAACTACACTGCAAAAAAACAGACCAGAGTATGGGAGGTTGTCAGGAAGTAAGGATAACAACATGAAAGAGGGGGAAGTAAAGAAGGCGGTGAACTTAGCAAAAATGGGAAAATATCGAGCTATAATAGAGTGACAGCAGAAAGTTATTTGCAGCATCTAAATTAACATGGAAAGGGAGCCAATTGCTAAGGGTTAGACGAGAGTCGAGCGGTCCTAAAAAGGGTTAGAATATTTGACGACACATATGAACTTAGGGAAATGCAAAAGACCTTACTGAGCATTTACATACAGTTATATATCAATGGTATGTTATGGAACCCAACGCAGTTGTTGCCAAATTTCGGGCTCAACAACGTCATGTTGATCTATTTGTATATACCGTATATAAAATTTGATCAGGGCGCCCCCTACATGGTCCTTCCCGGAACTATTTTGTCTATTTAATTATAGGGATAGTACGCTATGGAGCCCCCGCGAAATTTGAAGTTTTAGGGTCTACTGACTATTTCCAGCCATTTAAAGCTGAGATACGCCTCGATACGTTGTTGAGCCCGACCCCGGGCTCAACAACGTAATTTTGGGCTCCACAGCGACCGAATTATATATTCAACGGGCTCATCAATGACTGTTTATATGTCTATATATATATATATATATATATATATATATATATATATATTATACATATATATATAATTATTATATTTAGAAATTTGAAAGTACACGAATACGCCCCTGTGCAAGTACTGCCCAGAGCAATTAAATAATTAAATCTCCTTCAGCTTATCACACTCCTGTAATTGATTGACCTCTTAATATAATAAACACAACATTATTAAACAATAATATATTTGAATGTCTTATTATTATACATCAAGTCAACTCTACAGTGTTACCAACTTATATATTTCTATATATTGCATACACTACATCTAGTCTTTTCTTTTTTTTTTGCCAAAATATGAATACTAGTTTGTGAGTACAAAGTCTTTAAATTTGGTTGGTAGTTTTCTTTCTCTGCTGGGGCGAGTCTCTGGTACTCCAGGCGCTTCGTCTCTGCGTTCTTCTGACGTCTCTTCTGCTCTTTCTCTTAACGGTTTTACAAATGTTGAATTCCGACGTTTTTCGGTTCCATCTTCAGATTGCACTGTAACCCGGTTTCCATTCTTTCCCGTTACTATGTAGTCCTTGTTTTCAAAAGTCGTTGAGAATTTGTCTCGTTCCTGTTGTTTTAAAAGTATTTTATCTCCTATCTGTACTGGACTGTCAATTACATATCTTCTATTGTCTGCATATTCCTTGCCCAACATTTTCTTTTCCCAATCCCTCTCTCTAATCCCTTCATCATATTTAACTTTATACTCTTGGTCTAAGGTTTCATTGAAAATTGGTAATTTGCATCTTATATTTCTCCCAAAGATAAGTTCTGTTGGTGTTTTCCCTGTAGTGGAATGTGGTGTACTGGGGTATATCAAAATAAAATCTAAAATATCCTTTTTCCAATCCTTTCCCAATGCCTGTGCTATTTTAATGCGTTTAAGCAGTGTGCGATTCTGTCTCTCCACTTCACCGTTAGCTTACGGCCAAAATGGTGTAGTGCGTTTATGCTGTATATTATAGTCCATGCAAAATTTAGAAAATTCCTCGCTTCTGAACTGAGGACCGTTATCAGTTGTTAAAGATCGCGGTATGCCAAATCGACAAAACATCTTTAAAAGTCTGTTTATGGTTTCGGAAGTATTTATATTTCTCATGATTTCTATTTCAAAATATCTGCTATAATCAATAACAACTAGGATATAGTCACCTGATGGAAGTGGTCCCATACAATCTGCAGCTAGGTCTTGCCACGGTTGATCGGGTAGTCGTGTTCTACATAAAGGTTCTGGATACAATGGTGCGCTTACCAATTGACATCCACGGTAACTTTTCACCGTCTTTTCTGTCTCAGTATCTATTCCTGGCTATTATACTTTTGCTCGTAACCTCTGTTTCATCGCCACAATTCCAGGATGACTCTCGTGTGCTAACTGTAATATTATTCCCCTTAATGCTGTTGGTATTATCAATCTTGTTCCCCGTAAAACAATTGAATTTATTACACATAATTCTTCCTTGATAAATTTAAATTGTTTTAGACGTTCATTATGCCAATTTTGGTTGTTAATCGCACTTCGTAAGTTTGAAATATCCGGATCAGTTTCAGATGTTTCTCTAATTTCATCCAATGTCATTGTTCTTAGTACATTTTCTTCTGTTATTCTTCTAATATAAGTTTCTGTTATTTCATCAAACGTCTTTTCTTCAGTTTCCGATAATCTTGATAGCACATCAGCTATGTTATTCTTACCCATGATGTATTTTACATTATACATATACCCTTGTAAACGTAGTACCCATCTTTCAATTCTCAAGCTAAGTTTGGAACGTGGTGAGAAGATGAATTCTAAGGGTTTGTGGTCTGTTATTAATGTAAATTCCTTACCGTATAAATAAGTATGAAATCTTCCACATGCCCATACTAAACCCAACGCTTCTTTCTCCGTCTGTGAATATCTTTTCTCAACTGCAGTTAAACTTTTATTTGCAAACAACTTTTTATTTCTTCAAATGCGGACTCATGCTCATTTTGCCAAATAAATTGTTTCTTTCGTGTTATTTCTCTCAAAGGTTCAGTTATTCTTGATAGTTGTGGTATATATCGTGCTATAAAATTAGTTACTCCAAGTAAACTTCAAATTTCTTCTACACTTTTGGGTTTCCGAAAGTTCTGTATTGCTTTCACTTTTCTATTATCTACTTCAATTCCATTACTTGTTAAAGTATGTCCCAAAAATTTAATTCTATCCACTGCAAAAATACATTTCTCCTTATTCAGTTTTAACCCCTTTTCTCTTAATAAATCTATGACTTTCTTTAATCTTTTGTCATGTTCTTCTTTATTTTTCCCATAAATAATGATATCATCTATATAGCCAGCTGTACCATCACAATCTTGTAGAAGTTGGCTTATAATCTTTTGATATAACTCTGGAGCATTTGATATGCCAAACATTAATCTTTTATATCTGAAAAGCCCTTTATGTGTTTGAAAAGTAGTGAAATGTCTTGAATTTGGATGTAACTCAATTTGATGGAATGCCCATTTAATATCTAGTTTACTGAAAACTTTACTGTCATTTAGATCCTCTATTAAATCTTGTACAGTCGGTATAGGAAATCTTTCTCTTATGACAGCGTCATTAACTCGTCTCATATCAACACATACACGAATATCTCCATTTCCTTTAGGCACAACAACTAGTGGTGAACACCATGTCGTTGGTCCATCAACCTTTTCTATATCTAATTCTTCCATTTCTTTTAATTTTTGTTCTAAAGGTTGCTGCAAACTAAGTGGAATTCTCCTACTTGACTGTATTATAGGTGTAACATTATTTTTTATAGGTATCTCTAATTTTAAGTCTTTCAATTTTCCTAAGCCATCAAATACCTTATTGACTTTTATTTGATTGACATTTTCCCCAAGCTTCAAAATACTTAAGCTTATCGCCGTTTGTTTGCTAAGTAATGATACTCCCTCACCCTCAATTACATGAAATTCAGCTTGCACCTTTCTACTAGTTTCAGTTTGTACTGTTGCAGTAAATTTACCTTTTACTTGGATTGAACTGTCTGTACCATAAGGTTTTAGTAAAGTGCTACTTTTCTCACTTGTACATTTAATTTTATTTTCCGACCATGTCTTTGAATCTACCACGTTACATGTGGACCCTGAATCTATTAAGACTCCTAATCTTACTCCGCCTACTTTTACATAAATGTCTATTTCTGGCTTACACAATCTATTTATACTTAAAGTAAATGCATACCTACTCTCATAATCATCTTCGGATTCATTAGTCTCATCTGTTACTTGTCTCACTTTAGTACCTTTCTCTTTTCCTTTCCTATTCTTTTGATTGTTTGTTCCTTTTCTATTTTCAACCTTTGTCCTGCGTTGGTTCTTGAAATGTCCCTCTATATTACATTTATGGCAAATTTGATTTCGAGCTGATTAGTACTTCCACATCGGTAACATCCTTGTTGTTTCTTTTCTATTTTATTTACACAATGAGATTTGTTTTCTATTTTGTTTGCTTGTTCATTTGACGCTTCAAATATTCTGCTTATTTCTAACATATTGTCTAATGTCAATTTATTCCCTTTTTCTAAAAGTTTTCTCCTTATTTCCGATGATTTACATTTCTCTACTACCTGGTCTCTTATGTGTTCGGTTTCCTTTTCACCATATTTACAATATCCAGCTTGTAATTTTAATCGAACAACGTATTGAGCTATTGTTTTATCATCATTCTGTTGCATATTCCTGAAAACATGTCGTTCATATAGGGTATTTACCTCGGGTGTAAAATGTTTTGTTAGAATCTCCAATGCTAAACCATATTCATCAATTGTTGCACCTGTCGAAGTGGTATTTTATAGTTTTTCCAATGTAAAATATATATCTTGTACATCTAACCCAGCAGAATGAAGCAGCATCGCCTTTTTCCTTTTCTTGTCAGTAATTCCTTTTTTATTTATTTTTTACTCGTCGCCAATTGTAATTGATTGACCTCTTAATATAATAAACACAACATTATTAAACAATAATATATTTGTTATTATACATCAAGTCAACTCTACAGTGTTACCAACTTATATATCTCTATATATTGCATACACTACAACTCCTAATTGACAGGTTTACATAAACGTATTTACCTGCCCATTAGTCAAATTAAAATAAAATGAAACGGACTATACTAGGTGTTAATTGTTGATTAACTTTTCATACTTGTTGTGTAGAAATTTTTAACATGGACGAAAATATGCTTACAACCTCCACAATCGCAAACATATATTTATTAAATAGACAATAATCATGTGGAGAATGTTAACTGGATAGACCTCTTCGAGTAAAGTTAATTCCTCAAAAAAAGCCACCATCTAATCATTCGGTAAATGAAAAATACTGTGATATTGCTAAAAGAAGGATGGAGTTGGTAGTTACAGTTTCGTGTAGCTGAACAAGACATTCAGTTAAAGGAACTAGAACTTAAATTAAAAGAACTGCAGTATTTAAATGCAGTACGGGAAAATGAGCGATTAGAAGAGAAACATAAATTAGAAATAGAAAAATTAAAGGAACAACTAAAAACTTGTAGCCACAATCAGTAAGAGTGATTTATTTGTATTTTTGTTTCAGTACATATATAAATAAACGTATAATAGTTACTGTTTCGTTTTTTGCATATATAGGTGTAAGCTGTTGGACTGTATTCATTTTGTTTTTGACAAAAGAATATGTTTTATCTTTTATTATGTAAATTACTGCATAGATCCAAAAACTTGTTACGTAGATACATTTTAATAAAACGTTAATAGAAGATTATTAGTGTCATTTATTACTATTACTACAATAATGTATTTCCTCAAAATTCTATTTACAAAGCTGCAAAATAATTAGTCAGTTCCCGTCTTCTTCTACCATTTTGGTTAATAATATGTGCATTGTCATTTATTAGTCCCATGTCGACTTCTACATCATCACCTGGAATATCGTCATTATTGTTACATGCAATGTTGTGAAGTACAGCTGTAGCAATTATTATCTATTGTGCTATACGAACCTTACATCTCATTCCAAGGGATAATACTGGAAACCTTCGTTTCCATATTCCAAAGGTACGTTCTGCCACATTTCGTGTGCGGATTTGGGATTCATTAAAAAGCTACTCTGCATTATTTGCAGGGCTGGCTAGTGGTGTTATTAAATAGAATTTGTTTGGATATCCGTTATCTCCCAACAACAAGCCATTTCCCATTTCACCATTCTCAAATCGTACCCATACTCTAGAATTCTCAAAAATATTGCAGTCGTGAGCTGAACCTGGCCATCGGCATACAATGTCTCCAATTTTGTAGCAAGCATCAGCAACAACTTGTACATTCAGCGAAAAGTAACCTTTTCGATTTCTGAATGTCTGCGTTATTACCACCTGCAATGATTGGCAAGCCATTAATAATAATTATCAAAAGAAAACTGTATAGTCAATTACCTGGAGATTGTATACGAACATGTGTACAGTCAATTGCTCCTAAAACTTGAGGAAAATGGGTTATCCTATAAAAAAGTTGTTTTCTCTGTGCTACACCTTCCTGTATATCTGGGAATTTAATATGATTTCTTTGTTGCTCACACATGCTTTCGGTAACCCTTCGTGTTATTTTACCGCATGTTGATTTACGCATTCTACCAAAATCTCCTACAGTAATGTAAAACTAATAATTGTTCCATAAGTGAAAATGGACTATTTCTAAAACAATTAAATTCTAGTTACTAGATTAGAACCTACTGCACAAGCACCTTACCTTGTACTGTTGTAGTGCAGTCTTGGATACAGTACATCACATGTGTTATGCACTGTTGCTTTGCATAAACGAAATCGTTTGAAGAATTCACTATCAGCTAACGAATTGAAATAATTGACATGATTGAATCTGTTTACTGTATTGTAAGAACGGCGGGGCCTATTAATAATTTCGAACAATTTCTTCTTCTTCATTTATTAATATATCATTAATTTCATGTACATTGTCCATATCATTAACTTAAGTGCGAACTATATACGTGAAACTCTTATTTTTTTAGGTTATAAACTGTCACGTAGGTTTTTACTTAGAGCTTCCAGCGTCAGGTAAAATAATCATTCCGTTAAGTAATTTACCGGACGATATTTACTTAACGGCAAGTGAATATCCGCTTATTTAGTTCATTCTGTCTAGTAAGCTTACTGGAAACTTTACCAGATGGTGAAAAGACCGGGCCTAAATCCTATTATTCAAAGAAGAAATCGTCTTCCAGAAGAAGAAAGCAAATTTCGCGAGGCTTCTTATTTTTACAAAGTAATAATAGTAAAAAATAATGGGACTAGAGAAGTTGAGAACTGTGTTATTTCGCACATTAAATCATTTAAGGGTAGATCTAGCCATTACAGTTCGAATAAAACAAAAAAAAAGTTATTTGCACGAAGATTTAAATGTTAGAAAATGCATTCACTTTATTACTTAAAATGTCAAAATAAGCCAGTATCATATGAAATATATCGAACAATTTTTTCGTTCATTAATTTTGGATATCCACGCTCGGATACCTGTAGCAGTTGTGATGAATTTAACGCACAAATTAAGTCTCTGAATTCCAAGCTTTTATAACCAAATGTTACTACAACAATTGAAGCTTGAAGTACACAAACTCACAATTCAGAATACACTTCACAAAAAAAGCAAAAATGTTTTATTTTAGAAAAAGAGAAGCACGAAAATGAAGCAGAGAACTGATAGATACAGAAGCGGTTGCTATGGATTTTCAAAAAAATCTTCCACTGCCTAACATATCCACTAATGATGTGTATTACAAGTGTTAATTATCTTTTTATTCTTTCAACATTCGTAGACCTTCCGATGCTGATTCCGTCTTTTACACTTATTCAGAGGTAACTGCAAAGAAGGGCGCTAATGAAGTGTGCTCCATTTTGGAAGATTACGTTTCTCATCACCCTTCAAACAGTGTAAGGCATTTATATATTTTTTGTGACTCGTATGGGGGTCAAAATAAGAATTTTATGACCTTTCGGCATCTTCATTACTTGGTTCATCAGAGAAAGTCATTTGATACTATTAAAGTAACATTTCCTATTAGAGGGCATTCTCACCTCGAATGCGATAAAAATATGGGGTTGATTAACAGCAAAATTAGGACTGAGTTGCCTAGAGATTGGATTCAGGCATTTAAAGAAGCTAGAGTTAAGCCATCGCCTTTTAAAATCGAAGAAGTCGACTACCTTGTCAGACATGCGGCCCGCGAGCCGCATGCGGCCAACTGAGCATTTTCCTGCGGCCCGAATCCATTTTGAAAACAGCCAGATAATGCAGCCCGCGAGAGTGTTAAAACCGTATTTGAAAACGCATGCGCTGCAACAAGTCGCGCGCACACACGCACGTATCACGACGATCGATTCGGTCTATCTCAGCTGTGATCGGCTGCTCTCGTCCCCCACGCCCGCCGCGCCGTGTGCCGCTGCCCAATCGCTTTATTGTCATTGCGCCTTATATATGTACGTAAGTTGTCTTCTGGCTTGTTCCAGAAAGTTCTATCGCGCGAAAACACAGGTGACGCTATCTGAACATTCTAGAAAAGAACTGTCGAGAAATCACATTTCCGTATATTAGCCAAGACCGCTCGGTTGAGTTCAGTCAGTTGCTATAGAATTGCGAGTTCAGTTGCGTACTTATTGTTACAACACGTAACTGTACTTATTGTTATAAATAATAAAGTTTTCTACATGTCTCTTTCAAAATCAAGTGGAAGTAAGAGGAAACTCGTAGATGAGCATCGTATCTTTCAAGAAAAGTGGGAATTAGAGTTTTTTTGCTGTGAAGTAAAAGACAAAATTATTTGCTTGATTTGTAACAGTACAGTCGGTGTCCCAAAATTATATAATATAAAACGTCACTAAGATTGTCATAAAACTAAGTTTACCAGTATACAGGCATGATTAGAAACGAAAAGTTAAATGAGTTAAAATCACGGTTAAAAAATCAACAGCTTATGTTTACACATCCAAAGCAAGAGAATGAATCTGCTGTTCAAGTGAGTTACGTACTGTCGGAGTTGATCGCAAAACACTCAAAACCATTTGTTGAAGGTGAATTTATAAAAGACTGCCTTGTAAAGGCCGCAGAAATCGTAAGTCCCGGGAGCGTGAAGTCTTTTCAAAATATATCCTGGTCCCGGAATACTGTCGCTGAAAGAGTTACTGAGTTGGCTGCCAATATAAGTGATCAGATAAAAACAAAATCAGACTCTTTCATTGCATTTTCTATTGCCTTTGACGAAAGTACAGATGTGTGTGGTGTGGCGCAACTCGCCGTTTTTCTTCGTGCTGTTGATAGAGATATCAACGTTTATGAAGAATTACTGGAATTAGTATTATTGCATGATACAACAACTGGAGAGGATATTTTCAATGCTGTTTACGGACTTCTGCAAAAGTACAATTTAGATTTGTGAAAACTGTGTTCCGTTGCAACAGACGGAGCTCCTTCCATGACTGGAGTAAATAATGGCTTCATTAAAATATTACAGACAATGATCAAACTAGATTTTCATCATGTGCATTGTATAATCCACCAAGAAGTTTTATGCTCAAAAGTGATCAAATTGGAAAGCGTTTTAAAATCAGTGAAAAAAAAAAAATAAACTTCATAAGGGCACGTGGCTTGAATCAGCGACAGTCTTTTGCGTTTTTACGTGATTTAGAAAGTGAGTACACTGGTTTACCTTGTTATGCAGAGGTGCGATGGCTTTCGTGTTCTATGGTTCTCGATCGGTTTTGGAAACATAAAGAAGAAATACGCTTTTTCATGGAAGTGAAAGGACAAGATGTCAGCTTATTATCCGACGTACCTTTTTTACAAGATCTTTCATTTATGGTAGATATCACAAAACACTTGTCGGACTTAAATACGGAATTGCAAGGACCACGTCAAGTTATAGCAGATATGCATGATCATGTGAAAGCTTTCAAGTGTAAGATGATGCTGTGGGAAAAACAGTTAGCAGTGGATAATCTGTCACATTTTCCGACTTGTAAGGCGTATCAGGAAAGTACGAGTGTCCCAATATCATACAAAATGTATACAGAGAAAACAATTTTTCTTTATTTACTGGTCTTTTCACTGTCGATATTGATAAAGTTCCCCCTCACTTGCAGATGGAAGTAATTGAGATTCAGTGTCAGACCCATTTAAAACAAAAATTTGATAGTGTTGGTACATTCGAATTTTATAAGTACTTGCCTGTTCAATACCAAGAAATAAGAAAGTTTGCCTGTAAAATCCTGTCAATGTTTGGAAGTACCTATAAGTGTGAATAATTATTTTCTTTGATGAAAGGAAACAAATCTCCCGCAAGATCGCGATTGACGAACGCACACTTGGACGCAGTTTTAAGTTATTTCCGCCGATAAATTCACGCCACAAATAGACAACTTAATTAAAGACAAAAGATGTCAAATATTTGGCAAAAGAAGTTAATGTTTGTGTTTTTTTGTAATGTCCCTTTTATTGAAAATTTAATAAATATATTTGTCTTATAATAGTACTTTTTTCATTAAGATTTTCAGTAGTTTGTCTTCTTTAAGATTAGGTTTCGTGGCCCACCTAGTCTACGGTCTTAATGCTTTTGGCTCACCAGTGACTTTGAGTTTGACATGGCTGTTGTAAAGGATTGGAATGGATTTTTGAATTCCCTGTATACAACAAAATGTCCTTTTTGATCCAGACTAATTAGAGCTACAAATTACGAAAGAACATCCACGGATGATACTACACCGTGAAACTTATAATGGATATTTGAATACCTCTGTTGTCACTGAGCCAACCTCCAAACAGATTCGTGGACCACCATTGATAGCGAATGAATTTTATCCTCCAAGAGTATATACTGGTAAGCGTTTTTACCTAAAATTTTGAGGTAAATTTTTAACATAAATCGCGTTTTTTTCCGATTAAAAGAGACAAGTATGAAAATGTACAACACAAAAAAATTTTGCGATGAGAGCACATTTTCATTTTATGAAAATTTACCTACCTTATCCATGTCGAAAGGAAAGCCAAAAAAAAAATTATAAAAGCAAATAGTGAAAGTTTATTGAAGTTCAAATAAGAATTATCCATTTATTTTTTTACCTACTTAATGACTTAGTTCAGTTTTTGTGGTAGTGAAATTGTTTTATAAGTAAATACTTGAAAACAATAAAGATATTGCTATGCAGACTGACTTCCATTTAAAAGCCAATATATTTTGTATCATAGGTGCAGAGAAACAAAAATGAGTACATGAAAATAAAAAATGTTGCGCTCTGAATTTTAAATTTGATATAATGGGTGTTTATCGAAATGTGACTACGCACGTTCTTTCCCTGTAGTCTTCGAATGTGAATTTTTTTGATTATTATTACTTTATATACATATACTTGGGAGTACCTATGTAAATTCGTAATTAATGAATAAACCACTTCACGGGCAAATTTTATGTATTTTAATGTATGTTATTTACATAAACGATAATACTAAATTTACAATGAATTGTGTAAGAAAATATATTAATATTTATTCCTGTTTGTCCATCTTTCGTATTAGTATTTCTAGTCATTTATTAAAGTTTCGCTCTTCTACTAGATCCTCTTGATGCTGTCGTTTACTTTCCTCAATTGCTAGCAGTAAGGTTTCTTTTGTATCCATTTTTTTTTGCCGTTTAGCAGTATGGAACAACTGTAACTACATCTGTGCTGTCATTATCTGATTCTTCTATGTATGATACTGGTGGTGCAGCAGTAGAAACAGATACTGACGTGGAAGTCGATGTGAATTTAAAAGAAGATGGCGCATTTCGATGCATGTCGATTTAGAAGTTGATGGTGCATTTGAATTGAGCATTGATTTAAAACAAGACTGGATCGCACTATTAATGACGCTGCATCTCGCATTATGTACTTACTTAAATTGCAATAAAAACATGTATGTATAAATGGGCTCGTTTACTTTTTCCTCCTGCAAAAAATAATTAGAGTTGAATATTAGTATTACTGATAACAATAAAATTCTTACTTACCATATTTTCGCACTTATAACAACTAAATATGGTATATTTCCAGATGAACTGCCGTAAGTATCAAATATGTATTTCCGATGAACTGCCAAAATAAGTAATAAATAACCTATATGTGAGGTTATGATTGCTCGCTCAACTTCGCTGCACCACCTCGGGACTAGGTGCTTGGAAATTGTGTTCGAACGAGGGCTCAAACATGGCTCGAACCAAGTAGGGTGATTTTCGAACAGATTAGAACAGTGCTCGAGCTATTAAAAAACGCAATTTGCAGCACTCGAATGCTCGAATCATTATTGGGGTAAATAAAAAACACGCCCAAATATGCCAGGAGAGTTTCTAAATTCCCAAGCATCCTGCACTGAGCCCGAGTACCCTGTAAATACATCCGCGATTTTTCTATTGTTGTTACTCTCCATTTGCATCAACAAAAATGGAACAAAATATTTGAATTACGGTAAACTACAATTTAAGATTAGAGTTACAATTATGCCTGTATGGAATAACCTTTACGGTTTATATATGAATGAGCATTATTCTCTGGTTTGTCAAGCTTTATATGACAGCCATCAATAGCACCTGTTATGCCAGGAAAACCTTTTCCTCTAAAATATTTCTCAATTTCCCTTTTATCATTTTAATTTGGCCACTGAATGACTTGTGGTTTCAAATTACTTATAGAAACTACTACTTTAGTGATAATTCCGTGAAGTATACTAGTAATATTATCTGTAGAACATTCGCAACAAAGTGACAACATACATTCGTAGTCTATTAGATACTACTTAAGTAATTTTAATTTTTTAATTTCGTCTTTTCATGTGTTCTTCATGGGTCAACTGTTTTACAAATGGTGATTTGTCTGGTATTTTCGGATTGTTTATTATTATCAACAGATTTATTAATCATCCGGAAAAATATTGCTATAGGTCAAACGGTTCGTGTTGGCTTCGAAAACTTTTTGTCTTCAGATAAAAGTCCAATACCATCAGTATTTCTGCCAGAATATACGCCACAATACCCGCCCGATTATTATTATTTTACTGAATTCCGTATCTTTCCCTAAATTTTCAATACCTTTATTTTTGTTTGCTTTTTTATGTATTTTTTATACCAGAAAAATGGAATGAAGTTACTACTATCAAAGAAAAAAAAATAAGTTTGAAATGTGTTTTCTCATGGAAAATTTGTTAAAATTTGGAATTTTTGTAAATGATTAAATTTTTACTCTTGTGGGATCGGAAGTATTCCTTGATACCTTTTGGGCAATTTTGTTTATAAATTTTGAAGCAAATCAATGGAAATCAACGAATTTTAGAATTAAAAATACAAACTAACCTTCATTTTTATGAAGCTGTCACATAAACACTCTGTTTATTATGACATTTACAGGAATCTGCCTGCTCTAACCTCGAACCTTTTCTTCAGTGAAATTATTCTCTAATTTCTCTATTGTACACTTTAAACTGAGATCGCAGTCAAAATACTCGTTGATTTGACTAAAGCTGAATCAGAATTGATGAAATTTCTGGCGTCCCTATACTTCTTTATTTAATCACTATAGCGATTGTTTCATTCCACAGCAAATTTTGCTGATTTTTGTCAAAATATAAATTTAGGATGAATTTCGATGAAAGGAAGTTATTTATAGACATAGCATGAGAGAATGAATGAATGTGCTGACGCTACAAGATGACTAAAACTGACGACTCCATGCTTAAAAGAACCACTGACAACACAAATACGACAAATTTTACTACTAAAAACGAAAATACCTTAATGAAACATATTTAATGTACGAAATAATATCAGAAATACCTTTAAATTTCCCTTGTTATTTCTTGTAGAAGATTTTTACATTAATTTTAATGATTTACGAGGACAGGAAAATGAACTGAAGAGGAGTAACTTCGCCATTTCTCTACATTTGTCGTTATCTGGATTTAAACTTATAGTACCCCCGCTCGAAAGCCAGTCGACCTGAGGGGAAAGTTTGGCTTTCGAAAATACTTTTTTTCCGCTAGAGGGACTATCATTACAAACGAATGGTTATACTGAACAACCTATACGTTCTAAATCGACAGCTGCTGTTCCAGATGTAAATATTGAACATTACAATATATATATTGAAATATTTTTCTCATGGGATTTTGGGAAAATTGTTAAATTTTCTAACTTAAATTAAATTTTTCAATTCATAGTGGATTCGAGAGTATCCCTGGATGCCCTTTCGGCAATTTTATAACGAATTTCCAAATTAATAAAACGAAATTAACGAATTTTAAAATTATACATGTGACTAACCTTGAAATTTGAACGATGCCAATGTTATATAAACTCTCTGTTTATATAACCTCTACAGAAAACTGCCTGTTCTGGAAATTTAACCCTTTTCTCTTCAAATAAATACTTTGATTTCACAATCGAGCACTTTAAATTGGGATTGGAGTTAAGAAAGACTTTAATTCAACGAAGGCTGAATTGAATAAAGATTGATGAAAAATTATGGCGTTGCTCATCCTTCTTTTATTTTAAATCGCGAAAGACCGGCGATTGTTTTATTCCACAGCCAGTTTTGATAAATTACCCAAATAGAAACTTTTACGATGAAGTCTACCAGCTGACAGTAGGCAAAATCTATGACCTACAGTTGGCTGACAAATATTAAACGTGAGCATTCTCCAACGATTTACTTAAACCTTTCAGATAAAGATTTAATTGATGAGATATTGTTTAAAATACCTTTCAATTTACGCTCTTGCTTATTTTAGACGATTTATAAATATTTACAAGTAAATCCGTTGGTTATGCAAGTTCTCTTCATGATGCTCGAGTACATTTTTATTAGACTTTTATGTATTTTTCATAGTACATGTGATTAAAAAAATCATCAATGGTACAAATAGCGGATGTAAATGAAAAATTATTTTATGGCAAGTTTCATTTGGTAGGTGATTCGGCATATTCCTGCAAAACATGGCTGATGATACCATTCAAGTAAGATTTTATAATAATTTTGTACGAACACTGTTATGTGATTTGTACGGATGTCACTCGTTCAGTCCTTGAGCTGAACCCAGTACTGTTCTCAGACTAGTCCTCGTATTGCTCCTTGTTTTGTTGGAACGGTCTCAATTACAACTATCTCGATTCCAGTCCAAGATTAGAATTCAGAACTACTGGATTCGTTGCATCGTTACAATTTTAAACGACATGACGAATAAGCCGCATTCACATTTCAGAACATCTGTCGAATCGTAAAGCTGGTCAGATGATGTCGAAATGTACCTGAAAAACATTCGACAGAAAAGATGTCGTTTACCTGTCTATCTCTGTCTGTCAGTATATTCATCTCATTTGTTGCAAGGATTGATTTAGGTTTTTGTTCATTCCTTGTTTATAAGAATAGTATTTAACGTTACTAGCATGGTAAAAGGGTTTTTACTGGCGGACAGAAGGATATGACTGGTGAGTCGAAGGCGAACCAGTCACCTTCGGGAGCCAGTAAAACCCGTTACCTTGCGTGTATTGTTGAATATTTTATTTGTTCCTCACTTGTAAATAACTATTATAAACTACAGTCGACGCCGGAAAATGCGGCGGAGAATGAACTGGGTTAAAGTGGATTTTCGGCTACAATGGATTTTTTTGCGTGGTCCCGACAAAAGAGTCTATTTAACGTAATAATACATCGGTTAACATGGATTTGAACTTCTTTTAATATAGACTATTTGAGAAGTTTATAATACAAATTTCCAAGAAAATATTTAATATATACATACATATTTCCAGGTAAACTACAGTTAGATTATTTCCAGGTAAAATGCAAATCGATTATTTTCAAGTAATGTTATAATTATAAATTCCCAACTAAAATACGGATTACCTTTACATATTGTGCACTTGGTTATTCAGTTTAAAATTGTTCTCGTTGGTGTTCGGTGGTGTTGGAGTTCGGTTTTGAAATAGTTAAGCGAAAAGTGTTATCATTAGAAACAAAAGTGCAAATGATACGGGAAGTTGGAAACGGTATTAAACAAAGTGAAGTAGGTAAGCGTTTTGAGGTTAATAAATAGACAGTTAAGGTAAACTCGGGTAAGTGTGATTCTGGGGCAAGTGTGAACATGCATTGGAAATCCAACGCCGTTACACCAATCATAGCGCTATCTCACAGGCAGTAGTGTAACTAAGTGCCAAAGGCATGGGCTACAAGAGGAGTCCTGTAATGCCAAACGTTCCAGAAATATTCGACAATATTTCGCAGTTACTTATACTCAGCTGTTGAACGAGTGCGTAGGTGATTTTTGAAAAAATTATAATCAGCGTTAAACTTACGGTAAGTCTGAATTGTTAATCAGTTGTATATAGTTTAGAAGCGAGAGTTGAATATGCAGTATGCAAAATTTTCATCTGTGCTTTTATAATTTTATAATGTAGGTCACACTTACCTCAAAAAAAACTTATTTTGAGGTTAGTGTGACCCGATTTAACGAAAAAGTGTGAACCTGTTATTTGAAGTGTCAGACACCGAGACTTGATTTTGTTTTAGGCCTCCCAATGGTGAGGTGCTACAAGCGTAAAACGCAAAGAGCTTCACAATACTCAAAAGATGATATCGCTACTGCCGTTTCGGAGATTAAAAGGGGAGTCCTGACCATATATATGGGTTCACAAATTATATAAGATTCCTAAAACGACATTATTTTACCATGTGACTGGTAGTCGGGGTTTAAAAAGTAAAACGCAGGGAAGGCCCCCGGTTATTCCAGATGAAGATGAGGAACGACTTGCTAAAGGTCTTAAAATACTGGAGCAATGGGGATTTGGTATTTCCCGTACAGAAGTGCTACATATAGTTTCAGATTTTGTCACTGAAAATAAGATAAAAACCCCTTCAGCATATACTCCTGAAACGAATGTTTGCAAATTCAAAAAGAACCATTGAGTATAAGAGCCGCAACCAGTGAATACTCCGAAAAAGCAGACGACCTTTTGTCAATGAATATTTCGATTATTAATAACTCAACGGACTACCTCATGACAACCCGATTGATAGGATCTGACGAAACTCTTGCACATGATCCATAAAACGAAAGTTGTGGAGCGAAAGAACAGTAAGAACACTTCGGACAGGTAGAAAATACCACTGTTGTAGCCGTTTCTGGTTGTATAAAGCACACTGATATATTAAGGGAAAACATATCGGGATTCTGGTTAGCGGACGAAGGAATCTTTCAAGGACCGCATATGCAGCCAGTCTAATGGCTGATGGTAAGATATTTTTTGAATATTTTGAAAAACATTGCTTCCGATGGGAAAAAGACCTAATTGAGGCACATAAATTATTTCTTTATGAATAGAGTGAGATAACATCTCAATCCCCACCAATTTGCAGCTGGACTTGTCAGTCTTCAAATCTGTAAAGATAGTTTGACTTAAATCGTTTGCAGGCAAAAAAAAATTTGGCTTAAAAAACCTAAAGTGTCTCAGAACTAATTGGAAAACATGGAAGGACTGAATCAGAATAATTAAACGCTTCAGAAAGCGGTATTATCCATTTAATCGCAATGAATCCAAGTCAAGTACGATCCAGAAGCTTAAAGTATAGACTTACAACAGCACAACGAATGAGGTAATGCAGATGAATCGACAACGTTTAAGATACACAGACAATAAGGAAAAGTTGATGTCGTGGACCTCGTGTGACATATTCTAAAAGAAGTTTGAAGAGATTATTCATACTATCAAACAATCCAAGAAATGATGTGACCAGTAAACGAAAAGTAGCGCAGTGCCGAAGTAATAACTTCTAAGAGTATGGAAAACTTGAAAGAACGAGAAGAAAAGGAAAAAGGAATAAGAAGTCTAAGAAATAAACCAAAATGAAAACTAATAAACCACACAAGCAAAAACAAAATATAGTGTAGCGACTCGAACTTGAAGAGGAATGGAAGATAGTATTTGTAGTAAGACGATGAATAACCCGAGGTATTTATGAGAGGAGAAATGCCAAAACTAATGAAGCGGTATTGTAGAACTTCCAAAAAAAGTAAAGCACTTGTTGGACAAGTTAAAAGTAAGCAAGACGAAGGATGGCACTAGTTACATCTTGAATATAGAAAAGTACCTTCATTTGGCGATAGAGATATGACACGGTGGTTGAGAACGCATTATCAGAGTTTTGCACCGTTACAGTACGAAGAGAATTTGCAGTTCAAGTAGATTTGCTGGTTTACATTTTAATTCTAAAAGTTTGTCATTTTGTAATAAAGCTATTTAAAAAATTCCAAAGGGTACTAAATTGTCAAATTTTCACACTGCCCCTTTTAGTGTAAATAGTAATACATTGTGGCACTATAAGCCATTGTCACACTTGCCAACTGGGTCGGAAATGTGACTACAGAAATTGTTTAAAAAAAGTTTAATAACATTTTTGTCATGTTTCGCCATTTGAAGCAGCTACATCAAATCTATATGTTGAGGCAGCTAAACATCGTCGACTCAAAATATTACCGAAGTAACGAAAATGTTTAAACAAAACCAACTAACGGAAATGCAGGTCACACTCACCCGAGTTACCTAGTGCGATAATGAAAAGATCAATTTGGATAATTGTATAGTGTAGACCAGATGACAAAAAGATAAAAAAAATTTGAAAGAGATGTCGATACTATACTTGAATGGTTTGCTAGAAACTGCATGGCAATTCCGATCAACGATCAATTTTAAAGAAAGAAATCAGCTTGCAAGATCTTAGAGCCAAATCAAACTTTGATGCAACGATGGTTGATTATAGATTAAACAGCGATCAAACTTAACCATGCAAGAAACAGTGGAAGAAGGGCGATGGTTCTGAAAACGTACCGAATCGTGCAGACGCAATGAATGGCCTAAATTGTGACAGTACAACAGAAGAATTTAATGCAGATGAAACGGGTCTTTTACGACTTTGTGCCGTCGCAAAGTATAACAATGTATAAGGCGATGAAAACATGATATTGGGAAGCAATCGAAAAAGCATTACATAAATTCTGTGTGCAAATATGAACGTTCTGAAAAAAAGATATAGCCTATTGGTGATAGGAAAGCTCTAAAACCAGATGTTTCAAAAATTATCGAGACTGCACTGTGAAATATAGAGCAACAAGAAATCTTGGATGACATCCGATCAATTTGAGGAAGTAGATGACGAACTGGGTTCGGGCTACAGAGCTAACGCAAAATTTACTGCTCGTTGCATAATTGCTGCTCCAAATTAAAAAATTAAAAAAATTTAGCCTTTTGTTTTAACACCAAAAATTCTCCAAAACAGGGTTATAAAATTAGAAATTTACACACTTCCGAACTTTTTATTATAACCTAGTTAGGGTGGACAATAAAGCCATTCGACACTTTGATGGAAGTTCACTTGCAATCAAAGTTGAGAAAAGTAGTGTAAAAGCTTTGTTTAAAATGTTTCGCCTGCAAATTTGATTGTCTAAATTTAAAAAATTATATGTTTGAGCTAGCGTAAACAATTTTGTCGAGCTAAAATATACCGCGAGTAACGAAAAATGTTTAAACAAAACCAACTAACGGAAAATGCGGTCACACTTACCCGAGTTTACCTTAGTGCGATAATGAAAAGACAAAATTTTGGATAATTGTAATAAGTGTAGACCAGAGACAAAGAAGATAAAAAAAATTGAAAGGCAAGATGTCGATACTATACTTTTGAATTGGTTTGCTACGAAACGTGGCATGGGCATTCCGATCAACGATCACATTTTAACAGAAAAGGCAAATCAGCTTGCAAGATCTTAGAGCCAAATTCAAACTTTGAATGCAACGATGGTTGGATTCATAGATTCAAACAGCGATACAACTTAACCATTGGCAAGATCAGTGGAGAAGCTGGCGATGGTTCTGAAAACGTTACCGAATCGTGGCAGACGCATGAATGGCCTAAATTGTGTGACAGGTACAAACAGGAAGACATTTTTAATGCCGATGAAACGGGTCTTTTTTACGAACTTTTGCCGTCGCAAACGTATAAATTTAAGGGTGAAAAATGTATTGGGGGAAAGCAATCGAAAAACGCATTACCATACTTCTGTGTGCAAATATGAACAGTTCTGAAAAAAAGATAGCTATTGGTGATAGGAAAAGCTCTAAAACCAAGATGTTTCAAAAATTTATCGAGACTGCCTGTGAAATATAAGAGCAACAAGAAATCTTGGATGACATCCGTCATATTTGAGGAAGAGATGACGAACTGGGGTCGAGAGCTACAGAGATCTAACTGCAAAATTTTACTGCTCGTTGATAATTGCCCTGCCCATCCAAAATTAAAAAATTAAAAAAACATTAGCCTTGTGTTTTTACCACCAAACGACACGTCCGTCCTCCAACCCATGGACCAGGGTATTATCAGAACATAGAACATTTAAGGCACACTACCGAAAACTTTTATTACTAGACCTAGTGCAGGGCCCTGGACAATGAGAAAGAACCATCTACGACACTTCTTGATGGAATTCAGCTTGCATCAAAGGCATGGAAACGAGTGTCAGCTGTCTGTATTAGAAATTGTTATCGCCATGCTAAGATCTTGGATTGTCATAATTTTAAGGAAGAGGTGAGAATTTTATTTTTATCTGTAATCTACAATAAAAATTCTGTTGTTTCAGGATAATGTACCTATCGGTACTTGGCTAAATAACAACAATATAACGGAGTATGTTAAAGGTCTAGAAAATGGAGGACTTTATTCAAGTTGACCTGGATCTCATCCCCTATGAAGTACCAGATGAAGTCAGCCTGGTAGAGCATTTTAGAGGGGAACAGGCAACAAACAACGGTGTAGAAGACGAGAGCGTATATCAATAATTTGTCCAACACATTCAGCCCGAATTCTTTATAGTCGAAGTGGTCAATGGTTTAGAGTTGTTTGGAAGTTAGAGAAAACATGATGTTCGCAGGTTTTTATTTGTCATTTATAAATTTCATAAAGCGGTTGCCTTTTTGAAAAGACGAAATGAACGTTATGTTCCCAAGAAAGCTAAAACCCTGACGAAGGAGCAAGTGGTGTATTTGGTTGTTGTCGATGAGATGAGCTTCTATCCCTCACTTTAAATTACATGGAGGATTTGGACAAATATATTGTTGTCACCTTACCCGAAATCAAAAATTTTACAACTAGGAGGTTTACAATAACGAATGATGGGTATAGTTTTAAACCTTGTGTTATATATCAAAAACATGCGGCTCTACGGCCTTACAAAAGTAACGACCTGTGGTTGTTCTTGACGTATCGGAATGGAAAATGTGTCGCCCTAAATCCAGGTCAACATACTGGTATTTAGGATTACAAGAGCCTGCACTGTTGTTGATGCGGGTGATAGTATTTTAACTTTGAAACGTACAGGGGGATGGAAATCAACAACAATTGCAGAGAGCTACGTGGATGACTCAATTAATAACAAGATTGATTTGTCAAAAAGAATAAAATATATGAGCACAGGTGTAAAATTTTACTGACTAGGCAGTAAAATTTTTACAGGCTAGCCAGTTGAGAGACATTTTTAAGGTGAATACAGTGACTTGATAAATTGATGTTTACAAACGAGGAACAAATAAATATAATCTATCCAAATTTATTTATTTAAAATTACAAATAAACTCACTGTCTTTTTTAGAAAGATAAAATCGTTTCATTTCCCTTATCATTTGTTGATTTGCAAAAAAATATTAAGTTAGATGCCACGATTAACGAAAACATTTTCAAAACGTTAGCCCTGAGATTCATTTAATTCACATTTAACTTTATTTACACACATATATCATTACAATATTTGGCGATCCAACTTCTGGGCACTTCATTTTTGCAATTTAATTTTGAAGACGTTTTAAACATTCACCCGCAACTGGTGAGGTGGGGTTTGTCAAACCCCACTGAAATTAAGAAGTGTTGCTACATTATTATAGGTAGTGGGGGGGTCGCTCACAGTCTGTATACCTTTCCGTCAGTTCGCGCTCTACCGCTGTAGTACGCCCACGCTGCAAAATATTTTTTTAATTTCGAACTATACCCTTACACGCTGCAAAATATTTTTTTAATTTCGAACTATATCCTTACAAACCCAATTTGGGGTTTGACAAACCCCACCTCGCTATCTGCGTTACTGTTTTTCTTCGATTTGTGTTATGACTTCCCCGTCTTCAAGACCTGTAATGAAATCGGATGACCCCGCTTTTGAGGAATGGGGAGCATATTATGGAAAGAACGGTTTCAAATGGTCTGCAGAAACTCCAAAATCAAACGTCTGAAGAAGAAAGCATATCATAAATACACATCTTCCAGGCATTGTTGGTCCAGAAAAGACAAATGTACGCGAATACGGTCGCCTTTTATATCGAATTTTACTCTTTTTTGCTTATATGTCATGTGGCCTTGCGTGTAAACGGCGCGCGCTTCTCACAAAACTCATTACTTGTGCTTATACAATATGTACTAACGTACATCCTAAATGACCACATTCATAGAGTACACTGGCGACAACATAAATGGTTCTGGAATTTGAAATAACAATTAAAAGAAGCGAATTTACGATTTATAACAAAGATTTAAAGACTAAACAAGACAGGTAAAGATTGAAATAATAATTTTTCTTTGTTCTTTCCAGAATTAAAGTCTTTAAATTTGACGAAACGGGATGGTTCGTCACAACGTTTGCGGTTGCCCACGGAACCATAATTGTACCCACACGTCCACCTCTTCGTCCGAAGCAAATCGACGGCCACGAATGTCTTTCTTCACGGCTCCAAAAATATGGAAATCGCCTGGGGGGAGATCATGACTGTATGGAGGATGTGTAAGAGTTTCCCAGCGAAACTTCTGCAGCGTATTTGAAACAACCTTGGCAACATGTGGGTGGGCATTATCCTGCAACAGAATGACGCCGTTCGTCAACATTCCTGGGTGTTTGGATTTGGCGCTCTTCAATTTTTCCACGTATCGCTGTGCGTTAATTGTGACGCCGTGTTACAGTCCAGATCTCTCTCCATGCGATTTCCATATTTTTGGAGCCCTGAAGAAAGACATTCCTGGCCGTTGATTTGCTTCGAACGAAGAGGTGCACGCCTGGGTACAATCATGGTTCCGTAGGCAACCGCAAACATTTTTCCATGAAGGCATTGACCGTCTTGTCTCACAGTGGAATAAATTTATTAACAGTGCCGTTAGCGTCGTACAGAAAGGTTTCAACTTCGCTGTAGCGCTACGACACTTTCCTGTTGAGGAAGTTATCTGCGGTATCGAATCCGCTATCTACAACTTGGACGAAAATACCAAAGAACGAATGCGCGTAGATGTTGCACACATCCTACAAAATACGTAACCGAAAGCCAACTTAACAAAATATGAAACAGCAGCGCTCAAGAAACTTCGTCAAGACGATAACATAATCATACTTCCTGCAGACAAGGACAACGCATTGTGGTAATGAACAAATCAGACTACCACGAGAAAATATCACAGCTACTACGAGATCCGGTATACAAACAAACAACGAATGATCCAACGACGTAGTTAGAGAAAACCACTAAATCAACAATCAACACCGCTAATCGAGGAAATCAAGAAAATGATCTGTCCGAAAGAGAAGTCATATCACCCCGATAACATCTGCGGGAGTATAGGAAGCTGTATGCAAGGATTATCCCTGGAGCTGTCCTGTTAGTTTATGGAATCATATGTATAGCAAACGGTCAATATTACTAAATTCATTTTTCTATAATGTAATTTAGCTTCGAATATTTCCATTTCATTAATTTGCCATTTGAGTATCGTAATTTTTATTGAACCTTCTATACTTAACTTGTAAACCACACAGCTATGAACGCATCAGAAACAAATGCGAGTATTTATATGATTTAGTTAATTACAACTATCTCTACTTACGTTTCCAATTTCATATTGTTTTTTTCTTATTTTTCATTGAATTGTTGAACTGCATTTGTTTTGCAGCGTATAATCTGACTTCTTGTCACTTTACTTTTGATTTTTGATTGTTTTCACCAATAAGTGGTAAGCTTGTTCTAATTTTCATTCATCTAATTTCACTTCGTTTGATACAGGGCTAATTATTTATAGTTGGTTGCTATATTTACTATGAGCGTCAAAAGAAAGTGTACACCTCACACATAGTTAAGGAATGGTTGCTGTACCGTACACCAAAGCAGCTAGATCATCCCCTACAGTCACCGGACCTCAATCCTATTGAGCATTTGTGGGAACATCTCAACAGACAGATAAGAGCAAGGAGCATAATCAGCAAAAACTCACTAAAAACAATTTTATAGGAGGAGTAGAATAATATTTCATCAGAGGTAACAGCTAATTTAGTACGATCATTGCCAAGGAGACAGAAAGCCAAACAAAGTATTAATCATTGAATTCTCTATTCAATTTTCAAATGTACACTTTCCTTTGATGCTATGAATACGGAGTATTTTTGTTTTTGTTTGTATTGTTTTTGTTGTTGTGAAATTATTTTAAGTTTTTATTTATTTATTGTAAGAGAGTCCAATATTGCTTTATAAAATCCAAAGATGTAAGAAATTTAATTTTAAAATACTAAAATAAACTACAAAGTGTTTGATAGCAAGGTGTACACTTTCTTTTGACGCTCACAGTAGTTCACACATAAGTCAATTTATACAGTTTACAATTTTATACAGGGTCCGGCAACTGGTATTGACGCTTTAGTAGGCGTTGTGGTGATAATACTAGCGAAGGTGGGGGTAACCTGTAATGCGCATTAGCTTCGGTGTCCAACGCAATTTTAGTCACCACGAATTCCTGGCTGATGCAACATCGTGTATTTTGTGTGACCGCGTTTATTCAAACTCAAAGCATAATTGTAAGTTCAACGCCGATTTCGACGTGAATACAACATTGCTAGACATGGAAGAATTTCTTCGCGGAAGACGATCTTAGAGTGGCATCGTCGGTATCAAGAAACCGAAAACCTTAACAATATTTATAATGGCGGTCGAGGAACGATTCGTACACCCGAAAACGTCGAGGATGCGAACTGCTGTCCTGCGAAGCCCACGGCGTTCGGCAACACGTCAAGCGTTGGCACTGCAACTCTGTGATAGGAGCGTTCAGCGAATATTGCATTTGGACTTTGGATTTCATCCATATAAAATTCAGCTTGTGCAAGAGTTAAAACAGCAGGATTTACCAACACGCCTAGTTTTGCAGAGATTTCCTGGCTTTTCTAAATGATAATCCAAATGTCTTAAACAATTTAATAATGTTTGATGAAGCTAATTTCTTTTTATCAGCCAACGTTAATAAGTAACATTTGCGATATTGGTCTGCAGAAAACCCTCGTGTGGTGCATCAAAGACCTTTACATTCACAGAAAGTTACTTACTGTGTGGTGCTGTGTGTCAGTCTTTTGGAATTGTCGGTCCTTGGTTCGAGGATGAAGGCAGGACAGTGACTGTTACTTAAAACCGATATTTGGCTATGCTTTAAATTTTTTTGCCCGGTGAATTACAACGATTGGGAAAACATGCAAATGCAGATGAACTCTGGTTCCAACAGGACAGAGCAATCAGCCATATGGCTAGAATTTGTATGACAGTTTTGAGAGCCATGCTTCCGGGACGTCTCATTTTGAAAAACGGGGATATTCATTGGCCAGCAAGATAACCAGATTTGACATTCTGCGATTTCTTTTTGTGGGGATATCTGAAGTCCAATGTATTCGCTACCAGACCTCAAACAATCCAACAACTAATGAACAACATAGCAAATGAAATTAATGCTATCCAGCCGGAAGTATTTCAGCGCGTCATGCAACTTTGTTCGTCGTCTCGCCGAATGCGAAAGGCATAATGGGTCATATCTGTCTACAATAATTTAAAAAAATTAAATATCTGACAAAATTGCATAGTCTAATGAATAAAATTATGGTTTTCTAATCTGCGAATTTGAATTCCTAAACCTACCATCACACCCTAAAAATCGTCAATAGCAGTTGCAGGACCCTGTATTTACATTATTTATATTTTTATACAATGTATTAAATTTTTTTCTTAAACTATTTCTCTGATGTTTGTCGAGTTTCTGACTACCTTGCTCTTGGTCACAGCTGGCGTCCTTACGAGTGTAATTATAAATGAACCACTTAGCACGCGTTTTTATTTTTTTCAAACAAGTCACGAGTACATTTCCTTTTTAAGGGGTGCATGTCGCATTGTGACGACCAACGTGTGGGGCCGAATTACTACATACTTTGTTATCACGTACTGGGTCCTCATAACCTTTACTACACAATTTTTTTCCCATTTTTCCGTTTCGACAAACACCAAATTTTTGAATTGATAGTTACGCAGCTTCGGTTTATTTCATTTCGACTGCTTCAACGAAAACTATAGTAACTCAATTTTTGTTAGTTAGTGAGTTATTATTGCCAATGTATACATATTTCTATAATGTTTTACATAGAAAAGTATCGTATTCCTATTTCAATTTATGTGACCGTAAATTTAATTTAAAATATATTGTATGTCCAGATTATATGCGTCCAAACCACGAAAACATAGTATCTTGAATTACTATGGTTTTCGTCGGGAGGTTGTGGAATGTGTTAAGTTACTACATTGTAAGCTTATTATTGTGTTGTTAAAGTTCATAGTGAGTAGAAGTTTATTAAAGTGTTTATTAAAAAATCATTTTATATTCTTACTCATTACAATGTTACAAAGAACAAAACTTATATTAGAGCTAGCTAAAAAGCGCGAAAATACAGATCAAGATCCTTCTGCCTCAAATAACAGTCAAGGTAAAATGTGAGGTTAAGTTTATATAATTTTAAATTATTACTGTGTTGTTATAGGATACATAAACAATAAAACAGTTTCTTTAATTCACAAATGTGCAAATAGTAAAAGTGATTACAGAGACGGAAATACAAATCATGAGCGCTGCTTTTCCACCTTAGATTGTAGTGAAGGTATAGAGAAAGATATATTTCCAATTTCTTTTGAATTAATATTGTCTTATTATAGGAATTGAAAACAATAAAGCAGTTACTTCAATCAATATGTATGCTAGTAATGAAAGTGACTGCGAAGATGATACTCCGTATTATGACTCTGATAAAGATAAAGAGTATATACCATCGGATGAACAAGCTTCTACTCCTTCAACATCAGTGCAGTCAAAAAAAAAGAGAAAGGTGACACCCAAAACAAAAACTTGCCGAAGAAAAATTCGAAACGTTGCAACATGGATTGATGTTAAATCCAAAAAAGAATTAAATTTGGGCATTGAACATACTGACAGAGCTGGAAAGTTGATGAAGGGAAGGGAAATGAAAGGAAGCTGTAGACGGGATTGTAGAATGAAATGCAGCAATAAGCTGACTCAAGGTGATAGGTTTCGAATTTTCTCACAATTTTGGGCTCTGGAAGATCACACCAGACAGTGGGACTGCATTGTTCGAAATGTGAAGCAAATGGAAAGAAAGCAAATAACCGTTTCTTCAAGTGCAGAATCAAGAAGAAACTTTTCAAGAGAATATCATTTTAAAGTAGGATGCACAGAGTTACGAATTTGTAAGAAAATGTTTTTGAATACGCTCGGAATTAGTGAAATGTGGGTTACAACAGCTTTCAAAAAAATGAAAAAAGATTCCACCACAGTTTCTCCTGATGCACGAGGTAAACATAGCAATAGAGCAAATAAGATAAAGGAACATATTAAGAACAGCGTTAGTAACCATATTAATCTTTTTCCTCTCGTTCCGTCACACTACAATCGCAAGAATTCACAGCGTAAATATTTTGAAGAGGGTTTAAATATTCAGAAAATGTTTCGTTTATACTTAGAGTGGGCCAATAATAATAATTTAAAAGAAACAGCCACTGCTAGGCAATATCGTGAAATATTCAATACGGAATACAACGTAAGTTTTTTTTAAACCAAAAGAAGACCAGTGTGAAATTTGTACTGCATTCGATCTGGCTGACAATATCACAAAAGCTAAAATGCAATCGAAATATGAACGACATAAGCTGCAAGGAAATTAAAAGATACAGACAAAGATTTAGCTACCAGCGACAAATCTATTTGTGCGACCTGTTTTGATCTACAGAAAGTTTTGGCTACCCCACAATCAGAAGTGAGTTCTTTCTATTACAAGAGTAAGTATGCAACTTATAATTTTACCGTGTATGATATGGGCAACAATAAGGGTTTCTGTTATGTATGGCAGGAGGGGATTGCCAAGAGAAGACCGAATGAAATTTCAAGTTGCCTATGGAAATTCCTGAAAGCACAACAAAGTAATGGCGTGAAAAAAGTTATACTCTATTCAGATAATTGTGGGGGCCAAAATCGCAATCGATTCGTGTTTAGTACGTTTTCTTATGCCGCCTCTTGTTTAAATTTGGATATTACACATCGGTTTTTGGAAAAAGGACATACCCAAAATGAGGGTGACAGTATGCACGCGGTAATCGAAAATGCCAAAAAACGACATGGTGCTCTATATATTCCACAACAATGGGTTTCTCTAATCAAAATGGCCAAGGCAACAGGAACACCATACAACGTTACAGAAACGGCCCAACAAGATTTTCTTAATTTTAGGTCTTTAGTAGATAACCAAAACTGGAAGATTGATGAAGAAGGGCAACGACTAAAAATAAGTCAAATAAGAGAAATTAATATTTCAGCCGGTGCGCCCGACAAAATAACGACAAAAAATTAAAAGGTTTGCTTTCTCTATGCAACACGGATGACATTTCAAAATTGTACCATGGATTTTATCAAGCCCTTCAATCAAAGAGCAACATTACAGATAGAACTACGAATACGACAGAGCCTGAAGATGGATATTCAGACAGTAGTTCCGATTCCGAGAATATCTTTCACTTTGTAAACACATTTTTCACCAATAAATAAATTGTTAGATATTATGTAGTAAGTTCTATTTAGAAACTTTTCCAGCAAAAAATATAGTAACTCTTTCAAATTACACAAATAAAGAAAAATTTTTTTTTTTTTGCCGCACAACTAAAATTTGAAACAAACGATTATATTTATACCATATTTCAAGCTCTTTTAAATAATATTTGAATTATATTGAGCGTTCAAACTTTCGAACGCATTTTTCCAACATTTTACTAAATTGAATTACTATGCTTTTCGTTGAAGCAGTCGATTTTATATATTTTTTGCACATTGATGGGACTTGCACACAATCGATTTTGCACTGTTAATCACGATTAGATGCAATTTTTTTATTTTGATGTATGGTATTTTGAATTATTGAAGTATTTTATTCTCATACTGTTTGGTATGTTTCTTTACACGATTACTAGCGCAATTATTATTTCTAGTATCTCATTGTAAGCCTTGCGATTTTGAAATCAATTTATAAATTTGTGATTACAAATTATTGTACCGGTCGATATTTTTTTAATTAAAAGTCACTAAGTTATATATTATATATAATACTGCCAAGTAATATTGCCAAGTAAAGCTGACATGATACAACGAAGAAAATGTTTAAGGAGACGCTCAAACTTGAAATCTGTCGTTCTGAGTTAAAGCACACTGTTCCGAATTTTTACTTTGCCTTGGAGAAAGCTGAAGTTGACGCCAGTTTGAGAGCACTGCAAGATTTAGTTAAAGAGTATGATGGAATGAGGGAAGTATATAAACGATTTAAAAGTCGATATCATCATTTAATGGGACGATTATTGCGTGTGTAGCGCTCACATACCAGAAATATTCAAGTTAAAAAATGATGAAATCGTGACGGTTGCCTCTTTGTCTGCAGATATGCGCGATGTTACAGATAGAAGTCAAAAGAAAGAATCTGATGAATTACTTGAACACAATGTAAACATGAAGTCTACGCCAATATAAAAATGGGGTGTCACATTTGACGGTTCTACAAGTCACTATTCCGTAGTAGTAAGAGTCTTTATTTTGATTAAACTCACTTAATTGCAACTATTTCAGTATTAGCACAGCAGATGGTAAAAGTCAAACTATTAAAGGATACATAAATATGCTTATTCAATTCAAAAACAATTTTCAAATTTTACAAATTTTGGTAGTACCTTCTTTGTGCTACAGTTTAATTCTCGTGTGATTTTGTGATTTATTCAAATTGAAAATTAATTTTGGTAACAGAACTTGTATTTCTCTAGGTCAATGTAATAAAGAACAAAATATATGTGCCATGAAAGTTATCTATGCCGAGGGATTGGATAAATCAATGGCTCACGCTGTATCGCTTTTGCAAACGCAACCAAGCAAGTCAATAATAGTAAATAAATCCCTAAATAAAACAGACGTATGCTAGACGGATGCTAAGAATTACAAATTCATCCTTAATGATACGAATGCTCATCGAGTCGATTACAATCCAGACAGAAAGTATGCGGCCAGTAAAGGTGCTAAATACAAGACATTATTATTATTAAACCTATTATACAAGGAAAAAGACCTGAAGTTTGGTGGACTCGAGTTTGGAAGATGGGTCTGGGACTACGAAATAAAGTTCTTCTGAGAAAGACCGTTGTACCAAGGAGCAATATTGAATATAAATACTGGGACGATGCAAATGAATTGTGCGATAGGTTGCAACTGTTTATTGCATCGGAAAATGCTGGTCATATTGGGCATGGTAATGAGATCTTGGCGATAATTGAGGAACTGACGGAATTCAAAGTTATTAAGTAGTAAATTCAGTTTATTGCGTTATAAGAGTACTGGTTGTTAATTAGTTAATGTAGTTGTGCCGATCGTAGCTAACGATGACAATAGATAAGTTTAGTAGACATATATATATATATATAAACATATCACAACAAGGCATTTGTTGGATGAGGATGTTCTTGCGGATTTTCTTAAACATCTTAAAATAAAAAAGGTATTAGAAGTGCGCGAAGTATATTATTCAATATTCAGTGATGGTACCATTAGTAGTAAGGTGGGTACTTATATGCAATTGAAATCAAAAAATTCTATTATATATGTAAATAAACTATACAAAGGAAAAATAGTTAATGTCCAGTATTCCCACAAGTCTTTAATATCGCTTCTCATTAATGGTGAACAATTCGAGGTGACAAAACCACATACATTAAAGAAGGGTGCAAAATTCGTGTTAAAATACATTGGTCCAAAGCCTGTACCAAAACAAACAGAACTAGTATATGTAGAAGTGGTAGTCGAAGGAAATGTCATCAGTTAAGAGGGATGTGGTAAACGAAATACACAAACTTGCCCGTAAGGGATTTCTTCGACGGCGAGTCATAATAAAAGGTTTACGCGCCCTATTTCAAGTAGATTTGGTTGAAATGATACCTTACGCCAAGGAGAATAAGAATTTCAAATATATTTTCGTATGCATTAACACATTTTCCAAGTTTGCTTGGGCAATTCGAATAAAAAATAAAACATCGAATGAAGTGGCGAAATCGAAAGCTATAAGCGAATAAGCGAAAGCTATACTCATAGTGGGGAAAAAAAATGTTCCGAGAAGTATTCAAAGCGATCAAGGAAAATAATTTTATAATACGCATTTCAAGAAACTTATCGATCGATATGATATTAATCACTACAGTGCCTATTCCACTTTAAAAAGTTTCATTGTAGAAGTTTAATAGAACGCTTAAAAATAAGATGTGGAAGGAATTTAGTTTTAACGGTAATTACCGTTGGGTTGATATAGCACTACGGGATACAAGCCTATCGCAGTTAATCAAAAAAACACATTTTAAAAGAGGTTTATAGTAATATTACGGTTGCTGATCCAAGAATTTCCAAATTTAAAGTAGGAGACTCCGTTCGTAAGTAAATACTAAAACTACTATAAAGTATTTTCAAAAATGTATACAGCAAACTGGACAAACGAAATATTCACTGTGCGAAAAATTCAAAATACCTATCCCAGAACATACTTATTGCAAGATACTCAAAATGAAAACATTCTTGGAGGATTCTACGAAAAGGAATTGAAAGTTAAACATTCCGATGTTTATCTAATTAAGAAAATCATACGTCGAGAGAAGGATAAAGTTTTTGTTAAGTGGCTCGGTATGCCTTATTCGCATAATTCCTGGATATCTAAAGATAATGTATTGACTTAATTAACAAATACGACATCAATCTCGTTATAGAATGGAGTGGCGTGCGCTAGGTGGTGTTGCATTCCTTGGCTCATAGCATTTCACTGTCAGTTATCATCATGGAGCCGTGGACGTTAGAACATCGGATGTTTGCGTATGATTGTTTGTGAACACATTTTTCATCCCTGAATTACAAAGACTGAATATTGATTGTCAGCATTTCTGGTTTCAGCAAGATGGGGCCATGGTACACACCGCCAGAGCAACAATGGCTGTTCTTCGATCCCTGTTTCCTAATCATCTCATTTCGAGATTTGGTGACGTGTTGTGGCCCCCTCGGAGCCCTGACTTGTCCACATGTAACTTTTTCTATGGGGATACCTGAAAGCACCTGTTTACAAAGACAAGCCCCGTACATTGATTGACTTGAAAGAGGCGATCCGTTAGCAAATCACCGAAATCAATAGAGATCTGCTGGAAAGAGTGGAGACCAATTTTCTTCAACGCCTTCAACAATGTGTCAATAGCAATGGTCATCACATACCAGATTTAATTTTCCGAACGTGAATAATAATGAAATGCTATGTACTTACAAAGATTTTTGTACTAATAAATTTCTTCTACAGTAAAATCTAAAAATTTTATAACTAATCCAAAACCACTTGGTTCCCGTGCCTCGCCCTGTAGTATGACAACTCAATCTCTGTTTAAAACTAGTGCGGGTATTGCAAGAATCAAAATAGAAATGGTTGTTTGTTTAATAGTATTTTAATAGATTAACATTGCTGGAGTGGACTGTATACTAGACTGTTCCCGCTTGCGCGGGTATCACTCGACTCTCGTAAAAAAAGGTATACAAACAGTTTTGTTCCTATAACTAAATAAAAAAGGTCCTTGTCACTTCTAGTTGTAGGTCACATAAATTACCCTAGTCGTCATAAACTTGTCAGTCCGTTGAGAATGCGTCTTTTTTAACGACGACCCTTAGAAAATAATTTATTAGTTCTAACAAAAGCGATTTATATAGATACATATAGATATACCTAAAATGCATGAACAGATGTGAATTACATTTACTACAAGTATGAACAAAACATTTTGTATATATATTTACTAGAACTATGTAATTTTATACATAAGCCCCTCTTTAAAGGGTACCTTTAAAAGAGTATAATACGGATAAGTTCATTCATATACAAAATGTCTTTTTTTTGTATAACTTGCACTACACAATGTTTCTGCTACTCTTCGTTGTTCTGTTGAAGTGGTAGCGGACATAAGTGTCTGGTAGAACGTTTTATGAATCCATGGGATGTCTTAATGATGGAGATTCTCGCAAGTCCGTCTTTACCCGGAATCAGTTCAGCAATTCGTCCCATGGCCCACTTGTTTGGTGGCTGTTGATCGTTTCTAATCAGGACTAGGGTGCCAACGTTTAATTGTGTTGGAGGCTCTTTCCATTTATACTGGTTATGTAGTTGTGAGACGTGCTCTTTCGAAAATCTTTTCCAAAAACGTTGTTGTAGCTGTTGGATGTGTTGTAGTCTGGAGAGTCTTGCTTCCGGTACATCTTCTAAATTTTCGTCTGGAGGGGAGATAATGGTTTTCCCAATAAGGAAATGGCCAGGGGTAATAGGATTCAAGTCGCTTGGATCAGAGGACATAGCATACAGTGGGCGTGAATTCAGGATGCCTTCAATTTGAACTATGAGGGTATTGAATTCTTCATATGTTAATATATTGTTAAGCAATGTCCTTTTTAGGTGATGTTCAGAGCTTTTTACTGCTGCCTCCCAAAGACCGCCAAAATTTGGACTATAAGGAGGCGTAAAATGCCATGAGACACTTTCGTTTAATTAATAGTCAATTAGAGATTGTTGATTTTTAAATAGGAAGTTACCCAATTCTTTTAATTCATTATGAGCGCCAATGAAGGTAGTGCCGTTGTCTAAATAAATATGAGATGGAAGACCACGTCGAGACGTGAAACGCCGTAAACAAGCTAAAAAGTATTCGCTTGTTAAATTAGATACAACTTCTAAATGTAATGCTTTTGTACAAAAACATATAAAAACGCAAATGTAACATTTTGTTACTCGCGAACCCCTACCGTGTCTATCTTTTATAGAAAATGGACCGGCATAGTCAATTCCAGTCACTTCAAAGGGACGTGAAGATTTCACTCTGTTGTCTGGCAAACTAGACATAGGGACTGTTGCAGGAATAGGTCTGAATTTAAAGCAAGTAATGCAATTTCTGACAATTTGTTTTGCTAAATTCTTTCCTCCTATTGGCCAATATCTTTCTCGAACAGAGGCCAACAGTAATTGAGGACCTGGGTGTAATAGATGTGTATGTTTATGTTCAAATATTAATTTTGTCAAGTTGTGGTGTGAACTTAACAGAATAGGATGTTTAACATCATTATTTAAGGATGTAAATCGAAGCCTATCGCCTACGCGCAAAAGACCGTTGCTGTCTAAAAATGGCATTAATGTTGAAAGTTTATGATTTTTAGGTAGTGATTTGTTTGACGTTAAGTTGGCAATCGCTTCGCGAAATGATTCTCTTTGAGCAACCTTTAATAGGATTAAATATGACCGTTCAAGTTCTGCGATTGTTAATGCTTTTAAGGCACGATTTTCCTTTGGTGTCCTTATATTGTGAATAAATCTGAGACAATAGGCAGTTACTCTTTTGTGCTTGTTGAGACTTGAAAATCGATTAAAAATCTCTGCTGATTCAACACGTTGTGCGGTTAGTATCTGATGTTTTTTATTCCTCTCGGGAACCTTTTCTTCCGGAATGTTTACCTGTAAAGTAGGCCATTCTTGGGAAGGTAATTTTAAAAATTGTGGACCGTGCCACCAGAGTTCTGAAGATTGCAATTTTTCAGGTGAAAACCTCTCAGTTGCTAAGTCTGCAGGGTTTTCTTTGCCCGGAATATAATTACAACATAAATGATTCGAATTTGTCGAATGCTGAATTTTAGCTACTCTATTGGCTACGAAGACTTGTAAGGAGCTGGACTCTGTTTTAATCCAACATAAAACTACTTGAGAATCAGACCAAACGTAAACAGGAATTGACAGGGATATAGCAGTAGACACTAGTGCAAGCAATTGTGTTCCTAGAAGAGCAGCACATAGTTCTAAGCGGGGTACAGTGATAGTCTTTAACCTTGCAACTTTTGTTTTTGCACATAGCAAATTAATTCTGAATTCACCTTGTTTGTTTTGACTTCTTACATAGATACATGATGCATATGCATCTTGAGACGCATCACAGAAACAATGCATATCTACAGCACGAAAATCATTGCCAATAACGTTTCTAGGTATTTTCAATTCATTTAATGTTAACAATCCTTGTGCAAATTGTTTCCATTGTTGGTATAGTTCCCTTGGAATTGATTCGTCCCAAGCTAATTTTTGAGACCATAATTGTTGTAGCATTATTTTGGATGTGACTATACATGGACTTAACAGGCCTAACGGGTCATAGACTTGTGCAATTGTTGACAAAATCTGTCTCTTTGTTGCTGTATCAGCAATGTGAGGTTGAGGAATTTGATACTTTAATTGATCATCGTGACTAAGCCATTGAACTCCTAATGTTTTACAACTTTCGCCTTTGCCGATACTTAAGATAGCGTTTGGATCATTGCAATTGATATCCGAAAGAACTTCTGCGTTATTTGAAATCCATTTTCTAAGAGAGAAATGACCTGACTCCAAAATAAATTAAATGTGCTTGCATAACAGCTTAAGTTCTTCGATATCATTTGAACCTGTTAAAAGATCATCGACATAGAAATCGTTTATAATAGTTTTCGATGCATGGGGAAATTTTTCAGAATTATTCTTCGCTAATTGAATTAAACACTTGATTGCTAAGTAGGGTGCCGCTGCCGTCCCGTACGTTACCGTATTTAACTCAAAGACAGAGAACTCATCCTGAGGCTTGTCTCTCCATAGAATCCTTTGAAGAGATCTATATTCTGGGTTCATCATTATTTGACGATATATTTTTGTGACGTCAGCGGAAACTACATAATTGTACTGACGAAACCTGATCAAGATATCAAAGATATTATTTTGAACCTTCGGTCCAATATATTGAAGATCATTTAATGACCAGCCTGAATTGGTGGAGCATGAACCAGCAAAAACCACTCGGAGCTTGGTTGTGGTGCTACTTTCTTTTACGACGCCATGGTGGGGCAAATAATAGACTTGGCGATTTGATTCATTGTTTCCGTCATTTACTTTTGACATGTGTCCTAAACTAATATATTCAGTAATGAAATCGGTATAAACAGCTTTAAAACTATTATTGACTAAGAATTTTCTTTCTAATGAAATAAAACGTTTTATCGCCATTTCTTTGGAATCTCCCAATAATTTTGGAGAATGTTTGAGTGGTAGCTTCACAACAAACCTACCAAAGTAATATTGGTAAGTATCTTTTAAAAATAGGTTTTCACACTGTATATCATCTTCTGATAAAGGAACGGAACTGACAACCTCCTCTAGCTCCCAAAATTTCTGAAGCTGCTCATCTTCAGGGTTATGAATTGTTGTGAAATTGCAAATGGATTGACCTGAGCATGAAGGAGCTATGCCGGAAATAATCCAACCTAACTTTGTGTTTTGGAGGATGGGTAAGTTTTTCCCTAGTTTGATTTGTCCAGTTGTCAACAAATCCCAAAACAGACTAGCACCGATCAGCATATCAATTTCGCCTGGTTCATAGAAATTTGGATCTGCCAAATTGATATTGTGTGGAATGTTCCAGTTGGAACTGTCTAAACGTTCTGGAGGAATATTACTTGAAATTGTAGGCACAACATAGCACGCGATTGTGCTTTGATAATTGTCAAACTTGGAAAAAATTGTGATATTACATTTTTTGGTTAAATTGGACACAACTTGATTTATCCCAACAATTGATAAATTTGTTGGAATTAGCTTTAGCTTTAATCGATTCTGAAAATTGTTTGTAATTAAGTGTGATTGGGCACCACTAACCAAAATGGCTCTACACTCATGTAGTTGCCCATCACCATCTAGAACTTGAAAAACTACAGTTGATAATAGCACCTGAGTTTTACATTTCGCTGGTTGGACCAGTAAGTTCGAACTCGTTGAGGCCGCTTGTGAATTTTCAATCGAACTTTCTGAGGATCGATCATTTTCATTGTTCTTTTCCAGTGGAATTTGTTTCGTGTAATAGCGTGTTATGTTTTAATTGCATTTTCTGCATCCACCTATTGTACTTTGATCTTTAACATGTCCGGTTCTTAGGCAATTGAAACACAAATTTAATTTCTTAACTTTATCTTGTTTGTGTTGGCTACTTAGTTTCAGAAATTCGAGCAATGATATATTAAATGATTACCTTTGCAAAAAATTACATTTTAGATTGCCTACAACTAAGTTCAGACGTGAATGTTCACGCGTGTGACTGAGAATGTTAGTATTTTGCCACTTTAGAATGGTTGGAAGATTGGTTATTTTGCCAATTTTCCAGCGCATCAGCTTTAACCTTTAAAAATTCGGAAAACTCATCCAAAGTTGGTAAATCCCCTTTGGCTCTTCACTTCCTCCCATTTCCTTTGCAAGTTTTTATCTAATTTATTAACAACTACATAGATTATTAACGGGTCCCAAGATTGAACAGGAAGTTTCAAATTTCTTAAAGCAGTTAAATGTTTTAAAATTTCATCTAATAGTTGACGATAATGACTCGCCGATTCTTTATGAATCGGTTCAAAATTAAAAATTGCTTTCAAGTGATTATTAACCAAGATTCGTTTATTATCGAATCTTTGACACAAAAGTTTCCACGCAGTGTCGTAATTGTCCTCTGTAAATTCAACCGCATCAATGACTCGTTTTGCATAACCTTCCAGGGATGCTCTTAAATAGTGGTATTTATTGACTTATTAATCGAATTATTGTTATGAATAATAGACAAAAAATTAGTTTTCAATTCCAACCAATGTTCAAAAGTCGCCTTTAAACGTTGGTAACTTGATTTTGGTAAAATTGAACTTTGTAAATTTAGACTCTCAATTGATGGAACTGGAATTGCTGGGAATGAACTTGAACTGGGCGTATTACTTTTAAAATATTCTTTAGATAACCTATTACCGTGTAATACCGGTTTTCAAAAGTTTCACGTTCCGTGTAGTGGTCTGTTAACTCATTCATCACAAATTGTTCAATTTTGATGAATAAATTCAAAACTTTAATAGGCTCGTTATTCTTAATCTAGTCTCTATATCCGAATATAGAGGTTTCGTTTCGACACCATCTGTCGAAAGTGATTTAACAAATTTCTTAGATTTGTTAATTTTTGTTTAATACTACCTCGATTTCGTATTAATTGTTTTAAATCATCTACCTCAGACATTTTATGGTTCGAACAATTGCTAAACAATAGAAATACAGACACCTGAATTCACACCAACGCTAAGGAAAATAAAATAGGAAAATTTACATGGATATATGTTTCTTTAAAATAGGAATATCTTCGCAACAACGCCACATGTGAATCCAATGGTCCTGCTTAATCGTGAGCTGCTACTTGCTGTGGGCCCTTGATCGGGAACTGGTTACTTGACTGGGCTACTTCCTCGCTCCTCTTAATTGTCGAAATTACACACAAATATGTAACTAATAGTTTAATTGTTGACTCTTGCAATTAATCCGCCTCGAAGGACCAAAATTATGTTTAAAACTAGTGCGGGTATTGCAAGAATCAAAATAGAAATGGTTGTTTGTTTAATAGTATTTTAATAGATTAACATTGCTGGAGTGGACTGTATACTAGACTGTTCCCGCTTGCGCGGGTAGCACTCGACTCTCGTAAAAAAAGGTATACAAACAGTTTTGTTCCTATAACTAAGTAAAAAAGGTCCTTGTCACTTCTAGTTGTAGGTCACATAAATTACCCAGTCGTCATAAAACTTGTCAGTCCGTTGAGAATGCGTCTTTTAACGACGACCCTTAGAAAATAATTTATTAGTTCTAACAAAAGCGATTTATATAGATACATATAGATCTCCCTAAAATGCATGAACAGATGTGAATTACATTTACTACAAGTATGAACAAAACATTTTGTATATATATTTACTAGAACTATGTAATTTTATACAATCTCCACATATAAAAAGAATAAGTGACACTTAGTAGGCATCAAGAGCAGACGCAGTTTCCGCATTAAAATGTAATTACCAAAATATTAAAGAAGTGCTAATCCAAATTGTACGTCTGAATATGAAATAGGATTGTTATCTGTTTTATGGGATAAATTATTAGAAAGAATAAATAGTACAAGCAAATCATTGCAAGACACCCAGTACAATTTATTATAGTGGAATTCAATAAATTCCCATCAATCAGCAAAACCGGTGCGGGTCAATGCATCGATACTCGCGTGTGTATCCGGTGCTGATTGTGCGTCTTGTACCTCGCAACAATAGAAATTATGCATTGATATATACAATAGTAAGAGTATTGTTTTAGACGTAGAATGAGATACAATTTAACATAATAAATACTTATCAATTAGAACTACAGAGTTTGATTTTACAATGTCGAAGTATCTACCCACAATCAACATTAAATAAAGTGATTACATAAACCCAAAGATATTACATTATCTGATCAAAAGATGCCAGGATCCGATCAGAAGATTCCAGGATAGCAAGAATCAATTTCTGCCACTGGCGTTGTGTTGCATATAAAGAAGAAAGAATGGGCACCACTCAATCTAGAGAAGAGAAGGAGATACAGGGGGAGAAACCAATTTTCAGTATGGGAGTTAGCCGGAGATCAGTTTTTTACCTCGTTTGGCGCCTTTGTAAAAAAGGAATGGAAAGGAAGATACGACAAGAAATCACCAAAAGTCGTGAATTCATCGCCCTAGGTCGAACGAATATAATAATGTTAATGAAACTGGTTTCATTTAATGGCGGCAATAGAGACATTTCAGAATTTATACGATAATTTAAGAGTATTTAGAAATAGTTTGATAAAAGATAATCAAGACAGACGAGGAAACGAGAAAGTAGCCAGAAAGAAACTTTTAGAATTAGAGCATTTCTCTTTGGAATTAAATGAATTAAAATTAAAAGTTGGTTTAGATTTAAAAAATGTAGGTATAACTATAATATTTATAGTTATTGTTTTGACCCTGAGATTTTAGTCTTTTTTGTAACATTTTGTCTACCTTTTTAATAGTGCTCTTTCATTCAATATACAGTTTGTTCAAATATTTGCTACGTTTTGAATTTTCTTTTGTATACTCCTTTCTTCCTTTCCCTCGAAAACACTGAATGGTTTTCAACGGAATTATCGACCATCAGCGAGGCGACTAAGCTAAACAAGACATTCAGTGGCGTCCTATTAACATCGGAATTCTTGCCAAAGAATTCGAATAACGGGTCGTCGTCTCGGCGAAGAAATACAAAGAACCTTCACGACTTCAGCAACAAAAATAAATTTTAAACGCCGTTGTATTATTGTTCATAATTACTTTTTACTCCACAAAGTAGATTAAATGGTTATTGAATTATGGTAAAATTTATAACAGAGACAAGATTGTATTTATTTCAACGTATAGAACATAAAATTCGTTTCTTTAAGCGATTATAATGAGAAAAACAAGTATATATTGTTATGTTATGTTCAACGTCGTGTTTACGACGACGACAATTTCTCTCGGTTGTCATTTCGGTACTGAAGTAAATGTCAGGCTGGCCACTCGTTGAACGAAACAATTACTAAAGATTCACGTTTAAATTCATGGAAAGAGACTAACTACAATGAAATTCGTACATTCATAGCGTTTCTTATTTGGATGGGACTCGACTCAAAGCCATCATTACCTGATTACTGGCGCAGAATTTCATTATATAAAAGTGACGTTTCTAATTATATGTCCAGAAATCGATTCGAATTGCTCTTACGAATGTTTCACTTAGCCAACAATGACGAGTGTCCTGAAAATGATAGACTTCATAAGGTTCAAAGTCTTGTCGATAAAATGAACGCTAATTTTCATCGTTGTATGGTTCCAGAGTCATCTGTCTGTATTGATGAGACGATGATCCCGTTTAGAGGCAAGCTATCCTTTAGACAATACATAAAAGGAAAACGTCACAAATTTGGCATAAAACTTTTTAAAGTTTGTTTGCCGGGGGGCTATACAAATAAAATAAAAATATATTGCGGTAAAGAAAAAAATAATGGACAACCGGTTGCAGAAAGGGTAGTTATGGAAATGATTGAACCCTTACTGGATGAAGGAAGAACACTTGTAACGGATAACTGGTATACATCAGTAAACTTAGCTGAAACTTTACAAACTAGATCCACTCATCTTATAGGAACATTGCGCAAAAATCGAAAAAATCTCCCTAAAGATGTCGTGGGAGCCAAACTCAAGAAGGGAGAGATCGTCGCCAAACAAAATAATAATAAAGTGGTAGTTATGAAATGGCAAGACAAAAGAGAGGTGCTTTTTTTGTCGACAAAACATAAAGATAATATGATAGAGGTAACGCACCGAGAAGGCCCTAAAAGAAAGCCAGCCGCGATTATCGAGTATAATAATGTTAAATCATTTGTGGACACGTCAGATCAGATGACAGCTTACTCTAACACATTACGAAAGTCCGTCAAATGGTACAGGAAAGTGGCATTTGAGTTGATAACTGGCACTTCAGTGGTAAATTCTTTGATTATTTTTAATTCAATCAACCAAAGGAAAATGTCAGTTACAAAATTCAAAGAGAATGTGTGCCTGCAACTTCTACAGACTAATAACCCACCCCTTCCTGTACAAGTTCAACAAAAACATGAGCTTGCTCAAAATCCTCTAAACAAAAGAGGCAGATGCACGATTTGTTATAGAAAAAACTCCGAACTACACGGTAGAAATTATGCTGTTAAGAACACAAAACGGGTCACTTATGTATGTAATGGATGTGAAGAAAACCCATTTATGTGTTTAGAATGTTTTTTTGTCAACCATGTTTTCACAAAGAAAATCTGAAAAAAATATATAATCGATAATAAGAGACGCTTTTAGTTACTTTTCTATAAAAAAACTACGTTATTTTTGCTTATATACTCTGTATTTTCACAAAAAAATTTGAAAAAATAAATGTTTATTCCAAGTTTATTGTATTATTCGCCATGCCTCTAAAAATTAAAAAAAATTCAGGCCAATTTATTATAGTATAGTGCCACGCCAGACCCATCGATATTCCCACTTAAATACACGACAGATGTGTACCAGCCACGTACACATGGCCGAGATCTTTCTAATACCTGTGTCCAATATGGGTACACATGGCAGAGAATTAAAATTTCCTGTGTCCATATATGGTACACATGGCAGTTAAAGTGTTAAACAGAGTGTTTATTTACATTGGCGTCGGTCGAAAGTTTAAAAGTTAGTTGATTTTAAAATCTTAAAGTGAGTTTACACTGTACGATTCGTCGAATGACTGGCCAAATGATCAGTCGAATCGAATGAAATTTGATGTTTAGACTATGCAACCAGTCGGTCGACTACAAGTATACGATCAGTCGCGCGATTTGGCGGGAATAGCGCAGTCGGTATTTTCGTTCGACTAGTCGCGTGGTTGGGATCAACATTGTGAGGTTAAGGTTCCTCTCTGGGTTTTGTTAATAAAAAGCCGTTATGGAGTCGACGAGTGATAAAGTAAGTATATTGTTATCTTGAAATATAAATGGAAATTAGTAACATTACTTGTAGGATTTAATTTGGACTAAAGAGATGCTCACAAAAATGCTGGATGCTTTGGAGCAGTATCCATGTTTATATGATGCAAAACATAACTTTTATAAAAATAAACATGCGAGGCGGGACGCTTTATTTCAAATTGCGGAGCACCTGAAAGGAGAACTCAATTTAACTGTCTCATCGGAACAAATTAAAAGAAAATTGCGAACATTCGCACCCAACTATCCCGCGAAATCGGAAAAGAGATCTCAGCCAAGCATAGCGGAATGAGTGCAGATGAGAGAGAGGTAGACCACATTTGGTGGTACGAAAGGGCCCAATTTGTTGTTCCCCATGTAAATCCAAGGAAGGGAAAAGGGACAATAAGGGTAAATATTTGTATAAAAATTACAGTAAATTTCTTTTCATAATAAGGTGACGTTTCATTCATTGAAAGTATGATAATTAGAGCTCGGATTATATGCAAAATGCATATTTGGTATGAAAAGGTATATCAACAAAATTTTGAGGTTTTTGGATTAATTGAATGTTTTCTAATTAAAATAAGCCAATTAAAAAATGCATATAATGCATATTTTTCTAACTTAATGCATTTTTTAGCGAATGCTGCATATTTGTGCATATTTGTCTTAAATTGGAAATTTAACCGAAAACTAGGTACCTCGAATTCCACTTAACAACTAAACTGAACCCCATTAAGCCGGATGCAATTTAATAAGTCTGCAGCATCGAGGTAGAATGTTAGTTTTTATAGAAAATCAAAATTTTTTTAGTACAACTTAAATTAGAAACGTCACTTTCAAAATTAATGATTTAGTGTTACTAAAAATTGTAAAACCGTCAGATTTCACAAAAAAGGCCACATGAAGAGGATGAAGAGACCCAGGAGACGCAAGAAATAACAGAAACGCAATGGACAAACGAAATTTTCTCAGATGATGAGGTTTCTGTACCAGCAACGCCATCGACCTCATCTTCAATAGTACCCAAAAAAAAGGTGCAAAAACTGGAAGAAGATCCAATTACAAAAAAGACCGTGGAAACATTGGAACTGCTTAATCAAAATTTATTGGCAAACAGCAACAACAGTTTTAACAGTCTCAATATATTTGGGAAATTTGTCGCCGTTGAGCTGAAACAAATGGCAGACCAGGGCTTCATCGAGGATGCTAAACACGAAATTACTAATATTTTGTATAAGTACAAAAAAAGGTCGTTAGAGGCAGCAACTATGATATATGAACCTGTGATTGATGAAAGTTTATAACTTATCTTAAAATAAAGGTGTTTAAAAGTACATAATATATTTTTATTATTATAAATACTGTAACTTAAAAATTAAATTTTTTAACAACCTCCCATTGCCAAGGAACAAATCCAGTTCCATTAAAATACTCTGTAAATTTCTTTCTAATATCCAGTGGTGCAGTTGCCGGCCTTGTGGACCTGCAGTTTTCCAAATCTGTTACAAACACATTTTTTCTCCATCGACCTGGTGTTATGTTGATGGCATCCGTATTTTCATTGTCTTGCCCACTAAAATATTTGCTACCATCTTTTTCCTTAATAAAATTGTGTAAGACGCAGCACGTTAAAGTTATATCTTGCACCTTGTCGACAGGTAAATTAATATCTTTTTGAAGTATTTGGAAGCGATTAGCTAGAATGCCAAAAGCATTTTCAACGACACGTCTGGCACGACTCAGTCGGTAATTAAAAATTTTTTCTTCATTCGTTTTTCGCAATCCCCAAGGTTTCATTATTCTATTAGACAGGCGAAAGGCATCATCAGCCACTATAACATATGGTACTTTAATATCTGAATTTGGCAAATCACTTTCATTTGGAAAGTTTAGTATATTGTTGTTAATTGCTCTGCACAATGAAGAATTGTTATAAACTCCACCATCGCTAACTCTTCCGTTACAACCTACATCCACATATATGAAGTTGTACTCAGCATCTACAAGAGCCATCAACACGATGCTATGGAAACCTTTGTAGTTATAATAATACGATCCATCCTCTTTTCTGGCTCGGAATGCAATATGTTTCCCATCTAAAAATATTGATATCAATTAATTTAGTGCCAAGAGGAAGTATTTATAAAAGAGTTACCAAGTGCCCCCAAGCAATTCGGAAAATTCCAACATTTATAAAATCCTTGTGCTATTTCTTCCCATTTAGCTGTGTCTGTAGGAGTCTGCAAAATATAAATGGTAATACAGAATTAGAAATTGAATATAGGTTCTTAGGTGTAAATTAGTTAATACTTACTGTTAAATATTCATGCTTTAAGACACTGTAAATGATCTTAACTGTTTCGGGTATCAATATTGAAAGCGCAGGTACCGAAATTCTAAATCCATAGTGCAGGCTTTTATAAGTTTGACCTGTAGCTAGGAATCTTAACGTAACTAGCAGTCTTGTTTTTGCAGAAATACTTTCACGAAGGATTGTATCTTTACGCTGTATGAATGGTTCCACTTTGGTTAATAATTCATAAAACGTTTTTACGCTCATGCGGCTAAAATTCTTAAAACTGCGTGGATCCTCTATTTGCAGCTCTTTAAAAACCATGCTTGACAAGCCTCGGTCCATATCTCGACGCAGAAGCCATTGTCTGGCCCACAATCTTCCTATACGTTTCTTTTTTTTGTTGTTTGATGTTTTTTTCTTTGTAGTAACAGTAATGACAGAGTTAAACTTGTTTGATACAATAAGATTTCGTCAACATCCATGCTGTTTGTTACACGACCTACGATCTTTAAAACAAGCACTTTAGTGAGGTTAGAAATGATGACATTAATACTTGACCAATAGCACGTCTAACTCGAATAGTGTAAATGTAGCGACTTACGGCGGGTTGCGATTTTGCGTTGTGTGACCCGGTGGTGACCAGTCGAAGAAGTTGATCGTTCGATCAGTCATTCAACGAATCGTACAGTGTAAACTCACTTTTAAAAATTCCTTAATCTGATTTCACTAAGTTACAAATTCATTCAAAATTGCCACAAGGGTATCTAGGCATACCCCCGAACCTACGAAAATCATTTAATAGAGTTAAATTTGAAAATTTAACAAAATTTAGAGTAGAAACCCTGAGAAAGATATTTCAATATGTATACCATTTGTAAATCCATTTGTATAAACAAGATATGAAGGTCATTAAACCTAAATGAATTTGTTTTTTTTTTATACAATAGAAAATATTTCTTCTAATTTATTTATTAGGAAGATGTAACAATAAAACCATAACTCAGGATTTTCTCGATAAAGCTCGTCGACATAAGGCAAAAATACTCACGGTAGGTTCAATAATACAGATCATCTAATCTTTATATTTAATGTCTGATCTCGGTATATACTGCGCATTTGAATAAACGATAACTACAGATAAATGTCACATTTGACGATTATACTTTACTGAAAGATATATGGAAGGCGAACCTTTATACGCAACAAGACTAATGTTAATAAACTTTATTTGCTCATGTTGGTATTTATTATTATTTTATTGTGTATTCAATCTTAAATATCCTCTAATTGCACTTAATTCGGACAGCTGATTAAACGTCATCATGACAGTTGTCATGTTGAAAATTAACATGGATGATACCGTAATATACAGGGTCGTTCAATAAGTACGTACGTAATCGATAGAGGAAATTTTTTTAATGTAATATTTGATTTTTTCGATTTGAAACTATTATAATGCGGAAGGCCTTCAAGCAAAATTCTATGAATTCGACTGGCTAGCTAGTGTTCATAATATTACCTGAAATAATCTCAAAAGAATTCATAAATTGAACAGAAAAGATATAATGAATATTAATCACCATATGGTATATCAGAGTTAAACGAAGAGAAAAGGCATAAGTATGATTCGATTAGTATTGACCTTTGAGTTAAGGAGCAAGGTATTACATGTGAATCAGAAGTTTTATATTACAAGAGGCAAGGAGAAAATAGTAAATTTCTACAAACTCAAGACTTTGGTTGGTTATAATGAACGACTCTCAGAAATATATGTTAAAACAAATGGGTAACAACATCATTGCAATAGATCCGTTGAAATCAGCTCTTTACTGGTAAAAATAACATTTTAACATTGATAATGTTAAAATTAAATTTTGCGGTGTCGAAATTGGGGTAGCGGATGAATCAAAAGCCTGGGGTTGATTATCGATAATAAATTGAACTTTAACGCGCACATCTCTAAATGTATTCAACGTGGTTACGGTGCTTTAAAGCTAATATATCCACATCGGAAGACTATTAACAGAATAATAAAAACTTTGCTGTGTGAATCTCTAGTTCTATTACAAGTAAATTATGGCGAGGTCATTTATGACCCCTGTTTAAAGCAAAAAGATGCTGATCGCGTCGAAAAATTGCAAAATTCGTGTTTGCGTCTTATTGTTGGCTTAATATGGAACAGGGAAGATACTTACATAGTGCGTGTTTGTTCCACAATATCATATTGACCCTATCTTTATAATAAGATCACATTTAGAACTGATGTTCACAATTTGAATTTGCGGTTCAGGGGTTTGCTGACTCCACCGTCTGATAAACTGTCGTCATTCAAAAGGTCCTTCAGCTATAACAGTGTGAACATCTACAATTCACTTCCTTTCTCGTTAAAAAAGATGTCACCTATTTTATTTAAGGCTAATTCAAAGAGACATTTGCTTCAAACAGTATGACCTATGCATCTGCGTGCCCTCCTGCTTTGCTTTTTTATTTTTTTGTATTAACCTTACTAATTTGCTTAGTGACTTGTGTATGTGTATGCTTATTAGTTGTTTAGTTTTAGATTTTTAGTTCATGGCTAAGTATAAACAGCATTGCTGAACTTCGCCATTTGGCACATTTGGTATGTTTATTGTTCCTAAGTTTTTGTACTGCTTTCACATCACCTATTTACTTATATATTTTGTTTGCATGAAATATTCATGTGTGCCAATAAAGTTTATTATTATTATTATTTAAAAAAACGATTGGAGCAGTGTTTCTTTACTCATAACCTTAATTGACTTGTCGTTTTTTTGTTTTATATGTGCTGATATGTGCTTTCAAAGTTTAAATAAGTGACCGTTTCAAGTTTGATACGCAATGGCCAATAAATTCGTTTAATATTATTATTATCGTTACTTGTGAATTAATAAAATAGTATTTTTATTTATGATTATACAATTTTCTAGAAATATGAACATAAATAGTGAGTTGTTTTGTTTACTTCTCGCATATATGGTAACAATGGGAAAGAACGAAGGCGTAGAACTACTTTACTTGTTGGAATTATTATGAAACAACGAAAACAACATGAACGTATTTATGGCTACAAAGCATTAATTGACTGCTATTTGGATAATGGCTTCAAATCTCATTTTCGAATGACGCGAAGTACTATGAATTTATTTATTAGTAAAGTTGCTTCAAAGTTATAACAAAGAAATCGCGGGCGTCCCCAAAATGATCTCAGTTTGCAATGTTTGATCACAATTTGGACTTTAGCTGGACAAGAAAGTTACCTTCTTCAAGGGAAATTATATTATTTAAATTGATAACCAAATTGTGGCCATGTAAACAATTATGGCTTCTAATTAACATCCAACATTCTTCATACGTATCTGGAGTTTGCAATTTGCAATAACCGCAACTATATCCATTCATTATAATATTCCAGGGAATGTACGTCAAATTATAATTTTTTAAAGTAATGTACATTGGTACAAGAGGATGTCATTTCTATTTGTACAGATATGAGTGATGTTGAAGAAGTTACCGGAATGAGTTAGAGCTATCAGGTGATGGCGATTTTTGGTTTAGAGTGAGAGCATAATAAAGTGAAGACGTGAAAAAAAAACTCCCAATGAAAAAACGTGCGAGAAAATAAATGATTACTCCGAAATTAAGAATTGTTCTCGATAAGCGTAAGCTGAGCGAATTAATTTGCTTAATGCTTTGCAAGAAGCTGTTCATTTTGATCCTGCAGAGTATGTGATTAGTAGAACATCAGTGTCAGAATATTGTACGAGGGTAGGCTGAAACCTAATGCACACATGCTTGTAGAGCGCGAACGAAATGACATTCAGAAGCGCACCAGGTGGCATGTGGAAGTAACATTCCCCCTCAATACGCATGCTAAGGTTTGAGGTCGTTGGGTTCATCCAGTGTATTTCGAGAAGCGGAAGTATGGTGACGTGTTCTAGAGCTATGTCAACGCGAGTTAAACAGCGTGCTGTTATCGAATTTTTAACCGCTGAAAAAGTGACTCCTACTGAGATTCATCGTCGTGTTAAGGCTGTTTATGGTGACTATGCTGTTCATAGGTACACTGTAAATCGATGGGTAATAAAATTTCGATAAATCCCAAACTCGTCGACGATTTGATTCAAAATGACCGGCGAATCACTCAAAAGCATACCGCAAACTATATTGGAATATCCAAGAAACGTGTCGGCTTAATTATTGAACAATTGGGATACCGTAAAATTTGTGCACGATGGGTACCACGCCGTCTCACAGATGAAAACAAACAGCGTCGATTGGAATGCTGCGTGCAACTTTTGCAGCGCTACCGTGACGAAGGAGACGACATTTGAATATTGTGACGGGGGACGAGTCATGGGTCCATCATTACGATCAGGAAGAGAAAAGACAGAGCGCCGAATATCGACGTCCGTCTTCTCCTCAGCCGAAAAAGTTCAAAACACAACCATCCGCAAAGAAACTTCTTTTGACTGTGTTTTGGGATGCTCACCGAGTTTATAGAGTTTATAGAAAAAGCAGATTACAAAATTACCCAATTAAGGAGGTTGCTGATATAACAGTGAAGAAATTAGTAAACCATTTATATTATTTAAAAGATTAATGTATTCCATCATCTTTGTATGATGTAAGTAACGAGACGAAAGCAAAAATATGTAAACAAATTACGACGAGGAAGAAGATAAAGAGGATGATGCCAATGAGGTATCCAAGAAATTTATTTTAAGAGTAAAGGATGTGCCAGAGCTTCTACAGAATGAAGACGGTGACATTCTTACCCAACTCACAAGCGGAAAGTCCAGAGATTTCTTTACCAGGTTTTTAATTACCACCAACTTTTTAATCGACCACCGATTGAATGGAAAGGTTTTCCCGAGTTTATACAAGGAGAAAAGGCTGAAGATTACGAATGATGCTGACAAGAAAGGAGTGAAACTTCTGACATATTACAATGACAGAGTAACAAAAAGTATTGAGCAGCAAACATATTTAGTTCAGGTACCCATAAATCAACACAAAATACAAAATATATTGAAAAATTTGACGCCGTTTTTTTTTTCTTTTTTCTAAGCAATTGCAGAGACTAGCGAAAAGGGTATCCAGAATAGAGCACTGCACGGCCCTATTTTTCATGGCCCGGCCCGCCCGTGGCCCGTTACAGCATGGAGTAGGCCCGCCCGTTGCGTTCATTACCTCGACACAAGGCCCGCTAGGCTAGGGCCGTTAGGAAATTTAGGCCTGTTTGGCCCGTCCAAATTATTTTAGCCTGTATAAGTAATTATATCTTCACCGTCTATTTCTAATCATTTTTTAATTACTACATTATAATGAGTAGAATGAAACATTTATTTTGTTTGTTCTTGTATACTATATTGTATGAAACCAAAAGAAAACGTAACATAACATTGCATACATTAAAATTGTTAATACAAAACGATATCGTACAAATTAAACAGCATTTACTGCATACGTTATATCCATTTGACGTAGTTAATAAAACATACCCGGCCCGTCAGGCCCGTACAATTTTAGGCCCGGCCCGGCTCGCAATGACAAGAGACGAGGCCCGCCCGTGGGTCTGGGCGGGCCGGGTTTTTCCTGGCCTGTGCAGTGCTCTAATCCAGAAGCAAAATTACAAACAATAAGAAAAAGTATTTTTATAATACGAGGGAAAGTCATTAAATAAGTCACAGACTGTTGTGGGAAAGCTGAAAATAGCAGAGAGCTATTTTCTGTATCTGTCATTGGCCAGCTTAATGATAATCAAGTGACAGTTGACGTGCGCGTACGCAAGCAGTGTTAAAATGGCGACCGTGCTCGAAGAGTGTACTGTGGATGAGCAGCGTGTTGTTGTGCGTTTTTTTGGGGGAAAAAGACTCCCTGCAAAAGATATCCATAAGGAAATGTCTCCTGTTTACGGTGAAAAGTGTTTGTCGCGTAAAGCCGTGTATAACTGGGTCGAGAAATTCTCACAAGGGTGCTCAAAAGTTGTTGACGGTCAGCGAAGTGGCCGCCCCGTTCAGATTGCGACAGATGCAACACTTCGAAGGGTGGAAGAGATGATTCGAACTGACAGGCGGGTAACAATAGACAGCATAGCAACTGCAATATGGTGTTCCCATGGTTTAGCCTACGAACTGATGCACGATCGTTTGAATTTCCGAAAAGTTTGCTCATGGTGGGTTCCTAGACAACCGACCGAGGAACACAGAAGGATTCGAATGGGCTTGTCCTTGCAACACCTCTCTAGGTACGCAGAGAAAGGGGAGGACATGCTTTACAGGATTGTTATTGGTGATGAATCATGGGTGCACCACTACCAACCCGAAACAACGCGTGCTTCAATGCAATGGAAACGCCCTTCTTCACCATCAACAAAGAAATTCAAAGTTGTGCCCTCGGCTGGTAAGGTTATGCTTACCGTGTTCTGGGATTCTCAAGGAGTGCTCCTAGTCCATTTCCAGAATAGAAATGAGAACGTGACTGCTGAATCATACTGTAGAATTTTGTTGTTGCTTCTGGATGCAATTCGACGAAAACGCCCAAGCCTACTGACGAGAGGAATATTGCTGCATCACGATAACGCCAGGCCGCATTCGGCCCAGTTGACCCAGGCGAGAATTGAAGAATTAGGGTGGGAACTTCTTCAACATCTGGCTTACAGTCCCGACCTGTTTGGTCCACTAAAAAAGCATCTTGGCGGAACACATTTCGAGAGTGATAATGATGTTCAACAAGAGGTACGTACGTGGTTCAGACGGCAGCCCAAACACTTTTATGCAGCAGGCATTGGGGCATTAATAAAGCGATGGGATAAGTGTATCAATGCAGATGGAGACCATGTTGAAAAATAAACCTTGTTTTTGGCTAACTATTTCTTTTATTACTTTTATAATAGCTTTTTGTGACCTACTTACTGACTTTCCCTCGTAATAAATGTTTATTTAACATCCCAGGCATTTTACAAAAATTTATGACGACAAAGTTAAGGGTAGTGTTTGATACTTCAAATTCAACAAGTAATGGTCTTTCATTTAGCGATATTCAACATGTAGGACCAAACATTTTAGAGGACTTGGTTTCAATAGTGTTAAGATTTCGACAGCACAAATTCGTTATTTGCGCTGATATCCAAAAAATGTACAAACAGATTTTGGTCTATTCAAATCAGACACTGCTATACTTTAATTTGCAATCCCATCGAAAACGCATATAAAATGCCAAGAACAGTTTTATTTTAGCGTATAACAATATTGTTTTAACGCATTTCCATATCCAAACCGCCTTCACCTGACGCGTAATAGCATAAGCCCATGAATCATTTTATTTACGTACAAGTTGTGCTCCATCTCGATGTTCATTCCCAAATAAAATACATAATATTGGTATCTTTCGGAATTACGCGCGGAATTACTTTGATAAGCTTTTATTCCTATATATTACCCTCAGCTAATTAGATTTGCATTCATAATTCAATAAAATATTCATTAATCAGTCCTTTCACATAGGAACCAATCGTTGCACGCACAGGTTCTATACCGCCGGAAATCCATATTTTTCATGTTTTACAAATTATACGCTGTCTACTAATAGTAATCGTTTCATTCTACCATATTATCATGCTTAGGTTGAATTCCACCCGCAAATAAAAACGTTATTTAACAATTAATCCCCCCATCTACACACAAATCTCAAGTTAATATGCCGTAACCGTCAAGGCTTCCATTCTCGGATTTCATTGGTGTTGCGTACGTCACGATGGAACGGGCTGTAAAAAATATCTAACAATATAAAGAGGGCAGTTTTCGTTTCGAGAGAGTCATTCGTATACTTTCTGGACCCTTGTTGGTTGTTAGTGCTATCCGTAGACGGGCAAAATTGCCGAATATCTGCAGCCTTTGCGTGCTACGCATTTGCCAAGTGGCATAACACTGTGTGATATTTAGCACTCAATGCATCTTTTCTATCAATCTTTTTGTTGAAGATTCTTTGAAGTTTGAGTCAACCGTCTAGAATCAGCGGTACGCATATATTTCTAGTTTTCATCCCGGAGCCCAATTAGCACCCCTCAATAGTTCCGAGCCCACCGTCATCGAGGTAATTTCCACCTGCCCGAACGAGAATTTCCAAACTGAACCCCACTGAGCAGTGTGTCAACCGCACTTTTGTTAATGTATGAGTTAGTCTTAATCTCTTGATTCTTTGTATAACATCACGAACTATAGAATCATTCGTTATTTCATACACAGAGGTATAATGGCTTTCCCGGTAGAAATTATCTTAGAAAAGATGAATTAGTTTACGAATTAAAATTACGAGGATTTCCCGTGAATGACTCTCAAACTGTACAGGATTGACGAAAATGTTTGCGACCTATTTTGAGGATAGAAAAGCAAAATGCATCGTTTTATTATTCCGAATATGAGGTTAATATAGCAAACGAGTTAGGAATTTTAGAAAAGGAATTATCTGAGTTAAAAGTTCTAGTAGATAATTACGTTTCGGTTTTGACAAACATTCTAATTCTCTGCGCGTGAGAAGTCATTACTGTCCTAACAGAATAAAATTTTCCGCAGTTAAATCCCACTGAAAGGATTAGCAGAACAATAACCATCGTACTTGGCACCAGTATCACGCTCAAATCGGTTACGCCATTAGGTCATTTGAACACGAGGTGACTAAATTGACCCCAAACTTTATTAACTTCGGACGAGAATTAACGTTAAAAGGGAGCGACGAGAATTTTGAACCCTCTAACATGGAAACACCTGTCATTAACACCGAACAGCGTAAACCAGCATTCGCCCGAGTATACCGCGACGTAAAAGAACAAGAGACATTCACGCTAGGACGAGTGCGGGGGAAGAATCCCGTACTCTCCGACGCTAAAAAGTATTTCTCCGCCAAGCTCGCGTCGAAATTTATAGAACCATTTGAGATCATAATATCGTATCACCTTGGAGATACGATATAATAAACAACAACCGACGCACTTCGATCTGGAACATTACAGATTTCAAAGCGCATCCACCAGAATAATTGTCCTGCTATTGGGGACCAGAATACCTCAGCCAAATCACCTGCATACCACCATCTCATCCCCATTCACAAACGAAACGATTTACTGATTGCGATATACCTGACTTAGACACCCGATTCTGTAACTTTGCCGTTGTATAATGACTATCGTTATATAACAACTTTCACGTAACGACCTTATAACAAAAGTCAATTCCGTAAGCACATCGTTACAATAATTGTTCATCATTTAGAGCCCCTGTATTGAGGCTAACAATGCGCGGTACTTGCAGTTTTATAGACAGCTGTTTGTTTTGTTGACATAAATGTAACCTAAAAATTTTGCTGGCGTGTTTTCAGTGCTGCATTTCTTTGTTAAATAAGTCAGCTCTTAAGTTTAAGTAAGTATAAAGAAAACAAATGTTGCAAATTTTAATTTCGTTTTAATATAGAAAGTATTGGGAAAGATTTTATACATTTTACAGTAGTTCAATTTTAAAGTTTGAAAATGAATTGATTCACTGCTGCTTATTCTCACCCCATACCTTTTAAATATTATAAATTATCATTTTGTATTGATTTTATTTTAGAATGAATTGTAAACGAGAAGGCAAAATAACAAAGATGCAGTATAATATTTACCGTAATTATTTAATTAGCAATGAAGATTTCCGGCTAAACAAGTTTAAGACAGGAGAGCTGGATTATTCAGAAAAGAGCTGGAAAGAATTAGCAAGCCAGCTTAACAGTTGTGGTGGTCCTGTACGGGGCATTGTCTTCTTTACCTGAAAGTGTAAAATTGCAATTTTTGTTTTTCAATTAAATTTGTAAATGAACTGTCGGATTCGGGAGTATTCTTACACACTCTTTCGGCCATTTTAAACAAATTTTGATATCAAATAGATGGAAATTAACGAATGTTAAAATTGAAAAATACATACTAACTTTTATTTTAAGATGTCATATAAACTCTATGTTCCTTTTGACATTCACAGGAAATTTGCCTATTGTAACCTTCAACCTTTTCTTCTACCTTGAATTTATTATATATGATTTCAATATTAGACACTTTAAACTGGGAGAGCAGCTAAAATACGAGATAACTCGATGAAAGCTTGATCAGAAGTGATGAATTTAATTAACGTCCCTTTTCTCCTTTATTGTAATCGCGATGGCGATTGTTTCTTATCCACAGCAAATTTGAGTGATTTCTATCCAAAGGTAATTTTTGTGATGAATTTCGATGAACAGCTATTTTTAGAAGTATGTAGCATGAGAGAATGAATGGACTGACTCTACTAGACGACAGAAATTATGCTATTCTGTAATACAGAATAGCATCGACAACCAAACAATAACAACATTTACTACCGTACGACTTAATAACTTTATTATAGATATTTAATTTATGAAACCTTGCTAGAAATACCTCTGGATTTACCCTGTTGTTTGTTTTAGGAGAATTTTACATTAAATTTGAAGTTAAATTTGAGTTACGAAAATAGGAAAATGAAGTAAAGAGGAATAGCTTCATTATTCCTCCACATTTGTCATTATCTGTACTTAAATTAAATTTGTAGTACCCCCATTCCAAAGCCAGTCGACCTGGGGGGAAATTGTGGCTACGGAACAGAACTAATAGCCGCAAGAGGGAATTACGTATCTATCGAGTGGACATACTGAACATACTATACGCCCACGATTGACAATTTAAATATTTAACATAACAGTACTTATGACGTCACGTGAACTTGCCCCACCAAGTATACATTCGGACGCTTCTCCTGTTCAATACATATTTGGGGTTAGATTCCATATGCAACCGATAGATGTCCATTTAAGCCGTGACGATAGGGCCAGGCGGTAGACAAGTTGTATTTGTATTTCAGGTAATATTTGTGTTTGTAGTTAGTAGTTTATTCGCAATTTTATTAGTAACCGTTAATAACTGTCATAGATAATATTAACATTTATATGGATGTTCTGCAATATTTATTTTAAAGATGTGGGCGACGTAGAAGATTTGTGGATTTTGTAGTTAATTTAGTTGAGCTAAACATATTTTTGTAATTAAATTGATCTTATAAAGAAATAATATTACATGTATAGAGCCAAAAAGCACCTGATTTTGAAGTAAGAGGTTACTCCATCGAGATTAATGAAATTTTAAATGGCAACAACTACATAACAACAAGACATTAACGTATATCCCATCAATCCTTAATGCATTTAATTAATACCTACCGATGGAGGTTGAAGCAAGGACTATGAGATGCATTTTGTTCATGTTTAGTGACATTCTTCATAAGGTTGAGTTTTATTGTGGGTAAGTTTTTCTATATTAGCTGGCATCTGGAACATCATACGGAATAATTTCTTTCGGAACTTTTGGAATAGCTCGTTCAACAGCGTTTAATATAATTTCAGGACTGTTAGACCAGACTGTGGCATTACCATCACAAATAATTAAATTACCCAGCCTGCAAAATATAAAAGAGATTCCAGAAGGTTTTGCTCATTTAACTCGAACGCCAGTTTTTGATTATGCTGCTGGTGCTGTAGACGGATGCCACATACGAATTACTTGCCCAGTACACCTTCGCGATCAATACATAAACAGGAAATTATTTTATTCTATACAACCACAAGCAATATGTGATCTCAATGGTCGAATCATAAATATATTTACCGGATTTCCTGGATCTGTCCATGACTCACGGATTTTACGACATAGCAACGTATACTGATTTAGCCGTTACCCTCCAGAAAATTATTACTGGGTGATAGTGGATACACCAATATTGTTCACCCTATTACTGTCGTTACACCATTTGGAAAGAATAACCTAACTGCAAGACAACAGTTATTCAATACACATCACGCAAAGGGACGAAGTATTATTGAACGAACACTTGGAATAATGAAAACACGATGGAGGAGTATTTCTACAAAATCGTTGGAACTGTTAACAATTGTGTAAAAATTATTGTATCTCGTGTTGTGTTACATAACATTTGTCTTATCAATGGAGACGTAGTGGTTATACAGCATGAGGGTGAAGTGCATGATAATCGGCCAAGACCAAGAGATCAAGAAGGAGACATCGAATTCAGAAATGCCTAGCTCCTCGAAATGGGAGAATACCGAAACGTGTCACAATTTTAAATTGGGTTAATCATTTTCGTGCACACGGCAATGTTGCATCGAGATTTCCAGGATTTGTTCATACCGTAAGAACGCCGGCAGATATTGAGAGAGTACGACATGCAGTTGAATAAAGTCTTACACACTCGGCTTCTAAGCTTGCATGTGCTCTACAAATTTCGGACAGAACTTTTCGTCGAATACTGAAAAATGATCTGAAATTCCATCCTCACAAAATTCAACTTAAAAACTGAAGGAAGGGGATAAAGTCGCTCGGGTTCAGTTGCCAACGGTTTCTAGAAGTGTCCAATGAGAACGCAAACGTTCTGAACCAGTTGGTAATGAGCGATGAGACTCATTCTCATTTAGACGGCTGCGTTAATAAGCAGAACTTCAGATACTGGGCTGCTGAAAATCCTATGCAATTGTACGAAAAGCCATTGTATAGCAGTAAAGTGACCGTTTGGTGTCGAGTGCCTGTATCGAGAATAATTGGACCTTACTTCTTTGAGAGTAATAACCAAGCAGTCAGAGTTAATCCAGGCCGATACGGGACTGTGCTGCAAGATTTTCTTACCATGGAGCTTCCTAGACTTGGGATAAATAATCCATTATTTCAACAAGATGGAGTAACAGCGCACACGGCACGCCAAACAATGAATGTACTGAGAGGCATGTTTCCCGGTCGATCAATTTCAATGCAATTGAAGTTGAAATTGGCACTATTGAACCTGCTTTATTACGTTGAGTAAGAGAAAACTTCATTCCAAGGGGTCAAGAACGTTTAAATTGTGATGGTTCACATTTGAAAAATGTTATTTTTAAAAATGATTTGAATTATTCAAACAAAATGCCCTTTGTACCGCTTTTCGTGTAGTGTCCATAACTATCTACTAATTAATTATAAATCACCAGCACTGATTGCCGGGTCCTGTAATCAGTTAGTCGTATTTTCTTATGGTCACAATGGGTGCAATAGTTCTGTAGCGGATTCAAATGGGAATAGTTTTATAACGTATGCCTTTAGGGTACTGTGAACTGTTCTAAACGACACCTTACTCGATCTTGTGTGTCTACAAATAAGGAAAATACCGCTTGTAATATTCAATTCGGTATACCGGGTATGTAGATACAGCTTGAAAATGTTAAGGCAAAGAATTGCTTTCTACCCCATTTTTTATCGATTTAGATTATCGAGTGTGCACTATATCTATTTTGGTAGGAAATGTTAAGTAAATTATATTACAACTACGTTGTAATAAAAAATTCTAACGACGTAAATAAAGCAATTCTTAGTCAAAATAATCAATGATTACACCTCACAACTTCTATTTTTTAGGTAACGATATTTGCGTTGAAGTGCTACCAAATCTCACGGCTAAAGAGTTGGAGGAACTTAAATTTGGTATGATAAAATTAATAACTACCAAAATTTAACCAATTGCGGAAAGTACTTTAGTAATTTTTTATAAACTACTTTGGTTTTACGTTGAGTTATTATTAGGATGATGAGAAAGCATGTCCTCTGGTAGCCTCCACAGTACGGAATCTTGTGTCGTAATAACCTTCTTTCAAGACTACCAGATTTTCATTTGAAAACTTTATTGGAAACGTCACCGTTGGGAAAAAGTGCGTTAAATTACTACAATACCAACAATAGATTAGACATCACCAAGCGAACATGGTTTGTTGTTATAATTATTGTAAAACATTTGTATAACTATGTAATTCTTTCACTGTAATTGTAACTATCATGATTTTAGTCGTTTGAGACCAGATGAATGTCTGGGGACATACGAGGTCTGTCTAAAATGTATCCGACCTTGAATTTTGATGCTAGGTTGGCGCCATTGTACGCAGCGGAAGGAGCTAGCTTAATATGCATGCTTGCGCGTTCGAGTGTGTTAATCGCTGCCCAGAGGCCGCCGAGTGAGGCACTGTTATAGGTGCTTGTCGGATTTTTGATTTCTCTCAAGCTGACTATACGAGTTGAGTAAAGATACTGCATCAAATTTTGCCAAAAGCTTGGTGATTCTCAAAGCGAAACAATTCGTAAGATTCAGCAAGTGTTTGGAGATGGTGCTATGGGGTAACACAAATCAAGCAGTGGTTCAACCGATTCAAAAATGGCCGCGTATCAGTGGAGAGTGATCAGCGTTCTGGGAGGCCACAAACCGCTCGGAATGCAGCTGTTGTTGAGAGGGTGGAAAATATGGTAAAGGGAGATTGTCGTTTGACCGTACGAGAGATTGGCGAAGAGCTTCTGAGCTTTGGCGAAGAGAGTTCTGCTGAGGGCAGAACAAAAAAAAAACCCGTCTTGAGGTTGCACAGGACTTGCTGGACACTACCAACAGTGATCCTAATTTTCTAAACATCGTGATAACTGGGGATGAGTCATGCGTGTACGGGTACGATCCGGAAACAGAAGGAGTCGTCGCAATGGAAGCGTCCCGGATCCCCAAGGTCGAAAAAAGCGGGACAGGTGCGAAGCAAAATCAAGGTGATGCCGACTGTGTTCTTTGATATCGGTGGAATTGTGCACCATGAATACGCACCGGAAGGACGAACAGTGACAAAAGAGTACTATCAAGAAGTTCTACGCTGACTCCGTGATGCTATTCGGCGCAAGAGACCACACCTCTGGACAGCGCAAAACTGGCAGTGGCATCATGACAATGCTCCGGCTCATTCATCGCACCTGATCCACTTTCTTGGCGAAACACGGAATTCCAGTCGTCTCCCAACCCCCTATTCTCCAGATATGGCTCCTTACGATTTCTGGTTGTTTCCGAAATTGAAGACACCCATGAAAGGATCCCGTTTTGAGAGTAGAGAAGAGATAATGCAGAACACGACGACGGAGATGAACACCATTCCAAAAGAAGCCTTCCAGAAGTGTTATTGGCAGTGGAAGGATCGGTGGGCTAAGTGTGTGGTGGTGCAAGGGGCCTACTTTGAAGGGGATTAGGATCCCAATCCCGTCACATAAGTAATATATTTTTCCCGGCCAAAAGTCGGATACTTTTTAGACAGCCCTCGTATGTTACTGCTGTAGAAAAGGCAAATTCACGAACAAGAAGCCCATGTTAACTAAAGACAAACTAGTCGTCAAAATTATTAATCTGAGACGAGTTTCTCAAAAGAAAGAAGAGGACAAGAGATTCGGACGTCGATTGTTTTAAAGCAGAAGCATTGGAAAATGACACAGATGTTTTGTGGTTGAAATAAAGAGCGGGTCATGGACTTGATCAACAACAGTGAGCAATTTCGAATACTGCTATTTCGGAGAATAGGTTTTCTTTTTATTTTTCGATAAGACAATACGCTTCATAAGTGCCTAACAAGCATTCCATAAATTCTGCGTCTGTCTATCCGGGGTATAAAATGCTAAAATTTATGCAATTTCCTTAAAATATGTAATCATCGTTATAATTGTACTTCCAAATTAAATTTTAAGAAACTTTTTCATGGGAAAGAGTTGCGATTATTTATAAGGTAGGGCAGTTTGTTCGAAAAAATAATCACTTCTGCGACCAAGAAGGATACTATACTAAACAACTTAGAAACGCGAAATGAAATTGTTGGCGAAAGTAAAAAGTTATATTAGCCAACATAACCGATAGTTGTTTTTATTTTTTCAGATACAAAAGGCGGACTTGTAGTAAAAGATGTATCGAAGACGTACCACTTGAAATTTTCTACTTTGGAGGCAGTAGACGCTAACGTGAGCTAAAATTAAACATACCAGTGATAATTTTTGAATACATTTTGGGTATATTTAATATTAATGAAAGTATTGCCATAATATTGGCCATACTTTCATTTGCTAATGCTTTATATAAGGGAAATGAACACGTACCTTAATTTGTTTTATATTTTTATTTGAAAACGAAAACCATCGTCATCGACATGACATACAATCGTACGCTGATGGTAAAATGTAGCCAGACAGTGCCAGGAAAGAATATCACCTCATTAGGGAACGCTGCGATCATCCATTCCACTCACATCTCTTTAGCTTTAACGCGTCTACATGTTTTCATACAACAATTTATTACTCTAGTTTGTAATCATTTCTTTTGCGAGACGAATTAACCTTATACTCTTGTTTAGTTGATATACTGATTTTACAGGGTTTCATTGCGAATATATAATTTAATTTACTAACCTAAAATTATTCATTATAGAATCTTGGATGTATTCAACAGACTATTGATGAACATTGGGATAAAGTGTTTACCCGGAAGGAAACTGTACAACCATATTTGCTGTATCAAGGATTTATTTTATTTAAAATTTTTCATCTATTCAACGCAAGGTACCCAGTACATGCAGATTACACACAGCGTGAGCACGAAGCAAGGAACATCGCTGCTATCGCTTTTATTCTTACTTTTACGAAAACAATTTCTGATCAAAAGTTGAACTAATTTTTTTGCTATACTTTATATTGTAAAGGGTTTTCCAATAGTAACGCTCGATGTTTGGCAACGGCGCATGACGAAGTCGATAATCACACAGGTGATATCTTTGGCAGCCGTATTCAGTTAGTCTCTGCTTTTCATTATGGAGCGTTACACGACCGAGCAACGCGTCGAAATGGTAAAAAATTATTATCAAAACCAATGTTCTATTCGTTAAACGTTTCGTGCACTCCGTGCAATTTATGGTGTCAACGATCGTCCTTCAGAATCCACAATTCGCTGTTTAATAAACAAATTCGAAACAACTGGGTCTGTGGCAGATCGGAAAGTGCCTGTACGTCAGCGAAACGCAAGATCCCTTGAAAATATTGGTGCAGTCCGGGAAAGTGTGCATGAGAATTCGCAACTGTCCATTCCGCGTCGAGCTCAAGAACTTGGCCTGTCTTCGACGACAACTTGGCGAATCCTGCATAAGGACTTAGGGCTTCACCCTTATAAAGTGCAATTAACCCAAGGACTAAAGCCCAACGATCATAAGCAGCGGCGTGCATTCGCTAATTGGGCGCTAGAGCAGTTGGAGGTCGATCCTGATTTTGGCCGAAAAATAATGTTTAGTGACGAGGCTCATTTCTGGTTAAGTGGCTTTGTTAACAAGCAAAATTGCCGAATTTGGAGCGACGAAAACCCACGGGAGATTCATGAGGTCCCACTACATTCCGAAAAAGTTGCGGTATGGTGTGCACTGTGGTCCGGCGGAATAATCGGTCCGTATTTTTTCGAAAACGAAGAAGAAGTGGCACTTACTGTCAACGGTGAGCGATACAGTGCTATGATAAGAGATTTTTTTTGGCCTTCAGTGGATGGAATCGATCTAACAAACATTTGGTTTCAGCAAGACGGTGCTACGTGCCATACGGCACGTGACCCAGTGACAATATTGCATGAGAAATTTGAAGGTTTCGTTATATCGCGAAATGGTGACGTTAATTGGCCGCCCAGATCCTGCGACCTAACGCCACTGGATTTTTTTCTCTGGGGCTTTCTAAAATCCAAAGTCTATGCTAACAAACCGCGAACGGTTGCTGCCTTAAAGGCCAACATTAGGCGCGTTATTGCCGAAATTGAGCCACTTTTATGCGATAACGTCATCACAAATTGGGTATCCAGGATTCAACAAACCGGGCAAAGCCGCGGCGGACATTTACCTGATATAATTTTTAAAACATAATGTTAACACATGTACTTTATAATAAAAACAAAAATAGATCACTATCATTCTCACAATTTGTTTTATTGCGTTACAAAAATCGAGCGCTTCTAATGGAAAACCCTTTATATGTATGTTTCATTTTTTTGACGTTATCAACTCATTGAATAGTATTCTTATTTCTCTTTATAGCAGTTGCAATGACACTTTGTGCATATTTAACTTCTCATAATAAAGTTATTTTTAAACTATTTAACGTTGTCAGTAATTATGTAAAACAACAGCAGCTTTCACAATATTTTCACATGTTTTAATGTTTGTTATAATCGGTTTCCTTAGTATACGTCACCTTTGTACCAAAATCCGAAAGTTGTTTTCAATAGTTCTTCATGCTCTAAAATGTCAATAATTAAACACTACGGGCCTTATGCATAGTCATATTTAGTAGCCACTAAGATCTTACAAAGACCCTATTAAGAAAATTCCTATTCATATTCGTATTTAGTAGCGTACTACGCCTAGTTGCCAACTAAATCCTTAGCAGGAATTTACGGCATGTTTAAGGCGCGAAAACGATAGATTGGTAAAAGAAATTAATTGTGCGTTAAAGTCGGTGTAGTAACCACATTAATAGCAACACAAATATGCAATTCCTTGATGTACGTATATTACCGCGTAATAGTTAAACAATATTAATTGAATTGCAATTTTTTAGAAGAATAGTGCACGCTCACAAAATTGGGACGATCTAGAAAAGAATGTTTTCCTAGAGTCCATAAAAAGCGAATTGGGAATAATAGAAAATAAAAAAAAAATAACCGTCTTAAATAAAGATAAAAACACAGCATGGGAGCGTATTTCCCAAAAAAATGGAAGTACGGGGTATGTTATATATCATATTACTGCTATATTTTTATATAATGTTATAAATTTATTAAAAATTATTATTTTCTTTTAGCTAGGTTTTGCACGCGATTTAAAACGTATAAAGGAACAGTGGCAAAGAATGAAGGTGCAGGTCAAGAAAAACATAAGCATGTTTAAGAAATATAGGAGTGGAACAGGGGATGGTCCTCCTGCACCGGCTTCTTCAGAAATCGATTGGAAGATTAAGGACTTGCTTCCGCAGGAGTTTGTAAAGGACATATCGCAATATGACTCTGATGCAATCTATAATGTTAGTTTACATCAGCACTATCCGAAGAATCTCTAATTAAATAAGTAAAATCTTTTCAAGTAGCAGAGCTAAAATCTCCTGACATACCTATAGCCACTGTAAAGGAACAGGTTAATTTCAGTGATGTGAGTTGTCCCATATATAAAAATATTTTATATATGGGAATGTTTTAGGTTTCTTTTGCGACAGCAAACACATCGATAATGGGCCCAGCACTACTGAAGAATACTGTTACTGCTGTAAGTTTTATTGATTGACCTGAAATTTATTTATTTATTTGTTTCTGTAGGAACTGCAGTCACTTTCTACAATCCAAGATCAGAACCTGGAAGAGGATACAGGCAATGAGGTGAGACTTCTTTAAAGTATACACACACTGAAAATGAACACATTTTTAAAACAGGATTTTGAAGAGATACATGTTATTGTACAACCAGAAAAGGAAAGAAATACTCCAAGAAAGTCCAGGACTGTGACAAAGAAAATGACTGCCTATGAAGAGCAATTACTTGTACTAAATAAAAAACGAATGGATGTTGCAATAGAACGGTCATGGGAGTTGCATAATTTGAGAATGAAGCATGAAAGAGAGTATCACAGGAAGCGAATGAGACTGTTCTTCTTGGTCGTGTTCTAAAAAATAAATTGAAAAAGAAAAGTACACAACACAAAAAAAAACAGTTACCTTCAATTTCTTTTCTATCATCAATGATAATATTGTGTATAATTGCAATAGCCACAATAGCAGCTTTGGTTGTATCAATATTTAAGTTCAATCCATTGAAAAACCATCTGAATTTATTTTTCATTACTCCAAATGCTCTTTCAATTATGTTCCTTGTGGATACATGTGCTCTATTCTATCTTATTTCTGCATTTGTGATTGGATTTATGAGTGGAGTTAATAAATGCCTTGAACATGTGTATCCATTATCTCCAAGGAGAATACCATCTATTGCTCCATTCTGAAATGATACTGACGATGCACGTGTTATTAACATTATATATACTGAAATATTTTTCTCAGGGGATTTTGGGAAAATTGTTAAAGTCCCCAACATCGAATAAGGTTTGTTCACCTATTTTCTTAGATCGTTTCCTTAGATAATTGTTATGAATTTTTAGCAACCGCTCTTGTGTTGAGAGAATTAAGGAAGATATATCTAATCGATCAGGATTATTGTTCCACGGTCTAGTTGGATTTCTACCGATATAAAATGAAATAGGAGAGATCTTTGTCTGGGAACTTGGAATCTCATTAATTACTGTCTCGATTTTGGGAATATAATGTAACCATTCAGCATGGTTGTCTTGAACGTAGATTCGAAGATATTGTAATACTGTTCTGATACTCCGTTCACTTGGATTTGCTTGTGGATGACGAACGGGTGTATAGACGATACGAATGTCTTTGCGATTGAAGAACCAAACTTTTGTTGCGATTGTACGTGGCATTGTCTAAGATGATGGATTTTGGAGTACCAATTTCCTCGAAATAGGAATTTAGACATTTGATAATGGTGCTGCTGTTACATTTTTTTGTAGGATATAACTTTACAAGTTTTGTTTGCTTTGGTTTCAATTATATTTGAATCCACAGATGGGCTACCGTTTACGATACTAAACCCAGATTGATTCAATAATTTGTTTTCTTCTACAATGATATCTTGAAGACTGGACCTCGATACAGACTCAAACCGCGCACGGTTGTGTTTTATATGTATTGTGTTGTACTCGTAGTCGATGATGACTTCGTGCTGTGTGAGCAAATCGTGTCCAAGGATGACATCGTATTTGAAGCCAGGAATAATGTAGAAAGTTGCATAGTAAGTATGCTTGTTAATAATGATGAAATTACAGAGACATTTCTCCACTTTCGCCAGGATTTTGTTGGTTCCAGATCGGATTTGTATTCTTGAAGTATTGCATACAGACTTTGCGAGGAGCTCTTTGTTTTGCTCTAAGACTCGAGCATTTAACAAGCTCACTTTGGCACCACTATCGACTAATGCATTTAAAGTTACCTCATTTAGAGTGATTTCTAAGAATGGTAAGATATTTGTAATTAGCGGGCTTTCAATTGGGGGTGTTTTAGAGAATAAATCTTTGGGGTGTTGGTAACTTATTGGACTGTTATTGTTAGCTAAGCAACTGCGGACGGTATTTATAAGAAAGACTGATTTGTCTGTGAATTTTCGGGGTCGTTTACCTCTTCGACTACCCGAACATTGAAATGGTACTGGCGTTGGCCGTGATCTTGACCCTTCGGGATGTTGAGTTGGTACTATTTGTATTTCTGCTGTTGGAGTTACCACTTTCAACGTTATTTCTGTTGCTGTTCTGGTTTGAATTTGAACGACTAGAACCTCTATTGTAATGGCCGTTATTCGAAGAATGGAAATTATTGATTTATACTTTGGGAATTAGAGAAATTCGTCTGATTTCGACTGGAATATTGCTGAGGCCGGTAGTTATTATTGTTAGATGTCGATGGCCTATTTGGAGACGAAGAATTACCATTATGGTTCGGCCTTTGTTGATTGTTATTATTACGAAATGTGTTAGAAGATGAACTTATTTTAGATCTATTTTCGCCCTGTTTGTACTTCTCAAGATCGTCAAATTGTACAAGAAGTTCGCAAAATTACGAATAAGATCTTATGTTTTGAGTGATGATTGATTTTACAATATCGAATTCGTAGTGCCTGGATAAATATTTTATTAATTCAGCCTCTCACCTTACTCTCCATTGTTTTCGTAAAGTAACCGAACTCATCCCTAAGGTCATATGCATCGCCATTATCCTCTCTATTCCTGTTTTTAGGCATTTTAATGACTTACCTTACTTTCTGTCGCTTATAACAGAATTTTTTTTTTTAATTGCCTAAACGTTAGGGTGCCAAATTTGTAATATTTTTCTCAGGGGATTTTGGGAAAATTGTTTAAATTTCTAATTTTAACCTAAATTAACAATTCTTAGTGGGTTCGGGAGTATCCCTGGATACCCTTTCGGTAATTTTATAACGAATTTCCAGATTAATAAAACGAAATTAACGAATTTTAAAATGGTACAAACTAACCTTGAAATTTGAACGGTGCCGATGTTATATAAACTCTCTGTTTATATAACCTCTACAGGAAACCGCCTGTTCTGGTAATTTAACCCTTTTCTCTTCAAATAAAGACTTTGATTTCACAATCGAGCACTTTAAATGGGGATCGGAGTTAAGAAACACTTAGATTCAACCAAGGCTGAATAAAGATTGATGAAAAATTATGGCGTCGCTCCTCTTTCTTTTATTTTAAATCGCGAAAGACCGGCGATTGTTTTATTCCACAGCCAATTTTGATAATTTAACCCAAATAGAAACTTTTACGATGAATTTCGATCAAATGAGATTATTTCTGCAAATAGCATACGAGAATGAATGCAGTGACGCAACTAGGAGGCTGTATTTCGAAGATTCTATGATACAAAATGTTACTGACAAGCTTTAAACATAAAAATTCTCCGACAATTTACTTAAACCTTTCAGATAAAGATTTAATTGATGAAATATTATTTAAAATGGTAACGAGGAAATTTCAATTTTTCTCCGCAAGAGGGATATTTAGTTACCAACGAGTGGCTAACCTGATATTTAGTCGTTCAGAAGTGACTGCTGAGAGAGGCTGTAGTTATCGTACATACAACGTTGAACATAACAATACCTATACCTCAAACCTGGTCTTTAATGAGAATTCATTCCAGATCCTTGAATCGTGAGTGCTTCCTCGCCATCATGCAACGATATCACAGATCTTTCCTTTGGCATTGCATACCATCTATGTTTAAAGAGCTGTTAACGCAGAATATTGAATAAATATAATACACGTACCGTAATTTAATGAATAATATCTTTTTCGATTAGTATACATTAGTTGGTATTCGCCACCAGGAATGTGGGTACAATCAATTGCACCTACCACAGTCGGGCAGTGAGCAATGTTGTAGAATTGTTCTTTTGATCTGTGGAAATTTTATAAACTCTTGTACATGTTAAGCAATACTCAGTACTACTCTTTTCACAACCCTACTTAACGTTTACTGTGAAGGTCCATATAGTTCAGTTGAAGTTAATTGCTTTAAAATAAAATGCTTATCACAACAAATAATTTTACCTATATCAGTACCATATACCCCTTTAGCGAAGTACCTAAGTGTGGCAAGTACTTGGATATGAGGAGAAATCGGCAAACCACAATTGCTATCAACAACTAAATCATTACGGATGAAATCTATTATCCTGTTTGCAACATTTTTACTCATCCGATAATTTGTGTATTAAATCATTACCCATGTTTTTGCTGTAAAAATTGCTTATTAACACTAAACTTTTCACTACATTTTGCTCACCTACTCGGTAAAATTTCAATTGGCTTCAATATTAATTTACAAAATTGGTTTAAAACAAAATAGTTATTCCTAGTCAGGCATTGTACATTAATTTGGTTAGAATTCACTTTCAAAGTTTCCACTATACGGAGAATACGCATGCTCGCAACGGTTTTGTACCCTGTTGCCATATGTTTTCGGCTACTATCATCTTATTAGTTAGTGGCCACTAAATATGCGTCTATGAATAGCATAAATAAGTATGATCTTAATAGGATGTTAGTAGCTACTAAGTAATAGCGTGCTAACATGCTACTAAGGGGTTGTCTATGCATAAGGCCCTACCTGTTTAGCAGTTAAATTTTTGCCTGGATATGGTCTCACAATTAGGGGAGAGGTGGCATGAAAGGGGCACAAGTTACTACAGGAATATGTAATGGTGTGGAATTTTCATATTTCATCAACAGATGGTCCCAACATTCACTTTTATTCTTCCGTGAAGACATAGACATGAGCAAGTATTTCCATGTGTTAATGGTGGGTAAAGTATTTTTAGTTTGAAAACCTTAAATAGTGAAACCATACGTTTTTTTCGTTTTTGTTTAATGATCTATTTAAGTTATATACTTAATTGTTGAACTAAAACTTTCTTCAATATTGTAGTTTAGATTTCTGGATTCATCTTCTCAGAATGGCAAGTGAGTCATTTTCTTTTTACATATAATCGTAGAATATGCAATCAGTATTGGAAGGGACATACCGGAACGTCATGAGAGAGACAGTGTCCCTTTCAATACTTTGTTTGTTATGCGTAAAACACTTAATGCGAATCATTACTTTTCTCCATGCATTAAAGAAAACTCTGTGACCAAAGAAAAGAAAAAGAGTAAGAAACAGTCCAGAAGAAATTGTCTTCTTGCAGCAGCCAATGTATGTTTTTTCTTGTGAACCACCTTTGAGCAGACGGTAATAAAGCCTTCTGATATATTTTGACCATTTTAGCAGGACTTAAATTGTCTGTAAACACGGGCAAAGTGCCAAATCCTTGTTTTGAGAAACAGCCCCAAACATGCACCTTTACCGGATGTTTGACGGTCCGCTGGATTAATCTATTGGCGTGGGTACACCAGGTATGAGTAAAGGAAGAACGTGCCCAAAAAGAAGCTTCGTCCGAAAAAAATTAAGTTGTCCCAATCGCGATCCAAATTGCTACGAAATTTCACTTCATGAGCTAGTAGACGTCTTCTTATAGTATCACATGAAACATTTAGACCCTTATTACGCAAAACCACTTACCCACCACGTAATGATAGGCGAGGATTCTTTTCGAATAGCTGTAAAATCATCCTGTCCTCCTTTTTCGTCGTTTTTTGCGCGAAGCCACGGTCCGACAGATCATCGACATTTTTTACTTCAGAATATCGTTTCATCCACTTACTAACAAATGTCTTTAACTTCTTCATGTATTTAGCAGCCGTTCCGTGCGACATTTTCGGTCCTTTTGCATGCAAACACAAAAACACGGCTTCGTAACGTGATGCGTACGAAATACGTCCTTCTGTGACAAAGGTCGAACTAAGGTTTTCTATATAAAGCATCTTAGGGGAAGGGTGTCGTTACTTGCTTATACTTAAACCATCGCTCTAACGGTTTTCAAGAAAAAGTTTCGCCGATCACGCTCTTGTCAAACAGGCTGTAAGAATAGACAAATGTTCATTATTGCAGTCTCAAGTCATTTACTTAGGTTATTTAACTGACAAAGAAGGTACTAGACTGAATCCGCAGAACGTAAATGCTGTACAAAATTATCCTGTTCCTAATTCGATAAAGAAAGTTCATAGCTTTATCGGGTTATTTCGGATGTTTTATTCCGTCCTTTTCAATCTTAGCGCAACTCCTGTATGAATTATTAGGCGCCACTTTTAAATTCGATGATACAGAATTAACATCCTTCAATGCTATTAAAGAGAAATTAGTAAAGGCACCTGTCCTAGCAATTTATTCACCATCTGCTAAAACCGAATTACATTGTGACGCATGTGCAAAAGGTTACGGCGCTATCTTATTGCAGGAGCAACCGAATAAGATGTATCAACCTATTTTCTACTTTAGCAAAAGAACAACACTTACAGAAGGTAATTATCATAGCTGTGAGTTAGAATTACTGCACAAGAATGAAACACGTAGATGTTTTAAGCCGAATTAATGTTATCTTTGTTTTGGAAGAAAATACATTCCAGCAAAATTTATCAATCGCGCAAAGTTTGGATCCAACTGTGAGTAATATCAAAAATAAACTGTTTGTAAGAGAAGATAAATTATATGAGTTACGCAATGGTCTGTTTACAGGAAAGTAAAAGACAATATCCAATTTTATGCACCCGAATAAATGGAAACCCAGGTAATGACAGCTTGTCACGATAACTTAGGACATGTAGGTTTAGATAGAGCATTACAATATCTTTCTCAAGTATATTGGTTTCCTAACGAACGTTCTATATTAAAAAATTATATCAGTAGTTGTTTAAAGTGCAAATTATCATCATGTTATGGGTAATAGCGGGGGGTACTTACTTAATATTCCCAAGGGCGATCGACCCTTTGTCATACTTCACATCGATCACTATAGACCGTTGGAAAAAACTACCACTAACAAAAAGTATATTTTCAAAATGGACAAATAGAACGCGTAAACTATGATCTAACACCAATGTTGGCTAAACTCGCGGGTTTACGATAAATGTTTAGCTGCAGTAGAATTTAGCATAAATAATTCCATTTGTAGGTCTACAGGTAAAACACCATCAACATTACTATTTGGCATAAATCAGAACGATTTTCATGATAATTTTAGAACTTATTTAGAAACCTAAAAGGAACATACACTAAATATTGAAGTTATCGGAGCTGATGCGCAGGAACAAAATGAAAAGTTGTGGTAAAAAATATTGACGCTACTCCAGGCGTAAGTAAAAAGTTAATACCCAAACATCGAGGTCCACATCAGGTAAAGGAAGTGTTAGATAATGATAGATATTTAATCGTAGATGTAGAAGACTTCCAATTAACCCAAATGCCGTTCGAAGGAGTATATAGTCCTAACAGTATGAAGTTATGGTTGCATTATTTTTTTAGTTAATCCGGAATGTCCTTACGTTAAGACATATTTGTGTATTATGTAACTTACGTAATAATATGTACACTATTGTTTGTAATATGTTCTTTTCATATTCTTTTATTCTTCGGGGCGAACAAATTGTCAGGTTGATCGAACTGTAGCATTGGTTAAGAAATTTTAATTTCCCGCTCTCATGTCGCAGTAAGGCAGAGAGCGTCAGCTATTTTTATGTTTATGTCATATTATGTATTCTTATGGAACGCGTGTTACATTTTTCTCTTACGTTTAATAAAAGTTAAGGCGGTAAAATTTTGTTTCTTATGAAAAATAACACCGGCTCCCACAGCAAGTTATTTTTGACATTCCTAAAATGTGGAAATATATCAATTTAATTATTTTCCTAATATTCTCCTGGATATTTAATTTTTAGTTATAGGGGATCAATCAATGGATGATGCCACTAATTGCACGGAATATTTAATGTATAGTTGGTGTTCTATCTCACTTCTGTGCATGGAGAATTCAGTTTAATCTGTAAGACTAGATCTTGTTTTAATTCGGGCGAAAATAATGCAGGGCTACTAGTCTTTTCACATATTTTCTACGCCTGCGCGATGAAAAGGAAAAACAAATGGAAGTGGAGTGCGAGACGAGGTCCTGTATTTTTCAGATTTTTCGTTTGTTTGGTATGGTTTATGGTTATGTTTTGTAAAAATTGTAGACTATATTTTTGTGCGATTAAAGACTATATTGTATAATTAAAAGTTTTCTAGAATCTAAGGAATCTAATTATTTATTATTGTTTATGAGTCAACTTCCATGTTTTCAGGTTCAGTGTTAATAGTTTTAACTTCGAATTCCTTGTAGCACGCCTTACGTGCTAACTCCCGATTAAGTTAAACATCTTCGTACCACAGGTAAAATAATTCATTTTCTATTTCATGCTATTAATTTGATGTAATTTATGTGTAACCAGTCAACACCTAAATACATTTCTTCTTATCAGGTCTTGAACTTCAATATCTTTTACTTACTGCAATATGGTGAAATATAGAAGTTGGCATAGTTTTCCAACAACATACCCTGCGAGGTTCAACAGATGGTTGGAAGCATGTGCAAATGAAAGTTTATTTAACTTGAATCAAGAAGCTATATTGAAATCTCGAAAGGTGTGTTCTCGTCATTTCGCCCCATGCTCGAGAAAAACCTTGCCACATTTAACAGAAGATGCCATTTCTACATTACAGCTGCCTCAATCATGCAAGTAGAATAAAAATGAACATTATTGTTGACATATATCGACATATATACATAATACTTCTAAAACTTCATTCAACTCAAAATCATTCTAGTGAATATTGAAAGACCCAGCAGCTCAATGTATCTTCATATGAACAAGAAGCAAATCCTATGCAAGTAGAATCATCCGTGCCACATGATGAATCTGAGTGAGGTGATTCTAAAAGAGGTGCAGGCAGTGGTTCAACATAGCGAATCTGAAGAGATTACTGGTTTAACGTTTGCCATAGTCCAGGGAGAGGTATGTTACAGTTAGTATATTACACAACATAAATTTAGTAGTTTAATAATTTTTTTTTTTATGTATATATTATTTGTTTTTTTTCTATTTTAATCGTAGCATTTTACTACTTGTATACAATATAAAAAATACTAACAAGAGCTAAAATTGTATTTCTTTCTACTACAGGATCACTTCTTAAAAGTTATGGTGTTACAAGAGTTTCCCATCCAACATCAGGAAAGATATGTAAAAGAGCAAAAAGAATATTAAAAAGCAGACTTTTTTTATAAGAAGAGGGTTCATACTCTAAAGCAGGCCTTTTCACGAGATGAAATCTTGAGCAAAATAACAAAAACTTTGGAACCACATGTGGCAACTTTTATTACATCTTAAATTACACCAGCGGATAGATCCAAACACGGCAGGCGATTTTTCATGGATGATAAAGTGGTGGGTTTATTCTATATAAACAAAGTAGTAAATGTTACCAACTATTGGAGAAACTTTTCTGCCTTCAAAGAATACTTTAAAAAGAATTTTGATGAAGATTCCTGTTACCCCTGGAGTGAATACATTTATATTCAATCATATAAAAAACAAAAACCTTTCGGCAAGAGAAAAGTTATGTATTATAATGTTTGATGAAATGAGCATAGAACCTACCATAGCATTCAATTCACAAACTGGAGAATTTGAAGGTTTTGAAGATGTTGGTGATAAACAAACACCATATTGCTAATTATGTGCAAGTTTTCATGATAAAAAGGGTCTAAAGGGTCAATAAATCAAACTGATTCAGTCCGCTTGATCAAAAAGTATGTAGGCTTATGCAGTGAAACAGGATTTACAGTGGTTGGCAGTATAAGCGATCAAGGCACAAATAACTGTAGTGCTATTAACCACTTAATGAAAACTACGCGCAAAGAATACGGGGAAGATGTAAAATTTTACTATACAGTGTGATCAAAAAAGGTTGATTAAGTTGGCAATTCTGAAACAGATATTTTTGGCTTGTTAAATTTATAATATTTTCTACTATCAAAATTGATAATTGTAATTCTCATTGACGTGCGCATGTTTTGAGTGAGATTTATCGTGTGTGGTTATCTATTATTCTCACTTTGTTTTAGTATATTTCCCTTTATATATATGATAACGGTTCGATAATGGTGTTTTCTATGGAACAAGACACATTTATCGTAATGGCGTATTTTCGCGGTGGGATGCAAAATGAAGAGGGTTCTTGGATATACTCGACGGAATTTTGCTATGAGCAGTACATCGCAATGTATCCAGAGGAGGTTGTACCGTTTGGCACTTTTGCTCAACATCAACAACGTACTGTTGAACGCTTTATGGAGTCTGGAAGTGTATGCCAACGGACGTCCTCTGGTAGACCTAAAACAGTAACGGAAGAGGTTCGCGAAAATATCAGTCAACGAATGCAACAAAGCCCAAATAAATCTCTTCGTAAACGTTCACAACAAACTGGTAAATTTTTCATGTCATTTTAATATAATATATGTAATAAACATTTCTGTTCTAGGGCCATCATACGGAAGTTGTCACAATATAGTTGGTAAACAATTACACATGCATCCGTATAAAATGACTGTGGTTCAGCAACTGTTTGCCCAAGATTTTAATGCCCGAGTAAAATACTGTCAGTGGTTTCTTGACGTAATGAATGACAATGATGTATTGGATAATACATTTTTTACTGATGAGGTTTGGTTCCATTTATCTGGCTATGTAAATTCCCAGAACTATCGTACTTGGCCACTGTAAATCCGCACATGTTGGTCGAAACAAGTTTACACCCAATTAAAATTGGTGTATGGGTAGCAATGACATGTAGGCGAGTTATCGGTCCTATTTTCTTTCACGAGACTATTAATGCTGAGAGATATAGAGAACAGATTAAATCAATTTATAGCTGAACTAAATGATGATGAAATGCAACGAGGTTATTTTCAATACGATGGTGCCACTGCACATACAGCTGCAGCTACTTTGCATTTTTTGGAAACACACATTCCTCAGAGAGTAATTAGCCGAGGGAGGTGGCCTCCAAGATCACCCGATCTGACTCCTTTATATTTTTATTTATTTGGAAGCTTGAAGAATAGAATCTATCGTACTCGTCTTCATAATATTGACGAACTACAGGCAGCTATTGAAAATTAAATTCAAAATATTAATGTTGAGACATTACAAAATGTTTTCGAAAACATGAAACGAAGACTTCAAGTCTCTTTAAATAATGAACATTTTGAACAGTTTTATAAGAAATTTTATATTGTGCGTACTGAAATAATTAATGTAACAAACGAGTTTTATATTCATAAATTAATCTATGGAATTCAAATGTGAATGTAATTACGTGAAACTTACATATGTATCATTTGTTATAAACATTCTTTTTATTCTAATACATGTGTAAATATTTGTCTTATTTATTGAAATGTGATATGTAGAACTTTTGTTTTTTTATTGCATATAAAATTTCATTTTCCACATCTTAATAATACTAAATATGTGCCTGGGGTTTCATTTCATTAATTAATTAGAAAAAGTATTGACAAATTTATCAATGAGATTTAAACGTCAATAATTACCCATCATAAATACAACTACCCGTCTTCGACACTACTGAAATTTTTCAGGTACGCCAACACAATCAGACATTTTTGATCTCACTGTATTAATATGAGAATATACCACATTTACGGTCCCCCTCATTTATTAAAGGGGATCAGAAATAATTTGTTAAAAAATGACTTAAGTTTTCAAAATGATGGAATTTCTTATGTTGCTAAATGGCATCATATTGAAACAGCATACAAAATTGATAACGGATGTGGAGACTTTCGGGCCATGCCTAAATTGATCGACATGCATATGAATCCCCAGAAAATAAAGATGAAGGTATCGTGCGTATCACAAGGTTTCAGCAACACTGTGGCTTCCGTTATGAATTTGATGAGAGTGTCAGGTATGCATTATATACTTTTTAAAGTAGATTAAATAACTCTACACTGCCTATCGTATCATATTAGATACAACCAAATTCAAAAACATACAATTAGCCTTAAAGTTCAATTTTTCGCGCATCAAATACCGTATCAGATTTGCTACACCCATATTGTAAGATACTATACGGGCGACATTTTAATTTCTCGCTATTACCAACTGTGTCTTTTGTTTACATTTTCAGATCGCATGTAACTGCATAACATACACAATCCGGTGTTTCTTAGAATCAAATATATTGCTGTTTTTTGTCTTGTGGAATATTTGCAACAGTTGTTTTTTATTGTCAAAGGTAAGAAATATCAATCTATATTAATGTTTAGTTAATTTTCCTAATGTAAAGTGAATGTATTTGAAATAATATTAGCCGTATCAAATTTGATACATAGTGCATATTTAGACTGAGCATGGGAAAATCGTGGTTTTGTGTTCTGCAACAGTATTTTTTTTGTAGATGGCAAGTAAATAGGACAGGAAAAGAGCTCTTATCCAGAAAGAGTTGGAGGATGCCATTGCACACTTGTCAGACAGTGATGATGACCTTGACTTGGATTCAGATGTAGAGCTGGGCAATATCAATTGTGAAAATATTGACACCATCAATATAGAAAAACTATCATTGGAACTTGTAAATGGTACCGTTATTTTTCCTGATGACAATGTCCAAGTAAGTGAACCCTCGACAAATCAAGGTTCAAATTCTTCTGATGTATCACTAGTTATACCAGAGCAAGAGCTAGGTGACTTGAGAAAGAGATTCGCAAATATTCTGTAGCGCAAACAAAATCTTATTTTAAACGATGAAGCTTTATCTAGAGGAAACTCGGCGCCTCTTTCTCCAATAGCTAACCTTGAAACACCTTACGAAGTCTTCAGATATTTTTTTGACGAAAATTTGAAAAAACTGCAAATGAATCGATACACTCAACACAAAAGGATCCCGACAAAACCAGCAATCTTATCGGCAACTGATATAAAACAGTTCTTGGGCGTTTGTATTTACAAGTCAGTTGTACACATGCCGAATGTGAGAAGCTACTGGTCTCCAAAACTAGGATTTCCACAAATCAAAAATACTATGAGCCAAAGTCGTTTTGAATTTATTCGAAAACACTTGCATTTTAATGATAACAATAAAATGCTGCCCCGAGAAAACCCAGACCATGACAGACTACATAAATTGAGACCTATTGTAGATGCCGTAAATTATAAATTCCAGTCAGTACCTTTACACAAGTGCCTTTATGTTGACGAGCAGCTTTGTGCCACCAAAGCTTGTCATGATTTGAAGCAATATTTCCCAGCAAAGCCGCACAAATGTGGTTATAAACTGTACGTATTGTATGGTACGGATGGTTACTCATATAATTTCGAAATATATACTGAGGATGAAAATAATATGAATTTTCGTTTACCTGGTGAACCTGATTTAGAAAGTAGCCACTTAACCAGAATTACAGAGTTCGTTTTGAAAACGTTTACACCTCTGTTTCACTTCTTGTTTACTTAAAAATTCCTAGCTGTAAACCTCGGACTGAGAGATTTAAAAAAGAAATCTAGAGGCACTTCGCACGAATATGCCTGTAATGTGGACGGAGTTGGCGTATCCTCAGTTGTATGGCTGGACAACAACCCTGTCACTTTTTTATCAACATTTAAAGGAAAAATGCCTTCAACAGATGTAAAATGATGGGGCAGAAAACAAAAGAAATACATACAAATTGAATGACCGAGTTTAGGCCCCGAATACAATTCTCATATGGGAGGGGTTGATGCCATGGACAGTTATATAGGAAGATACAAAATTAAAGTAAGATAAAAGAATTGTATATCCATATTTTTCATCATTTGCTTAACGTAACACTGGTCAATACATGGTTACTTTATAAATGAACCGGAAATCAAAAGGTTTTATCTCAGGTTGATGTTCGACTAGAAATTGCAGAATGCCTTTGTAACGCCGGAAGTGGTGGTAGAAAACGAGGTCGACCCTCCAAAGATTTAGTCTACTGAGTTTTGTCATATACCACCAAAGGACGCTAGAACTGACTCAATAAGCCACTGGCCGATATACGATGATGTCAGACAAAAATGCAAATTTCCATCTTGTAATTTATTTTCTCATTTTAAATGTTCCAAATGTGGTGTACATTTATGTCTAAACAAAAATCATAATTGTTTTATATCTTTCCATAATCATTTATGTTCTAGTTGCAGTTTACAGAAGGTGAATTAAATATTTCATTAAGGTTACAGTTCATTGAACTTTGTTGCTGGGATAAGGATAATGTTCAATCTTAATGGCAATTTAATATTTAATTCGTCTTCCGTAAAACTGACCCTTATTAATGTTTTATTAGCGCACCCTAAATACAGTTCCAACAAGATCTATAAAATGAAATAATGTTTTTAGTTTTCAGGAATTTCAGCTACTGATGGGAGTAACTTAGCTCCAGACGCACTTGGTACCTCAACAATCTTGAAATTCTTCGACTTACTATTTGACATCGTGAATGGAAGGCTCAGTAATGCATCAGGCAAACCTCTGAAGGGACATATTAAAAGTGGGTCGACATTTTGATTATTGGAAGGAAGCAAAACTCAATTTAAAAACAATGTTTTACATTGACGACAATTGTAAAAGTATTATACCACCATCAATAAAAAACTGGACTGTAACATTAAACGGAATTGAAGGGATGTTTAAGGCACTACCAGAAAGTTTTGTGAGAGGCAGGGTTTTTAATCAAGATCCACTTGAAAATTTTTTTGCACAGATACGGAATACGAATCCAAATGTAATAACGTTCAAGTGTCATTTTAGAACATTTTTAATTAACAATATTGGTACTAGGCATTCTTTAAATGTCAATTTCGAAGCTGACACTGGTTATATATTAACGTTAGTTTTGGATCTTGTGAGGAATAACAACAGAAATGAAACTGAAATTGGTGTGAAAGATGAAAGCATTAACGCCGAAGTGGAGAAAATATTAAAACTAAAACTTCCGGTGCATACTAATAATTACATAAGTAGACAAGCAACACGTTACGTAACAGCATTTATTTTTAAAGAATTGAAGGGTAGCATTGCAGGCTGTGAAACATGCCGCAGTGATATTTACACCACTTCAATGGATAACGAACGGCATTCATTAATTGAAGCAAAATAATATAGGGGTATAATTTCAAGAAAACTCCAATATTATCAACCGCAATTAATTTTCAATTTTTTTAAAATGTGTTAGAAAGAAATTAAAAAAAAATAATTTTTGTTTGGTTAACTTGGCATACATGAAATATATTAGTTACTTTTAAGTCTTTGATATATGTAGTGGTAGTACAGTGTAATATATTCATTTTTGTAGCTGTCACATGTTTATTATTATTTTTATATATTCGAATAAAACCAGTTGCATCAATTTTAATAAAATGTACAATCTCATTCAGAAATTGTTACTTTAAAACTGCAGTAAGGTAGAGTATGGTAACTGGTACCATGGGGCAAGTGGAACCACCCCCTACATCTTTGGGAAAAGAAACATTTTGAGGTCCCCTGTATACGGTTTCTATCCTACACCTACCTAGACTTACAATAATAGATGATAGCGCCATCTGCAGACCTGTCGAAAAAATCTGATGTCATATTTCTGATAGCGCATTCTGTGATTAATCAACGTGCTTCAAAGAACTACTGAAAAAATTGTGAAAAACTGGATTTAGTTATTGACAGAAATATAAAAGGTCACAAGGTTAGTTTAAACTTTATTTTCATATATAAACTAAGGATAAATGCAGCATTGGTTATATTTGAGGTTATAAATTGGTGGTCCCAGTTGGCTAATTATTTATTTAAATTTGGGGAACTGGGATCACACCCTTAGTCGATCTGGGACCATGGTCCCGGTTACCCTATCACAGATAATATTGATATTTTGTGAAGACATACTTACTTCAATTTTTTAGGACATTTTGGAAAGGTGCTATGTAAGGAAGACTGACATGGGATGTGGGAATAAATATACAAGGGAACAACTGAAGTTAGCTGTTGAAAGTGTACGAGCAGAAAAGCGGACAACCAGAGGTACAGCAATTTTTTTTCAAATTCCTAGATCAACACTCATTCATTATTGGAAGGGCACTCGGGGAAAAGGAAGCATTTCAAGGGACGGCAAAGGAGGTGGCGGTAAAACAGCAAGAAGCCAAGAACAGGAAAAAGATCTTTGGCGAATGCTTTAGGAGCCATGGAAAAATGGGGTTTTGGACCTTCCAGAATGGAAGTTTTAGATGTCGTTCAACGTTTCATACAATTAAATAATATCAAAACTCCTTTTAAAAATTGCAGACCGGGCGAGACCTGTTTCTTAACATTTAAAAAGCAAAACAAGCTTTCTATAAAAAAAGGCACAATCAGTGGAAGCTGTACGAATGCAGCAAATTAACCCTTTTGTAGTAAATGGTTTCTATTATTTACTTTCTAAAACAATGGCAGAACTTGATTTAATAAATAAACCTCACTTAGTGTTTAACTGCGATGAAACCTCGATGGTGCACGACCCATCTAAGACAAAAATTGTGGGACATACTGGAGGTAGATCTATAAGAATGACAGCATCATGTGGTCGCGAAAATACTACTATTCTGGTATGCGTCTCTGCTGCATTATGCTGCTTTATGTTTTTAAGGGACAAAATATTCTGGAATCTTGGTTTAGCAATGAGATGCAAGATAAAACAGGTTACTCGGCTAGCAAAACGAGGTGGATTAAAACTCAAATATTTACTAATTGGTTTACTAAAATGTTTCTCCAAGTTATTCCAGATGAAAGGCCAGTCCTTTTTATTTATGATGGACATGTAAGTCACATCAGCAGTGATTTAATAAATACAGCAGTGGAGAATAATATTGTTATACTAAAATTGCCTACAACCGCTTGACGTGGCAGTTAACAAATCTCTTAAGGCTAGGTGGAATGCTAGCCTGGTGAAGTGGCAGCGGTTACATCCACGAAAGACAATTCCCGAGGCTCTTTTTGTGGAACTGCTGAACACAGCCTTTGCGAATGTCCGGAAGGAAGCAATAATCAACGGCTTCAGAAAAAGTGGGATTTATGACGAAAATATGCTTAAAGTAAAGAATAGTCCTGTGAATTTCGATGCTGACAAAAATAATTATAATCCTGATGATCTAAAAAGATACCAAATATATTTGCAGAGCAGGGAAAAAAATGGAGAGGGACACATAATGGGAAAAGAAATTCCCGGAAAAGTGGCAATACGAATAATTCTGCAAATGCTGATGTTTCACTGTCTTCAGAGTTGAACAGTGTTGCCACAACTAGTTTAGAGCAAAGTTGTGTGGATCTTACTCTCAAAAACATAAATTCAGATTGTCGCCACAGGAAGAAACCTTTTCGAAGAAGAAATGATAGTTCCAGTAACACAGTAATATCATGCTAGATGACGAATCTTCAGATGAAGATGATACAGTAATTGAGGTAGTAGAAAATGATTTTGTTATTGTTATGTATAATGGGGCTTATTTTCCCGGCCAGGTCAAAAGAGAACGAAAAAATGGGGAAATAAAAATTTCCTGTACGGAAAAATATGGTAAATTTGGTAGTACCTGGAAGTGGCCAACCATTCCAGATGAATTATTCTACGGTGAAAAAGATATTGTGAAAATAATACCACCTCCTACTTTAATTCAAAAAAGGGGAATATTCAGCATTCCACAAATGCAAAAATTAGTTTGAATATTTAAATTAGTGTTAATTATATTATTTCATACAGGTGTGACCACCACAAGTAAGTAATAAAATGTTTTGTATTAATACTTTTGATTTTTTCGATAAGATTTCTCCTGAATATTACGAACCAGTTTGTTACCCTTACCTACAAATCTTTGTAAGCAACACTTATCCGCATAAATGTACAATGCAATAAGAATTAAGGGGGGTGGTTCCACTTACAAACTTTTTCGGCTAACTGGGACCACCTAAAGAAAAAAAAAGAAAAAAAATTATAACTTTCAGAAACGAATTCATAATTCCAACAAAATATATAATACTTATGCATAATGCTTCAAAGAACACACCGTAGAAAATTTACTTCTCTAGCTGCAAAAACAAATTTTACATGTAAGTTTAAACTTAAAACTTGTAAAACCATGTCCCAGTTGCCCTACTCTACCTTAAGTGAAACAGTTTTCTTATATTATATAAATATTTAATTAGCTGCATAAATTTTAATTTTGTGTTATACATAAGGATGAGTTAGAAAAGTTATGCTTTAACCGGTTTTTAAAATGTTGCTGCTACAATTGGGCATCGGGGGCAAAGAATCTTAAGCGGTAAGGATAGAAGAGCAGTGTTCCGAAATGTTGTGTATAAAGAGGCATATCACTTATGCAGCAGAAAACATAACATGTTGTTTGTTCTTTGATTAAATTAATAAATGTAGATTTTCTTAGTGAATTCTAAGAAATATCTAAACAACAAGCGTAGTACGACGAGAATCCCTGGAAAAATGACCTGTAAAAATTTAGAACTTAACAATCCCAATGATATTGTGGAAGCCTTTTGCGATCAATTTTCAGAGACCTTCCGAATACCCTCTCAAAATGCCCGCTTAATAGAAGAGGCTACACTCGCAAATTACTTCCATATAAGATTTTTCACCGAAAATGATGTTTTAGACGGAATTAAACATCTGAAGTCTAAAAGAACTGCTGGCCATGACTCTGTACCGAGTTTTCTAATACGTAAATGTGCTAACTGTTTCACTGTACCACTCACTCGAATTTTTAACTTATCTGTTAAAACAGGAGCATTTCCAAAGTTATGGAAAATCGCCAGTCTTTAAAAATGGCGATCCAACTCAAGTGGAAAACTACCGACCGATTGGTATTTTATCGAATTTTGCAATGATTTTTGAGCACTTGATATACACCGAAGTCTCCAGATACGCCAAGCCCTTTTTATCACCATTTCAACATGGATTTCTTTCGGGTAGATCCACTATTACTAACTTAGTGACGATTACGCAATTTTTAAGTGAAGCATTGGATAAGAGACAGCAAGTCGACGTAATATATACAGACTTCTCCAAAGCTTTTGATATTATAGATCACACATTGCTAATTAAAAAACTTGGACGCTTTGGATTCTCAAATGGCTTGATTCAGCTTCTGTCTTCATACCTCAATGATGGGTCTAGCTACGTCTACTTCAACGGATTCTCGTCTAACCTATTTCAAATTCACACGGGTGTCCCTCAAGGTTCAAACTTGGGACCACTCTTATTTAACATCTTTGTCAACGATCTGTTATCTTCATTAGGCTGTAATGTGTTGGCGTATGCGGATGACTTGAAAATCTATAGACAAATAACGAATATTGCTGATGCAGATAGCTTACAAGATAGTCTGGAAAGTATACATAAGTGGTGTATGAACAATGGTCTATTATTAAACGCAAACAAATGTGCTGTTGTATCGTACTCTAAGGTACGGAATCCTATACACAAAAATTACTACATAGGCAACAATCTGGTCTCGCGCAAATTAACAATGAAGGACCTAGGGGTAATATTCGATGATCAACTTCTCTTTTCGGAACACATTTTCTCAGTATGCAGCGCAGCGTCCAAAACCTTAGGGTTTTTGTTGAGATCTTGTCGTTCGTTTACTACCACAGCTCCGCTAAGAACATTATCCAATGCATTAATAAGAAGTAAACTGGAATATGCATCGGTTGTGTGGTATCCGATTTTCACGTACTTAAACCTAACATTAGAAAAGATACAGAAACGTTTTCTGAAATATCTGTCGTATAAATTAGATGGCACTTACCCTGCACGAAACTCAGATTACAACCAGTTATTACAAAGGCATCACCTCACATCACTTTCTAGTCGTAGAGAACGTTATAGTGCACGATTTCTTTATAATCTATTAAATAACCAAATGGATTCACCGCATCTATTGGCGCTTATAGCAATAACAGTACCTGAGCATAACACCCGCTTAACTGATCTTCTACGTGTTCCTAGTTATAGAACGAACGCGCTACTTAAGGCTCCTCTAACACACATGACACGTAACCTTCATAAATACTATCCTGATCCTTTCCACTAATATTTTTTTCCAGTTTTTCCTTCACTCACTCTTTCCCTTTTCTTGTACCTATTAACACTTTCTTGTTACCCTTGTATATGTATATTCAATAGTAGCTCTGTACTTTTGAAAATGCAATGTATATTATATTTGTCCTGTAATTGGTTTTTGACTGTTGGACAATAAAGATGTATTATTATTATTATTATTATTACATTGTGTATTATCTTATTTTAAAGCTGTGTAACTATGATAAGCTAAAACAAATTTCAATAATAAGCGACAGTACTGTAGTGGTTCAGTAAAAGAAAAAAAATATATAATCAATGTTATGAAGAGGGGAATTAGAATTTGTCGGATGGATAACGAAGAGTTTAAAAGGAAGATTTTTTTTAATGTAATCCATGTGATAAAGATAATGTTATTACAAGAAAAGATGTCTTCATTAAACACAGTTTATCTAAAATTCCAGTAGCGCATTTAAAATGTCAAACACCACTGTATGTATTGTCGTTCCTTTTTCCTTGTGTGATCTTAGTCATTATAGTAATATAGCTGTATGCTTGTTTGTTTTCGTGTAAAAAAGTCTATATAAAATTTGCTAATGTACTTTTGCTACATGCTTTAGATTTTCATAAGTACATTAGTAATGTCTTCTCAGAGTTGCACTAAGAACTATCAAAAGCATTGCTATGTAACAATTTTACAATTTTCCTCTTGATTGCTGCTCGTAATTTGTATTATAACCACATATGTTAAATATGATACTAACTGATGTGTGTGCTAATAATTGTTTTTTTTTGTAGGACAATTATCCATGTGCATAAAAGACAGAATTAGTTACTTGAGAAATGTAAAAAAAAATGTAAACTTGAAATTACGTTTGAAGTATGCTCAAGCAACAACACTAAATTCATACACAAATATACAGCTAACACTAAATCCAGTGGTGCTAATTTTTTTAGGTTCCAGATTTATAATTTAGCGAAAAAATATGGCAGACGCTTTATTTTATAGAACAAAGTAATGGCGTTTTAGCCTTATACAAACAAAGTGCCAGAGGATATCGCATTTTGTTAAAACTTTTTGCTTGATTCGGTAAACGGATCATCTAAATCATCCACACAATGTCTAGCCATGTCTTCAGCCATAAGTCAACAAACGGGCCATTTGCAATTCTGGAATGAAAGTATCCAAATGCTTTTGAATATGTATTTTGTGGACAGAAGGAAGAAAACTTCACATGATTTTAAATTAATCAAAGCAAAATAATCAAAGTAGTATAATCGCTGGGATATAAGTACTTTTACTCCTCCTGTCCTGGATCCGTTAGAAAATTATTTTGGTCAAAGAAGGCAGCATGGTGGACGCAATGTTAACCCCTCTTGTTCAGAATTTGGATCATATGTTAGAACTTTACTGGTAAGAAATTTCAGTTCATATCACTCACTGGGCTCAAATTGTGAAGAGAACACTAGACAAGGCCCAAACTGTTGATAACGATGAAAAAGATGCAAGTCACTTAACATAAATGTCAATGAAAAAGACCAAATGACAAGTGAAGTTGTAATTGGATTTGTTAGTGGTTATATTTGCCATAACATAAGAAAAATAGTTGGTGATTATGGTAACTGCGCTGTGGATATATTAGCCACGCCTGCGGAACGTTCCAGCCACGGATTAACAGAATTGAGACTTCTGAAAATCACAAATTATATTGTAAGAAATAGTTCAAAGAAGCTCTTTAAAATATATATGCTATGTTTAAAAGTGTTGTCAGTAATTTGCCAAAAATGGAATGTACTTAAAAAGCTAAGAAAAAACGTTAATGACAATTATTCCTTAGATGTAACTTGTGCAGAACGATACAAAAAATATTGTTAGATAAATTTCTTGAACTATTAATACTCAATTACTGTAATGCTCCAAACAATATTTTATTAGGGAAAGACTCGAGGGTTGATGCAAATGACCCTTTCCAAAAAAAATTATTGTAAAGAAAAATATTACAAAAGAAGAAAGGCGCGTTAATTATTTCTATGTTGTGTATAGGTAGAGTTTAGTTCTAAATGGCAAAATGAATTATGCATTCTATGTAATAGGTTAACGCACATATTTAGACATTATGTTGTATCACAATAAATTAATTTTATTGTGATACAACATGATGTCTAAATTTTTGTATGAAATTGTATTTTGTTACAATCCGCTCATTTTCTATTCCCAATAGAAAAAAAAATATTGTATATGTAGTTGTATACTGGACATTCAAAATGTTTTAATTTTAGTAGTGGCATTACACTAATTTTGTATTACCCTATGTGAACGTCATATAATAGGGATAGAAGTTGGAAAAGTACATATTCGTCTCGATAGATGAGAATTTGAACTGATTCTCATTATCTTATTTCAAAGCTGTGTAACTATGATAAGCTAAAACAAATTTCAATAATAAGCGACAGTATTGTAGTGGTTCAGTAAAAGAAAAAAAAAAATATAGCCAATGTTATGAAGAGGGGAATTGGAATTTGTCGGTTGGATAACGAAGTGAATGTAATAGGTTAACACACATATTTAGACATTATGTTGTATCACAATAAATTAATTTTATATTCTTATCTTACTTACCTTAGAGAAATGGTATGTAGTACACTAAAAATTATAACTTTACTTTATCTTCCGCTTATTCTATTTGTAGTGGATAACCAAATTTGTATAATAAATTTGCTGTTTTCTTTCAAAATAAATATTACTTGCTTTTTCTCTTTTTTTATTTTCTAATCTTGTAATGGAAAGCCCATGTTTCGCTGAGTCCAAAATGTTCATTCCCTTTTTTAGAGATTGAAAGGAAAGTACTTAAAAATCAGTTTAAAAGGTGTAAAATCTAATTACAAATTAAATTTGGTTCAAAAACGTAAAAAAAACTTGCAAACATAACCTAGAAATTGAACTTTAAACTGATTTTACTAAGAGCAGGGCAAGAGGTCTTACCAACTTTCATTGTGGTTTTCAATTGGTCAACATTCTTGATACCTTTCATGGTTTTCAAAACGAAAATATTGGTGTGAGGTTATACAAATTAAAATTGGAACAAATCTTACCATGATTAGATATTCACATACTTCTACATAATATACAGTAGCCATAGCATATATTTTTATTTGCCATTTGCCTGAAGAAAAAATAATTAAACTAAAATATTTCAATTTCAATATTATAAAAGCAGCAATCACACAACAGGTTAAAACATATATTGGGTGTTTTTTAGTTGCTCAAACCTTTGATTGAACAGTTTCAGCAACATAAATGCAATTTTTATAAGTGGAGTAAAATAGGAGCTGCATTTTAAAATTGTTTGAACAATTATCCAATCAAAGGTTCGAGTAATTAAAAAACACAGCCGTTATCATGAATTCTGTAGGTTATTCAGAGAATTTAATGACTATTTGCATTTAAAAATGCCACAACTAACAAAATGCATGATAGTAAAACACTTAAACCTACCTGAACACTGTAATACACATTCAAATTATATTAGATTCAAAAATTTTAATAATTAACATAGGGATTATAAAATAACTATATATATAGTAACAACTAGTAACGTCTTATGCTAGGTCTTATGTAGGGATCAGTAGGGATGGGTCGGTATTTTAGTAACGGTATTTTGGAGCAGTATTTTGATATGGCGCTCCAGATTACCGAAATAACTCGTTACTTTGGAACAATGGTCTGTCGCGCGACAAGGGAACGGTAGTGGTCTACATTCGCGAAGTTCCTGTGGAACGGTAGCGTCGCTGATACGATAAACATTTCCTTCATTACTTTGGAACGTTGCGCTGTTGTGCGACAGGAGCGAAGCAAAGTCGACTATCCTCGGGAACGTCGCGATTTACATTCGCGACGTTCCTGGTCGCTATCTCATGTAACCGATTGATAAACATAGTATGCGTGCATATTATTCAAATGGTAGACGCTATATGCAGCGTAATTGTTAATTGTAGCAGCGTAAAATAAATATGTAAACTATATTTATTTACAAAATATTTATTCAAAATAAATTGAATTCTAATAAAATAAAAAAAATTAAATCTAAAAGTAGCTATAACGTAAAGAAATTAAACAATTCCTTTGCTGTAATTTAGAAATAATAATCGTTTAACCATAGCTGAACTTAATCTGCTTCTTCTATGTGATAACATTTTACCAGTTTTTAAAAAAACACTCATTATAGATCTTAAATTAAATTACAGTGTGTCTGATATATAAAGAGATCAACCAGCGTAATAAGCGCCCATTTCATATCGGTTATATTATATCGTCCCAAAATAACGGTATTGTGTCACGGTCGCGAAAGGAGTGTTAGTGTGTGTTTATAGTGAAGGAGCGATGATAGCTGTGATGATTGCTGCGATAGTCGATAAGAGCAGCAATGGAAGCGTCGAAAACTATCGCAGATGGCGTTTATGTAGCTTTGACAAGCGTGTCACTTTGACAGTTGTTAAAAGTATTTTTAGTGTAGTTTTTCTTTTTTGATTTTGGTGCTTTTGGTCCCGTAATCTTTACATAACGAGCTTGTTAAATAAATATTAAAACAAAATAATGACTGATTCTAATGAAGAAACGTTTTTAAGTTCGAATGCCGTAAAATATTATATTAGTAAAGGCATTCGACAACGGAGATATGCTGCACATCCTTTCAATACTGAAAGATGTACATTTGGAGAATTTCATCACCTATATTTGAAATTAAGAGAGTATCCAGAAAAATTCTGCGAATATATGCAAATGAATATAGAAGCTTTCGATTACATTCTATCAAATATTCATAACGAATACGATATAAAATGGTGTAATTACCATCATAGTCCAATTGTGTCTGAGGAGCGGTTGATGATCCCAATTAGGTATGTAAATAAAAACAAAGAGGATTATAGGCCTTTTATTAAATCAATATGAATAATTTAAATAGCACTGGCTTTCAAGAAATTAATTGAATGAATAAATAATGAAATGAATATGAAAACATTTTAAATATATGTGTACTAGTTAATTTAATTGCTACTTCATCCTATAGCTTGTCTAAAACAGCAATTATGGTGATTTTGATTTTTTTTTGTCTCCTATGAGGGGCCTAAGGTAAATTTCGGTGATTAAATTTTCGATGTTCACTTTTAGGGTTGATTACAGTGGATTAAAGCAGTAGCAAATAGAAATGGAGCATACACTTAATATGTTCAATAGCAGAACGTTGACAATAAAATTGAATGAAATAGGATTATCTTCATATTTTACTTGGTTCTTGAAGGAGAAAATGTGAGAAAAGGATAATTCCTATATTATAAATGGATGTGGTACATATTAAATTAATTTTGATATATGGCATTACTGATTTTAATATTTTTTAGATGAAATTACCTGTTTTATAATGTAGATATCAATATTACAAAATTGATAAGTGGTTATGGAACATATCTAATGAATCCGGCGATAAATATGAACAGGATAGTTCCTCCGATAAATCACACGATGTAAGTAAAGAAATGATAGAATGGTGCAGTTCTTTAACAAAGCTACTCAGTATAGTTCATTCAAAGAATAAAGTCTTCTAGGTATTGGGAAAATTTAAATGGGGAAATGTATTAATATTATCATGAAAAGGTCCAATATATCTTTTAACCTGATTTGTAGTCAGCGTAAAATCAAGGGGAAAATATAAACATCCAAAGAATAAATTAAGCAATAATTGGAAATCTAGTAAAGGATATGATACTTGTACTTATAAAAAGTATGTAGGCCAGTTGTGCATTTCTAGGTGTAGTATAATAATATATAATCTTTGAAGAGAAATAAGAAATTTTGTGCAATAAGGGTAATACAATGTTTCCTTTAGTATTCAAGAATGGAATAGAAAAAAGAAAGATGTAATAAAAAATCTTTCAAGTATGTATTTGTTTTTTCTATGAATTGTGTTCGTAACAATTGGAATTATTTGATCTATTTTATCTATACTGATTGCAAGCGTGTATTACAGTTGAACCTATCTGAATCGGCCATATTCAGAACGGAGGAAGGGATATTCACTCATTATTCAACTAGCATCTTGGCTGTAACTGCTGTCAATTGCTAATTAGTTAATATTTGGAATTTGAGGTATTTACTTTTTTTCTATTATCAGCCATGTAAGACTTACGGGTTATTTATCTTGATTGCCCTTGACAGCGGGTTGTAATGAAATTTTAAAAATAAAGTAATACATTTACATATCGCCCATCCATTTAACAACTGGAGTAACTGTGTAAATTGACAACTTTGACAATTATATAAGTATTTTCGAAATTTTGGATCGGTACGCAATGTGATATTTTACCAAACTAGCAAGCTACAATTTATAAAAATATGCTTTCCAACTTTTTATGTATGCTTTTTAAGTTGCACAATAACCAAATTGCCTGTCAGTGTATTAAATCACTGTGTATATACCTTGAATATTATTTTATATATCTGAAAAGTGAACTTAATTATAACTTCTATCGATTAAAGATACAGAAAGCAATTAAAGCTAATATGTCTTCATTACAATATTTTTGTCTCGCTTAGTAATACCTCTATTGTTAGAATGAGGGATAAGTTGCAAATTCAAAATACATCTGTCATTGATGGGCTTTTAGTTAACGTAGTATGATAAAATAATGTTTGGATCAAAAGATGATCAAGATGCTGGTACTCCAAAGGTGTTGGGTTACAATGGACTACAAACTGTAGAAATTCTCCTCTGGTTATAATTGTCAATATTTTGATAAATATGTATATAATTGGAATAATTTGGTATTAATTTATGCAGCATGTCCACCCAGTGCGTGGACGGAAGATAATTCCTTTCCTGAGCGATTTAGACAAAAAGTTTCCAAATAAAAAATATTCAGAGACAAGTGCTGCATAACAAAATTATATTCAGATATACAGAGTGTTTGCTTTTTTAAATGGAACATCCAGTATATTACTACGTTTCTGGATGCATCTCTTCAATTAATGTCAACTTTCTTCAATATTCCCTATATCCATCTATTTTTTTCAGTTTTTCAGATAATTCACATAGTTTGAGATTTTTGCGAAATGCCGCTGTTTCTTTAGTGACCGATATCTTAAATGTCTTACACGATAGAGCGGTGATTAAAATTTTATTCCATTGAGTATTTCTTGGAGTTTTCGTCAAGGCATAAAATATTCTTTTGTATTAACCAGATTCTACAAGAAGGTCATCGATGTCGTTGTCAAGTTTGATTCATGTTATTTCAATTTTTTTCCAAATTGAACATCCTGTACATTTTTACAAAATCTAATAAAGAAGCTCTTCTAGAATCTTTTTAGCTCTATAATCTTATTTCCCTATACTTAAAATGCGTCCTTCTTTAGCAAATTAAATATGAAGCTGTACAGATAAGTTTCTCCTTTAAAAAAAGTTTTTTGCTAAAATGCATAGAGTGCTGTGACGAAATACTATAAACGTTTTTTCGCTATAGATACGAAGGGGTACCCAAAAGAAACCGAACTCATTTAAAAAAATATATTTATTTAATTTTTTAACAAAAATCTTTCAATCCCCTTCAAAGTACTCTCCGTTGGAGCTAATACCATACACTTGTTCAATCTCTTATTCCATCATTCAAAACGTTTTAAATTCGTCTTCTGTGATGCCCGACAGCGCCTCTGTCGTTTTTTTCTTCACTTCAGCAATGTCGGCAAAACGTTTTCCTTTCATGTCTCTTTTCATTCGGGAAAATAAAAAAAGAGTCGCAGGGGGCAAGGTCGGGTGAGTAGGGGGGATGCGGCACAGAGGTCATGACGTTTTTGGTTAAAAATTGTCGCACAGAGAGCGTTGTGTGAGCAGGAGCGTTATCATGTTGGCAAAACCAGTCGCCCGACTGCCACAAATAAAGCTTCTTCTGCCGCAAACTGTTGCGCAATCGTTTCAAAACTTCTAGAGGAAAGCCTGGTGAACTACCTGTCCCTGTGGAACAAACTCTGAATGGACGACACCCCTCACATCGAAAAAACACATCAGCATTGTTTTAACGTTTGATTTTACTTGACGAGCTTTTTTGGGGTGAGGCGAATTGAAAGTCTTCCACTGGCTTGATTGTTGCTTCGTTTCGGGGTCGTAACCGTAGCGCCATGATTTGCCACCTGTGATGACCTTGGAAAAAAAGTTTGGATCATTTCGAAACTCTTCTTTCAAAGCACAGCATGCTTCCACTCGACTTTGTTTTTGTTCAGCAGTCAGTAGTCGTTAAAATTCGCTGAACTGAACTCCAAGTCACTCCAGACAGCTCCACAACTTCTTCAATGGTCCGTCGTCGATCTTCCAGGATGATTTCGCAAGTTTTTTCAACATTTTCATCGGTTCGGGCTGTGAAAGGACGACCAGAGCGAGGATTGTCATCAATGGACATTTGACTTCTTTTGAAATGAGAAAACCACTCAAACACCTGAGTTCAAAATAACATCATCCTTGTAGGCCGTTTTTAACATTTCAAGAGTTTCTGTGCCAGTTTTTCCGAACAAGAAGAAAAACTACGGTCGCGTGAATTAGCCATTGCAAAAACGATGAACACACAAAACAAGTGTCACTAAAAATACACACAAGCCGAACGGAACCTTCTTTAGTGACGACGCTTGGCTTATTGACTCAGGAATGGTAGTTCTATACGCTCCTACCCCCTCGTATTTATTAAAGCAAATGTGTAAACGTTATCTTTTTTAATACATCATCTATTCGAAGTAACCATCATTTTCTTACATATTTATCTAGGCACTTAATCAGCACGTATGTATAAATAATAAATAGCGAAAATAAGTAGAGAAATGTTGATTAGAGATCAACATAAAAGGAATAGATTTATTTAAAATTCGAAGCATCGCACACTAAGTTTTTCAGCAGTAAAAAATAGAATAACATATCAAAAGTTGTTTAAAAAATTTCGCAAGTTAGCTAAATAGAAATGTTCATGAATAGACTTCCTGGATGAATTTCTTAAGACAATGCATAACATGAACATTACACAAAATAATACTCCCGAGATGTTAGTAAATGTTCAATAAAATGTAAGGAATCGCATTACAGTTTGTATGAAGCAAAATGGTGGTCACTATAAATTAAATTTTGCAGTTTATTTTTAATGAATATCTTTAGAAAAACAACAGTTTATAGCGTTTCGTCAGAGCACTCTATGTATTTTAACAAAGCATAGGTTCATATTTAATTTACTAAAGAACGGCACATTGTGGGTATAGGGAAATGTTAAAAAACAATTTTATAACAGTTTATCAGATCATGGAAAAATATACAGGCTGTTCCATTAAAAAAATTGAAATAGCATGTGTTTGATATAACTTTAGTGTTCAAATAAAATTCCACTTTTTTTTCATAAAACATGTAATTTTTATATGTAAAATTGCTTACAATGTTCAGTACACGTTACACACCACCATTTTTTGTGCATCTCTTTTCTGTCTTGGTGGGGGTTAAAAAAAGAACGAAAAAGTACAAAATATGGCTGACAATAGTCCTAATGAACAAATGTTCTAACATAATCCCGCCCGCCTTGAAATACCAAATTTCAACACAGTTAAAAGAAATAAAATACATAACAAAAACACATAGAACACTTATAATTCAATTGGCAAAGGACACAATTTTCGTATTGGTCGTTTCACTACACCCTTAGTGGTCTTGACACTTGCGACTCTGGCTACTCCATCTTCTCCGTAGAAAAGCTCCAGAATTCTTCCGTCTAACCATTTCAAAGGAGGAAGTCGATCATCCTTGATGAGAACTATTGACCCAACCTGGGGAGTGTTCAATGTAGTCGAAGGCTTCCTCTTCGGTCTCTGTTGCAATGTTGTCAAATATTCAATTGACCATCGATGCTAAAAATGTTGTGCCATTTGGGTTAAATGTTGATATCGGGTTAAGCTATTTACTTTCTCTTCAATAATCTCGGGCTCAGGTACCGAGACAAGTGAGCCGCCGATCAAGAAATGTCCAGGTGTTAGAATAGCTAGGTCTTCAGGATTGTTGGAAATGGGGAATAAAGGACGAGAATTTAAAACTGCTTCGACTTGTGTTAACAAGGTTTGAAATTCGTTATACGTTAAAATTACGTTTCCCACAACACGTGTCAAATGATATTTAGCAGACTTAACTGTAGCCTCCCACAAGCCACCAAAATGTGGGGTGCTCGGAGGCAAGAAATGCCATGTAATGGAATCTTGCGACAAAAACTCGTGATTTATACCTTATCTTCCAGAATTCTTAATAAAGTCAAAAAATTCGTTTAATGCGTTTTTGGCACCTACAAAATTTCTGCCGTTATCTGTGTATATGTGAGAACATTTACCATGATGAGAAATGAATCTTTTAAGACAATTTAAAAAACAAGATGTAGTTAAGTCTGAAACTAATTCAATATGTACCGCTTTCGTAACAAAGCAAACAAATATACAAATGTACGACTTTATTATTTTACGACTCTTTAGATTGCTGTTTTTGATGTTGAAAGGACCTGCATAATCAATGCCACAAATATTGAATGGTCTTGTCGGTGTTCCACGTTCCCTTGGCAAGTTACCCATTATGTATTCATTCGTATGTAATTGGTTTCGCTCTAAAACATACAGTGCATTGACCAAGAATCTTTCTTAGTAAATTCCGTCCAGAAATGGGCCAAAATCTTTGGCAAATGATTGCCGAAAGCGTCTGGGGTCCAGCATGGAGGTTTTTTTTGTGTTCGTATTCCAAAATTAATCTAGTTAGATGATGATTTCGCGGAAGTAATATAGGATGTTTCCCATAATAAGATAAATTTGATTTCCTCAAGCGCCCACCAACTCTCAACAAACCATCCTTATGCAAGAATGGGTTTAACGACAATATTTTACTATACGATTGTATAGATTTTTCAGCTTTCAAGTTTCTTATTTCCTTGCTAAATTCTTGTAACTGGACAACCTCTAATCATCTTCTTAATGCTTCTTCTAGCTCACTCACTTCAAAAGGACCGAGTTTTCTGAACTCTTGTTTTACACGTGCATTGTTTACAAATCGAAAAATGTAAGCTGTAACCCTTTGCAATCTCAATAGGCTTGCAAAGTTTTCAAAAAAATCCTTTCCTATAATAATATTGAATGTTCGAATAGTTTTTGTGTCAGGCAAGTTAGTAAATTGTTTAGATGCTGTTTCAGGCCACAATTCTTCGTTTTGTTCTAACCATGGTGGCCCATTCCACCACAATGTGGATGCTGCTAATTGATGCGGGTAAGTTCCTCTGGACAAGAGATCTGCAGGGTTTTCCTCACCCTTTACGTGCTTCCAGTTATTCATGTCAGTTGTTCGTTGGATCTCAGAAATCCTGTTTGATACAAATGTCTTTAATTGTGATGGCCCCTTTAAGATCCATGCTAATACTATGCTAGAACTCGTGTAGTAAAATATATTGTCAATATTAATTTTTAGCGATTCTGTGACTTTAGTTATTAATTTACTAAGAAGTAACGCACCACACAACTCGAGTCTTGGTAAAGTCATTTTTTTCAATGGCGCAACACGCGATTTTGCGCACAATAAACGCGAACAGAACTGGTTATTTGTATCGATAGATCTTATGTACACACATGCTCCGTAAGCAAGCTCTGAAGCATCACTAAAGCCATGTAGTTGAATAATTGTTGCATCCCTTTGAAAACAACGCCTAGGTATTTGAAACTTGATAATATCTGGCATGCGACTATAAAAATGGGTCCAACTTGAATGAAGTTCAAGTGGTATGCTTTCATCCCACTCTGTGCCTAACTCCCACAATCTCTGCATTAAGAATTCGGCTTTTATAATGCATGGAGCAACTAATCCTAAAGGGTCAAAAGTTTGTGCAATTGATGATAAAATAGAACGTTTAGTTATCTTTACGCGAGGATATTCGGATGTATTAATCTCATAATGAAGTGTGTCACTTGTCGAGTTCCATGTGAGACCTAAAGTTTTTGAAGTTCTATTTTCAGCTACTAAATGTGCAACGTTTTGCCTTTGTGGTTGGGTAATTTCTAAAATGTTATCGTTATTTGATAGCCATTTTCGCAAATGAAAACCGTAATCACCTAAAACTCTTGTTAACTCATGTTTTAACAACTTAGCCTCTTCAACTGTTTCCGTTCCTGTTGACAGATCGTCCACATAAAAATCTGAAAGTATTACGTCACAAGCCCTTGGAGATTGATTCATGTTGTCATGAGCTATTTGTTGAAGACAACGTATGGCTAAATAAGAAGCAGTTGTTGTTCCATAAGTCAATGTGTTTAGTCTGTAAGTCTGTACTGGCTCGTCTATACTTGATCTCCACAAGATTCGTTGCATATCGCGTTGATTTTCCTTAACATACACCATCCTGTACATTTTTGCAATATCTGCAGTCATCACATATTTGTGCATTCGAAATCGCAACAATATGGAGAATAAATCATCTTGCAGCGTTGGTCCTGTTTTCAAATGATCATTTAACGATATACCTGTGCTGGTTTTAGCACTGCCATCAAAAACTACTCTCAAATTTATTGTTTCATTGGTCTCTTTGTATACACCATGATGTGGTAAATAGTACACGGGTTGTTCAACTGCTTGATCATTCTGCACCACAGACATATGCTCTAACTTTATGTACTCCTCCATAAATGTTACATATCCTTCCTTTAATTCAAGATTTTTTACAAATCACTTCTCCAACAATGAAAATCGATGAACTGCCGTTTCAAAAGAATCACCCAATTCTCCTATATCGTCTCGTTGGTAAAACCACTTCAAAATGTCCATCACTGCGTCTGGTGGTTGTATTCTTAAAAAGATCCTCACACTCGTGCTCTTCCTTTATGAACTTTGCATTTTTACTCGTGCATTCTTCTATTGTCCAAAACCGTTGTAATTGATCTTGAAGGCTAACTGATGAAAAATTGCAAATCACCGATTCACCACAATGATCGTTGTTCGCTTTTGTCTCCGGTATGCTTCCAGAGATGATCCATCCTAGCTTTGTCTTTTGAATGACAGGTTGACTTGAATTCAAACGTATTTGACCAACGCAAATTAACTCCCAAAATACCGCTGCACCTAGCAATATATCAATTTGTCTAGGGATATTAAATTCATGATCCGAAAGAATTATGTTCTTCGGTATAATTAAATTACTTGTGTTAATCCTAGTAGATGGTAAATTTCCCGTTATTTTGTCAATGACTAAGAGTCCCACATTAATTTAAAAATTATTGAATTTTGATCTGATGCATGGGTCGTAGACGATGTAGTAGTTACACACTAATTTATTCCAACTATTGGCACATTTACTGATTGCAATTCTAAGCCTAATTCTCGACACAAGTTTGTAGAAATAAAGTTCGACTGTGACGCGCTATCTAACAATGCTCTACATTCACGCAGTTGATTGTTTTTATCAACCACGTACACCAATGCAGTTGATAATATGACTTTAGATGCGTTTTTGATATGATTATGTAACACTGACGTTGACTGAGTAGCTGAATGCATCGCTTCAGTACTTGAAGATTGTGTTTCCACTTGTTGCTGCTGATTACTATTGTTTAATGTTGTCTGTTCTCTAAAATGTAATAATGAATTATGTTTTTTGTTACATTTTTTGCACCCACTTGACGAACACTCCGCCACTGAATGATTAGCACGTAAACAATTAAAGCACAATTTAAGTTTTTTCACTTCCTCTACGCGTAACTTTACTGGTAAATCTAAGAATTTTTTACATCGATATAAACTACGAGATTCTTTGCACATATAATATTTGAAGAAACAAGAGCACGAACACCTGACTTCACATTTGATCGTTTGCTACTGTATACTTTGCTTTGATCATATGCAATATTGTTTTTATTTACGTTTTTCTGTTGATCAACTTCTAACGTTTCCAACAGTTGACACCGTTGAGATAAAAAATCGAATAATTTATCCAAAGTTTGCACATCTGCGGATATAACTAATTTCTCCCACTCTTTTTTCGACGTATTATCTAATTTCGACGAGACTAAATAAATTAATAAACTGTCCCAATGTTCTATTGGTTGTCCTAGAGCCTTTAATGCTCTTAAATTCTTTTTCACCTCATCGTGTAATTTTCTAAGTGACGATAAAGATTCTTTTGTTAATGATGGTAATTCGAAAAGAACTTTAATATGATTGTGGCTAATTAATCTTTTGTTTTCATATCTATCCTTTAACAAACTCCACGCTATTTCATAATTATTGTCCGTAACTTCTAACGAACGTAGCATTTCGGCTGCCTCCCGACAAACACGATTTTAAATAATGCAATTTTTGTAAATTAGTTAAAAATGCATTTAAATGTATTAATGATCTAAATGTGTCACATAAAACGTAATCCACTTGACTAGAAAACGTATTGTTTTGAGGCATCGTTACGTTAGTGGAAGATATCGAACTGTTTGATGTAATCTGATCATTAAATGATGCTTTACTGTAACATTCACTCAGCTTTTGTCGTAATAACGCCATAGTTTCGAAATAGCCGTCTTCAAATTTTGTTTGTTCTTCAAATTGCATATCATCTAAAAATTCTAATCTCTCTTGTACAATTTCAAATTTAGACCAAATAGAGCGATTGACTAAATAAGCTGCCACTCTTACAGCCTCACCCCACATTTTTTTCTTCAAGTTGGAATCAAAAATTAGTGATCTGCTTTTTTCCATCAATGTTCTGTTAAGCCTTTCTGCTGCTCTATTGTGCTGTGGTGAGTATGGAATAGTACAATCTAGCACTATGCCTCTGTGTTTACACCATTCTTTAAGTTTACTGTTACCATACCCCTTTCCATTGTCGCACCTTAGTTTTGCAGTTTTCAAATTAAATTTTGCCCACCTATTCGCTATTACTTTCTGTACTATTCAGTCTATTTTCTTCTGCAATTAATCGGGCCGTTAAATTTGTTTGATTTCTTTCTTCTCTCGCTGTAAATTCCCATGCACTAATGAAGTGTCTATATGTTTCAGGGAGAGTCGACAAAATCTTTGTTATCAGCATCGTTTCATCGATGTTTTGTTTTAATTTTCTTAGCTTATGTGCTCAATTCTCTAAATCAGATGTAAATTTATATTCATACCTTTTTTATACTGGTAATTGTAAAAATCTTGTAACAGGCTGCACCTTTGTTGCTCTGTATCTCTTTCATAAACTGCATTTAATTTGTCGTACATTTCTTTAGATGAATTACAGTGTAGCAAATGTGTTAATACTGATTTACCTACTGTAATTATTGGGGATTTCCAACATAATTATATATTTTATGATAACGGTTTTATAATAGACAAATACTACCTGGAAATTGGTAAAAGGCTTCCAGAAAAGGTTAGTTTTAATAATTCCTCACAGAAATGTATATTATATAATTTTAAAATTTTTTCCTAAACAGTTAATATAATTTGTCAGCTTGCCCGAACTTCCATGAACGGTACTGTAGGTGTTTTATATAATAATCGCTAAGAGAAAGCTATCTTAAATGTTATTTTTATGTATACAGCCCTACGTTTCGTATTTTGTTATATAAAATTGTGAGCTAGTGAAACGTTTTTTTCAATTACTTTAATCAAGTTATATTAAAACTAGAATAAAATTTAAGTTATTTACCAAAGTACGTTATATAGTATATTAAAACTGGGGACTTCCGCTGATATAATAAATTGCACGAAGGTTGAGATGAAATCGAATAATTCAGAGATATGATTGGATAGACATTTCTGCATTGAATTTATATAAAATTAATTTTTTCTCTTCGCCAATTATTACAGCACAAATTCAAAATCAATTTCTTCGGTTATTCAAGCACATATTAATATGTAAAAATTAAACAATGTCTTCATGTTTCTGAATTTTTTTCATTCACCTTAAATTAGCTTTATTTAAGGCTTTGTTGTTTTTATGTGCGGGGTGTATAATTCATAATTTGGGAAATTGCCAAGATATCCGGTATATAGGAGGACTTATTGTGCAAATACCTCTAACGTGTTGTTATTTTATTATTTCAAATTTGTCTTTGTGTGGGATTCCGTTTTTGGCAGGGTTTTACTCGAAGGACCTAATTCTAGAAGTTGTTTCTATGGGATATATTAATATGTTTATTTACTTGGTATATTATGTTTCTACCGGGTTGACTGTTTGTTATACTTTTCGGTTAGTTTATTATGTTCTTGTAGGGGATTTTAATTACTTACCTTTGAATTTGGTTAGTGATGGTGGAGTTATTATATTAAAGGGTATGTCAGGTTTAATTTTTTTAGTTATCTTTGGGGGTAGAGTTTTAGGTTGACTAATGTTTCCTACCCCCTATTTTGTTTGTCTTTCTAGGTTAATGAAAATGATAACTTTGGTTGTTATTTTTATAGGGGTCTGGTTAGGGATTGAACTGTCCAAGTTTTCGTTGAGTTATTCAGTTAAGTCATTAGCAACTTTAAAATTAAGATTGTTTTTTTCTAACATATGAATAATGCCTTATATTTCTACGTTTGGAGTAAATTATTATCCTTTATTATTGGGTGAAAAAATTTATCAGATTATTGATCAAGGATGATCAGAGTATTTTGGTGGTCAGAATATTTTTAATCAGATGAAGAATTCGTCAGTGTTTTTACAGTTTCTGTATCACAATAATTTAAAGGTATTTATACTTTTACTGTCTATATGAGTGATATATATATATATATACTTATTTGTTTATTTAAATAGCTTATAAAGAGCAAGATATTGAAGATATCTAGGAAGTAGTGATACTTTTAAATATTTGTAAGATAGATTCTAATTTTACATTGAAAATGTAATGTTTTTATTAAACTATACAAATAGAAATACTAACAGAGTTGCGCTGCTAAAGAATTAAGTTAGAAGCTTATTCTTGGCTATCTTATTTCCTTAATTGGAGAATTTTCTCATTTGCACCATTAACAGTGGTGAACCTCTTTTTGGTTTCAATTAATTTAAATAAGGGTGGATCTCACCAGAGGTTTAGGTCGAAACTAAATACAATGTTTTGTTTCTTATTTTAAGGTAAATTGATTGATCAATACTTTTTAAGTGCAAATTAAATGTTATGTTTAACTATAACCCTAAATAGCTCAGTTTAGAGCCCCCTGGTGTCATTCATGGTAAAGCCCAATTAATAGAACAATTAGAAATAATAGTGAGACTAGAGTATAGGTTAGAAAGTTTGTTATTTTTATAATAAGGATAATTGGGATCAGGAGGGCAATTTCAACGTCAAAGATAAGGAAGATTACTGCAATTAAGAAGAAATTAATCGAGAAGGGTATACGTGAGGATCTTTTTGGGTCAAACCCACATTCAAAGGGGGATGCTTTTTCTCGGTCTATGAAGCTTTTTTTTGAGATGATATATGAAATTAGTATTATTAATGATGAAATAGAGATGATGGTAATACCAGTTAAGAAGATTATTTGGATTATTTATACTAGTTCCCTAGGTCTTTTGATCCATTTTCATTCACCTTAAAAATTGGAGGCAATTTGAAATAAGTAATTATTAAACGATTCAGAAATAAGTTGTAGGAATAGTTTTTGATCATTACAAAACCCATTTCTCAAAACAGTAAACTTTTCCCCACTACAAATGTCTAAATTAATGAAATGAATATTATGCAAATGAGATGATGTTATTAAGAATACCTTATCTAATCTTTAAAATAGAAATTCTTTAATAAGATATTAAATATTTATTACACCCTTAAAAACAAAGAAAATACAGCAATTGAATGTCAAATTGACGTCCGGTATATCTTCTAAGAGAAGATTAATTAAATTCCATATCATTTCTGGACTTGTGTAACATATGTCGGTTAATAAAATAAAAATATAATGTAATGGGTTCTTCGATATGCATTTTTATGCCTTCTCTGATGTATACCATTCAGGATCCCTAATTTTCATTCTTCTGGGTAGCCGTGGATCAATAATTTCTGGTAGTATGCAGTGTTTATAAAATTCTGTTAAGTTAGGTAACATTATATTCTTCCATAATTCTTCATCCCGGTAGATACGCTGTATATTAAAATCATTATCACAGTATGTAACAAAGTCACAAAATTGCCTTTTGGTTATATTCCGCTGTCCTTGAATTTGGTAATGGTAGTTGTGAGTTTTCTTCAAGCTGAAAAAAATGTTAAGGTAAAAAAAGGAGAAGTATATGCAAGAAGTTATATATGTATAACAAGATAATCATAAAACTTCTAATTAGGTTATTATTGAAAGATGTAATGGTTAGGTACGTAAAATTAAAGCAAGATAACAGAACTTACGTGATCTGATTTTCTGTAACTGTATAGCAGTTGTTTTTTCCCAATGAGGTTTTCAGATTGCCGTCTATAGATGGTAGACACTTAATTTCCAACAATCCGTTTTTACCAATAAGTCCATTTGCAGTTGCCCCTAGGAATGGGTTGTCGGGATGAATAAAAAAGCCACAAGCTTGAACTTTCACCTCACAAACTTCTTCGTACTTTCTTGGAGCATTTTTTAAATTTAATCTTCCGTATAATGCTGCCGGTGTTTGAAGATCTCGTTTGTAATATAAAAGTCTTTTTACAAAATGATGACAAGAAGTTGATGCTCTTCGTTTAAGTTTGAAGCCGTTAAATAATCTTGTCTCAAATCCCGCCACAAGAGATTATCATGCTGTTCTCTCGTAGATCTTTCTATTTTATCTAATTTTTTGGTACTTGACACTCTTTTATATAATTTCAAAATGAAGCTGTCTTTTTTTCCCGCCATTTCCTCCTCGCTAATATCTGGATTTGCGGCATCTGGACCATAATCAACGTATCTTACAGATTTCGCAGTTCTTCTGTATGTATTTTTGAGTTTCTACTCTTTCTAACCATGTGTGCACTCTCTCTTTTTTAAATACGGTTTTTGTGAAGAAACCTGGTTGCTTTAGGACATTTAAATGCCAGCTAGGACCTCTTACGTGCGAAATCGCTGCTGCATAAGCACGAGTTGTGTACGACAGATGCTTCGAAAAATTGATACGCTTTCCTCCTGTAAATTTTGTAAGTAATGTCAACTAACCCTCGATTTTATAGAGCATGTACAAATGAATACAACTTATCTTGCCTTTTTGCTTGATTAGTAGTTTCATTATATGCTAATCAATCAGTTTTACTGATCATAGACGTAACAATTTTCTTTACTTCCATGTGTCCAGAGTTTTTGTTAAATCGAATTCACCCTGCGTTTGCTTTGTACAGAAAGTGTTGCTAAAAGAAACACAATTCCTTAATCCAGTATGTCTAACATATATTCCTTTTATAATACCTGCAGTTGTTATGGTGTCTAAATATATGATATGGTGCGTACTTTATCGCTCAGTTTTCTTGTTGCAAGTGAATATGTTGTACTGCGCGAGAGTTTGTGCAGTTTGTCACCAACACATTTGGTCATGTGATTAGCGCATTCAATTTTGTTAACTTCCCTCCCGTAAGGAACTCTTTCGACTATACGAGCATGAACACTTGAATCGCTCTCACCTAAATAAGGGTACACTTTAATTTCAACGTTTAATAAAATTAACGATAATTTTTTGGTAAAATAAAATTACGAACATTTTATTGCTATTAAAAAAAAAATAATTCATTTGATTTTATGTGTATATAATATTGCACATGAAGACAAACATTACAAATAAAGATACTTTCATGATATTTTCAAATAACCTTGAAATCTTCTCTTTCGTTTGTATATATATTTTACTAGTATGGCTTACCTATTACATATTTATATATTAATCCATGCTGTTTTATACTTCTCGTAAAGCTCTCTTCTATAATGTCTTGCTCCATAGCAGTGGAAGGTCCGACGTAGTTTAGGGGACATTCATGCTGTTTTGGTGCTATTTCTCTCTTTCTATAATTCGAGCACGAGGAACATGTTTTGTTTCGAATGCCAAGAAACAAAGGCTTCTTAGTTTCTACACCAATAATAATACCCTAAAGTTATATATATTGTACGTATAGAAATTAAGTACGTATACTCATCAAACTCACCACTCCAGATGATGCATTGTACCCATGTCCATATGTTCTTCTGCTCCAACTTCCATCAACATTGACACTTACAAATACTCTACCATCTGCAGTAACATTTCCGTTTTGAATGGCAATAGATTTTTCTTCTGCACTTGCTTTTTGTATTTCGTCCTCTAAATGACTTTCCCATACCTGTTTTTTGAAATGTTATGAGTACAATTGAACAGTTAAAACGAACTCACCTTTTTGGTTTGTGCAGTCACTCGCGCAAAGGTTTTTTCGCCCATGAAAGGAGGAGAAGTTTTGCGTTAATGGAGGACGGCTCCGATGATTTCATATAAAAGGTTTGTAGTGAATTATGGAGAGCAGATGTAGTGACAGAAGAGAAACTTATGAATGTTATCATAAGAATAAAGAAAGTGTATAGAATAACGTTAATGTTGGCGAAGCTAGTTCTACGAAAGATTCTCATACAGAAGTATTATTTGAAGTAGGTGACTCGAACGATTTTTGGGATAAAGTAAATTTATATACGGGGAAGTATGTGCGAGAAGCATCAGGGAATGTACCTTTCATAGGAGAGAGAATATATTTTTTAAATAAAAGCCATTCCAAATGATTATGTGTTGATTTGTCTGCAGATTTTGAACTAACTGCAAAGAGTAAAGAATCAATGTTTGCCTTTTTGTGAATATGAGTGGAATCACTTTTTAATGGAGAATAAGAAGTTGAAAAGATATTTTGAATATTGTGGTGGAGCATTTCCAGTTGTCACTAGTCTCAATTTGCGGATGTTTCGATGGAGTTACTAGAATACTTAAAATGGAAAAAGATGGAGACTGTATATATTTATCATACCAAGATTTGTTGGAGCTGTTTCGTTTGGAAGATGTTGTGGACTCCCGTTTAGCGCGTTTAAAAAGTTTAAAATATGAAGAATTTTTTAAGGAAATGGTGGATTACTTAGTTGGAAGTCATATTGGTGCAGTAGATTTAAGTGCAGAAGTAGAGAAAATGTTGAATGGAGTTGTGTCCGAATATACTTGTATAACAAAAGAGTTGTTAATATATGTACCATAATGATGCAGGTTTTTTGACAAAAATTCGTTTGTAATTGCGAAGGAGATTTATTTGTTAATAAAATGATAATTAATAAATGCTAATGCGTTTTATTATAAGTATAGAATAGAACTTCTAAGCGATGGGGTTGTATTCTGAGTATTGTAAAGTAAAATGGAGTATGTATTTAGGTATTTAAGTATTACTTTGTGATGTGTACTATTTGAAGAGTTGTGCAGCTTGTGAATGCAGTTTGCACAAGTTCTCTTTATTAATACGGGAAAGAGAGGAAAACGTAGTTTAAATCGAAGAGCGAGACGGAAAGGTAGATTTCTTCTCGTAGTCAATCTTCTAATGTCTATCACAGACAAGACTGACCTCACGACAGACCTCAGGACTAACTTGTGACGGTAGCAGGGGAAACATTTGCAATAAGTCTGTTATTTCTGGGCTGACACTTAACATTAGCAGCGTTGCATCAAACTGATGTAATGTTTTCACATTGTCTATTTTTCAAAATTTTTCGCTATTATTTTTGAAGGAAATCACAGTGACCATCCATCAGATGTCAATAACAATGAGATTCCCCAACAACTCCCGGTCGTTGATGCCGGAAGCGGAAGCAACTGCCTCCATATTCATCACCGTCACCTCCCTATGCCTGCCGCTCCGCAACAGGTGCGGTTAACGAGGAGGAAGCTCCAGGAAAGGTATCGGGCTGCCTTTAGGGCAACGTATCCACCTCCAGAGGAGCCCGAGGAGGTGTAGGACTGAGTTGATGCTAGAATAGTATTATATTATTAAAGGTTCATATTATTATTCATGAGTTCATATTATTCATAAATAAATCGTTATTATTATTGTTATTATTTAACAAGGAAATACTTACAAGAAAAGTTTCCCCGAGGAGGTGTGGAATTAGCATATATGAATATGAATATTATACTTATAACATATTTGCAATCATTGGGTGTAAAGTTTATTGTATTCGTATTATTATTATTGTAGCTGTTTGTTGCTTTATTTACGGTTTTCCTATATCTTAACATACCTGAAAATAAGAAAAGATATTAGACATAATACACGTCTTTTAGAACTTTATACTAGTGTGTATTTAGCATTGGAAAGGTACAGAATGCAGTTAGAAACACAACTATTATCGTTGTCAGTAGATAACTATGATTTGGTGTTGGATGCAAAAACTTTTATCTGATATAGTAGTCTTTTCGGTGACACATATGAGAGTAATTGTTGGTCCTTCAGGATGTGGTAAAACATAGCCTTCTTACTCTGTTATTACATCCGGATGGATTTCGCTTTAAAAATATCTATATTTGTTGTAGATCTCTTCACCAACAGAAATATGAGTATCTTCGATATATACTGAAAACTGTTTCGGAAATAGGTTACCGCGAATACACCGACAGAAAAAAGCATTCTTACTCCTGATCAAGTTGTTGATTATTCTGTAGTAATGTTTGACGACATACCTTCCACTAATCTGAATATAGTGAAACAATTATTCTCTTTCGGTAGACACCGCAATTTAGGTTGCATATATTTAATTCAAACATCTAGTGTAATCCCTAAACAGCTATTACGGGATAATGCTGACTTTTTAATTTTATTTCGACAAGATGCTACTAATTTGAAACACATACATAAGGATTACATTGACGATGTAAACTACAAACAGTTTTTAAGTATATGCAGAATGGAAGAAATCATTGAGTATGTTGCTTATCGACACGGATTGTAAATTTAATGAAGGTAGATTACGATTAAGTTTGACTTACACTTATAATCACTATTTCGATGACAATTCCTTATAGCGCGTTATATTTTTATTTACGCTTTAGTATATTATTATTCCTGAAAGAGTGTAGACACATCATGAAAGAAAAATTAGTAAACGATCTGGTGAAAGGTCGCGAAGCTTTAAAACAAAAAATGAGAATGTTGAAGACTGATGTAGCAGAGAATGATTCATATACATTATGTATTGTTATGTTCAATATTTACATCGGAAATCAGCTGTCAGTCTCAGATGGTTAGGGTATTCAGGATAGTCACCCGATAGTAATGAAATTCCCTCTAGCGGAGAAAAAACTAATTTCGAAAGCCACAAATTTCCCCCCAGGCCGCCTGGCTTTGGAGTGTGGACGTAAAATCATTAATTTAAGTTCAGATAACGACGATCCCAGTGGAACAAGGACAAAACCATTCTTCCTTTTATTCTAATTTCGCAAATCTTCAAAATTAATGTAAAATTCTTCTACAACAAACAACAGGGTAAATTCAGAGGTATTTCTAACAAAGCTTCGTAAAAAGTATCTATCGTAAAGTTACTAAGTAAATCGTCAGTTAATTTGTCATATTTATGTTGTCAGTTATATTTTAGGACACAGAGTTGTTTAGTTGGGTCATATAGTAGCGTCACCACATTTATTCTCCCATGCTTCGTTTAAAAATAACTTTCCTCGTGAGATTATATTTGGGCAGATATCATCAAAATTTGCTGTGGAAAGAAACAATCGCCATTGCGATTAAAATAAAGATGAAGGCCAATAAATTAATCAATCTTGGTTAAGCTTTAGTCGAGTTAACTAGTATTTTGGCTGCGGTCTCAAGTTAAAGTGTTGAAAGTAAATTCGAAATAGAAGAGGATGTTCAAGGTTAGAAGGGCAGATTTCCTGTAAGTGGCATAAGGAGTATAGTGTTCATATACCATCTTAAAAATCAAGATTAGTTTACGTTTTCAATTTTAATATTTGTAAAGTTCCATTTATTAATTTCAAAATTCACAAACAATTGCCAAAAGAGTATCAAAGAATACTCCCGAATCCCACAAACGAGTTAAAAATTTAATTAATTGACAAAATTCCAATTTTGTAACAATTTTCCCTGAGATAAAACATTTCAAAATTGGCGCCCAAACGTTAAGGCAATTTTAATTTTGAAATTCTGTTATAAGCTGACTGGAAAGCAAGGTAAGTCACGAAAATGCCTAGAAATAAGAATAGAGCGGACAGTGGCGATGCATCTGACTTTAGGGATGAGTTCGGGTACTTTACTAAATCGATGGAAGATAAAATAGGCAGGGCATTTAATCAGCTTCGTAGCATGCAAAAACGCATCGATGAATTATAAGCGTGCAATCGTCAGTTATTAAGTTAAAACTAAAGTCAAAATAAGTGTCAAGTCGAACAGTCTCAAGGTACCTCGCAGGTTTGTCAGATAGTTCGTTGATTAACTTTCAAGTAAAGGAGGTTTTATCTAAGTTCAATGCAGAGACAATAATCCAATACAATTCGTAAAAGCTTTGAAGCGTCTTGTTTCATTTAAAACGAATCTCCTGGGGCTATTGGTATTAATAAGATCATCTTTGATTCACGATGCCCTTATATGGTTTGGCATAATTGAGATTCCTTTCAAAATTTTCCTGAATTCGAATCGCTTTTGTTAAACAAGTATTAGAATGAAAATGCCCAAAGTATCTCTTCACCGGCAAATAATCCATCAAAGATTCACTAAAAAGTATTCAATCGTTCAACATCTTACCCCAAAAATAGAAGAAGCTGAGTTAACAAAATATCTATCCAGGCATTATGAATTCGAAATTGTAAAATCACTCATCACACAAAACATAAAGTCCTATTCGAAATTCTGCGATCTCCTTGTATAATTTAATGATCTTGAGAAGTATAAACAGGGCGAAAGAAAATCTGAAACAAATTCATCTAATACATCTCGAAACAATAGTCAACAAAGTTCGAACCATAATTGTAATTCTTCGTCTCCAAATAGGCAATTGACATCCCAGCATAATAATTTTAGGCTTCAGCAACCGTCCAGTCGCCATCAAACGAACTTTTCGAATTATCAAAGTCGAAATAATTCCAATTCGAACAGCGGTCATTACAATAGAGGTTCCAATCGTTCAAACTACAGCAGTAAAAAAACTAATACACAGGTTGGTAATCCTAACGATGCAAATGCAACCAGTACCAACTCGAACAATATCCTGAAAAGTCAAGTTCAGAGTCAACGCCACTATAATTTTAACACTGTCCAGGTAATAGAAGACGAGGTAAACAACCCCGAAACCTCCTCCCCAAATTCAAACCCCACAAATTACAAATATCCTACCATTCATAGACACAGACTATCAACGAAATAACGTTAAAAACATTAGTGGATACTGTTGCTGAAGTGAGTCTGTTAAATGCTCAAGTCATAGAGTAAAACAAGAAAATCTTTTCAAAGTTTGTATTCAATACATCCAAAGTATAAATCAGATCTGGAACTAACAAACTTCTGGCCAAATTTGAGAGATGTCTCTGTAATTTCATCAGTAAGTGATCTTACCTAAAATGCAAACTTCTATATTGTGGCTGGCCCAAAATACGATGCAATTCTTGGTTACGACTTTCTCTCACAACATGAGGTCGTTATTAAGATGTCATAGTCGAAGAGGCATGATTTTAAATCACAGTCGCCGACAAGAAGTATTCGCATACCCTCCACGTCGACGAGATGGCCCCATTCTCCAAGATGTATCCCGTACCTGAAACATTTCATGCAGACATCAATCTGGACATTCAAAACATGTTAAGAAATGGAATCATAGAAAGATCAAGAACATCTTACATTAATTCAGTGATCATTGTCAAGAAGAAAGACAATTCCATCCGTTTGTGACTCGACGCCCGTATCCTGAACAAGATTACCAAGAAGGAACATGAAACACCAGAGACCATCGAAACGTTGCTGACAAGATTCTCCAACTCTAAGAGTTTTCTCCAAGCTAGATCTGCAAAGTTCTTTCTGGCTCATTCCACTTTTAGAAGCAAGTCGTAAATTCTGTGGCTTCTCCATCAATGATACAATATACCAATTCCGTTGTGTACCATCTGGGCTATCAACCACTTCCAGTGTCCTCACATTCGCCATGAAGCACATTCTCGATCCCTATTCTGCATTTTCTTCTCACTAGAAGAATCCCATCAAGGTCATTTTGCCAAAATAATCTCTAGTCTGGCCAATGCAGGGATGAAGCTAAATCTAAAGAAGTGCGAATTTTTCAAGAACTCTCTTTCTTATTTGGGCTATATCGTCAACAAAGAAGGCATATTCATCGAAGAAGAACGTCTACAAGCCATTCAAGATTTCCCCAGGCCAAGCAACATTAAGAAACTAAGAAGTTTTCTTAGAGTAATTTCTTACTACAATAAATTCATTCCACACTTCTCTGAAAAATGTGTAAGCTTCTACGAACGGCTGAAGAGAGCTACAATGTTCATATGGGAAGAGAAGAACGAAGCAATACTACAAGATATCAAAACATGTTTATGTCAAAACCTACAGCTAATTCATCCAGATTTCCCTGTTTATATTGAGAACTGATGCAAGCAACAGTGCAATAGCAAACATTCTATACCAAAATCATACAAATGGAGAGTATCCAATAGCTTTCTTGTCAAGAAAATTGAACAATGCAGAAGTAAAATATTCCATTGTGGAAAAAGAAATGTTGGCCATTCTATACTGCGTAACCAAGTTGAGATACTTCCTCTTAGGAAGAAAATTCTTAATATAGACAGACAATTCTGCTCTAACATCCATACTGAAAACGGGAATATACAACAATCGTATCTACAAGTAGTCTCTAATTCTACAAGAGTACATATGATTTCGACATCCAGTACATTACAACAAGGTAGAACTGCATAGTCGACATATTCCAGGTGGTAAATAAGACACTTGTCTTCTTATAAAACTGACAAATAATCATTCTGTCGCAATTTCCAAGCCAATTTGTTCCAATTCAGTCTTAGATATCATCTGTATAGATTTCCCTCAAAACTTGTAAAGTTATATTCTACCATAAAATGCAACAGCAGCACTATCATCCGATGTCTAAATTCACATTTCGAGGAAATTGGCACTCCGAAATCCATCATCTTAGATAATGCTCCCTATAACTGTAATAAAGTTTGGTTAAGTTTTTCGATCGTAGTAACATTCTAATTGTATATACACCTATTCGTCATCCACAAGCAAATCCAAATGAGCGTAGCATCAGGACGATATTACAATATCTTCGAATATATGTCCGAGACAATCATTCCGAATGGTTGCAGTATATTCCCAAAATTGAGGCAGTAATCAATGAGATTCTAAGTTCACGAACAAAGGTTTCTCCGATTTCATTTTATATTGGTACAAATCCCAGCAGACCTTGGAATACTAATCCTGATCGATTAGATGTATCTTCGTTAATTCTCTCAATACAAGAACGTTTGCTAAAAATTCAAAGCAATTATAAAAAAAAAAAAATAATGCAAGAAAAGGGATAAACAAACCGTATTCAATGAAGGTGATTATGTCGTTGTAAAGGCTTTGCGTATTGTAGATAAGTCATAAAATCGGGTAAAAAATTATGTCCATATTATGAAGGTCCGTATATAATTTCCGAGAAACTTGGTTCAAACACCTTTCAGGTATTAGATGTAGAGCAAAATTCTATAAGAGGAATATTTGCTATATTTTTGCTATATATCTTTATCCTTACAAGTGATGTAATATAAAAAATTGAAAATTTAGAACGTATCCATTGCATATATGCACTATTCGTTAACAATTTAAATTGTACATATTTAATTTTCTATACACGTTTATTGAAAGCATTATTCGAATCCTCCTAACGTCTCCCTTTGACGGGGGATATTTGTTGTGTTCAATATTTACATCGGAAATCAGCTGTCAAGATTCCAACTTTTTAACAATTTTCCCTGGATAAAACATTTTAGTATAGTGCATAATTGTGCCTTTGCAGGTAATTGCTAAGAAATTAGAAGTTACTAATACAAAAACGAAAAGTAAAACCAGGTTAAAAGACTAACTCAGAAATAGAAGAATCCTTATCAGATATTTTAAAAAAGGTATGCGATTCTAGGAACGTCAATTATGCGACAAGGTACTACTTCTACACGAAGTAAACGTGTGTCATTGTTTAGTCTAGGTACTTACCCTTCTCCCACCAAGCAACAAGCTTTATTTGAAACACGGATGTCTCCGCGGAAAATTAAAGTTAAACCAATACCGGGATCGTCTGAGCCGAAATCTCGATTGTCAATATTATTCACCCAACCTATATTTTTAGAAGATGAGTACATAGGTGAACTCTTACCAGTCTCCTAAACCTAAGGAAAGAAATGGCGGCAGAACAGAAGATCGCGATGAAGATGAAATGGATACAAGTGAAAGTTTGAATTTAGACAAATCAACGGCTTGCGCTATATCGCTTTTGCAAACGCATCCCAGCAAGTAAATTATAGCAAATAAATCTCTAAATACAACTTTATTAGAAACAGACGTAGTAAAAGAAGCATTATAGGACCATAATGCTACTGTACGTCCATATCTTATCGGTTTGATGACAAAAAAGATGAATTCTATGAAAAATATGGTGAAGTTGATGGAACGTTGAAAGTAGGAAAGGCAGATGTCAGATTTGATGGACCCCACATTATCATTGGACAGTTTACTTACAAAGTTACTAAGGGTTTACTGGAATTACTTTTCAAGAAGAAACCGGGAAAGTTTTCATATGCAGAAGTTAAGAATTATAAATTCACCCTTAATGACACGAACGCTCATCGAGTCGATTACAATCGAGATAGAAAGTATGCGGTCAGTGAAGCCGCTAAATTCACGACAATTATTAAACCAATTAGTACAAGGAAAAACCTGAAGTTTGATGGACTCGAACTTGGAAGATGCATCTGCTTAATATAATAGTGTAGACGTGGGACGATTGTCATTTCGTCAAATACTAACGCACAAAAGCGATCATTTGGTTTTTGCTTTATTTATGGTCTCCTTTAAACTAAATAACATTTTGCTATTAATACCAGGAGTAAATGAATGGTATAGCATTTAACATATCTGTTAACCCATTAAGGCCCAAGGGTTAAAGTAAATATAATTTCGGAGAAAAAAACATGTAGTTTTATCAAGTATTCATTTTTGTAAAGGCATATAACAATAGAACAAAAAAAATTAAACCTAGAAGACAGTGAAATGTTGCGTATGCGCAACGTTGGGAGTACTCACTAATTTTTATTATGGAATTTTGCAAAGCAGGTGGGATGTAAATGACAGTTACATTTTTTGCACATGTAAATTGTTGTGCTTTTACACTGCCGGCATCGACGTCTAGCTTTGTTGTCTTGTTCCACAATTACGAGGGAAAGTCAGTAAGTAGATCACAAAAAGCTATTATAAAAGTAATAAGAGAAATAGTTAGCCAAAAACAAGGTTTATTTTTCAACATACTCTCCATCTACATTGATACACTTATCCCATAGCTTTATTAATGCCCCAATGCCTGCTGCATAAAAGTGTTTGGGCTGCCGTCTGAACCACGTACGTACCTCCTGTTGAACATCATTATCACTCTCGAAATGTGTTCCGCCAAGATGCTTTTTTAGTGGACCAAACAGATGATAGTCGCTTGGGGCTAAGTCGGGACTGTAAGCCGGATGTTGAAGAAGTTCCCACCCTAATTCTTCAATTCTCGCCTGGGTCAACTGGGCCGAATGCGGCCTGGCGTTATCGTGATGCAGCAATATTGCTCTCGTCAGTAGACCTGGACGTTTTCGTCGAATTGCATCCAGAAGCAACAACAAAACTCTACAGTATGATTCAGCAGTCACGTTCTCATTTCTATTCTGGAAATGGACTAGGAGCACTCCTTGAGAATCCCAGAACACGGTAAGCATAACCTTACCAGCTGAGGGCACAACCTTGAATTTCTTTGTTGACGGTGAAGAAGGACGTTTCCATTGCATTGAAGCACGCTTTGTTTCGGGCTGGTAGTGGTCCACCCATGATTCATCACCAGTAACAATCCTGTTAAGCATGTCTTCCCCTTCCTCTGCCTACCTAGAGAGGTGTTGCAAGGACAAGCCCATTCGAATCCTTCTGTGTTCCTCGGTCGGTTGTCTAGGAACCCACCATGAGCAAACTTTTCGGAAATTCAAACGATCGTGCATCAGTTCGTAGGCTAAACCATGGGAACACCCTATTGCAGTTGCTACGCTGTCTATTATTACCCGCCTGTCAGTTCGAATCATCTCTTCCACCCTTCGAAGTGTTGCATCTGTCGCAATCTGAACGGGGCCGCCACTTCGCTGACCGTCAACAACTTTTGAACGCCCTTGTGAGAATTTCTCGACCCAGTTATACACGGCTTTACATGACAAACACTTTTCACCGTAAACAGGAGACATTTCCTTATGGATATCTTTTACAGGGAGTCCTTTTGCCCAGAAAAAACGCACAACAGCACGCTGCTCTTCCACAGTACACTCTTCGATCACGGTCGCCATTTTAACACTGCTTGCGTACGCGCACGTCAACTGTCACTTGATTATCATTATGCTGGATAGTGCTGCCCCCCAATGATAGATACGGAAAATAGCTCTCTCCTATTTTCAGCTTTCCCACAACAGTTTCTGTTTTATTTAATGACTTTCCCTCGTATATGCCCGTATTTGTCAAACTGAAGTTTAGGTAGAAGAGCAGATTTTGACGATCTTCCAAGATTAGGGTTACTGCTTCCAGGGGCTGCCTCAGAATCTTCATCCTCTATAAAAGTAACTTCACTTTTCATTAAAGCAACAGATAGGTAGGATCGAAACTGGAATTGCGACATTTTCTTACTATTAGCCATATTATACACCTTCCATGAATTCACAACTACGTTATCGACCAAATTGATGAAAAGCGGCCACCATCACTTTACTTCCCACTGGAATTTTCTAATTTGCGATGCCATTATCGTGAAGGTGAACACCTCCCATATTTTTATTGTAGTCGTTTATGACGTTAGACGTTGAACGGAAGTAGTTCGTTTTTCCTTTCTACTGTACCTTTTAGGAGAAACAAGAGGTTCTATGTACCATTGTTGGTTGCAACAGTGACAACCGAATTGTCGTTCCATCTTACAAGCAAAAGAATAATCGTATGATCCACGATCATTTTTCTGCAAATTTTGGCAAGACTAAGGTGTTATTGGATGTTCTATTCTCTTTGATTGTGTCGGTAGCAAAAAATCCTTTTTGAACTAACAAACACAAAAGAGTATGCGAAGTAAAAAAATTGTCGAAATAAATACGATGACAAGACGGATTTTTTACGTCAGCCAAATTCATTACTACTTGTTCTCCTAAACTTAGTTCTCTTTTTTCTGTGCTTGCTCCACCATAAGGTATGAATTTGTAAAGGTAGCCATCAAAACTACATAAGCACCATAACTTGAACCCAGACCTTATGGGTTTTTCTCTAATGAACATCTTACTCGAATGGCGGCCGTAGTACGGCACCATTTCCTCATCAATAGAGAGATTCATAGAAAAAATGCCAAGTTGCATATTTTTTTCGTTCATCCTGGACATATTCTATTGCGACTTATACAACTTCTTATCAATGGAATTCATCTTTTGACCAATATAGTTTAGGGCTTGGTAAAGTATGGTATCCAGAAAAGATCAAAATTCCAAAAAATCGTTTTATAATAGGTATGTCTGCTTCAAATGAATGTCCATTATTGTCGTAGGCATACTTTTTAGAAGAAATTATAATTTAATTTAAAACATTATCTGAGAAATATAACGAAAATACACCAGAAGGGGATATTCCTTCTAAATCGACAACAATATTTTCTGCATTATTTGTAACTTCAGTATTAGGAACGGATTTATATACAGGATGCATTTTCTTCCGTTTCAAATTTAGTTTCTTCTGCTTGCCTTTTTTATTTTCTCTTGAAGTAGATGCTATGGGTACAGCTTCTTCATGTGTATCACTTGCTACTTACTTTGTATGAACTTCGAATCTTCCGGCTATGTCTGCCAAATTATCGTCCTCCTCCAGAACATCATCCTCAAAGTCTTCTTCATCTATAATTTCATCTACGGGTGGCGGAATATAAACAGCTTGAACTTCATCGACGTTTTCTAAGTCAAAATCTTGTAATTCTGCCAACTCCGCTGTAGTTAACGGTCGCAACCTTTCCCAGTTTTTACTCTTATCAAATCTAAATGACGACAACGATCATAACTAAATTATATTATAGATTAGAGTGCAAAGTAACTTACCAGTTCTTAGATAATAACCAAACTAAATCAATTTTATCAAACGTTGGTATTTCCACTAAAAATCACTGTACTACTCACACAACCCACTTCATCAAATGTCGCTATGCAACTAACTCGCAGACTGGAAACAAAGGTGAACATTCCCAAGGTTGCGTAAACGCAACATTATCTTTAACCCTGTTGGAGGTGAATTTTATTAGTTGAACCAGAACGAATTTACGCCTAATAAACAATGAAAGTATCGTATGCATATATATATATATTATGTTATATATATGTTATGATATGTTCAACGTTGTATCTATGACAACAACAACTTCTCTCAGTTGTCACTTTGGCACTGACTAAGAGCCAAATTTATAGCCCTAACTAGTTTAGCACTCAACTTCACCTCATCTGCTACTCATATTAAACTCACTCAAGTAATCCTCATACAAATCTCATTTTTCGGATTCATGAAGATTAGGAGATGAGTTCCTAACGTGAGGAAAATATGAGGAGGCGTCTGTATCTTACGTCATAGTTTTCGTGACGTTTTTAGCACGAGCATGCGCATAGCGAAATTATTTTGAAAGGCGGCAAGTGAATTGTTAAAGGTTCATTTTACTAACGGTCCGAAAGTAGGACGGTAGAACACGTGTTGCTTTGCAAGAGTTTATTATTGTACAAAACAATGAATAATAAAAGAAGTTTTTTCACGGGGGACGAAAAAATATTTTTGAAGGAACTCGTGGTAAAGTACAAAGATATTATAGAATGTAAAAAAACTGATAGCATCAGCGTTTCCCAGAAAAAAAGGGCATGGTGCGAATTAACAAAAGAATTTAATGCTATTTCTCAACATTGTTGCGTAAGTACAACGTTGATGGAATATTTTACTGCACGCTATTTAGATATCAGGTGTGCAATACATTTACTTCTTGTCATAGAGAAATACAGAGCAATTGAGGAAATGTTGGGAAAACATGAAGAACAGAAGAAAGAAAGAAATTGCGGAAGATAAGAAAGAGAAGATGGCTACAGGAGGAGGTCCATATCAGCCACTGGTGGACGACCCTGCAATAGATGATATTCTAAACAGAGTAGATATTGAAATAAAGGATACCATCGATAGCGACAGCATTGCTCTGGAGGGTGGGATAGAATCAAAACCAGAAACGCCTGGTGACATCAGTAGTGCTATCGAAGAAGGTAATTCTTGACTTTTAACATTTGTACGCTACCTAACCTTTTAAATTTTTATTAGAAATTACAATAGTGGTTGCGGAAGATACACCAAGTACTTCAAAAATTCCAGCAAAAAAAGGTACCTCTTTCACGTCAAGAGGAACAGCGATAGAGAGAGAATTAGAAGTTAGATTGCAACGAAATGCTCTCCTCCAAGAACACGAAGAAGAACTGCATACTCTTCGTTTGATAGAACAAAATCTGAAGAACGAGGAGCAACAACTGAAGATGGAAGAGCAAAAAGTTAGATTAGAAATCGCAAAATATGAATTACTCTTAATAAAAGAAAAATACGATACAAGTATACTGTAAAAAAATAAAAAATTGTTACTTAGCTATTTCTTTTTTTCGTAAGGTATAAGTAATTAAAATAACAAAATTAAATGAATTATGGGTTTATTACAGTGGTGGCCACATAATTAAGAACGGTGTACGTTCGAGATCTATCTTAATCAAAATTATAAGAAAAAAAATTAATGAAGAAAACATTATTTTTACACATAAAGAACTCGATAACACATACATTCTTATTTAATTGTATTACAGTAATAACATAACATAACATTTTTTTAGCAAGTTAAAGTAGGTTTGGCACTGGCCATATAATTAAGAACGATAAATAAAGTAAACTAATTTTACACAGATATTTAACAAAACAGAGATAGGAAAGATATAATATTACTAATATTTAGTTGGAAATCCTTTATTCCGCAAAACTGCTTCGCATCTTCACCCCATAGATTCTACAAGTTGAATGCAACATTGTTGTGGAATGGCTCGCCAAGCACCACTGTTTCTCTAAAAAGTTGGTGTAAATTTGTAATATGTTTTTGTTGTAGTGTGTTTTTGACATCGTTTCACAAATTTTCAATTGGATTTAAATCTGGACTGCATGAGGGCCAATCCAAAACAGCCACGGCATTTGCAGCAAGCCATTCCTTCACTGAACTGACTGTAACTGCCAAACCACTGTATACGTAGATTTAAATTTATTCGATATTAAAATGTCGCTCAATAAATGCTGCTCGTATAGCATTGCCTCGTACCAAATCTGGCTGAGCTGGTGGCACAGGTACTACCTGGTCAACGAATGCCTCATCAATATTGACTTCTCTTTCATTGATGGCAATGTTATGTAAAACAGCTGTTGCAGCAATGATCTTTGTAGTATTCTGTAATTTATACTGTAAACATGAGGACAAACATCGAAATCTACTTTTCCATAGACCAAATGTGCGTTCTACCACATTTCTTGTTTTTATATGCGCACTATTATACAAGTTCTGTCCTCTTGTTACAGGATTAGGAACTGGTGTATATAAATAACTGGTTTGTTGGTATGCACTGTCTCCTAATAATAAACCTGGTACTAATCCTTGTTCAAACCTCATGCGAACAGCACTACTATTAAAAATTCGACTATCATGAGCAGATCCTGGCCAGCGTATCACAATATCCAAAATTTACGATGTATTGAGGTTTGGCTAATTTCACCTGTATCACCAATAACCCTCTAAAAATATTTTGTATTACCTCAACAAATTAATGAAAATGCATTCTTACTTGAAATGAACCGCTTGCATAAAATCGTAGAGCAATACACAATTTCATAATGGGAGGTATTGGTAACCCACGTTGATTCACCAGTGGATCATAAGGATAAACTATGGGAAGTATAATATTTTGTATAGTACTTCTTGAAAATCTATATCTTTGCAGTAATTCATTATTATTATATTTTTCCAGAGGATTCTGCACATCCCTTATTATTCGTCTGTAATAAATTGTAGGTTATACATCATTCATTAACCGTATTTGAATTTGAATACCTCGGCACGCGTAAATAGGGTAAGTCATCTACGTAATCAACAAATTCCCAAAAATCCTCCATTATAAAACTTAAAATATTGATAAATAACTTTTATTTTCGAACTAATGGATGCCTTCACGCTTTCATAAATAATTGTGAGTGCTTAGTTAGTGTCCTATTCCGGTACCTTAACAATTACTTACTTCTCACTCACTCACAACTCGAATATGAGGCGCCAATGAGTACCTAACTGTCTATGAATCCCGATTTGTCGGAAGAGAACGCTATGAGTGACGGGTGAGGGTGAGTGTTGCTTGAGGAACATTTATGAATTTGGCTCTAAATGTCAGTCTGGCCACTCGTTGGTAACTAAATATCCCTTTTGCGGGGATAATTGGAAATTTCTTCGTTACCATCCCCCCTCAGCCAACCGTCCTTGCAGCGAGGACATTATAATTTAATTATAAGTCCAGATAATGACGAGTGTGGGGTATCGTGGACAAATCTACTCATTTATTAATTTTTCTATTCACTTATTTCGTCCAAATTAATGTAAAAATCGTCTGAAATAAGCAACAGCATAAATTGCAAAGTACAACAGATAATATTTCATCAATTAAATCTTTATCTCAAAGGTTTCTGTAAATTAGCAGTGGATTTTTTCGTTTAAAGCTTGTTGGTGACAGCTCGGACCACAGAATCATCAACACTCAACCTCCTGGTTAAGTCACTGCATTCGTTCTCGTATGCTAATATCATTTTATCGAAAGTAATCGAAAAGTTTCTATTTGGGTTAAATTATCAAAATTGGCTGTGAGATAAAACAATCGCCGGTCTTTCGCGATTTAAAATAAAAGAAAGATGAACGACGCCAGACATTTTTATCAATCTTTATTCAGCCTTGGTTGAATCAAAGTTTGTCTTAAATCCAATCCCAATATAAATGTTCGTTTGTGTATTCAAAGTCTTTATTAGAAAAGAGAAAAGGGTTGAATATCCAAAGCAGGCAGTTCCTGTGGTGGGTATATAAACAGAGGGTTTACATTGGCATCGTTCGAAAGTTTAAAGGTTAGTTAATTTTCAAATCTTAAAATTCGTTAATTTCATTTTACTGAGTTAGAAATTCATTCAAAAATTGCCGTAAGGGTATCTAGGGATACCCCCGAACCTACAAGAATCATTTATTCGAATTAAATTAGAAAATTTAACAAAATTTGAGAAAAACCCCCGAGAAAGATATTTCAATATATATATAGTTACCGATTATAATCAGTAACTAACCTCTAGGTTACCATATAATTTTTTTTCGATTTTTCAATTTACAAAATGTTGCGCTTACACAACATTGGGTAATAATGGGTTAATGTACGTGGAGTAGGTAAAACAAACATTTTTGACAAAAGCTTATAACCTTTGGCACTACTTTTGAATTATTAATGGTAATATCTTCTCTTCTATTGAAAATCTTGGAGCCCTTGGAGTTAGTCGCTGCGTTCTAATTTGTTGCAGAATAAATGTGGTTTCATTGACACTCTCCATTAAATTGGCGAAGTATGCATTGTCAGCAACTTTTTTTGCTTCTATTAAACGACGACGAACACCTCGAAGTTTTGCATTTGCACTTGCCGTTTTCTGCGTCCACTGACGATATATATAACATTTTTGGCATCGTAGAGTCAAATCTTTTGCTTTCGCAACTCAAACTGACTGTAAGATACCATATGACTTTCTTCTAGGTGTGTTTGAAAATGAAATATATTAAAATACTGTATAAATGAAGAGAACATTTCAATAAACTATGTTCTAAAAAATACCCTGTAAAATCTCTCTATATGTTAATTCCCTATCGAGGCATTTCTGTGATGCGTCGTTGGTTGGGATAATTGGCTGGCTTACTACTGATGATGAAGGCATCTGGGGATCCTATCTTTTCCTAGGGTCGGTTTTATGAAGAAACCTTAAATCCTTTTGTCCTTTGGCTAACTTAGTGCGGCATTGTCACGCCGTCAGGGGGGTGGGTATATACTAGGGAAAAAGTTTTCATCCTAGTGGGCTAAAAACTGAGCTTTGAGGAAGATGTCCTGATTAGGGGGTGTTTGTCGTTCCTTTGACGGGAGTGACTGGGAGGGGCCCGATCTTGAGGAACGACTACCTCTTGAACACACCTGTTGCCGCTTGCGCGGGCCATTTCCTACGCGGCGGTGAGGATCTTTTCGAGATATTCGCGGAGTGTCGGGACTCCCAGATCGCGATGAATCTGAGAATTGCTTTCGAACCAAGGGGCTCCAGAAATTGTCCTTAGAGTCTTATTCTGGAGACGTTCTAAGGATATTATGTGGGTAAAGGCCGCTGAGGACCAGGCCATAGCGCCGTAAGTCAGCAGCGGTCTGAGGGTCGAGGTATAGAGAAGCAACTTATTTCATAGGTGAAGGGGACTCCTACGCCCTAAGAGTGGGAGCAACGAGTTGTGGGCAGCGAAGAACTTGGACTTTGTCTCCTGCATCTGCTTCTTCCAGGTGAGTTTCAGGTCGAAGTGTACTCCTAAGTACTTAGCGTCAGTGCACCATGGCAAGATAACGCAACCCACACGGACGAACTCTCGCGGTTCGCGCAAGCTCCTGGTGAATCTAACTGTTACGCACTTAGATTCGTTAATGCAGAGTCTCCATCGGGCGGCCCACCGCAGGAGGCCGTCGGTAACCAGTTGTAGCCGTCTAACGACGAAGACCTCATTCCGACAAGGTGTGTAGATGACAGAGTCATCCGCATAAATTGCAAACATTAGGAAGAGTTGCGGCCCGAGGAGAGAGCCCTGCGGGACGCCGGATCTGATGCTGTGGATGCTCGACTTCGCGGATTGGTACTTGGTGCTAAAAGATCTGCGTTGCAAGTACGACCTAATTAACCTAATCATGGAGGGGTTTAGACCGGTTACAATCAGCTTTCGGATGAGCCCTCTGTGCCAGACTGTGTCAAAGGCACTTGCGATATCGAAGAAAATGGCACCGACGGTTTCTCGCCTGTCGAGACTGTCGCGTATGTGCTCCGAAAAGCGGAGAAGCTGCAATGCTGTGGACAATCCAGCTCGATCCACCTAAATCGTCGCATAGGTCCTTCAGCCGAGCCAGGATGACGGCTTCGGTTGCTTTAGTACGTTTGATAGAAGGCTGATCGGTCGATAGTTCTGGGGGAACAGGGGGTCCTTCCCCGGCTTGGGGATGGTGACGATTTCGGCGTGCTTCCAACAAAGAGGAAAATGTCGGAGAGTTGCGTTGATGATATCGCAGAGCTTCTCCGTCGCCTCGGGAGGCTATCTCTTCAGGGCCAGATTGGTGATACAATCGGCATCTGGGGACTTCTTGTTGAATCTGGCGCGGATGATCGCGCAGATTTCCTCGGGGGTAGTTGGTTCGAGCGGCGTTCCGGGCATGTCGGGCGGCCCGTTTACCGTCTTGTCCACTTCGCTACCGAAGTCCTGCTCCTCGTCGTCGTCCGAGGGATATCCTTAGAACACACTCTCAAGGTGTTCCGAGTAAATTTCGGCCTTCTTCTCGGGGGAAAAGCCTTCGCCGTGGGTGCCGTGAAGAGGCCAGCATGGGGGTCTGCCTGGTTTTCTGAACGCCTTGGAGATCTTCCAAAGGGACCCGTCCTCGGTGGTGAGCGATAGCAACTTGTTTCGCTAGACCTCGCCGTTGCGCTCTTTCAGTACATCCCGAACCTAACGGGCGAGAAGATTCGCCCTGCGGTTATCCTCGGGGCATCTGGTGGAATGGGGCCGCTTGCGGCCTTTTCTGCGATCTCTTATAAGCGCTCTCAGTTCTCCAGGCAGTTCAGAGGCGGGACGCCTCGGGCGGGGTTTTGAAGAATTCTCCAGGACCTGAGAGGTCAAAGGATTGCGCGACCTCATCGAGAGCGGCCGCGTCTTGAACTTCGCAAACCAAATTGCTAAAACGGTCGATAGCTGAGGGAGGACGTTAGGATTTCACCTCCTAGAACGACCAGAATGGGGCTGTGGTCCGAAGAGAGATCGGGAATGCTCTCCACGGTGACTCCACAGGGGACATCTTTTGTCAGAGCGACGTCGAGTATGTCCGGGGGAGCGTCTATGCGATAGAACGTTGGAGAATCTTGTGAATGAACTGTCACACCTTCGTTTTGGATGAAGTCGAACAGCCTGTTGCCACGGGCGTTCGTCACCCTGCTACCCTAGAAGGGGTGCTTTGCGTTCAGATCACCCGTGACCAACACCGGTAGGGGACCGGCGAAGATGCGGGCGTAATCGTCGCGCGAGAAGGGTCTAGTGCAGGACGCATAGACCGAATAAATCTCAAACGGGCTGAAATCGGTCCAGATTCTGACGGCCGTCGCTTCGAGAAACTCGCGCGGCGGCACTTCGACCTCGGAGTGGCGGATTGAGTTTCGGCTGATAATGGCTGTGCCTCCGCCGCGGCCCGTCAAGCGATCTCGGCGGTATGTGGTGCAGCTTACGACCTTGAGCCTGTCTTCAGGACGGAGCCAGGTCTCGCCGAGTAGACAAATGTCGATTTGGAATTTTGAGAAGAAGTAGCGAAGCTCGGGTATCTTCTCCCTGACACCGCAAGCGTTCCAGGCAACTACCCTGGGTCCTCGATGGCGACGGATGTCGGTGCGAGGTGTGGGATCCATTTAGTGAATGGGGGTGGTACCTAGCTGGATAAATCCTTGCAGCTGTTAAAGGGCAGCGTTAAACTGCCCAAAAACTTGCTACAGCTGCCGGAGGATGGAATGGAGCTCCTCATTAGACAGTGTTGAAGGAGATAATACTGTTACCACAAGACTCCGTGCGGGGCGCGGGCGTCTCGGATCCCAGCGTAGAATCAGTATCAGAGGACATGGAGTAGTCCTCTAATGGGCGAAATTCCGAGGGGGACATCAGCAGGGATGCAGATAGCTTTTCATTGCAAAGGCCGGAAGGAAGCAGTTTTCTCGGCCTCTCAGTTCAAACAGTATTATATATAACAAAAAATTAACAACAGAAGTGAAAAAAGAGAGCAAAAAACAAGTAAAAACTGTGCCCAACTAGTGGGGCTTACCTTGATCTTCATTCGGCTTCCGTTCCCTGAAGTGGTGTAACACCCCGAGTCCACAGGAACCCTGGGCGAGTACACGGACTGACTTCTGAACTCCCTCTCAACGGCTTCTCATTCGGCAAAGGTGTCTTCCGTTTCCAGTATAGCACTTTACTGTTCGAAAATTATTCGACACTTAAAGGCATCTCTTTGACTATTCCAACTGTTGGACTTTCTCTAGAAGAGCTTGACTCTACAGAAATAACGGGTTCTTCAAAATCTTCGGGGAAGCCTATAATTATATGCATTAATATTCAGAAAATATGTTTTATCTCACTTGATAAGAAAAGTGTTGGAATTGCATCTTTCCGAAGTCGCCTTTTAGTACCTGGTACTAAACATTCTGATGTGGAGTATATGTCACATACATAAAAAGAACGATAAATCTTATCGATTTCTAGTGTCTTTAGATAAGAATTATTAATATTTTCAATCCATTTCTGCATCAAGCACTCATCCTTTGGAAAGCGATGCCCCTTTCTGTTGCGGGCGGTACTTCCAGCCACACAACACTTGTTTTTATACTTCACTCTAGAAGCACCCATTGCGTATCGTATAAATCTGACTGGCAGTTGTCACAAATTATGCAAAATGCGCAAGAGTAAAACAGCTTAAGTACTGATATTACTATTGAAACTGTGTGACTGTGAAATGGTAAAACAAGTTACAATTATATTGACATTGTATGTAGCAGTGCCCTGAAATGTATGTAGGGGCAACTAAGCTTCCGGTTTGCGTCTAGGAACTTTATTTCAAGGTCATTCATTATATTTTCCTATCTAGTGTAGGTTATTTGTTGGAATTATGTACATATAAAATATCCATTAGTGTTACCACTCTCTCTAATATTTTTTGCGAATTCTTTCACAATATATATATACGAGACGAACCAAATGCGGCAACATTCTTTCTTACTCCATCATCAATCACAACAAATGCTTTATTTCGGTGATTAGCACTTCGGATATGTGCAGTGTAACAATTCCTTTCCACCTTTACATCACACACTTCACACTTTACTAAATCCGTACTATCATCGACCTTTATTCTTTTTCCTCAACAAGAAGTTAATATATGTCAATTTTTATTGTCTCTGCAAGCAAATTTCTTCAGTAATATTCACACTCGAACATTTCGACTTGCAACCAATAAGAATAGATGAGACTGTTATTAATATTTTAGAAGAAACGCATTTTGAACCTCCCATCGAAGGTCTTAAACTGGTTTCAAGGCGGACGACATCCCACGGTTTTCGTCGAAATAGACATCTCAAGCCTCTCGTCGTTGCCTACTTCGTTGAAGTAGACAACAACTCAAGGATCTCATCAAGGTTCCCTTCGCGGATAAATCTTGCAATAGTCGTAATCACTTTTTATTTTGATCTATATATTTCTTGCATATGTCAGAAAATTAAAACGCGACAACCTAAAACTGTTTAATAGTAATTTTAAAGCTATCGGCTTTGTGATTCGAAAAGAAATAGACATAACAAAGATATCAAAGAATTTGTGCGAAAAGTATCAATTATGTCGACTATAGTGACTGTGTGGTCAGACCAGGGCCCGAAATTATGGGAACAAGGGAAAGACAGTATTATGGAACGGACACGCCAGAGATGGCGCTGCGAACTAATACATCATTATTAGAGGCCCGGATACTTCGATGTTACGTTGTGACACGAATCGCACTCTGTATTATAATTGCGAAGCGGGGCAATAGCGAGATTTTGAACTGCTTTTGTATTCAGATATTGCTTTATATTTTGTTGTATCTATTGGTTTTTCTAACATGTAACGTAAACATATAAAATTTCAACAACGCAATGCTGAAACTTTGTATGTATAAAGTAAATGTAAGAAAAATCAAGACCTAAGATAAGAAATAACTAGGATGAGGTCACAATTATTAGAATAAATTAAATTTAAGTAATCAAAAAATTATACTTAGATATTCAAAATGTCGAAATATACAAATTGCATATATTATACTTTAATAATGACTGATAATAATAATAATAATATGTTGTATGTATGAGAGGTTGTACAAAATATCAAAAAAAAAACAAGAAAAAAAAGAAAACATGAATTACATTGCAAAATGTATAAAAAAAAAAGTCTATTCAATTATACAATATCATAAGAAATAAATTAACTAAGGATTTTTTTTCAAACTTATTGTACAAAAGTGTTTTCAAAGAATTCACCGAAACATTAAACATATCAATATCAGCACAATATGTATTTACCGTTTGACACATACAAAGAATAGGTGAGAAAAAGTGTCGTCTAGTACCAAATGAGCGAAGATAAAAAAGTTTCTGTTGCCGAATACTCAAACGAGGAACGTAAAATCTCAAAAGCTCCAATAATTCCGGAGCAAGAATCATGTTGTTGATCATTTGTAAATAAAAGAAATCTGTGATGGGCCAATGAATTATAATCGAACTCTGATAGCAATAGTCTGTACGAGTAATTATGAGCAAAAAAACGGAATGAGTGCGATAGTACAGGGTTTTTACACAAACTTTCTTTGAACTTTCCCTATCATTTCGTTATATTTAGCATAGCCCGGGTTCCATACTATAGAGCAGTGGTCGCCAACCTTTTCAATGTGCTGAGCTACTTTTGATGATTTTGGAACAAACAGTGAGCTACCTAGTCATAAGCCAACCTAAATGAAATGATGCACAGTTATATTCGACATACATGTATTTATTTTACTAATACATACTAATACAAATAAACTAATAACTAATACATACTACACTAGCTAAATCCATACCTACCAATCGTAGGAGTTTGAAAAATCAATAAAATTTTCATGCAGCCACAATGGCCATGGTCACATACGATTTAATAAAAGTGAATAAAAATAACAAAGGTAACGCACTATTTTTAAACAAAAACGTGCAGATAAAAATGCATGTTTAATGAGAAGGCTGACACTCAAACTGATCGATATTTTTTTTAATGTTTTGCAGTATAGTTTGATGCAGCCATTCGAATACAATTATCCAAATGTTCAACTGTAAGTCGATTGCGGTATTTCTTTTTAATTAACTTTCATATTGGAGAAAGAAGATTCACACAAATAGGTTTGAACTAAATACGCTTTCACTTTTAAGGCAACACGACATAGAACTGATATTTGTCTTTGCTTACTAAAAGCCAGATACACGCAATCACTTCCATATCTGTTGCAGCGATGTCTTCGCCAAAGTTCTGCATAACACAAGTTGCAAACTGTTGGATATCAATTTCTATGAAGGGTGAAACAACAAATTGCGCCACTAAATCAATTTCGTTGAAATCCTTAAAACGATTTTTGAAGTTATCCTTCAAGTTAGAAACTATTTCTACATGTATTTACTATTACAGGGTTTCCAATGGATTTTCAGATATCTTTTCTGAAGAATCGGAAAATGCTTGATATCGCGGTTGATTAGGTTTTTGCTCCCAAACTCAAGCTTTTTGATAAATGCTTGTATATCAGAAATCATTTCCTCTAGTTCTTTGTCTCTTCCCTGAAGCTGCAAATTAAGTTCATTTAATTTTTCTGTAATGTCCACAAAAAAAACAAAATCTCTAAACCAGATTGAATTTTCCAGTTCCGGAATCGTTTCATCCCGGTGTTTGAAAATTGAACCATGGCAGATAGGACATCAATAAAACGTTTCAGCACTCGTCCTCTACTTAACCATCGGACTTCGGAGTGTAGAAGTAGCTCCCCGTATGACAGTCAATTTCATCGGCCAAGGTTTCGAATAATCTTCTTTGTAACGCTGGAGCTCTAATTTTGTTCATAATTTTTACTACCAATTTCATAACGTTTAGTTTTTAGAAAATTTCCGCATAATGCTTTGCTGATGGATAATGCAGTGTAACAGAGAAATTGGGGAAAACTTGCGTCCTTTACGACATAACGCCACCAGACCCTTATTACAACCCACCATAGCTGGAGCGCCATCGGTTGTCAAGCTTACCATTTTCGATATTGGAATTTCTCAGAAGAAATAATATTTGTGAAATGAAAAACAACTCCAGCCCAGCAGTATGTCCTTTCAGTGGAATGAACTTCAAAAGATCTTCTTTAATCGTAAAATCACTAAAAACCATCCTGACGAATACGTTCATTTGGGAGGTGTCAACCACATCTGTTTATTCACCCAGTTGCAGTGAAAAATAAACACAGTTATCTAAGTCACTTCTTAACTGTAAAAAATATCATTGCTCATTACTTCTATTCGTCTCATCACTGTATTAGCAGAAAGTTTGCATAGATTTTATAGCAGACACTATCTCGTCTTTATTTCTAAAGTTTGGCGAATTTGCAGCTTCTAAAAACGCCTGTTTTATCATTTGCCCGTCTTCATAAGGTTTCTTCTTTTGTGCAATTATTTGGGACACACGGTATGATGCTTCAGTTGCAGCCTTATTTTTGTCAACTGTTTTAAAAATATTGACTGTTGTCCCATTAATTGGTTTTTTAATTGTTTCAGTTTTTCCTTTCTGGTGGCAGAATGTAATGGGAATGATTTTTCAAATTCGAATTAGCGACAGAGACAGAAGTATTACATAACAAACATACATTTTTACCTTTAACTTCTGTAGAGAAGTATTGTTATTCCCATTCCGAATGGAAATGGTATGTCTTTACCTTCTTACTACTGCTTGCCATAATATTTTTAATTGCAAGCCAGCTGTAACCCAACCGCTGGACGTTGATTATGCCGTTCAGTTTTCAACTGAGCGCAATGTCGCCGCGCGTTGCGGATATATCCCCTTCAAAGCAACCCAATCGTTCTCAAACGCTAATACGCTGATCGGTTTTAGACGATTCTAGCGTGGTGACGTCGGCGGCAGATCGCTCACCGCAGTGTTTGCCGCGGCTTTGTGTTTATTATTAATATTTGCGAAATTTACGGAACTTCTATGATTTTTCACACCTTTGTATTTTTAAAATATGTTATGACTACCACAATTGCCTTCGCGAGCTACCGGTAGCTCGCGATCGACGGGTTGGCGACCACTGCTATAGAGCAATATTCAAGCTTAGATCTAATAAATGCATTCAAAAAACTTACAAGCGCATTATTACCCAAACATTTTGTGTTTCTAATAAGGGAATCCATGCATTTTTTAGAGAGTAAGTACATATGTCATAGACATGTAAATTGAAATTTAATTTTTCGTCATATTTACTCCAAGATCTTTGGAGTCACATCTTTCAAGAGAAAAATTATAAATTCTATATGGAAACGTTATTGTATGCTGTTTTCGACTAAAGCTCATACATTTACATTTGTTCGTATTCCTTTGCAACAGTTTACAATTCTCAACACTTTTGATTTTACGAAAAACTTTAAGGTCATCCGAATGTAACAAACACCGAGATGAAATACAGTTGGTTATGTCATTGACAAAATTAGAAAAAGTAACGGTCCTAACACGGAGCCTTGAGGTACGCCAGTTCGCGATATATACTCGCAAGATGTAAAGCCACGGTACTCAACATAATTGGTACGCTCAGATAAATATGATTGGAAAATTTCAATCAGATCTGAAGAAACACCAAAACTATCTAATTTATGTAAGACTATGGTCATGCTGAACAGTGCCAACTTGATATTGTTCGTCCAACCCATCAGATACAAAATGTACAAAGGAGCATACATTTTTAGCAGTTGATCGACCTTTATGAAGCCGTGCTGGTAAATGGAAAGCTGATTGACAAGGTGATTATAAACGGGCTTATAGAGGATAAATTTTCGCAAAATTACAAATAAGAGATATTGGTCTATAATTTTTAATTTCGTTTTTGTTTCCAGATTCAAAAATAGGATTTATCTTAGAGCGTTTCCTGCAATCAGCGAACTTGTTTTGACGTAATATTAAATTAAAAATGTGTAAAAGTGGATTTTGTAAAACGTATCTGCAATCTTTAATAATAAATGCAGGAACTGAGTCGGGACCCATTGTCATATTTGATTTTAATGAGTTTATTGCGCATAGTACATCATTTCCTGTGAAATGTTGAATCGTCAATAAGTTTACGCCAAAGAAGTTATCATTTTGACATCCATTAACAGTGTTAACAAAAACCGATGAAAAGTGTGTAGCAAAAGCACTGTCAATCCGCTGAGGAGAGTCGATATGTTGTTCGCTATCCACCATACACCCAGGGATACGAGTTTGACTCTTGCGTTCATTTATAAGGAATTAGCTGTATGTTAAATAATGACGTTTAATTTTAATTAGTCGTGGCGTTTCAAAAGAAAACCATGTTGGAAAGAAACTATTTGACGGAACGTACATAGGAATACACTGAGTGAAATAATCACTGATTACATTATATAATACGTCGCATGCACTATCAACATTGTTGCAGTTTAACACGGAATCTGAATTTACTCTGGAGAACAAATTGTACAACTGTAGGTAATCAGCACGCTTGAAATTAAATTTTGGGGTATTTGATAACTTGAACTTTTTAGGAATAGCTACGTTATATTTAAAATCAAGAACTAGTGTAGGATGATGAAAATCCTCTGGAACTAATGCAAAATCGCATTTTTCACAGTTACAAATGGCATCTTTAGAATAAAGAACTAAATCTAGAAGTCTATTGTTTTGGTTTTTGATCTGATTAAACTAAGCGATATCATTGGTTGTCATAAAATTATTAATGGAATATGCCTTATTGCAAATTATATCATCTAAATTAGGAATATTAAAATCACCCACGAAAATATTCCTTTGTAAAAAACTCTAATAATTCCAACCTATGAAATAATTATTCATAGACAAATGCGGGTGTAGAGGGAGGTATGTATGCAGTGACAATACACATAACGTTTCCACTAACCATTAATTTAACAGAAAGTAAATCAATATTATATTCTATTAGATCTGCATCCAGTTCTATATTTACTTTATCGCAACCACCACGACCGACCCTACGGTCACATCTAAACACCACAAAATCATCACTGCACAGTTCAGAATTTAGTAAATTGTCATTAGCCCATGTTTCATTCAATATTACAACAATATCATAATTATCGAAAGACAGAAGATTATTGCAAAAGAGAAATATATATGAATATAATCTTCTTGACAGGATAATTCTTCAGAAGTCTACTCTTCCGCAGCACAGATGAAACTTCCTCTGCCGAATGCAGCATCACCTTTAAAGGCCTGTTCCTTCCAGCATTCCTAACCGACCCAAGTCTGAAAATCTTCATCCCATCCATATTAATACATTTATCCAACTCCATGAACTTGAATAGGTTATCCACTCTAATTGAATCACTATCAGGAATGTCGCTCTCTTCAAGATTGTAAATCAAATTCTTTTTACGGCGCCTACGATCTTCAATTTCATTGATTATATCTTCCACATCGAATTCTTTGGAGACATTCCTAGGACAATCAGAGGCTAGGTCTGCAATCCGTGACACTTCCTTCTGTAGCGCAGCTATTACGTTGGGGAGGTTCTGAATTTGACTAGCAATGTCAATCGAACAACAGGCAGAACAGGTCCATTTAATCAATCACGAAAAAAAGTACCGCAAAAACTTACACAAGTATATATTCACGCCGGTAGTTAAAGATGTAATCGGAATTCACCAAACGGTTACTAAATGATTGATGACACAAACTACACAAAAAAATGACTAGTTTTTTCCTCTGCACACTGATATGAATTTCAAATGCAAAAACGCAAGATGAACAACAACTCTTTGACTATTCCAACTGTTGGACTTTCTCTAGAAGAGCTTGACTCTACAGAAATAACGGGTTCTTCAAAATCTTCGGGGAAGCCTATAATTATATGCATTAATATTCAGAAAATATGTTTTATCTCACTTGATAAGAAAAGTGTTGGAATTGCATCTTTCCGAAGTCGCCTTTTAGTACCTGGTACTAAACATTCTGATGTGGAGTATATGTCACATACATAAAAAGAACGATAAATCTTATCGATTTCTAGTGTCTTTAGATAAGAATTATTAATATTTTCAATCCATTTCTGCATCAAGCACTCATCCTTTGGAAAGCGATGCCCCTTTCTGTTGCGGGCGGTACTTCCAGCCACACAACACTTGTTTTTATACTTCACTCTAGAAGCACCCATTGCGTATCGTATAAATCTGACTGGCAGTTGTCACAAATTATGCAAAATGCGCAGAGTAAAACAGCTTAAGTACTGATATTACTATTGAAACTGTGTGACTGTGAAATGGTAAAACAAGTTACAATTATATTGACATTGTATGTAGCAGTGCCCTGAAATGTATGTAGGGGCAACTAAGCTTCCGGTTTGCGTCTAGGAACTTTATTTCAAGGTCATTCATTATATTTTCCTATCTAGTGTAGGTTATTTGTTGGAATTATGTACATATAAAATATCCATTAGTGTTACCACTCTCTCTAATATTTTTTGCGAATTCTTTCACAATATATATATACGAGACGAACCAAATGCGGCAACATTCTTTCTTACTCCATCATCAATCACAACAAATGCTTTATTTCGGTGATTAGCACTTCGGATATGTGCAGTGTAACAATTCCTTTCCACCTTTACATCACACACTTCACACTTTACTAAATCCGTACTATCATCGACCTTTATTCTTTTTCCTCAACAAGAAGTTAATATATGTCAATTTTTATTGTCTCTGCAAGCAAATTTCTTCAGTAATATTCACACTCGAACTTTTCGACTTGCAACCAATAAGAATAGATGAGACTGTTATTAATATTTTAGAAGAAACGCATTTTGAACCTCCCATCGAAGGTCTTAAACTGGTTTCAAGGCGGACGACATCCCACGGTTTTCGTCGAAATAGACATCTCAAGCCTCTCGTCGTTGCCTACTTCGTTGAAGTAGACAACAACTCAAGGATCTCATCAAGGTTCCCTTCGCGGATAAATCTTGCAATAGTCGTAATCACTTTTTATTTTGATCTATATATTTCTTGCATATGTCAGAAAATTAAAACGCGACAACCTAAAACTGTTTAATAGTAATTTTAAAGCTATCGGCTTTGTGATTCGAAAAGAAATAGACATAACAAAGATATCAAAGAATTTGTGCGAAAAGTATCAATTATGTCGACTATAGTGACTGTGTGGTCAGACCAGGGCCCGAAATTATGGGAACAAGGGAAAGACAGTATTATGGAACGGACACGCCAGAGATGGCGCTGCGAACTAATACATCATTATTAGAGGCCCGGATACTTCGATGTTACGTTGTGACACGAATCGCACTCTGTATTATAATTGCGAAGCGGGGCAATAGCGAGATTTTGAACTGCTTTTGTATTCAGATATTGCTTTATATTTTGTTGTATCTATTGGTTTTCTAACATGTAACTTAAACATATAAAATTTCAACAACGCAATGCTGAAACTTTGTATGTATAAAGTAAATGTAAGAAAAATCAAGACCTAAGATAAGAAATAACTAGGATGAGGTCACAATTATTAGAATAAATTAAATTTAAGTAATCAAAAAATTATACTTAGATATTCAAAATGTCGAAATATACAAATTGCATATATTATACTTTAATAATGACTGATAATAATAATAATAATATGTTGTATGTATGAGAGGTTGTACAAAATATCAAAAAAAAAACAAGAAAAAAAAGAAAACATGAATTACATTGCAAAATGTATAAAAAAAAAAGTCTATTCAATTATACAATATCATAAGAAATAAATTAACTAAGGATTTTTTTCAAACTTATTGTACAAAAGTGTTTTCAAAGAATTCACCGAAACATTAAACATATCAATATCAGCACAATATGTATTTACCGTTTGACACATACAAAGAATAGGTGAGAAAAAGTGTCGTCTAGTACCAAATGAGCGAAGATAAAAAAGTTTCTGTTGCCGAATACTCAAACGAGGAACGTAAAATCTCAAAAGCTCCAATAATTCCGGAGCAAGAATCATGTTGTTGATCATTTGTAAATAAAAGAAATCTGTGATGGGCCAATGAATTATAATCGAACTCTGATAGCAATAGTCTGTACGAGTAATTATGAGGCAAAAAAACGGAATGAGTGCGATAGTACAGGGTTTTTACAAACTTTCTTTGAACTTTCCCTATCATTTCGTTATATTTAGCATAGCCCGGGTTCCATACTATAGAGCAGTGGTCGCCAACCTTTTCAATGTGCTGAGCTACTTTGATGATTTTGGAACAAACAGTGAGCTACCTAGTCATAAGCCAACCTAAATGAAATGATGCACAGTTATATTCGACATACATGTATTTATTTTACTAATACATACTAATACAAATAAACTAATAACTAATACATACTACATAGCTAAATCCATACCTACCAATCGTAGGAGTTTGAAAAATCAATAAAATTTTCATGCAGCCACAATGGCATGTCACATACGATTTAATAAAAGTGAATAAAAATAACAAAAGGTAACGCACTATTTTAAACAAAAACGTGCAGATAAAAATGCATGTTTAATGAGAAGGCTGACACTCAAACTGATCGATAATTTTTTTAATGTTTGCAGTATAGTTTGATGCAGCCATTCGAATACAATTATCCAAATGTTCAACTGTAAGTCGATTGCGGTATTTCTTTTTAATTAACTTCATATTGGAGAAAGAAGATTCACACAAATAGGTTGAACTAAATAACGCTTTCACTTTTAAGGCAACACGACATAGAACTGAATATTTGTCTTTGCTTACTAAAAGCCAGATACACGCAATCACTTCCATATCTGTTGCAGCGATGTCTTCGCCAAAGTTCTGCATAACACAAGTTGCAAACTGTTGGATATCAATTTCTATGAAGGGTGAAACAACAAATTGCGCCACTAAATCAATTTCGTTGAAATCCTTAAAACGATTTTTGAAGTTATCCTTCAAGTTAGAAACTATTTCTACATGATATTTACTATTACAGGGTTCCAATGGATTTTCAGATATCTTTTCTGAAAGAATCGGAAAATGCTTGATATCGCGGTTGATTAGGTTTTGCTCCCAAAACTCAAGCTTTTTGATAAATGCTTGTATATCAGAAATCATTTCCTCTAGTTCTTTGTCTCTTCCCTGAAGCTGCAAATTAAGTTCATTTAATTTTTCTGTAATGTCCACAAAAAAAACAAAATCTCTAAACCAGATTGAATTTTCCAGTTCCGGAATCGTTTCATCCCGGTGTTTGAAAAATTGAACCATGGCAGATAGGACATCAATAAAACGTTTCAGCACTCGTCCTCTACTTAACCATCGGACTTCGGAGTGTAGAAGTAGCTCCCCGTATTGACAGTCAATTTCATCGGCCAAGGTTTCGAATAATCTTCTTTGTAACGCTGGAGCTCTAATTTTGTTCATAATTTTTACTACCAATTTCATAACGTTTAGTTTTAGAAAATTTCCGCATAATGCTTGCTGATGGATAATGCAGTGGTAACAGAGAAATTGGGGAAAACTTGCGTCTTTACGACATAACGCCACCAGACCCTTATTACAACCCACCATAGCTGGAGCGCCATCGGTTGTCAAGCTTACCATTTTCGATATTGGAATTTTCTCAGAAGAAATAATATTTGTGAAATGAGAAAACAACTCCAGCCCAGCAGTATGTCCTTTCAGTGGAATGAACTTCAAAAGATCTTCTTTAATCGTAAAATCACTAAAAACCATCCTGACGAATACGTTCATTTGGGAGGTGTCAACCACATCTGTTTATTCACCCAGTTGCAGTGAAAAATAAACACAGTTATCTAAGTCACTTCTTAACTGTAAAAAATATCATTGCTCATTACTTCTATTCGTCTCATCACTGTATTAGCAGAAAGTTGCATAGATTTTATAGCAGACACTATCTCGTCTTTATTTCTAAAGTTGGCGAATTTGCAGCTTCTAAAAACGCCTGTTTTATCATTTGCCCGTCTTCATAAGGTTTCTTCTTTTGTGCAATTATTTGGGACACACGGTATGATGCTTCAGTTGCAGCCTTATTTTTGTCAACTGTTTTAAAAAATATTGACTGTTGTCCAATTAATTGGTTTTTTAATTGTTTCAGTTTTTCCTTTCTGGTGGCAGAATGTAATGGGAATGATTTTTCAAAATTCGAATTAGCGACAGAGACAGAAGTATTACATAACAAACATACATTTTTACCTTTAACTTCTGTAGAGAAGTATTGTTATTCCCATTCCGAATGGAAATGGTATGTCTTTACCTTCTTACTACTGCTTGCCATAATATTTTTAATTGCAAGCCAGCTGTAACCCAACCGCTGGACGTTGATTATGCCGTTCAGTTTTCAACTGAGCGCAATGTCGCCGCGCGTTGCGGATATATCCCCTTCAAAGCAACCCAAATCGTTCTCAAACGCTAATACGCTGATCGGTTTTAGACGATTCTAGCGTGGTGACGTCGGCGGCAGATCGCTCACCGCAGTGTTGCCGCGGCTTGTGTTTATTATTATAATTTGCGAAATTTACGGAAGCTTCTATGATTTTCACACCTTTGTATTTTTAAAATATGTTATGAGCTACCACAATTGCCTTCGCGAGCTACCGGTAGCTCGCGATCGACGGGTTGGCGACCACTGCTATAGAGCAATATTCAAGCTTAGATCTAATAAATGCATTCAAAAAACTTACAAGCGCATTATTACCCAAACATTTTGTGTTTCTAATAAGGAATCCATGCATTTTTAGAGAGTAAGTACATATGTCATAGACATGTAAATTGAAATTTAATTTTTCGTCAATATTTACTCCAAGATCTTTGGAGTCACATCTTTCAAGAGAAAAATTATAAATTCTATATGGAAACGTTATTGTATGCTGTTTTCGACTAAAGCTCATACATTTACATTTGTTCGTATTCCTTTGCAACAGTTTACAATTCTCAACACTTTTGATCTTACGAAAAACTTTAAGGTCATCCGAATGTAACAAACACCGAGATGAAATACAGTTGGTTATGTCATTGACAAAAATTAGAAAAAGTAACGGTCCTAACACGGAGCCTTGAGGTACGCCAGTTCGCGATATATACTCGCAAGATGTAAAGCCACGGTACTCAACATAATTGGTACGCTCAGATAAATATGATTGGAAAATTTCAATCAGATCTGAAGAAACACCAAACTATCTAATTTATGTAAGACTATGGTCATGCTGACAGTGCCAACTTGATATTGTTCGTCCAACCCATCAGATACAAAATGTACAAAGGAGCATACATTTTTAGCAGTTTGATCGACCTTTATGAAGCCGTGCTGGTAAATGGAAAGCTGATTGACAAGGTGATTATAACGGGCTTATAGAGGATAAATTTTCGCAAAATTACAAATAAGAGATATTGGTCTATAATTTTTAATTTCGTTTTTTGTTTCCAGATTCAAAAATAGGATTTATCTTAGAGCGTTTTCCTGCAATCAGCGAACTTGTTTTGACGTAATATTAAATTAAAAATGTGTAAAAGTGGATTTTGTAAAACGTATCTGCAATCTTTAATAATAAATGCAGGAACTGAGTCGGGACCCATTGTCATATTTGATTTTAATGAGTTTATTGCGCATAGTACATCATTTCCTGTGAAATGTTGAATCGTCAATAAGTTTACGCCAAGAAGTTATCATTTTGACATCCATTAACAGTGTTAACAAAAACCGATGAAAAGTGTGTAGCAAAAGCACTGTCAATCCGCTGAGGAGAGTCGATATGTTGTTCGCTATCCCACCATACACCCAGGGATACGAGTTTGACTCTTGCGTTCATTTATAAGGAATTAGCTGTATGTTAAATAATGACGTTTAATTTTAATTAGTCGTGGCGTTTCAAAGAAAACCATGTTGGAAAGAAACTATTTGACGGAACGTACATAGGAATACACTGAGTGAAATAATCACTGATTACATTATATAATACGTCGCATGCACTATCAACATTGTTGCAGTTTAACACGGAATCTGAATTTACTCTGGAGAACAAATTGTACAACTGTAGGTAATCAGCACGCTTGAAATTAAATTTGGGGTATTTGATAACTTGAACTTTTTAGGAATAGCTACGTTATATTAAAATCAAGAACTAGTGTAGGATGATGAAAATCCTCTGGAACTAATGCAAAATCGCATTTTTCACAGTTACAAATGGCATCTTTAGAATAAAGAAACTAAATCTAGAAGTCTATTGTTTTGGTTTTTGATCTGATTAAACTAAGCGATATCATTGGTTGTCATAAAATTATTAATGGAATATGCCTTATTGCAAATTATATCATCTAAATTAGGAATATTAAAATCACCCACGAAAATAAATTCCTTTGTAAAAAACTCTAATAATTCCAACCTATGAAATAATTATTCATAGACAAATGCGGGTGTAGAGGGAGGTATGTATGCAGTGACAATACACATAACGTTTCCACTAACCATTAATTTAACAGAAAGTAAATCAATATTATATTCTATTAGATCTGCATCCAGTTCTATATTTACTTTATCGCAACCACCACGACCGACCCTACGGTCACATCTAAACACCACAAAATCATCACTGCACAGTTCAGAATTTAGTAAATTGTCATTAGCCCATGTTTCATTCAATATTACAACAATATCATAATTATCGAAAGACAGAAGATTATTGCAAAAGAGAAATATATATGAATATAATCTTCTTGACAGGATAATTCTTCAGAAGTCTACTCTTCCGCAGCACAGATGAAACTTCCTCTGCCGAATGCAGCATCACCTTTAAAGGCCTGTTCCTTCCAGCATTCCTAACCGACCCAAGTCTGAAAATCTTCATCCCATCCATATTAATACATTTATCCAACTCCATGAACTTGAATAGGTTATCCACTCTAATTGAATCACTATCAGGAATGTCGCTCTCTTCAAGATTGTAAATCAAATTCTTTTTACGGCGCCTACGATCTTCAATTTCATTGATTATATCTTCCACATCGAATTCTTTGGAGACATTCCTAGGACAATCAGAGGCTAGGTCTGCAATCCGTGACACTTCCTTCTGTAGCGCAGCTATTACGTTGGGGAGGTTCTGAATTTGACTAGCAATGTCAATCGAACAACAGGCAGAACAGGTCCATTTAATCAATCACGAAAAAAAGTACCGCAAAAACTTACACAAGTATATATTCACGCCGGTAGTTAAAGATGTAATCGGAATTCACCAAACGGTTACTAAATGATTGATGACACAAACTACACAAAAAAATGACTAGTTTTTTCCTCTGCACACTGATATGAATTTCAAATGCAAAAACGCAAGATGAACAGTAGAAAACACTAGCAGATTGGTAAAGTCAAGAAATAGGTGCACCTCTCGTAATAATATTTCTGATAAAACCATCTTTGTCGGGAGTGGCCCCGTAAGGATAGAATAGAGGACGAACGTATCTATATGGGGAAAAGTAGGAGCCGAAAGGAATTTTTCTGGTGGGGGTAAGGGAAGTACGTGTACTAGAGGCGTCGTTCTTTTTATGTGCCTGGTCGACGGGAACCGGAAACGGAACTAGAGGGTCTTCGGAGGGACGTCGACGAGAACGCTGTGACAAATACTACGTCAATTTCTGTCGTATAGCAAAAAAAAACGCGAAATCGTAGCGTGTTGTGTCTGACAGCGTCGGTCTGAAACGTCAAACGCGAATGCAACGAAAAGGCTTTGGGTTACTCTCGAGCGACGAAGGGTAATGGAAATGGTATTTCGAGTAAAAAGATAACTTTTTCCTGAAGCGAGATGGACCGGCGACATCCGGAGAACAGGTATTTACTCGCAATATTTTCAATAGTATAGAACGTGTTGTGACAGAGGAAATCATATTGACATGTAGGTCGGCCAAAAAAGTTAACAATTTTTACGTTTTCAGGCGACGAACGATACTTGGTGCGGTATTTTGACAAAGTTTACCAAAAAATCGTCCCACGAGGGAACTGGGCGCCTATCTATTTCGAATCTTTCAAACGAGAAAGGTAGGTTGACAGCGGCAATTGGATCGGCGATAATTTAGTTTTACCTCTTCGGACGAAATTTTGGTTGAGAATAGGCCCGTTTACACAGACACTTCAACCTGTCGGTTTCGGCGCGCCACTCCAGCGTGTCGTTTCGACTCGCAGTTTTGGAGTATAGACACTAGGCGCGTGGTACTCTGTGTGACGCTCCAAATCCACAGGTCAAACTGACTGATTAGTTAAATTTATTAAAGATTTATAATAAGAGAAGTGCTCCGGATTGCGACTACGTTTAAATTTCAAAAATGCACGATCTCTTAGAGTCTGCATGGTTTTAATGGTGTCGGTAATCCACGGTTTACGCTCATGCGTGATCTTACAGGTGTGTACCGGAGTATGATGGTCGAATAATGAAGTTATTGAGGAATTAAAAAGTGCGACTTCTTCATCAATATCATCAAGATTAAAAATATGACAGAATGGCAAGTTAATTAAATCAGAATAAAAAGTTTCATAATTAAAGTATTTAAAATCCCTATAAGTTTTAATAAACGGCTGGAAGTTAGTTGCGGCTTGTAAAATATCACAACTAACACAAAAGTAGTCGGAGAAACCAAGAACTGGTTTTATTTGGGCATTAGTAGTGATATCACTATTGTTAGTGAGAATCAGATCTAATAAGGAAGCAGATATGTCCGTAACCCTAGTAGGTTCTTGCACAATCTGATGCAAACCATACGTCGTTAATAATTCTAAAAAGGTATTAATATGAGGCAAGTCAGCTGCCAAAAGGTTAAAGTTGAAATCGCCAGTACAAATTAAGACATCACAGATAGGAATCATAAGTATCACGACATTCTCAAAAGCTTCAAAAAATTCGTTATAGCTGGTACTAGGTTTCTGTATACCGCGCCAATAGTATAGATTTTGTGATTGAAGTTGAATTTAATCCAAAGTTGCTCAATATGAGCTGTAAAGGAGGTTTCTATAACATCATAACGAAACATAGTAGGCAAGTACATAGCTACACCACCTCCCCTGCTCGACCTATCTATACGTATAAAACTAAAATTATGTATATTGGATCGCTACTTACATTTTCGTTCAACCATGTTTCAGTCAATGCAAATATACCAGGTCCCGACTGATCGATGAACTCCTTCAGTAGTACAAATTGGTTTGCTAAAGATCGACAGTTGATATGGAAAATGCTTAGTGTACTCATGACAGCATGATTCTGATTCTAGCGAGATGCATAATAGTACTAGTAATACAATTAGCGAAGGTAAATCAATGATATAAATAGTCTGCTAAGTAATACAAAAATGTAAGAATAAATAAACAGAAAAGAATCAATGTTATAGTAAGTAGAGTTGTAAAGTTTAAAAGAATAGTATGCCAATTTATATGTAAATAAATGTAATATGTATTTATAATGTACCAAAAATAGAAAATCAAATAAAATAAAATAAAACTACAATGCAATGAAATGAAATGAGAAAGAAGCAAAAGGACACAAGTGCAATAATTGTATGAAAGCACCGTTGATATGTGGTCAAAATCAAGACTCAAGACAGTTGATGTAAGTCCTCTGACGATCGAATGGTAATGCGCTTTCCCAGGTGTCTGACGAATATGTTGCCATCATACAGCCAACTGTTTTTATGACCAACTTTCTTGATAACCAACTTATACAAATCATAGCGTTTGCGGGTAAGATCATCAGTTATTGTTACTCCAGTACCTTTTAAGAGCTTTCTGTTTTTTAATACACCTTCCCTAGCTCGATACGAGACAAATTTTAGAATTATTGGTGTTGGTTTATTGTTAGCAGCTAAATTAGCGCTCTTACTCCGAATTCGATGACAGCGGTCAATCATAGTAATAGCAGATGTCTTTGTTTTCAGTTTCCTAAAAGTACCGAAGATTGGTTAGAAATAGCAAACGGATTTGAGAAGAAATGGAATTTTGTAAACTGTGGAGGAGCGCTCGACGGAAAACATGCTTTTGGAATTATCAACAGTAGATTTAGAATTTTAAATACGTGTATAAATATGGCTCCAGAAAAAGTTTGTTACATTGTTTTAGCAATACGCACTTTGCACAACTATTTAACAAAACGATCTTCATCTTACGTGACACCATTAACGTTTGATAAAGATAACAGCAGTATGATTGACACAACTCCAGAAGAATGGCGCATGGAAACGAATAATTTAGAAAACTTGCAGCAACTAAGGCCAAGAAATGTAGAAGCTGAAGCCATACAAAACCGCTATAATTATATGGAATACTTTAATAACGATGGTAAAGTATCATGGCAAGACTCCATGTTAATAAGAGGTGTAGTGTAATAATGTATTCTAAAGTATTAGGAGACACTTACTGTTTCATTTTTCTTTTCTACATCTGAGTGTGTGTTGTGGGCTTCAGATCTAACAGCTTCTTCATTGTTCTCTTCTTCTATAATTTTTTGGTTGTCATCCCCCACTTACTTATGCTGTCCGTTGGTTCTTCCTAATCTTTGGAGAATAAAAGTAATTCAAATTACCACAAATTTTGTTTGTGCACATCTTTCGCGCTGCCTGTTTTCGTTGATTTTCTCACTTTTTTTAGCTCCTTACGGAAAGCTCCTCGTATTCCTTGGATTTTTTTAGTTACAAAATCTTTATTTGCGTCAGGGCATACGGATTGCTTTACAAAATCCTATTAATTTTTCGTATGCCCTGTTTTTCAGGTTTCGATTTTTATAATCATCGTATTTAATTTTCCATAAACATGGGAAACTCCTATAAATCGTAATAGTTTTCCAGATTGTTCTTTGTCCACATTTCCACACCACGCACCAGCTTCAGGCATCAAATAAAAGTGCCAGTGTAAATGTTCTAGCAAATGGCGTGCAGGTTGAGACTTGCAGATTAGATATTCGCATGAAACACAAGCTCCATCCCTCTAACTGTTACGCATTTACACCGAGAGTTTTGGCGCGCGCATCCGGAGTGTACACGCCAAAACTCTTAAAAACCGTCTGTATAAATGGGCCTAATATGTAATTGGAGTCGAGATTATTCAGTGCTCGAGACGATGCGATACGGAATAGGAAGGATGGTAGCACTTTCTTCCATTACATTTCAAACAAGGACGCTTGGCATTTGGATTTTCAGAGAGGGGCGAAGTATAAATTAAGCAAGCATTGGAATTGGAGTGACGATTATGGTGTCTTCGAGTTGTTTAGCGAGGATTTTTGTCTAACAGGATACCTTTTTATACAAAAAATGCATGCATTGGAAACTGGTGACATTTGATCTGCTACCGTATACAAAGGTTGACAATGTCATTTGGGTCGGCGAAAATTTAGTTAATTTTACCTTTCCAGGCGTAACTTTTGTGGAAAATATGTAACTGGAGGACAAGGAGATATTATTAAATGTTTGAGGCGATACGGTCAGGACATTTAATCTGCCAAATTGACAAGTATGTGTAAAATTTACTAAAAGTAATGCAGGAACGCTCGGAAATTCTACAGTCGCATAAAATAAGAATCTGCATCTAAAAAACACTCGCTAACTTGCAATCAAATAAAGCAAGAAGAAAGTATTCTTAAATGTCAAGTGTCAAGAATGCAGCTTACACATGTACCTTTTGCGAAACTGCAACTACGTATACGGTAATCTATGAACATAATTGCAGAGCAGTATTTAAGTTTCTCTGGTTCCCTATAAGTATAGATCTAGAAAATTTGCTGGGGTGGGTAAACTGCAGCTGGTATCTCTATAAGTATAGACCTAGAGATTTGCTGAGGTGGGTAAACTGCATCTTTTATACCTGTGAGTATAAACCTAGAAAATTTGTTGGGGTAGGTAAACTGCAGCTGGTATCCCTATGAGTATAAACCTAGAAAATTTGCTGGGGTAGGTAGACTGCAGCTGGTATCCCTGTGTGCTAATTCGATAACTGTTCCTTACCCAAACCCTTGAGGTTAGGGTTTTTTCAGCTAGTAAAATAATAAGAATAGACGTAAAATTTTTAAACTTATACTTATCTTTTTAATTATAAATAGGTCTACATATAGTGACAATAATGTATGTGTAATAAGATAATTAAAAAAAAAGACAAAGATAAGCAGTAATATTTAGATTTTTTTTTTTTTCCTTATAAGGTCAGTTTTTCACTTAGCTTGTTAGTTCAGTCTTGCTGCTGATGATGATAGCTTGGCTATCGAAACGTGCGTCCAGTACGAATTAAGTGTTGTGGTAAGGGTTTTAGTGAACTGTTTCAGTGTTCCAGTGCCACAGTTTTAGAGTATCCGTTTAATATTTAGAACACTTTATATAAAATAATTTTGTCTTTGGTGTTTTGTTTTTGGCAATATTTCTACCCGACACTTTCGAAATTCATTAGTGAATGCTATCAAGTCCATTTTTATACCTATAAAACCAACCTATAAAACAAAATGAATATAAGATTTGCTAGTAAAACATTACCTCCATGTAACCTTTTATTACTTCCTCGCGAAATTGTGTTATTGTCATTTTTGTATTTGTTGTGGGTTGCTGCAACGAATAGGAATTTACAATAGCAGCCCCTATTACAAGTTGAATTGTGAGTTTACGATACCACTTGACATCTCGTCGTAACGAGGAATTATAAGATTTCATTTGATCTGAAAGATTGAAATAACCATTATAAAATTGAAACAACAACGTGTATCAGCAGTTTACCCATGATATCAATATATGTCTACGTTTGTTATATTCGATCACAGTTTTTGGCTTCATGATATCACCGGATCTTTTCCGAACAGTAATTATTTCCGGCACATATTTTGCCTTGAGCATGAGTACATCTCTCCATTTCTCCACAAAGATGCCTGTGTTACTCTCTTCTGCCATTGTTTCACCACGTTTCAATTTTTCTTGTAAGACTCTCTTCGGATTGAGCTTTCGGTTGCTGCGGAGGGTGCCAATAATGTGTGTTGTTTTCAAGTAATTTATGTGCTAACCCAACAGATGTGTAATAGTGTTCTCCCATTATTTAGTAATTTCTTTGTTAAATCCAAAACAACTTGACGGAACTGTATATTCCTCAACAATAATTTTTTCTTGGCCACAGCACAAATTTAAATCATTTATTGGAAATATATTGTTTGAATTTAAGCTTACCCTTGAACGGGACGAGTGTTTCATCTATACAATTGGCGCTTGAAAAGATTCTCGTAGTTTTACCAACAGCGGAGAAATTTTATGGAGCGTATCACTAAGATCAGCATTTTCATTGTTAGCGAAACGCCACATCCTCAGTAAAATTTGAAACCGATTCCTTGACAAAAACTCTTTCAATGTGTTTTCATATAAACGTTTTCTTGACCAGTAAGAACTGAGTGATGGAAGCTGTAATAGACCCATCCACATAAGGCAACCTATAAACTTTTCCATTTCATTTTGATCAGTGTCCTGCCAGTTTTGAATTCGAGCATGCTTAGGTGTAGCAACATTACTTCTTTCTTGTTTAGCGTAAATATTAGTTTCATCGACAAAAAGCTGAAATATATCGTCGGTTATCATCATTTTATAGAAATCGTAAGGAGTTCTTTCGTAATGCTCACAAACAGAAGGTCGAATTCCTGAATCATTTAGAGTAAATGAAATATTTTTCAAGAAATTACCCGTCACTGTTCCCCACACTAGATCCTTGGCTGTTAGATGTTCTTCCGTATCCATATCATCATGATAATCAATATTCTGAGCAATTACTGACTCAATAATGGCATCAATATTATTGGAGTTACTAAAATTCGGGGGGTTCTCGATATTATGTAAACAATCCGAGGTTCTTCAATTCCATATGGTACTTCGGGACTGACATTACCAGATACTGTTAAACTGTTATATTTAACTTTTTTTACTGGTCGTAAAGGAAAGTTTAGTTCTTTTCTTTGTTGTTAGTGGATTGTCCGAATCAGAACTCTCCGAATCAAAGGTTATATTCACTACTATTTGATGAAAACACATATTCGTCTGCTGACATAACTTCTTCACACAATAACTGCAGTCTTTGCTGTTCTTTTTCATAGTCACCCATTTTTATAGACACACAACAAATGCAATCACTCCTGGTTAGGCATAAACTGCAAGTATGAACAGGAAATAGCATCGACTGCGCATGTTCCGCACGGCCATTTTGAAAATATCAGTAGTTATGGCCACGGGGGACAGATGCTGTCCGACACAAAAAATATCTTTTTTTTACATTATGGTTGAATATTGTGCAAAATTTAATATCCCCATGTTTGTTCAACACTAAAAGGAGTAGAAATATAGGAAAAAATACACATGGCATTTATGAACGTTTTACTACAATTTCCATTGTGGCACTAGGTATTAAATATATATGACAAAAAACAAACGCCAGGACTAGCAAGAAAATTATAAAAAATAAAGAAACCTACATAAGACCTATATATAAAAAGAACTGATAAGATAAGTATTGTGAACTATTTTAAATATATAGCGAAATGGGTTAGAAAAAGTAAGCAGTATTTTGACTATTAAAAAAGGCTCATATTTTTTTTTCGATTTTGATAAAAAACATGTAACGCTTTTTGAAACGCTTTTGAAAATTGTCTGAGGTGTTGCTTATCCCTTCTTTTCCCGAGAGAATTCTATTACAAATTTTTGCATAGTTTTTCGTAATAAATTAAATACTGTATTAATCAAAAATTTTTCTATTTCTGCCAAGTGTTTACATTTTGCAAAAGAGCTGAATATATCTTGTAGGTTTAGCCAAATTATTAAATTTTTCTTAACAAACTTTTATGACAATTTTGTTTTAAATACCAGGGAATGTACGTATGCAGCTGGGTTAATGTAATTACAAAAACCTCATTAAAATTATTTTGCTTATTCCCGATCACAGATGTATGATCTGGCGTATCATTACCATGACGCACTATATTTGATGAGCAGACATTAAGTTGAAGGTTTATTAACATTTTTGTATTTTCAAAATAAACTACAAGCCATAGAAATTTATTTGTGAAAGATTCTTCCATCAAGGGGCTGCCCTCCTCTGCGCTCATCTAAAGAACCCCTAAGATGAGTGAACACGCGGTGACAGAGCTGTTGTGGAATTACTTGAATTTCATCGCGAATTCTTTGCTTCAATTATTCAAATTTGCCGGCATTGGGTTGAAAACTTTTGATATTAGGTATCCCCATAAAAAATCCATGGGGGTTAAATCGGGGCTTCTGGGGGGATAATTGACATTTCCATTCTTCGATTTGACCTTTCCTGAAAACATCCTTCGAACAACTTCCATGGTAAGATTTGCAGTGTGAGCAGGCGCCCCATCTTGCTGGAACCATGTGTTTCGGTTGAATCCCCCAAATTGTTCCCATTCTGGTTCAAGAAAATTTTCCAGCATTGCCCTCCCCTAACGCTCAGAGGTAACGGTGACTGTGTGATGATTTCATGATCTTCAAAAAAGTATTCCATATGCGGACATTGCCGTCCAAACTGTAACTTTCGGATTGTGTAGGAGTTGCTGATGTTTCTAACGTGGGTTGTCATCGCCCCAATATCGGCAATTTTGTTTGTTTACCGCTCCGTTCAAATGAAAATGCGCCTCATCACTGAACAGTTATGTTATCGAAATTGTTGAAGTTCTGCAATATGTACTGGACAAATTCAAGTCGAATAGGATAATCTTCCTCTTTTAATGCTTGTACCATTTGAACTTTGTAAGGATGCAACTTCAAGTCCTTTTTTAAGATCGCGTGAACGGTCGATTTCCTTAAATTCAGGGCAGCAGCTTGTTTTCTTATTGAAAGCCGTGGCGTTTGCCTCACTGCTGGTCGGACACGCTCGATGTTTTCCGCACTCCGACCGGTTCTGGGCCGACCGATATGGCTGTCATTCACTGTTGTGCCTTCTGCGTCGAATTTTCTAACCCAGTATCTGATTAAAGCACGTGACGGGACTTAATTCATGTCGTGTAAATTAAAATGTGCATGGTAAAGGGGACGAACTTGGGTGTAAGAATGGTTATTCTCGTAAAATGATTTTATACAAAAAGCGCGTTGCGGTCCCGTGTATCGCTCCATTATTACTGAAATTCCAAATAGCACGCTCTTGAATGCAACCGGCCTGATCCTCTCACTCCTAGTGGTTTTCGAGTAATCTAACCGAGAAATCGCAAAAACCTTTTCGGACACCCTGTAAGGTTTACAGGAATTTGTAAATCTGGTGGAGGCAAAAGAAATTGATCTAAAGGGTCTGGTTTGGGGCCGGATTAAGCCATGTAGTGCCCCTAGGAAATGCAAACCTCGGGGCCCTTCTCCCCTTTTCAATTCAATACACTTTATTGCATAAACAAAAATGAAGTAAAGTATAGTGTTATATCTAATTTGTAATAGAGGCCATCACCCTGACTCTGTTCAGTTCAATGCAGATTTTATAATAATAAATCAAATTTAGTAGGTAACATTTAATTAAATTTTATACCAACACCAAATTTTAATATTTCGGTACTAATATGTGTCATTTATTAAAACAAAACTATTTATAGGTAATGATAATGATTGTAATGTAATGCAATTTATGCAATACTCGCAAATAAAGAAAATAAACTAGTTATAACAATGGTTTATTTCTCGATTAACTTAACTGTTAAATATCATCATCGTTAGTCAGACAATGGCATTGAAAACTATTCAAATATTAAATCATGTTTTCCAAAGATTAACTTTTCCCAGTTTTTTTATGTGAATTCTTTCAATATATCTTGAAAGTCGAATTTTTCCGAGATAATATATTCAATAGCCATTATTGCAAGTGCTTTCAAACGTTTTTGAGCCATTGTTGATCGTAGACAGCTTTTTAAAAGTTTCAATTTTGAAAAGCTTCGTTCACCTGTTGCGTTTGTAATCATGAGATGTTGGAAATGCTGCCATTATATTCGGAAATGTTGATTGTGCCATATTACCAAAAATCAGCTTATATGATTTCTCAGCAGGCACTATTTTTTTCTTTTCCGGGTTCATCGTCTAATTATGCGATGAAGTACTTAAAGTGCACCATTTCGTCATTAAACTCAAACTCAATGTCCTCGAAATAATGTTCCCTAAACTTTTCACAGGCCTCTTTAATTTCATCATCAGATTTTGTCAGGAAATCTATCAACAATCCAAATAGGGAATTCATTTCGCGGTAAGCTTCTAGGCGCCGCGACAGTTCTGTACGCAACATATCCAATACAGGCAATTTTGAACTTTGTTTTCCTCTGAGCACAACGTCTTCTGTACTTCCATCATTATGATGCTTTTTTCTTTTTCGCGCACGCTGATTTTCATCACTGTATTGGGTAATTTGGCCATCAATTTTCTCATTTGCCCTTATCTCGTAGTTGTGAAAGATTTCTCCCTGTGACATCAAAAAATTCAGAAGCGATTCAAAAGTTCGACTGCCGTTCGAAGTTCAACTGTTTCTTTTTGTATAGATGTACTGACACTATTAAGCCGGTCTAGTATGATAGCCCAGAAGGCTGTCATTATGGCATTTTCTTTTTTTTCCAAGTCCTTCGCTAGACATCTGGCCTCGTAAACCTCTCCTGATTTCTGATTCTTATCGCCAACAATATACTGCAAAGCTTTCTGCTGTAATCTTTTGTCAAAGCCTTAGTTGCATCGGCTCTTGCACACCATCTTGTATCGGATGCTCTTGCCAAAACTAATGACGAGTCACGCTCACGTTCACCACCTTGTCCACTTTCTTCGAGGTGTTTAAGCATAATCCCCCAGCGATGAGTTGACGCCGAAAAAAAGTTATACAGCGCCTGTACGAATCCGAAAAAGGAGATTGCTTCGAGACAGACTTCCACAACACGTACTCCAACCAAATTAAGTGAGTGTGCTACACATGGAATATAGTGTGCAAGCTGATTTATTCTCTTGATATGCTCCTGAAGGCCTTTGTAACAACCAGACATATTTGAAGCATTGTCGAATGACTGACATCTCAAATTTTTTATGCATTTGTTTAAAAAATTAAAACGGTGGCCAGTTCTTCTCCCTTGTGACTTTCTATGCGAATGAATGTAAAAAAACGTTCTGTCACTTCACCGTTTGACGTCGTAACATATCTTAGCGCTACAATCAGTTGATTTGTATGAGAGATGTCTGATGTCTAATCGACACTTATTGAAAAACACTTGGCTTTAAGAATTTCGTTAACAATATCTTGCAAAACTTTACCTCCCAATATTTCAATAATTTCCTCGCAAATCGTTGAGGGCAAATAGGATGGTTTTCCTTTGCCTTCATTACCATATCTGGCTAAAGTTGAAAACTGAGAAAAGGGTCATATTCTGCGAGTAACTCTGAAAGTCCCAAGTAGTTGCCATTATGTTGAAAACCATTAAGTTCATTATCACCACGGAATGCTAAGCCACGTGATGATGAAATCTGATCACTGATACCACTCTTTGTAAAACTTTGATCTAATATTCTCTTTTTTTGTTGAATTGAATCTCCAAAGAGCTGTCAATTCGTCCGTGAATGCGTCGTCTACTAATCTGTGTCTGTACACATATTCCGTGCGTTACAGTATTCTCATGCTATTTGATTCGTTGCGACGCATTTTTCTAATCAGAAAATCCAGTTTTAAATTGAGATCGGTTTTGGGCTTCATCAAAAAGAACACACGGAAAACAGTATGTATATCCAATAGACGGAGAATATATGAGCTACTCTCTTTTGATTTTACCACCACTTACATGTTTCCGGAAAAACATAGAACGAGAAAAACATTTTATTATTGTCAATTGTCGGCTTGAAGCAGAAAAATCTCAATCAAAATGTTGACATTCGTTAGCGTCTCTAGTACATCAAAAATCTTGTACTTCGTTGGTAATGTTTTGCCATAAGCCAACATCACTCTGGTAGTCTACTCCTAAATGGACTGCGCTTTGGTGAAGCAACTGGATCTCACTCTCGACCTCTCTTTTCTCTACACGATCTGCATGCACTAATATAACTATCTCTTGGTCCTAGCCAGGGCTAGTCTGGTCTAAAGAGTCAGAAGTAATCTCTACCCGCTTTAAAGCCGCACAGTAGTCCGGGTTGGAAATTTAACCGGCCAAAAATCATCTACTTGACAAAATCCCTTTTAAGCTTACTTATAAGCAATAATATTGATCAATTAAGTAATTATAATTTGGAAATGTGAAATTTATACATATATTTTCAAAAGTAACAATAATAAAACAATTTCATCTTTGTAAAAATAATATAATAAAAAATAAAAAATAATATATCGTTTCCAATTGTGACGAACCATCCCGTTTCGCCAAATTTAAAGACTTTAATTCTGGAAAAAACGAAGAAAATTATTGTTTCAATTTTTACCTGTCTTGTTTAGTCTTTAAATCTTTGTTGTAAATCGTAAATTTATTTCTTTTAATTCTTGTTTCAAATTTTAGAACCATTTATGTTGTACTCCAGTGTATTTTATGAATGTGGTCATTTATGATGTACGTTAGTACATATTGCATAAGCACGACAGTTACGAATTCTGTGATGAGCGCGCGCCGTTTACATGCAAGATCGCATGACGTAGAAAGACAAAAAAACGAGTAAATTTTGCTATAAAAGGCGTTCAAATCCGCGTATATTTGTATTTCTGTGGTGCAAGCTGCGAAGGAAGAGTCTTTCTGTGGCTCACGCTACGAAGGAACATCCTCTTTGCTGGCCGTAGGCTGCGAGAGCTTCGACTGCCCAGACTTCATCTCTCGGCGGCCGTTGGCTGTTTGATGAAGTGTGGACATAAAGTCGTAATACCATGATAATATGGCCTTAATTATTTATCGTGGAATTTTGACTGAAATTATCCGTTCCGCCGATATTATACACATTTCTTGCCATAATCTGTCATGAATATTTTTCTCTCGCTGGCGGGACAATTGAACCTCTTTACTCGGTCTACCCATTTTGCTTGTAGGACTAACATTTTCATCAATATCTTCAGTATCTTCAGCAGAAACGTTAGCAGTGGCATTTAGCCATGCGCTGTGCTTTGAAATTAGTACTGAAGTTGTCCGATTAGAAGATTTCCGCTTTCTATTTAAGGATAAAATAAAATTAACTATTTTTCTATTCCAAACTTCATTTTTTCCAAATCTCTTTGATCACTTAATGCAGATTGTATGTACTTTAAAGGAGTACTCTGGTGTCCTTTAGTATAAATATTCAACGAACAGTTCGACTTTTTCATTACTTCAAATAACTCCTTATTTTGAATTAATTTTTTGGGTTGAATTGCACCTACCGAACAAAAAACAAATTTTAAATTCTAGGCACGAATTGGCAAATAAAATATATAGAATTGTGAAGTAAATACATCTAGTAACATAGTAAAGCTATTACGAAAGTGAAACTATTTGCAACTTTTTTTTTCTACTCAACTAAATGTTAAAAAGGGATACTTTTTTTAAACAAATTTCACACTGTCTAGTATATGAAGTACATCAAAATATTAAATTACACATAACAAAAATAAAGGTAGGCTGCGTTTACTTTCGGAAGACACCCAAGCTGAGCGAAAATGGACTGCCTAAGTCTGACGTCAAAAAGAGGCGTGGCCAAGAAAACCTTTCCAAACATTGGAAGTTTACATGTAAAATCCGTATAAGGTCAATGTTTTTAACTGACTATTTATTAGTAGAAAGAAAATAAGGAAAGTTATTATCAAATTCATTTAAAAACGTAAGTATTTTAATCATTGGATATATTTTAGTGCGTGGTATGTGATTGTGTTTGTTTTATAGTGATTTTTTATATTTTGAGGTATGTATATCCACATGTATACATTATTTATATGTTTTATTATTTTACTGATATTCATACTTTTGTTCACAGTGAAAATGGTTTATGTGTTTCGCTCCTCTGTGCAAACACTACAGTGAGCAAAAATCTGTAGGTTTTTTGTTTTCCGGCAAATAAAGCTGAAAGAAAACGGTGGATAGATTTGATAAGGTTATTTGAAATAGTAAAGAACTTAGATGTGTGGATTAATAAGTATTTATTTGCAGACGTCAAGATCGAGAACCAACAAAATATTCTCTTGTTTGTTCCTGCCATTTCGCAAATGGTGATAGAAAAAATGGACCAACACTGTTTGATTACAATGTAGGAAAGAAACTTGAATTTGCATCTCCAGAGAAACGGTTAGTAATTATGTTATTTGTTTACCACCTTATTTAATATTTTTTATAATTGTCATGATTTTAGCAAAAGATCTACAAATATTCAACATAAGAAGATGAGGAGAATACCTTGTGAACAAACCAATGTTAATGTACCCACTTTGGTGAATGTGCCCCCAGCTTCTCGAAACAACCTTGAAGCAGATGCTTCTTGCTCTCGAAGTATCCCATCTTCTACAGCTTCTGTGGACGCAGAAAATTTTTTTTTTAAACAAGAAGTGGACTGCTTGAAAGAGATGAAAAAGCTACATGTACAATTTTCGTTTGGGCACATAAAGCATAACGATGCACATGTTTTAATGTACACAGGACTACATAGCAGTGAAATATTCAATGTAATATTTCAGACAATGGATAAGTTTAAATTAAATTATTATGCAGGATGGGAAGTTGAAAGAATCCCCAAAGAGGATCAATTGCTTATAGCACTTATGAAACTACGAATGAATTTGCCACATGAAGATTTGGCAGTTCGTTTTAATTGTAGTAGTGCTACGATAACCAATATTGTTATGACTTGGTTACATGCTCTACATCAGATACTTTTTGTAAAATTGATGAAAAATATTCCATCAAGGAAAAGGAACCAAGCATGTTTGCCATCTGCGTTTTCATCATTCGTGAATTGCAGAATTATTATTGATTGCACAGATATATATTCTGCAGTTCCAAAGAATATGGAGAAACAGCGACTAACCTACAGCTCGTATAAACATAGAAATACTTGGAAAATATTAGTTGGTGTGGCTCCTAATGGCGTTATCACTTTTGTAAGTGAAGTATACCCAGGCTCCTTGTCTGATAAAAAGGTGGTGGAACATTGTGGCCTTCTGAAGCAAATGGTTACCGCTGGTGACCTCATCTTAGCAGATAAAGGGTTCCTAATTCAAGATATTTTACCTGAAGGTGTGAATTTGAATATTCCCCCCTTTTTAACCACGCCACAGTTTACCAAACAACAAGTATATGAAACACAACGTATTGCCAGAGCTAGAATTCATGTAGAAAGAGCAATACGAAGAATAAAGTGCTTCAGTATACTAGATCGGTGCCTCAATTCTTTATTCCGCAAATAACTGTTATATTTCAAGTTTGTGCAGCTCTTACAAATTTTCAGTGCCCACTCATAAAGGAAGTTGAAGAATATTTTACTTCTTAAAGTGGTAATGTCATAAAAAATTTTAGTTATTGAATTGAAGAATTGGTATTGATTGACTTTAAGGAACGCAAACAACTGCCAACAACTCATGCGCCTTTGTTGCATAAATTAAGAAACAATATTAGAATACAGCATGACATTGCATTCATTCATAGTGCTGCAGTTTCACAGGCTACAATTCAGCAATATGGCTTTCAAGAAATTGAATATTTACTGTATAGTCCTGATATTTAGTGACAAATAGCCGTAATACGCGTGCTTTTTAAAAGTATACGAGAAGGTTAAACGTGTATTAAATTGTATATAATTGTAATTTTTTATACAAAACAAATTTAGATTCTGATGGTATTAACAGTTTCATAATTTATAGGATTTAGTAATAGCATAAATCTTACTTATGTGTATATTAATGTATTTTTTCTTAATTTTTCATTTCACTTTATGTATTAAATAATTTCTTTAAAAGAAAAGTAGGAATATTCAGTGCTCAAAAAAAAATAGGTGAGAAATGTTTGGTCTGTTGTTTATAATAATTAATATTTTTACTTAATAAAAAAGAGTAATCGGAATGTAATTACACCTTTATTTATTATACATTTAAAGATAATATATACATACTTAAATTAACTATATCAAATATAATTTTAATTTAATCATCAGAAGAAAAATCAAAATCGCTGTCACTGTCATCATCAAGGTTTATAATAAGTTCATCGGTTAGCTTATCCATTATGTGTTGATGATTTTTCCAAATTCTTCATTAGCGAGGTCCTCGACATCATTTAGTTTAAAAGTTATACTTTTAGATGCTACTCTGCCTTTAAAATTGCCCATATCTTTTCAATAGGGTTGAGTTCCGGATGATATGGGGGCAATCTCAACACTGTATGTCCATCTTTTGCAAATATAGAATCTATAGTGTAATTCTTGTAACTTGGTTTATGCATATGTACTAATCTATACAATTCAACTTTTGTCAAATTTCCATTAAATATGATGCCACGTTCACTTAGCCATTTTATCATTTCTGATTTTTTGCTGTTAGTAGTTGGATGTTTAACTGAGAGAACGTTGTGGTAGCTTGCATTATCCATCACAACAGATTTAGGTGGTAAATTTGGAATCAACTGTTTTTCTAACCACCTTTTATAATTTATGAAGTTCATATCGTCATGATAATCTCCATTTTTTTCGCCGAATTTATAGATCAACAAGGCATTATCAATAAATCCATGTTCACTACCTAAAACAAATAAATATACAGTACATGCCAAAAATTTTAGAAGAAATTTTACTAATGTACCTGCATGTAGAATTATTAAACGTTTCCCTTTTGATATAGGGCACTTAAGTCCATTGCTAGAGTTATCAACCCGTTCATATGGAGTTGTATGACTGGCATGGAGGTATGTTTTCGTCTAAAATACAATACTTTAGTTTTTGAACATTAAATAAAAATTTATTTTGCTTCACTTGTATACACGATTGGTCGACGTTGTAACCGATAATTTGTAACATTTCGGATATATGAGGATCTTAACTCACGTATATTTGATCTTTCCATCAAAAGCTTTCGGTTATCAGTAGCCTTCTTCCACCTGTTATTTGATAAATATATTTAATTACTAAAATAATAATAAATTTGAATATTAGTACGTACCTAAATCCTAATTTTAATATTAACTTTCTTAAAGAGCTGCGCTTGCCTACAAAACCAATGGTATCATCTGACTGTATTTTGTTATATACAGCATTTAATGTAGGCCTCTGTTTGTCAGTTATGTGAAAATTGTGAATAACCTGACGTAAAACTGCTTCCCCAGCATTATCCACAGTAGATTTTGGTGAATGTCTTACAACATTGTCTTTTGAAGAACTGCCACTTTGCTCTGCTTCAACAGAATTACTCTTTCGAATAATTCTGACAACAGTACTTTTAGATCTTCCCGTAGCTTCACTAACAATATCTAAAATGTTACCTGTAAACAAACATAATGACTTCACTGACATATGAATATGTAAAAATAGTATTAAAAATACTTAAAAAAAAATTATCATACCTTCTGTCTTATATTTTTTTAAATAGTTGTAGACATTAAAAACAATGTTTCGTGATTGCTCACGCAAAACTTGTCTCTTCTTAGCGATGTTCGATGATTCGGACATTCTCACCTGTAACTTAATTATTTAATACAACTTAATTAGAATCTGTTTAAAACAAAATACTTACAGTAGAATATTACCCCTAATTCAAAATAGTTTTGAGAAAAACTGATTTTTTAATAAATAGTACGCCAATAACAATATTAAAAGTAGAAAGCACGAAACGAATTCAACAACAACACATCAACAACTGACGTCGAAATGAGGTAAATGTTTGTTGGTTTTGCTGTAGGTAAGAAATACATAGCTATTTCTCTCGGTTAGCACCAACTTCTCTTTCTAATCCTAAAATGCGCCTTTGCGCTGGTGTTTTCCGAAAGTAAACGGACTAACCTTTAATATTTTGCTCCATATCACTCCTTTAGTTTACCTTCAACTTTATTCAACTTACACCACCTTTTACGCTCTTCTGAAAACAACAACTAAACCTTCAATACGAAACCCATAACTTCAAACCGATATCTAAAGTTAAACATAAATAGTTCAAGTGTGAAATATGCATTTTCTTTATCGCTGGTATATGCTAAACAGACACTGCTATGTAATAATTAATTTAAAGAGACTAGAAAACCATTTTTGGCCACTCAATTTTTAAATCTGAACCAGTGTGCGCCGTGGTTGCGCTAGCAGAAGTACTTGGAGTTGTAGAGGCACGATCAGATTCATTTTCCGTTGATTTTCGGGTAAACCCGAGTTGAAAAAGTTTTGGTGTCTTTTTTAATTGTTCATTAAGTTTGTATTGTTGTTTTTGCTGTTTTTTCGTTTTCTCTGATCCACTTTGGTGTTTTTTCTTTTCGGGTGCTGCCGACATTTTGATTAAATAATTTTTCTGAAAAAACGTGCTTAGCCTGCTGTTTTCATGGATAATATATATTTTTTTATTTATAAATTAAATTAAATAGTATGAAAATATAATATTATAAGGTATTTGACAGTTCCTACTTAATAGCAATACTTTAAATAGTTATTTTTACAATCTACTTATAGCAATACTGTAGAGAGCTAATTTAACGATACATGCGGTACGGCTAATATAGCGATCTAACCTTTATGCAAACAAAGTATTGCTAGATTGACGATTTACGATTATCAATACTTTAGATGGTTACATTAACCCAATGGTATCGCTATGATAGCAAAATTTTTTTCAGGGTGTATATTTGAAATTAATAAATTAAATCACTTAAATAAAAACTTAACACAATTGACGGTCGCAATGACCGAACAAAATGAAAATTGAAGAAATAAAAGTGTAATGCAAAAATATATTGTCTATGATTCAGCGCATCGAGCGAAGCGGGGAATCCCCCAGTATTCTTTCTCATCCGAAACAAACAGCAAATATTCAGTGCTGCCAACCTAAATAATGAAAGTGCGTGAAGTTAATTTGGAATGCGTTCTGAAATTATATTGAAACAGTGCCGAGTAATGCTGAGGGAGGTAGCGTCAGGACAGTTGTATGTGTCTGTCAGTGTAATTGAGTTTTATTTTAGAGAAAAAATAGGTATGTACCTTGTAAGCTTATTTTGTGAAATTGTAAAAGAATCCCTGTAAAGCAAATCAAAACTACTTCGACTTATTTTTTGGGCAACCCCTAGGCAGTTGCCTACATGGATAATCTGGAGCTGGTCTGGTGTTGGCTCCGATGAAATATTCGAAATAAAATATTTGACTGGTAAAAGAACAGCCTCCGTTTGGTCATCTTCACAATTAAAAGTTGGCGAATGGAACTGCAAGAAATTGCTCACAAGCAAACTTTTATAGTAACAAGAAAACATGAACGGGTTTGCGTTTCTACACCCAAATTGCCTCACTTGATCGAAGAACTTTGCAAGAGCATCTTGATTAAACGATCTTAGGCTGAAGGATTCGTAACCAAGATCTCTTGGGGCTCTACGAATCAAATCACACCCTGTGAGTGTAAAAATAAAATTCGATAAAACTTGAGGCTTCACTCTGTCATTAGGCGTCTCCTTTATGAATTCCATGGTTTCAAATACATGTATTGCTTTACTCCAAAAAGTTGCTTGAGGGCAAGCATTCTTACAATTTACCGGAAAACGCAATTTTATGTTTGTTTTTTCAAACCTGCCATTGACATTGTCAAACACTTTATCCAGAAAATTACACAAACGAGCAGTGTCACAACCGTCACGTTCGCTTTGGCTGTAATTATTAACACCAGCTGCAACAGAACCACTGAAGACTTGAGTGCAAAGCGAAACTTTCATTTTTCTAATTCGCTGAGGTATAACATGTATTTCTGCAAGTTTTGGCATTAGACACAAGTCTCCAAGCGAGGTATAAATGTAGTATGCATCGATAATGTGTGACCATTTTCCAATTCTTTTTGTATTGTCCAAAGTAAAGTATAAATTTTTTGTTAGTAAGTTGTTCGGAAAGATTTTATTAAATGTGGAGGATCAAGAAGAGGATTGATTTTGCATTGTCCAACCACGATAATGTTGTCCTGTAAGGGTTTACCTTGCAATGCATATGTTTTTTTAGTTATAGATTAACTGGTTTTACATTTGTTGCCCCTTGATCACACACCGACGTAATTACATTGAGTCCACACTCAAATGCTTTGTGAACAATAACCTTGAAATCACGAGCTATGCATGCTGCAGATGTGGATTTGCAAAAACTGTATGCAACAGGTTGCTTCCAATTTTTCACCACTCCTCTCAATATCCGCACCTAAACATGATCGGTGATTTCAAGACGACGTTCATTACCATCATCTGTGAAATCACTACTTTGCAAATAATGTAGGTGAGGTTCAATACTTATTTCATCAAATAATAAAATGCGTAACTTATCTGACTGCGACATCCGCTTAGTACGAAAGGCAAGAGTGTCAAAGAAGTTTTCGCAAATGCCTGGTCTTATACGTACACTCGCTGGCATTTTTCTTAAACTGCGAACAGTAGGCAGAATAAATACATTCCTCAAAAAGTTGTAAGATTTCGGGGATCGTGTAAAACGCATCCCTTTACGATGTTTATGATAATTAAGCATCTGTGAATTAAGAAAATTACATACAATGGGATGAATTTTACCTTATATGATAAAATTAAGTTTACCTCTGTTTATTAAATTTTCTATATCTTTTATTTTTATACACAATTTTAAGTTTTTATTTTTGCATAAATTATATTTTCGTTTAAGCAACACTATTTCTTTATAGAATAGTTTCTCTTTTGGTGTCAGATTCATCACTTTTTTCTGGTTTGATTGAAACCTGCAAAATATTACAGTAATACAGTTTCAATATTTCCAAGATGCTCTTAATTATTTTAAATTGTTACCAAAAGTAAGTTTTGATGGTGGCAAATTCTTAACTGTTTTATTCTATGTCTTATTGTGTTTTTATTCTCTTAATTTTTGAGCACTAATATCTTTATAATTAATTATCATTGGTTGTGGTAATTCTGTATTTACTGATAACTTCGATTTCATGATTCGATATAAAAATAACTGTGAGGGAGGTTGTTGAGGTAAAGGTGTGTTTGGATATTACAATAACCCTACATTGATGTATTTCTTCAATATTTCTTTGAAAATTCTGATTGTTCTGCCAATTCATTAGAGCGATGATGGTAGGGACCTGAGAATTGACCTCAAAATTGTTTGTAAATTCATGCAATTGTACACTATTGAAAGAGTTAACAGAAAATAACTTACCTGGTGCGCCAGTCTAGTAACCAAACGTATCAAAAATTAATAACTTCGTTGGTGCTTTCATTTTCAATTTCCTGTGCTTCTATCTGGCGTGAGTATACATGTATGTCCATACAATATAAGTTTTGTTATTCATTTCATATATGTCAGTATGAAGATGTTTCCATGGATCTGTGATTCATAGTTTCCTTGCAGTTTGCTCGTTGGTTTAATTGACAAATTTCGCATCGTTTTATGTAGGGGAGAGGGCCCCAAGGAGGACACCTATCTTTTAAACAATTGTAGAATTTAAACGACATTATATTCCTTAGATAATTACACATCCCTTGAAACCTTATCTCATTAGCTAACTTTTCATGAAACACACTTCTTGACATCACCAACAGAAATAAAATTTACCCTGGTTTTAAAATAAACCGACTTCAAAAAAAGGGGCCCAAGGTGGACACCTTTCAGAAATCAGCTGAAAAAGTTGGGAAAGTTATTAAAGAACACATTGTAAGTAATTCTTATTTAATATTCAATGTCTTTTTTCAATATTTACATCAGATACTTCCTACATTTTGAGAAAAATAAACTTGAATATGAAAATAAAAAATGTTAAGCATAAAATTGACAAGAAAATAAGATTTCAGCCCTGAATCATCTGAGTTACTCTGGGACAAGTGTACCATGAATCGCGCATTTTAACACATTTTAAGTCCACTTCTCTGTTTGTTGTACGCAATCGTATTGAATTTCGTAAGCGTTGAAGGCATATTTTTCAAACAGATAATACAAAAATCTCCATCTTCGTCTGAAGTTTCTCGTTTAGCTGCTGGCTTTGACCTCAAGATTTTCGCGTTGTTTCAGACGGCATGACTGCTTTGGTTTTTCTGGTGCCTTTTTCATAGTTTTTCTAGCTGGCAACTTTGAACTTTACTCTTCGCGCTAGCGTTTTTTATCATTCAAAGCTGCGATATTTTCTGGTGACATTAGAATACTGCTTTTCATCGGCTTTCGACCTCTATTGCTTTTTTTCATTGCTACTTTCTTTTGCAACGGCCAATTGCTGATAATACTTCAGATAAATTCGAAGAAGCAATTGAAACCGAAGTTGAAACCTCAGATGAGCGAATTCCTTTATCGGGTGCAACAGACGTTTCATCTTTAGAAACGAAATCAATAAGCTGGTGTTCTGCATCAACTATTTCCTCCACTTCAGCTGAATTGCCGATTGTAATTGCGAGATGATGTAACGCGTGTTTTGCTTATACGCTCAGCGTACAACGCCAGTAAACGTCATAATGATTCTCGGGTCGCTTCTCGTGATTCTCTGGTCGCTTAACGTGATCAGATACAACTGTTGTACGCCGAGGATCGCACGTCTGTGATCTTAAGCTTACAACAGTCGCGGCTCTTCGAAGTTGCTTGAGGGCAAGCATTCTTACAATTTACCGGAAAACGCAATTTTATGTTTGTTTTTTCAAACCTGCCATTGACATTGTCAAACACTTTATCCAGAAAATTACACAAACGAACAGTGTCACAACCGTCACGTTCGCTTTGGCTGTAATTATTAACACCAGCTGCAACAGAACCACTGAAGACTTAAGTGCAAAGCGAAACTTTCATTTTTCTAATTCGCTGAGGTATAACATGTATTTCTGCAAGTTTCGGCATTAGACCCAAGTCTCCAAGCGAGGTATAAATGTAGTATGCATCGATAGTGTGTGACCATTTTCCAATTCTTTTTGTATTGTCCAAAGTAAAGTATAAATTTTTTGTTAGTAAGTTGTTTCGGAAAGATTTTATTAAATGTGGAGGATCAAGAAGAGGATTGATTTTGCATTGTCCAACCACGATAATGTTGTCTGTAAGGGTTTACCTTGCAATGCATATGTTTTTTTAGTTATAGATTAACTGGTTTTACATTTGTTGCCCCTTGATCACACACCGACGTAATTACATTGAGTCCACACTCAAATGCTTTGTGAACAATAACCTTGAAATCACGAGCTATGCATGCTGCAGATGTGGATTTGCAAAAACTGTATGCAACAGGTTGCTTTCAATTTTTCACCACTCCTCTCAATATCCGCACCTAAACATGATCGGTGATTTCAAGACGACGTTCATTACCATCATCTGTGAAATCACTACTTTGCAAATAATGTAGGTGAGGTTCAATACTTATTTCATCAAATAATAAAATGCGTAACTTATCTGACTGCGACATCCGCTTAGTACGAAAGGCAAGAGTGTCAAAGAAGTTTTCGCAAATGCCTGGTCTTACGTACACTCGCTGGCATTTTTCTTAAACTGCGAACAGTAGGCAGAATAAATACATTCCTCAAAAAGTTGTAAGATCTCGGGGTTCGTGTAAAACGCATCCTTTTACGATGTTTCTGATAATTAAGCATCTGTGAATTAAAAAATTACATGCAATGGGATGAATTTTACCTTGTATGATAAAATTAAGTTTACCTCTGTTTATTAAATTTTCTATATCTTTTATTTTTATACACAATTTTAAGTTTTTATTTTTGCATAAATTATATTTTCGTTTAAGCAACACTATTTCTTTATAGAATAGTTTCTCTTTTGGTGTCAAATTCATCACTTTTTTTCTGGTTTGATTGAAACCTGCAAAATATTACAGTAATACAGTTTCAATATTTCCAAGATGCTCTTAATTATTTTAGATTGTTACCAAAAGTAAGTTTTGATGGTGGTAAATTCTTAACTGTTTTATTCTATGTCGTTTTGTGTTTTTATTCTCTTAATTTTTGAGCACTAATATCTTTATAATTAATTATCATTGGTTGTGGTAATTCTGTATTTACTGATAACTTCGATTTCATGATTCGATATAAAAATAACTGTGAGGGAGGTTGTTGAGGTAAGGGTGTGTTTGGATATTACAATAACCCTACAATTGTACACTATTGAAAGAGTTAACAGAAAATAACTTACCTGGTGCGCCAGTCTAGTAACCAAACGTATCAGAAAATTAACAACTTCGTTGGTGCTTTCATTTTAAATTTCCTGTGCTTCTATCCGGCGTGAGTATACATGTATGTCCATACAATATAAGTTTTATTATTCATTTCATATATGTCAGTATGAAGATGTTTCCATGGATCTGCGATTCATAGTTTCCTTGCAGTTTGCTCGTTGGTTTAATTCACAAACTTCGCATCGTTTTATGTAGGGGAGAGGGCCCCAAGGAGGACACCTATCTGTTAACCCTTTAACTGTTGAATATAATTTATGCAACCTCTTAGCCTGTGCTGAATTTGGGAAGTGCAAGAACGTATATACACGTACGTCGCACAATAGTTAGTTCATTTTGGCAATTTTTTCAGGTATAACATGTTGGTCAGTTAATTTTCTACACATTTTTCTATCTTCATTTCCATCATCTAATTCATAAAATGCACGTATATGTTCCCAAGATGCTATTTGGTAACTTATTTCTGCATTTAAATCTCAGGTTTTTTTCTAGCACATATTGCAAATTCCCTTTAACAAATGTGTGGATATATAGTGGAATTACCTCTTCTTTATCATTAAAAATCCAAAATTTCGGTTTTCTGTTTGATTCTTAAATATTCAACATTGGTCTCTCTAATAACGTTTTATTGCTGCTCTATTATTTGTACCTTGATCACATATGTTGCTAATACATCGGCCAGCACCAGCGCTCCTCGTTCATATCTTTTATTAGCTTAACAAGTTCACTTTGTCAGTACTCTCTCAAAAATGAAAAGCCCATAGTTTCTTCCATTTCCGTATAATACCTCTCAGCATAAAATAGACGTGATCACAATCTTGGCTTCTTGCCCTCACCGTAGTATTCCCAACCGCAGTTTCGGTTTTGTAATACTGTAGAGACCTGATGGTTGTTGGATTTTAACAATTTCTGTTCAACGGTTGTTTCATCAACCCTCGCGCAAACACATCATATAATCATCAAACGTGGTTTGGCGTTTGACGATATGGCTCTTTACGCCTTTGTCTTTGTCCACCCGATCCACTTTATAGGCGTACATCTTTGAGCGAATCCCGACAAACTCGCTCGTGACCTTACCGGCGTCTCATCCTTCATCATGCCCAGCACCTTTTTGTTTACACGAGGCATATTGTAAACATTACCCGCGGGGTAATCGGAGGTATCGAAGTGTTCGGAAGCGTCGCGTCAAATTACTTCAAACAAATCCTCACACTCCACCTCATATATGAGGGAATCAGTTTCTCTATAACAGACTCGTGCATTATCACCGAAACGACTCCTCATATACGAGTAATGAAAATCGTAAATTTTTAATTCAGAAATATCGAGAATACACATGCCATTGGCTTGTTAAAATACACTTCGGTTTTATTCAATTCAATTGCTACCAAGTTTTCATCGAAAATGGTACTTGGTTTGAAATTTGGCTTCGCGACCCATGCCACAGCACCGTATCGTCCCTCCCATTTTGTTATTAATTTCACGATAGAATGTTTACGGTTGTTTTCCATCGTTTTACCGAATACGGCATTGTTCATCAACTTAAACACATTTTTTTCAAACTCATTTGAAGCAGCCGTTCTAGGTTTTGTGTTTAAATCGATGTAGGATTTAAGCCAAAGTGATTGATTAAATTTTAAGACGCGATGAATTTTTGTTAAAATTAACCCGTTTTCTAAGGGTTGCTGTAGATTACGGTAATGAACAACATAACGTTCTTTGTTATACAGTGTAGCTAATAATTTCTTTTCGCGAGAATTTGGCGGTGCGCGGTGTTCAGGACACAATGGGAGGTCGCTATGGGCATCGTGAATGTCTTGCGGGTACTCCAAATCCACATCAAGAATGTAAGCTTCAGGATTATCTGCAGGTACATTATAATTTAAGTTATTTAGGTCGCTTTCTACCTACTCAAATCTCCATAAGGAAGGCAGTGACATTGCCCATCCATGCTGATTGTTAATGTCGTCATAAATCAAGAATTTTATGGCCGATCTGGTTGATAATTTGGTTCATATTTATTATTCGCGGCCGCATAACGTTTCCAGCACTGACTTAGGCCACCTCGGATATCTCCTCTATAAACAGTACTATGTCGATATCTGTTACCAGCCCGAGATTTATACCGTAAACTTTAGCATACAATCCCAGGTATACCGGGTAAAGTATAATGCGCCGTAAGTTTTCAAGCAGCTAGTCTGAAATTGCTCAAGTACGTCAGCCAATAGCATAATGTCTGTTTTTAAATATAGGTCGATGTATTCGCCTAAATTTTAACACCCGAAAGAATTCCACACGTCGTTGGCATCCGCATAGTCGCCATCGGTAATGTTCGAGTCAGTCATTGAATTGTAAAATTTTGTTTTGTCGGGCAAGTTCGCCTCGTCTAATTTTGCAAATGAATCGATCTAATCATAAAGAAACACTTGGGTTAATAATTGAAATTTTGAATCATTTAAATTTGGAAATTGAAATTTTAAATTCGTGTATATGGGCGGGTATAATGCTAGTTTTTATAGGGAGGGTGCCGAAAATCTGAAAGAATCAATGAATCAAAATTTTATTAGGTTATCGTCTATATTCTTGGTGAAGGAGATGTAGCGCTCTTTGTTTATTGGAAGCAAATCAACGCGACCTTCGAAAATTTTCGCTGGGTTTTTGATAATAAAATGACTATCGGAGCACTTAGATTGTGAAAGACAACTGGGATCACATGTGCATCCTTATAATCAATGTTACATTCCTCATGTGCCGCGCCGCGATACTTACCAGTAAGGTGATCATGATCGCGAATCCTGGTATCGGGAATGTCAAAGGACCGCTTGCAGATGTGGCAGTGTGAAATTGAGCGGAATTCCAGGCGCAGGCGTAAGAGGCTCCATCGGCTCTTCAGCAAACCATCGTTGACAGCCCTCACCACGGAAGCCCTATAATAACTTAGGGAGTCACCATAGGAGCATTTGACGTAGTACCCGATTCTATGGGGGACATGGCCTTGTCAGTTCTCCCCCGGCACGAGAGCGCACTTCAAGTCGGCGTAAACAACAAACGGAACAGGTTCCTTATTCGTATAGTTTTTGAACTGTACGTTTGCCTGCTCTGCTGTTGGCAGCAGAACCTTGCAGTCGTTCATCGCTGCACTGTCTTGAAAGTGCGATTTCAATCTCGCCTCTGAATGGTAGTAGTGGAGGTAGCGGTCGCAGAAAAATTTCTGCCCATGCCACAGAATATATAACAATCGAAAGTTGCACTCTCTGTCGGCATTTTTGATCTTTTCAAGCCAGATTTCGTGACCTCGACGCTATATTGAGAAACTAAGAGTCAGGGTTGGAATAAACAAAATTGACTTAGACATCATGGTTGTATTCGGCTAATATCATATGTAAATATAAAGTTACTATTTGAAATATAGATACGGTGGCATTAACTTATATAAAAATAAATTCCATTTGTAATTGATAAAATTTTAGAAAGTACATACATTTTACAATAAAATACCGTTCTAGTTTAATGTATTTGATCTTATATGAGAAAATACACCATGTAATTTTTATATTCTGATAATATTTGCACTTGTTTTTTTAAATGCAGATTTTCACATTCATATATATATTTTTTAGCATGTAGTATGCCTAAATATTGATAAATATTCCAGATTTTTTTAACTAATTACTAGAGATGCGATTTTAGGACGTAAAAAACAGCTAAAAAGGCCCTTTTTTAGGCCTTAAAAACTATGTATTTAGCACGAAACACAGTGATTTAGGCATATTAGGCAAATACTTAAAAAAAACGGTAAACACAAAAATCATTTTATTTTAAAAAAACATGAATAAGAAGACGATATTTAATGTAATTTTAGGTACATTTCAGCCATAAAAAGAAATAAAACATACAAATTTTAACTAATAACTAAAATATGTAGATTCATTTGGTTTAAAATAATAAATAAATTAATTAATCCCCGTGTAACATGTCCTCAAATTTCGCGTTTGCGTAGCACACAAGATGTCTTTCCAAGTTGTCGTTAGTAAAATTTGTTCTTCGGTCGGAAAACAGCAGTTTGTACGAAGAAAATGAACGTTCTACGTCACACGAGGTTGTAGGACAAAACTTAAATATGGACCAGTCAGCTGTGGTATGAGCGGTAGCTTCAACTGCTTCGCCACTGAGCAGCTCAGCAAACTCTTTAACCGTTTTGAAACCTGGATTTTTCGAAATCACTTGGTTAAACTTTGACAAAATTATTTTGCCAACTTTTCCTGGGGCATTCTTGAGAGCTGCTTCGGCATTATTAATTACTGCAACAGAATCTGTAAGAGGAAGGCCGAATGTTTCTAATCTTTTGATGTTATCAATGAGAAATTTATAATGCGACTTGATGTATAAAAGATCGTTTTTGACATTTTGATTGGAAAGTATTCTTGCGCTTGCTCAATACAGTTAGCTGAATCTTTGTCAAACGATATTACAACCTAAAACATAAAGTGTTAAATAAAAACAATCTTATTTAAAATTTTGCTAAAAAAGTAATTACTGATTTTATTGCTTCGAAATTATTAGCATAAAAAAACTACCGCCTCTAACCAAGTTCCCCAACGTGTTAAGACAGGTTCGGGAGGCAAAGGGAGATCTGGCAGATTTTCTTTATACATTGCCACACGCAGTGGAGCTTTTAAAAAGACTCTCTTGGTATTTGAAATTAAACCATTAACATTAGCATATTGATTTCTTAGACATTCACACACCAAATTGAGTCCATGTGCAAAACATGTTAAATGATTAAGATTTTTATAAAAAATCTTCAAATTGGTACCACATTTGAGCATATAAGAAGCACCATCCGTGACTAAAAGCTTGACTTTTTCGTACTTAATTCCATCTGTGGCTACAAAATACCTAAAAATACGAGAGTTGCCTTTAACTTAAATATCTAGCATTAAATTTAAATATTATTAAAGTAAGTTTTTTGCATAATATATCTTACCTAAAGCTTGGTTCACGAATCTTGCCATTGTATTGCAATTTGTTAGCTAGTAGTTGCTTGTAGCCAGTAAATACGGTTTTCCTGGTGTTTCAGAACAAAGCTTACCCACAATCATATTTGCCATAATACGACCTTTAGAGTCAGTCGTCTCATCTATAGATATCCAAATATCGTTGTTTCCAACTTCTTCGTGAATAGTATTAATAGTCTTAAAAAATTAATAAAAATATTATAGGTGTAAACAAAATCTTAATGACACTCAAGTATGAAAATACATTTTTAAATTATTATTTATTATATTAATTACCTCATTGTAACATTTTTACATATGTTGTTCTTAAGGTTTTCACGCTTGCCACATTCTTGTTGCAGTATTTAGTGAGAATATTTCGCAGTTTTGAATAGTTTAATCTGTCCAGAGGAATATTTGCAGACATAAAAGCGTCGCATAAATCTCGATTAAAAACGTCGATTTCTCTTGAATTTTTGGTGTCTATTAACATTTGGTTCCTCAACGGTTTCCTAAGATTTGCCTGATGTCCAGGAGCAGTAGCATGTTGCTCTAAATGATTTTCTTTTTGCAAGTTAACTACAATAATATTTTTGAAGCAAGTTAGGAAAGAAAAACAAAAACGTCCTTTACCATTTTTCCGCATGCTTTACAAAACAACTCTTCACTGTTGCTTGGATTCAGCTGAAAGACAGTAGTGCCTCCAATTGCCTTCAGCCATTTTTGAACTTTATCGCTATGTGATTCCTTGGATTTTGGCATTGTTGTAGATGGAAATACACAATACACTGAGTAGATAAACAAGCACAAACCAACAGAAAACTACCGAAAAATATTCGTTGCAAGCTACGATATAAATGAAAATTCAAAGTACGTCTTTCACTATATACTGATTCGTCAATAGTCCACCTCGCTATAGGAACACACAAATATACGCTCCAAAGAAACATTAAGAGAATAAATATAAAATCTAAACTGCAATATCAAGATGTCCATTGTATAAACTATGAATGGGCATCGTGTATTCATTAATCACGTTAACAGGGAGAAGAAATTTGCTTATATGGTTTAAATTACAGGGCGTAAACAAGCCGATAGGGATTCCCGTAAAATAAAAACGTGGGTGCAGGTAAATGAACCCGAGAGCGATATGCCGATAATTGAGGATATATCTTCAATAGGGTAGTAATATAAATTTTACGGCAGGCACATCCAAACTTTGCCCCTCACACAATATACGGGAAAACCCATCGTTGTATTAGTTTATAGCATTTTAGCTGTAAAACTAAAATTTACATTTAAGAAAGATGCAGCTGTGTAAAAACCATATTTATTTAAAATTTAAAAAAAAAACGTTTACACCAAATAAATATGATTTTAGGACAAAATAGGCGAAAACCCACGATTTAGGCTGTTAAAAGTCCAAATAGGGAACTAGGCAAAATAAAATATAGCTAGATCGCTTTGATTTGTCGAGGAACATATAGATTTTGTATTATTTTTAATTTGCCTTGAATCTAAACAAAGAGGCATTTTGCTTAAAATCCCGTCTCTACTAATTACATATTTTATCAGTTGCGTATACAACATACAAGGTTTAATCTACTTTGTGTCACTTATATTTCCAATAAAAAGAAACAAATTAAAAAAGAAAGTTTATTATCTCCAAATGATTGACCTATTTTTAGTTATTTTAAAATTTCTATTTACATATTTTAGAGTACAATACAGTTTAATTCTAAAATATAATTTGATTAAATAAAACACAGGGAAATGTTGACATGGGTGAAGGAAAGATATTATTTTTCAACATTTCGAGAAGGTGTCTTATTATTCTACTTTTAGTCACCACTTCTTCAAAATGAGTTTGGAATATTGTCTCCAACTTTGCAATATAATAAACAAAATTGTCATTAGGCATATTTAAATTCCCGAGGTATCCAAATTAGCATTATTATAAGCTTAAAGTAACAAAATAAGGACGAGTCATCAAAATTTTGGTGCTGATTCGCATATAGAGTGAAAATACTACAGCTATGAACCAATAGGCACTTTTTTATTAAGTATCCACAAATATAGCGAGTAAATTTTTTTTGTAATATATCACTGCTTTGATATTCCGTATCCACTACAGTTTCTTATGGAATAATCGCATTTGTTGGATTTCCTATTGGATTTTCTATCTCTTTGTCTTGTAATCCCCCTAATTGTAACAGCATTTTATCCGTATCACCTTCACAATTTTCTGTTCGAGAATGGAAAAGCTTCATACATAATAACCTCTTGAATGATCTCTGAAATTTGATACTTTAGGGTTCATGCAGTTGCCATTCTGTCTCCCAATAGATCCGAAAAAAATTTCCAATGCGTCTTGATCAAGTCTTCTGGTAAAGAGGTATTCCATGCCAGTATTTTCCTTTAGAAGATCCCATAAATGTAGAAGACCATTAATTGTTACACGGAAATATGTGAAACATTTGACTTTGTTCTTTCCTCTTTCGCATTATAAATTTTTAGATTCTCAAACAAGGAATTGCATTTATGAAGAAAATTTGCTTGGTATTCAAGGCCCTTGAATGCTCTGTTGAATTGCTTTGCATAGCTTGTTCTGGCAGAATTTAATATATCAAAGCATTTATCCATTGTGTCTAAATTCTGCTGTCGTAACGGCGCCTACGGGGATTACACCGAATCTAATTTAATATATACATTTAAATCGGCTGCAACAGTTACACTAAAAATCTGAGTCGCATACTTCACTTTCATTTTTTCATAGTTATTAGAATAAATATGTGAATCTGTAAGTTAGAGAGCGGCTCTAGTGCTATATTCCTTGTCGTGTTTGTAAAATGCAATGACATGCTCCCACAAAATTTATTTTTCTTCAAAGACACACTTATTCTTCATAAAATTATTCCTTACGGCTTTTACTAAGTGTGGGGTATCAAACACAAATACAATTTTTTCTTGTTCTATGTGAACGTAAGGGTGATCGGGATTGATGTCTAATGTTTGCGTAAGTTGTATATTATTGGAGCCCATATCACCAACTACAACACATTACAACTCTTAAACCAATAAGTTTTAATTCTTTGATGACTTCTACTAATATCTCCTTCAGTGTTTGACCAGAGCAAGTTGAGCGGTAGACGTAAAAACATAGAGGTTGACCCCATTTTGAGTAAATCCTTCGCATCATTAATTTTGTTGCTACTAATGCAGGCATAAATACTCTCTCAGCATCATCATCTTCAAGATTAATAACTCTGTCTGCTCCAATATTATGAAATAGGTTGGCTTTTATGCTCATCTCGTCTATACATATAGAACAAAATTTGTTTTTTTCTCGAAAATTTTCTACTTTCACTTTCAACGTTTTCCACAAATCTGTTTTCTGTGCCTGTAGCTATACTTAAATTGTAAAAATCTGTACAATGTGGAAGGACTAGGCAAGGCAAATTTCTTCACTAGCTTGTTTTTATATAATCTAGGATTGGTGAAATACAATGCCATGCATTCGCTTTTAAAATTCATACTATAGCGTCTTCCTTTAGGGAGCTTCTGTAATTGTTGTATATGTACATTCATAAAATCTGCCAATTTTTTCGATGGACAAAACTTTGTTAACTTCATATAGTCGTCTAGGGTCTAGGGTAATGTTATTAAGAACGTCCTCTTTTTGCAAATTTAGTTTCATTTCCTGCTCCTCTTTTTTCTTGGCAAGCTGGTTGCACTTATTTTGCAGAAACTCTATTCTCCTCCTAATTTTTTCTTTACGGGTTAGTTTTGTAGATGTTTGTGTGTTAATGGTTGGAGAGAGTAAGGATCCTTCACTAACATCCCATTCAGAGGCAGTATCAATGCCATCGTCAGTAGTATTACCATTTTCTGAAAGTATAAAATAAAACTTGTTATTAAAGAAACGTCCACTTTCTCACAATAACTCGAGTTAATAAAAACGAGCGACCGGTTTCGGGACTAATGTCTCATCTTCAGGCCCGCTGAAAGAATCTGAAGAAACATTGTCGTAGTAAAAATATCGTTAATAGATACCAAATTTGACAACGAATAGTACATCATCAATGAGGTTTAAGTTATTTTCATATTATAAAATTTTTTTGGCTATATATTAAATATATTCTAATACACAGGGCTCACTCATGGTACAGATAAGAAAAACTAAGAAGAAAGACCATGATCAAAATTCTAAATAATAACTGTAATCCCCACTTTTAGGGAGACTAAATGTATGAATTCTTCTCAGTTTTCTTACTGTATGTTGCAATCTTATAGAAATTACTGTAGTTACAGTTAATATAATAGTAGGAAACTGCCAAATCAATAAATAAAAACTACTACACATTCTACTACATGGGCTGAAAAGTCTTTGGCCTACCAATGAAAAAATGACATTTTAAATGAAAAAACTGTTTTATTCTTCGACATAATTTCCATCTAGAGTAATGCACTTATTGTAGCGGTCCTCTAACATTTCGATGCCGGTTTTGTAGTGCTGCGCGTCAAGTCCTTCAAATAGGCGTCTGTTTCCAACCCTACTTCCTCATTTGAGTGAAATCTTTTGCCACAGAGCCACATTTTCAATCGGGGAAACAGAAAATAGTCGCTGGGAGCTAGGTCGGACGAATACGGTGAGTGGTTCTTTCAATTTATCGGTCGTACCGTGAGCAGAATGAGCTGGGGCGTTGTCGTGGTGAAACAGCATTTTCTCCTTCGCCATGTGCGGTCGTTTTGCCTTGTATTCGACGTTCAATCGATCCAATAATGCACAGTAATATTGTTTGTTGATTGTTTTACTATGTTTAAGGTAGTCTATAAATATTATACCGTGCGCGTCCCAAAAAATACTGGCCAACATTTTTACGGCTGATTGTTGCGTCTTTGGGCGCTTCGGACGACTCTCACCAGGCAATAACCACTCTGCCGACTGCCGATTGGAATCAGGAGTGTAGTGGTGGATCCATCTTTCAGTCCATTGTCACGAAGCGCCGCAAAAAATCCTTCTTTTGCGCGTAATAAGTGCCAGATTCTCCTTCGAAAGTTTGACACGTTGGCCTTTTTGATCAATTGTTAAGAAACGCGGCACCCAACGCGCGCAAAGCTTCTTCATGTGTAAACATTCATGAATGATATGACCTACACGTTCCTTTGAGATGCCTATGGTCTTTGCTAGCTCACTCAATTTCACTTTGCGGTCATTCAGCACAATTCCACGAATTTTTGTTGATATTTTTTGGCGTAACTGCCTCATTGGCCTTCCTGAACGTTGTGCATCATTTGTGTTGGTACGGTCACGACGAAATTCAGCATACCAATACTTTACGGTTGAATTGGCTGGGGCAAATGTTCTGTAACACTTTTACTTTTTTCCATCAGGAAGCAATGTTTTATCAAAACACGAAATTCACTTTTTTCCATGGTAAACAAAAATAACAGAGGTAGCGTCACTTCAAGAGCAATAACTTGAGAACGAGTAAATGAAATGTCATGTCGTTCTAGTTAAAGTTGGTACTCTCCGGCACGCATATGGATTTTTGATTTCTGACGCCATCTATGTGTCAGGCCAAAGACTTCTCAATATATAACAATCAGCAACTGTTGGATGTCCTGCCAACGTAATTACATTGACAGGTATCGCAAGTTAGTTTGTACACTCCACTCTCTTTTAGGTTGTCTATTTTGTTCTTATTGCTCAGCAACACATCACGTAGGGGTGTAAAGTTCTGAAGGAAACAGGAAAATATGGTTTTAGTAAATTAGCTACCGTATAAGAAAAGGGACATATATACGGTAGCGAAAGATATAGTTTTTCTGTATCGGTAGCAGTATCAGTTAAATCCAGATAAGTGAATCTTTCCAATTTTTTTCTCTGTAACTTGTCTAGAACTGTTATTGGTGAATCATTGGGTATAAGCCAGATTATTAATTATGACGCAGCATAAAGGAAAATATAAAATCATTGAAAGAAACCTTACAACAAAATTGTAGATACACTATTGCGCTATACTGTATACGTATTTCGAAACCCAAGTTGTCATCTTCAGCAACTTGGTTGTCAAAACACATATACAGTATAGTGCAACAGTGTATCTTCAATTTGTGGTATTGAATCTTTTATTTATATCTTTGTTTTGACACATCGGTTCATCCAAACAAATATCAGTTGCATCTGTCAAGTAAACAAGAGATATAAAACATGCAAATTACGTACACTATCTTCTGCAAAATTACCTGCATCACCTTCGATACCTTTATTGGGGGATGCTAACATGAAAACCTTAGGAACAAAAAAAACTGTAGTTGTGATCTGCCAGCGATGATGAGGTTCCTTCCATTGATGGAAATATTGTTGGTACAGCACCTGACTGAAGTCTATTACGGAGATTATTTCGAAAGGCCGTAGCTTCAAAATGTGCTCCACACAATCTATAACTCCTGTGTACAGTATCCAATTTTAAATAATAAATCCTCACGTCCACATCCTATTGCCCAAACTTTTTCTCTGAAAAAACAATTACACAGATTGACTTTCACATTACCATTATTCTTTCACATTACCATTATTATTACAAATATAATTTTTGACTTGATTATACCATATTTCTATGTAACGAAATGTACATATTTACAATACTTAATGTTATCTTTATAAATAGAAGTATGACATTAAAAAAGATAACTTGCAGTATCCCTGGGAAAAGAGACAAAACTTTCAGGCGACAAATATTGTTTATCTTTACAGCCTACGGTACTACATACGTATCCACCTCTAACCTTGTCCATGGTGAATGATTAATTAACCACACAATTAAATGTAATTTTTAGTCTTTCTTCGCTATAAAATATACAAAAAGTCCACTATAACTAAATTACTGTACAAACTATTTATAATATTTATGGAATGTCAGATGCTCAGATTTTAAATAACGGACAACAATCCTGAACAACGTGCGTCACCAATCATGAACGATAGGAATCGGAGTGAAGTAGAATTTAGTTTAAGAATATGGCGGCTGCAGATGCGCTCAAAAATACGCGGATTATCCCCATATGAGAGCGAAAATTCTGATTTGTTATATATTCTGTGCTCATGCCTCTTTTCTAGTTGCGATGATACGAGGCGGCTTAAATCTTTTATTCACACATAGTGGACGTCCTCGTCGTATATATCCTGGATAAGCACGAGAATGACCTGCTTCTCCTGCTTGTTCTTAGTCAGGTGGGATGGTACAACGTTATAAGTTTTCCTACCCGACTTCTCCAAGATATATACGTTGATGGAGACTTTATTTTGCCACTCGAAGCGGGGGATTTGTATAACGGCCACAGGAAATTGGATGAGCGCCAAGTTCAGGACAGTGGAGGGATGTGGATATTTGGTTGTACGCTGAGGGTCCTCTTGTATGGGGTGCAGTGCGCTGGTTACTGCCCACGCGAAGCAGGCATCGTTCTCGTTCTTGATGTTGATGCATGCTTCCTTTCGTTTAATTACTTTGGGCAGCTCGATGTGGGAGGAGCCGAGCTGACGAGTGAAGCGGTTAATGTTGATGAACAGATTGACAATAGCATTTAATGCCCAACCGCTGTCCTTTTCCTATAACAATAATTAAAATAGAATTATACGTAATATACTTGAGATAAGTAAATTAAAATAGAATTACGTTTTACATACCTGAAACTCGTCCAGCCGTGTTAAGATGGGGGCCCGAACATTCTCCCCGAACCACTCCTCCACGCTGGTGTCGCGGTAGATGGGAGAATTCTTTGTCTTCAAATATTTCAATTCGAAGATCTCCTCATCCACTTTGACTATCACGAACTCTCTACAGAAGGCTTCTTCCTTAGGGCGTTCTAAATGTGCCGACTAAACATTTCGGCACTCCGGGAAGATGTGGGGGTCCTTGTGTTGGAAATTGATGACAACCCCAGTTCGAATTTTACCGGTAAAGGCAGACTGTATGTCCTGCCATTTCACGCGGGTGCTGGTGTAATTGGCGCGGTTTGGGTTGGATGGGTTTTAGCCTGCTCCACCAACAACCCTTCGCAACGATTTCATCATCGTGCGGAACTCTTGCAAGAAGGTTATGCATTCGATGATATGCTGCCTCTCCCACACATTGGTCGCTGTCTTCAAGGCTGCGTTCATCTGATGAATATGCCTTCCACGGTCCTTGACGGCTGGCTCGATCGCCGAATGGTCTCTATCGTTAATACCAATGAGGCGTGTACGGGTCTCCTCAACTAGTCTTGAGAAAGCCTGATTATTCTTGGTGCATGCCATTTCTTGAAAAGTGAGGTTATGTTTTAGAAATAAGAAGACGATGTTGACTGTGTGACACTGTGTTACAGATGACAACTGTTACCGGGAAAGTGTCCTAGGTACGTAAATATATAAAGAGAATATCAAACTTTCCTTTTATTGAATAAAATATGTGCGAAAATCCCGGGTGTAAAGAAAGGTAAATGCGAAAGAAAACACAAAAATAAATTCAATGATTCAATGATATATGAGGAAGCCATTCTGTCTACCGCGTCTACATTACCTTTAGTGTGGTTATAGAAAGTTACTATATCTGGTTTCATAGCTTTGTCTGTACTGTCATCTTCACTTCCCTGTTTTTAATATACGTTAACTCTTGTGGTAGCTGTCTACTATTTGATCGGATTGTTCCCACTACCGTAAGCTTGTGGGCGACCAACAGCTCTCTTACCACTTCAACACTGGTGAACCACCTGTCCATGGTAATGTTTTTGCTTGATCTTGAAAGATGCAGACACATCCTTTCAGTTACAGCTGCTGTACAGTTGTTAATTTTGTATGGGCCATCTGGAGTACCAGCGTAAATTTCAATATTGGACGTATACATTGTTTTCGCGTCCGCGATGGAAAACACTTTTATCCTATATCTGTTAGGTATGTTGGGAATATACTTTAAATGAGCAACGTCCTCGAAACCACATCAACATTTCATCCAACGTAGCGTACTGTCCTACTGAATAGTTATATTTCAATTTGTCGTTGAAATTTTCAATCAAACTTCTAACGGCAGCTAGTTTATCGAGTTTATTTCTTTCACCCCCCGTAAGGGTATCCTCAAAACGTAAGCACCGTAACAGAAGCCTCATTCTCTTTAGAGACATCGCTGCAGGGAACATCTCTGATCCCAGTCCACCTTTATTAAAAAATTCTTCTAGGTGTTTTCGTCCACCTTTCTGAGAACCAGCTAAGTATAACAATCCAAGCAAACATTTCATTTCCTCGACATCTGTAGATCATATATCATTTTTGTCTGAATTGGAAAGGAGAACGCGCGTCCTTGGCCACTGGTTTGACACCCAGTAGATGGCTAACAATGTTTCTTTGCCTTGTACGAAGATTTAGGGACCCTGCTTGCTTTTTCCATTTTGTTCCGTCCTTGACATAATAATAAGAACTTCTCTTGTTTTGTACTGCACTTTCATTATCTGCATCCTAAGAAGGTACTGCAACATCTTCTTGCTCCGTTCCACTATCATGATCACTATGTTCGAATTACTGCTTATCCGCAGAATCATCATTACTTTCTGAGTTGTCGGATAATTTCTCTTCAGTGATAACTTCATCATACAGAGCTTGTAGTCTTCTTACCTCCCTTTCGTAAGGATCCATTTCGAGTTACGCAATGATATTTATTCACACTGAGGTAAAAAATAATAGGTAATGTTTTCCGGAATCCAGCCAAAAAAATTGTTTATTTTCATTCTTTGCGTGTACAATCTCGTAGTGAAACACTTCAACAGAGACTAAAAACTTTTCAAAAGCGTACAGCGGCTGACACCAACAAGCTACTGTGCAAGAATAAATACTGCAATTGCGAGCAAAGGACCCGTAGGAATCAAGGGGAGCCCCAAAAATATATAATATGTGTCACCGGGGAAGTACCCGGATACTTTTTTGCGCAAATAAACACAACCTTGTACCCGCATGCTAAAGTTACATGTGCGAACGGGTGGGGTCCCTCAGGACAAACCATTTTCTTTTTTGTTAACGGAACATCTTTGGATACAACTATCTATGGTAATAGATAATAATAATAATAGTTTATTATCCAACAGCAGCAGATGTTGCTAATTACAGGATAAGCTACAATTTATTGAAAGTACAATTGTTACTTAAACCTACCGAGTATACATATGCATATATATAAAGATAAATAATAATTATTATTAACTCTCTCAATCATATCGGTGTATTTAGCGTACGTTGGATTCCATATAATCGAGCAATACTCAAGTTTCTATCTGATGAATGCGCTGTAAAAACTCACAAGGGAATTGTTTCCTAAACGTAGTGTTTCGTGTAAGAAAGCCAAGCATTCTTAATGATGCTGCTAGATGTATGGTAATACATGCTAGAAAAGTACCTAAAAGCTGAAAACGCTAGATTTGTTAAAAAAAAAAAATATACCGTTATTTCGCTTTTAAGTAGACTGAGAGACCAGACCGTACCCGTTCGCTGCCGGGTTAATAAGAGGAATTCCTTCCTATAATAAAAACATTTACCATATATTGATATTCAAGAACAGCTTTCTGAATTTATTCAATATTCTTCTTTATTAGGTTTGGGAAGATCACGTAATTGATATCTTCAACACATTTTAGCTTCGGAGAAGGAGAACCGAGGAACAATTTTAAGGATGTATTGAGCAAATTTGATGAATATTGTCAATCAAGAGAAAAAATGTATTCGATAGATCCAAATCTTCCTCAAGATTTTAGGAAGTAAGTGGCCTGTTGATCGGTACGTAACTGATCTGAAAAAACTAGCAGTACCTTGTGATTTTGGAAACGAATTGGATATTTAATCAGAGACAGGCTAGTTTTGGGCATAAGAGAGAAAAGAACGATTGCTTAGAGAACCAGATTTAAAATGACAAAGAGCTTTAGATTTATGTCGAGCTAACGAATTTAGCAAACAACAAGTGGAGGAAATCAAAGGATCGTCCGTGCCTGTTGATGAAATGTGGGCTAAGAAACCAAAGTCATTTACCAAATCGTAAATAAATGTCCCAAAAACTCATAGCAACAAGAGTAAATGTCAAAGTTGTGCATTTATCCATGAAAACGGTAAATGCCCTGCAGGAGGGAAAACTTGTCTGAAGTGCCACGGCAAGGATCATTTTGCAAGCATGTGTAAAACAAGGAGAAAGAAAACAGTTAAGGCGATAGAAGAAGGAGATTCACAAAACGAACATTCTGAGGAGGGCGAGAAAGGAAAAACCATGGTGTTAGGCAAGAAAAGAAAGTCGATGGAATCGAATGGAAACAAAATTTGCACGTAAGTGGGAAAACTGTTTGCTTTAAAGTAGATACAGGGTCAGAGGTTAACTTAATTTCTGGTCATACCTACAACAGTTTACCATTTAAAAGTAAATTATGTAAATCGTCAATTAAATTACGTATCCGGTAAATTCACCGAAAACAATTCATCTAAAACAGTTCACCTAAAAACAATTCACCTACGTAACAATTCAGTTGTTCAAACAAGTAGTAAATTTCTATTGGTCATTATGTAAAGCAGGTAATTAAGGAAAGATTAAAGAAATAGAAAGCGGATAAGAGAAAAATCAATTAAGGGGGTTTTAAAAACCGTAGGTGCAGTTCGGATCTTTTTGGTTCCCAAAGTTTTGGTTTCCCCAAATAAAGAGTATTTTTTTTGCGCCTTGACATTTACACTGAAATTTTAAATGAAACCTTAAAGCACAGTATGCCGTTGCAATTTGTTGAAAGTGAGAAGGGAATCAAAGTTGCTGTGAAGAGTATTTATAAATTCAAAAGCAAAAGGTCTCCGGGGAAATGTACTGGTGCGTATAGAATTCAGAAACTGAAGTGGGAAACTCGGATTGTAACCGCGGTGATGAATACTCAAACATTTTCCCAGGGCCACAACCTGCTGGAGATCGGGGCAAATTTGAAGTTGCCCTTTTTTTTAAAAATGTGGAGATGCCCCTCTGCAATCGCGGGATCCCCCTCATTATATAATATCACAGCAATGCAGTGTATTAACGATGCAGCAAAACAAAACTTTCCCATGTGCCCGTCTGAAAGCGAACAATCAGAAATATTCGTCAAAGACAACATGCAGGACCAATTTTACCTCCAAAAAGAGAAGATATAATTTTTCTAGAGAATTATTAGGTGACATCAACAGGGGAAGATTTCTTATTGTTTGATTCAGGTGCAGAAGTGAATCGCATTCTAGTGTTTTTGACCAAGAAAAACCTTCAACTGTTGGGGCAATCTAATCATTGGTATGCCGACAGAACGTTCAAGACTGTTCCATCTATATTCTGTCAGTTATATACCATTCATGGAGTGATATTTAATACCGTTGTGCCGCTAGTATACGCGTTGCTACCAAGTAAATCAGAGGACACGTACATTAGAATGTTGAAAGCTTTAAAAGAGCTGCTTCCCGCATATGTAATGCCACAAACGATCATGACTGATTTTGAAATGGGGTTTATAAATGCGATCAAAAACAGAATGTGGATGCATTAAAGAGAGAGCAGTCAATCAATGACCTTAACATATCGCAATACTTAAGAGAATAAAAACAGTAGTGCATTCATACGATCCACAAAACACGGTATCATACTTAAGAGGTATTGCTCCAAATTTAAGGTACTAAAAAATTAACAAGATGTAATAAAAAATCAAAAAAAAAAATAGAAAAATTCAAAAAAAAAGACTACTTCAACAAGAAGTACGCCTATGGAAGACTATAAGGCCGACCTCCTCGTGGTGTCTTCTGGGTAACGCTAACAGGCTTTATTATGGAATTAATAAATTTTCGGTGAATTACAAGAGTCTTATAAAATATCAAGATTTTCGTCTGCAAGTCAGTCCAGTACAACTGCACAACCTGAACAACTAAACAACTAAACTAAAAATGGTAACTGAACTTCAATTCACTTATTTTGCACTTATTAATATTGTGAAATCATAAAATGAGTCCGTATAGACGATTTTATACTAACAAATTATTTTTATCTTGAAGCGTTATTTTCTTATTTATTAACCCGTAGATATCTTTATAAATGCGTCGGTATAGACTTTATCTTCTGTATTAATATCGTGACTTTAATATTCTGAAATACGTTGTTGTAAGTTATATAAATTTGTACCTAATTTATATCAACAAATTATTTTTGTCTTGAAGCGTTATTTTCTTATTTATTGATCTATTGATCTTTAAATATCTTTATTCTCATAATTTGGGGGACAATTTGTTATTTATTTCTTTAGTTTAGGCCAATCAGCAAGACAATTTCGGGTCAGTTCCAGAAATGGATGAACTATATGCTGAAAATGTTTTCGCCAACATTCGACCATGGATGACGGACGAAGCAATGGAGAAAATAGTGCAGGAGGTGCGGGAAGAGGATTTACAGCTCACGGAATTGGGAGCCTCTACCCTGCAACCACCTGTTGTAGTTGAAACAGTAGCAACCGCATCATCAGCGGCAACTTCTCTCAATTCTATTGTTCCAACTGCAGTAGAATCTCCGGCAGTACTTTCACAAATCAATACTATTCCACCATTACGCTCTACCTATTTACCTACCGAAATATATCCTCCATATTTACCTGCTGGGGAGTACAACAAATTGAGTAGAGCAGAAAGAAATAAACTGAATGCTCAACGAAGACTTTACAGACGACATATTAGGACAATGGCTACACCAATTTGTCGTACGACCGGTGGTAAAGTTAGGAGGTAACGAGATAGAGAGTTCTAGTGGAGTAATGACAACACCAATACGTCCACAGCCAGTTGATACATCATACTTGATGATTATAACATCACAACCACAGGTTGTTGTTAAATTGGCTCTTTTATCTAATTCTTTGCGTAGTCCTATTCTTTTAGCTTTATTGGGACAAGCAGCAGGTCCCTCTACGTCTTCTACTCCACAACCCGCACTACCTGCAGTACTCTCTACGTCTTTTACTCCACAATCCGCACCATCTACAGTACCCTCTACGTCTTCTACTCCACAACCCGAACAACCTGCAGTATTTGATCTTGAAAGCAATCAGCATTTCACAACCGATCGTGTTCAATTTTTCCCATCTTCCCAAAATTCAGTAACTACTGCAGGTCAACGTAGCCCACCCATATCTAGTCCCATCTCAATCCACTCTTCCCACGATCAGTTATCGTTTGCTTGTTCCTCATTCCACCCACATATCACTTCTACACAAATTCCTCAAATCCAGCCACCTACCACTTCTAGCCAAATTCCTCAAACCGAGTCAAATCCTTCACGAAATATTATTACAACGAGCTTTAAAGAATTATCTGATGATTTAATGTCGCACCTTGAGGGAAACTCGTTGAATAATATTGTGCAGCAATTAATTTCGATGAAAGAGTCCATTGATAATGTCCTCGCCGGCCACGACATGGTTCTTAACTTTTTTAACAGTGCCATTAAGAGTAACATTCCAACAAATGTTCCTCTAGATGAGAGATCTCGATCCCTCCAAAAGGCGAGGAGCCTATTGGATAAACAGAGAAGCTTGATTGATGAATATTCTTCATCTGATCAAGCTTTAAGACTGGACTGACCTCATGACTGACTTCAGGACTAACTTGCGAGACCATTTTAGGAAACATTTACAGTATACTAGTTTATTATTTCCGGACTGACTCTTAAAATTGTAAGCGTTGCATCAAACTGTTATAATGTTTTCACATATTTTTCAATACTTATGGCTGATATTATTTTCAAAGGAAATCACATTAACTGCTGAGAGATTATCGATGGTGATTGTGTTCCCGGAGAGGAGACCGGGGACGGCCCAGGGACCGGAGCCAGCCCAGGGACCGGAGCCAGCCCAGGCACCGGAGCCAGCCCAAGGACCGACGACTCCGGCCGAGGGACCGACGACTCGGGCACCACCACCCTACTCGCCAGTAACCCCAGCACCAGCTCTATCACCCCCATCACCATCGGCTCCTCGACGGTTGCCGAGGAGGGAGCTGGTGGGGAGGTATAGGGCGGCTAACCCTCCTTTTCTGGACACAAATGAAATGTGGGATTAACCCCAGTACTAATACCCAGTATGCATTCAAGCTCGCGAAGCTTTAAAACAAAAAATTAATACATTGAAAACTGATGTAGCGCGGTCTCAGAGAATGATCGACATTCATTACGCCCCTATAACACAACCTATGCAGGAAATTGTTAAGAAATTAGAAGTTACTGATACTACCACGAAAAGTAAAACCGGACCAAAAGACATTAGTTCAGAAATAGAAGAATCCTGGTCAGACATTTTTCCGGAGAAAAGTTATGGGATTCCAGGAACGTCAATTATACGACGAGGTGCTACTCCTAAACGAAGTAAACGTGTGTCATGGTTTAGTCCAGGTACTCACTCTTCTCCCAGCAAGTAACAAATTTTATTTGAAGCAGAGACACCTAAGCGAGAAATTAAAGTTAAATCAATGGCGGAATCGTCTGAGCTGAAATCTCGATTGTCAACATCATTCACCCAACCGACATTCTTAGAAGATGAATACATAGGGAAACTCTTACCAGATACTCCCAAAGATGAAGAAAAAAGTGGTAGTAGAATAGAGGATCGTGATGAAGATGAAATGGACGCAAGTGAAAGTTTAAATTCGGATAAATCAGTGGCTCACGCTGTATCGCTTTTGCAAACGCAACCAAATAATAGCAAATAAATCCCTAAATAAAACTTTATTAGAAACAGACGTAGTAAAAGAAGCATTACGTGACCATGGTCCTACTGTACGTCCCTATCTTATAGGTTTGATGACAGATGAAAAAGATGAATTCGTTGAAAAATATGGTGTACGCGAGGTTGATGGTACGTTGAAAGTAGGAAACGCAGATGTCGGATTTAATGGGCCGAACATTATAATTGGAAAATTCACTTACAAAGTTACTAGGGGTTTATTGGAATTTCTTGTTAAAAAGAAACCGAGAAAGTTTTCATATGCGGATGCTAAGAATTACAAATTCATCCTTAATGATACGAATGCTCATCGAGTCGATTACAATCCAGACAGAAAGTATGCGGCCAGTAAAAGTGCTAAATACAAGACAATTATTAAACCTATTATACAAGGGAAAAGACCTGAAGTTTGGTGGACTTGAACTTGGAAGATGGGTCCGGGGCTACGAAATAAAGTTCCTCTGAGAAAGACGGTTGTACCAAGGAGCAATATTGAATATAAATACTGGGACGATGCAAATGAATTGTGCGATAGGTTGAAACTGCTTATTGCATCGGAAAATGCTGGTCATACTGGGCATGGTAATGAGATCTTGGCGATAATTGAGGAACTGAAGGAATCCAAAGTTATTAAGTAGTCAGTTCAGTTTATTGCATTATAAGAGTCTTAAGAGTCTTGGTTGTTAATTAGTTAATGTATCTGTGCCGATCGTAGCTAACGATGACAATAGATAAGTTAGGTAGACATATACATAAACGTCCCATAAAAAGGCATTTGATGGATGAGGATGTTCTTACGGATTTTCTCAAACATCCTAAAATAAAAAAGGTATTAGAAGTGCGTGCAGAAAACATTCCTGCGAAGTATATTATTCGAATATTCAGTGATGGTACCATTAGTAGTGTGGTGTGTACTTATATGCAATCGAAATCAAAAAATTCTATTATATATGTAAATAAACTATACCAAGGAAAGATAGTTAATGTCCAGTATTCCCACAAGTCCTTAACATCGCTTCTCATTAATGGTGAACAATTCGAGCCGACAAAACCACATACATTAAAGAAGGGTGCAAAATTCGTATTAAAGTACATTGGTCCAAAGCCTGTACCAAAACAAACAGAGCCAGTTTATGTAGAAGTGGTAGTCGGAAGAAATGTCATCAGTTAAGAGGGATGTGGTAAGCGAAATACACAAACTTGCCCGTAAGAGATTTCTTTGACGGCGAGTCATAATAAAAGGTTTACGCGACCTATTTCAAATAGATTTGGTTGAAATGATACCTTACGCCAAGGAGAATAATTTCGAATATATTTTCGTATGCATTAACGCATTTTCCAAGTTTGCCTTGGCAATTCCAATAAAAAATAAAACATCGAATGAAGTGGCGAAAGCGATGGAATCTATACTCTCAACGGGGAAAGAAAAAGGTTCCGAGAAATATTCAAAGCGATCATGGAAAAGAATTTTATAAAACGCATTTCAAGAAACTTTTGGATGGATATGATATTAATCACTATAGTGCCTATTCCAATTTAAAAAGTTCCATTGTAGAACGTTTTAATAGAACGCTTAAAAATAAGATGTGGAAGGAATTTAATTTTAACGGTAATTACCGTTGGGTTGATATTTTGTACAAGCTTGTTGACTACTACAATAATACCGTGCACAGCACAACAGGATACAAGCCTGTCGCAGTTAATCAAAAAAATGCTAAACACATTTTGAAAGAGGTTTATAGTAATATTAAGGTTGCTGATCCAAGAATTTCTAAATTTAAAATTGGAGACTCCGTTCGTATAAGTAAATACAGGCATGTATTTTCGAAAATGTATACACCAAACTGGACAAACGAAATATTCACTGTGCGAAAAATTCAAAATACCTATCCCAGAACATACTTATTGCAAGATTGATGAAAGTTAAACATCTCGATGTTTATCTAGTCGAGAAAATCATACGTCGAAAGAAGGATAAAGTTTTTGTTAAGTGGCCCGGTATGCCTTATTCGCATAATTCCTGGATATCTAAAGATAATGTATTGACTTAATTAAAAAAGAAGACATCAATTATGATAATTTTTATTCAACAAATATATTATGTACATTGCATACAATTACTACATTATAAATAACACTTAAATAAATATAAGTATTAAACAATTGACTTAATTAAAAAATACATCAATTATGATAATTTTTATTTAACAAATATACCATGTATAAGTATTAACCAAAAATTAATATTAAAAAAATAGTGCTAGTATTACTTGTTAAATTTTTGATCTGGAGGAAATTTTTCAAGGTTAGCTATATCTAAAATTAATTTTTGTAAGTTTTCTTCCCGCGTTATCTCTTCTATTTTGTGATGACCCCAAGCTAAGGTATTACTTTTATCAGGGAGGATATAACGTTTTTCATCTTTAGGAGAAAGAGCAACTTTATTCCGTAATTCCGTATACATCGTATGCAAGTCAGACCTGAACGAATACATTCGTCTTATAATAGTTCCATCATCTTCCACTACATTTTTGTAATCAGAAATACATAATTTCTTATCAATAACATATTTCTTAACTCCTTTTGCCGTTTTAACTGTTTTGTGAGCAATTTCTCGCAGTAAGCTTTAGGTGTCAAACCGGTTTAAAGTATTTTTTATATCATTATAAACGTTATAATTCTTCACGCATATAATTAACGAATCTGTATCCGTATATAGCAGCGAAACCTCTGTATCATATAACGGCTTCAAAAAGCTACAGAAGAAATCATACATCATCCTCTTAGCTAGCTCAAGAATAGTAAAACCTACGTAAACAGGCTTTACATACTATACACGTACTTGTGCTAATTCGATGGCGGTTAAAAATTCGCAAAATACCTTGCAAGATTTAAAATTTGGTTTTGCAATGTAAGCCTCTGCTCCGAGTCTTTTATGAATAGTTTCCCAATACGATACTAATTTTATATTAACTCGATTTTCAACATTCTCTATTGTTTTTCCAAATATACTACTTACCATTAATTTATAAAACTGTTTGAAGAATTCGTTGGTAGATTCATTTCTTTTGATTGTGTTGAAGTCGATGTACTTCTTTAACCACTTACTCTGCTTAAATCTAAGACCACGCCTAATCCCACATAATTTCAAACCATTATTCAAACATTGTTTCAAAGTTAAATAATGAATAACATAATTTGATTTATCGCGGAGGTTAGGAATCAATTTGCTATATTTAGAATTTGGTGGAATAACATGTTCGGGACAAAAGGGGAAATCGTTGTGCTGGTCGTGAAGATTCGTGGGGTATTCTAAGTCTACTTCGAAAACATATCCTATATCCCCATCATCGTCTAAGGCTTGTACGTCCATTCTCGTAAGTTCCTCCTTTGTCAACCATTTAAATTCACCTTGTGGTAGGTGGAACGTCATTGCGTAACCACACAGGTTCGTCGCATCTAAGTATAATATGTATTTTTTTTCTTCGGCAGAGTTAAATCCTGGCAAGAATTCGTTGGCAATCTCCTTTCTTTTACAACACATGCTCACGCCACCCCGTATACCCCCCTTAAAAAAATGAAACATATCCACATCAGTTAGTAATTCCAAATTAATATCTGTCGTGCGTAACATGGCATCCCAGCTTAATCCCGGTGAAGTAAAGTAATGTGCTGGATCTAGTTTGTAATTATCCATAGAAATATTTCGAAAATTTTCGAAAACATCTGCAAGTAACAGCACATCCGATTGTACATATATATCACTATAATCTCCTAGCGATTTACATCCAAATAAATTCCAAATCCTTTCAGCCCGATTATAATCATCATCACATACGTCGCTATCCGAAAGAATATCATAGAAATCGTTTTTATCGGGCAATCGTGGTAGGGAGAGGCGCTCATGAGAACTAACGTAGTTATATGGAAATATACCTTTCTGTCGTATTAATTCAAATTTTTCCCCATCGAAATATCTTGCAACTTCTTTACACTGTTCGTCATCCAAATAAGATGAAAGTTTCTCCAAAGAGGAACTCATAAATCGAAATGAATCTAAGAATCTTAACTTATAGGATACTTTCCTTTTCTTACCGTTGCAATCGATTGTATCACCTACATGCACTTTCTTAGAAAACGACACGTATTTTTCTTTATTTTGCGCAATGACATCTACTTCTTTTTCCAATGCGAGTGATTTTACAAACAAGTGTGCATCATAATTCGATAAATTATGAAATATAATTGGTATATATAGAGGTTCTTTGTAATTTATATTACATATCATATGTGCTGCACCTCGGTATAAACCACTCAAATGATCATGGTCACATACTTTCTCTACAACTGATGCTATTTCTTTTTCGCAAATATCACGCACGTTTGCCTCTTCATAGTTTCTTTGCTCTTCATCATTTAAAGGTCGCATTTCTACCACTTTACTTAAATAATTTGTATACAAAAATTTTACATCCATCTCTAACTGTTTGACGAAACATGTAGCTGCATTTCTTCCGCGGTATGTACTCAGCTTACTTAAATTTTCATTAAAACTATATTTTATATAATACGCCAAGGAATATGGTTCATGTTCGAAACATTTAACAGAAAAAGGTTTTGCAGGGTCTGGTTCTGGCATATGTATAGGTTTTAATAAAGTCTCGAAATCAGCGTATATAACAAAAGGAATTCTTAACTTTTTTTCAAATTTATCAAATTTTATATGCTCGGGCAATTGCTCACCATACTTATTCATTTTCAAAGTTGAACAAGAAAATACTGGCTTAACCTGCTTGCAATCTTCATTTTCATGTCTGCGCAATTTCTCTTCACATGTGAAAAAAGTTAAACAACCTACACAAATATATTTCTGATGCCCAGCGTGCGACTTTCGTGATGAAACCAATCGGGACAAATTCTTAATCCAACAGTAGTGAAGATTCCCATCTTCCGCACTAATAAGTAATAAATTAATATGATTTATTGTTCTTCGCTTCGTGAAATGTAACGGTCCCACTACATCATGCAGTCTCGCAGTACCATTAAAATATTCTTCTATACCATATACATTAAGAGACATATTATTTTTTTCTTCAAATTTAGTGATATCTTTTAAGTTAACGGGGAAAATTAAATCTGTAAAATCGGTCACAGTATCAATGTGGACAGGAAGAGACTCTTTGTGGAAGTCCAACTGGCTCCCTTAAAGCTGAAGTAATAGCCCAGGCGAAACATGCGTTATCAGAACATTTATTACAGCTTTCTTTTTCTTCATTGTTGGCGGTAAATCTACATAACTGGAACCTCTCGTTGGATTGTATTTGTTCATATTTACTTCCAGATATAAAATATTATTGAGGGTCCATCCTAAAACCAGTAAAAAAGACCTAAATAATATAATAAAATACTGATAATAATTTAAATTCATCTGAATCACGTTCTTGAAATTCACTCATCTTGCTTGTAATTGCATCCATATAATCTTCATACAAGGCATATAAATCGCTTCCATGGGTTATAATTTTGTTTCGAGTATTAAAGGATTTTATTTCAACATTTTCCTTGCTTAATAAATAGTATAAACCATATAGTTCCAAGTTAATTTTCAACGCATTATGTACATATAAAATACTATCCATCAGTGTTATCACTTTTTCTCTAATATTTTTTGCGAATTCTTCTACATAGACATACATACGAGACGAATCAGATACTTGATAACTTACTACCCTTTCCCCAAATGCGGCAACATTCTTTTTGACTCCATCATCAATCACTACAAATGCTTTACTTCGGTGATTAGTACTTCGGATATGTGCAGTGTAACAATTCCTTCCCACATGTACATCACACACTTCACACTTCACCAAATCCGTATTATCATCGATCTTTACTCTTTTCCCTCGACAAGAAGTTAAGATATGCCGATTTTTATTGTCTCTACGAGTAAATTGCTTACAACAATATTCACACTCGAACATTTGGACTTACTACCAGCAAGAATAGATGAGACTGTCATTAGCGTATTAGGGACACCTCATTTTAAACCTCCTATCCCCTCTTGAACTGTTTCAAGGCGGACGACGTCTCACGGGTTTAACCGAAGTAGACATCTCAAACCTTTCGTTGAAAGTTTTTAACTGATTTCAAGGCGAACGACATCTCGGAGTTTTCGTTGAAGCATACAACATTTCAATGTCTCCTTAGCCCACTACATACACATAAAGACTATAATAACTTAGTGAGGTTAGACGCAAAGCAGTGGAATACTGAGTCACACAAACGATTGCACTAGATAATTATAAAATTCTAACCTGTTCGCAATGTTTATTATGCGAATTGTAAATTCTAATATTGACATTAATATTAGTAACACAAAATTATAATCAATAAATTTTATTTTTATACATGTAGCGCCATACATAATTACATAATTTAAATTAAAATTCATCAAAATCATGAATATTATCTGTTATATTTTGAGCTAATATTAACGTATCAGCATCAAAATCCACATCTTCTTCCTCTTCTGGAATTTCTTCCTCGCTACCGTCATCCATAAAAAAATCTTCCTCACTACCGTCCTCCATAAAAAAATCTTCCTCACCACCGTCCTCCATAAAAAATTCTTCTCCCTCTTCAATAAATTCCTCGCAACTGATACTATCCCTGATACTATCCTCCATATCTTCATCACTGATACTATCCCCCATGAGAGATTAATCTTCTTCTTGCTCCATATCAGTATCAACAAATATTGGAGGAATTTCATTAAGCTCAGTATCAACCATTTCAAAATAACTAAAGAATAATTCGCGCCTATTCCTTTTTCTTAATATAACACCCATTTTTAATATCTTCTTCTTTCTCAATATCTTCTAAGTTCTCAAACTTCTGATATCAACAATACGTTCTATGTTATAATATACCAGTTGAAACCCCCTCCATTAATCAGTCTGACCTTTACCTCGAGAAAGTCCTCACTTGGTTCTGACCCGATAACATTAACCTTGACCTCAAATTTACCTTGACCTCGACGCTGACCTTGACCTTAACCCCATTGGCCTTGACCCCGACATTGACCTTGACCCCAAACTTGGCCCCGATCTCAACGTTGACCTTGGCCTTGGCCGGTTTCAGTCGATTCTGGAACCTCCCCATTGACCTTGACCAATGCGTATGCATGGTCAAGGTCAATGAGGAGGCCCCAAAATCGGCTGAAACACTCTTCTGATCTGACAGAAAAGTGGAGTTAAGTACTGCCAGACCACTGTTTGTTGGTTCTCATACTTATATTTTATTTTATAATTTAAAAAATATTGACAAGGATGGATTTGTTACAAGCGTTCGATAATGTCTTCTTAAATAACGAAATAACGAACAGGAAGATGAATTAGAAGTACTGGAATTCCTCGAATTTGGACTGCCACGCCAAATCAATATTTGCCAAAATCATTTTGAAAATTATAACGGTATAACTTAACTAAGCGTCGGTCGGTGTAATGTAATTTGACGCTTAACTTTAAGTACCGCTTACTTAAGCGAAAGCGTTCAGCATGACCGGTGCAAACGGGCCTAATTGTTTGTTTTAACCTTTTTGGTTAATATTTAAATAATATAAGATTTTACTCATGAAAGGTAAATTGAATAATGAAAAAGATAATTTAAATCAAAGTCAAGATAGTTTAAAAAAAAGTAAGTATATAAATATGAATAAACTTTATTTAAAAATTCTGTTTTCTAGTCTTCAATTCAGCAAAATTATCAATTATTTCATCATAATTAATATTATCCAAAGCATTTTGTTCGATGTATAAAACAGCTAAAGAATTTAATTTTAATTGACTCAATGAATTTCGTAAATAATTTTTTACACGCTTTAATACTGGATGCATTTGATATAGGCAAAGTTAAATATATTCGCAATAATATTTCTATATTTGGAAATGTTGATACTATTTTTATATTCTTTATAAATTGCTGCATATCAGATGGCAACGTTAAATTTTGGCTTTTGCAAATTAATTTAAATTGCAACAATTCCTCGTCCAATTCTTCAGTATCAATGTCGCCACTGTACCATTTTTTTAGCAATGCGGTATTAATTGATACGTCCTCGATGATAAATAGCGCAATATTAAAGTTAATTGGTCTACATGTGTTAATTGGTCTACATATGCTATATCAGGAGTAGAGTCAACTATTATGAAAAAATATTTGGCAACTTCTGATACAAATGTTTCTAGCACTTTCTTGTTCAATATTTGAATAAATTTATCACAAATAGTTGAAGAAAGATAACTCACGTTGCCTGTTCCAGTTGATCCATATTGTTTTATATGCGATGCTAAAAACTCATCAAATTCTGCTAAATATTCTAAATCTCCAATGTAATTCCTGCTATGACATTCAGAAAAGCGTTCATTAGAGCCACGAAATGCAAGAAAATTTTTAGCTAGAAATTTTATTGTTGCTACTACCTGCAGCAGTACTTTTCTCCAGTATTTTTTTCTTCTAAATACTCTTTCTCAATTATAGTATTTACATGTCCCCCAACTGAATTTCTTGCTATCAAAAATCTAATAGAATGCCTATGATCATTAGAACTTTCATGTTCTTTTACTTTTACATTTGCATTTTTCCAGTCCGAGAAACCTTCTGTAAAAGCGGTTCTTCTGATCGCATATATCTTGCAAACATAGCAGTAAATTGCTTTACTTCTTGGGCTATACACCAACCATTCTCGCTCAATTTTTTCTCCGTTTGCCCTGGTACGAGTAAAAATATTTTTCTTACAGATTTTCCAATTTTCTGTCACTACTTTTTTAGCGGTATGTTCAAGAGAAATATTTGACGATGGTTTATTTTTAAGCAAATAACGTTGCAAGTCTGTTGTTAAATTTAAAGGCCATAATGAAATGTCCAAAATGTAAAAAATTAAAACATCATTAACGGTATTAGGTTCATCTTCTGTATTTTGTATTTCTAATTCATTAATTGCATTTTCGTTTTTCGTCTCAACCTCTGGTATGTCTTTGTCTTCTACAGTTTTCATTTCTACTACTTCAAATGGATTTTCATTGTTTTCTGTCTTTTCTACTTGTAGTTCTTGATTTTCACTGTTTCCAGGATATTGACCGTCCTTTTCGTTAATCGTTTCTTCAGGCTCAACATCTACATTGATAGTCTACTTTTATGAACAACATAATTTAGCAGAGCGTTTCTCTGTTTATTTGCTCTTCCTCCAATTTCTTCTTACGCTTTCTTTTTTCAGAACCCGAAGCGTGATGATAATTCATTTTCTCTAAAATATATTAAAATTTATAATGTAACGTGCTCAAATAATCAAAATTATAAAATATAAACATTGGTAAATGACCTACCTCTCAAATTCAAAATGCTCTTAGGTAAAAAAATAAAGAATTCAAAATTCATAATTGCAACTAACTACTCACTAGGTTTGTTCGTTTGTCTTGCTCGGATTAGTTCTAGAGTGTAATAGGATTATGATCACGTGATCGTTTTGATTGCCCAGAACTACTCTAAATGGGTACAAACGAACAGTACAAATTGGTCTCTGTGTAGTATACATAACCTAAAAAAATGGAGTGTGGTGACAGTCAAGATGATGTTAAAAAATGTTTACTATTCATTAACGAGGATGATGAAACCCTATTAATTTCGAGCTCATCATCCAGCGATGAAGATGCAGAAGTTGCCCTCAAAGTTGTTCATTTCAATAAAAGAAAGAGTAACCGTCAAAAATTATTATGAAGAGGTAATTTGTGCGTTAAACAGAAAGCAAAATAACTATTGGATTTGAATAGGTCGTGCCACTGTACACAGAAGAAGAATTTATAAGGCATTTCAGAGTGAGCCGAGAGTTACTGAAACAAGTAGCTTTAAAATTCACAGAGTCAGATACTTATAAATCTTTAACAATGAGAAGTAGGTAGTTGGAATAAAAGAAGAATGTATGTAAACTGATCTCTTTTTAACTAGGTAATTCAAGATTTAATATTAGTGCTGAGAAACACATTACAGTGTTTCTATGGTTCGCTGGACACCAAACTGCATCATTTAGAGATGTGGCGGATCGGTTTGACTTATCAATAATTATAACAAGAATATCTCAATTTCTAAGTTTTATAGCAAAGGATGTTATTCAATGGCCCATGGAAAATGATCAACAAAACACAAAATCATTTTATGATGGAAATAAACATTTTCCAAACATCATAGGTAGGAACTAATTATTTTCATTCATTTTAATAATCGGTAAATTTAGGTGCAGTTGACGGAAGTCACGTTAAAATTGACAAGCCCATTGAACGGCATACTGATTATTTTAATAGGAAAGACTATTATTCCATACATGTACAAGGTACATGCAACCACAGCTTAAAATTCATAGATATATGTATAGGATACCCTGGCTCTGTACATGATGCAAGAGTTTTCCAAAGTTCTTCTCTGCGGAATAAAATAGAAACTTTAGCAAATGGTTAGATGTAATTATTTTCTAGATTAATTGTTAATGTAAATGAGTTGTAGATACCTATATTTTAGGGGACAGTGCGTACCCGCTGTTGCCACAACTTCTAACTCCTTACAGAGACAATGGGCATTTGACGCGTTCTCAAAAGTATTTCAATAGAAAATTAAGTTCTTGTCGAGTCTCTATAGAACATGCTTTCGGTGTATTAAAACAACGTTTTCGACAATTGTACCATGTTAAATTGAAAGGACATACACGTATTTGTCATTTCATTAGAGCATGTTGTGTATTACATAACTTGGCCAATCAAGAGGATTTATCCATCTTTGAAAATGAAGCAGTCAACGTAGAAGATAATGTTCCTGATATTGAATTTCTGGGAATTCCTCAAAGAAACGCATTAGATGTAAGAGATGGAGTGTGCAATGAATTATATATTAATAGAAACAATTAAAAGATAATTTATAAATATTTATCTTGTTTTCTTTATATTTATACTAGAAAATAATCTATAAATTTGCATAAGGAATATAACTAACTGTGGTTATATAATAAATAAAATTTTATTTCTATATTTGTACCAAAATATATATAAATCTTAACAAAACAGCACTCTATATAATAATAATATTTTACTTCTTGGGTGTAAATGACTGTAGTAGGTTTTTAAGAAGTTCGTTCCTTTTTCTCATCAATAACCATGTCCTCTTTTAATTTTAATTTAATTTCTTCATTTTTCTCTTTTAATTTACTTGATTCAGTATTATTTGAATCATTACTTCCTTGACTTTGGGAGGTAATGGAGAGAGGGTCAACTTGTTCATCGTATACTGGATGAATATCCAACATTGCTTGTTCAGGTTCACTAATGATTACAAAATACTTGTTTTATTTAATTTAAAGACAATTATAATTATACTTACTTTGAAATCTGTCCATCATCTTGAAATATTTTTATATTTTTTTCTGAAATAATCTCGGCTTGTTTTTTCGGATGAAGCTTCTAATACAATTGGTGGAATGATATTATGCTGTTTACATAATATATATTTCTCTAACATAATATATATTTCTCTAACATTTTTTTAGAATAGTTTAAACACATATGTACTATCCATCTTAATACATTAGTATTGGTATACGTCACTTAATCTTTTCTATTTAAACTATCAGTATAGTGGTAGGTATATCCATTTCACAAAAGAATGCAAGCAGGATGACAACGGAAATCAATAAGGATATGCCAATACCAACACATTGACATGGTCTATATCTACTAAATTCTTTATACCTTTCATAGGCACAAGTTTGCCTTCCCCGACCTGATTTCCCATTGTTCTTCAATTTATTTTTAAATGCGCGTTCTAATGTTTTCCATTTATTTTCACATTGACTGTGAGTAAAGTTGTAATTATATGTTTTCATTTCTGCCTCAATAATCTCCCACATCCTTTTTAAAGTCTTTATTTTTCTTTGGTCGACAAGGTCTTTTTTTTTTTTGTAAACACTTATTAACAATTTTATTGATGAATCATCCCATTCTGTTTTTTGATTAGGATCAGTAGTGCATTTATTTTCATTATTACAGTTTATCTAAAAATATTTTTGGTTTTCCAATTTTAATAGTTCTGCTAAATTTATACCAACAGGTATAGTATACATATTTCCATTTATAAATGTATAGTAGTGAAATATTTATATACTTCTTTTCATCATAACACTTACCTGATCCTTGAATAACATAGTTGTTATCATCTTCTTCTATTATTTCACCCGTTACGAGCGATATGAATGCCATTTTGTACCTCTTGAACGAATGTGGTATGAATAAGTTAAAAGTAAAAAGTTGGGTTAGGTAATAGTTACACTGAACTGCACAAACTTACTCCACCTCCTGAGAAGGTGTAAGTTTGTGCAGTTCAAAACTGTCGGTAGCTGCCCGACATACAAGCGAACATCGGATTGCTGTTTTTTTTTACAAACGAACGCGCAATTTAGAAACCCGATCTACTCCAAATTACACTAATCGACAAAGGAACAAACCTACTGTTACACACCACTGAGAAAGTAATTATTTTGTTTTAAAATTTCTGGCTCTTTCAATTAATAAATCTTGTTACTATTATTTCAAATAAAAGCAAAATTTTTTAACAATATTTCACAGGATGTTAAGAATACATATAGTTAATATTATTCTTATCGCTATAAACTTACTACACTGAACCACACAGAAATACGTGCGAAAAGCGGTAGCTGTCGGTTAGAGAACGGCGCTGTACGTGTACTGCAAAGATTATACTTAGATAAGATTGGCAACTCTCTAATCAAACTAGATCCAATATTTGTATCCCCTCTTCGAAAAGGGAAGCCAGAGGAAACTAAAGTTCAATGGCGGAAAATTTAAACTGAATCCAACATTCTATTTTTGTTTATTACTTAAGAATCTTCAAACAATTTCTCCAGTGAATTAAAATGTAAAAATTTAATTCTACTAAAGAAGGTATTGTCGGAAAGTGGCATTATAACCCTGTAATTAAATTTTCAAAGTCCATTGTATTTGATCAAATAGCAGAAAGTCTAATATTGAATTTTTTATTATAAATTTGGGAGGTTATTTATAAAACTTGGCCAAGAAAAATTAAGAAGTAAAATTTGAACTATAAACGTAAAAAAATAAAAAACATGAAATACTTTCGAGTTTTATTATAAGCTCTTTTAAAAATTACAGTATTTAAGAAGCGTTTCTCTTCGCCGGTAAACGTCCTATTAATGCGATTACACCATATTTGAATAAAAAATGTTGTAATATATTGAATAAATAATCCCTTCAGTGTAGTGGAGTGAGACACAATCAATCCAATTTAAATTTAATTCTATATATAAATTTGTTTTTAAGATATCTTCAATATCTTTCTTAAAGCAAATTTTGCTTAACTGACGTGATAATATTTTCTCAGCCTGTGCAAAACTTTCAGAAAAGTTTGTGGTAGGATATGTCAAAACTGTTTTCTGTTTCTGAAATTCCCTTTCATTAATAATACTTCTAAAAGTATTTGATTCTTGTGTTAATAGACTTTGACATGTCCCGCATGCTTTGATGTCTTTATTTTTTTGAATTTTCTTTATTAGCCAACCTGCAGTGTACTTTTGCGCAGCTGTCAAAATAGATTTTTCTGGGGGTGCTTCTAGCACTAGACAACTGACTTCGATAGTTTCGTCAATTCTCGAATTCTCCTCTACTGGCTCTTTGAGTAGCGATTTAAGAGAAAATAATAGTTTTCCATTGCATGTATCTTCGCAGTTCCCACCAATTACTTTTCTTGTGGACAAATTGTTAATTAGAAGTGTTTTAAAAAAAGTTTCGAATTGCATGCATGATGGATTAATATTTCTTCTTCCAAGACTTCTTATTGAGCCGAAAAAGTTTTCTAAAGGGTTTTGGTTGACCATCCGTGGCTTATAGATTTTAAAATCCCTGTCCTGCAATGCCTTCCATAATTTTATTTGCCCTTCTATTGTAGCTTTCCAGTTGCGTAAGCATTTTGTTTTGCTAGAAGCCGTTTTGTTTATTGGATCGATGAAATTCATCTCTGCCGATTTCTTAATGGCACTTTGCCAAAATTGAAGATGTGGTGACTTTCGTGTCACAACAACTCTTAATGGAGCCTGTGGCTTCAAAGTATGTCCATTGACTGAATCAAATAGTGATTTAAAGAAATTAACTGCTTCTGCAGTATCCTGTCCTTCTTTGACGTCAAATTTTTATTGTTCGAATTGAAATGTTATCACTTCTCCAAACTACATATTTAACACTAAAAGAAAAAATTATTAAAACATAAAGTTAGTGAATTTGTTTAAGATAGTAACAAAATTACTCAAAATTTTTGCAAATTTACACACCTTCTATTCTGGTATGATGTTGAATAAAGCCTGCCATTGTTCTGCTCAACACCTGAACCGCATTCTTTACTCTCATTTTTCTGATTTTATTTTTAGCAATGTGTTCTTCTGTGATTTTTGGCATTAACCTAAGTAGACTATGAGGCTGATCCATATAATATGCATTGGTAATTACAGTCCAGGAAGAAACTTTATTTCCATCAAAACGTAAATTTTTGTTCAAAAAATTATTTCGAACACTTTTGATGAGGTGTGGTAGATCATACAATGGTATGATATTTTTTTAAAATATCTCTATGTCGCCATCTATAAATTTATACAATTGATATTTAATAATCCATATTTAATAAAGTTGTTGCTTACGATAATGTTTGTTTTCTATTTTGTAAGCTGTGGCAGTTTCCAATTTTAATTTGTTTATAGCTGCAATGTTTGGTCCTCCTTGGTCACATACAAAGGCTATAACATCCAATCCACAATCTACTACAACCTTTGTTACATTTTTAATGCATTTTACCAACTGTCTTTGTGGCTGAATCGCAAAAATAGTAAGCAATTGGTAGCTTCCAACCACTTCGAACCCCTCATGAAAACCAAGGCATGATCTCCAAATTAACTACTTCTTTTATCCCCCAAATCTTCAAAACCTGTTATATATCTTTTCTTGATATCATAATCAAGATGAGGTAACAGTGAAATTTCATCCCACATCAGGAGACAGACTTTATCTTTTTTGTTCATTACGTTCACTCTCTTAGCAAAAAAATCATTTAAAAATGTCATTGGACCTGGATGAACATCTATTTGTTTTAATATATTGCGTAAAGTTCTCTCACTTGGTAAATTAAATAGTTCTTGTAGATGTTTGTATGCTCGACCTGACTGTTTCCATAGGGACAATGAAAGAATTTTTTCATCATTCGTATACCGTCTACCCTGCAATAAAATATTTTACTTCAATCAAACAACTAATTAAACTAAATAGATTAGGTAAAATTTTACTTACTTTTGCTTTGTAGGTCGATGCATTTAACTGCATGTTAATAAAAATTTGTTGGCTATGTGACAATGTTGAAATTAGTCTTTTAAATGATTCGCTGTTTTTATAATTTTGGACTTCTTTCAATCTACGGCGATATGATAAGTTTGATTTTATGATGATCCTCTGTTTTTGCTTTAAACTATTAGCAATTTTGTATAATTTTAAAGCTTTCGGGGATAAATTACTACGTTTCTCTAAAAAATAAGTTCTTTTCCTTTTTGGTGTATTTGTATCAGGCAGATTTGCAGACATGTCACCCTGAAAAGTTTTACTTGTGGAAGATTGCACATCTTCAATATCTAGTTGTCGTACTTTAGTTACTCCTTCACGCTAAAACAGTATAATTTTACAAATAGTATTAAATATAGATTGGTACATGAAAATGGATTTACATTTACAAAGTTAATAATATGCATATTGTAAATGAAGAAGTATTAGTAAATAAGTTGTTAGAATGAAACATCAATATATTTTTTATATAAAGCATTTCTCTTTTTTATTAGTTATATATGTAAACACATGACTTTTTAAAATCGACAATTAGTTATTACATTTTAACAATTATATATAAGCTACTCAAATTATGATGTGTTAGCATTTCCGTTTGTTTATCTTTTACTTCGGCCTCCTGTTGGTATTCTTTCGCAGGTAGGTTTTGAGACGGGCATGCACCCGGTTTGAGCCTACGTCTAGAAGATGAGCAAGTATAATCATCATCCCTAAAATGGCGATAACACACTACACATTTTCTTAAATCATTATCGCTTAAATTTTTTATTCTGAGAGAATGTACAGCAGTTTTCCACATTATGAAGAGAGTGTCCTTTTTGGGAAAATGATGAGATGGGATGTTTATTCCAGACAAACATCCTGCCACACAACATGCCTTCCCCATGCTTTGTGAAGTTGGACTTTTTTTACTTAAGTTGCGCTTAGGTATATAAGTATACAAATATTCTCGATCACTAGCAATACACTGCTACTGAAAATATATTTATGTAGTTAATTACTATGCGATATTATGCTTATGTTACTTACGCAGAGAAGAATACGCAGTCGTATTGAAAAATACGTTTATTACTACTACTATGCTTTAACTAAGTTTAAATAATGAAAATTGCAGCTCAAAAGTTCTAACCTCTGGTTCTAACCCAACAATACCACAACATACGACAAGGATAAAACAATAATGGCGGCGTCCAGGGCAGAGACATTTACACTAAAAGCAGTTCCATCGAACTAATCTTAACATATAAATCAAGGGTATAGAAATTCCTACCCCTGGTGTACTGGGTAGAGACAGGGGTACGCAACGTACATATATAGGGAAAGCGTATCCTCAATTTTGATTGGTTGACGCCAGTTACTTCAACTGTGCATTTGTTCGATGGCGCTGATTATTAAAATTATCGTCGTGGCAGAAGTAGAAAACTGCATCAATTGTTTATATGACTCTTGTTGCCTGTTCATGTGGTGCATAGACAACATAACTAGGATAGATACGCCACTTAATACCAGCTTTTGTTAACAAGTGAGCGCCATCTGTAGAGAAGTGTTAAAACAAATAAACTAAGGCGGCTAATTTAAATACGAGGTTTAATTGCAAAATTTAGTTTTATTGTTGTAACATGTAATTAACAAAATTCAAAAATATTTAATACTGTTACCGGAAAAATTAATTTAATTAATTTACCCGATTTTATTAGTGGTATTAAATAATTTTGATTTCGTAAATTACAAAATCACAAAGTAGTAATGTCTAAAATAAATAATTGAAGTAATGAAAGAAATAAGGAATGTAGAAATGGTGTTACAATTTTTTTTTTGGTTGAGGTAAATAAAAACTTGTTGTATCATATAATTTTTTTTATTTACCACTTCTTTTTCGTTTTCTGTTAATTTCTAGTGCCTGTTTTAATAGATTACAACTATTGTTTGATATTTTTGATTCTTTTCCAACAATTATATTATTAATACGCTTACAAAAGTTGTATAAACATAAGTTAATCATAAAATGTATTATGGAATTGATAATTTCATCTGTATGAGTACACATGAAAGTAAAATTAACATATTGTTCTCCATATAATGAAATAAATACTGTAACATTTTTAGTAATATTATAGTTTGAAATTATATATTTAGTGATATTGTAAGTTTTATATAAACAAATAACAAAATACTCGTTGCAGTAAATCAGTCCCCTTTTGTTGCTTTCATATTCTTTAGCAATCGTAAGTTCATGAATTGATGTATCTTTATCTGATTGCTTTAACATATGTATTTTACAAAATTGACAATCAAATTTGGATAACACCTTTCTAGTGATGAAACCTGACACATAACCCATAACTGTTTTATTAATGGGTGTTTCGAAAGTGGTAGTAAGTGATGATATGCTTGCATGTATTAGTGGGTTCTCTATTACATGTTCACGTGGTTTCTCTGGATTGTCCCTACTTAGGAGATTTTGTAATTGTACTAATGATGTGTCAAAAGTTTCTTCACAATTAGAAGCAACTGAATGTACACTTATAATATTTTTAATTAGCAAAGTCTTATATGACTCTTTAAAACGACATGGTGTAGGGTTAAAATACTTTCCTCTATGCTGTCGCAGTAGTCCGAGGTAATTCTCTAGAGAACCTTGATTGAAAGGCCGGCTTAAAAAATATGGCAGACCTAACGAGAACATATCTGAGACAAATCAATAAAACATTGAAGAGTGTTGATTAAATTTTTAAGTGAGGGTGGAATACATGTTTCAGTAGTTCCTTCCTCTCTATAATACATTTTCTTCAATGAAATTATAGAACTTTCTCAAAACTGAACATGTGTCGACTTTGCTGTTACAGCTCCCTTCAATGGTTTGCCAGGAGTGCCTCGAAAAGTACCTCCATTAAGGCTATCAAATAGAGAATCAAAAAATTTCAGTATTTTGGCAGTATCCGATGCTCTATCTTCCATCTTATATCCTTCAGTAATATCTCTTTCACCTACAAAGCACAATAATGTTTTTTTAGCTAGAAACTATATAAAAAAACCATTTACCATTGCGAGCCATAATTGTAATAGCAGCAGCCATAGAATGGCTAAAAACTTGTGTAACATGAGAAACTTCCATTTTTTTAATTTTTGTTGGAATGACATGGTATTCTGTAATTTTCGGATATCACCACTATTTGAGTCTATTTGATATGCTGTTACAATATCACTCCATTTTTCAATTAGAGGTTTTTCTTCATTTTTCCATATTAAATTTTTTTTAAATAGATTATTTCCAATTCCTTTAAATAAATGGGGCACATCATAGAGTGGTACAATTTCTTGATTATTAATTACTAATCGACGTTTTGGAGTTAAACCATTTCGCAAATAGAATGCTCGGGATTCTTGAATTAAACTTTCGATAGCATTGCGATTGGTGGAACCTTGATCGCAAATTATTGCAACGATTTTTAATCCTGTAATAAAGTTATTTGAGAAGTCTGCATAATTGTTATGATAAAGTAGATACCTGCTTGGCTAACACTGTCAACCAATTCCTTTATCAGTGTCTTAAGTTTTACAGATTTTGTTGAACCTTTGCAAAATGTCTAGCAAATAGTTTGCTTCCATTTTTTAGTTATCTCTCTTAGCATAAAAACAAGGGCATGTTCCACAATTTCCCCATTTTCAACATCCTTGTTTTTATTATATTCTACTTGGGGCATTAACGACACTTCGTCAAATAGGAGGCTACACAATTTTTGTTTCGCTTTTAATGTTTTTGCGGCATCCTTTAAATTACTCATAAGGAAATTATTTACACCATCTTCGATGGGTATTTTGCTTAGCAACCGGGATAGAGTTCTTCCTGAAGGTAAGTTGAACCACTTTGACAGATATCTATAGCCAGGAGGAGATGTTTTGTAAAGTGCTAAGCACATAATTTTTTCTTCCGTAGAAAACCTCCTACCCCTAGGCTTACTCCTTTTACGCAGCAACTGTTGTAAACAGAAATTAACTGCTTCTGTTCTCAAGCCATTTTGTGATATATGCAATTGTCTCTTGGCCAACTTTAAATTGCTTTTTAATTCTCTACTTCTTTTGTGATAGACATATCGTTGCATTTGCAATTGCCTAGCTCTTTTATATAAAACTCTTGCCTTAGGGGTTAAGTCGCTCGACCGTTGCACATTCACAGATTTCAGAAGTGTAAGGGTGGGAGCTAAAAAGTGGGAATGTACAATGAACAAACTTCGGGATATAATTAGATTATTTGATTACCGACAGTGTTCACAGGTGTCACACAGATTTCTGCTCTCGAGATAGATGGTAGTTCTTCCATGTCCACATCTGTTATACTTTCTTTAGAATCTACATTAGATACAGCACCATCGAGAGATGATACTTCTTTATCAATGGAATCTATCGATGTTGACACTGTTCAAATAATGGATATTGATTAAACTAAAAATTTTAAATTACTCCAGTCTTACCCATCATCGATTGTAAGTTTTGGGAAGGCACCGCAGAATGTTTTAGGTACATATTGGATGATTTGTCATTGTCGGTAAAGTGCATGTGACAAACTCGATAGTTCCTATATACTTGATTAGCATCCATACCAACCAATTTGTAATTAGAAATTGCTTGAATCCACTCATCAAATCTCACCCTATCTTTCTCCGGTTTAGGAAACCTGTGTCGTGATGATTTTCTATCATTACAGCCAGGAACCGAGCATGGAATATATGAAGCCATTCTCTAAAATAAAAACGATAACACAAATCAATAGGATTAAAATTAAGACCAATTTAATTAACAAAAGAAGCGTGCACTCTATCCTTTTTTTTTGGTTTGCATTTCAATTCTTACTATACATGTGAGCAATACATCGATATATCATTTACACACAATACCACTATTTATAATTTTTTTTATTTACCTACTTAAATCCGTCAATAATTCCGGGAAATAAAAAATAAAATAGTCTCAGAAACACTTCAAACAATAATAAACGAATTTCTAACCTCTAATCTCCACGCAACTGAACTTAGAAAAATGATAATTGAAAAAATTCCTTTTCTCATAACCTCTCTCGCCCATACAGCGCCTCTACCGAGAAGTGTTAGAACTATTTACGTGTTAACAATTTGCTATAGGCAAGTGCTATACCCTGATGTGGTGTTTATGGCGTGTTTGTTTGGTTATGTGTTCATGCATCTTTTCAAAAGGATCTCGATTTCAAAAGATTCTTTTGAAATCGAGTTCCTTTTGAGGGTCGTGAAAACTAATTTTTATTGTTGCGTATTATTTGTAAATACTTGTAAGGTACATTGAGACTATAATTTGATATTTGAATATTCTAAAAACTATAAAGTTTGTTATGCATCGCTAAGAGAAAATAAGATATTATTAAAGGTAAGCGACATATAACAGTTTTATTTGTATCGTTTTATGGTAATCAAGTAATGTTTACAGACATGTGCCAGTCAAAACGACATTGTGCTGTAATTGGATGCAAACAGAAACGAAATTCATAATTTCACAAATTTCCCAATCTCAGTCGTGAATTAAAATGGTTTCGACAATCAGATATGTATCATGTCAAACTTGTCCCAGGTACCATGCCCACGCAAAATTTACCAGGTAATCAAATACCCAGCATGTTGGCTATATTGTCCCATTGCTTATTATCATAGGACATAGGATGAATATTAAACCTTGTGTAGCACCAATTAAAGGACTTTATGACTAGTTGATGGGTGATCCATCAAGAGAAAGCATTTCATCATCATCAGACACATTCATCCAGACTTGGAGCGACCAGAACTTTCTCTGACATTTAATACTCTTTCTCTGCTAGAACCTGTTACACTGGGAGATATAAGCGGATGGATTGCGAAGCATATTCTTCTGGACCTAAACGGCTTAGATGCATAGGTGCATTTGTTTGATGGCACTGTAATTCATGTACATTTTTTATTTGTTAAGTTGGTGTTCTTTTTATGTTCTTTTTCTATGGGTAGAAAAGAAGAAGTAATGTTTACATTAGTTAATATTATTCTTATCGTTATAAAAAGAATTATAAATTATCGGAAGAATTAGTTTCAATAAGAAGAAACATAAGAACATCTTTAGATTTTAGAATAATCATATAAAAAGCAATATATTTTTGTTTATTTGTTTATTATATACATTTGTCCAACAAATCTTTTCAAGGTAGACAGTTTGACCAGGCCCTTCTAAAATCCGGGCCCTAGACATTTGTCTCATTTGTCTATGCGATAATCTGGCCTTGATTCGGAAACAATGTCACTGTCTGAAATTTAACATAATGCATAAAAATTAATTTGATATAAAATTCATTATTGATATGGATATGAAATAACGAAATACATATTAATCGCTGTCCCCACCATTTAGCAGTAAATTCGCGGTTTCTATGTCTTTCACCTTCACTTGGTAATCATTACCTTCGTAATTTAGGCTTATTAGATATTCTTGTTGTTCTTCCATTATTTTCAACACTATCTCAAGTAAACAAATAAGACCAATAACCATAACATAACCACAACACAAACTCCGCGAACTGACAAGGCAGATTGTATCAATAGAAAGAGATGGCTATGGGCATTTACGAAAATTGGAACGTTCCACAGCGGTATACACCACAGCGTTCGTTAATTCAAATACATATACCTGACCGCGTTCGTTAATTGTATCGCATCGACCGGATACATGTACCGGATCCACTATTCATAGATCTGCTATTTGAGTCAATACATCCCGGTAAATGTACAACATAACATTATAAACTTTGTTGTTGGACTTCAATTAAGTGAAATTTTATTTAATATTTGAAAAAATCTTTTTTTTTAACTGATAGCATGAGTTGGCTAATGCCAGTGTAAGTTTAGGGTTTATAAATGTTCCATTTTAGTAATTATTCAAATGTGTTGTAGCTAAAAGTGTCAGCTATATGGATGACACTTACTTATACGTTAAGTTTTGACTTACAACACTGCACTCTATTATTTTGTTATATGTATATTGCCCTGTTATTGGATTTTGTTTGTAATCTGTTGGGTAATAAAGTAATTATTATTATTATTATTATTATTATTATTATTATTATTATTATTATTATTATTACGCAGAAGAGCTGAGACAACAACCAAATATACCTATGCAACCTAATCTTGGAACAAACACAGAAGACCCGGAACTGGTAGAATTACAAACAGGTAGTAACATTTTCATTTATAAATCTTGCAATATGAACACATTTTTCTGGTAGATGATGAAGCTAGTGAGTCCAATAAAGGTAAACGGTCTCATGATGCGATCTTACTTTTGTTGACATTATATGAAGAACACTTGCCTGAATTTCAATCTGCACGTAAAAGTAACAGAACTGCATGGAATGTAATAACCAAATGCATGAATGCAAAGGGTCATTTAGTAAGTAGTGAACAATGTGATGTAAAATTTAGAAATCTAAAGAAAACGTACAAACGCATTAGGGATAATAATCGTCAAACTGGAACTGGAAGTATTACATGGCCTTATTTTTATAAGTTTGATTCCCTGTTTGGAAACAATGCAGATACTGTACCTACTGCCTTAGGTAACATCGTTGGATATACAAGTAATAGTCCTTCTACTTCAAGGTCATCGCCTGTTAGCGAGGTCAGTTGAGAAACTAGTTTTTTAAAGTATAACTAATCGTAGCATGTGTATTGCAGGAATCTAGAGCAGCTACACCAACACCTTCAGGAAGATCCAAGAAGAGACCACACTCTGCCGATTTAAATGATGAACCTATATGGATGAAAAATTACAGAAAAGAAGCAGCTGAACGACATGCTGAGAAGATGGGTTTATTGAAACAACTAATTGATGTTTTAAAAGAAAAATAACATACTGTTTGTTTATGGATTTATTGGTTAATCATTAATAGTTTTCAAAATGTGTTAACGTATTGTTGAACTTAATATATTTGTAATAAAAGTGCGTTTTTTGTTGCCATCATTTGTGTCATTTTGTACATTTCTAGGTTGTTGATCATTACTGTTGGTCTCTACTTCATTAATTTCAATTCTATCATTAGTTGCCATACAAATGTTGTGTAGTATATTATTGATAGTTGTCGCGCGCGATGGCGATCGAGTGTGCCGAGTGCGGAAAAAGTATTAGCCGTTACGACGAATATATAAATTGTCGTGGTAAATGTGGCAATAATTATCACATAGCGTGTGTAGGACTGACGGAAACTAAGTTTGTACAAACCAAGGAAGAAGGTTGTATCCGAAAATGGTCTTGTCCACGTTGCAGCGCAGCCATAACCTCTAATGTCGAAGATATCAATACAATAGATACAAGCAAACTCGAATTATATATCAACGAAAGGATAACCAATGCGGTGGAACAAATAACAAATACTATAATATCATCTTTCACAAAAGAAATCAGGAAATTAACAAATGAAAACAAAACCTTACAGCAAGAGGTAAAACAATTAAAAAATATTAATTCAAACAAAGTTTTCTATACAACATTCGGGAAGGCAGACAGAAGAGAGCGTTTTATCACAAAACAGAATTGAAGTAAATGTACCGATACAGGAAAAACAAGGTGAAGAACCTTATCGTAAAAAGAAGCAAACAAATACTGACCTTCCCCAACACAAAAATTACGAAAATAATACTGAAAGTCTGACGTATTTAGGAGCGATTAAACGAAATCTTAACAATAAGAATGAAACAGGGCAAAACAAGACAATTGTCGATATTCCAGAGGACGAACCGGAATTTACTACGGTAATCAGGAAACAAAAAAGAAAATCCCAGCTACAGATGGTACAGCTACCAATGTGGAGTTAAAAGGGATTATTAGATACGCGCATCTACATGCTTTTGGATTTGAACCCAGTACGACGGACAATAATATCAGTACATACTCAGCCAACAAAGGTATTAACAAGATCAAAATTGAAAAGCTAAAATCTAAACATCCGGATGACTACTCGTCGTACAAAATGTCTGTTCCCTTCGATATGCTCGAGGAAGCACAGAAACCATCACTATGGCCAACTGGTGTTAAAATAAACCGTTTTTTAGAGAGGATTTGGCTCAAGTCCCTTCAAAAAACCTAAAAAAATCAAGAATTGACACACACAAATTCTCTTTATTCCATCAAAACATACAATGTATTACAAACAAAATAGATTACATTGAAGCCTTCTTGTTTAGTAGTAATCGACCGTATTCTGTATTAGCTTTTACTGAACACTGGCTCAAACCTGCGCATATTGGGCATATTACCATCAAGAACTATAAGTTGATTTCTAGCTTCATACGATCAGTAAACATTTATGGCGGTTCTTGTATCTTTGTACGAGACGATATCGAAGCACATGAACTTGAGCATCTAAAACAGAAAAGTGCAGAAAATATAATAGAATGCTCTGCAGTAATTCTACCCACACTCAAATTTATAATTTTAAACATATATAGGCCGCCATATGCTGATTTAGACAGTTTTTTTTATAGTCTTGAAGATATTCTACTGAATTTAAAACACAATACGGGTAAATACACCATAGTGTTGTGTGGAGATTTCAATATAAATCTTATGAAGGAGAATGATAAGAAAGTCAAAGCGTTCCAGGATTTGCTTAGTTCATTTGGTTTACGACAAACTATTACAGAACCTACCAGAGTTTGTGAAACTGGTACTACTCTTATAGATAACATATTTATAAACACAAACATAAATTTTGAGAGTCTAGTAAACAAAACTAGCTTGTCAGCTCACTATGGGCAAGAAACACATTTTGAACTATTGAGGGTGTAGAGGGCTCTCTCTCCGGCGGGGTACGTACAATAGTACGTAACGACAAACGTGTTAAAATAATAAATAAGACGACCACGAGATAAAACACGGTGTTCGTCAGCGTGCTAAGTGGCCAAGAGTTTTGTCGGCTAGTCGGGGCGCACCAACTCCCGATTTCGCCTGAGGTTGGGGCCATCATAGTCCATGAACATGTGGTATATTTCGATGGAACTACGTAGCGCCATTAACGAAATCGTTAATAGCGATTGTCGGTCAGTTATGCCAAGCTCGGACAGAGCTCTGACCGTCTCCTTGAGCATGGCCCCCCTCGTGCCTACCACGATCGGCAGGACTTTTCCAGAGAACGCTCCAAAATCTCTCTGGAGAATGGGTAGCAGTTGGCGATATTTCTGTAACTTGTCTAATCGTCCCTGAGCGAGATAATCATCGTCTTCGTGGCGGACTGTAACATCGACCACGTTGACCCTTCCCTGGTTCTCTATCACCAGGTCAGGTTTGAGATTCCCGCCCAAAGGAAGCCGCACCACTGGCTCCTTTGTTACTACTACCCTCGGGTCTCTTTTGTGAACTTATGTCACGATGAAGTCTTTTATTTCATCGTGACGGCGGATCCTATCGGGCTTTGTATAAACACATTGCCCGAGTATGTGCGCCAGTGTCTCCTTCTGGCTTTTGCACTTCCGGCATTTAGGATCCGCTATTGGTCCGGCTCTTGCCAACACCGCTCTATTGGCTGCGGTGTTGGTGCGCAATTTCAGAGCTGTTATGAATCTGCATGGCTGTAGGAGCTTAGGGTTTAGTAGCCATGCGTTGGCAATGCGATCGTCGGCCAGAGACTGAACCGATCTGTCTTGCGCTGGTTGCTCGGACCATCTAGCAAGCTCTTCTTTCTTGGCCCTCCGCTTAAAACTTTGTATGTCCTGAAGGGACTGGAGGGGCCAATTAATGCGGACGGAGTTTGCCAGGCGCTTGAGACGTTCTACCATGCCTGTGTCTTCCGCCAGAGCTTGCATTACGGGGTCGGTGCTATGAAGATACCGATAACCCGCGGCCAAAGTGGAAGTTACGGTTATCACTTCTAACTTTGGAAAACCTAGTCCCCCGCCTCGCTTGCCGCAATATATTAAGCCGTTCGAGATTGATTGCGGCAAATGGTATATGTCTTTGATCACTACCCGCAGCTCCTGGTCTAAGGATCTGACCAGCGTTATTGGGGGGACTGCCATCCCCAGCTGATACAGGTAGTGCGGAACTAGGTAGGTGGAAATTAAGTTAACCTTTTGGTATGGTTTTAACGCCAGCCTTTTAACTCGCTGCAGCGTTTCCAACAGCTCTGTTTTAACTGCTTCAATGCAAATACCATCCCAAGGAGATATTTTCATACCCAGGTAATTTAAGCGTGTGCTAGCGTCCGCGTACGGAATCGCCGCTCCACCTGACAATGTTATGCCGGGATCTGCTAGATACCAGGAGTCTTAAGTGGGCACTATACGGAAGCAAGCACTTTTTGGTGCTGACAATGTCATACCTAGCCCAGATAGGTACGCTTCCGTATGATCTAGCAGTTGTCTCGCCTGTGGTACAGTTGCCGTCAAGATCAAATCGTCGGCAAAGGCGAGCGAGGAGACCGTCACTCCTTCTTTTATGCGATATCCCGGCATCTTCTCCAGTTGCTGCAGAAGAGGCTCGATTACTGCATTAAATATGAATGGGGACAGGGGGTCACCTTGCTTGACGCCCCTCTGGAGGGAGATCTTAATGACTTCGTCATCCGACTGGATGTTCATGTGCACATCTTTATACTGGTCTTCGACGAGGCGTACCACCGTCTCGGAAAGACCTTTGCGATGTAGTGCGGGCCCGATTGTTTGGTGGGGCACGGAGTCGAAGGCTTTACTTAGGTCCAACTGCACTACGACCAGGCCGTTGTTGCGCTTCGAGTGCCGCAGCAACTCATTGAAGATGTGCACATTATTATAACACCCCGACTCAGCTATAAATCCTTTCTGTCGGGGGTTATAACGCACCACACGCCTTAGTCGTTGGTCGATTAGTCCCCAATATAATCGACAAAGCAAGGAAGAGATGGTAATCGGACGGTAGTGTTCGGCATTGGAGCCGTCCTTGCCTTCCTTGCGGACTAGGGTGGTGCGATTTTTGACTCTCCACTGTGTTGGCTGTCGACTACAACACATGATAAAGTTGAAGAAATATAGGAGAGTCACTTGCGGGAACCAGTTGGTCAGGTGCTTGCGAAGTATTCCATCTGGTCCCGCGACAGCAGAGGGTTTTGTGTTCGAGATCCGTCGTCGCACCTCTTGAATAGAAATTGGCTGCAGGACGTCTGCAAGCTCGATTTTCTCATCCTGATCATCGAACACGGGAGTCTGTACAGCCGGCTTTGTCCCCCATAACTTTGTGTACAGCTCCCTGATGTCGGCCGTCGGAGGTAGCGGAAGATTTTCCTCCAACCAGTCGACATTTTCCCTAACATGTTTAGCAACAAGGCCTGGATTTTTCTTATAGAGATCCTGGGTTCGCGCATATATATATAGCCGGCGTGGACGACGGCGCGAACCCTGATTTAAGCGCTTTTGTTTGCGTTTAACTCCTCTTTCGGTCTCACCGTTGGACGTAAGGTGAGACTCGAGTGCCCCGTATATATAATCAATATGGGCCTGGGGGACTTGGCCATCGCATTCTCTTGCGTAGAGGAGAGCGCTTTTAAGCAGGCGGACCAGTTCTGCTTGCTGGGCTGGGATCGCCTTCTTGGGCAATTGGTGAGCTAGGACAGCTTCTATGATCCCTTCCCTCCAGCAGGACGTTTCTGGAGTTACCGAGTCATGCGTGGCGTTTGGAATCTCGATTGCCGGGATCTCAACGGCTCTCGAGGTGGGTGGAGAAGGTGTTTCTGGCCTCCCTTCCTGCTCCCCAGATACTTCGGGATCTACAGGAGGGTCCTTCTCCGGTAAGGGGATGAGTTGAGCTAGTTTCTCATCCCTGAATCTACAAAATCCTGCCTTCCGCCTTTTATCGCTGATTTGTTTTGCGGTCTTGTCTGGGAGGCTTTCTGCAATTAACTTGTTGATGAGTCGCTCGCCCCGAAACCGCACTTCTAGTTCGACAATAAGCTCAAGTTCTTCAGGGCTAAAGATTGATTTGCCACGTCTTTGTGCCCTGGGTTTTGGTGCGGCTTCGGCTGCCCTAGCTTCGTTTCGGGCGAGCGGGTGCGAGAGGCGCTGGTGCTGCGACAGCCCTCTATTGGTTGCAAATGCCGCTGGACAGAGTTCGCACCTAAACTCACCGTTCTCTGGCGGCTTGAGCCCAATGCACTTGGGCACGTGGCACTCGGCACCATGCTTCGAGGGAAAAGATTTTTGGCAGCCCGTGCACTTAAATGTTAGCGTTCCCTCCTTATGATATTCAGAAGCATGCTCTATTTCGTCTTGTATTCCAAGAGTGCCACAAAGTTATCAATCCCGGTGTGGAGACAAACACCGCAAGACCGTCTTTGGAATGGCAACTTTATCTCATAAACCGTGGACATAGCCGGGTCGTCATAAGCGGCCCCCTGAAATGCCGTATCATTGGCACGTGGCGACATGGGGCCGTTGTCGCCACGATCCGAGGCTTGTCCATCCGTGTTTGGACCAACATATTGACGGATGCCGGGGTGGTAGCCCGACATCCCTGCTCTCTCCCCGTTCAGCTGGAGCCTAGGGCCCACGCGCAACTCCACCACGAGCAGGTACGGGTGTCACCAACGCACCGGGATGCCATCCCTAGCGTATTTGGCGCTCGGCCGAGATGAGCCGAAAGAGTCATAGTTACTTCCGCCGTTTATCCGCGCTTGCTTGAATTTCTTCACGTTGACATTCAGAGCACTGGGCAGAAATGACATTGCGTCAACACCCGCAGGGGCCATCGCGATGCTTTGTTTTAATTAGACAGTCGGATTCCCCTAGTCCGTGCCAGTTCTGAGCCGATCGTTGAATGGCGGCCGAAGAGGACATCGGCGAACGGACGAGCCGCCCGCCGAGCCTCGCAGCAAGGAAGTTCCGTGGAAGGCCAAGGCACGGAACCGAACTCGGATCCGCGAACGTCGCGAGACGCCACTTCACCTCGACCAGGCCCGGCACGTCAGCCAGTACCCGCTTCCCGACCAAACCCGACGCGCCCCGATCCTCAGAGCCAATCCTTATCCCGAAGTTACGGATCCAATTTGCCGACTTCCCTTACCTACATTATTCTATCGACTAGAGGCTCTTCACCTTGGAGACCTGCTGCGGATATGGGTACGAACCGGCGCGACGCCTCCACGTGGCCCTCTCCTGGATTTTCAAGGTCCGAGGGGAAGATCCGGACACCGCCGCAACTGCGGTGCTCTTCGCGCTCCAAACCATATCTCCCTGCTAGAGGATTCCATGGAACTCGAGCGCTTATGCAGAAAAGAAAACTCTTCCCGGATCTCCCGACGGCGTCTCCAGGTCCTTTTGGGTTGCCCCGACGAACTCTCTGAATGAGGGCACGACTTAATAACGGTTCCGCTGCCGGGTTCCGGAATAGGAACCGGATTCCCTTTCGCCCGACGGGTGTGCGTCTCTCTATCTCTGTATGCGGTCGAGCTGGCGACCAATAGACAGGCTCCGAAAGATACACCACATCGACATCGGCTTTCGCCTATGGCTTAGGATCGACTGACTCGTGTGCAACGGCTGTTCACACGAAACCCTTCTCCACGTCAGTCCTCCAGGGCCTCGCTGGAGTATTTGCTACTACCACCAAGATCTGTACCGACGGCGGCTCCAGACTGGCTCACGTCTGGTCCTTCTGCGCTCACCGCCGCGACCCTCCTACTCGTCAGGGCTTCATGACGACCGCTGAGGACCGTCTCACATGCCTCTGACGGCAGAGTATAAGCACGACGCTTCAGCGCCATCCATTTTCAGGGCTAGTAACTTCGGCAGGTGAGTTGTTACACACTCATTGGCGGATTGAAAGGCAGGGACGCGGTGGTTGTTAGAATCGAACCAAAGGAAAAGCAGACGGTTGAAGACACCAAGAAACAGCTGGTGGAAAAGGTAGATGTTTGCGGAAAGCAAACAGGCGTACGGAATGTTAGGGGCGGCAAGAACGGCACTATTTTTGTGGAATGTGGCAGCAAGGCCGACGCGGAAAAGTTGAAAGTTACAGTAACGGAAAAGATGCCTGCTAAAGCTAGGGAACTTACCAAAGCGAATCCGGTTTTGTGTGCATACGGCGTGGATAAAGGGGTAGAAACCGATAAGTTTTTAGAATGTATAAGGCAACAAAACCACCAGGTGGAGAGCCATTTTAGCAGCGTAGAAGAGCTCAAAAAGGAGCTGCACGTATTCAGGTATTTTTCTACCAAGAAAGATGAATCGTACGGAGTAAAGAACGTGGTATTTTCGGCAAGCGCGAAGCTTAGGAATATTTTAGTCGATCGCAAGGTTAATTTAATGTGGAGAACTTGCTCAGTTAGGGATTATAGCAACGTTATGTATTGCTACAACTGTTTGGAAACGGGACATAAAGCAAAAGATTGCAAAAACGCAACGGTGTGCGGAAAATGCGGAGGAGGGCACGATAGGAAAGAGTGCAATTGGCGAAAAATAAAGTGCGCGGTGTGCGAAAAGCGCAAAGTACCGGGCAATAATATTAAGCACGAAGCTTACGGCAAAGAATGCATGTCGCTTAAAAAAATGGTCGAAGTAGAGAAGAAACGCACAAATTATAATGAATAATTTAACCGCGAACCATTCATCGCGATCAGGGACTACGATCAAATGTTTGCAGATTAATTTAGGGAGAGGCAGAAAAGCGACGCAACAATTAAAGGAGAAGATAGTAAGGGAAAAAATTAGCATAGTATTTATTCAAGAACCGTACGTTATCAACGGGAAGGTTTGCGGATTACCTGCAAGGTTTAAATGTTTTGTTTGCAACGAGCAGGTTGATGATAAACCAATTCGCGCGGCATTAGTAATCGCCGACAATAGTATAGGTGGAATTCTGTTACGGGATAAAAGCAACGCAAACACGGTACTTGTCGAAGTAAATCTTCCAGAAGGGACGAGATTTATTGCGGTCTCGGCATACCTGCCGCCCGAGGAATGGCACGTAGGAGAATTTCTCGGAAATTTACGGTCGTTACGTCTAGCATTGAGCGGTTCGTATACCCTTAACTTCGGGGAAGTGGTATGCATAGATACAAATAGCAAAAGCGGCTTATGGGGTAGCCCTATAGAAGATAGACGCGGACGTGACCTCGAAGAAATGATTACCGAGAAACGACTTGTTGTTCTTAACAATAACGAAGAACCTACGTTCGTCGGACACCGTGGAACGAGTTTTATAGACGCTACTATTGCGAATCAAAAAGCGTACGAGCTGATTAGCGACTGGAGGCTATGCGATGAAGAAACGGTATCCGATCATAGGTACATTTGCTTCGCTATCAAGACGAATGCGAACGCGAGCGCTTCATGTATAAGGGCGGGATATTGCGCGAAAAAAGCTAACTGGGAAACATTCGTCGATTGCTTCACGGCAGATGCAAATCGATTGCAAGTAGAATTGGCAAATTCGAAATTAGACTGCGACGTAGAAAGGATAGCGAGGGAAACTAACGAAGCGATTGTTTTCGCGTGCGAGCGGTCGATGCCGCGAAGGAGAAATTTTACGGAGAAATCGGTACCGTGGTGGAGTAGCGAATTAACGCTACTACGCGCCGAAACAAACCGGCTTAGACGACGATTTCAGCGATGTAGAAGATCAAACGTGAGACGGGAGCGCGAAGCGTGCTACAGACGCAAACGCGCAGAATATAAAACCGCGATAGAAGATACGCGGATCAAGAAATGGTGCGAATTCTGTAGTGAATCCGGCGGAAAGGATCCCTGGGGACTAGCATATCGAGTGGTTCGCAGGAAAAAGGGCGACGTGGGAGGGAAGATAACGGTTAGGAACCGCAGTGGCGATTTCACGCAGGGCGCGGAAGAAACGGCCACAGAATTTCTGAACGCCTTCTTCCCCAGGGACGACGCGCGGACCGATAGCGAAAGACACGCGGAGATAAGAATGACGTCACAAATGGAAACGGATGCAATGAACGATGTAGCGTTCACGGAGTGCGAAATACAGGCGGCGTTTCGATCAATGAACGCGAAGAAAGCCCCGGGCAATGATGAGATCACGGCAGATATCGCGATTAGAGCGTACGAGGCTGCGCCGCGCCTCTTTTCGGATCTTTTTAACAAATGCCTTGAGCGCGGCATTTTTCCGGCGTGCCGGAAGCAGCAATCCATGAGGATAATCCCGAAACCGGGCAAAACGGACATGAGCGACGTGAAGAGCTATAGACCAATTAGCCTACTACCTGTGGTAGGGAAGGCCTTGGATAGCTTGATAATTAACAGGATCGAGTATCATATTTACGCGAACGCATTAATGCATGAGTCCCAGTACGGCTTCCGAAGGGGTAGATCCACAACGGACGCGGTCGATAAGGTAGTGGGCTTCGTAAGAGACGCGAAGTAGCGGGGCGAATACTGCGCGACTGTTATGCTAGATATAGAGGGAGCGTTTGACCACGCTTGGTGGCCCATGATATTGCATCAGCTGAGACGCAAGAGCTGTCCGCGAAACCTGCTTAAAGTAGCGGAATCCTACTTTTCGCAACGAGAAGCGATGATAGAGGAGCCGGGAGTGCAGGCCGTCAGGCAGGTGAGCAGGGGTTGCCTGCAGGGGTCGCGATCGGGACCCGGGTATTGGAACATCCTATACGACAGTATATTCGAGAAAGAGTTACCGGAGGGATGCGAGATCGTAGCGTTCGCGGACGACACCGCGCTATTAATCAAGGCCAGGCAGTATAAAGCACTAAAGAATAAAGGCAACGAGGCATTGAAGGAAATTTTAGGTTGGAGCGAAGAGAACAAATTGACTTTTAACGCAAGGAAATCGGAAACGTTGTTTTTTGGGAAACCGGGACAAGGTAAGCCGACTTTCAAACTAGGAAGCGAAACCATATACTGTAAAGAGCAGGTTAAGTATCTAGGAGTGATCCTAGATGAGACACTGAATTTCAAGGAGCACATTCGTTGCGCTGCGGCCAAAGCGCGCGAGATGACAAACAAGTTAGGAGCGGCTGCAAAAATGACGTGGGGTCTCAGCGGAAAGGCCGCGTCCGTGATATATGCGGGCGCTATAGAACCAGCGATGCTATATGCGGCGCTGGTATGGGCGGACGCTTGCAAGACTAAGGAATCGCGACAATTAATTGGAGCGCAAAGATTATCGGCGATCAGAGCAGCGAGGGCATACGCAACGACCTCGGGGGACGCAGCGACCGCGATAGCGGGAATACTCCCGGCTGACATCCGGATTAAGGAACTACGAGTACGCAAGAATGCTGTCAAAATGGAGAGAGGTGCGCTGGAGGCGGCCACCGGATTTGAGCGGCTCTACCCTGAGAGCATCGAGGTTCGAAGGAGATTAACCACCGAAATACACCCGGCAGAAGCTAGGTCGGTTACATACCGGAGAGATATGGAAATAGAAGATGCTGATGAGGGAATCATCATCTTCACCGACGGATCGCGGTCGGAGAACGGGACGGGGGCGGCACTGGTCGTCTACGGGGGAGGCATGGAAGTAGCGAACAGGAAATTCGGACTCGCGGATATCTGCGACAATTACCAAGCGGAATTGGTAGCTATCAACGAGGCGGCGAAATACGTAAGGGAGATGCGCATCGGCAAGGCAACGATCATTACAGATAGCTTGTCGGTTCTAGAAGGGTTAAAGAATATGCGGAAACCATCTAAACTGTTGTTAGAGACGTGGCACCTAGTCCACGAACAAAAAATAGAGCTGAGGTGGACGAACGCGCATGAAGGTACTGAAGGTAACGAACGAGCAGACCAACTGGCAAAGGAGGCGGTAAGTGACGAACGTGCGCCCGTGCGATACGAATTAATATCCGAAAGGTCGATTAGAAGCGCGATTTCGGAAGTTTGCGAGAACGAGTGGCAAGATCGTTGGGAAGGAGCGGTAAATGGAAGGTGGACGAAGAAATTCATCGGAAACGTGCTAGAATTCAAGAAGTTAAGCACGCGACTGTCCTATCAGGCAGTACAGCTCATCACGGCACACGGAAATTTTCGAGCATACCTTCACAAGATCGGACGAAGGGATGATCCCCTATGCGATTGTGGCGCGGAGGAAACGGCTAGCCACGTATTATTCGAATGCCCGTTGACAGAGGAATGGCGGGCGCGAACCGAAACGGCCGCGATTAGAAAAGGATTACGTTGGCCTAGAAACGAGAGCCAGATTAACGACAACGAGACAGGCGAATGGTGGGCGTTTTTTAGCAAGGCAGCGGAGGGACTGTCGCAACTGAAGCATTCGCTGGATTAGCCAGCAGAACAAGTTTGGAAACAGGAAGTTATCAGTTTAATGTGCTAAGTGAATAGTGTAGCATAGTGTGTCAGTGAGTTGTGTTAAGTGTTGAGTCATTTTAGGATAGTGTTAACGGTGGGGCATACGGGTTACGGTAAATTACCTTCGACTTAGGCTTAAACATTAGCATAGAACACGTAGTTGATAAGAGTAAGGCTGCCGGGTATTTTATTTTTTCAGAGAACCCCCCAGGCGTGCGCAAGCCGATACGCGGTCCGGGGCGCCCGGCGACTGGAGATGCCGACTTCGGAAGCCGGATTCGAACCGACCAGCGAGGAGAGCCGAAACACGCGCGACGAAACTTGAAAAGTGGAGTCATAGGCACACGAAATATTTAAGTAGGCGGATTTTTCCGTAATAGGTTAAGGGCTAGGAGACAGTGCAACCGGTTAAGTAGGGCGCGGACTAGGTCCGCATTAGATACCACGAGCTGGATTTTCCGGGTTTTACCAGCTCATTGCACGTGGTTTGCACTAGTCGGTCCCGGCCGCAATTAGAGTAGATATAGCGTAGTTAGCTTAGGTATCAAGATCGAGACTAAAGTAAGCGTTATAACCGTTGTAAACGGGGAAAGATAGATCGGAACATTAAAATTAGCTAGAATAGGGGAGCCCCGGTGTAGTACCGCAAGGTGGAGCACGGGGCCTTAGGATATGAAATGTAATATCTTAAGGAAAGAGCAAATAAACGTGTCTTAAGTTACCAACGCCTTTCATGGTATCCCATAAGCGTCGCATATGGTATTGGCCGCGATTTGATGAAAATTGGAGTCGTATCCTCACTTTTCAAACGATACTTGTAGACATAATTGGGAATTTGGCCTAGCTCTTCGGTTAAAATATCCTCATACTCCTTCAGAAATCTTTTCAATTCTTGAGGTGCATCGTCCTTCGTATATATATTTACTGCCCGAATTTCCTTCCAATCAATGTTAATGTCCTTCAGCCAACTACGTCCGAATATTGGGTCCACTTCCTTTTTTAAGACGTATATCTCTCCAGTAGTTGCCTGACTTTTGTAATGAATCTTGACCTTAGATGTACCAACGAGGTCGATAAGCTCCCCTGTATAGGTTTTCAACTGTGTGGTGGTGGTTGTGATGGGTGTATTTGGACACATTTTCTTGAATAAGCTGTACGAAATTGTGGAAACTGCTGCTCCTGTATCCAGTTCCATCTTGCATTTGCTACCGTTGATACGTACAGGTAACATAATCTTATCGGCTGATACCGAATTTATTTGTGATTGTCCGATCAAGACATCTTCCCCGTAGGAATCTTCGGCGCTCGTCAATGGATCGTCATCGGTAAGGTTGTCACCTTCAAGTTCTACTTGTTTTTGATCGTGTTTTGGCTTGCGCTTTAAACAAACTGCTTGTAAGTGTCCCTTCTTATGGCAGTTTGCACACTTGAGGTCCTTGTATTTGCAATTTGTAGCCTTGTGATCGGGCTTTTCGCATCAGAAATATTTCCCCATTAAATTCTGCACCTTCCTGTTCATACCTTTGTCAGCAGGGGTTGCGTTTTCCTTCGCTCCTCGTACTCTCCTCCTAATTGCGTTTACCTGATCTAGGTTGTTCTGTCCCGACGACGTTTGCATTAAACTTGATTCCTTTCTTGAAATTTCCATTGATTTGGCAATTTGAACAACGTCTTCTAACGTAGGGTTCTTTTGCTGTAATAATCTTTCACGTATTTCCGTATCTCGTACGCCTCGTATAAATTGAGCACGTAAATGGGTTTCAATTGTCGAAGCTTTACAATTGTTACAAGTGAAGTTGCAATTTGTGGTGAGTTTTCGTAATTCTGCCACATAGCATTGAATAGCTTTCCTTCCCCTTGTAATCGAGTATAGAATTTGTGCTGTTCAACTGTAACTGACGCTTGCGGTGATAAATAATCTCGTAGAAGTTGAATTAATTCCTTGTAAGGTTTTGTATTCGGTAAATCTGGCGCCGTAAGCTTCGTTAAGGTTTGGTATATCTTGGGGCTAAGACAACTGATTAAAATTTGTACGCATAACGTGTTCTGTGTAGTGGGATCTACACCTTTTAGTTGTAAGTGGTTATCTAATCTCTGTAAATATGAATCGAAATTTTCGTTATTCTCGTCGTAAGGTTGTAAAATGTCTCGTCCTGTATAGCTTCTAGTTTGCACAAGATGTGATTGTGTAACTTGTATATTCTCTACTAGGTCCGTAACTTTCTTTAAAATTTCGCTCATTTCTGCCATTTTGTAAAAGAATTTCCTCTCTTAAATCGTAATAATGGGTCAAAGTATAGTAACGTGCAATCGAAAGAAACGTAATTCGAAACAACAATGACTCGTTAAAGTTGTAATGAAACTTAAAGGATAGGAAGTTGCCTAGAGGGCTGTCGAGGCAGGTACAAGGAGGCCCTTACGACACAGGTAAGATTGAGAGGTGAGTGACCTTAACCTTAACGCCAAAAGTATAAATAAGAAATGTGCAATACATACGTAAATACTTGTAAAGCTCTTTTTCCTCTTTCTCGTCGCCAAATCTGTTGTAATATTTGGATGTAAAGTAAATGCACAGTAATAATTCGACACTACTTTATTCTTTTGTCGTGGGTATATTGATGTATGTCACGTGTGTATGTGTGTGTGTGTGTGTGTGTCTACGTTGTGTGTGTCTGAGGCTAGATGCTATGTTTACATTGGTTATAACAGATACCCAAGCACCTTCTGCTTGATAACGAACAGCATATATTTTTCTATTCCTATACGTTGTCTTCGCTTTTTCTTATTTTCCACACAGAGCTCATTATTAATAATTTCAGTTTCACTGTCACTGCTGTCTATTAATTGTAATGCTGCTATAATTATAGTTGCTTTACGTTTATTATTCATTTTTATCTTTGCAAATCAAATCAAAAACACAACAATAAACGCAAGACGTGGTGGTAACACTATTTTCTGTAAATGACGTTTTAAATTAGATTTTTATCGCAAGTTAGACCCAGGCGATTTCGATAAGTATCATCTACCGCGATCTACCAAGCTCAATCAGCTGATTACCGTAGTTAACCACTACGTATCTACCGCTCCAATTTTCGTAAATGCCCTATAATAACCGCAAATAAAACAGATCTTGAGCTAGGTATGCACCGGTTATTCGATGTAAAAATTTTATGACGTTTCAAGGGCTTCTTTATTACGTCATTAACCTATGAATACAATAACCGCAACCGCTTGAATGCAAAAAATAGTTTTTGGTAAATACCGGTAGATCGCTTGAAATCGCTTCATGTTTCCGCACACGCTCCCTACAGTCCCGAAAGTGTCCCAATATCGCCTATATGAGTTGGATACGGATGGTATATAATAGTAATAATAATTAAGGGTAAGCTATTGTTATATTAACGATCTCAGAATATCTTTTAAAAAATACTTAATGTCAACTTACCGGAAAATACTTCAATATAATCAGCGAATCTCCATTCTCGAAAAAGCTGGATCACTTCGCTACTCGCCATTTTCTAAAATCATTATTGAGGTTAACGTCTTTTATCCTATACTTGCAGAGTCTTCTTCATAAATATTAACAGTACAACACAACTCAAAAGTATGTGTGATTAATTCAGTATAGATAAATTTACATAATTAAAAGAAATACTTGCTTTCTATTCGAATACTGCATAACCACACATAAGCTAACGCTTGACTAGTGCTGAAAAAGCAAATCTGAACTTGTTCATGGTATAGAAACGTGCCTGCGTATGCGCAGATATGAACTGAGAACTTTTGATTTGTTCCCTCCTGAACGAAAACTGGAATATATTTTATTAGGCAAAACACTACAAGTGTTTGAGTTAATAATCAGTACATTTCCTATCTTATTTTAGTTTTGTGTGAAACTACTACTTGCATTGAAACACAAATACGTCAAATGTTATTCGAAAAAGGAAATAGATGTTCGTTACAAATTGACCGCATACATTGAGTTAACTAATTTTACACTTTCACGAAAGTTCAAAGAAAATGAGCATTTGAATTAACAAATACAATTCAACAAAAATATGCATTTTCCTTCAATACGATGACGGAAAATAAAAATTTTTGTTGTACCAACATTTTCATTTTTCGCTGTGCAGGTAGTTATACGTATTTAGTAAGCTTTTCGTGATAAATAAATAACTAATAATTTATTTTAGAATATTTTAATGCATTAGAAACAATAAACCATAACGAATATAAACGTACAATAACTTACATTAATCTTTCATAAGCGATTTCGACAGATATCATTAGTGTGATCAGGACACATCCATATGTAGCACTTTTTACAATATCTTCTTGTTGCTCTGTTATGTTGCCTACTACATAAGGAACGCTTGCCTTATTTGCACGAGTGGTATCGCTAGCAGTGCTAGTAGAAGCTTCTGCATCTGCAATTCTAAGCAGTAACGTAACACGAAAGCGAAATTGTGTAGGCACCTGTTTCATTGTGGATCGTGTCAAGATTTGGGGTTTGATAACATTGCAAGCAATATCGGTCAAGAATTTATGTCTTACTTTAGTCCCGTTACCTATTGAAAGACTAAACACACATAGCATTGATTGCAGCAATATTCAAAAGGTTGTAGAAAATAACTATGGTCATCTGTTGATGTTTCTAGCAACCTTTGCGGAAAATACTGCTCCGTCTATTCTATTTCTCAGTTCATCTGCGTCTGCAGGAGACGTAGCATACACTATTCCTTTGATGAAACCCCATAGAAAACAATCTAAGGGGTTGAGGTCTGGTGACCTAGCGGGCCAAGAAATGGGTCCACCACAACTAATCTATCTGTTCGGGAAATGTTAATTTAATCACTCTCTAATATTATGAGCATGAGTAGCAAGAGCTCCATCGTACATATATAGCATACTTGGCCTTACATTTAGAAGCATCTCACCCATTAATGGTTTCAAAACATCAAGACATTGAGCAGCATCAATATGGTTTTGTAGATAAATTGGCTCAACGACCTTACGATTTATGACGCTCAGCCAAACTTTAACGGAAAACTTTTCTTGATGACCATATTAACGAATTTGATGCGGGTTTTCTTCTGCCCAATAATGAATGTTTTGGGTATTAAATGCTCCATCTCGTGTAAACATGCACTCATCGCTCCACAGAATACGTCTCCAAAAGTCGCTATCGTGATAAATTCCATTTAAAATCATGTTGCAAAAATTTATTCTGAATGCGTTACAATTTCCGTTGAGAGGCTGAACTTTAGTAACATGAAATGGACGGAGAAGATTTTCACGTAAAACTAAATGAACAGTTTTGCTGTTGGGTATATTCAGGGCTACTGCTAACTGTCTAGTACTAATAGAGGGATTTCCATGAATTGCATCTAAAATTTGTTCTTCTAATTGCACTGCATTGTTAGGTCTGCGAGGTTTTACATTATTTGGAGCCAACACATCAGTTTCACGAAGTCGTTGATCCAACCTTCAAAAAACATTTGCTCCAGGATGTCTCCGGTTCGAATATCGTACAAGATGTCCTCGTTCTGCCATTTCAGCGTTTCTATTACATACATTACATAACATGTACATATCGGCATACTCATTAAATGTGAAATTAATTATAATGGATATTTAGATATAAAAGTTATTAAATGAACAAAACAAGGAAACAAAAAATAAAAAAAAGCATTAAGGCGGTAAAAACAACTAGTGAATAATCACAAGAAACATGGAATTGATAGAAATTGATAGAAATCAGCCGATTGAAAATAATTTGGCAAATGTAATTGCCAGCCAAAGTCAATGTAGTTGCGTTATCGTAAAATGCGGTATTGTACTAGGTTGCTACTGTTACGGCGTAAAATTCCTGCGCCTAGCTGTATAAGTTAACCCTTTAACAACTATCGTTCCATCTAATGTTTATCCCCATAGATGATGCTAACGAATGTTTGTTTATTATTCCAGACCCTATTATAGAAGTACTGTTGCAATCACGTGATATTAGCGTTAGCTTTGGGGGGTCTTGCTTCAGCTTCATGATTGAAAAGACGTAAGCAGAACTCGGAGGTACGCTGTAGCATTTATTCTGTTGCCACTTCGTTGGAATACCGTTTCTGGGCTCTAAGGCTACCTACCTAAACAAGTATAGGTAGATTACTATCGGAAGACACCAAGCTGCGCGAACTCAAACACGTGATATTGTACTATCCGTTATAAATATTCTAATTTGAATGCAAAAATAATAGGCTTACACTGAAATATGACACAAGTTGCAATGTAGTTTAAAAAAAAACTGATTTTATACGTAGAAATAGCAGCTAATAAAACTGAAAAAAAAAGACAAACACAACGGGAACACAATGAACTCAAACTATAAAATGGCGCGAAAGTTAAAGTGAAGCAATATTTGTGGTAAAGACTATATACACAGTCTTTCTCTCTCGGTTAGCTTTGAGTTTTCTGTCTATTACTAAAACTGGTTTCTGCGCAGGTGTCTTCCGATAGTAATCGGACTATACCGTATCGTTTCCTGTCGTAACATTCATCCGTTCGGGGAAATTCATTGTACCGAGCTACATGCTGACGTCATACCGCCTTCACGTAAGTTTTCTCGTTCGAATTCCGTTTTCTAATCTTTTTTTGTTTCCTTTCGAGGCCCTTACCCAGCGCAAAGAACCCGTGTGAGCAACCAAAGTCGCCCTGAACGGCTTGTGAACGACGCTGAGAAATTTCGAGAACCAGCTCGTGGTTATGCTTGAAAGCTGTATACTATAAGGTATTTTTTAGACGGTAATATTTTCGTGCACGAATATAATCCATCCTGTAGCGCTTCTAAATTTTGTTTATCAGTTTTTGCAATAGTTTATTCACTTTTTAAAAATTTATTTGGTAACGTTACAGAACGGATCCTTAGGGACATGGTACATAAGGTTCAATTTTGTATACCGTTCAATCTCGCATAACCGCTATTCTGGCGTATTTCTAGAAAAGACGCTGTTACATCATTCCCTTTGTTTGCTTTATTACCAGTCATTATTTTTGTATTTTGAATATACCCACTTGTCTATTCATTTTTGTTTCTCAACTACAATCACTACAACTTGTGTAGTTATTTGTTTAAATATATTTCACACCTGTTTATACGTTTGTCCTAAATATATGTCAATATTCGTTTTTATTATCAATATATTGAATTTTGTTAAACGTTGCTGTGTATTTTTCTTGTAGGTATTGTTTAGTAGTAGTAATATCAACATACAGTGTCCGAAAATGAATGTCCAATTATAGTTGTAGCAATATTTGCGTGACCGTTTAAGTAATCCGTTATTTTCATACTCAACATAACCTAACTTTTATTATTCGTTATCCTGCGACGTATTCTTTTTTTTGGCGTCGCTAAACCACAGGATGGTCCCTTCATATTACTTAAATAGGGTGGCGCTTATCAACCCCCACGCCACCGTACCCCATCTTCACCACCGTTTCGAATAACAAATTCTAACCCGATACGGTTTAGTAATATGGTTATTATGATTTATTGGCAGAGAAACCACAAATTAGTATTTGTACGGTCAATGCTGGCTAATTTTATAGCATCTCCTTGGTGTTTATTGATGTCATTTCTCTGAGAATAGGTTTATATTACAATGGAAAGTAAGATGTAGGTACATAAAATCAATTTGCGTGTCATAGACATTTTACTGTATCCTTTTTCTACTTTGTAATAGTAATGCACACGTTCTAAAGTTTTGAATTATTTAAATATTACTTTACAAAAATTGGCAACAAATGCATTGTAGATAAATAAAAGGAAATAAAAATCTGTCTCCGCAGAAAAACGTTTATTAAAACTTATATGTAAATTTCGCGGCTAAATCACCGCATCTTCAGTAACACAAATTAATACTAAATACACTCACTATACTATAAAATGCAACATATGTCAAATAAACATATGTCTGACAAAAAACACGTGTTTCGAGACAAAAAATGTTTCAATATTAAATTAATTCTAACAGGATATTATTGTTAATTGAAGACAGATCATTATTCAACAAATGATTTCTGTGTTTTGTATGTAACAAAGTTCACACTTATCACAACTAATTTTATAGATACCAGCTAGGGGATTCAGAACTTCAGTAGAATCGAATGTCGAAGTCGAATCGAATAATTCATTCGCTAACGACAAACTAGGAATCGACCGATATATTTCCTTATCCTTGAAAGGTAAACATAGACAAGATTATGTAATATGTACTTACATATACATTTATGTGTTTTCATTTCGTTTAGATGTTACCAATATTCCATAGGGCATTAGAAAATATAGCAGCTAATGAAAGAATTAATGCCAATGCGGAATTTCGTTTATATAGACGTCAGTTGCGAGACATAAGTAGTCCTTTTGAAATACCTGACGAACGATTCAAGGAGCTGTTTCGTTTATCAAAAGAATTCGCAACCTTGTTGAATTGTTAACACCTCACTTGCATGTAACGCGACATTCAACAGCAATTTCCAAGGAGCACAAGATCCTGGCAGCGTTGCGATTTTATGCTACAGGAGCATATCAAAGGTCTTTGGGCAAGATTTTAATTTTTGTTTTAGTCATACAAGCATGCATCGTATTATATATGAAATAACACTGTGTATTGATGAACACTTATCCAATCAATACATATGTTTTCCAAATACTGCAAATGCTAGACAACAGAAGAAAATTCCCTTTTTAAATAGATGGAGATTAGGAGGTGTAATAGGTGCTATTGATTGTACTCATATTGCAATACTTTGTCCCAAGAATGAAGGTCATAATTATATGAATCGGAAGGGTTATTATTCGAAAAATATACAATTAATATGTGATGCTGTCTTAAGAATATTGAATGTTAATGCAAGACATGCGGGGGCTACCCATGATGCATTTATATGGCAACATTCCGCTATACAAAATTATTTACAAAATATTCGCAGAGATGGAGAAACAAACTGCTGGTTGTTGGGTGATTCCGGGTACCCATTGCAACCATATTTGTTAACTCCAGTTCCTAATGCAATACCAAATACACCACAGAAAAGGTACAATAGAGCCCATGCATCTGCGAGAAATACAGTTGAGAGGTGTATTGGTTTACTAAAAACAAGATTTCGATGTCTGCTAAAAAAGCGAAGTGCCAGATACAATCCAAAGTTCATGGGTACTATAATAAATGCTTGCTGTGTACTTCATAATATGTGTATGGACGCAGGCATTGAGTTATATGAAGATATACATGAAGACATAGAAATGATTTCAAGAATTGAAGCAGCTGCAAGAATTGAAGAAAATGAAGGGCATATTATAAGAAATGAACTAATCAATCTTTATTTCACATAATAGTACTAATTTATTTGAAGAGTATATTTACAATTTTTGTTTCAATATATCTACCATTTCTTTAAATGTTGTATTAATATTAACTAATTCCTCTTTTATGTCATACAAAACACCCAATGTTTCAATGTATAGTCCCTCCATTCTTTCTTCTTTCTTGCGTTTGTTTAAGGATGGAGTGGGTGTATCTACTTCTGAAAACTTTCGTTTTGGAGTTGAATCGCTTATTTTTGAAGTTGTTGCTACAGCTATTTCATCTTTAACCCTTGATAATACTTCTGATGGTAACTATGAAAATGTTTTAATAACATTTTACAGAAATTGATAAGTAATGAAATAAACTTACACCCCGTTCTGGATTATCAGTGCCTTCGAAACTACTGGAACCAAAAATCTGCAGTACCCTTTTTTCAAAATCACTGAGGTCCTTGACTGTCTTTTCTCCTCCTCCAGTTGTATTCTGCTCAAATTTTAATTGGGCAGCATGTTGCTTTGTCTTTGATTTGAGGTCTGTCCATGCCTTTAGTAAGAAATACATTGGTATATATTTTTGTGGGAAATTAGGTATTACACAAAAATATGACTATCTTACCTTTTGCCATTTTTCGTTGGAGCGAACACCCAGTCCTGCGGAATTTAAAAGATCTGTTAAATTTTCCCATAATTCTTTGTGTTTTTCCCCTCGATTCCGGAGAAATTTCCCCTGGCAAAATTGAAATTACTTTCCATAAAATCTAGCATTATTTGCCAATGCGCTTCCTGGGTGTGAAATTTTTTATCCATTTTTATCTTATCACTATTTTAAAATCTCAGACTAGCACGAGTAAACTAAGTAAACTGAATTGAACTGAATGCAAAGAAATATTTGTCCGCAGGTCCTAATAGTCGATATATTGTACTAGGGGTTAATTTAGGGGAAAACCCTAAGAAAAACCCAAATATAAAACTTTTAATCATATTCCAAGATGTTCATGAGTGCAACAGAGATAAATATACCGATAGGCAGAGATAGACAGATAAACGACAACGTCTTTTCCGTCGAACGTTTTTCAGGTATGTTTCGACGTCACGTGACTAGTTTTACGGTTCGACAGATGTTGTGAATACCGTGAATGGAGCCTATTCGACATATCGTTTAAAATTGCAACGATTCGACACGAATCTACTAGTTCTGAATCCCACTACTGATCTTTCGTTTTTGTCTATTATGTCGAGCTTATTTGAACCTAGAAGGTGTTTCAAAGTGTAGTGGTTAGAGAACGCGGAGATCAAATTGAATTTTTTAAAAATGTTTGTAAATTTGTTTTCTAAATTGGGGTGGTAAGTAAGTTTTACGTATCTTTTCTTCAAAACGTCATTTTTCGCTCGGTTCGGTAGGTATCCGAAAGCATTATTCCCTTCGAGGTTAGAGTTGGCCTGTGAACGTGTCAGTAACCAATATTTTCCTTTTTATTCAATGTGTAGGAATTTATTACAATGAAATTTTAGCCCGATGCGGGTTGTGTGATTACATTAATTATGAAAACATCGTTCAAGAACATTTCAATTTGGTTCACAGTAATCCTGCAGATGATAAGTGCAATTTGAATGCTTATTAAATTTTTGTTGATTTGTTATTAAGTTTAATTAGAACTCTATTCGAACTTATTCTCTTTTTCAGGAGATTGTGAAGAGTTTATTAATCTACAAAGTAATTTTGAAGAAGAAGATGTCAATCCAAATAACGCATTTAATGGTGAGTGATTAGTAACAGTTGTTTGTAAGATGTATCTAAAATGTTTGTCTTATATAATAGTAATAAATGCCTTTATTGTGTAAAAATTTAAATTTACAGAAAAAAAATGCCCACAAAGGAAAAAAAAATAGTTACACAACCCCAGGGTGGGGCCCAGTTACATCAGATTGATGTGTACTGCTTTAACCTAACCCTGAATTAAAGAATAAGAATGAGAAACAAAGTTTATGCCTACATACTAAACTTAAATCTAGAAAAAAAAGAGAAGAAAAAAACAAGTAACTACGCGTGTGCCAAATCAAATACACCAAAGAAGTAAAGTAAACATTACAATTATACAAAGAAAGAGCAGCTATGTAAGTTAATACAGATATTTTTCAAGTACAGAGTAAAGAAACAAACTGAATGGCAAAAGAAAGATATACCTAAATAATAAACTTGTGAGCGCACACCAATTATCCTATGAGCCAATCCAACTGCGGCACTTATGTTTGAAAGAATGTACAGAGCTTGATTTAAGGTTTTCTGGAATATTATATTTTCTGTAAATGCAGAAGGAAAACGATCTTTCAAATAAAGCTGTTTTGTGGCGAGGAGGAGAAATCAAACTGCGAAATCGGGTAGAGAGATTGTGAATGTCCGTCCTAAAGCGAATTCTGTTGTAAAGATACGGCGGAGTTTTACTAATTAGTATCTTATGATAAAGAGTTATAGTTTGAACTTCTCTTCTATTGCACATATTGAGCCATTTGGCGTCGGTTAACTTATGTGAAATGTGTTGATATTTCCTAATGCCATATATATAAGGAAGGCAACTTGCACCCTCTGAATACGATACGACTTCATATAACCCAAACAAGGATGATAAACTTCACAACAATATGTAAATGCGGAGAGTACGTAAGCTTCAAGCTTTTAATATTTTGATTCAAAATTGATCGAAACGGATATAATTTTTTTAAATTGGTATAAGATCGCCGTAAGCAATTATCAATAAAGTCTCGATAACGGAAAGAATTATCAATTATTAATCCGAGGCTCTTAGCACTGTTTACAATTGGAATAGAAGAATTGTTAATACTGACGTCGATTAGCGTACTCAGAGTGGCCCAAATGTCCCCGTTACCAAAGATAAGCCCCTTTGACTTAGCTGGATTAATAGTCAACGAATGTAGAGAGGAAGTTGAATAAATGGACGCTAGATCATTGTTGAGATTAGAGATAGCGATATCCCAATCACATGGCGCAAAGAAACAGTACAGTTAAATGTCGTCAGCATACAACTGGGCCCTGGAATGTTTAAGATTTTAAGTGAAAGACGCCGTATATAAGGAAAACAAAAGTGGGCTTAAAATAGATCCCTGCGGCACTCCCTGTTTTATTTCTAAAGGTAGAGAGGTTTCACTTTCTACCCGCACACACTAAGATCTGTTTGACAAAAAGTTGGTTAGCTAATTTAAAGAATCCGAGCCAAATCCCCTACTTGACAGTATTTCTAAAAGTTTACTATGAGACACTGTGTCAAAGGCCGTAGAAAAAAACAGGAGCACAAGAACAGTCATCAATCCACTATCCGAAGCTTGTAAAATATCATCCGTCACGCACAGTAATGCAGTTGTGCAGCTGTAGCCAGAGCGAAAGCCAAATTGTACATCTGGTAGTAGATTTTCATTTATAACAAAATTTTTGATTTGACTTTCTAATACACGTTCTAAGATTTTAGATAGAACGGCCAAAATGCTAATCGGTCTGAGGTCCTTAAACTCCCGAATCAAATCACCTTTTGGTATTGGAATAACTACAGCTTGCTTCCAGCTGGGTGGGATTGTATTTAGTAAAATGCAACTAGTAATAATGTGCGTCACGTATGGCACGATATACATATGGAGTAGAAAGCCGAATCATATTGATGTCAAGTCCATCACATCCAATTGCAGTAGACTAAACATTTCGAATAATATCTGCGATAGTATTGTTATCTACTATTCGAAAGTTAAAGTTGTTTGAACTATATTGCGGAGAATATTGCGGTGGGCAAGGTGTAGACACTGGGATACTATTTATAAAATAATTATTTATTTGCATGGGATCAGCTAATGATTGAGGAATTTTTTTTTTTTATTTTTGTGAAACCAATATAACTCAAGTGCCTCCATAATCTTCCGCATTCGAACGGGAAATAAAATTAAAGTAGGCTTTTTTCTCTAGATGAAAGGTGCGATTTGTTAAATTCCTAAGAGATTTGTAATAGCTCCAGTCGCATTGTCTCCTAGTTCTACGGTGTTTGGTTTTAGCTTGATCTCTAAGATTCATTAATAATTTTAAGTTATCGGTTAACCACGGGATGTACTTCTTAGTGAATCGGCGCGTAATAAGAATAGAATCAGAAAACATGCGATGGACACCGAAACAAACTCTTTTATTATTAACTTTAGATGAAAAACGTATGTCCGACTTTGAAACCGGAAAAAAAAAGCCACAGAAGTGTGGAAAACAATTAGCACAGAAATGGCAAAGAATAATTTCCACATTACATGGGAACAATGTGAAAATAAATTAAAAAATTTTAAAAAACACAAAAAGATATTAGACAACAACAGGAAGAGGGTGACCTGGGAATTTTTTGATCGAATGGACCAATTATTCTCAACAAAACCTGAAATTGCACCACTACAAGTTTGTAGCTCAGGTTACTTGGATGATAAAATACCGGTAAATTATAAAGGCGTGCACAATTTATTCAAAAGAATGTAAATACTTCTTTCTATTTGGAAATTTATTGAAAACAAACTTATTGTTTTTAGGAAAGTTCTGTGCCCTCAGAAATTACCGACAGTGGGACATCAACCCCAGTTTCACCGCCTTCAGATAATATAATCCAAAGAAAGAGAAGAAATCGAAACGAAGATGGGGAACAACTTTGGTCCAAACATTTTGGAGAAGACCGTGAGAAAAGGCATCAAGAACGAATGGAAGTGCAAAATAAGTTTTTAACAATATTTGAAAAACTGGTGAATAAAAATGCTTAAATAAAAGTAATGATATATTGCTTCATACACTTATTAATAAAATAGTTATCATAAAATGTATTTTATTCATTTTCAAAAAATTAAATCAGCCAAATAATTCCTCTTATTATTTCCTTCTATAGTACTTGTTGTACGGGGCAATTTAAATGTAGTTCATCTTCATCTACATCTAATAGCTCGATATCCAAATCTTCAGCATCCATACAAAGATTATGTAAAACACAACATGCCATAATAATTTTTGGTAATAAATCAATTCTGTATACATTAATATGCTTGAGAATTCTAAATCTGCTTTTAAATAATCCAAAAATTTGCTCACTACAAATTCTGGTTGAAGAATGCTTAAAATTAAAAGAACGTTGCTTCCGTGTTAGGTGACCATTGTCCCGATATGGTGTTATTGAAAAAGATGTATTGGCATAAGCTAAATCTCCAAGCAAGTGATATTTAAGTGGAGTTATCTCAGTGGGATTATTATGAAGTATAGAACCTAATGGGGACATGCGAAGCACTCTGGCATCGTGCACTCTTCCTAGACACCCTAAAAGAAAATAGTTATTAGTATGGAATACTTAATATCATGTAAGTTTACCTGTGAAACTATCAATAAATTTGTAATTGGCACTGCATACTCCTTGGAGTATAATTGAATGGTATTTGTTTCTATTTACATATGAGTTTGGATTAACGTTTGGGGCAGTGATTGGAATATAGGACCCAACAATTGCACCTATAACACCAAAAATACCTGCACGCTTGTGAAAGTCTAGTGAGGTTCTAGATAATTCATTTTCGTTCTCTGGCCACTTTATTATTTCTTTGGTCATTGAATTGCAAATATCAACAACTTTATATAAATATTCCCAGCAGTGGATAAGCTGACATCAAATCTTTCTGCAACTAATCTAAAACAATAATTAATAACATATGGATATATTAAATGTTACATATTTATACATTGCTTGTTAAATTACCTGTATACTTCTTGGTTTGCCAGTATCCATATTGCAATCATGCAGGATCATTAGTTGGTCGACCACCTTTAGTAGCCTATTTACCATTTTCTAATCTATTGCCAATAGTTATTAATAAAGCTTCAAAGGTATGACGCTTCAGTCTAAAGTGATTGCGAAAGTCTGAAATGATAATTTTAATTCTCATGGTAATGAATATATCATTAAACTTACCATCAAAATTGTATGAATTGAAAACTAGGCCTACATAATTTTTTATACAACGTCGCTCTTGTTTTATTTTATGTGTTAACATGTCACAAGCAATCATTTCTTCTTCTACTATATCATCCTCTTCATCCAGTAAACATTTCTGAGCGGTTGCTATAGCAAAGTTCAGCAAATTATCCGCTTCTTCCATTTTTGTTTGTGAGGTTATGTATGATAACGAAAGCGCCGATTTTTGTTTATAGTTAAGTAACAACACTAATAACCCAAGTTACCCTACTGTGCCAGTAGGGTTAAATGGAATTAACTCGTTCCATAACCTATTCAACTTTTCGTAAGAGATTAGTTTAATCCGATCAAGTAAACGAACGCAAATTTATAAAACCGGTTAGAAATCACTAATTCGATCAAGTTTCCGTAAATGCCTTAAAACTACTAAACTATTACCCTTGTCGGCCTTGACGTACATGCATCCTTGCTTCCTAAGAGAGGATAAAGTTTCTGCATCTTGTTTGGAATTTTAGTTCTTCCTTACGCGATGCTTCTCTAAGATCTTCTTCGAGATTCTTCTTTGAGATTTAAACGTGATCTGCTCATTACCATATAGATATGCAGCCGCTCTATCGAGGGCGTCCAGCACGTCAACAAGTGGAAATTTGTCTTGCCGTAAACCATGTTTGAGTCCTTTTTCTAACATTTCCAGTTCCTTCTTTGTAAATTTTAGGGAGGTTTTGTTGTGGACTAACGTTTCTTTTAACCTTGTCTCCGCTGGCCGTTCGGTATTTTCTTCTTGTAATCTATAGAACTTTTTTGTTAATCTTCTTTCTTTTTGTTTAGCGTTCTTTTTGATTAGGGTGTACATTCTCTCTTCAAATTTCTCCCAAGCTTGTATGGATGTAATACGCGCCAACTTCAGATGTGGATTGTAAGATGTAAGGATCATATCATTAACTTTACTATAAAGGTATCCAATTTCTAAGGAAATTCAACTTAATTTCGCCCGTAGAATAATTTTGGGTAAATTCCTTTTCGTCTTGTTAATTGTTATATTTATAAACTTAGGAAACCCTTTTGCTTTTTTACACCGTTTAAGAAACTCTATCTCCAAATAAATACACCTTGCCTTGGTCTTTAAAGGTATTAATTTGTTAAACTCACTTGTCCTGTTAGAATTAATTTAATATTGAAATATTTTTATATGCATGCACCTTTTATGTTTTATTGGGATTTTTTGTCTCCAAACCCCTCTTTTTTACGTGTTTTTTGTCAGGCATATGTTTATTTGACATATGTTGCAGTTTATAGTATGGTGTACTTCAGTATTAATTTGTCTTATTGAAGATGCGGTGATTTAGCCGCGAAATGTATATATAATTTTTAATATGCTTGACGTTTTTTTGCCGAGACTGATTTTTATTTGGTTTTATTTATCAAATACTCCGCAGCTCACAATTCTGTTTATGTTTAAATGTATTGTAGTATTGCAATAGTATCTGCAGGTGCACAGCAAGATAAATATTGCGTTTGTATGTGGGACGAAGTATCTCTGCAACTTGGTCTGAACCACAACAAGGCACAAGATTATGTAGAAGGATTTCAGTGTTTCGAAACAGATCGAGATTGTAAATGTGCCGGCCATGCTTTAGTTTTTCTAGTGCAGGAGCTTTCGGCAATGGAAACGGCCAATTGCATATGTTTTGCGAAGGGTGTACACCCTCGCAATCAATATACTTGTTTAAAAGACCACATACGTTTGTTTACAACTAAATAAAAAGCGTAAGACTTTTTTTGTAAATGGGAATGAAATAATTTACCTTTTTGATTACGCTCACCTGAAGTGTGCAAGGAACCAGTTATTAAGCAAAGATTTGTTGTATGTCTAGGAAAGACAACAGAAACGAGCTTCAAGGGATCGTCTTTTAAAACTATATGACTGGGACCAAGTATTTATCAACTTTTACAGAATTAACCGATGCCCAGTTTGGGAAAAATATGCGATATGCAAAAGACCAAATCATTTTGTAGTCTGCTGCAAGAATGTCAAAAAGATTAAGTTAATTGTGGAGTCAGATGATGAAGAAGAACCACGTCTACAGAACTCGCTGTACATCACTCCATCCAGTTCTCCTTAACTAATCTACAGATAAAATTTTGCGAATTTTCGTGACAAAAATTTCTAGTGGAGTAATATTCCTCATCTGGTACATTATAATTCATAATAGCATAATATAGAATCTGCGAAGAATAATCTGACAACCCATTATGACACACACAGCACGACCATAATGATTTATCGCGAACGCTAGGACAAAAGTAATCAATACCAGATGCAAAATTCTCAGTGATCCTTGTTGATTTTTGCAAGTGCAATGTAATGCTATAAGCGTAAATCAAAGAAGTATTCCTTATCTCTGAATCCAGAAGAAAATCGGCATTCAAGACAATGTTAAAATAAATCCTAGAACTGATGTATTCAAAATTAGTCGGAACTGTCTAAAAAATAATTCTACATTACCATGGTGCCATGATCATTAAATACTTTATAATGTTCCCAAGTTATTATTACTTCTCCACACTGTTGTCCTTTTCTGTTGTTATTTTTGTATGTAGCAAGTAAATTCCTATATTTCGAATCACAATACTCTGCCGTTGCCTCATAGCCATAATCTTTCATTGTGGAAGCTGCCGTTGACCATATCTCCGTCTTTCTACATGTTGGCCGGTTGAAGTTACTCGTGATTCAGTGTTCCATTTAAAGGATATAGCTGTTCATCTACTATAGAAAATTACTAACTTCATATGCATATTTTGAATATTTGCAGATCAAAATTGTCTACTAGTGGGAAATAGGATCATTATCGCTAGAATCTACCAGGACCATGTTACAAGTGGCTCACCAGGGCATTGTGAAGATGAAACAAATTGCTAGATTTTTCGTTTGGTGGTCGGAGCTTGATGAAGCTATTGAAAATTGGTGTAAAACATGTAATGCATGCCAGATAAAGTGTCAAACCAGCTTGGAGCAATCCATTGGCCTGTAGGCTACAGGAAATGGGAGGGAGTGCATATAGATTTTACTTAGTTTATCTACAAGGGAGTAGTATATAATTTGCTTATGCTAATCGGTTTCTGTACTAAATGGATAGAAGCAAAAATCATGCACGTGACAACATGCTTTAAAACAATGAAATAAAGCACATCCTAGCACCCCCACACCACCCAGCAAGTAATGGAGCAACCGCTGTAGAATAAGTAGAAAAATTCACTTACCGTTGAACAATCATCATTGAAATGGGAACCATGGAAGACGAAATTAACGAGAGAATTATGAAAGCGGGAAAGCCTATCAACATAATAAAACCGAAATTCCGCAACAAGAAGGAAATACCGAAAGAGGTAAAGGCCGAAGTGGTTAGAAAAGCTGTGAAACAATAATTTCTACTTTACCTGCATTGAAGGTTACAATCAAGCCAGCTGTTTCAATTTTCATTACAGACAACAAGTTTAATTTCAGATTTTCTACGTATACATCTTTTAACGTACATAACCTTTGGTTTTTATTTACAAGTGAACATACTTCAATGTCACCTATTATTGTAGCAAATATATTTTCCCCTTGTTTGGCAATTACGATTGTAATGGGGCTTTTATATATTTTAACATTTGTAAAATACTTATCGGTATTTATATGTTCTGTTGCTCCAGAATCTAATATCCATTTAATGTTTTTCTTAGTAGATTCCTGTTTGTCATCTTTTATTTCTTGTGAAGCAATAAAAGTGAATGCCGCATTACTTCGAATTTGCTTCCCCTTACTTCTACATTCTGATCATTTATGACGCTCCTTACCACATTTGTAACATTTAAAAGAAACCTTTTATGTTGCAAATGGTGCTGGTCATTTTGTAGATTTGCCACCTTTTGCATGCGTCGTTAATTGCTTCTGTTTGATTTCTCATCAAGTAGTTTACGTTTTACAAATTCCAATGTAAACTTATCTGATGATATTGTCTCTAACGCAGTAATAATCCCTTCCTAAGGTTTTGGTTACGTGAAGAGTGGATGGCAAATACTATCCTGTTCCTCTATTTTTGCTCCAGCTTCCACCAATTCCCTTATTAGCTTATCAAATTTTAAGAAATGAGATTCGAAACTTTCGTAATCTTTATAGATCATCGCCAATAATTTCTTACGTAGAACTATTTGATTCGTGATTCCTTTCTTCTCGAGTATAGATATCAACGTTTCCCATATTTTATGTGGCAATTTTTTATCCTTAATGTATTCCAGGTGTGAATCTGGAGCAATTCTTTGTACTATTATAGATTTACATTTCCGTTCCTCCTTTTCTCGAGTAACCAGTTTCGTCTATGCTTCTTGTATTTGTTGCGCAAATTGAGACGCTCCTCGCCACCACGCAATGTTTCAAATTATGCTCTTCCAACAAGACCTCCTCGGTATTCCAATTGTTGAAATTCTATCCGTCTAATAAGGGTAGTCGATATTTCTCCAACTCCTCAGTATTTATTTTCCCGCCTCAATTTATAGGTTGTGTTAATAACTATTAAGTTCCAGTTTTTCTATCAATCTACTCAATATATTATCAATGGACATGACACTGGGTGACTGGGCCAATAACCTGTTTTAGATTGTTGTAATTGTTGTTGCGTCAAATAGATAATTGTGATAATTGGGAGTTGCGATCAGCCGACCAAGATGCTGCTGAAGAATATAAAGGTTTTTTTGACAATCTGGTTAAAGAGCACAACTTATCAGCATGTCAAATCTACAATGCTGATGAAACTGGACTACTTTGGCGTTGCTTGCCTAACTCGACTTTGGTAGCCGTAGATGAAAAATTTGCAAAAGGCTTTAAGAAATATAAGGACCCTTTGGGCAGTTTTGTTGCGTGGTAATGCTTCTGGTGACCATATGTTGACTCCTTTTGTCATCGGAAAATCAATAAAACCAAAACTTTTGAAAGCCATTAAAAAGTTACCTGTAGTTTATGGGGCTCAGGCCAACGCCTGGATGAATTTAGATTTGTTCAAGGATTGGTTTTTTCATCACTTCGTTCCGTCTGTAAACGACAATCTGAAAAAACGTGGTTTATCTGAAGGTAGTAAAGTTGTGTTGTTGCTAGGCAACTGCAGAGCTCACCCCGCAGCGAGTGAATTGATCTCTGGAAATTTTTTACCACGTACTTCCCAGCAAACGTCACTTCCTCGATTCAACCAATGGATCAAGGAGTGATACAAAACTTTAAATGTTTTTATAGAGCATCTTTCCTTCATGGGTTAATAATTTCAGACTGTACAGTGGTTGACTTTTTATAAACAATATTGTTAAATTATGCCGAAAACACGCGAATTAAGTATCGCAGAAAAGGGTCAAATAATTTTACTTAATACAGAAGGCTTTTCACAAACTGCGATTGCAAAAAAAATTAAATGTTCGCGCTGTGCCGTGCAAACCACGTTAAAACGGTTTAGAGAAACTGGCAGTTCGAAAATAAACCGAAGACAGGAAGAAAGTACGGTAAGAAAATGTCTCGGCGCTTCTAATTTACACGGTCGCGAAAAACCGTACTTAAGTGAGGCACACAAAAAAAAGCGCTTACTATGGGCTAAAAAATTTTAAGATTGGACCATCGAGGATTGGTCAAAAGTAATTTGGTCCGATCAGTCAAATATTGAGGTAAGCTTTATTATCACTTAGTGCATCCAATCAATGAATATGTTTTTATTAATTTAGTGATTATTAATTTTTTTTTAGAATAAATTATTTAGTCTTTTTGTGATACTTTTTCTAGATTAAGGGGCGATCTGGGCGACAGTACGTAAGACGAAGAGTAGGTGAAGTCTTCCAGGAATAATGCATACTACCCTCAAATTTGGCGGCGGCAGCATCATGGTTTGGGGATGTATTACTTCTGGAGTCGGCGAAATGCATTTGTGCGAAGGTCGCATGAACAGCAACCGATATACAGCGATGCTACAGGAAGTTTTAGAGCCATGAGTGCTAAAACTTTTTGAGAACGAGACTCCAGAATATGTCTTCCAACAAGATAATGCTCCCTGCCATCGGTCAAGAGAGAGTATACCATGGTTTCATGAAAATAGCGTGCGCTTATTAGACTGGCCGGCCCAGTCACCCGATTTGTCTCCTATAGAACACCCATGGCATATTTTAACAAGGAATGTTTCTGCACACCATTGTGACTTTAAACGGGCTCTTTGGGAAAAAAATATTCAATAATAGAACTTAATTTCCGCCGATACCTGTTTTAATTTAGTGTCAAGTATGCCACGGCGGATTAAAGCTGTTATTAAGGCGCATTGGGGACCGACCAAATATTAATAATGTGCATTTTTATTTATAATAAAGTAGATATATATATGCAAATAATTTTGTTTCAATTTTTTTATGCTAACTTTTAAAATTTTTAGGGGTGCCTAATACATACGAACATAAGTGTATATATTGACTTACATACCACCTCCACCACAATAACAATAGTAAAATAATTTATTTGTAAAAAAAATTATATATGTATATAGCGTCTCGAATTTCTAACTTCGAAATCTGGTCACCTTAATACTAGTTATAAAACTATTTATTGATATATTGTCCACGTCATTTTAAGACTTAAAAAATGTTGTGATTTTCCAATTATTGAGTTTCTTCAAAAACCCAACTCCAGAGAACAAGATGTAAATATATTAAAAAATCCTATAGTATCGCAATGGGCAGACGAAGTTTCGGCTCAAGCTGCAACTAATTTAAATGAAAATAAGTGGAACAGGGAAGAGCTCCTTCCGCTAACGGCTGACCTCAAGAAACTGAACGAGTATTTATGTAATTTTGCAGAACAACAATATAATGAATTAAAAAAACAACGGCAATATCGACGCTTATTACGCACTCAAAGATATTTTGTACACCCAGATAATACTCCTTAACAGACGTCGCCCAACTGAAGTAGCCCAATTGAAAATACAGACTTACCAAACAATTAACTTAGATACCACTAAACAAGATACAGAATTCGAAAATTGTTTAACCGAAACAGAAAAAATTCTGTTAAATACATATAGCTGTTTTATCCTTAGAGGAAAGAGAAGTCGTAGAGTACCAGTTTTGTTATCCCCTATAATGAGGCAACACTTCGATTTGTTAGTAACCGTACGAGATAAATTTGTGAAGAACAATGATTACATTTTTCATACCAAAGGTAAAAACTTCATAGATGGCACAAAAATAATGCGGAAATATGTAGAAAAGTGTGGCATTACTCGTTTAAAGAGCATTACTGCTACTCTTCTTCGTAAACATTTAGCTACCATCACGCAATTATTTCTAATAACGGCATGGAGCAGTTGTCCATGGTTATGGGCCATACCCTCAAAATGCACTGTAATGTTTACAGAATGTCCGACAACATTTACCAAACTGCTAAAGTGTCTAAACTTTTACTGCTAATGATACAAGGTGGTGCTGAAAATTTCAAAGGGAAACAATTAGATGATGTCGATATTCATCCATCTTCTTTGATGGGTAACCAAGAATTGTTTGAACAGCAGATTCAAAGTACCGCACATCTTATGGAGAAAATGCAAGAAGAGAATATGAAAGCCAGTAGTCACTCTGCTACAGATGATAAAGTAACTAATGAAGGCAATGAAGCCGTGGACAGATCAACAAAGGCGGATAATTTCTAAATACTTTGCAAAGAATATTTTTAACTGGTTCATTTGCAATTTGTTCGATTCTATTGACTGTTCAAAGACTAACTGTTTAAATATTACGTAGATGTGAAACGTATACTTTGTTGGAATATCGCCCAGTTTGAGAAACGATGCTATAGAGAAATAATAGTGATAATATAAAGTTGTTCAATTGACAAACAACTAACAAAAGTGTGGCTCAGAATTGCATGATATTTATAAAAATGTATAATGATGGTTCAGGAAAGTATAAAACCACTGATTCAGGATTATGCCATTTATTTCGTATAAAAGTGCAATTTTGTTTTCTATATTTTCTATGTATATTCTACAAAACTAAGAGGTAACAGTGATAATTAAATATATATTCGGATGATCCACATTTCTGTGTCGTTGATCGATATTGAAGTTTATCTTTTACATTTTTAGTTTTGGAACGTGGAGTTTAAGCTCAGGTAGTCGACGATATAACCTATAAAATTGTTGTAATTGAGATGTTTATATACTCTTGTACAAAAAAAAAATTGGTAGCCATTTTTTTTCGTTTTAACTTATCAATAAGTTCATTATATGATATTATAACAAGAATATCACAATTTCTAAGTTTTATAGCAAGTTTTGTGTTTTAACCCATTATGTACCGGTGTCATATATATAGTACCTCTATAAAAACATTTTTTTATTGCTTATAAATAACAAAAATTTTGAATTTTGTTTATACCGAGCTAATTTTAGGACTTTGGAGCGTCAAATTGTATTTTTTGCTTTACAAGAATGTTTACTGTAAATAAAATATGAATTGTTGAAAAAATGTCGTTTTATAGTTATTTGCACCTCCTTCGGTTTTCGTAATTAAAAAAAAAGGTAAAAAATTTCTTTTGGTATTTATACTGAAATAAAAAATGAAAAGTATGATTGTTATAATCCTACATTTTTTTCGTGACAATTTTTGTTTATAAACAAGAATATACAGGCATAGACATTACTGTCATATTTATAGGACACTGGTCCCATTTATATACGCTAAGCCGGCTAAGCGCGTGTTTGAACTTGTCAGTACTTGCGTTGATTCTAAGCATATATAAGGGAGGAGTTGTGACAAATATTCACTTCGGCATTCAGTTTGTGTGTTAAAATGGGTAGCAAGCGCTTTTTAACCCTAGAACGTATACCGGGGTTACGCGTGACCCCAAGCATTTTAAATTTTCCCTCCCTTGTATTCATTTTAAGGTTGGTGGCGCTGATGTTCTGGCTATTCTCATTTGATAGTTAGTGGAGTAACCACGTGCATTCAAAGTGATGTGAATTCTTTTAGTTTGCAAGTTAGTAGTTCTTTGGGGTCATTAGCCACCCCAGTATATTGTTGTATTCCTTTTAACACATAGGTTGTTTTTAAAAAGACAGTTTCTGACACCAGGGCAGCTTTTATTAGTGTACTCCGTAACACTCTTTAAGTACAATATAATATTATTCTAATAGAATACTTATAGAATTAATATATAATTAAATTATAATTCGGTAGTTAAATGGGCAGAGTAACACCTTACGCGCGAGTTTGAATTATTATTGCTCTAGAGAGTACAAGCGCGTACTCCTTTTATATTATTTAAAAGTGCTGACTAAGATCTCTGTCTAACTTATATAGTTTACATATTATCAAGGGCTACAACACCTCCCTGTTAGAAAAGATTATTGATATACTTTTAAATCATGACAAAAATCTTAGTCTTACAAAGTTTATTAATCATAAGACAATACAATATACAAGTTTTATGTCATCAGAAAGCTTTATTATAATATAATATTTATTTTGAAATAGTATGTGATATAATATATAATAATATAGTATAATAATATAATATAATAATATTGAATACATGTGCAACGCTTTAAGACTGAGTAACATATTTCTTTTGTAATCTTTTTGAACGTCTAATTGTAAGTGAACCTGTTTCTTCTTCGTTACTAGTATTAATTGTCTCTGTTCTTAATTCTTGCAGTTCACAATTATAACGTACATTTACAGGTTGTTTCGCTTCCGAACAACATTGATTATATATTTGAACACATGGATTACATCCTTTTAGTAATCTATTATCTTTATTTAAACAAAATAACATTTTACAAAATCTAAGACATCCAAAGCATTTAAGTAAATTGTATATAAGGATTCACATTATAATTCCAAATACAAAAGACAATATAGTAGTAAACCATGAGCTATTCTTTATAATAAATGGTTTATTTAATTGTTGCTGTAATTGCTCGTCAATTTTATTTAACTTCTTTTGAGCATATTTTAATTCATTGAGATCTAAATTAGTAAGCTTTATAGGTTCTAGCTTTATACCACTTAACGTAATATTTTCTTTTAATTCTTTACTACAATCATCTTCATTTATACTAGTGTTTGGAATTTCATTAGATATATTTAAGGAATTTACAATCATATGAGCTTCGATTACAATATTTTTAGTATAAACTTTACATTGCATTTTCTCTTAGCACCTTTAATTTCTTTGAGATATCGTTTGCTAGATCAGAATAATTATCTTTTCCTTTAGGTTTATTATCATTACTCGGTATTCTAGGCTTTTGTCCGAATACAAGTTCATATGGACTAACTTGAGTTGATTTATGAATACCAATGTTATAACTAAAGATTGAAAAATTTAAACATTCGTCCCAGTCGTTTTCGTTTTTTGTTTATATAACATTTAAAATAATCTTTCAAAGTTAAATGCGTTCGTTTTAGCAAACCATTTGACTGAGGGTGATACGGTGAAGTAAACTTATGTTTTATACTCATTAACTTATTTATTTCTCGAAACACATGAGAAGTGAATTCGGTTCCTTGATCTGATAAAATACTATGTGGAAACCCGAATTGTGTGCAAAATTTTAAGAAGAATATAGCTACATTATTTGCTTCGTGCGTAGGCATTGCATAAGCCTGCATAAATTTAGTTAAGTCATCTTGTATTGTTAATATAAAACCGTTACCATTCCAAGTTTCGGGTAATGGACCTACTATATCCAATGCTACTTGTTCACAAAACTGTTTTGATGTCGTTGTGATTTGGGTGGGATTTGCGCGGATTTGTTACGAAAATCTGTTTTAGACTTTTGGCATGTAATACATTTTTTATATAGTTCCTTATATCCTCTTTCATGTTATTCCAAAAGTACGTTCTTTTGATTTTTTCGTAAGTTCTTTCGAAGCCTTGATGCCCGCTTGTTGGTGCATCTTGGTTTTCGTATAATATTTCTTTAATTAATTCAGCGTCTTCTATAACAATACGTTCGTCTTCTAATATCTCATAGTCGAAATCCCTAAATAAATAGTATAATAAACTGTAATAAGTTTCTTGTTTAATTATCTTATTTTTATTCGTAATATTTGGGATGACGAAATGTTTTACGTTATTTATTTTTAACATTAAACGTAAATTATAAAATGTTTCGAATACATCTTTGTATAGAGCTGAATCTCTAGCAAAAGTTTTTATCAATGCTAAGGTAACTGTCCCAAATTCAGACACATTTAGGTATTCCTGTTCTGTCTTGTTCAACAAAATTTACAGAAATGTAGCAAGATGAAGTTGCTTTTCTATGCATATATAAGTATCAATTTACGAAGAGGTTTTATCATTTATTTATAATACAAAATAAGCTAATATTATCTTTTTTTATTATTTAAACAAGCCCGCCAATTTCACCTAATTCCGACACAAATACTAATATTTGACCTAAAAACCGACACCTTCAGGACCCCAATTCCGACAGCGAACTTAATTCAGACATTAAGAGAACTTAATTCCGACAAAAACAAACACTAAGGTAAGTTGCTTATAAATTTTATTACAATTTGTAGTATTTATAACAACATTTGTTTCTCCAGCTCCTTAACAAAAAATAATCCCCTATTATTTATTTTTACAGGGGGTGTGATTTTTTGAACAATTTCATAATAGTCATACCAAATTTCGTCTTTAATGACAGGCCACTTCCAATTGTGAAGACCTGCTTTTGCCATGGCTTTCGCCAAGATTTTTCCATTTTCTAAATTTGTAATTAATGCCGGGTAACATTCATTTAAGTATCTCACTATAACATAATCACCAATAACCACATTCTCATCAATTTCATTCTCATTTTGGGACGCGTTTTCTTTACTTGAATCTTTTTTTCTCGATTTTTTGATAGCATTGTTCCGTGTTTCCTTATTTTGATCTCGTTTTCGTTTTCGTTCTTCTTTCTCTTTCTGAATACGATTTTGTTCCTCCTCTTTTTTTAAAAAATATTCTCTCCAAGCGTCTGACGTGCCAACAGAAGGAACTTTAACACGAGCTTTTCTTGCCTTAGGTTTTTGAATTGGATCAGGCCAAAATAAGGAATTTTTAAATGGCGATGGTACTTGCACTCCTGGCAACACCAAAGAATGTTTAGTACTATTGTTTCCGTCACTGCCTATTTGTTTTTCTGGCGTCTTTTGTTTCTCTGGCGTCTTTTGTTTCTCTGGTGTCTTTTGTTGTTCTGGTCTCTTCTGTTCTTCTGGGGTTTTTTGTTTTTCTGATATCTCTTGAACATTCTTTAGTGCTACCTCTGAATTAGTCTGATTTACGACAAATTTTTCTACATCCATTTCTATTGTCAAATCATTTACTTCACCTTCGTGATCTTGTAATCTCATTTCACTTTCAACAGTAGATTCCATGACTGTGACACCTTCTTCAAAAGTGTTTTCTGTAATTCCTTGTATAACCTCTGACGATACAGGACGATTTTCCTCATTATTTTCAAATACCACTAACTGTTCCCAACCATCTTCTAAGGTTAAGCCCTCTTCTACTTCTATTGTTACATCCAGAACTCGTCCTGTACTATGTTGCAAACCCGACTTTTTATACATTTGGTACCAGGTGTTGTATAAATCTTTAGCCTCCAGTCTCCCTGTCCACTCTACACCCATTAGTTCATAACATTTATCAAGAATTTCTGGTTCTATATAAGATTCAAGATTTCGCAAATGTAGTACCATTTCAGGGTCTACTGTTTCTTTATCATTTACATTAGTGTGATCTACAGTAAGAAGCTTACTGTAATCAATGTTATTCGCGTTGAAAGGAAAAAGACCGCATACTTTAAAAGAATTACTAAAAATTGTTTCTATGTTTGAAATAGATTTTAAAGCATTATCTAATATGGGAGCAAATGTATCCTTTCCTAAATTCTTATAATTATTCTTAATTTTAAAATTTTGAACTTCATTTTTCCATTTCATTTTTAAACTTTTGAATAATCCCACGTCCAGAGGCTGTAAAATATGCGTCGAATTCGGTAATAAACTGATTAAAATTATTTGTTTTTCTCTGCAGAAGTCTGTTAAAGGCAAAGTAACATGTGATTTGTGTCCATCTAAATATAGAACTATCGGAAACTGGATATTTTCTAATATAAGCCACGGATAAAAAACGTTGGTTAAATACTCAAAAAATGTTTCGGAGGTCATCCATCCACTAGATGACTTACCAATACCCCAACCCTTAGGTACATGTGATACTATTTGCTTTGGTATTCTTTCATAGGGATATAATACCATGGGAGGGGCTAACTGACCAGCAGCACTACCTGTAATGAGTACAGTTAAACATTCCTTATCATCACCGCACCTATTGTGTAACGATTTGCTGCCTTTTTTGGCTAGCGTTTTACGGCCTTTCGGCGATAAAAAAAATGCCGATTCGTCTGTATTAAATATTCTTTTGGGATCTGTAACACAAATTTCCGATGCAGTGAAATAGTCTTGTATTTCTTTGTGCCAGTTTTCAATTTTAAGTTTTGTGACTGCTGCTCGTGACGCACATAAATTTTGTGATATTCTTTCACTAATTTCAGGATGCCTTTTACTAAATAATGCGTACCAATGACGACCCGGTTTTCCATTAGTGAAGTTATTAGGACGTTTAAAGTTTTTTACTAGAAGTGAAACACTATCAATTAGTTGATCCTTTGTTACAGGAAACCCCATGTGTCCCATATTTATTATCCATTGCACCAACAGATTTTCCTCGTCGCTAGTTAAGACAGAAGGTGCTCCACTTTGACATTCTTCGGGATAGATGCCGCGAATTTTGCCAATAAGCGTTGTTCTAGGAACATTGTACTCTTTGGCAGCAGTTAAGAAAGGTGTACCACTTTTCACAGCATCCAGAGCACGTCGCAAATCATCTTTCGTATATTTGCAGTTCTTCTTGGACATTCTATAATAATAAATTGATGCAGCAAGTAGTTTTACTTAAGGTGTGTTCCAACAAAATCACAAACTTCTCAGATCCAATCGCATATCGTAAAATATAATTTTTGTTGGAACATACCTTCAATAACAGTTCAACAAGGGTAAAAAACAACCTCAGTATGGTAAAATATAGTAAAATACACAAAGTTCACTTGTCTTTAATTGTACCTAATTCAGACAGGTGAGGTGCGTAATTCCGACACCCGTGTCGGAATTTGGACAGAGCGCTGTAGGTAAATTCTATTTCAAATGAATATATACAAAATGGTATTTTAATATAAAGGAAAGAAATAGAACTATATCTAATGTTCATTGCTATGTACCTTATTCCGACACATGATGTCTGAATATGGAACAACGACTGTTATTTGTACGTAATTCTGACACCAATGAAATTATGAAATATTTCAGTTACATTACATTTTATATCAAATAAAATACAAATTTAAAGTATTTTCTTGCTACTTACATCAATACAACGTTCATTATCGTAATAACAGCCATTTTACAATAATCTAGAAATGCTACTGAATCTACTTACGTTATAAGAAAAACCTCGATGTTTAAATGAATGCACAATTTATGAACATATTCAAATTTATAGGTTATGTATTAGCCGTTACACTACCGATAAAAAAGGAACTGTTTTTGAAATGAATAAAGAATGGATAATATTTGTCAAAAGATGTCCCACCGTACATTTCGATATGGCAGATTTCTTATTTTCACTAAATAATTAAAAACCTGTCTGAATTTGGGACAGTGTCTGAATTTGGGACATTTACCTTAAATATATATTTTTTTTATTATCTATGCTTCTATTAAGATTAATTTCATTAAGATTTGCGTTTGGAGGAAGTTCCCTTAAACTTCTTTGTAAATACTCAAGATATTCGTTCGATTTTGACAAATCACATGACAAGGGTATTATTAAATTTTTAATGGTTGATTAGTTTTCTTTGGTATTGGGATTTGTAATTCCCTTTGATGAAAACCTTTAAAATATTCAAACGTTAATTCCTCCTTGTTAATTTGATTTATTTGAATACGCGACAGACCATCCATGTTTGAATTTTGAGTTCCCTTTTTATACTTTATTTCGTATTCGTAATCCATCAGTCTTAATCTCCATCTGAGAAGTCTACTGCTAGGATCTTGACAGTTATGTAACCACATTAATGGTTTATGATCTGTTACAATAATAAACTTTTAACCATACAGATACTGCTAATAATTCTTTTTCTGTCGCTGAATAGCGTTTTTGATGGTTTTTTAACCCTACGTTATCCGCGCCTTAGTTTATAGCATCGTTGCCCGCGTGTGAGCCAAATGCTCACTCGCCAGTTTTTTGGGTAAAATTTCTTTCTATGACTGAAATTGATAATTTTCACTAAAGGTAGTAATTTATTTTTGCAAACTAAACATTCCAATACAAATAATAATAATTTTAATATAATAATGTTAAAAATAAAGGAAACATTTACTAACCCACCGTGAAATGCAAAAACTAAAAGCAAAAACAAGAATTTTATTCTGAATCACTTACTACACATGCAACGCAGTAAGTCACTGTGTGTTCTTTGCAAATTGCTTTTGAACATTTGACACATTTGATTGTTGTTTTACGATTCTTTCTTCTAGGACAATAGCTACATTTGGGTTTGCTGGTCCCAGGCTGGTTTTCTTCTGGACTTGGAGATTCTGCTATTGAAGGTAGACTCAAATAATTTTTAATTTGCAGAGTAAGCAGGAATGGCAATGACTGCAACGCTGCACGTATGTACATATGTGGTGTCACCAATTTTTTTGCTAAATTTTTCAAGTAAATGCGACGCGGATCTGTAGAATTTATCAAATTAGCTCTGTATATGACAAAACCATTAATTCCTGCAATATTTAAAATTGCAAAAAACACTACCATGGGCCATCTACACGTAATTCTTGCCACCGAATAGATGCTCTTTAATTGGTCAACCGTATCAACGCCCGACTTTGTAGCATTATAAATTGTAACCACTTCTGGCTTACATGCATCGCCGGTTTCTTTGTCAATATTATCACGTTCGTGCATTGTTGAAATTAGCAGCACGTTCTTATTCTTCTTTGGAACGTAGGAAGCTAAAAGACAATCTCCTCCGAAACCAAAGATGCTGCTGCAGGTAGGTCTTTCTTTAGTTGCAACAAATATGGGGGGAATTTCTCGCTTGTTCTTTCTAATGGTTCCCACTAGTGTTAATCTATAATTTTTGCAAAGATCCAGTGCCAAAGGAATTGAAGTAAACCAATTGTCACAGGTAATATTACGTCCAGAATTGGCAATTGGAGTACAAAGACGCTTGACGACACTGCTAGGGCTATTGTCAGTAGAGAAAGGACCGTCTGGCTGTTTACCCGCGTTGATTTCCATTTTCACCGTGTAGAACACGCGAGCATCAGCTAAGGAAAAAAATCTTTATTCCATATTTGTTAGGTTTCGAAGGAATGTATTGACAGAAACCGCAACGACCACAAAAACCTTCTAGCATTTCGTCAATTGTGCAGAACTCTCCCGGGGTGTAGCAAGCCTGACATTCTTCCTGAAACTCTTCGAAAATATCCCTAATGGGAGCTAGTTTGTCTAATTTTTTTCTTTCAGCTCTGGTATTTATATCGTCGAATCGTAATGCTTGCATCAGTAAATAAAAACGATTCTTGCTCATTACAAGTCTGAAGAATTATCTGTGGAAAACTGATGTGCCGTCAGTTTTCCACAGATAATTCAAATTAGTGTGGCGGGATTTCAAAACCCCAGCCATGTATAATAAGCCACATAGTGCTTTAATTTCATCAAAATCTGTATCCAAAACATCTCTTTGGCACACAAAATTTGTCCTAATTGTATGTAAATATTTGTTTGTATATGTGACAATTTTTTCAATTATATCATTCGTAATCAACAAGTTCCAAGTTTCGTACTCCGTGCGGGAATTTTTCGCGGCTGGTTTCACACCCGGTAACTTGGTTACTAGATTATGCCTGCGAGTTTTGCTGCTTTTCCTTTCATAATGAACCTCCCAAATCGTTTTGCCGTCTTTACCAACATACTGAGGTTTACGTGTTGGTAGCATAGATACTGAACCATCCGACTCATCTGCAGATACCTCAGAATCAGTGTAGTGGTCATTAGTTTCCAGTAAGTCTTCATCACTTTCTTCATCGTCCAGTTTTTCATCAGGAAGTTCATTCTGAGCACAATGCAAGTTTTCTTGCTCTAGCTCGTCAAAAATTGTCATTAGCCGAGCTTCTTCTCGTAGATCCATGTTCACAGAATTAAATTAGTTCAACTAAAAGTGTAAATAAGACATTTGTTTATAAATTAATCGTTATTAGATAATTAATTTATACTTACTCAGATTGTTACGCTACCACTCGCGCGTGAGTCGTTTGCTCACTTTGCGACATTTACTCACTAAAACGGACAATAACGAACTGAACAATGCACTACATAGAAATGCACAAGATGCACGTGTTCCTAACATGTTACGGCGGGAATAGCTGGAGTCTCAAAGTGATGGATAAAAAAATGCTGAGTTGGCGACAAAAAAAAAAGAAATATGTGAGAGTTTCGCTCACGGCGCGGGTAATGCAGGGTTAAAGTACTTGAAAAATATGCGATGGGTAAGTCTGTCGTCAATATAAAAGGTTCCTCAAAATTCGGGTATTGTAATATTGGTTCATTTATTAACTTTTCTTTTAACTTATTAAATGCTTCTTGACACTTTTTATCAAATTTGAAGGGAATATTTTTATTTAATAAATTCGTGAAAGGTTTTGCTATTTTAGAATAGCTATCGATTAATTTACGATAATAACCTGTGAGACCTAAAAATGCTTTGATCTCTCTTTGATTCTCGGGATATTTTATTTTATTAATTACATCAACTTTCTTTGGACAAGACCGCACGCCTTTGTCTGAAATTACATGTCCTAAGTACGCAATTTCGTGATGTAAAAACTCACATTTGCCCGGTTGCAGTTTGAGGTTATGCTTTTGTAGTTCCTTAAACACTGAAGCTAACTTAGAATTATGGTCTGCTAATGAAGATCCATAGACAACTATGTCATCTAAGTTACAAAAACATTTACTTCCTTGTAAGCCTGATAAAACTATATTCATCAAACGTGCAAAGGTTGAGGGACTATTCTTTAAACCGAAAGGCATTCGGTTAAATTCGTAATGATCCGTAGGAGTAGCAAATGCGGTTTTATGTTTATCTTTATCATCCATTTCTATCTGATGAAATCCCGACGCTAAGTCTAACGTAGAAAAATAAATAGAATTCCCTAATTGATTTAAAATTCCTTCGATGTTAGGTAGTGGAAACACATCACCAACTGTTACATCGTTAAGTTTACGGTAGTCAATTACTACTCGCCATTTCTTTTGATTTGAAGCATCTAACTTTTTAGGCACTACCCAGACTGGACTGGAGTAAGGCGATTTCGAATATTGAATAATATTATCTCTAAGCATTCGAGTTACTTGGTTATTAACTTCTTGTTCATGAATTTTTGGATATCTATAAATTTTTGTAGATATGGGAACATCATTTTTAGTAAAAATATTATGCTTTAGAGTTTGGGTACTTGTTAATTTATCATCCTCTAACTGAAATATATCATTGTACTGTGTACAGATATTTAATATTGATTGCTTTTCTTCGCTATTTATGTGATCTGTGCGAATGTTTTCGCTTAATTTTGTCATTCTTTCCCGATCACTTTTATTAGAAGATTGATTCTTCTTTTTATTAAATTTATTTTTAAATTTAGTACCTTTATGCATGTTTTGAATAACATTATTTGCTTGGTGTATTTCTAAAACCTCGTTAAACTTTAAATCAGGTTTTGAAATAACTTGTGGTATCGCATGTATATTTAATACTGGAATAATAGCTTTGCGATTTATATTATTGACAAGAACATTTGGAATAAATACTTTTTCCGAAATTTCTTGATTTTCTATAAAAATTGGATTTATATCATTAGGTACATTGATTTCTATAAATGTCTCGCATCTTGGCGGAATAATGATTCTTTCTGGAATCTTATTATTGAAATTAATAGAAAAATCTGTTATTTTAATTTCTTCATTTTGATAGTCTATCAAAATAGGTTGGTGAAAAAGTCATTGCCTAATATACCATCAAACTGTGAAGATATTTTTTTTGCATGTACAACATTTACTTTTTTTTTCTATTTGTAATTTAAGAATTACAGTTCCTATCGTTTTGATGGGACTGTTTGGATTTATTCCGTTAACCATTACCTCTTCATTTTTATTTATTGGGATATTTCTTACAGAAGTATGCTTAACCAATGAGGTCGTTGCACCACTGTCTACTAAGAATGTGATATTACGATTAACTTCGTTTAAATTCCCTAAATGAAAGGTGATACTTATAAGATTTGCATTATGTATATGCGAAGATTTGTTATGGCTAACACAATATTCTGGTAACTTTTTCTTACATTGGTCACTTATTTGTGTAACGCCGACTTTGCTTAACTTAGCATTTACTTTTGCTGCATTTTTATTATTATTTCTACGATAATTTACAGTTGAACGAACGTCTCGGAATTTTGGTCGTGCAATGGGACGTTTGTCATTACACATCCGTTTGAGTTTAAATGATTAACTCTAGGATTTTGTGATACAAAACCTTGTCTGAAGTTAGACTGTTCCCTATTTCTTTTAAAACATTCGTTAAAATTGTGACCGTTTCTTTTGCAAAAAATACCATATTTATTTGCATTATTTGTATTAGAGTTACTTTGACTCCTATTCCGATTTGAATTATTTCTGTAATTGTTACGTTTTCTTTTCCTACAATTACTAAAGTTGTGAGAGCTAGTTTTACATAAATTACAATACGAATTTGTCGATTTAACCTTAGTATAGTTTATAAGATTTTCCTCTTGTAGCGCGATTGTGTAAGCTTCATGCTCGTACCATTTGTGAAATTTCGGGTTTACAATGAACTATAAAGCGTCTTAAGGCTATTTGTTGGATCGACTTTTTCAATACTGGTAAATCGTCTTTATTCTGGCAATTCGCGATTTCGGCCTGACTACATTCACTTTTTGCTTTTTCAACCCGTTTAAAGAAATCGCTTGATCGTTTCAAGTTCCTCGTGTGCTTGAACAAGATGTTTCGTATGGGAATAATATAACTTTAATTTAGTTTTGAGTTCCGTCCACGAAGTTATATCTATTAATTCGAGTTCATTTACTACGTTTGTAGATAATTGCGACACGAGATAAAGTAATAAAGAAGGTGACTGACTAGGAGCTACCAATGAGAAAGCGGAATTTGTATTTTGAATAAAGGTTGTTAACTCTGTCCTCTCCCCATTAAATGATTTAATAAATTTAAATAAGACTGCTAAGGGAAGTTTATCTGGTATAGATGATTCATTGTCATCCTCGACACTATTAATATTTATGTTTCCTACCGTACTCATGATAAAAATTATTTCCTTTTACAATTGCTGGAATTTTTTATCGTATTTATATTTATTTTACTTTCCAGTATTCGAGAAATAACTGCGTTTAATACTGAAGCTCATGCATAAATCAAATGAAGAACCTACTTGTATTTATTCTTAAATTGAATGCTGGCTCGCTGACGATGATCTCCTTGTAATCTTCTCGTAGCGGCTCTGTTGTGTAGAGGCGGTATGCGCTGGCTCATATCGTAGCAACTCTCTGTGGAAGCGGTAAACTGTGAAAAACTTCGTACCTTTTTCGTTTGGCGCTGAAGTGATGTGCCCTTTCACCCCTCGTGTCCCGAATATGCCTAAACTCATTATTTCAAATTTAGTAGGTTATGTGCACGTGTTTATTTGCTAGTTTTATTTTGTTTTTCGGTAGTAGATCTTCGCGTTTCTTATAGTAAATATTATTCGGATGCTACGTGATTTGCACAATCCGTAAAATGCCATCGTGTTCGATACGCAGTTGTAGAAATAAAGATCCTTCTATTCCCAAACGGTGTTTGCCAATTTTTGATGAAATGGTAAGGTCTTCAGGCAATGGATCCATAGGTTGCGTACAAAAAATATCGTGTATGTCCAAAACATACTAAAATGTTTGTTTTTAGTATGTTTTGGACCTACCAGGTATATATGAAGGTATTTGTATGTTTTACATTTTGTTAACTGTAAAAATGATTTATAGATTTCAACGAGGCACCCACAGTAGAAAATTCAATTTTTAAGCACCCGTCTAATGTAAGCACATCATCTATCATATCAGAACCTTCAAAGTGCATTGAAAGCATTGTTGGAGTAGGTACGGCAATAACATTATTTACCTGATCTATTTATATCTATTAATTAATATGTAATAAATTCCTTAGATCAGTTAGAGAGCTCAGTTCCTGTTGTATCTGAAAATATACAGCCAGTCTTGCCAAGTACATATAGGCAAACACCAAGTCGTGAACAGGAGGTTTTTCGTTATGCAAGCACTCCACAAAGAAGAAAAATCAGTGAGTAACATACGTGTTTATCAATACTGTATTTTTTAAAATAGTCTTTCAGATCTAATGTAAAAGCATAGCTTTTTGCAGCAAATTAATTCAAGGAGACAAAAAGATCTCACCCCAAGAGCTGCTAAATTATTGAAAATAGCAACACATTTAAAAAAAACTGCAAGACGGTTGTTACATGACAAAATCTCTAATAGAGATCGATTATTCAAAGCCTTGAACAATCAAGATATTCGGACACTTATGCAGGATAAGGTCAATAAAGTATCGTATAATTTTATTTTATCTCAATTGAGTGAACAACACAAGGCACCTAAAGGAAAACGATTTAGTATAGATGATAAAGTTTTAACCTTAGCTCTTTTAAAATATGGAAACAAGAGTTACAGGCTGTTACGAAAAGTATTTGCTCTTCCTTCAAGAAGAATCCTATCTGATCTGTGTAGCAATTTCAAATTTGAAGCTGGTGTTAATGCTCATATTTGGCAACCTATAAAAAATGTAGTAAAGAATTTGACCCCCAAGGAAAAATACTGTTGCCTACTTTTCGATGAAATGGCTTTACATCTTGGATTGACATATGACAGCTTTGCAGACAGGATCATTGGTTTTGAGGACTATGGTAGTGAGCAAACAAATTGTCTGATCATGTGATGGTATTTATGTTGAGAGGCATACATAGGAAGTGGAAGCAACCAGTAGGGAGGGTACGTGTTTTGTCAAGCAGCAACTAAGGCGCCTGTTTTAAGTAAATTAATAAAAGAAATTGTCACTGCTGCACAGGAATCAGGTTTGTCAGTAGTTGCCACTATATATGACCAAGGTGCAAATAATAAAAGTACCATAAAGAATTTATTGGAGGAAACAGCGAGATACTGTAATATTAATCATTTAGAGAATAAAAACGGAATCCTGATAAATGGACAAGAAATAATATATTTGTTTGATCCACCGCATTTATTGAACGGGGTGCGGAATAATTTGTAACCAAAAACGTAAGTCTTAAATGGAATGAAAATTACAAAGTTGCTTCATGGGATGATGTATTAAGGCTGTACAAAATAGATGACCGGGCTATGGACAGAAAGTTATGCCCGATTAACCGATCAACAAGTAATACCGAATAAAATATCAAAAATGAAGGTAAAAAATGCTGCCGAAGTCTGTAGCCAACGTGTGTCATCTTTAATTATAAATGAAATTCTGATTTTACTGATGTGGAAGGTGCAGATAGCGAAAGTTCTTACGAACCTAGCGACAATGATTGGTCTTCTGAAAATGAAGATTAAGGCAACCTCACATTACATTTGCTGTAGATAACTTTTTAACGTTTCGTTTATTGTGGATATAGATATGTCTATTGCAAATAATTCAGCTGTTGATGCTGAAGAAACAATTGAAGTAGAGGAGGCACTTAATTTCAAAGATGACAGTTGGAGCGAGGCTTGCACTAATATGAAATTTATACAATTTGAAAAAACAACCAAATTGCTAATTGATGTTGAAGCGAATGCCACCCCATATGATTACTTTCGATTATTGTTTGACGATAATTTGCTCGACCTAGTTGTACGTGAAACTAATAGGTATGCGGAGAATATATTTTTTGGTGAATACATTTCTGAACTCTCGAGAATAACTCGATGGAAGGAAATAACCAAGGATGAGCTACTGAAGTTCATAGGATTACTGTTCCATACAGGGACGATTAAATGCAGTAATTTGAAAGACTATTGGAAAAGACACTGGCTCTTTGGCCTCACGTGTTTTTCGACATACATGAGCCGTGATCGTTTCTTCTTAATAACTAGATGCCTGCATTTTGCTGAAAACAGGGTCGAAGGAGATCCTTCAGGAGATCGTTTGTATAAAGTTCGGCCGATTCTCAACTATTTTCAAGGAAAAATGAATACGTTTTATTGCCCCGGAAAAAATTTGTCCCTAGATGAATCTATGTTACTATGGAGGGGAAGACTCGTCTTTAGACAGTATTTGAAAAATAAAAGACATAAGTACGGAATTAAACTCTACACGCTTACCGAATCAGATGACTTCATCCTCAACTTACTGGTATACACTGGGCAAGCCGATGAGACTGGGGGAAAAGGTCATGCGGAAAAGGTTGTATTGCATTTACCAAACAATTATCTGAATAGTGGCTACTCAATATTTATGGACAACTCCTACAACAGCTATGACTTGGCTGAAAAGTTGCTTGAAAAAAATACTTATTGCACAGGCACACTTCGAGCAAGCAGAAAAGATACTCCAAAAGCCGTAGTAACAAAAAAACTTCAAAAAGGTGAGACAAGCGCTGCTTATCGGAATGAGGTTATGATTGGTAAATGGAAGGATAGGAGGGAGGTATTGTATATATCTACCGAATTTTCGAATGAAATTGTGCTAACTCAAAATAAAAGAGGACAACCAAAGGAGAAACCCATAGACGAGTATAATAAATATATGAGTGGTATCGATCGTATAGATCAGATGGTAGCGTACTATCCCTGTGTAAGGAAAACCCTTCGATGGTACAACAAACCTGGAATTCACATATTTCAGCTGTTATTTTATAATTCATTTTTATTGTACAATAAGAACTCTGGGAAACGTTTATCCTATTATGAGTTTCGTTTAGCTGTTCTCGAAAAACTCCTTCCTGAAGTGAATGTCGCAAAACCTACCCCTGCTAAGCAAACAGCAAGTCATTTTCCTATGAAAATTATAGAAAAAAATGAAAAAGGGAAAGTTATGAGAAAACGATGCAAGGTGTGTTATAAGAAAAAAGTCAGAAAAGATACTAGCTACCATTGCCCTCAATGTCTTGATGCACCAGGTTTATGTATTGAAAAATGTTTTGAACTTTGTCATCGCAACTAGTTTTACTGATATTTTTTTTTATGAGATTACTTTTTTAGTTGCATGTATTTCATTTAGAATATCTACTTGTCATTACAATGTATGCTAATGACAATAAAGACGAATATCTTGTGTGACGCCCAGATGCTTCATGCGCACTTGAGAGCAAACTTGATGCGCTGTGCTCATGACGCACTAGTGCGTCAAAAAAGAAAATTGACGCGAAATTAATAAATTGCATATTATTTGTTTACTATCTAGAAACTATGATTTTTAACACAAACTAGAGTTTTATTTAAAAAAATTCTTTCAGTTCTGCTGAAAGTTCCGATGGGTTTAGTTAGCACTGAACGTGTTAAGCAAGATGCCTTAAGAATGTGCTTAAAACTGCGACGAAAATAATGTTGAAATTGCATTATCAATTTTTTAATTTTTTCCTACATTTTAATTATATTATTATTACCTTATCTGATAATTATCCAGTCTATATTATTAAGAAAGATTCTATCTCTCTGCACTACTAATTGTAACTATAATTAGAAATGTCAATCAATGTACACTGATAGTAATGTTTTTTTGTTTTTTATGAATATTTAGTTTCTTTTTTTAACTTTAGTATCTACTTTTTGATTTGCATGTGTTATTACTTAGTTTTGTCCTGTAATTGGATGTAGTGTCTACTAGGCAATAAATTATTAATTAATGTATCGCAAATGATGAAGGAAATTATTTGTATTGTTGTAATATATCAATTGTAATACATTATTTTATTATTTATGACAGTCAATTTATTTTAATTATACCTAACATCGTTAAAATTTTCATAAAGACTAACTTCTTTCTTTAATAAGATAGATTGTAAGTAATTATGATTTCAGTTCATTTAATTTAGTTGCTTAAATACTTATTTTTCTCAGCTAAATTAGATGACTAAATTAATCTAAACTTCTAACCCTTATAAAGATTAAGAACCAAATATATTTCAAATTACCGCCAAACTAAGTTTCCGACTTTTGCCACTTAGTGCTATTTACACGAACCAACCCCTACCCTGAAAGATGCTACTCTATTTCTCTATGCGCTGGCTCTCCTCGGCTTCTGGCTAATACGTTCTGGTTGAATGAATCCGTTCGGTGAATCTCCAAGAAGTTCTACGGTGACCCTCTGGTTTTTAGATTCCCTTTTGAACGTTGCAGGATGTGGCAAGGCACACAGATGTCTATATCCAGGACCTCACTTCACAGATCAAAAGCACTTTTGAAGAGTTTTCTTCTTTCACCTGTCACTGTTTCTGTTGAGATCCCACTTCTGACACCAATTTTGTGTTGTATTCCTTTTAACACATAGGTTGTTTTTAAAAAACGACAGTTTCTGACACCAGGGCAGCTTTTATTAGTGTACTCCGTAACACCCTTTAAGTACAATATAATATTATCCTAATAGAATACTTATAGAATTAATATATAATTAAATTATAATTCGGTAGTCAAATGGGCAGAGTAACACCTTACGCGCGAGAGTCTGAATTATTATTGCTCTAGAGAGTACGAGCGCGTACCCCTTTTATATTATTTAAAAGTGCTGATTAAGATCTCTGTCTTATTTATATACTTTACATATAGTCAAGGGCTACAACAATATGTTTCCGTATAGTTGATTTTTACTGTCTGTGCATTTTAGTGGCAAAGTATTTACGAATTATGTCGAGAAAAACAGTAGAACCAACACATCCGGACTTTGAAAAGACAGTACTAGCATGGTTAGAAGAAATAGAAAGTGATGACGATGCGGATAGTGAGGAGACACTCAACGTGGGGAAGCTTTGAAAGGCAAAAACGATTTCAAGTGGAGCCTCCAGGAACCTGCAAGAACAAGAACTCCTGCCAGGAACGTCCGGGAATAAAAAATAAGCATTTGATTACCACCGAAAAGGATGCCTGGAATATTTTATTTAGTGTAACAATTTTGAATAAAATTGTATAAGAAATAAAGATTGAATAAGAAAACAAGACATATTGGGCGATCTTGCATCTTTTCTGAAGAAATGGAGGCAGACTTAGAAAAACAAATTTTAAGATTGGAGTCCATTGTTTTAGGGATAACTATTACAGAGGTACGAAAGGCTTCTTAGGAGTTTGCTGAACGTAAAAAAACTGAAACACAACTTCAATAGTACTAAAAGAATGGCTGGAAAGAAATGGTTTTATATGTTTATGCAACGCCATTCTCAACTTTCACTGAGGCAACCAGAGTCTAGAGTCTACATCAATTGCGCGATGCAGGGGCTTTAATACGACTAATGTTAAAGAATTTTTTGACATATTTGGAAATAGTTGACGAAAATGGTTTGACAGCTCCTAAAATGTTCGGACGAAACAGGGTTCTCTATGGTACAGAAAAGATGCCAGAAAATATTAGCAAAGAAAGGGAAATCTCAAGTTGGTGTTGTGGCTAGCGGTGAAAGGAGGAGTTCATACAACTTTTGTAAGCTGCACAAGCGCGTCAGGTCAATATGTAGCACCGATGTTAATTTTTTAAAGGAAAAGAATGGCTCCAGATCTATCAGAAGGGGCTCCTTCTGGCTCTATCACTGAAATAACAGACACTGGATACATAAACTCTGAACTATTTGTAACCTGGCTAAAGCACTTTATTTCTAGCGTGAAACCTTCCGCTCAAGATAAAGTCCTTTTGGTATTAGATGGGCACATAACTCACTCAAGAAATTTAGTAGACATTGAACTAGCTAGAAAGAACGGAATTATACTCTATGAAACCATCGAAGCTCGAAGATCATCTAAGAAGGTGTCATCCTGATAAAATAGGTAAAGATTTAAAATATTTTCAAACATTGAAGGAAAAATATGAAGAGACCCACCGTGCACAGTATGTTCGCTTCAACATCTCAAAGTAACGATGATGGCTTGCGGGCATCTTACAATATCTGATTGCTTATAGCGAAATCTAGAAAACCGCACACCATCGGAGAACAGTTAATTTTATCCGTTGAAGAGGTTTTAAAAACTGTTCTGGACAAACCTCCATTTGACGTTCTCAAATGAATTCCTTTGAGTAACAACACTGTACAAAGACGTATTGATGACATGAGCTCTGATATTGAAAGCTTCTTGTGTAATTATCTGCAAACAACTCATTTTTCTATTCAACTGGACGAGTCAACTTTACCTGGTAATGAAGCATTATTATTGGCATATGTTCGATTTGTTATGGACGAAGAAATCCATGAAGAGCTGCTATTCACGAAAACTTTGGAGACGGACATTAAAGGCGAATCAATATTTAATGTCCTGAGTGATTATTTAAAGGAAAAATCGATTCCATTTACAAACATTATTTCGGTGGCAGCAGATGGAGCTCCTGCCATATTCGGGCGATATCGTGGGTTTATAAGCCATCTTAAAAGAATTATACCAGGAGTAACTGCAATTCACTGTGTCATCTACCGAGAACACCTTGTAGCGAAACATTTGAGTGATAGATTGCACCAATCGCTTCAATTTGTGATTAAAGCAGTTAACAAAATAAGAAGCAATGCGTTAAATACCCGTTTATTTGCACAATTGTGCGACGAGAATGATGAAGACTTCCAACGATTGCTCTTACATACTGAAGTACGCTGGTTGTCGAAAGGTGCATGTTTAACAAGATTTTACTCACTTTTTGAATCAGTTAAGTTTCTGGAAAGTAAAGATCCAGATTTAAAGGAAAACCTAATCAAATTGAAAGCAGACATCGCGTATTTGGCAGATTTGTTCAAAAAATTTAATGAGATTAACTTGCAGTTACAAGGGGACAGCCTAAATTTAATAAAAACAAAGGGTGTAATTTCGGCTTTTCTTGGAAAATTGAAATTTATGAAGCAAAATCTTAGTCGGCGCGAATTCTCCCAGTTTCCAAACTTGTCACAGGCAGAATGTCTTGATGAGGATATTCAGACATACGTTCAACATTTAAATGCCGTGCATGATGACTTCAGAAATAGATTTGAAGATATTCTGACGATGGAAATATCACCATGGATCATAAATCCATTTGATGAAACGGAAGTGGCGAATGTGGTATAACAAGAGGAGCTATTCGAGCTTAGCACCAATGAGGAGCTGTAGGTGAAATTTAAAAAAGGCTATCAAACATTTTGGCTACAGGCAGAAATACCCGAAAAATATCCTGGGCTGTGGGAAATTAACAAAAAAAAAAGGAGCAGATTGAACATCACAGAACGGGGAGATTTGCGGTTATTCCTCACAAAACTGAAGCCTAATATTGATAATTTGCTGTCAATCCATCAAGTACATCCCTCCCAATAAAATTATTTTTTTTTAATTGTTGATTTGCATTGTTGAAGTTACGTTACGTTATTCATGTTTAATTTTAATTCTATTTAGTCTGTAATCATATTATTTTAATAAATAGAACACAAGAAAATATTCTATTTTTCTTTATATTTTTAAAAACTCCGAATTTAGGGTTGGAACCCAGCCGCGACGCAAATTTCCATCGTTAGATCTAATTTTCACATTTTTTGACGTGTTTTGGGAATATGGTAGAAATGTAGCAGCAGGGGGTCCACCGAAACCAGTAAAATTTTGAAAGTGGTCTACGAGAAAAAAAAAGTTTGGGAACCTCTGCTCTAAAGTTATGGTTGTAGTAATTCCACATATGATTTAGGAAACCTAGTGGTACGATTTCGGCGATCGTTTTCCTAAATCGTACTATTTGTACTATTTATAAAAAAAGTTTTATTTTACTCAAATCACATCATTAAAAATTTGAAAAAAAAAGATATAAGAAGAAAGAATGATCAAAGTAAATATTTTTATTAATAATAATGATCTAATCACAAAAATGTGGGAAATTTTTTTAATTTTGTCCAAAATGGTACGAGTTAGGCGACTCTCCCCTATATACATAATTCATACTATTCATAATTCATACTATGTATGTTGGTTGTATACCCAATTGTATGAAATAAAGTTAGTTACCAAACAATCGTCTTTCGTATACAACAACGGAAGTCACATTAAAATTGACAAGCCCACTGAACGGCATACTTATTATCTTAACAGGAAAGACTATTATTCCACACATGCACAAGGTACATGCTACTAGAACTTAAAATTCATAGATATTTGTATAGGATACTCTGGCTCTGTACATAATGCAAGAGTTTTCCAAAGTTCTCTGTGGAATAAAATAGAAACTTCAGCAAATGGTTAGACGTAATTATTTTCTAGATTAATTATTTATGTAAACGAATTGTAGATACCTATATTTTAGGGGACAGTGAGTACCCGCTGTTGTCACAGCTTCTAACTCTTTGCAGAGAGAATCTATAGAACATGCTTTCGGTTTATTATAACAACGTTTTCGACAATTGTATCACATTAAATTGAAAGAACATACACACACTTGTCATTTCATAAGAGCATGTTGCGTGTTACATAACTTGGCCAATCAAGAGGGTTTAGTCATATTTGAAAATGAAGCAATCAACATAGAAGATAATGTTCCCGATGTAGAATTTATATATATACAGTACCGGTCATTTGCAAGTTAACGATACATAAATTCTATAAAATTATCACAGTTGGTAAAAAATGTTAAAACTTTCAAACTGTGGTGGAAAACCCAATGTAGCGATAAGAACTTGGGGTATTCCCCTTTCTATGCGAGCATAAATATTTCGTCGACAGAAGATGCTTTTCAATAAAAAAAAAACCATAGTGAAGCAGTTGTTTTGTTTCGTTGCCAGTTCCAAGTTAACGATCTCACTTTACGCATCTAGAATTCTGAATATTTGTAGGTGAATTTTTTTCAACAAAGGTAAGGAAAGCACATTTAAAGAGCATTTGTTTTCATTTAATTTTTGTTTATTAGATGTTAAATTATCAGCGTAGGGACGTTCAAATTAGAGAAATGATAGTAACGGATCGTGAAAGCGGATTAAGCTACGGGGAAATATCAAAAAAATATAAAATTGCAAAGCCAGGGGCTAAAAAAATTTGCGATAAATATCGACAACATGGAACTTTCACAGATTTGCCTCGCAAAGCAAAATCCAAAAAAACATCCGTCCGAGAGGATGCACGTATTGTGAGAGAAGCTAGGAAAAATCCTGCAGTAACAGCACATAAGATTAGAGATGCACTTAATTTATCGGTATCACCCAGAACAATTAGGCGACGACTAAAGGAAGCTAATTTGGTAAACAAAAAGTGTTGGAAGAAACCATTTATCAGTAAGAAAAATAAAGCTCGGCGATTGGAATTTGCTAGAGAATTTATCAACAAACCAACTAACTTCTGGGACAAAGTCGTTTGGAGCGACGAAACTAAATTTGAGATTCTGAACCCAAAGAAGCAATAAAGAGTGTGGTGTCGCAAATCAGAAGGCTTACAGGACCGGTTTCTTCAGTGCACAGTTAAACACGGTGGACGGAATGTTATGCTGTGGGGCCGTTTCTCGATGTCAGGTGTTGGAAATTTAGTTGTTGTTGAAGGAAGAATGACTGGGGCGTCCTATGTTGAGATTCTAGAAAATCTACTACAATCTACTGAAAAAATGGGTTTAGAAGAATTTCTCTTCATGCAGGATAACGACCCCAAACATAAAAGCAGGGTTGCTATGCAGTATTTGCGAGAGTCAAACATTGAGCTCTTAGACTGGCCGCCCCAGTCACCCGATCTCAACCCAAGAGAACATCTTTGGGCCATCCTTGATAACAAAATTTCGTAAACATCGAGAAGAAATCGGGAAACATTCTTGAACGAACCTCACAAGTAAAGGAGCAAATACGAAATATTAACTTTATTACGATATTTAAAAATTTTTTTTTTTGTAGTTATTTTATTATCGTAAACTTAGAAATGTGTCACATTAATGTAATTTAATCAAGTACATTTTAATTTATTATTATTAGCCTAAGATATTTTTAATAACATTTTTGACAAGTAACATATTAATAACATTTGTTGTAGTTTCATGTTCCAAGAACAATTTACTTAGATCTTGCCTATTCGATCTTCTGAAACAATACGACTGTTTTATTATCGTTAACTTGGAACTGACCAGTACTGTATATAGATGTTAACAAAATAGCACTCTACATATATAATAATAATACCTTACTTTCTTTGGTATAAATGACTCTATTAGGTTTTTAAGAAGTCCTTTCTTTTTTCTGTTCAATAACCATATACTCTTTTAATTTAAATTAATTTGGTACGTTTTTCTATGGCCTCTGTTAATTTTTGTATTTCTGCTTTGCGTTTGTTGTGGTAATTGCCACTTGATTCAGTATTACTTACTTGATTTTGGGAAGTAATGGAGAAGTCAACTTGTTCATCATCTACTAGATGAATATCCGACACTGCTTGTTCAGATTCACTAATCATTACAAAATACTTATTTTACTTCATTTAAAGACAACTATAATTATACTTACTTTGAGATCTGTTCTTCATCTTGAAATATTTTTATATTTTTCTCTGAAATAATCTTCGCTTTAGTTTTTTCGGATGAAATTTATAATACAATTGGTGGAATAATATAATGCTGCTTGCATAAAATGTCACTTATTTTTCTAAAATGTTTGTAAAATTATTTGAACACATATGTACTTTTCATCTCAGTAGATTAGTATTGGTCTACGTTATTTAATCTTTTCTATTTAAAGTAGCAGTACAGGTATATCCTTTCCACAAAAGGATGCGAGCTGAATGTCGACAGAAATTAATAAGGATATGCCAATACCAACACATTGATATGGTGTATATCTACTACATTCTCTATACCTTTCGTAGGCATAAGTTTGCCTTTCCGGGCTTGATTTCCCATTGTTCTTCAATTTGTTTTTAAATGGACGTTTTAATGTTTTCCATTTATTTTCACGTTGACTATGAATAAAGTTACAATTATATGATTTCATTTCTGCCTTAATCATCTCCCACATCCTTTTTAAAGTCTTTATTTTGCTTTGGTCGACAAGGTCTTTCTTTTTTTGTAAATGCTTAAAAAAAATGACAAGATTGAAATTTGGTACTAGGACAAAAGCAAAAAGATTATTAAAAATCATACATACAGATGTAGCAGGTCCAATAACACCATTAGCTCACGATGATAGCAAATATTTTGTAACATTTATTGATGATTTTTCTAATTTTGTATGTATATATATTCTTAAAAATAGAAGTGAGATTTTTGATCGTTTTAAAGATTATGTAGGAATGGTGCAATCAAAGTTTAATTATAAAATATCAGTATTGCGTTGTGATAATGGAAGAGAATATATTTCGAATGAATTTAAAGATTTTTGTAGAGAAAATGGCACTGTAATGGATTATACAACACCATATACACCAGAACAGAATGGCAAGGCAGAACGATTTAATAGAAGTTTAGTGGACAAGGCACGGTCGATGATACAGGATGCCAATATGCCCAAGAAATTTTCGAATGAAGCCATTAGGGTTGCGGCATATGTCTTAAATCGAAGTCTGTGTGCGAACCTAGAAGTTACTTCAGCAGAGAATTGGTATGGCAAAAAACCAAATGTAAGTAATTTACGAATATTTGGATCAGTGTCCTACTCACATATACCAAAACAATCCAGAGGTAAATTTGACATTGAAAATGAAAGCAGAAGAAATAGAAGACTACCAAAGAGATGTGACGACTATGAAATGCACATGGCATTCGATGCAATATCTTTTGTAGAAAAGGTACTTGAAAGAGTGGAAGATTTAATTCACAGAGATGATCAACATTTATGGAGAACAGCTATGGATAGAGAAATAAAGTCAATAGAAGATAATGATACATGGACTGAAGTAAAAGCTCCTGATAAAGTGGAAATATTGAACACAAGATGGGTATTTGCAACTAAACCATTAGAAGCGTGATTCTTTTGACTATAAAGAAATTTATTCTCCTGTAGCAAAGATGACTACAATTTGAACTTTATTATCAGTGGGAAATTAATATAAATATTATCAAATGTAAGGACGGCCACATTTTAAAACTTAACAAAGCGATATATGGTCTTAAACAAGCGTCAAAGTGTTCGAACAATAAGATTAATCAGTTTTTATTACATTTAGGTTTCAAAAGATCTGATAGTGATTATTCGAATGTTTGGTTTTCCGATGAAAGCCATATTCATTTAAACGGAGACATTAACAAGCAGACAACACGATTTCTTGGATTCGAACGCCCCGACATAATCGTCGAGTAACCCCTTCATAGTGACCGTGTTACCATTTGGTGTGCTGTATCCGCACATGGCATATTGGGCCCGTATTTCATTGAAGCAAACAATGGATCGCCGTTAACTGTGAATCAGGAGCGCTACAGAGAACAGGTTCTCACACCATTTCTGCATGATCTTCAGCGATTTTGTCGTGCCAGGAACCTACTACGTAATCAACAATGGTTTCAGCAGGACGGGGCAACCTGTCACACGGCTAGGGAGTCTCTTCGAATCCTGCGCAATCATTTTGGGGATCGCCTTATTTCGCGTGGCACTGATTTCCCATACCCATCGCACTCACCCAGACCTAACCGACCTGATCGCAACATTTGGGGAATGCTGAAGGAGGCTGTTTTCCGTACCGATCCACCATCTGACATTCCGGAATTGCGGATTAAAATTGAATGTTTTTTTCGTGCCATGCAACAACCTGTGTTCACAGACATGCATGTGAACCTTCGTGAACGCTATGAATACTGCTTGAAACTGAACGGAGGGCATCTTGAGCATCTGTTTTATCGGGAACGTCGTCGCGAATAATGTTTGCAACGCTATATAATGTTAAAGTATCGCTATAAAATGAAAAGTAAATACATAAATAATAAATAATAAACGTTTCATAATTTCAGTACTGTTTATTTTGCCGCATACTGTATCATCGAGGTTATAACTACAAACAGCCGGGGCCTATTGTTAATCACGTATCATCTGAAACAAGAGAAGGCAAGTGGCATTTTTCCTTCTTTTACAATTCCTTTATTTATATATCTTCAATTTGTGTGAATATTTCTCACAAAATTTTAGATTTACAAGATCAAATTCGTAAGCGCGGTACCTTTCAAAACGAAGTTTACTCTATTTCAAAATTATATAGACAAAGTAAAGCAAATATTAGAGTCAAATACAGATGTAAATGAAAAATCAAGTTGTATATATGAACTCCAGTAACGATTAGACAAAATTGAATCGCAATTACAAGTATTTGATGAAATACAATATGAAATTGAATCGAAACATGAAAATTTCGATGAACAGTTAAAAGAGGGGGAAAATTTCGAAGCTAATTTTTATGAATACATAGCAATTGAAGACTACAGGGAAAGAACGTGCGTAGTCACATTTAGATAAACACCCATTATATCAAATTTAAAATTCAAAGCGCAATATTTTTTGTTTTCATGTACTAGACATTTCTGTTTCTCTGCACCTATGATGCAAAATATATTGGCTTTTAAATGGAAATCAGTCTGGATAGCAACATCTTTATTGTTTTCAAGTATTTGCTTATAAAACAATTTAACTACCACAAAAACTGGGAAAAAATGAATTAAGTCATTACGTAGGTAAAGAAATAAATGGATAATTCTTATTTGAACTTCAATAAACTTTCACTATTTGCTTAAAAAAACATTTTTTTTTGCTTTCCTTTCGAAATGGGTAAGGTAGGTAAATGTTCATAAAATGAAAATGTGCTCTCATCGCAGAATTTTTTCAAATGTTGTACATTTTCGTACTGAAACGAAATATCAGTTATTAAAGACAGTTGTAGATGAGAAAGGATGCAAAATACTCCCATCTTATAAAAGGATAGCAGAAGCTAAAGCGGAATGTTATCCTGATGGGATAACTGTAACAGATATAAAAGCAAGTGTTACACTTCAAGATCTTCTAAATCATACAGTAAGAAGGATCCTCAAAATTGACTATGTTGATATATCAGATATCCAACAAATGATATTATACGTGAAATGGGGGTGCGATGGATCATCAGGACAGGCTGAGTATAAACAAGTTTTATCTGGTGAAAGTGAATTTATTTCAGATGCAAACCTTTTTATTGCTTCTTTAGTTCCTCTAAAGTTAGTTAATTCTGAAACCAGTCAAGTAATATGGGAAAATCCGACACCCTCTTCCAACAGATTTTGTCGTCCAATATCAATTGAGTTTGCTAAAGAAACTCCAGCAAAAACAAGTGAAGTTATATTAGGCATAGAAAATGAAGTTTCTGCGCTTCAAGCTACCCAGGTGGTTATTTCTGAACAAACAACTGTTTCGGTAAAACACGCACTAATTTTAACGATGATTGACGGTAAGGTAACGCAAGTGTTGACTGAAATACCTTCTTCTTCAGGATGCACAATATGTCTCGCAAAGCCATCTGAAATGAATAATTTGGAACTTGTTAGAAGCAAACAGGTTAGACAAGAAGCCTACAGATTCGGGCTTTTAACATTACATTGCTGGATTAGACTTATGGAATGTATTTTATATATTTCATATAACTTACAATTTAAAAAGTGGTCCGCTCGAAGCGAAGAAGAAAAAAAGAGAAAAAAAGAAACGAAAGGAGAAATACAAAGAAAATTCAGAGACGAGCTTAGGTTGATTGTCGATAAACCTCGTCAAGGTAGCGGAAATTCGAATGATGGAAACACCGCCAGAAGATTCTTTGTTAATTACACATGTACTGCAAATACAACTGGAGTAAATGAACATCTGATCAAAAGATTTTACATACTTTTACAAACTATGTCTAGCGGAAAACCTATTGACGCAAAGAAATTCGGGGAATATGCAAGAACAACAGCGAAATATTATGTAGAAGCGTACGGATGGTACTATATGCCAGCTTCTGTTCACAAGGTGTTAATCCATGGAGAAAACATCATAAAATATCTTGCCCTGCTACCATTGGGACAGCTTTCAGAGGATGCTCAGGAAGCACGAAACAAGGATTATAAATATCGTCTGAAAAAAACACGATTTATGTTAAAAATTTACCTCAAAATTTTAAGTTAAAACGCTTACTAGTATAACTCTTGGAGGATAATAAAATTCATTCGCTATCAATGGTGGTCCACGAATTTGTTTGCTTAGTGACAACAGATATATTCCAATGTCCATTATAAGTTTCACGGTGTGGTATCGTGTTCTTTCGTAATTTGTAGCTTTTTAATGATCTGGATAAAAAAGGACATTTTGTTGTATACAGGGAATTCAAAAATCCATTCCAATCTTACAAGTCGACTTCGATTTTAAAAGGCGATGGCTTAACTCTAGCTTCTTTAAATGCCTGAATCCAAACTCTAGGCAACTCAGTCTTAATTTTGCAGTTAATCAACCCCGTATTTTTATGGTATTCGAGGTAAGAATGCCCTCTAATGCCTTTTAATAGTATCAAATCTTTTTCTGATGAACCAAGTAATGAAGATACCGAAAGGTCGTAAAATTTTTATTTTGACCTCCGCACGAGTCACAAAAAATATATAAATGCCTTACACTGTTTAAAAGGAGATGAGAAACGTATCTTCCAAAAAGGAGCACACCTCATTAGCGGCCCTCTTTGCAGTTACCTCTGAATAGGTATAAAAGACGGAATCAGCACCGGAAGGTCTATGAATGTTGAAAGAATAAAAAGGTAATTACCTATGAGGTTTCTGTTTCGTTTTCGTGCTTTTCTTTTTAAAACGTTTCTGCTTTTTTCTTGTGAAGTGTATTCTGAATTGTGAGTTTGTGTACTTCAAGATTCAATTGTTGTTCTATTTCGGTACTAACATTTGGTTGTAAAAGCTTGGAATTCAGAGACTTTGTGTGTTAAATTCATCGCAACTACTACAGGTGTCCGAGCGCGGATATCCAAAACTTCATACGATTGTTCATATGATATGTTCATGATTGTTCATATGATGTTATAGAGTGAATTGCATTTTTCTAATATTTAAATCTTCCGGCAAATAATTTTTTTTTTGTTTTATTCGAACTATAATGGCTAGATCTACTCTTAAATGATTTAATGTGTGAAATAACGCAGTTCTCAACTTCTCTATTCAGTTTACGATGTTTAGATGAATGTTTTCCTCTTTTATCTACAGGCGCCTTTCCGTAGAATTTAAGAGATGTGTGAATCATATGAATTTGTAAGAATAAGAAGCCTCGCAAAATTTGCTTTCTTCTTCTGGAATACGATTTCTTCTTTGAATAATAGGACTTAGACTTATAAGTCCACAAAGGTAGGCGCTTTGAGGATTTTGGTCCTCGTTAGGCAAAATATTTCCAAAGCATTTAAAACGTACGCACTTAGGCTATGTCCTAACTAAGGGGCATCGCGCGAGCGGGCGATAAGCGATGGTCGCTGTATCGTACGATCAAAATTTTAAACTTCACTAATCTAATTAGGTGTCCTCTTTAGAACCTAAACGCGATCGCGCGATGGGGGGAGAACGGTCGCACTGGTTTGTTTTGATATCGCGTCGCGTAATCGTTCTATCGCTTAAAAAACAAACTTTATACCTAAAAGGGGCGTGCTCTAATCAGTTACTGACTTTAACCTACTAACGCGACCAATATTCGCATAAACGCTCAAAATCAAACCCGTTTGTTTTTTCATCGCGTTATCGAGCGTTTTAAAAATGGATTTTAAAGAACTTTTGATTAATGAAGTGCATTTAAACCCAATTTTATGGGATAAACGTAGGGAGTGCTATAAGAATAGATTAAAAACTGATCAAGTGTGGGAGAGTATTGCTAAGAAGTTGAAAAAACCAAGTAAGTAACTACACTATCACCGTTTCGAAAGTTGGTACTTTGGATGTTGTGGTCTGATGGTGTTACTGAACCATCTCTATCTATAATTACATTATGCAAAAGGCAAACCGCTTTTACGATTGTCACCGTATTGTCAACGGATGTCTCGATAGCCTTCAGTAGAACTCGGAATTTCGCTGCAACTATTCCAAAGGTGCATTCTACTGCAACTCGTGTGGTTGATAATTTTTCGTTGAAAAGCAATCTGGAGTCGTGCCCCTGTAATTGCCTTCGGGGATATGGTCTCAATAGGAAGTTAGTTAGGAGAAACGCTTCGTCACCCAGAAATACATAGGGAGCAACAATATTTGAGTTGGGTAGTGGTTCTTCGGCAGGTAAAGGGCAATTGCCACTGTTAATTTCTTGAGAAAATTTAGAAGAACTGAGCACTCCGCCATCACTATCTTTTCCGTATGCATCAACGTCAATAATTCGAAATCTATAGTGCGAATCACAAACGGCCATGAGCACGACCGAAAAAAAATGTTTGTAATTGAAGTACATACTCCCAGAACACGGTGGTTTCTTCAAACGAATATGCTTGCCGTCAATACAACCACAGCAATGAGGAAATTTTCCCCTTTTCCTGAAGACTTCTGCTATAGATTTGAACTCTTCTGCAGTAGGAAATGTCATATGCTTTCCCTTCAGTGTCTTCCAGATGGCAATGCAAACTTCGATCACTATGGTCGCTACAGCGGTTTTTGAAACCCTAAAGGTAAATACAAGTTGCCGGAATGCGATATCAGTGGCTAGGAACCTGAAAAATAAAAACAGGAAAACATAACAACCTAAGTGTGTAAACATAGGTATGCAACAATTTTATATTTTTAAATTTAATTCACTCCAGTAATAATTTACATACAATGGAGCGTTGTTGACTAGATAGAAAAAATTAAGAACTCACCACAGTGTCTTTCCCTTCTTTTCCTTTTTCAGAAGAAGCTGTCAAAAGTAGATGGAAAGGATTGAGGGATGTATTCCAAAAGGAGGTCAAAAAATTACCAAAGCCACGTTCTGGAGAAGAAGGCAGCCCATCCAGCGTGAACTACACCGGTCATTTACCGGTGTAGTTCACGCTGGATGGGCTGCCTTCTAAGATATGCCGCATTTCTATGATATGTGGTTTTTGAAAGATGTGATGACACCCCGGCTTACGCAGCATAACTACTCTGATGATCAAGAGCCAACTAATCAGACAAGCATCAAAGGTGTTAACATAGATGCTCAGAAACAATCACTTGAAGACGGCGCTCTCCAGCCAATCAGTCAAGCAACTCTTCCTGCACCCCATCAACAGAACACTAATGTTAATGATTCACCTCCACATGCTTCTCAGTTACTTGATATTTCTGAATCACAACCTTTGTCAAATAAAAGAATATCAAGGAAGAGAAGAGTGACACCTCCGGACATGACGGAATTTCAGAGAAAGATGCTTCAAGTGGAACAGGAGAAAATTGTCGCTTTTAAGGAAAAGCACGTTGATACAGTAACGAATGCTGATGAAGAATATACTCTTTTCCTGAAATCATTGGCTCGCTATTTCAGAGGATTGAACCCTTTAAATAAACTGCGGCTGAGAAGCAAGATTCAAGACCTCATTGCGGACGAGATTGCGAGCTCATCCACTGCTCGTACTAATTACCAACTAATGGGTTACCAAAACTCTATTCCTGCAACGGAATTCACCGATCTGCTTGAGGAGACAGTCTCAGAAGAATGGAGCAATTAATTTCCCCCAGATCTAACCTCCACCCTTTAGCCTATCACCACACAAAATTCCACCCCAATTTGCGAAGTGTTATATTTTAGTTTGTTTACTTTTTTATTTGTTTGTTTTTTTTTCTGATGAATATACAGATTTTTTATCAACATATAAAAAACAATGTCTTTTATTATTTACCAAAGTTTCAACTTTAAAAGAGGCATAGTTTCGAAAACATCTATCAATGATGAACGTACGAGAATAATAATAATTATTTTCTTACCTTAAGGTTAACAACAATCTTTCTTCTACGCTTATCGGAATCTTGAAATTGGTCACTTGGTGGCTGCACACTCCTTGAATTTCTTTGTAGATATAGTCAAATGTTGCTACTGACATTCTGGTGTATTGATAAAATTCCCCCTCTTGACTTCGTAGCTCGTGATACAAATGGTGAAACTCTCCGAGTGAAGACCGGCTTTGATATATTTCATTTGCAGGTTTTCTTCTTTTTTTTTTTATGTTCTTTAACAAGATATGATAAATAAACATTTCCAAATAGGAATTCAGCATCTTCTGCCCTGGAAGTCATTTCGCACAGCTAGGAAACTCGAACCACCTCAAAGAACCTCTTTATATGCACTCAGGTGATCGCGCGATGGTGTGTTTGCGAGCACGATCTCGCGTGGTTACGCGAATAAGCTATCTGTATGAGGACACACATTTAGGTCGCGCGATTAACACGCGATGCTACCGACCATCGCTCATCGCCCGCTCGCGCGATGCCTCTCCAATTAGGACATAGCCTTACAGTCGGAACCCATCTCATGACTCTGTAAGCGAAGTTTTTTTGACGCTTCAGTTAAACAGCCAGTTCTTTTTCGCTTTTTTTGCAGATTATAATACTTTTCATTCATATTCTCACTATTTGTGTCATTCAACATGCTTACAACACAAAGATAGCACATGGACTAATAAAGTTAGGTTAAAAGCAACATAAACTTTAGTGACATAGAACGTTCTTATCTGGCATCACACTGACAATGTACGTTATTTCCCTGTATACGAATTGTAAATCCCTAAATATCTCATGACACCGGGCGTTTCTTTTCAGTATTAACATTTTAACTGATACAGACCACAAAGACCTAGATAGCGCTACTAAATCAGTTTGGCCGAAAAAATGACTTTGCACGTTTTTTCCCTGTAGTCTTCTTCAATTGCAGCACACAAACTGTAGCAAATAAAATATCTGAAAATAATTCAACTATGTCTCGCAATTCGCTAGGTTTGGTTAAATCTCATAACTCTGAACAGTTAAAAAATAACATAAAATTACCGCAAATATCATTAATCAAAGATTGATGGGTATTATGAGAAATAGTTAGAATTTCGTGATACATTTCAATCACTTATTCATTGTAACCAAGCTATAGGGGATGTTCAAAAGTTTAATTACTTACGCGTATTATTAGAGGGTAGTACTGCTCAAGTAATACATTAAATAGAATTTTCGGCAGAAAATTACAATATTGCTTGGGAATTATTGTCAAAGGTTTGGTAACAAAACAGTACTTGTACACAATTATGTGAAAGCACTTTTCGATTTGCCAAATTTACCGAAAGAATCAGCTTCAGATCTTCGTAGTTTAATTGATAGCATTTATAAATACCTTCGTTCTTTAGATAATTCGGGTCAGTCAACAGAGCATTGGGACACAGTGATCATATATATTATAACGGGTAAATTAGACAAATGTACACCGCGAGAATGGGAACAGAAAAGAAAAACAGAAGTTTTACCCACATTAAACGAATTACAAGCATTTTTTAAATCTAAGGCAGATTTACTTGAAACATTAGAGATTGGTAAGGTATCTACCACATGCAAAGGCATATCAAAACCAACAAGTGGTAAATACGCATTTAATACTCGTACAATGGAAATTAGTTATGGATTTTGTAAAGGCTCGCCTTATATTTACAATTGCAAAGATTTTATAGAACTTTTAATAAAGCACAAGATTGAAAATGTTAAAAAACTAAAACTATGTATGAACTGCTTAAAAATTGGATACCTTGCAAAACAGTGCAGGTTAGGTAAATGCAAAATATGCAATTCTCAACATAATACGTTATTACATCTTGAAAACCAATCTCAGCAAAATCAAGTTGCATTATCTAATCTAGCCTCTAATCAATCTTCAAGTGTGTTGCTCGCAACAGTATTAGTTCAAGTAGTAAGGTGCACCATATTCTGACACAGTCTCTAATATGGACAACCTCGATTTCGTTTTTAAAAAAACTAAATTGTTGATTTTCAACTCTTTTTAATGTCTACCGTGACATCTATCCTACAAAGAGTACATTACACTAGGAGGTTATACAGTCAGCTAATGTATTACCAACTGAGTAGATATTTTACGATTTAGTGCACGTCAATACACCATTGTCCTATATTTCGAAGTTTTCTTATAAGAAGTGCCGATCTATAGTCCGTTTCATTTTATTTTAATCTGACTAAATAGTAAATAATTAGTTTTATTGCACCTCCTCCGGCGAGGGACTAATGAACTGTAAACATATTTACGATATGGGCTGTAATAGCCAGAGTGGTATTAAAGAAATTGTATATAGGAAGGCGCACGTAATTAGGATTATTATATATATAAAATTTAAAAACAGTATGATGTTTGAGATATACATATGCATCCATATACTTTGTTTATGCTACACTGACGTCATAATCCGTTTACTAATTGCAAATCGTTCATAGTTATTTGATTTTCTTTGAATTTCAGTATAATATATATATGTATATGCATTTACATAAATAATGCAGCCAATTGAAATTTTCGATAGTATAAAATATAAATTGAGGTGTAAGGTGTGAAAGCAAATATTTTACAAAAAAAATGTGGAGACCTTGGAACGAAGACAGGGAAGGCGAGCAATATGACATAAATAGTGATAACTGTGAATCGGCGACGGACAATATAAATAGTTGCACTAGAAAGATTCATCTGGTAGTTCAAGCAAAGCAAATAGTATTAAATGTGTATCGTAATTTACGAGAAGAAAGTGCAGAACATACAGATAAAGACATAATAAAGCGAACGTCGAAGTTAACTGGTGTGTGCTACAGCACAGTTTAATAATATAGCGAAACATGGTATTGAGAATAGAAAAGTTAGTTGTGATAAAGGATCGATAAGGAAAGTAGCAAGTTGGGAAGTTGACATAATTCGACGAACAGTATACAGCATATATAAGCAGGGTGAAGTCGCAACATTAGATAGCTTGCAAAGAAATCTTAAAGAAAATACAGAAATACAAGCATCTAGATCAACAATATGGCGAACATTAAAGCAAAATGAATCCCGAATTGAGAAAATAGATAAACGACGTGCTATAATAGAGTCGCCGAGGATACGAAAATTACGACAAGAATATTTAATCGAAATGAATAAATTCCGAGATGAGGGGCGGTTTATTTGTTACTTAGACGAAACCTGGTACGACACTCATGATACCGTAGATAAAGGTTGGATTGATAATTTAAGTGTTTATTAAATGCACCCCCATCCAAAGGAAAAAGGATTATTATTTTACACGCTGGTTCTGATAGTGGTTGTGTAGGCCAAGTGTTGCTTTCTGCAAAAAACATAAAAAATTGTAATCTTGACTATCACGAAGATATGACAGCCCAATTATTTGAAGAATAATTCCAGAAAAATCTCTTGCCAGTGTTACCTGAAAGAAGTGTTATTGTCATGGATAATGCTTCATACCATTCACGACAGTTCAAGACGTTACCAAATTCGAATAGCACGAAAACTGAAATATCGGAATTTTTGCAACAAAATGATCTTTATTATGAAAATAGCTACACAAAAAATCAATTACTCGAAGTGTTTAAAACAAAAACTTTTCGAAAGGAATATGTTGTTGATAGTATGGCCATCGCCGCAGGGCATACAGTTTTACGTTTGCCGCCATATTACTGTATACTTAATCCGATCGAATTAATCTGGAGTCAATTGAAGGAATACATTCGCCGCACTAATGATCGTCCCAAATTTAGCGAAGTAGTTTTAAATCGAATTAGAGAAGCGATTGCCAATATAACGCCAGAAAAATGGAAAAATTGCATTAAGCATACAATTGACCTAGAAAATACATATTTACAAGATGTCAATATTCATCAGGAATTCAAAATTGATTTAAATGAAAACGTCGAAGACAGCACTGATCTTGAGGAACTTCAAAGTGACTGAAACCGTATTTGTTTAAGTATATGACATTTAAAATAGTTTATGCCAGCTACTTTTCTCATTGGGTTATAAACATCGCCAATTATTATGTATAATTACAGTTATTTTAAATGTTTTATTGCAGGGTATCAATTATTATTAGAATTATATTGTTATTTATTATGTGCAAAACATAAAAGAATTTATATCTTTTTTAAATACAAAATAAGATTAAAAATAATAAGCTCGTAGTTTGCTTCTATTTACTCATTTATGTATGTGCTCATAGCGCTATCGTATTGCATATGTACTTTTCGCATAAGGCAGAACAATAAAAAACTGAAGAATCCGAAAAATATGTGTTTTTATTGTATTGTTGTTTAATTACACTTATATATATATGTATATATATACTCCTAAATGTGGAATCCGAGATCCATATAGACACATACCATACGAGATCCATTCTAAAAATTCAAACTGCTTACATGTCAATTTAAAAAACCGTTAAACGGCTTAGATAACCAACTCAAAGTTATAAAACAAATGTAAACATGCTATCACAAGCAAAATTCTTTGATAAAATATGTATAGACCTTACGAGATCCATGCAGAAAGACGCATTTCGAGATCTCTTTCTATATATACATATATACTTTGAATGTTATGTAGAAAGTGAGATCCGTGCGATGTTGCCACATCATGGATCTCACATGACTTAGGTGACAATAATGTTTTACTGGTAGTGTAATTGTATATAAAAGTATAATTGGGCGGTATATTACGTAAATACGTAAATAGGATTTTGTTTTAAAGGAGAAGATAACAACGTAATTACTATTATCGTTAATTTATTAAAACTTCTAAAAATTAGAATAATTATTTACTCGAATAAGAAAATATTAAAAATAAATACAATAAAACAATGTAAATAAGAAAATCTATGGTGCTTAATATTATTTTAATTATCATAAAGAAAACCGTTACTTTTTGCGGTATTGATTGAAAACAAATGCCTTGATCTTCTTCCAGTCTTTGTTTTCCATGCATGCGTACTGTTCTTTAAATTCTTCTATTTCGCATTCAGTTGGTGGCTTTTTATTTTCTATGTTATGTTTGAAATATACTTTAGTTACCCTTTTTTGATTTTCCGTCCATCTAACTTTAGAATATTTCACTTTCTCTTCTTTGGTGTTAGTTTCTAGTAGTTGTTTCTTCTTATGAGCACTCACATCTTCAAAATATATTATTAGTAATCTTAAATGTTATATCAAGTAGTATGTAATACCTTCTTCTTCATTACTCTTATCAGAATCAGGTAGGACTTCTTCAGATTTATTTTTCTTGCTACACCTTCTTTTTTCTTTTATATCATTTTGTTTGGCCACATTTTCTACAAACATTAGCAGATATCGGCAGTTCTAAAACTTACACTTTTACCTACCACAACTTATTAGTTCGGGAGCATGAATTGTATTAACATCATTTATGTCATTTTCATCATTCTCGTCTTCTTCATCGGTAACTAAGTCTTCGTTCATGTTTTCATCTTCAAAAGTTTCATCTTGTGATTTTAATAGTAGCTTTGCTAATTTGGCCGTTTGGTATATTTCTTGGGGTAATCTAGAAATTAGCTCAGTAAAGAAGAGGCTATTAAAAAAAAAGTACCAACCTATAAAAATTCTGATGAGTAGTTATTGTGTGTCCTAAAAAGGTGCACAGTTGTTCCAATTCTGAAGAATCTAAATTATCAATTTGTGAAATAGTGGCAATGTGCTTTCGTAATTTTCCTGATGTCAAGGCTTGAGGATATTCGGCCCCAGATTCTTTGGCTAACATTCTTAATGTAGAGTAACCATCTAAACATGTATCTTTATTTACGGTCGCAAACAAAAAAGGGTTTTTTGGTGGTATAAATTTTTTTCTAAGTACTAGTAAGCGTGTAATGTACTCTTGTACTTCTTCTGAAAATAAGACAGGCACGGGCTTATGACGTTTACCTCTGATTCGGATTCGTTTGTATTTTCTAAGAAGAATGCTTTCGCTTTCTGTCAAATTTTTCTTAAACTCTTCAGATATAATATCATTTCGTTCTTCTAAATAGCTCTCCAGTTGCAATCTTTCAAGTTCGCCCATTCGTCGTCTGTTTAAAGTGATTAATAGTGTGTAGCAACATTTTTGCAAATCATTAAAAGATTTACGATCTTCTTCATTTTCTTTTAATTTTTCAAAGCAATCTTTCGCTTTCTCTTAACAAAGTTATTCAGTTTTTTAATATCAGATGTTAATGGTATTATCGTGGGTTTCTTCCACTGATTTTCAACTAAATCTTGATTAGCCACACTGCTGACTTCGGCGTTCCAGTTTGTACTCACAAGTTGCCTCAAAGTTTTAATTTCCTTAGCCTTTTGATAACTATCGATACCTTTTATAAAAATCATATTTTTTTGTTGAATTTCAGAAAAAGCGTGATCACATAATTTTTTAAGCGTTGTGCCCATATGAAGAGCCAGTGATGGTGCTTTTTCATATTTCTGCGTTTTCTCGTTAAAACCGGTGATATTTTGTGTGCATAAAATGAAATATTTAAAGTTTTCTGGTTTCAATGCCTCGAACAGGTTATTGTCATTAACATATGATTTCATATTCAACCATAGTCGAGAGAGTTCCCTTAATTTATTTTTGGTAACTTTATTCAAATGGTTATGACGATGCCGTTTTGCATAGAATGATCCAAATGATAAAATAAGAGGGTCACTTTTGGCTATTAGTGATATGCTATCACAACGCATGTTAAGTATACCTTCCTTTATTCGTAGATTACTAACAAATTTTGCATCCACACAACGAAAGGCTAAATAAGTTTGGGCCTCGGATACGGTATTTAATTTTTTATTGACCTCATTTTGTTGTCGTTGAGGACATTTATTGGCATGACGTTTCAAATAACGTTTCATATAATATCCATGACAATATAAGCATGGAAGAATATCTTCTGGAGATACAGTTTTTGTAGGTCTTTTTACAAGTTTGATTTCTTTTTGCGCAGGGGATAAGAAATTACCTTTTTTTCTTAACAGGTCTATAAAGTTTTTTCTTTCAATACTTCCTACTTTCATATTCATGAACTGCTGTACAGCTATTTCGGAATTATGCTTTCTTATTAAATGTCGACTGAAATTTGTTACATTTTCAAAGCAATAAAGGCAAAAATCTCTTTTGTCCCAGATTCTTTTATTTCTATTTGAACTAGCAACCTTTGAACTCAAATACTAAAAAATATAATGAAGTATAGTATAAATTAAACCAATGTGCAAAAAAGTTGGTTAACAAGATTGTTTTAAGATATATATACATGGTTTTAATAATCTCATAATTTATTTAATTTGTGTTCAAAAACCATAACAAATTACTACTATTTTATTCCAACATTTTTTAAAACTCAAGTGAATTCAAAAATTTCTGTTTTAAGTCCAGTTATAGAAAATTACATATTGAGAATATTCATTGTATCTAATAAAACCATGTGAATAATCTTGTACCAGCTTTTTAACACCGAGCGAAAAAATCACCTACATCAGGCATATTAAAAGGTAGTTTTCCAGAATCTGACATATGGAATGTATCTACTGTTTCAACATTTTCGGTGGTTATATTTTCTTCAAGATTTGTTGCTGAGATCTTTTCTACAATTTTGTCAGTATTATTATAGCTTTTCTGTTTTTCTTCTGGGTTATTGTTTTGAAACACCTAAAAGTTCTCTATCTAAATTCACGGTTATGTATATATTTTTGAAAAAAGTAACTTATTTTTAGTATAGATTATAAATAAAGTCATTATACACTTTTTACAAAACTTTAGAATTTTGATGAAAAACGAAATAAACAATTTTGCTGTAATAATATGAGTTTTCTAAAAGTTAGTGTAGTATTATTGATGTTCCAATAAGCTAAAAACACAACAATTATGAAAAAAAAAATTTGTTGACATTTGCTTCCGTACTTAAAAGGGACAGCCTCCACATGAATATCGCATCCAGAATAGCGACCACATGGGTTTTGAAGTACTAACGTACCTATTTAAGAAATTATCGTAGTCGCCAATGTGTATTATGCCAGAAAAACTGACAGTAGATGCTTCATTGAAACGAATATTAAAAACAAAAATATCCGGATTCTATATTTTCAAAACTAGAAAAGAAACATCCGGAAATCTTTGTTCTCAAATCCCGGAAAATGTTATCTGCTTAGCACTATCGCAGTCACCATCTACATAATTTGTTCTTTTTTTTATTTTAAGAGTACGGAATCTCAGTAGTTTTGCTTTTTTAATTTTGGCATAATCCAAATTTCTATTGTTGACTTTGGTGCTCACAATGCACAGAAGTGGTGAGTGCTACAGTGTTAAGCAATCAACACTTTTCGGGATTTGACAGACAAAATTTTCGGATAGTTTGCTTCTTTTGCATTCATTTTATTTATTAGATAGAGAATCCAGGTGTTTTCGATTTTTAATTTTTGTTTCATTGAAGTGTCATTATCATTACAGAAAAGGCAACTACGATAATTTTACATAACCGACTTTTTTTTGAATTTGACTTGGAAGATAAAACGTCCGAATTTGAATCTAGCAGAAATTTTACTTCATATTCTTAAATAGGCAGTTGGTACTTCCAAAGCCATATGGTCGCTATTGGATGCAAACTTCATGTGGTGTAATAAGTTATAGATTTTAACATTTAATAAATAAATACCTCGGGCAAATTATTATATTTTGAGATGTCAGAATCAGTAAAAACAATTTGGTCTTGAATGGAAATATTAGAAGACGAACTATTTCGGCGTGTTTCCGTAGGTTTTGAAGTCTGTGACACACTTTGTAGTGATGTTGATACAGATGGTAAGTCCTACGGTTGTAGTGATTTATGAAATCTTATAAAGAATACATAAGACAGAAATATTGTATACCTCAACGTCATTGAGGAATCTACTCAGATGTGAATAGTTATCATCATTATTGAACGGTGTAGAAAACTTTCCACAATTTAATTCCTGCTGCAATAGTCAAACAAAAAACAATCTATAAATGCACCGAACAGATTTTTAATCATATTATGCTTACCAAATACTCATTTTTAGCAAATTTGGGACTTAACACTTCTAGATATCCCTATAAATATAAAATATTAGCTTCAATATACGTATTAAATGTTTAAACAATAATTCACCGGTGTACTTCCTACAGAAGATGGTACATACTCCGGATCCTTATCAGAGTCATATGACTCAGAAGTATCGCTAGTTGCTAAAAAAATGAAATAAAAACGTAACACGAGACATAATTTAATTTTGTTTTTTAAGCAAGAAATTGTTTAGAGACATGATTTTGGTTGTTATTGCGATTTATTTTATGATCTTTGAAAGCAATCAACGAAGTCGGCGTACTGGAATAGTGACTCTGTTGAATATTTGTTGTTCTCTGTTAATTATTATTAATTGAAAGGAAATCAAAAATCCCGTATATTGATGTAAAATTTAACTTTTAGTGTTGAAATTAAAAAAGTTAATAGCAAATACATTTTGAAAACCTTCATATTGCTCTAGCCAAAACTTGCAAATTTGAAATTACTTGATTCTAACTTTGCACTGCAGAATTATGTTAAATCTATCATACTTACTCCTGCGTTGTGCCATGGATACAAGTTTTGCAGTTCTGCAAGATATATTTACATTTTTATGCATTTTTATATTGTTCATTTTCACTTGATACGATTAAAATTCATAAGAGAGGTGACGCTAAAAAGACGTTACGAATCAAAATGCCAAGTATCTACTACATTTAATACACTAGTTGTAGCTCGATATGTATTTACGAAAAAAGTAACTAAGTAATCATCACACGGAACGAGATCCATGCGCTGTTGCCTTTTTCGGATTTCGTATTCATTCTTATTACTTCATAGGCGATATACAAAAACGAATTGAGCGCCACCTGAGACGAGTACATGCGAACTAATTATATATATACATCACGAAATAATGCGGAATTTGAGTACCGCCTAAAACTTCGGTTTTGAGATCTGCGCATCGTGTATATAGCGAAAAACATTATCTTACGTTTGGAGATCCGGCCGTTGGATCTCATGATCTCGGATTCCGCAAGTATATAATAAAATGGACCTCGAATTCCTCAGGCAGGAATATATATATATATATATATATATATATATATATATATATATATCCTCCGAGCGCCCTTATATTGACCAATATCTATCCCCTGGGCGTCCGGTTCCAACAGAGCGGCCGTATACGGACGCTCGGATGTATCGCCATTGAAATTTTGTAAGAAGCATTACACGTTGCATAACTTTCATTTAGCAAAAAATGTGTTTGACGCTTACAAGATAGCTGCATCTCTTGTTCTTGTATATTTGCGTATATTTCTGGTTCGCACAAGTTCCCGATAGAGGCGCTACCTATATACACGCAATATTCGGTGTGTTTGAATTCTCGACTTGTGGGCGCCCGCTATGTATATTCTACTTTTATCTTTTCGATTACTCGGCGTCCGAAATTTGGCAACATTGCAGCTTGAAGTTCTTTTACTTTAATAACAGCTACGCAGTAACTACAAGTGCGCTTATACTTACGTCTTTGTTGAGTTTAATAAAAATCGAACTTTTCTGTCTATTGTTCGAAGTTGTACTACGTGCATATCTAGTATTTAGTGAGGTTATTTAAAGCAAAAATGAGTTTATTTCCGAAAGAGCATGTAAGTATTTTTAATTCTTCCATAATAATGGTAAAGGTAATGCCCCTTTTCTTTTTTTAGTATAAATGTACAACGTCTAATTCAGTAAAAAAACACGGCCGTTGGTTTTGTAATAGGAACTTGTCGCCAGTCAAAAACCAAACGACGAACAAGTTAAACCAGGTTACCATGGTTTACACGAAGGTTTTTAAAAATTTGTATCTTGCTATTTGAAACATTAAAGTTTTCTATATTCCAGGATGAGGCTTGCTCTTTGGACAACAGCAATGATTTTAATTACAATGATAACATGGTAGGTTAGATAAAACTTCGGTGTGAATGATTGGTTGATTAACGGTGTTTGTTGTAGGAGGATATTGATAATGAAGAATGTGATCCAGATTATATGCCAGAGGAAAGTAGTATGGTGAGAATAACAAAGTAGGTATTTATAAGAATTAAGCAGTTATAAGTATTTTTAGAGTGGTAGCGGTTCTATGGCCAATAGTGATGCAGGTTCTAACTCTGAAGTCGATGAAATTGACGAAGTATGTAACAACAGTGGCTGAAGGTTTATGGAGGCTGGTATTGATTTGGATTTTTGTGTTTCAGGCTAGACCATTGGCGAATAAATCTATAAGTGACATAAATTTAGGGGAATACAAAAAGAATGGAGAAATTAGAAAAGGAAATAAAAAGAAAGACTTCTGTTTCTATTGCGAAATTGCTGTTTTGAACTTTGCAAGACATATCAAGCGAAATCACAGCCTAGAAATAGAGGTACAGAAGTTACTTTCTTATCCAAAAAATACTTCGCAAAGGAAGCAGATACTTCAGCAAATAAGGAAAAAAGGAAATTACTTAAACAGTAATTCATTTTGCAAACCAGTGCAAAAATCGCGATTAGGACGAGATATTGTTCCCTGTAACAATTGCTTAGGGTTTTATTCCGCCAAATTGCTTTGGCGTCACAGAAATAAATGCGTTCAAAATAACGACAAACGACATTTAGCAAATGCACAAAATGTATTACTCTCTAGTTTGAAAATCGATCCACAACTGCGAAATACTGTTTCCAAAAATGAGGGCAGATAAAATTTCATTAATAGCGAAGAAAGACTCACTAATATGTGCTTATGGAGCAAAGTATATAAAAATCCACAGAGAAAAACATCACATAAACGTGGCATCTAGAAAAATTAGAGAACTCGCAAGACTACTAATTGAATTGAAAAAGAGAGAACCTTCGATAAAATGCTTGTTTGATGCTTTAAAACCAATTTATTTTGATTTACTTGTAGTTGCTACAAAAGCAGAAGCGAAGTATAATGAGGAGAAGGACATGTACGAGTCACCTACATATGCGCTTAATATGGGAACAACCTTAAAGCAATGCGCAGAACTGGCCATTGTGTTTGCTCTTAAAAGAAAACAAATACCTTCTACAATAGCTTCGGCAGATGCTGAAGCAGATCTGAAAACTCTGATTCAAGTTATTGAATCGCAGTGGCAGTATGAAGTTTCTAGCCAGGCAGGAAATGACTTAGATATTAAAAGATGGAATAAACTAACTCTCATTCCACTAGCAAGTGATCTAAAGATATTAAAAGAATTTTTAATCCTCATGGCGAAAACTGCCGTTTCTGCTCTTCGAGCGAATAATAACGATAAACTTCAGTACATAGTGTTACTAGAAACGATATTTTGTAGAGTTATACTGTTAAAGAGAAGATGACCGGGTGAATTGCAGAGACTTTGTCTAGAAGTATATACAAAATCTGAAATTAATGAAGGCAATTATGAGGAGTTTGCTGATGTAATATCATCTTCAGAACGAATTCTTCTAAAAAAATTAAAGCGAGTAGTTATTAGAGGAAAAAGGGGTCGAGGCGTTCCCGTACTCTTCAGTACCGATATACAAGAACACATAAACATCTTATTGAATTATCGTGATAATTTCACTAATAAAAAAAATTTATACTTGTTCGGAAACACTAATTCAACAGAACCGATTTGCGGATACAAAATATTGAGTAAGTATGCACATATGTCTGGAGCCAAGAGTCCGCAGGCTATTTCTTCAACAAGACTCCGCAAGCACTTAGCTACTCTATTGCAGGTTTTTAGTATGTCGAACAATGACTTAGAGCAACTTGCTCATTTCATGGGGCACACCCTAGGCGTTCATAGGGGAAGTTATAGATTACCAAACGACGTGTACGAGACCGCGAAAATATCAAAACTATTGTTATTAATGGAAGAAGGCAAAGCTGCCGAATTCAAAGGTAAATGCCTAAATGAAATAGAAGTGGATATAGAAGAAAGTCTTTTAAATACTGTGGATGATAATCATTCTGATAAAGAAGAACCCGAAGTCAATATTTCACTTCAAGAAATCGAAGAATCTAACACTGAGAAAAGTCCTTCTCCTCCAAAACAGAAATAGATTTTAATTCCTTGGACGGAAGAGCAGAAGGAAACCGTTTATAATTTCTTTTCGGATCACATCCGTGAGAAAAAACCACCAAAAAAGTACGAATGTAGCATGTTAAAAAATAAATATCCAACACTATTAGACAATAAGGACTGGTTAAAAATAAAGGTATATGTACAAAATCAATATAGTAAAAAGCAAAACAAATAAAATGCAATATTAAATAATAAAAAAATTGATGCATGGTTTTTCTTTCCTCCTCCTAGTTACCATCTCAAAAAATTGCATAATAAGATTTGCTTATCGCATAATTTAGAAAAATATATACTCTATAGTAATGTAGAAAAATGTTGATGATTGACTTCGAAACGAAAGCTTTTATTTTTGAGAACTTCTGTAATAATTTTTCAATTCTATCTTGCGTAGAAAAAAATATTGGGGCTGTAAAACAACTAGTAGTCCTTCCAAGGTAAGTGTTATTACATGACGATCTGGCGAGGAGGTATTATCTTGGTCAAAAATACTAAGTTACTAACAAGGAAACTGTTCCAACCCGGAGACATGGTTTTGAATGAAGCTTGGCTAAAGTGAAGACCCTATAGAACTATGGAAAACCCCGCTGTCCGCTTCTGCTAAAAAGCCTTAAAGGGGGTAGCACGGGGCACTGAAAATAGGGATGATTTTGGTTTTTTCTAAATTATTCCACAATTGCTGGAGAGAAAAAATATTGGTGTGTGCGTAACGGAAAAAATGTTTATTCCTTATCAGGTTTGACGTATCTTTAGGACTATAGAAAACGCCGTTTCTGCTAAGAAACCCTTTAAAGACGGAGCACAGAAAATGGGGATGATTTCAGTATTCCACAAAAGGGGAAGACAAAAACAGATTGGTGTGTACCGATGTATTGCATTTTAAGTGCGCCTAAAAATCGGCAGCATTTAATAAATAATCTGTAGAATACAGGTGTTCTGGTTAAAAGTATAAGTTAAAAAATAATAGGTTTAATAAAAACACAAATAAACTTTGTAATTTCACTGTATTTAAAATAATATACTAAATGTAGGTGACTATAGTTTCGACAAGTTTAGTAAATGAATAATATTCAAAGGATTTACAATCACCATACTGTTACTAATTAATTACACTCGTGTGATTGAAGGTAAAACTGAATATTTCACAGTTCATTTTATATCCAATATAATTACATACCTCCTGCAATAGACAGCAACCGTAAACAAACTGGTAATATACAAACCACCAACAAAACAAACATACTTGACATAACATTATTATATCAAACAAGAATATATTTATATGTATTATACTAAAGACAAAAGAAATGTTGCATTTATTTTCGGTGGTTCATTTTACCTCCTTAAAAAGTATTTTAGTCGAAACGGGGCGTAATCTTCTAAACAAAAACCCGATAAGAAATAAACATTTTTTCCGTTTCGGTGATGGGGCGGTGGGAAGGTGGTGACTTTTTCTCACCCCGAATGCTGATGTTTGTGCGTAGTTCAATAGTGCTCTTAAAACGCAATACATCCGCACACACCAATATTTCTTATATTCAGCAATTGTGGAATAATTTAGAAAAAACCAAAATCATCCCCATTTTCAGTGCCCCGTTTTACCTCCTTTAATGCTTGTTTAGCAGAAACGAACAACGGGGTTTTCCACAGCTTTGTAGGGTCTTCAAACCTGATAAGAAACAAAATCTACGTTGCGGTGGTGGGGCGGCGGGAAGGTCACTTTTTCTCACCCCAAATGCTGATGTTTGCGGGTACTACAATAACGCTCTTATAACGCAATACATCCGCACACACCAATATTTTTTATCTTTAGCAATTGTGGAATAATTTAGAAAAAAACAAAATGATCCCTATTTTCAGTGCCCCATTTTACACCCTTTAAGACTTGTTTAGCAGAAACGGACAACGGGGTTTTCCATAGTTCTGTAGGGTCTTTACTTTAGCCAAGTTTCATTCAAATCGATGTCACCGGGTTGGAACATTTTCCTTGTAAGGCTAATATTATTTTGCTACTAATACTGTTAAGATGGTTCTGTCAAATATAACAACATAGTTGTGATAAGAGCATTTTTTACATTGCAACAGCAGTCTTCTGCTACTTTGTTTACGTCTCTCATGCTCGCCTCGGTGTAAACCTTTATTAAAATAAAGTTCTTCATGATTTAAATATTTCTGCCTGCAGGTATATTTTACGTATAATGAGAAATATAAATTATTTTACCAAAAATACTTCCTAAATACTAAATTCAATGAGCAACTTCAACAAAAAATAAAAAAATTTAAATCAGGAGCATTGACATGTTTTAAGCACATTCCTACTACCCAAGTGAAAATACGCGTATTACCTAATACATCTCTTAATGCTTCGATACAGAATTTGCTGCTGGCTAAATAAAATATCTCGTGGCAGTAGTAATTTCATACTCACGAGAACTGGCAACATCTATGGACGCCCAGTCGTTGTAAGAATAAACATAAATATACAGCGCGGACGCCCAGGCGTCAGTTGTATGAATGCATTAAGAATATCAAGGACGCTCTCTGACTGATTTGTAAAAGGACGCTTGCTGGCTGGATTGTGAAAGTACACGACACGGACGCCGAGGGGCTTTTTCATGAAAGGACGCTTAAGAGATAATAGGATGTAAATATATATATATATATATATATATATATATATATATATATATATATATATGTATAATTATATTTAGAAATTTGAAAGTACACGAATACGCCTCTGTGCAAGTACTGCCCGGAGCAATTAAATCTCCTTCAGCTTATCACACTCCTAATTGAGAGGTTTACATAAACGTATTTACCTGCCCATTAGTCAAATTAAAATAAAATGAAACGGACTATACCTAGTTCTTGCAAGGTAAGTTTTTTCGATAATTTACGGCTTTGTAGGTGTTTAATATTGGAATATTATTTCGAAAGCATGGTAGTAATTTGCTTTAATTATATTACCGCTATTGTTAATATAACCTTAAACTTACGAGGGTGTCAGTTTTAAGTTCCAATTAAACTACTGTTCTCAATTTGTGACATAGAATTAGAGCCAAACTCGGTTATCCCAATTTGTTCTTTATTAAGCAGTAACACTTGAATAATAATGATAGCAAGAACTGTGGGGTAGTATGGCAAACAACACGAAGTATCCGAATACTCCTCACCACACAAAATATTAATTAATTAACTCGGAACGGTCGTTTCGAGGGCTCACGGACATCCTCATTATCAACCGAATAAATCTGAGGTTTATTCGGTCATTCGGTCATTGAAAAAAATAAACTGCAGGAATTTAAAATTGACTATTCTTCCAATAAACTTTGTAGCGAACGAAAAGAAGACTTGTCGCTTTTTAATTTATGGAGGAAATTAGTATTATTAACAAATAGTTAGAAAAAACGAGTGAAAAAACTATATTACCAGACAAAAAAAAGAATGACACATTAATAATAGAAGTTGATTGGATTAATGATCTGCTCAGAGGATGAAGTTGGAAAAGTGGGGATCCTATTTCAAGAAAGCTATGAAAGCATGGATGTCCAGAATATGGAGCAATTTACGGAAAAGATGACCTCCAAGAAGGTATCACAGAACAACAAATAAATTACACAAATCATAGAAACAACAAATAAATTACCATTCGCGGTTCCATCTCCGTTTAAAACTATTTTGTTGTGGCTTCAGGCATGTAAATCTGTTCGTAAGAAGGCAAGCGCAGCAAAAATCCCTAGTGTAGCTAGTTCAGAACAATGGGAAGCTTATTATAAAGCTATGGATTGAGTTAAGATCTGATGAATTTTATCATCAGTGGAATATTCCTAACACGATTGGGGCTATGGATGGAAAGGATGTTATTTTTAAAGCCCCTAGAAGTGCAGGTTCACATTATTATAATTATAAGGGCACTCACAGTATCGTCCTGTTAGCGATACCCCATGCAAACTACAGATTTATATATATATTGAAATATCTTTCTCAGGGTTTTTACTCTAAATTTTGTTAAATTTTCTAATTTAACTCTATTAAATGATTTTTGTAGGTTCGGGGGTATCCCTAGATACCCTTGCAGCAATTTTGAATGAATTTGCAACTTAGTAAAAACAAATTAACGAATTTTTAAGATTTTAAAATTAACTAACCTTTAAATTTTCGAATGACGCCAATGTATATAAACACTCTGTTTAAATACACACCACAGGAACTGCCTGTTCTGGATATTTAACCCTATTTACTTTTCTGATAATGACTTTGAATACACAACGAACACTTATCTTTGGATTGGATTCACGACAAACTTTGTTTCAACCAAGGCCGAATAAAGATTGATGAAAATTCGGGGCGTCGTTCCTCTTTCATTTATTTTAAATCGTGAAAGACCGGCGATTGTTTTCATTCGCAGCCAATTTTGATAATTTGCCCAAATAGAAACTAACTTTTCGAAAATGATATTAGTATGCGAGAACGAATGCAGTGACTTAACCAGGAGGTTGTTTGTTGATGATTCTGTGATACGAATTGTCACCAACAAGCTTTAAAATAGAAAATCCACTGCTAATTTATAGAAACCTTTCAGATAAAGATTTAATTGATGAAATATTATCTGTTGTGCTTTGAAATTTACGCTGTTGCTTATTCCAGACGATTTTTACATTAATTTGGAAGAAATAATTGAATAGAAAACTTAATAACGAGTAGATTTATCCATGATACCCCACACTCGTCATTATCTGGACTTATAATTAAATTCTACCGTCCTCGCCTCAAGGACGGTTGGCTGAGGGGGGGAATGGTAACGCAAAAATTACCAATTATCCCCGCAAGAGTGGCCAACGAGTGGCCAGCCTGACATTTACTTCAGTACCGATGTGACAACCGAGAGAAGTTGTTGTCGTCGTAAACACAACGTTGAACATAACATAACAATATAGATGTTGGAACTAATGGTCGCGTAAGTGATGCGGGTGTATATGCCGATACTGATTTTAATATGGCTTTAAATAGTGGTATTTTAAATTTACCTGATAATGAATCATTACCTGGAATGATGATGCCAGTACCGTTTGTCATATTAGGTGATGCTGCATTTCCTTTGTAAGAACATATTCTAAAGCCATATCCTGTCCGAAATATGACAAAAGAAGAAAGAATTTATAATTATCGTCTAAGTCGCGGCAGAAGAGTGGTAGAAAATGCGTTTGGCATATTAGCTAATCGTTTTCGAATATTCCTTCAAACAATACCACTCAACGTTGATAAAGTTATATTGATTACACAAGGATGTTGTGCTTTACACAATTCTTTAATTGGCAGTGGAAGTAATACACAAAACATGTATGCACAGGAAGTTAATAGTGAAATAAAATTATCCCAGGCAAACTTTCGAAGGGGCAGACCATCAAACAGATCTTTGCAAGCAAGAGAAATATTTAAAGCATATTTTATTGGCGCAGTTGAATGGCAAGAAAAAGTGGTTTAAATAAAATTAAGTAAAATTTTGTATTTAAATTATAATTAAAAAAATTGTTTTGATTATATCTTTTAATAAAAAAAATTCTAAACCTTTACTTGGACATCAGAGTGTATTAGGGAAAAAAAGGGCTCAAAATAGTAATCAAGAGAAATACATAATGGAGTAGGGATACAAATATTTATTATAATAATATATTTTCTTCCATATTTTCTTCATCAATGGCATTGAAAACAGTATTGAGTATTTTCCTCTTACAATGCTGGTATACTTGTTTATTTTTAATTGACATTAGTTCTTGTCCTAAATATTGCACAAAGGAATTCACGTCGGCTGACAAACTTGATTCACTAGTGGCACTAATTTTCTTGATAGCTTCTAATGCCACAGATTCAATAGAAGACCCGTCTTTTTTTCGCTTTTTCCCCTTTGGTTGTATGGTTGGAGTACCGCAAATGTTCTTGAGAGTATTGCAATCTTCTTGCGAAGATGCAGATGTTGGTGTGAGTGGGTTTTCGGAAATGGGACCTTGGAAAGCCTGTACAGCTAGTACTTGAGACTGCCCACTTTCTGATGTATCACAATGCATTAGCGTATCATAACTCGTATCAGTTACCTTCGCGTGCACATTGTTTAAATTATTTGTATCGTATTTCTTCTGTAACATTATGCATTATAAAAATTATTAAATACATGCATTTATTTCTACCTCTTCCATATTTCATATTTCTGAATTGTAATCATCTACATCGAGTGATAAAGTAGATATGCCTTTATCTTTCTTCGTATGATTTTCCAAAAAAGCCAAGTGTTCATACAACCACCCACTTGGTTTCGGATGATCATCGACTCCAGAACCACTAGGACCAAGCACTTTTCCTTTTTTTGATATTTCGATGTACTGCGTCCTCAGGTTATTTATTTTCTTCGAAATATCTTTAATAGAAATGTCTTCTTTAAAAGCGCTCTCTAAGTCCTCTTTAATAATTTGTAACGCTTTATTTCTTAATAGACTATTGTAGTATCCTGGAGAACCTGTCTAGAAGTAATTGATTTTTTTAACGTTTCATTACTATACGCATGATATTAATATATGTAGTTACCACTTCTTCATTACAATCTCCAAAGAAGAAGCGAGAAACTGCAGTTTCAATGAAAATTGAATTAGATGATTTTGACCAAGGCGTACTAAGAAGAAGTGTCCATGAGATGTATACTGTAGATCGTAAGGTGCCAACATTGAAATTGCTGGTAGACAAAATGAAAGACAAGATTAACTACACAGGAGGACGAGAAACTTTACGTAAATATTTATTACAATTGGGCTTTCGATATAAGAAGTGTCATAATAAAAGAAAATTATTGATGGAAAGATATGATATTATAGCTTGGCGTTCTCAGTACTTAAGATAATTACGAGAAAATGAAAATTTAGGAAAGAATAAAAGACCAGTGATATATTTAGATGAAACTTATATTCACCCAACATATGGAGTTGGCAAATGTTGGCAATCGGAAGAAGAACCTGGTGTTTATAAATGTGATCGAGCTGGTCAGAGGAAATAGAATTGCAACAACTCCAGAAATGCGAAAAGCAGAACTTTTAATGTTGGTAAGACAATATTCTATAAGTAAAACTTATTATGTTGATGAACTTTTAAAAAAGCATGGCAATACTGTTTTACGTTTGCCTCCTTACCATTGTGAGTTGAATCCAATAGAATTAATTTGGAGCATGGCGAAAAGAAAACTTGCTATGAATAATGTGTTGCACTCTAGCCATGACATCGAGCAATTAGTTAGAACTGCAATTTCAGAAATCACGCAAGCTGATTGGGAAAAGGAGTGTAACCATGTAAGATATGTTGCAGAAGAAATGTGGAAGGCCGATGGTTTAACTGATGAAATTGTGGAAAATTTAAGTTTCACTGTAAATACAGGTTCTTCAGATGAAGATTGGATCAGCGAGGACAGAATATCAGATGATGAATTTGATTACTAAGGCTAATGATCGCATTGTAATCTATAATGTAAAACATTTTGCAATTAAATTATATTTGAAGTTGAAATAAACGTTTGCTTTAATTAAAATTAGAAAAACATTCAAAAACTCTTTATTTTTCTTAATTCCTAAGTTTTTCACACGTCATTGGTCATTTGTTTATAGGAGCTACTACTTTAGTTTGATTTAAATATCCCGCGGAAAAGATTATGGATGAGAGTGTACCTTGTTAACTTGTAGCGCCCTCGGACACGCCCACTCAGGGCTTTTCTGAGCTTGGTGGCACTGTATGTATTTTTCTTCTTGTCACCATCTTTGTTCCAGGTCAAAGTTCAGTAATGCCTGTCCTGTGCTCGAAGTGCTCGCAGTCGGTCGGTAGTACACTGGATGTCGCTCGGCCTATCACGCGAAGTGTGTCGGTCCGACGTGCTTGCTGTGCTGGCCCGTGAGGACTCAAATTGGAAATGCGCCGAGTGCAGGGGTACCGCTACCAGGCGAAGAACACATAAGAATACGTTATTTTAAATTTTTTGTTGGGGGTCTATGGCATTGTTGTTGTAAGAAGAATTCTATACTTTATTTTTATAGAATTTCAGTATATTATTTCAATGTTTATTGTTCAATATATTGCCGAAAACATTGTTGATGCCAATTGGCACCGCTAGGCGTTACCCTAAACAGAATTATTATTTTACTGTTGTTTTCTCTGCAGTGGTATTACATTAGAAGAAGAGCTTCAAATGTTGGAAAGTAACGAAGAAACTGTTGAAAAAATATACATTAAGCCTCCAGAAGCATCCCTATTGTCTGATGAGGATTCTGCTGATGATGATGAAGGTGAACTAGTGGATAATCTTAGTGGTCGGTTGGATGAACCTTCTTCATCATCAGGGTTACATAAAACTCGCACTAGCGCATCTGGTAAACGTAAACGCAAAATTTCCGTACCAGAATCAGAATGGATAAAGGAAGATATATGTCACCCGTTCAAGTATTTGAACAAATCGTTAGCAATGATATTATTCAATATCTAACAGAGCAGAGTAAACTATATGCATTATTTACAACTAAAGCAGATCCAACCATCAGTGAGGAAGAAATGCGCGTATTTCTTGCAATTCTTATTTTAAGTGGTTACAATTATTTACCTGGGAAACGTTATTATTGGGACACTCAGGTGGTTATTAGATGTGTTATGGCATATGAATCAATGAGGCAGTGATGCCAGATGCGAGGAACTGAAATTCCCTATATTTTAAATAGAAAATCCCTGGACTTCCCTAGTTCAATTGAGAAATCCCTGAAATTCCCTAGGTCGATTAAAAACATTATATTGATATAATATACAAAAAAAATATTAGCATTGATTTTGCTAATATGTAACCAAGATATTTTTATTTGTAGTAATTCACTGGATTTTACAAATAAGAGAAAGCTGCTTATATGAATTCTATATTAGGTACGTTTTATATTTGTATACAATGCAATTGAGTAATATCTTAACCTAAAAATCTTCAAACAAATGTAAAATCATATTAATAGGTATATTTTATTGTGAAATTAAATATCATTCTATCTACAATACATTAAATATTATTCTTAAACAAAAAAAACATTTAATAAAACTTAAAACGTATTAAATAAATAAAAATATTAACAAGTACTATTAACTATTACTTATATAAATTATTTGATTGCATTAATTTGTTGTACTCCGCAGTTACATCAAAAGATTGGCAGCAATCTTTGTTTGAAAATCTAATTACCGACACTGCATTCAAAGCCTCACTGCCAATCTTATTACGTTTCTCTGTTTTCACATCTGAAACCACCGAAAATACTCTTTCTGTTTCAGCATTGCTATGTGGTAGAGACATACATAAATTTGCCAATTTCCCTATATTACAAAATTCATAACTATCGTTAAAATTTTTATAATTACCTACATCAAACCAAAATTCTTCAACAGTTTTAGTTAAAAGAACATTTTTTTCATCACTGAAGTGTATTGCTATTTTTTTCCATTCCAGATCAATCTGAGGACCATCGATACCATCTATTAAAAGGAATTTGCTCCAAACTGTTTTAAGAGATGTTAAATTGTGTGGCTTGTTTAAGTCCAAAGCAATATTTGGATTTAAAAACTTCAGCGAATCGAAAAAAATGTCTGTTAAAGGAAACCTTGCCTGAATATCAGTTGCCGCAGTAATTAAAAACTCAAGACATGACTTTCGTATTGATGTTTGAATATCTTCTGGCAAATTCAAAAGATATGAGTTGCACTCTGAACCCAAGTCTATTGACGTTAAATCTAGAAAATACCTGGGATTTTTGCAATTAATTTTGAAATCACTGATATATTCCGGTTTTACAAAATGTAATAGTATAAATTTGAATATTTTTTTGCATTCAGTTGCTATCTCATGCACCAACAGTTTTTTCCCTTGAAATAATGCATTAAATGTATTAAAAAAATTTAAAATGTAGTTGAGAAACAATAAAATAGCTTTTGTGCAACAATTATTTAATTCTTCAAAGATAAATGTTGCTACCTTGGAATTCTCTTCTACATGGGCAACCTGAAAATATTCATAAAGAATGTTCCAGTTGTCAAGCACTCTTTTAACTGCATGCTGCATGCTTAACCATCTGGTAGCAGATAATTTAAGCATTTTATTTTGCTGCACATTGAAGAATTCTTGCATCTCGGCAAGTTCTGCTGTCCTTTTCGCAGACACTGAAAAATAATTAGCAACACTTCTAACAAATTCTTCAGGTGTCCTAGGTAATTTAGAACATGCATTACTTGCTACTAATGCTGACGAATGGCAGATACAAGGTATTACAATTAATGCATTAGTTTCTGATTGTAGACGGGTCATGAACGAGTTATGTTTTCCTATCATAACATTAGCATTGTCAGATGCAAATCCTATAATATTTTTAATTGGGATATTTTTTGTTTCCAAACACCTTTTAAAAGAAGCAAATAAATATTCCGCATCTGTGTTAGTAGCACTAACTGTAATTAGTTCTAACAAATTATCACAAACTTTACCACAATTGTCAACAAATTTTACTATTACACAAAGCAATTTATTCACAGAAATATCAGTAGTTTCGTCAATTAATATGCTAAAATATTTTCTTTGAAGATTGTTAGCCAGATCATTTGTGCATTTTGCAGCAATTACGTTTTTTATAATATCTGTTACTTTAGTGCGACCTAATTGCATGTCTTTAGCTACTGATGAATCTGAAAAACAATCTTGCAAAATAGGAACCAGGTGGTCAATTACTTGAAAAGCTACGTTATGATGTGCAAAAAAATTTGATAATTTTATTTCGGCTTTCCTGACATTTAGAATATGAGGAGTCTTGTTACTGAAAAACATATTGACACTTCGCACATTTTTTACTTTTACCACATTCTTCTTGTGTTTTTCTGTTGCTGCATGTTTTTCTAAATCGGACTTCCCACATTTTAAATCAACACCACATGCAATACATCTACATAGATATTTATTTCCTGTGTGTTCCTTAAGCCATCCCTTGAATTTTGCATTTTCTAGCCATTCTACTTTAAATTTTTGTAAGTATGGCTTTTGTTTAGTTAGCTGTGATGTTGACGGTTGTGCCCTGTATAAAAAAATAATTATTTAGAAATAGTAAAATAATTAAATATAAATACTTACATTTTAAACGATGATGTAGCTATCTTTTAAATATATAAATTATTTAAGTATAATAATTCGTATTTAGTTGCATCAACCATCAATCACTATCACCAAATAAAATTAACCCTTTCTGATTTTTCGTATCGTACAAATATCTGATTATCTGTGCGAACTAGGCTTAAGGTATAAGATATTTGTAGCACTAGCAGTCGAAGACAAGCAAGAAACAAATGAAATATGAAGACGTCCAATGGTATCCAAGGGGTTGGTAACAGAAATAATATCCTTGTTATTGCAAAAATATGTGTTTTTAATTGTTTTGGGTTATATTATGAATCTTCCCTTTGTAGGGGTTATAAAACAATAAAAATCATAAAAGTTTTGCTATGTGAAATTTCCGCAATATTTTGCCAGATGTTTTACAGAGACACTAAATATTCTTACATATTTTAGTTTTATTTATCTTTTGTTACAACAAATCTGTATACTATAATAGGTAAACGTTCTGTGCAATATAACAATAACGGAACAAAAAGACATTTTTGAATTTTAAATGTATTGGCGGTAAACAGCTTGACAAATAACGGCCAATCACAGCAAACAATTTAATTTTGCCAATCAAATACGATAAACAGTTCGTTTACAACGTTGTCAGGATTTCTTTCATTATTACGTTAAGTTTAGTAAAATATAAAGATAATAATTTTGTTGTTCTATAGTTTTTTATATAAAGGCGCAATTAGACTTCGAAATTCCCTAGATTATGTACTAAATTCCCTTTTTCCCTAATTGAATAAAAAATCCCCGTAAATAGGGAAAAATCCCTAAATCTGGCATCACTGCAATGAGGAGAGATCGTTTTATTCAGATAATGAAATTTATTCATTGTGCAAATAATAATCATCCTAGTAACACAGATAAAATGTGGAAATTACGCCCCTTGATGGATAAACTCAAGGAAAATTTTATTAGACACTTTTGTGCACAGGAGCATCTCTCATATGATGAATGTATGATACAGTAATATGGTAAACACTCTTGTAAACAACTTGTACGAGGTAAACCAATTCGATTTGGTTACGAAGTGTGGTGTATCAATACTGTTTCGGGATATTTGTTAAATTTTGGTGTATACCAAGGCAAAAATCCGCGTGCAATTTCAGATTATGAAGGGAAATTTGGCAAAGTGGCCGTTCCATTAGTCCAAATGCTTGAAGAATTACCAGAAAATATACAAGCACTGCCCTTTAAACTTTATTTTGATATTTTGTATACGAGTATAGATTTAATGAAGTATTTGAAAAGTAAAAATTATGAGGGAACTGGAACCATGCGATATAATCGAATATCAAACAGCTATCCTATTATCGGAGATAAAGAATTGAAAAGACAAGGAAGGGGAAGTTTCGATTATCGTAAAAGCAAAAACGATAATATTTTGATTGTTCGATGGTTACACAACAACGCCGTTACAATTGCTTCTACATTTTATAGTGTTCATCCTGTAACGAATATTAATAGATACAGCAGAACCAAAAAACGTATTGTACAATTTGAACTACCTGGTGTACTTACAGGATATAAGTACATGGGGGGAACAGACCGTCAAGATGAAAATGTTGCAATGTACAAGATATCAATTCGAGGTAAAAAACGGTGGTGACCAATTTTCACTTGGGTCATAGATGTTGCAATACACAATGCTTGGAATATTATGAAATGCAGTTGCAATCAGATTAAGCAATTACAATTTCGACGCGAGATTGTACAAACCTATCTTGCCAGATACACATCCCAGAGGAGGTGGTTGTACACCATTGCTCGCAGTAGTTCAAGACATTGTCGCGTACTTGACGAAATACGATTTGATAGACTAGACCATTTAGTATCACCAACAAATGATAGTAAAAGACTAAAATGTGCATATGAAAGCTGAAAAAGTCAAACGCGAACTATGTGCAGTAAATGTAATGTAGGACTTTGTGTATCTTGTTTTAAAAATTTTCATACCAAAAGTTCTTAGTCATGTAGTGGCTACAAACAAAATTATCTAAAAACCTGTCTTTGTTTGTTATTTCACCAATATAATTATATTATAAATAATTTCCAACACTGGTCCTTTTTGATCACATATTATTATTAAATTGGAAGATGTAAATCAGTTCCTGCTTAGGTTGCTGAATGGATAGCTCGCAGTTATTTGTTGAATTGTACGTAAGTGGAACATTTCAGTTTAGTTGTTGTGGTGAATTCATTAGTCATTAGCTAGGAGTAGGAGGTTGATTTGTTATTGCTATTGTGTTGAATTAAGTTTAGAGGGATAAAAGTTGGATCTGCAAAATATATCATTCATTTGTTTATATTTTTATAAGACTTATTTTTGTGTAATTAAATATCGAATAACATCGTTTGTTGTTATTTGGATATACTTTACTTGTGGCTTAATGCTTGTTTAAGTTACTGTGCTATAAATAAAATTTATTTATTTATTTTTTAATATGAATTTTAGCAATGTATAATGTTTGTTAAATTAATGTGCTTTCTATTTTTTATAAGTAAATAGATCTGATTTGTATATCTTCAGCTTTAAATGTGAATTTACATAATGTGAGGGTTGCGTGCATTAACGTACGCTCGTTATTACCTAAATTAACTAATATAGCATCTTTCTTAATTAAAGAACATATCGATATCCTTTTCATTGTTGAAACTTGGAAGGACCAAATATTACTGATAATAGTCTTCATATATTGAATTATACTTCTGTTAGACTTGATATACTCGGGGTGGCAGTTTGGGGGTGTATATAAAAAACAGTATAAAATTTAACGTAGTTGAAACAATTAATGATATAGAAAAACTTTTCCTAACTTTCCACTTTCTTAACATAACAGTCACGATTGGAGGAGTCTATAGGCCACCCACATTAAATCACAACATTTTTCTTGATACGCTTGAGAACACAATTACATCTCTACTTCGCATGTGTGATAATATTTTTTGTTGTGGAGATTTTAATATCGATTGTTTGGTAGTTGATAACCCAAAAACAATTTACTTAATTGATTTTTTCGATTCCGTGGGATTTTCGCAGTTAATTGATCAGCCAACAAGATTAATTTTAACTTCTGCTACGTTGATAGATCTTTTATTTGTTAATAATAAAGATATCGTTTCTGATTCCGGCGTGATATGCTGCGATTTCTCCGATCATGATGCCCTATTTTTTGATATAAAAACTAAACTCTCCAAACCTCTATCGTACGTTCCTACCGAGGTTTCAAGTCTATTAATACGTGTCAATTCAATGATGATCTAAGACGTCTTCCTTTCCAACATATATTTTACATGACCGATATTAATGCTAAAGTAGAATTTTTTAATAGACAATTGTTACTTTTTGATCATCATGCTCCTGTTATTACCCGTCGATTTTCCAATGAATATGCGCCTTGGCTGACCGACAATTTAAAATTGATGATGAAACTTAGAGATGAAGCTAAATCTAGATTTCGTAAGTCAAGATGCACTGAGCATTGGAACTACTATAAATCTTTGCGTAATTTAACTACATTGATGACTGACAATGAGTTGGAAAGGGAGGCTTACTTCGATAACCTATCCCGGGGTGGAGATCAGAAGATTTTATGGAGGCATTTGAATAGTTTGGGTATGAGCAAAAAGACTTCAGCGAAAATTCCGTTTAATTTAAGTAATCCTGATACAATAAATAACTATTTCTCATGTTCCGCTTCTGTTAGCAGCGATGTGGATGTTTGAGAGTTATCTTATTATTCTACAAACCGCAGATTTACTTCAGAATTTTCATTTTATCCTGTAGAAGAGACCTTCATTAATAAGATTATTTCAAGCATTACTTCAACAGCAACAGGTTTCGACCGTATTAGTATTAATATGGTTAAATTTTGTTGTCCTTTAATAATTCCTTATATAACTCATTTAGTCAACATTTGTTTAATGGAAGGTCTTTCTCTGGATTGTTGGGGTAGTGGAATTGTTCATCCACTGCCGAAGAGCGTCCAACCACATGAACTAAAGGACTTAAGGCCTATTAGTATACTTTGTACGTTATCCAAAATTTTTGAAAAATGTGTTGGTTTAAAAATAAATGAATATATTTCTTTAAGAAATATTTTATCAACCGAACAGTCGGGTTTTCGCAAGGGATATATCTCCGAAACCGCATTATTAATGATTACTGATGATATAATTGAGGCTACTGATAGGAGCTTGATAACATCTCTTGTATTATTGGATTACAGCAAAGCTTTTGACACAGTCAACCACATAATTCTTTTATCAATTCTCGAATTTATTGGTTTTGACGACAGAGCTGTGTTGACGTTGAGGGAAATATGTCTTCGGCGGTGGATGTTACGCAGGGTGTGCCGCAGGGATCGGCTTTGGGGCCAATTTTATTTTCATTATATACTTCCAATTTGTTTTCTAATTCACTCAAACATTGTCACTCTCGTGTCTATGCGGATGATACGCAGCTCTATTTTTCTTTTCAATCTTCTGATTGGAATGCAGCCATGAGTTAAGATTAATGGAGATTTGGAATAACTTCTTGTTGCATCTCGTAAACATAATTTATCACTTAATCCTAACAAATGTAAAGTAATGTTGTTTGGTACTGCTCGCGTTTGTAATAACTTATCTAATGTATTTCAACTAAAAATTAACAATACACAATTGCCTGCAGTTGATAAAGCAAAAAGTCTTGGTCTAATTTTAGATAGCACTCATAGATACCGCGAACAAATTATTAATTGCATAAAAAAGGCTTATGTGAATTTAAAAAAACTATATCCGTATCGACATGTTTTTACGGAAAATATTAAGAAGAATTTATGTGAAACCTTTATATTGTCTCAATTTTCATATTGCACTGCTATTTATCACCCTGCCATTGATGGTTTTACAAAACACCGAATACAGAGGGTTCAGAATTCTTGCTTGAGGTATATATATGGTATACGAAAGTTCGAACATATATCTTACAGTCTGGTAGCTGCTGGGTGGCTGAACATGGAAGGTAGAAGAAAACTTCGGTGTTTAACTCTTTATCGTCAAATCATTTCATCTAAATGCCCGCCATATCTTTATTATAAGATTAAATTCAGAACTGATATTCACAATTTGAATACGCGATTTAGAGGTAAAATATCTCCCCCACAACATAAAACCAAACTTTATGAGAGATCATTTTCCTATCAAATTTACTATAATTTGAACAATGTGTCCTCAGCCGTTTTACTTTATACACCTTCAGATTTCAAAAAGTGTATGACTTCAACTTTGTTTGGTCTGCAGGCGGGTTAATGTGCGCAACCACAGTGAGGAAAGCACTGTTTTGTAAGCTTATACTCTTCAATTACTGCAGCTTTTGTTATTTGAAATTCTTTTCTGTTTTTGCACATGAATAGCATTTGACTATAGTTCATCATTTTGCTTTTGTAAAAATTCAATTTTGGGGTACACTTTTGGGCATATGTTTTAAATATTATAAAAGAATGTCAAGATTTTCGGGGTTAAGTGGTAGAGCAGATTCACTGAACTTCGCCCCGTGATTGCGGTATTACTTCTTTGGACTTAGTATTACATACATATATAGGTTTAGTTTGTTTTATTTATCACTGTTTGTAAATCGTATGTGTATTTTTATGTTCTATGATACCGCAATAAAGTCATTATTATTATTATTATTATTCTAGCGATGCCATATGGCACCCACCCTTAAAGAAGAGTTTGATTTGTGGTAGTCATATAAATAGCAGTTTTATTATCAAAAGTAATCATAAAAAGCAAAAATTAATAACAAATAGAAATATCTCAAAGTTAATTAATTCAGGCTTTGGAGGGTTAAGTCGTTTATGGATTGTGTAGGACTGCAGCAGGACCTGGATAGATTGTGTAAATACTGCCTCGCAAATAAACTCTTTTTAAATTTCAATAAAAGTAATTATATTCAGTACACCATAAATTTGTTCAAATTTCAATTTTCGTACATTTTGGAAGGGAATATCTTAACGGAAGTTTCTAAGATTAGGGATCTGGGTGTCATGTTTGATACTAAATTAGCATACAGTGATCACATTAAGTATATTGTTAGTAAGCGTGTATTTGTAATGACATGTATATGTCATTCTTTTCATTTATTATGCGCATCCTTTGCATGTCATAAATTGCCACGATTTATCGAAGATTTAACGCGGGATGTATATAACTATTTTAATTCAAGTCCAAAAAAAATTCTTGAATTTACAGAGTTTCAGAATTTCTGTAATGTAAAAATACACAAAATTTCACATCCAGCAAAAACTCGTTGGCTTTCTCTTCATTCAGTAGTCGCACGAATTTTAGAACAATATGACCCATTAAAACTATTTTTCACTGATGCTGTAAGCAAAAATGAAGTTTTGGCAGCAGAAAATATTTTAAGGAAACCTAACGATCCAACAACAAAATTGTTTTTACAGTTTTTAGACTTTACTTTGCCTTTCTTCAATAACTTCAACAAAGAAATGCAATCAGAATCATCAAAAATTCATTTAATGTATAAAAATATCTGCAATATCTTGAAAACAATTTTCGAATGCTATATAAAACAAGAGTATTTAACAAATACACCGCTAGAGCGTGTAGATTATAAAAATCCCCGGAACTACTTAGAACTTGAAGATATTTATTTTGGTAGTGGTGTTTCTATAACAATTTGCAGCAGTAATTTTTCCGATGCACAATAAATTTTTTTAGAGTGTGATGTTTGGATTTTTATGTTGAAGCTTGTTCTCAAATTTTGCAACGTTTTTCTTTACATATTAATCCTCTTCAAAAATTTACCTTCATTGATCCATCTATCGTAAAATCTGGATCAATTTCATCAATCTGTGATATAGCAATTTTATTCCCGAATTTAGTCCCTCAAAATAATTTACAGCAGCTTGATAATGACTGGCGTTTATTGAGAAATACAAAGGAAATGCAATCATTCCCAAAAGATATGATAGAATTTTGGCAAGAGGTCAAAAAATTTACATTTGGTGATGGATCATCCATGTTTAATACTCGAACTGATTTCGCTTTTGATCTATTGATTTTTCCACACTCATCGGCAAATGTGGAAAGAATATTTTCTTCGATAAATCTAATGAAAACAAAGCAAAGAAACAAATTAAGTACCAAGTCAATTTTTGGTCTATTACATACCAAAAGATTGATTAGAGACAGTAATTACGATTTTTTTATCGAAAAGAAACTTAGAAGTATGACTTCAGATAACTTATACAAATAATAGAAATTATGTATTGGAGAGGTACTGTAACTTTCGATATATGCTGTATCTATGACGTAACACCACCAACGAATTTGTCATTTTCTAAAATACACGTCAATTGGCTTATAATCAACAGTTTAATATGTAAATAACACATAGGCTGAAAAGTCCCGGGCCTGACAAAGAAAACACGTTTTTTTTTGTTCAAAATTAGCTTTATTCATCAACGTAATTTCCATCAAGAACAACGCAATCATTCCAGCGCCGCTCTAACATTTCAATACCACTTTTGTAAAACGATTTATCTTTTGCCTCAATTTCAGCGATAACCTCTTCATTCGAGCGAAATTTCTTACCGGCGAGCATTTTTTTTAGGTCTGCGAACAGCCAGTAGTCGCTGGGAGCCAAATCTGGCGAATACGGTGGATGTGGGAGCAATTTGACGTTCAATTCATGTAGTTTTGCTATTGTTTTGATTGACTTGTGACACGGTGCGTTGTCTTGATGAAACAAAATTTTTTTCTTCGCCATATGCGGACGTTGCTTTGCAATTTCGGCCTTCAGACGCTCCAGTAACGCTATATAATATTCACTGTTGATGGTATTTCCCTTCTCAAGATAGTCGATGAATATTACACCACGCACATCCCAAAATACCGAGGCCATAACCTTTCCAGCCGATTGTTGTGCTTTCGGACGCTTTGGACGAGGTTCACCAGTTGCTGTCCACTCAGATGACGATCGTTTTAATTCCGGAGTGAAGTGATGGATCCATGTTTCATCCATTGTCACATATCGACGCAAAAATTCCGGTTTGTTACGTTTAAACATGGCCAAACACTGCTCAGAAGCATCAACACGTTCTTGTTTTTGGTCAACAGTGAGCAAACGCGGCACCCATTTTGAACAGAGCTTTCTCATAGTCAAATGCTCATGCAATATAAAGCCAACACGTTCTTTTGATATCTTTACGATGTCAGCTAACTCACGCAACTTCACTTTTCGATCATTCAAAACGATTTTGTGGATTTTTTTGATGTTTTCTGGTATTACCGCCTCATTTGGACGTCCACTGCGTTCTGCATCATCGGTGTCTCTACGACCACGTTTGAAGTCAGCAAACCAACGTTTTATTGTTGTTTCTGATGGAGCGGAGTCCCCATAACACTTTTCAAGCCATTGCTTCGTTTGAACGGTATTTTTTCCCATCAAGAAGCAGTGTAAAATTAAAACACGAAATTGTTTTTGATCCATTGTTTTGGAAATAACAAAAGTAGCGTCACTCTTAGCACAATAACTCACAAACTAATGAATAGAATATCATGAAATTTTAACAGCTGTCTTTTTAAGGTTAGTACTAACTGCAAAACAGGTGAATGCAATAAAACTAGCGCCATCTATGTGTTAGGCCCGGGACTTTTCAGCCCATGTGTTAGTTATAGATTACTCCAGTCTTGCATATATTATCTCTTATCATAGTTAAGTAATTATTTTAACGCAACTATTAACAATTAACGCAATTGGACTTTCTTACAACTGTTGGTATTGAAGTACACCGTTGTAGACGTACGTTTTTGTCAACATTATTTGACATTTATGCCGTTCGTTTAAATCATTGTTCATTCAACGCCTATTTTCTTTTATATTACATTACTTCTTAGTCCTTATCAGGACTTTATTAGGTTAAAATGCCGAAATTTTTGTGTAAACAAGCAAAAGAAATGGTTGCAGCGTTAATAACGTTCTTTGAACAAGAACGTAATAACATTCGCATTCACAGACAACTTTTGCTACCTTTTAAAGCTTTGAGGGAAGTATTTGAAACTAGGTACAAGACTAAACATACCGCCCCCTTTGAAAGGTTTAACTTTCAACAAAATAAAATGTATATAAATGAATACATGTGGATAAATAACATATAAAAAAAATAAGTATATATGACAGTCTTTCTTGCTGTCTCGAGCATGGAACGCCTATTCGTTTTCTGTAGATAAAATGCATATATTTTGTACAGCACGTTTTCCAACACCATTGGTCGTACGCACACTAACTACGCGCACTAAACCATCACTTTCAGGATGAGTTTCGAGGATACGTCCGATTTTCCATAGCAATGGAGGCAAGTGGTCTTCTTTCAGCATTACCATGGTACCAGGAATGAGCTGAGAGGATGATGCCTTGTTCCATTTTGTACGCTGTTGCAATGATGATAAATATTCTTGTGACCAACGACGCCAAAAATGCTGAGTCATCTGTTGGAGCTGTTTGTAGCGACGTAGTCGATTTGATGGTGCCTGGATCACCTCCTCTGGTATGGCAGTTAAATAGTCCCCTATCAGGAACTGCGAGGGTGAAAGGGCGACGAGATCATTAGGATCATTGGTTAAAGGTACGAGAGGTCTGGAATTAAGGACAGCTTCGATTTGTGTCATTACTGTATAGAATTCCTCGTAATTTAATATTACCTTACCGATAACGCGCTTCATGTGAAATTTCGCAGATTTAATTGCCGCTTCCCACAGACCACCACGGTTAGGTGAGCGCGAAGGAATAAAATGCCACGAAATTTTGTTTCGATTTAAATATGTTTGAAAGTCCGGAGTATTTTTCAATAAACAGTGAAAACTTTGCTTTAACTTATTATTGGCGCCTACAAACTTAGTGGCATTGTCTGAATACAGGTGTTTGCAAAAGCCTCTGCGGGCCGTGAATCGTTTAAGTGCGTTAAGAAAAGAATCCGCCGACAAATCTCCCACTAATTCTATATGTATAGCCTTGGTTGCAAAGCATATGAATAAGGATACGTAACTCTTTACAATTCTGCGATTTCGTCGCCTTCCATCTTTTAAGTCAAAGGGACCTGCGTAGTCCACGCCAACTGCGAAAAATGGTCTTCATATGTTTACCCTCAAATCGGGTAAGTCACACATTTTCTGCTGTAACCTACACGGGCTTACTTTAAAACAGGTAAGACAGCCTTTTAACGCGCTGCAGACAGCGTTCCTACCGTTTAGAGGCCAGTAATTTACTCTAATAGCGGTGAGCACTGCTTGCGGCCCTGCGTGCAAATGACGATGATGCTCATGTTTTATTAGCAGTTTGGTTAGCGCATGTTTTTGCGTTAGAACAATCGGATATTTCTTATCATACGCTACCGAAGCCCTACTTAGTCGTCCGCCTACGCGAATTAAACTGTCCTTGTCTAAAAATCCGTTTAGCTGCAATAGTTTACTTTTATTTCGTAAAGATTTTCCACTTTTAAGATCATCAACTTCTTGGGCAAACTCTTGCGCTTACGCTAATTGTAGAAGCATCTTCGTCGCACTATCCAACTCGTCGTTCGTTAACCCTCCTAATATACGATACTCATGAGATAATTTCGCGTTTCTACTAAATCGAAGACAATATGCGGTAATTCGTTTTAACCTGTTAAACGTTGAAAATCGAGTAAAAATATTAAAATCAGTTAAGACGTTCAGACATACTGGTTTTACTTTCGCCTTTCTGGAGCATCTTCCGCAATTTTAATTTCAATACACTTTGGCCATTCACTTTCAGGTAAAATTAGCCAAGAAGGGCCGTGAAGCCACATAGTTGATTCGAGTCAAATTTGTGGATCAGTTCCTCTAGAGATAATGTCCGCAGGATTTTCTGTAGAAGGAACATGTTTCCAATTTGAAACGTCTGATAATGTTTGAATTTGAGATACTCTATTTGAAACGAAGGTTTCCCATATACAGGACTGTGCTGCTAACCAATGCAATGACTGACTTCAAAGGCGCAACACGGGATTTTGCGCATAGTAAATAGCTTTCGACACAACTGTTTTCATCTGTACATACTAGATACACGCATGCACCGTATGCTTCGATAGACGCGTCACAAAAGCCGTGAAGATGAATTTCTTCGGCATTTTTAATAACGCAATGTCGCTCGATTTTTAAATTGTTAATTAACGAAATGTTCTTAAAAAATCTCGAACATGCAGTATGAATGTCAAATGGTACAGATTCGTTCCAATCTAACTTCAACTACCAAAGTCTTTGTATTATGATTTTCGCTCTTATAATTACCGGTGCGAGTAAACCAAGCGAGTCAAAAATTTGCGCGATATGTGACAGTATAATACGTCTCGTTAGCCTCTTTGCATGTACGTCAGTCTCGTTTATTCTAAATGTTAATAGATCTACGTTAGCATCCCATAAGATTCCTAAAGCCTTGGTACCACTTGCGTCGGTAATGTAGTATTCTAATAGTTCGTCCTTATTAATAGTTGAATCATCTAAAACTCTGCGCTCATTTGATACCCATTTTCTCAAGTGAAACTCATAATTTTCGAGATTATTCGATAAGTCGCGTTTTAATTCGATTGCCTTTTCAAACGTATGTGCACCGGTAATTAGGTCATCGACATAAAAGTCTTTCAAAATAACACGTGCAGCTTCGGGAAATTCGTGTTCGTTTTCATAAGCCGTTTGATGCAGAGTCCGTATAGCCAAGTATGAAGCGCTTGCCGTTCCATAAGTTACGGTCGTTAAACGAAAATGTTGCAAGTCATTTGTAGGAGAGCTCCTCCATAGTATTCTTTGTAAATCTTGTTGGTCTCGTGCAATTTTGACCTGCCTGTACATTTTCTCAATGTCACCAGTCATAACAATATTGTGTTTTCGAAATCTGAGAAGAATATCCAAAAGATCGTCTTGAATCCTTGGTCCAACTTTGAGTATATCATTTAACGAGATATTTGACGCTGTTTTTGTTGACGGGTCAAAAACGACTCTTAGTTTTGTTGTTAAACTCGAGTCTTTTAGTACGCCGTGATGCGGTAAACAAACACTAGTTTGTTTTCGTTCTGTAATTCTGATTCGCTTATCTTTCCATGTGACCTAACGCTTGATACTCGTTCATAAAATCGATATATTGCTTTTGAATTTCCGAATTTTTAGTAAGTTTGCTTTCTAAATTTAAAAATCGTTTCTGCGCGGCCATTTCCGATTCTCCTAAACTGTTTAAACCCTTACGTGTTGGCAGTCTAACTGTAAATCTACCTGACTGATCGCGTCTAGTTGTTTCTAAAAACTCGTGTTCACATTCGAGTTCCTCGTTTGTCATGTTTTACTGATTCGCTAATTTCTTCCAACTTTCAAAACTTTTCTATCTGTTCTTGCAAGTTCAAATTTACGACAATACCGTTTTCCGTGTTTTCAGATTTGCAACGTGTCGCATTTACCGATCCCGACAAAATCCACCCCAATTTAGATTTTTGTAAAATCGGTTGACCCGATCCCGTTCTTATTTGACCAACGCACAATAAATCCTAAAAAATACCTGCATCAAGTAGCATGTCCACTTTACTTGGTACGTGAAACGATGGATCGGCGAGTGATAGATTAGTGGGGATGTTGAGTAAGTTCTTATCAAATGTGAAATTAGGCAAATTATCTGTTATTTGAGGTACGACTAAGCAAAAAAGTTCAACTTCATAATTATTTCGAATTGCCTTAATTTTGGTTTGAGCACCTGCGGTGATTTCCGTTGATTGATGCCTCTTACTAGAAGGCGTATCTTTCGAAGAGGTAATTGTAATTTTTGACACAGCTCGCTTGATATGAAATTAGATTGGCTACCTGGATCCAATAGCACTCTGATTTCGTGATATGCACCTGAATAATCCTCAACAAATACTAAAGTCGTCGATAACAAAACCTTAAAATCGTGTTTGATGTTTACAGCATGAGTACTAATGGACGACGAATGCTCATTGACTGTGGTTGTATCGGATATGTTTTCTTTTTTATCCACGGTGTTTTGGCGGGAACGTTCTGCATTATCTTCAATATGCAGCAATGAATTGTGTCGTTTGTTGCAGTATTTGCAACTCGATGCTTTACAAGTTCGACTAAAATGATTATTGCGTAAACAATTTGTACAAAGTTTAAATTGTTTCGCCGTATCATAGCGTTGTTGAACGGGAAGTTTCTTAAAACTTTCACATTGATATATATAATGTGAGTTTTTGCAAAATTCGCATGTTGCCGATTGCGTTACAAAATCGCTTTTGCTCTGAAGTGTTATGCGTTTTATTTACGGTATTCGTGCCTTTAATTGCTTCTAAAATTTGAAATCTGTTATTTAGAAATGTCATTATGTCAGCAAACTTTGGTAGTGTATTGTTTTCTTTTGCAATTGTACGCTCTTGCTATTCGCGTTTGGTTGTTAAGTCAAGTTTAGTAATGAGCAAATGTATTAGCAATCTGTCCCAATGTTCAGTAGGTTCGCCTAAAGATTTTAATGCGCGAATGTGTTTGTTAAAATCATCAATTAATTTGCGTAGCAAGGCAGCTGACTCTTTGCTTATAGTCGGATATTCAAACATAGCTTGTACGTGTTTTTCGATAATTACTCGCTTATTTTCAAATCGTTGTTTTAATAAATCCCACGCGATTTCATAATTTGAGTCTGAAACCTCCAACGATTGTAAAATTTCACATGCTTCAGCTTTTAAACAACCCTTAAGTAGTAAAATTTTTCAATATTGTTTAGTTTGACATTTTGGTGAATTAATGTTACAAACGTATCATAAAAGTGGAGCCATTTATGATATTCTCCATTGAAATCAGGTAATGTCATACGCGGTAATTTTAAATTGTAGATTTTTAGATTAAATTGCGTTCCACCAATATTTATTTTTGTTTCGTTTTCTTGTTTTAAGATAATTGCTTTTGCTTTCGATTTTGCTTGATAAAAAGCGTTTTCAAACGATTCACGTTCGGCATTCTGTTGTTCAACTTCAACTTCGGTTAATAAATTTTCTAACCCCGATTGAATTTCGTCAAATTCGGTACGAACTTCATCAAAACTTTTAAGACGTTCGGTTAATTCGATATAATTTTCGTTTTTGTACCATTCTAGGAAATTCGAAAAACGTGTAACTTTTGCTTTAATTTGCGATCGTTTTTTGTTTCAATTGCTTCATGGTGGCCATTTTGAGAAATTGCGGTTAAGTAAATCACGAATACGATAAACAAAATTCGAGAAAATGCGTGTACTATATAAAAATAGACGTAAACGATAACTAAAATAGCATAAGGAAGTAAACATCTAGGGTTACTTTAGGACTGACAACGACCTTTGGATGCAATGAAGAAAAGCAGATCTACTCTTCATTAGCTTAAAAATTTACAAGATTACAGTTCTGTAAGCAGCTGTTTCATGTTAAAGATAATCTCTTTACGTTAGAATTCAATTTTGTTGATTGTATAATTATAATTATATTATGTACACATATATGTATGTTTTTGATAATAAATGCTTTCATTTGATTTCAATGTTTTTATTTGTGCCAGAAATCTTTCAAAAACCAATTTGTGTAGTAGTAACTTAATATTAAAGTATGCAACCAGAATTACATAACAGTATTAATTTAGCAATAACTGAATGAATGAAGGGTTACTTTTTCTAAATGTAGTTGCCTATGCCTTCATCCAGTTTTGACGTTGAGCTCGGGATGATAAGTAACATAACCTTATATTTATATTCAATGTCAGACAATAAATCATATGCCAACAGCGCCGTATATGACGGCATTCACTATTAATGACGTGCATCGAAAGTAAGGCTGCCCCGACTATATATAGTATCTCATATTATTATCAACATGTGTAATGCAGTAATATGTAGATATAATGCACATTTAGTGTTTTTATGTTTGTTAATTGTTTTTTAATTTTTGTTTTTTATGTTTAATGTATTTTTTATAAAATAAGTAAATAAGATGTTTTTTGACCACAATTGAATTTAAATCTACCAAATTTTCTCGCAATCTACCGAAAAGTGACGAGCCAATCTACCGAAAGTCACTTCGGTGTATCTGGCAACTCTGGGTTGAGGGAAGTCGAGTTTTGGTGGTCGAGCGAGAAGGTTGTTTTCCTTGGCTGTAACGAACAGCTTACTACGCAAATACCAAGCCGTCGTTTAGTGACACATTTAAGTAGTGTCGAGAGGAAGTTTAGGGTGGTATTTATAGTCGGTGCCTGAGACGCGGCCTATGCTTAAGCACGTGATGTCGCCAAAGTTGCGTTTTATAAACCGACCTCAAGCAGTGACTGGTACTCAAGGCGAAGAAAAACGCATGCTTACCTCAAGGTTGTGTTGTAGCTACCTTGAACATCTGTTTGACAGTTGAATATATATAATATAACCTGTTTTATTTATTTAAAAAAATGTTTTATGAAGATTTAGAAGATTTTGTAGAATATATTGACATTGTTGAGGAAGAAAATAATGAAAAACGCGTGCGAAAGAGATACATACGTGATGCAGAAAACCCTATGGAATTTTATAATGAGAACGAATTTCGTAAACGTTATCGTTTTAACAAAAACACCGTTGCAAATACTGTTTTACCACTTGTTGTTGCAGGCTTACAGAAACCCAATAGTCGTGGCTTACCAATCCCCCCAATTTTACAATTACTTACTTGTTTACGTTTTTATGCTACTTGTAATTTTCAGGTTGTATTTGGTGATTTACGTGGTATTAGTCAACCTACAATTAGTGTAATGATTAAAAGGTGTCTATTTTAATAGCCCAACATTTACGTGACTTCATTAGATTTCCCACCACTGCAAAAGGGATCCATGCAAATAGAAGGAAATTTTATGAGATTGCCAACTTTCCTCACATTTCAGGATGTATAGACTGCACACATATTAAAATAGTAAATCCAGGAGGTGCTAACGCAGAAGTATTCCGTAATAGAAAAGGTTTTTTTTCTTTAAACGTACAAGTAAATATATCGTAATATAATTAGGAAGCATACAAAAGCAAGAAGCATTATAGGTAGTTTCGGGTCCGATGAGAGAAATATTGGATATTGTTGTTGAACATCCAGGATCAAGGCATGACAGTGTCATTTTTGATCGTAGTGCATTAAGGGTCAGACTTGAAAGAGGTGATATTTCAGGGTTACTTATAGGAGACAATGGATATGCATGTAGACCATATCTTCTTACTCCCGTATTGCAGCCCAGTAATGTAAAAACATATTAGTTGTGCTTTTATTTCTAAAATTTGGTGGTGCAGATAATGATGAAGAAGTACAATACAACACGGCACACATAAGGACAAGAAATATTGTTGAAAGATTATTTGGAACATGGAAAAAACGATTTCCATGCCTTCAACGAGGTCTTCAAACTAAATTAGAAACAACCGCTGCAATAGTATGTGCAACAGCTGTATTGTACAACATCGGTTTAAGAGATAATGAAGATTTTGAAGAAGATATCAATGAAATACCAGTTCCACAGATCGATAGAAATATTCAGGATGCTGCGAGAGGGTTGGATTTTCGCAGGTATTTTATTCAACAATATTTTAATCATCAGTAGGTATTTTAATAGGTAAATTATATTTAAATACTTTAACATGTAATTATGTACATTATTTTCAATTATTACTTTTGTTTGTGCATGTATTTTTCTGTTAATTTATTGTAAAATCTGTTCTATTAAAGTAGGGTTTTTTGGTCACTGTGCTCAGACAGCTTAAAAGTGTGTTTTTACTGAGCACGAGGAGTTTCCCTATATTGAAAAACGTGGTTTTTTTATTTTTACTATCTCTCCAATATAAAATTCTTTGCCAAAATGTTGTCCTGGTGCTTCCTTGGCTACATTGTTCAAAAATTTTTACTGTTTTAAGGTTGAAGGTATATACATAATATTAGAATAAAAAACAGTGTCTTTTAAATAAAATCTATTAGTTTACCAAAAAAAAACATTTTATCTGGTAGTGGAATAGTAACTTATTAAATTTGTATATCAAATCTCACATTATGGATATGTTCATATATAGGCACTTCCATTGTACATTGTAGTTGTTTTTGCCCGTATGTTAGTATCAAATAAAAATTGTACAAATCCATTCAAGCTAGATTTCAAAATAAATACTTTCGTATAAAGTTAAGCTACACCTATTACTATCCTATAACAAAAAGATGTTTGAAAATACTAACTAAAATAAGAAACACTTATCAACTACTAAAATGCTAGGCCTAAAAAAAATTAGCCCTTAAAAATTATATAACAGAAATTACTAATCAAATTTATCTCTTGTCAGCAGCTAAAAAATAATATATACAATATAATTCGAAGTATAGACAATTAATAGCAATAGATATTTACCATTTTTCTTAAATGCTTCTAGTTTCAAAGCTGCTAACTCTGCTTCATCGGTGGCTCTTTGATGGCTTTTTTCTGCTGCCTGCAGAGTCAGTTCAGCCGCTCTCAGCTCCAAGCAGGCTTTTTGGGTTAAGAGCTCTGCCTGCTTTCTTCCTTCAATAACCCTCAGCAGCTCTTTCTCAATCACTTTTTTCTTCAATTCATGAAGTTCTTGCTGCTGTTGAATCGCAGTACATACTCTGCTAACCCTAGCATTTTTCTCAGTTACTACAGATTTTGCAACACCTTTCCTCTTGGAACTCTTCAGTTCTGTTGCAATATCCGTATTAACTGAAACTAACGATTGATTATCCAGTGAAATAAAAGTTATCCGTGGTACACTTACCATTGGGTAAAATATTGCTTGTAGAAGGAAGTAACTGAGAGTCTGGCAAACTTTCAATACCACTAACTGAAACAACTTCAACTTTTGATTTTGTTTTCTATGTATATGTCAAAGCAATACACACCTACCACCGGCTCTTCTAAATTCTCTCTAATACCAGCTTGTTCTAAAACAAATTAAAGCTAGGTATATTTATTAAAATATTACGTGAGTTTTGTTATACCTTCTTTAAATAAGGCATTGCTATCCCAAGGACAGTGGATGCTAACATCTAGATTCGGTGCAGCATCCTCGACCATTTGCAGCACTGGATCCAGCCGTGGACCACCACCCGTTAAGAGCATGCTGTGACGTAGTGTTGTGGTCTCTAAAATTTAATAAATGCAAAAGATCGAAGAAATTAGAAATTTGAAGGGAATTATAGTACCTTTGCTTTAAATTATTCCACAGCTTTCGGAGTTGCATCGAAGTCCGTGTAGTGTCTACTTCAGGCTGGGCATTATAAATTGTTGTTATAGTTTCCCAGGCCTTATTTTTCTCCGCCAATGTAGCACCGTCGGTCCTTTTGTTCTCTACTGCCTCATTTTCTTTTACAAGCTGGGCCAGAAGGATTTTTTCTTTATTGTTGTACACTTTATTATTCATCTAAAAGTGTTTACATAAAATGTATATATGTATATACATCCGATGGAATAATAGTCCATTATATTTTTAATACTTACTTTCAATATAAAATTAACTACCTAAGGGAGCGACAAAATTGGATAGATCAAGCTGTAAACACCAATTGGCGCGAAAAAACCTGGAAAGAACCTACCAAGCTGCAAAAGTTACTACAATTCACCAAAATTCCATGCTTGAATACAACTTCAGGCGAAAATACCCGAAGCACGCTTTATAAAACAGAACGTGTGCTTGAGGCGAAGGTTGCGAAAATGCGTACTTGTGCAAGGTGGTGCTTAAGGTTGATTTCAACGCCGACTATAAATACCGGCCTTAATGTGAGGAGCCTTTGGTCCAGTTGGTATATTTACCCTTTTAACGGGATTTTACTCTAAGACGACGTCCTCGGAGGAATCTTACAAGATTTGCCTCCGGCCACGTGGGAACAGAATATTGCTTGGGAAGCGTTCAGACGCTACGAAACAAAACTCGCCGCTCTCCAGTTCACATCTGCCGACTCGCTCGAGACGGATCACCGATGATCCAGCGATCCCGGGTCGTATCTGAGAAATTAGAAAACCGATTCGAAAGTGCCAGCCGACGTCCCGTCAACTTTCGCCCACGCGTGCCAACGAGCGCCATCGCGCATCAAGGTTAGACCAATCCGTTTAGTCTCGCCTTCTGTGGCGGCCTTTCAAATTAGAACTGTAAACAATATACTGTGAGTATCTAACGCGCAAAGTTTCATTTCGCGACAAGCAATTGACGTTCGCTGCGGTTTAATTTGTTTATTTTCTTTTCCTAGTTTAACCCTTCCAAAGTAATAGATTTAAATTAATATTGTGTTATTTAAATTTATTTTTAAGTAGTAAAAAAATTGGTAAAGACCATACTTCTAGCACGAAACACAATCTGGTTTGATTAAGCGCAATTTTTTTATGTATAAAAGAACACTGCAAACCTTGAATATTCAAGCGCCTATTTATATACCTGTGTTGTTTTTCACTTCTTTTGTGGTATTTGTATGAGCCCTTCAAGCGACTATATAACTTACTTGAATGAATCAATTCAGTTTTTTTTTTTGTTACATACCATTTCAATCCCTTTTGTGTCCATACTTTGTGTTTATGCTGTTAATATACGAACACCCTAATTTACTTGGTTTTCTTGATTTATTTATTCACCGTCTTTCCGGAGGTAAGTCTCCTCCGTAGAAATTTTATTCCGGTGGCGCCCTTTTTTTGCACCTTTAGGACATCTTTAGTCTCCCACCCCCTACTCTCCGAGAGACAAGCTAGCAGAGGCATCCGAAGGGGACCTTCGACCAGGTAGGTTCGCGGTTATGCGCTGCCAACAAGCTCACCGCCACGAAGAAGTACGAGGTTTTGTGTGATGCAGTAGGGAAGTTGCTTTTGAAGTAGCGGTGTAGTATGGTCTTAAAAGTCTTGAAATTTACAGTCACACCACATTCTTTTCGCCGTGAGTGATTCCGCCAATACCGTGAGCTTCACTAGCATTATTTAGCTTATTGTTACTAAGCACTTTTTTTTCATGTGTATTGTGTTTGTGTTCAAGATTTTATAGTTTGGGCAGGTTCGGAGAACAGTAAAATAACGTGGTAAGTACTACGTATTTGACAGTAGAAGTATAGAGAACTTTTATAATGATTTAATTGAAGAAAATTGGAATGACGTCTATTCACATCTTAATACTCAGGAATGCTTCGATACATTCCTGAACAGTGTCCTCTTTTACTTCAATCTGCATTTCCCTGTGAAGAGAATACGATCCAGAGACAACTCAAAAAACTGGGTTAATAGCAACGTAGTCACTTCTTCAAGTAACCTAAAATCTTTATTTTATCTTAAGCAAAATTGCCCAGAATTGGGTGACACTTACAAACTAGCCAAAAAAGAACATCAACTAGTAAATAATACAAAGACTCTATATTACCAGGGAAAAATAGTTAATTCCAATAATCCCATCAAATCAGCGTGGCGTGTTGTGAAAGAGCTTTCTAATTCTGTAACTAAAAAAACCAATATGGAATTAAGATTTAACCACGATATCGTCTCCAACCCTACATCGGTAGCGAATCATTTCAATGAACATTTCATAAACGCGCCTCTAAACTTAATAAAACAACTACCAGTTAATGTTAGTAAGAGTGATATGAAGATTCAGATAGACAGAACGATCTTTTTAAAGCCTGTTTCACCCGTTGAACTCTCAAATATCTTATGTATGAAATTGAAAAACACATACTCAGCGGGGGCGGATGAAATACCTGCTAGCGTTTTGAAGTCGGTATACACAGCAATCGTACCTGTATTGTCTCATCTAATCAATCTATCCTTTGAACAAGGCCAATTTCCTAGTATTTTAAAAACTACCAAACTAGTACCTATATATAAAAAAGGCGATAAATCTTTAATGGAAAATTATCGTCCTGTTGCTCTCACTTCTTGCTTTTCTAAAATGTTTGAATATTGCTTTCTAAATAGGCTGGAGGATTTCTTAAATCGATATAATATTTTAAATGTTAACCAACATGGCTTTAGAAAAGGATACTCAACTTCAACAGCGCTTCACGCTTTATATAAGAGCATTATCACTTCTATTGAAAATGGTACCTACCCTGTAGCAATTTATTTGGACTTAAGTAAGGCTTTTGATTGTGTTAATCACAGCATTTTGATGCGTAAATTAGCTGTCTACGGTATTAGAGGTCTCGCTATGGAGTGGATAGAATCATTTTTTAAGAATATAAAACAATATGTTAGCATTTCCAACTGTAGCAGTAGCAGAGTTACAAACCATAGTACCTCTAGCAAACTTACCACTAATATCGGTGTTCCCCAAGGCTCAATATTAGGTCCTATTCTTTTTCTACTTTTTATCAATGATCTTCCTCTTAACATAACAGATAACTTTATCACTCTTTACGCTGATGATATTGCCTTGGTGGCATCTGATACGAACGACCATAACCTATCAATTAAATGCAACTCTATGTTGGATAGGATTCATAACTGGTTTATAGATAACCAACTCGTTGTCAACAACGCTAAGAGCGCGTATATTAGATTTCACCCTTATCAGTTCCATCCAACTCACGAATTTTACTTAGACTTAAAGCTAAACGATGAACAATTAGCAAGGGCAAGTCAATATAAAGTTTTAGGGGTATGGTTTGACGAGATACTTAACTGGAAAGTTCACTGCAAAAACCTTCTGTCAAAGATTAATTCTCTTTGCTACCTCTTTCGAAGCCTGAAGAACATTCTAACAACGCAACAGCTGCTAAGCATTTATCACGCGTATATAGCAAGTAGACTGACCTATGGTATTAGCTTTTGGGGAAACTCAACACTGGCAAATAATATTTTTATAAGCCAAAAGAAGATTATCCGTTGTATTGCTGGGATTAAACCTACAGATTCTTGTAGGAATTCTTTTGTTAGCTATGATATCCTGACATTACCTTGTATATTCATTCAGGAATTAGCGATGTATGTTCATATAAATAGGCAGAATTATAACAGCAAGTCCAACATATGTTGCGTAGCAACGGCTTTTATTCGATACAAGAGTTTTTGACAAGTAATGTTACTTGATTTTAATTATATCTAATTCTGTTGATGCTTTAACGTGTAAGCGCTCCGCCCAACTACCTTTTATTATTGCCTTTGTAATTGTAGGCTTACTTAATGTATTTTGTTAGTGTTATTACTGTTGTATTTGTGTTTGTATTGTGTGTGTCTTTGGACCATTTCCTATATTTTTTGTAAGTCGTTGGAAATAAATTGTTATTATTAATACGTGGTACTATTATGTATTTTACAAGTAGTTGGTGATTTTGGCCTTACCATTGGAGTAATCTTCCAGCTTGTTTAAAGTGATTAAGTTTATTGACACAGTATAGCTTCAAATCTTATGAGATGACGTAACGTTGGAGCCTTTTCCATTTTGCAAATCAAACGTTAATAAACTAAAAATTGTTGGAAAATGGAAACCTGAAACAAACAATAGTACAAAGGTTCTTGCTCATTAATTATCTAAGTGAAATTTCATCTTTTTTATAGAAAATGTTACCTGTACCTTACCAATAATTGCAATACACAATGAATACAAAAATGTTCAAGAATAATTATTAAGTACAAATTTTCGTTGCAAGTGTCAGATTGTGTTGTAAACAGCAATGTTCGGTCCATATTGGAAATGCGCTATTTTAAATTGCCAACAGCCAAAAAGAACATTATTTCTTCGATACCCAAATCCCAAGAAATATCTTGATAGGTTTTTACAATGGGTTGCTGCAACTAGAAACATGAAACTGCAGCACGCACTAGAGATCGATATTTACAATAAATATAGAATCTGTGAGCAGCATTCTAAGAACAATTTTTGGAGGAAAGTCGCTTACGTGATGATGTATTACCAACTTTTCATTTGGCAAGTAAACAACATCCTTTGTAATATTTATAGATAAGAAAATTTCAACCATCCTCTGCTTGTAGTACCTTTACAACTTAATATTAGAATAAATTTGCGAGAAGATAAAAGGTCAAAAACAACTGTCACACCTCCAATTACAGGTGCGGAGCTACCCTCACTATGTGACGAACCGCTGCTCGTCACAGATTCAAAAGAACTTTTAACAAAAGGAAAAAGACAATTTATTATTAGAATAAGGGCCGGTTTCATAATAACATCCCTAACAGAGAATTACCTAATTGAGAATTAAATGTAATGCTGTCGTTAACAACTTATGTGTTTCATAATGGCCGGAAACCAATTTGTTAGCCAATGTCACAATTAAAGAAATTAAAGTTATGTTGACAGACCTGAATTCGTTTCCCCTAACCGTTTTACATGATTTAAGTTACCATCTTGTTTTGAATTCGTCCCGCTTTTTTAACAAATAGTAAGCCAACAATTTTATTATTTCTTAACAAGAAAGTAATTTAACAGTAAACAAACCGCAATGAATCCCGCAAAAAGAATTCGTTCATGCAATTTTAATAAAGAAGAGTTGTTATTGTTCAATGAAGTTTTGAAATTTAGAAATATGATTGAGTGCAAAACTACAAACAAATTAAGTTTAGGCGAAAAGGTCTGTATAAAGCATTATCAAAGAAAATATTTAGAAACATTATATTTATAGAAAAATGCTTGGCAGAAAATTCTAGCGTCGTTTAATGCCAAAAATCTGCAGGCTAGAACTATCGACCAAGTAAAAACCAAGTATGACAAACTCAAAGCAAAAGCTAGGAATGAGGTAGCTAAACTTAAACATAGCCAGACAAGCACTGGTGGTGGCCCTGGTGTAGGGGATTTAGATTGTGTAATTGAGGCCGTTTTAAAAATAATAAACTATAAAACGGTAATTGGTTTGCACACTGAATTTGACAGCGACACCTAAACAGCAAATGTATTACAAAGCATTTGTCTTATATAATATTTACTAATTTGTTTGATTTTATAGTTTTTTGAATAAAGATATGGTGGACAGCCAAATTACGTTAAAGATAGTTGATAAGGCATGGCATTTAATAATCTATTATTGCTGTCTTACTAAGAGGTTTGTTTTAGGTACCATATGGCAAAAATGTATATACAATTGATATGGAAGAATCGATAGAACCTGCTTCACAAAATATAGAAAATGTAAGTGTTATTGGAAAAGTATTATATGTAAGGGCTAATATTTATTTTCTATCCAGTTTGTTGTGGAAGACTATATGGAGAATGTGCCTGCAGATCATAGTACATATGCGAAGAATGTAATACATTAGGTAAGTGGGAGTGGTAGAGGTATGCAAACATTTCTCAAAGTTCAATGAGAAATATTTTGCACGAATACCATAAAACTTAATGATAATATATATATTTCAACCTTATATTTTTGCAGGTTTTGGAAAATTCAGAACCTGATATTTGTAACTGGGGCAAATATACCCCAGTGAAATTGAAGAGAAAGGTAAATGAAAACCTAAAAACGCAGGCGCATAATCCATTGATAAGTGCTAAGGAAGCATATTACAAAAGAAAATTAGACCTGATTGAAAGAAGTTTTGAACAAGAATGCATAGATCGAGAAAAGAAGAATGCAAGAGATGATGAAGAACATGCAAAGAAAATGTTGCTTCTAGATCTAGATATAGAAATTAAAAAAGCAGAGCTGGCAAAACTGGGCGAGTAATTCAGAATAAAAGTTTCATTAATAATGTAAGTTTTGTGTTTTATTTGACCCTATAATGAAAGATATCAAAAGATAAGCTCATAAAATATGTGAAAAAAAAGAAAAGAAAATTTCACTCTCAAAGACTATTTTTTGTAAGTAGCTATATATATAATACATGTCATTGAAACGTTAATGCAATAAAATATTTACAATCGAGCAAAGTGCTCATTTATAAGAAGTTGTCGATGGAGCCTGGTATTATTGACTATATTTTCAACATTTCCATCGTCTTCATGTTGCTCTTCAATATTACCCAATTCCTCTTCTGGATATAAATCATTCATATCTATTGCAATGTTATGTAGCACTGCGGTAGCAATGATAATTACATGTTGTCGCATTCCCACCCTCAATATTAGGAATCAACGTTTCCACACACCATACTGCCTCTCCACCACATTTCTTGTCCTTATTATTGATTCGTTAAATAAATTTTCGGCTGGTGTTCTAGCTTCTTGTAATTTAGTCATTAAGTACGACTGCAGAGAATATCCGCTATCACCTACTAAAATATATTTTCCAAAAATGCCACCTTCAAATCTTCTTTTTAAATTACTGTTGTTAAATATAGTCTGATCATGAGTTGCTCCAAGCCAACGTACAACGTACATTTAATGCAAAAAATTTCTTTTGTGATCTAAATATTTCAGCATCGTCACCACCAGGAGAATCAATTTTAATCGATGTGCAATCAATTGCACCTATTACTCTGGGAAAACTAGTTATAGCATAAAATTTCTCAGCAGCTCTTTCCATTTTCATAGTGTTTTTGTACATAAGAAAATATAATTCTATTTAAAAAGCACTACATACTTATTTGTACCCAATTTAATTAGAGGTTCAATTTCCCCTAACAACACTTGAGCAGCATTCTTCGTTAATCGGAAACGATCAAAAAATTCTTTTTCTTAACTGATCATTTTTACGCCGTTAGTACTAACGGAGAGTTACAAGTTAATTGCGGTTTATGAAACTGAAATTTTAAATTTAATTCAGAATTAGAGTTAATGCTCCCATTAACCCTATTATGAAACCGGCCGTAATAATTTTATGTTAATTCTTTGAATCATTTTGCAAATATTTAATTGTATTTTCATGTAAACAAACTTTTGAAGAACCCTATAGATTTATTCTAAATGACAGTGGATATTTACTTCTTTTATCGACCCGCATTCTCGTTTTGCTTTTTGTATCATACGTCATTCAGAAGAAGTGATACGTCATCATCCCGCATGGTACATAAACCGTTGAAAAATCGCATTCAATAGTAGTTGAACACCAACGTGGCCAATGCGGGCGTACAGTGGAGTAACGAGATAGAACCCAGGTATTCTGACCTTGGACCGAAGACTGACATTCAGTAAACGCATCCAAAAGACCCGAAACAAAGCACTAGGAAAACTCGCGCAGCTATGTATATCCTATCTTTGGCTGTCCCAACGTGAATCCCAAGATAGGAGTGCTTCTTTACAAGTCGCACATTCGCCCTATCTTAACCTACGCTAGCCCAGCTTGCCTAACCGCCGCCCCTTCTCACATCCTATCCCTTACAATACAGAATCGCTCCCTGCGATTAATATTCAAGCTCCCGAGAAGAACATCCCTAGCCGCGATACGAGCCATAGGCGAAGTTGAGGATCTAATGGATTACCTCAGCAGGCTCAACAGAAACTTCTACGTGAAGGCCCTCGAGAGCAACAACCCGGTGCTTGAAAACGCAAACGCCGAGAAAGAAGCGTACGCAAAGAAGAAAAGAAGAACCGTCGCAGAAGCTCTAACACTCCTGTAAGGTAAAAAGTAAGTCAAAAACTATTTAGAGGTACCTACCGACCACAGTACTGCCGTTGGATTTCCGCGACAGGACTATGGACTACTATTACATTTCGAGACCATCGCGGCACTGCCGTCGGAATTCCGCGACAGGGCCGCGATCATCACAAAAAGAAAGCAAATCGACCCACACCTATATCGGGACAACTGCCCGGGAGTCCACAAGAAGACTCCCCCCCCCCCCCCCCCCGTGTACAGCACTGCCCTCGGCGTAACCGTAATATTTTTATTTACGACATTGAAATTTATTTAAAGTTAGTTCGCGATAAAATTCATAAATTTGTTCACCGCTTTATTTATTTTCAATCTATACTTTGCCGAAATTACCATATTCATTTACCGTGTACACATTGACTACTGAATTTTGCTTAATATCTTTTGAGAATCAAAAATATTCTTCACGAACTTAATTTCTAAAATTCTGTTTAATTTTATTTTTCGAAGTATTTTATTTATTTGATATCTTTTGTCAATAAAATATATTTTTCACGAACTTGATTACTAAACTCTGTTTAATCGAATTTCTGAAGTCTTTCATTTATGTTGTTTTCTTTTTTTCTCTTTTGTAAATAAAATATATTTTTCAAGTGTACCCACCTCTTTTATTTCCGTTGAATCTTGGATATATTCGCTACCCAACGGTAGACTTGTAGATGAACACTAAGCTCACGCAAACACCACGATACACTACTCACACTATTTTCGTAATTAATCAAATTAATTTAAATCTTCACGGCGTAATTGTATCAATCAGTTGCGCTTTGCAACCATATTCAGTACTAGCGTCATCTGGTGGTGAGACGCAATTACAAGAAATAAGTAGCGCTGGCTAGACAGGTACTTTCTTGTTACCAGGAAATTTTATCAAAGATAATAAAGACAAAGTAAGAAACTGTATGTACTATTTTATTTGTGCATAAGTTAGAAATTTACTAAGATTAATTAATATTAATTTTCCGTGAGCAAAACATGTTACATTTACCGGCGCCCGAGCAGTGACTTGAACTCTGGGCCCTCGTCACAACTTATCAAAAAAATAGACGTCACCAAAGAGGAATATAGCAGTTGATGTAGATATCTATGCTGGACCATCAAAAATAATTCCTAGTGCAGAATTTCACGATGTAGAAACCACCACTTTATCGAAAGGTATTTGAATTATATGTTTTTTGATTTTTTTTTGACAGTTCCTTTCATGTTTCAGAGACTCAATGTCCAAAAACAGGCAGAGGGGTTACTAGGAAAGGCGCATTATTTGTAATTATTTTATATTAAATTAATTAGTTCAATTAAAGTATAATCGTATAGTAACATAAAGAAGTGATTATCTTTTAAGCATTAGATATTATTAAAATCACTAGCTACGTCATCATTAGTATATACAACAAAATTTTGCGTTTTATTTACATGTTTAGAGACTATCACAGTGTTTTCTTTCTACCAGGTTTAGTTTTACCAATGATGGAAGTTAAGCTAATCAAGGAATTGACACCTAGAGAGTTATTTCTTTATAGAGAGGTGCGTAAATTGCCACGAAAGAGTAAATCTCTGGAAAAACGGAACGTTACTAATACGAGGCTCGACCAATAAGTACCAGTGTTTGCAGACAAGGGGCGTTGCTTAAGGAAGTAGACATTACCGTCGTGTACAGCCATCTTTCGAACGACACCATACTAAATTTCAGACTGGTTTAGAGGTTAGTTTTTATTTGGCAGCCGGTTGTGTGACACGTGTTTAGTGTTTTTCGGTAACATGGAGAAAGAACAATATCGATCCCTAATTCGCTTTTTATTTTTGGATGGAAAAACATGCGAAGAAATAAAAACGAAGTTGGATGCTGTCTACGGGGACCCTTCACCATCTACGACCACCGTAAGATATTGGTTCAACGAATTTAAACGTGGTCGTACATCTGTTTTTGATGAGGAACGGCCTGGCCGCTAGGCAAACGTGGTTAGCGAGACAATCGTTGAAAAGGTCCACGACATGATTCTCGCAAATCGCAGAACTAAAGTGCGCGAAGTAGCAGAGGCCGTAGGCATGTCGTACGGAACGGCAATCAATATTTTACATGATAAATTAACCCTTTACTGTCCGACGGGACTCGAGGAAAGAATGAAGCGTTAGAGGTTAAATTCCAAAACTATGGATTAGGTGAAAGAGTAGTATTGTCACTAACAAAGGATTACTGGAATCAAGGAAGAATTATTTATTTTGATAATTTTTTCAACAGTATAAAATTTCTTGAAAAACTAAAACTAAAAAACACTCTAGCATGTGGCACAATTCGCAAAAATAGAAAGGATTTGCCTCGAAATATGAAAGAAAAGGAATTGCAGCGTGGGGATTTCGATTATAGGTATTCTAATACTAACATTGGCTATTTTGTGTGGATGGATAACAGGGCAGTTCACTTTGCAACTAACTTTCATGGCTCAGAGGTGAAACATGTTTATCGAAAGCAAAGAGACGGTTCCATTATACGCTTACCATGTCCTAGCGTTGTCGAAGGCTATAACAAAAATATGGGCGACGTTGATCTTGCAGACCAGCTGCGTAGTTCCTACTGCATAGACAGAAAATTGCGTAAATGGTGGCATCGTTTGTTCTGTGGCATATTGGACATCGCCTTTTTAAATGCATATGTCATTTACAATGAATTATTTGAAAAAATCAGTCAACTGAATGCAAGAAGATCAGTAGCAATGGGACTTATAACATATGCAAGTGGAGAAAAAAAACGAGGATTTCGAACTTTAGAGACTTCTACACAAAACAAGAGGAGGAAGTACGATTGCAGCGTATTGGATGACGTCCAATTGGGTAATTTGGGAAAACACTGGCCTATTTTTACACTGAATAGGGGAAGATGCGAGTTTTGCAGCCCGCAGGCATGGAGCAGACGTTATTGATTCTGCTTTACTACCAATAGGCCAATAGTTGTCTGAAGAAGCTCAAGAATGTCGAAATAAGGATTTGAAGATGTATCGACGAGCACATACCCGAAAAATAAGTCGTGTGAGCACAAATGAAGATCAGCTGCATTGCTTACTTGTGTCTTCAGACCAGCCTTCGCGGTTTGCCAAAAAAACCTATATCTGCACTTCTCACAGAAGTTCTAAAATTGGTAGAAGAATTTTTAATATTATTTAATAATATTTAGATTGAATTACCTTTACTTTGGTTTTCTGTTTCTAATTAAAAAGCAAATAAGCCATATTTACTTGAAAAATAATTTTGTCCACGTTTTCTAATTTCTGGCCTACTGTGTATCGGCCGGAAAGATCATGGCCACGATTTGTTGAGATTCGAAGGGAATAATCCTCATGGACTTTTTGCAGAAAGGAAGAACGATAACAGGGCAGTACTATAGTGAATTATTGGACCGTTTCTATAAGAAATTGAAGGCGACACGGCCTCATTTGGCCAAAAAAAAGTCTTGTTTCATCACGATAACGCACCAGCACATTCATCCGGAATTGTCGCGACCAAATTACATGAACTGAGGTACGAACTACTGCCGCACCCACCGTACACGCCCGACCTGGCTCCCTGCGACTTCTTTCTGTTCCCATGAAAACTTGGCTCGGGGGAAAAAAATTCAGCTCAAACGAGGAGGTTATCGCCGAGACACAGGCGTATTTTGAAGAGTTTGACAAATCGTACTTTTTGGAGGGTTTAAACAAGTGGCAGAAATGTTGGGAAAAGTATGTAGACCTCAAAGGGGATTACGTTGAAAAATAAAAATAATTTGCAAAAAACTTGCGTCTTCATTCATAACACGGTTAGTTATTGATCCACCCTCGTAAAAAGAAGTTTGCGTTGTTGCAAAAAGCTTTGGAGACTGTATCATTTACAAAGTTGTTTAAAAATCTGACACCATTTCAGTGCAGATTGTTTGAGAGTCATTTACAAAATGCTAGACGTGCCAAGAAGGGTAGACAGTTTACTTTCGACGATAAAGCCTCTGCTATAACATTATGGAAGAGAAGTCCGCATATGTACAGAATACTTGCACATTTGTTTATTCTACCTTGGTTACATTACGAAAGGTATTAAATAAATTAAATTTAAAACCAGGAATTAATAGGGCTATATTCAAATTACTCGCAGAACAATTTGAGAAAGGAAGCCTTAAGGAACATGTTTGTACACTAGTCTTCGATGAAATATCCTTACAACCGTCACTTGAATGCCAGTCACACCATGATGCAGTTGTTATTTTCAAAACACTGGCTACACCACAACAAATGAAATTATTGATCACGTAGCAGTTTTTATGCTGCGTGGAGCCCTTAAGAACTGGAAACAACCTGTCAAGTACTTTTTTGCAAGCCATCATTGAATGTGAGAATATTTAAGGATATTTTCAGAGGCGGAACAAGCCGGACTAAAAATAATTGCTTCCACTTGCAATCAAGGCACTTCGAATGTTCGAGCAATCAAGCTGTTACTTGGTAAAAGTGAACGAACTGCTACTTTAAATAATGTCAACATTATCGAGCTCTTCATTTTAATTGGCAACTGTCATATTGTTTCCTTATTTGATCTTCCTCATTTACTGAAAAGCTAGCGAAATAATTTACTTACCAAAGATCTACAATTTTGTGTCAATAATGTGCAGTATATCGCAAAATGGGAACATACACTAAATGTCTACAAAATAGACCGCTCTTATAACATTGGCGTTGTGAAGAGACATACGGACTTTCATGTGATATCTAATAAAGTAAAAAAAATTAAGGTATCCGATTGCACACAGGTTTTTAGTGAAACCGTTGCAGCAGGATTGAAGTTTTGTGCAATTTTTAATGCACAAGATAAGGACAGCACCGTTACCGTTTCTTCCGAAGCATTACAAACTATGGAACTGATCCTATTCTTAGACAAATTGTTTGATGGTGTAAAGAGAAAATTTATCTCTTTTTTGAACTAGAATATTACTTCCGTAGTATTTGTAATTAAAGGTTTATTTTAAAAGCTTTATACATTCAACAATTTTTTTCTTGGCAAATTACTGAAGATCCTTTTCTTTCTTTATTTGAACGTTAAATTTTTAGATTCTATATTAAATTACTAGTGAAATAAATTCGTTCTCATTTTTTTTTTCTTTTCGATATTCATTGAACACAAATACCTTTTTAACTTCATTCTTTCCCTGATTTCGTTCACTTTAGCTTCCGTTTTTGCTGTTTTTTTTTTGTACTTCTAGGTACTTATAAACCCAAGAACAATTATTCTAACTGTGGTACCAAATCCTTAGCAAGTTACGACCTAAGAAGCAATACCGCGTGTTAGGAAAGAGCTATTCACTTGCCCGGAAACGACGCCCAGGAGCCAGGTTTTTAGACAAGAACACCTAGAGTAACAACAATACTATTTTGATTTTTATATGAAAAACCACACATAACTAAAATTCGATTATGTTAAACATTTTTTTTTCTTTTTGTTCAAATAAAATCGTTGTTAAAATTTCAGAATCCGCGTCTCATAAGTATTTCCACACATCAAGGAGAGGTGCAACAAAGTTTTTGGCGCTTTTCTTAAAAAAGCTCCTGGCGCCCTTATTTGTGCATATCATATACCTCAACTTTGATGGACCTCTGCCATACCTCGCCCTGAGCCCCGTCCTAACTGGAGGCACAGTAGAACCAACCTTTTTTTTTGGGGTGGTTATACGAATGGCGACCAACGTGTGAGACCTCGATTCCCGCTCCTCTTCTTGATTTGTGGAAATAGTGCATCAAATTTTTAATTGGTTAAGATTTATTATAATTTTTTTTGAATTTAGTTGGTGGTCATATCTTACTGCATAATTTTGTTGATATTTTTCAATATTGCAAACTATTTATTATTATTTTTAACCTTATTTTTGCTACCGTTCACTAAAAGTTTCGTGCTGAAAAATGAATATCGAACCTAATCATTTAAAGTCTCCTGAAATAGAGTATGAGATTAAAATTAGGGGTTTTGAACCTACAGGGGATCTTGTTGGGAAAAGAAAGATTCTTAGAGGTTTGTTAAGTCAGGAAAGATCAAATCCTAGTTTTGCCACTCTTGTAAATCCATATTATTTTGATGATGCGTCCCATGTTAGGCAACCCTGTGTCCCGTTTTAGTATCCTGGTTACTTAAAATGGGACAAATGCGATCTTTTGTTTTCTCGATAAAAATAAATACATATTATCTTGTTTTGCAGTTGCCATTAACAAACGTTTATTTGAATATAATAAAGTTTACTTTTTCATATTTTGTGTTTTTATTTGCCCCGTATATTGTCTGCGATCACTTTTGAAAAAAAGTGTCCCATCTTAAGCTACTCTCCTCTACCGCTTTAGTAAGTTCCGTAGTAAAGTGAACCGCTAAAATATATGGACAGTGTTGTAACGTTTGCCCGCTATGAAAGTATAAAGTGGGGAGTTGGGCGAAGCGAATCTGTCAGTAAAAATCCAATCGCCGTCAGAAATGAAAAAAATGTAGTCTAGTTAGTTTATAGTGAGAGGTTCTATTTAGTTTTAGAATTCGCAATTTTCCTTTTAAATTAAGGACGTTTTCTTTGCTTGATATACAATAGTATTTATTTTATTCTTGGTGATTCTGCTTATCCCAGTTTGTCTTGGCTTATTCCACCATTTAGAGATAACGGATTTTTGTCGGAGAACCAAAAAGTATTTAATTATAAGCATTCTGCATCTCGAACCGCTGCTGAAAATGCAATAGGACTATTGAAGGGAAGATTTAGGCCATTGCACCATTTTGAAAGTATAAATGTTAAATTTATTATGAAATGTGTTGTGGGTTCGTGTGTACTCCATAATTTATGCATTATGCAACATGATGACACATTTATAGATGTGGAACAAGCATTATGTCAAAATACTAAGATTGGACTATGACTTACACCCTCGCAGATGTGATAGACGAGTTGAAGTATTTAACAACATATTCTACAGCAATTAGTACTGTTACATACATTTATACATATAAATTCCAACATAATAGCTAAACTAAGCCAGAGTGAAAATATATTTTGTTTAAAACACAAAACTTAAACAACTAAAGAAACTTGGAAACAATTTAAAATATATGTAGACAATAAATTTTCTCTAAATACAATAAACATAAATCACATTGCTTCTCTTTCCTTCAGCTCTAGGAGCTTCTTGAAAGGTTTATCTTTTTGCCTTCAATTTTTAATTTTTTCTCCAATTCCTTGCGTTCGTTATGTCGTTCCTGCTTTTCTATAGGTTGTTTTTCCCATTCTTCATTTTTTAGTTTAAAATACTTCCTTTTCTCATCAATATATATTCTCATTTGTTATAGTTTGTTTTTCTATTGATTCTCCGCATCTACGACTACTACCTTGGCTTTCATCAACTTCTATGCTATGGCTTGTATACTCTTCAATTACTTTAGTACATGTATTTTCACATTCAAGTGATTTAGTACTTGAATGTGTAGATTCGCTAGTTGAAATAACATTATATTCTGTATCGTAACTGGAACTAGTACTCTCTGTTAATGTATCTAAAGTGTGTGGACTTGCTATATTTGGCATAGATCATTTATCTCTTTGCAATGGATTATTATTCTATCAAAACAAATTAGTAGTTCTATCATTACGTAAATCAATGTTAGTTCGTATTCACGAAGATCACAGTTGAATATAGAAAAGAAATGTAAAGACTCTAAATTTATATCCAATCCCTGAGCGTCCATGACAAGGGATCGGCGTCGATACTTTTTTAGTTGCAGACAAGTCTTAGTTACACAGAAAATTTGGAGCAAATTTACATACTTTGTACTGTACTGACAGTGCAAAATAATGTAATATGACTATACTATACATGTAGACCCTAATTTACAGGTGCTGTAAGAATGAAACCAACGTGTGTCAAATTAGGAGCGACTCAGTTTTAATCTGTATTTATAAAAATTTGAAATATGAAGTTACAATGATTCTAACTGTCAAATGTTCTGTCATATCTTATAATTGTGATAAAAATGGAGTGTTGGTCGATTGCTCATATAGTGTTTTGTGTAGAAAAGAGGTGCGGTAATTAATACGCAGCGACGATTTCGACATGAATTTCGTGTAGCCATGGGCCTGTCTGGCAAAACTCTAGAAGATGGGTCACAAAGTATCGCGAGAGGGGATCAGTAGAGGATTGTAAGCCACAGGAGAGGACAAAACGACCAAGAACATTTTGCGTGTTAGAAATGCAATTGAAAAATATCCCAGTGAATCCTTATGCCACTTATCGCAACAAGTACGATTTTTTCATTAGTCTATACGAGCAATATTAAAAAAAATACTTGCACTATCATCCTTACAAATGGAAAAAAGCATAAAAGCACCGTATAAACAACCATAACACGTCTACAGTTTTGCCGTTGGATTTTGGAATTAACAACATGGTTATGAGCGATGAGTCTCATTTCCAACTCTATGGCGAAAGAAATATGCAGAATTTGAAGTCTTTTTATAAAAGCAATGAGCTTTGCAAACCTGCAAAACTCCATAATAGTTAAATCTAATTTAGAATATTTAGGTTTACTTACCCGAAATATCAATATTTTCATTTATGGATAGGTTGCTTGAGCATTGAGTAAGGAAAACCATACGGTGGACACCTTTAATTTCTTGATTTCTAAAAAATAGGTAGCAATATTTCCTCGTTACCAGTTTCACATTTTTTATTGTCCTTCCATTCCCACAAAATGTTTGTACTCCTTTTCGTAAACTAATTTTGATTTTTCTGGCAATAAATGAATACTGCAATCGCAGAACATCTTGTGGTATGCTTTCTTCCTGGTCATTGCCATTTAAAACACTTTCAGTTCCTTAAATCGGCAAATTGAAGAATTTGGTGAAGTGTCACGCATGTTTTATAAATTATACACAAGCTATCCATAACAACGAAAATTTCAAAGGTAGTGCGAATTTTAACTTTTTTACTTTATTCCTTTGATTAAACTATTTTTTCAATAATGAGATTTAAATATAAAATGAGCTTTTTATTAATAGGAATTGGAAAAAAAACACTTTTTTCATACCACAAAAACGCACACAATCGTGCTTTTTGCACTTTTTTTACAATTCAAACTAAAATCATTACGTGACATGTAAACTATTATTTCATTGGTTTATTATTCAACGGCAATGAACTGAAATGATATACGTGTGTGATTGTGCGATTGTGTGATCAAGCGCCAAATATGTACCGTACACGCATACATTCTACTGTATTTTATACCCGGATATTTTTGACATAACCGGTATATTGGACGAAATAAAATATGTACATGTAACTATGCTTTATTAGTTATGATAATGGTGAATAAGCAATGGTTTAAATGTAAATTTAATCAGAAAGCATACATCATTATTTCTGAATAACAAACATTATAAGATGCAAAAGGGACGAAAATGTGTGACAACTAAATATTGGGACAGTGTAAAGTAACTGTAAAAAATGAAACAAAATCAGAGTGAGCTGCGAAACAATGCAGAAACGAAACGCCAGATTAATCGGCAGTTGCTTTCTTATTGTATTGAGTGAATCGCTGCGTTTATTGTACAAAATGATGCGTGGTATCTCCACAAATTCAAAAATTAGTGAGTTAGTTTTTTTGTAGGTAAAGGAAAAGCCACTGTTGACGGAAGAACAAACGCGAGGCGCACATGCGCAAAATCTAAACTATCTTGGTCGGTACAAGATTGGTCCAGAGTAATTTTTAGCTACAAATCAAAATTTGGCGTATGTGTTGATGATTACCGCAAAGGCGTGATTCGCATGAAGTTTTTCATAAGGATTGCTCAAAACACTGTAAAATTTCCTAAAGGACTAATGATTTGAGGTTACATGATGCTTTTAGTTTATTGATGGTACCGTGAATGTTGCGAAAAATCAACAAATACTGTAAAGCAGTTGAAGCGCTATTCAATAAATGTTAATCTGAATTCATCGTCGTCTCATTAAAAATAATCTCACAAACTATCAAATAAACTTTACTAGGTTATGGGTCCAGAACACATAAAAGTAGCAGTTTAGTGGTTTCTGGGATTTTGTTGCTAATAAAGTATTCTTCGCTTATTAGCACGTGGTGAATAGCTGAGAATAGATTAATCATTAACAAAAATTAAAGAAGATAATTCTGAAACGTCGATTATAAAGTTAAATGGAGACAATTGGTCGGTCTGGAAGTTCAAATTCAAATAATTTCGAAAGCGAAAGGCTATTATTCTATAGTGATAGGTGAGACAAAGAAACCGATGGAAAATAAAGAAGAGTGGATTGCAAAAGGCACAAATATCGTTAGTCGAGTGGACGAAGGTATATTGGTGCATATCATGACATGTGAAAATTCTGCGAACATGTGGAGAAAATGGAATCGATCTACCAAAGTAAATCACACGTAAGCATACATTTACTACAACATAAATTTTTTAGCTTGAAACATAAAGACATCATTGAATTTGTGTCCCAGCTGGAAGAAATTAGAAATCAATGAAATTATTAAATGAGACAATTAGTGAGACCATGTTAATAATGAAAATATTTGCTATCGTAGCATTTTATATCGGCATGGGAATCGATCACTCAGAAAAAACCAAACTATCGGAGCTTACATCACGTCTGCTTATTGAACAAGAGAGAGTTAAAGAGGGCGAAGCATCAACAGTATAGCAAATGCAGGATATAATAACAAAATAATTTACGCCTTTGGAATTAAGATTTGATAGTTTGGCAATTGTTATGATTATTTTGCTTAGCAACGAGTTCTTTGGATCATCTGGCGTCGCAAGAATAGTTCGCCATTCTTACCCGCGAACTTTGCGTAACAACAAAATCGGATTATCAAAACCTTTATCGCTGCACATCGTCATATTTCTTAAGTTAGAGTATAATATATGTGGTATTATTGATTCGCCTTTCGATTAACTTTCCAAAGGCCGGTATTAGGAGGGTGCTACACTATCAAAGATCTTTGTTAAAGATAGTTTGTAAAACAAATTTGACCATAATATATTACGGCGTAATGTAAAATTTCTTTTATCAAAGATAACGATGTATTATTATATTTTATAAAAGATTGCAGTTGGTGCAAGTAATATGGCGGAAAAGAACTATAAGTGCTCAGTTGCCACAGCAAAAATTATTAATTTCTGAGTATGAATCATATGAATGCCTCTGCAATACATATCATGATTACAAAAATAGAAATAAAAGGTTACAATTTACAATAAATGAATGTCATAAAATCAGTGCATTTTTTTAAATAAAAGACTTTTTGAAGCATAAACTTGAACGTGTCTTCATCATTCTCATACTCTTTTATTAAATATTCACTCGTCGTGTGCACAAACCAAATTCTTCAAAAGATTTTGATGTCATACTTTTAAACATCGCAGTCTGCTAATCCATGGTTTCACCCAGGATCAACTTATTACTTCTTTTCTTTTTTAATCTTGCAAAATTACCCATGAATGCATCGTTTGCTGCTTTACACAAGCATAGATTTGTGTGCTCATTTTACGATATATGTCCTCCTGCATCTGACTTTTCAAATCTATGTTATACAATATTTATAAGCCCTGACAAGATCTTTGATAGTTGATTAGTGAGATCGCATACCCGCGGTAGGCGAAATACCAGGAAACTTCACCGCAGTTTGCAACAACGGCTGATCTCCCGCATAGTTTCCCTTGTGAACTAAAACTGTTGACATATAGCTTCCATTTAATTCACACCGACAAGTGAAAACACGTAATTATTTTATTCTCTCAGGATAAAATATTACAGTATTCAACAGGTGTTTCTTTTGTGTTCATTTTCTCATTTTAACAACTATCTGCCCCCTACGAGCAGACGAAATTGGCGCAGTCCAGTAGGATGAATTGCAACTTCTAAAACCGCAAAGTTTGTTTGTAGGAAAAACTACTTCAAATTCAAAAAGAAGATAGAAAAAAAAAAAGTACAAAACTTGCTTGGTGTAGGAGCAACGAGGGACATAGTGTTAGAGAAAGTTTGGACGGTCTACGGAGCTTTCGAGCAAAAGCTGTGGGCCGCCTTACTCGCTGAATCATAACTCTTTGAGAAGATCATCTGGCCAACAACCCCCCTGACGCCATGTAAGTCCCTTGTAAATTTAGAATACGAGTCGCCGGGAATATAGTAGTCCGTTTTTCCTTTTCGGAAACGATTCCTTTTGAATCCCACACCTTTTTATCTGGTGAAACAAAAGAACCAAACGAAATGAAAGAGACAAACGAAACTGGAGAACCTATACAATCATAAGCAAATTAAATCTATAAGAAACCATCAGAATCAGAAATGACGGAAGTAAATTACCCATTATTTAAGATATGAACTATACTCAATCCCATTTCATGCGCGAGCAGCGATTTAAAACCTATTTGTAAATGCATGTGACAGAATATGTAGAAAGTACGCGAACAACCATGACCTTAAAGGACCTATATCTTCTGCACATATATGTAAACTTAAGACCGAGCGAGAACTTAATTTGTTCGAGAAATGAATTAAATACTGGCAATTCTAGTCCAAGACGCTATAACTCCTTTTTGCGACAACGTGATTTGGCCCATTGGCACAGGAATTTCATACAATACAAAAATTTCATTTTAAGAAGATCCGATAAGTTTCGGACCTAGATTCATATATATTGTCAACATTAATGACGAAACTAGGGTCAAAGCCGCGGACGTAAACTATAAAGCCAGAGAAGCAGAGATTTCGCCCACAACCGCGTTAGAGAGTATTCGTTTACGAAATCTCTCACAGGATTTACAAGTACCTGTAAAACCACTGCGACCCAAGTATCTCGATTAGCGAATGGGCTATTGCCAGGACGCAATCAATTTTAAACCACGCTCCGAACGCATAAAAATGTTAAGCACCCAACATATTTGCGCAACAAGATTACATCGGAACCAAAATGATAACTTTAGCCGGAATAGTGAACAAAACCGAAATCCGCAACCTATTTATTAGTAGTCAGAATCCATTCTTAAAAATTTCTCCCAGTCTGCTCAATATAACCATCCCCATTTTAACAATTCCCACGACTCGGGAAAAAATACTCCCACTCGACCCAAATTTTCCAACAACCGACAATACAACTTTGAAACAGCCAACTAAAAAGGGACATCCCAGGTACTTGGCAATCAAACCAAATATGTGCACCGTGAAAGCAACACCGTGTCAGAGTAAGTCCACGACGTCGCAAAACAATCAACGGCTTAGACCCTTATATGACCCAGAGTTATCTCGAAAGAGAAATTCCAGAGGGAAACATCCGGAGAGAATACCCCAGTCTATACGAACCAGATGAAGATGGTCATACCACTAGACGTTTCCACACCCCAGAGAGCAAACGAGGAAGAAAATATGGAAGGTAGACAATTTTACGTATCCTGCCTCGTCGATAACCTTAACCGAATAACACGCAATGAACTCCGTTTATCAAATTAAAATCCCCTATACTTTAATCTACACTCGGTATAGTATCTCGTGATAGACCCAGTCATTGTAAAAGCAATCTATCCAACAAGATTCATCATGAAGACACACAAGTGAAAACTGCTTAAGGTACGTTAATTTTAAATAAATTGCGTTAATCCCGGTTTTCAATGATTAAATTGCATAGGGACATATAAAATGACTTATGTACAAATTGTCACATTTTTATAATGGAATAATTGGCTTAACGATCTTAGTCCATGAAATATTAATTTAGACCTAATAAAAGGATTACTGAGTTAGAGATAATTTAGTATACCAATAAAATTTAAAAAATCTGAGAGAATCGTAATACCTGGTAAAAACAACAATTTTAATGGAAAGTTATATAGTTAAATTATGTACACCGGAGATGTTTTTACGTTATGGCATAGGTACCGACGAGATTCAAATTACCAAGTTGTATGGTCGCGTACAAAATGGCGAAGCGATAGTTTGAAATTCAAGATTTAAGCGAGTCGAACAGAGGCTCGATTTAAAAGCATGTCCGGTTACCCATTAGAAAAATTTTTACGTCTCTATCACAATATCAAATTCAAGAACAGAATCGATGAAAAATTAACAAATTCTGTTACGAGTAGATCATTTAAATCAATTATGCAGCGAACAGAATCTGCTTCAGGTTATGTAAAAAATCCTGGATATATTCAAAAACCGGATGAGAAAACTAACCTGTAATAGTAATGGTTACTCATGAAATTAAAACGAACTGCGAACCATATTAAAAAGAGCACGACGGTTTTTCCTTTCACGATTTACGAATAAAATCAGAAATCACTCAGAACAATTATTAGCGCAATATTATCACACCAGACGCAAGTCCCTTGGGCTCACGTAAATTTAGTAGAAAAGAAATGGACCGCTAGCGGTAAACGAAAAACAGGATGTCGTTGACTATAGGCGTTGAACGAAAAACGTGATGCATCGATACCATTGTGACATCGAGGACTTTTAGACAAATTGGGCTTGCCAATACTTCACAATACACCTTGACGCTGCATCTAGGCTACCACCAAATATATGCCGAAATTTGCCACCGAAATTAGTTGCAATCCCCGTCTTAGACATATAAATTGGCTGACAAAGATCTTTTATAAAAAAGAAAAAAACCAATTTTACGGTGTAATATTACCATAATTTTATAAATATTTCTTATGTATAAAAAGATCTTTTTTAAATATAGCTGCAGGTAAACAAAATACTAAATGTTTATAAGTGAATATGAAAGAAAACGAGCTGTTCATGACAGTGTTTATTTAGACATATAAAATATAAATAAACATTTTTTTAAATATCTCTTATTTCACATCCATGACGGTTTCCACCACTCAATTTGTCTATAAAGGGTTTTGTCATTTCTGGAAGTTTCTTCTTCGTATGGATAGCAGGAAAAATGGTTGGCCACGTTTTCTTCTTCAGTTCTAGAAATTATTCTTGACGTGTATATAGGTGTTTCCTTTTTTTAGGTCTATAATTATAAGTTTGCAAGCAGCAAGTGTAACCATGTCACTTTTCGAGGAGATACGTTTATGGTAGTTACTAAGATCGGCTAACTAAAAATTCCCAAACTACTTTCAACCATTCTTCGTCCCTCGCATAACTGTAGTTGGAAGTTTTTTCTTTTTATTTATTTTTCAATAATATTGTTTCATGATATTGTAACTTAGTGGAAAGCGTTGTCGGTAAGTACCGTAAAGTACCACTGGTATATTAGTAGTGTCCTATTATAATCACCTCCTCAGTTTGCTTTTGCCATACACTCTGACTGTCACCAGTACTACCATTGGTTTCCTAACATCTTACGATACAACAAATTGTACGTCGGGACGCTGCAACGCAAACAGACAAGAAAAAAGGGAATCCCCCCATTTCTGGAGATGTTATACGGATATGTTCCATCACCTCAAATGGTGGTAAAAACATTCCATTTGTCGTCAAATTGCTCCTGCTATCTCTTTCCTACTCTTTGGTGTTGATGGGACATACAAAAAGCCCTATTTATATAAATATAAATCAATTATCTACTGTTTCTCAAGCACATACTGCATATATGCGAGCAAATACAGATGCACAACGTTCTGAGTACACCAAAATAAGATAGAAAGAATATGATTCGTACGATGCAATTACTGTTCAGGTTCTAATTCAACGAATTTTCAAAAATTGTTAAATTATAGGAACCACCAATTAAAGAACCTTATCCGTTGGAGGGGGGGGGGGGGGGGGGCGGTGGGGGGGAGGGGGGAGGAGACTCTTTTGTGTCAAGTTTACTAGTTACTGTGATTTAAGAGGTGTCAGAGGTCTAGCAATGATTATAGTTGTTAACAAGGTTAAAAGGAAATTCAGAATGTGTTGATGGAAACTTGGGACTTAATCGACCAGCTGAACTATGCACTTAGTCCTGCATTAATTCCAAAATTATCAAGACCGATAATTTTCAGGAAAAAATAAAATTCCTTTTGTGCATGAATGTCTTAACTTTAGGTATTCTTCATTCATGCCCTGTTAAATAGCTTGCACATGGTTTCTTGTATTAAATTCCCTAACCAAAAAATGTCCATTGTGATATAACGGAATTACCTACTTGAAAACCTTGAAATCAACTCTGTCCTGTGCTGAAAATCTAAGAGTAAACGTATAAACACTCTTCACTACTATGGGATTCCTTGACATGTGTCTTTGTCCTTCAAATAAGTGGTGATATTTTCGAAACACTGAACTTGACAAGTATCTTCATCATTCGACAAAATAATGGTAATAGTATAATTTCCTCAGATTACTGATAATCCTCTTAATTTTTCGCCTTGCAACCCACCGTGAGTTCCATGACATGCGACAAGTTTTTTCTTTCTTTTATCTCCTTAACGGCTGTAAATTGCCGCCAGGAACAGGCCTTGTAGTACCTGACTATGTAAGTAATATATATTATAACATCTGCAGTGATGTGAATTTTTTTTTTTTTAATTTTGAGCGTACGGTTTTTTTGTTTTTACTAACAAAATGTTTTTAGAAGACATATATCCTGACAGTTGATCTTTAACTGATGTGTGACATGTGACAATAAGGTATTTTTGTGACCAACACGTTAGGTTGTATGTCTACTAGTCCGGAGATATCCTATAATATCACGGGAGATGGAACATGGGCGGGTTTCCGGACGACCCGCGCACGAACGAGACGCAGTCTGGCCCGCTCTGGTGTAACTAGGTCGAAGAAACCCCGCTTTCCCGGAAATTCAAGTGTCTGATACGTCCTCTACGACATACAGGTAACACACTTTTGCTGCGATCGCCAAGCATTTATACGCAGTGGATTACAAAGCAAGGGTGCCGAGGAAGAAACCAGCTATCACAGAGGAGCAGATTCAACAAAGAATCAGATTTTCGATGATGATTTTCGGGAAGACAATTTTGAAAATGTATTTATCTCAAATAAAGCCTGCTTAGAGAAAGACCTATAGTACAGAAATCGAAATTCCCTACAAAATTATAGTTTGGAGAGCAACTTCACAACGTGATCCCATTCCATTGTGCATTATCGCCAGAACAGTAGACAGCACACGTTACTGTGCCATTCTAAAGGAATGGCTTCTACAACAGCCAATACTCTGTATCCTGAAGGCTGAAGGCTACAGCAAGATAACGTCAAATGCCAAGTTTTCAGGTATACAAGAAATTGGTTGCAAGAGAATGGAGTCGAAACAATCCCATATCCAGCAGCCTGCCCAGACCTGGGCCCGATGGAAAATATCTGGGGTTTCATGAAAAACGAGGTAGAACGTGCGGCACTTCGAAACAGACTTGAGTTAGTAGCAGCCGTTTTAGAAGCCTAACAAGTTACTACTGAGAAGTATGTATATGACCTAATTATCGGTATTCCCTAGCGACTTAAAAAATGTTCACGCTCCAATGGTCCGTGTATGACATTGCACACTGCATATTTATTAATTATAAAAGTGATAATAAACTTAAAGTTAGTTACAATCTAGCAAGTAAGAGTTGTCGTATGAAATATTAAGATTTGTTTAATAAAGGTAACTTGTTTGTATACCGTTATTTATTTTATTCCACATACTTTCTAGAATTACTACATATAATTATTAATTACAACAAAATCACTTCACCGCTATTGGTGATATATAAATGGGAAATACAGTAATTGGCAAACATGAGTATAATAAGCCTACCGGCGAAAAGTACCGTGTAAATGAAAACTTTATCCAGTAGTACCTTATAACCTATTTCCTATATCCTCTAAGTACCTATTCATGATATCCTAAAACAGCAAATAGAGTCGGATAGTGTGGAAACCTATTGGATGAATTAGAAAGTTCAGGTTGCAAACAATAGCCTCGGCCGCAAAACTGCACTTACGTCCCTTGTGACATAAATAACTATCAACCCTGCGGTGACGTGCGGTTATGGTAACCGTCTTGTTATTTCAAACAACGCTAGCTCTTCAACCATCTAGATTGTTGCCCGACCCGTGCCTGTACCTTTAAACAGTAGTATGGTCAGTATGCTGTAGGGCGCTGAAGGTACTAGTTGCAGTTGTTCGTTTATTATAACAATATAAATGTCGTTAGAGGACACAGTGACCGCACGTCTCCATTAGTGTATGATCGTACGTTTTTGCAACAGAAAGTGTATCACGAAAAATAAGATGTCCGAGAAACCAGGTCCATCCAGAAGAATTTTCTATAGTGATCCGGACTTTGAGGAACCCCTGGAATCCCAGGATTTTCATGTATTTCCCACCCCCTAAAGAACATTTCCATTAGCGCATTCTTAGTAGTTAATTTTGTTAATGCTAGATCCTGACTCATCCCGACTTTAACATGTGGCACTCGCCATACTATACCATCAATTGTTAATTTTATATCTTCTGTTATAACTGAATTAATTACAACGTCGTTATCATCCGCGCATCTCTTCGATACCAATTCCTGTGACACGTTCAAAACAATTTGTTTAAAATCCTCTGCAAAACCCATCAGCATTTTTAAAGGTATGCAGATGCTAAACTTTCCTTTACTATCTGTTACTGGAGCCTTTCCTAGAGCGAAGTCCCAACCGCAATTCTCCAATTTATTAACGTAACTCGGACTATATGAAAAAATATCCCTTCATAGTTGAAGTTATACCTACATTTCTAACTTTATCAATCTCCACTCCGCTAATAATATATCTTATATTACTAAACATAAAAGCTGCCGCATTATGGATCAGAGATGCTGCTTTCGTCACTAGCTATACGTATCCTTCCTTCGATAAGTAATTCCGACTCTGATGGTAGTGTATATTTATCTATTTCGGGTATTACGATTCTGATCTCATCATTATTTCCATATTTCGGTGAACCGAAAGGTACATGATTATGAAATTCCATTTCAGTGATGGAATTATTTACACGCACTTTGCTCAGAACATTCAGAATTTCCATTTTATAATCTATGTGAACACCTAAAGTCAACTTCACATATGCAGATTTCTTCTGATACTAAAATTTAAACCTCACATCATCGCTTCATATAATTATTGCATTGATATAATTTTTCCCTCTGCTAAATCATCTTATAATAATACTGTATAACCCAAACTCCTTAAAAATCTTTTATTTTCAGCATTTAAACTTAAATTACGTGATATCATTGTTACACCAACCATCTTCCGTAATTTATTTGGCGATCTTCGTGTAAATTTCAACGTCTTAGTCCATAACATGTTACCGATCCTACTCTTATTCCTCATCTTACTTCAATCTAACTACCGTCAAGAATATTTATACTCACACCTTCCTCCTAAGTCGTAAATATAACGTCAACTCTTCACCTCTTAATTCGATTAAACGTCCTATCTGATCTACAGCTCGAATAATAATACGACTCAACACGTTAGTATTTACGGGCATATAAATTTTTTCATCCAGAACTTCTATTATCTTAAAGCCGGGTGCGACGTTTGGGTAAAAATGATATAAAACCTGCGAAGGTTCTCCATTTATGTATGAACCATCCACTACATTACACAAAATATCTATGGCATTTATTTTATTTATATCAACTACATCGTCACTAATAGCAGAGCTGTTTCTAGGATGAAAACCGAACAACGGACCGATTGAATTGGTTGCTGTAAAGTCAATTTCCACTGTACACTTCAAGTATACCCTCATTGTATTATTATTTCCACGTAATAGAAAATCATCCGTAACACTCTCCTTACTTCGTACTTGATCACCAATATATTTCTCCAAATCATGTATGTCATAGGTACCTTCCGGTATAAGTACATCGATCCAGGTTTTTGTTTTCATACTATGGCAACGAAATACATTATTTTGGCGTGTTACATTGGGAATAGAATTATAAGTTTGCAAGCTTAACATGCACATTTCATATTCACCACTTAAATATATAGGAGGATTAAACATGCATTCCACTTGAGATCCTTTTCCGGATAAAACAAAAGCCAAATCATTCACATGTTCACTACTACTACGTTCCATCTTCCTTTAATTATATACTTTCTTTCAATTAATTATTCCTTTCAAAAAGAACAAACAGAGATGACCACAATTGAAGGTATTAATATCTTGATATCTTTCATAATTATATTCTATATCACCCCCATCGTTCGATAATAAATACTTCTCCACTTCAATCGGAGGTCTTAAACCTTCATAACTATCAAAATATTTAATTATATCATCATTTTTCATATATGCCACCCAGTGAGTTCCCTCTCCTACATTATCATCTAATTAACTATTCCTTTTTCCGTTTTACGTATAACTCTCGGTAATGCATCTCGACTAAATATACCTCGAAATTCCCCATTTTCCACTTCTTTACATATTTCTGTAAATCGTTCTCAGTCAAGGGTCTTTGAGGTAGTTTGCTTAACCGTTTTTTGACACATCACCGCTTGTCATGTACACCCCGCAACCGGTTTTATAGAGCCTAATGTATAACCCACTCCCAATGGATAAACCGCACCCAGCCTTATAGGGTTTCATATATAAACCCTTACCAACAGCCTTCGACTCTATGGCGAGATTATGGCGTTTTGCTTCCGCCAGTTGATCCCTTTCAGCTTTAGCGGCGTTCACTGCTTTAGCAATTGCTGCAGCACCTCCACCTAATGATCCTAAGGCACCCAAAGCAGCAAACAATGGAATTAGTGGTAAAAAAACACCTTTTTTCGGTATAGCAATTGTTCTTGAACGAAGAGGCAATATCTTTCTACCAGATTTAATCAAACTCCGATATGCGACTTTGCATTCTCTAAAACGCCCTTCCTCTTACCAATATGTCTTATTGCATTACGGGCTTTCTTCATTGCCTGTAAAAATGAAATGCTACTACCTACTCGATTTCCTATTCTATTTCTCCTTCTACTCCTACTTCTACCACCTTTTCGATACTTCCGCATTATACCCATACCAAATTTTGTTTTACCTTTCATTGCAACCGCAACTACAGAAGCCGCAAGTCTTTCTCCCAACCCTGCGTCCGTATTCTTAATTCGTTCTACAGCTTTCTGATATAATGTCTCGTCGGCAACGTGACGCTTAGATAAATCGCTTGAATCAGAATAAGCTATGTCGTGTTCTTTACAAGCCTCATCCAACAAATTCTCCCCCCGGTCGCCTCTTTCAATGCGGAATTTCAATTTTGTTCCGGGACGCAAAAACTATATCCTGGTATATGAGGTTCCAAAGAAAGCTTATTTATTATAGTATTCAATAATCCACTATCTTTTCGTCCCGCTTTTCGATTTATACCGATACGTTTTCCTCTAGTTCCCATATTAATAAAGATAACATATCCAAAATGCGTTCAGGCACAGCAACTATTCAAATAGTATACAACATGACAAACTAATACTTAAATACACACTCAATTTTACTTCACAATGCTTCTCATTCTATACTCCCAATAAAACGCAATAACATTTATTAATTACAATTTTATTAGCAAATAAATCTTGTTAGCAATTACAACCAAAGTTTTCTTAATACATCTACATCAGTATACATTTTTTGTAATCCATGCGTTAACAACCCTTTTGTTATGTAAGCACTTTCGGACACCATTCCATTCAACATTTTTTCTACTTCTGCACTGAAATCTGCTGCGCCAATATGACCTCCAACTAAATAATCAAGCATTCCGTTATAAAATTCTTCATACTTCAAACTCTAAAAGCGCTAAACGGAATTCCACAACATTTTCCAAACGAAGCAACTCTAATAAACCTGATGATAAATACACGCAGTCTCCATTTTTTTTCCATTTTAAGTATTCTAGTAACTCCATCGAAACATTCGCTAGATATCCACAAATTAAGACTAGTGACAACTGGAAATGCTCCACCACGATATTCAAAATATCTTTTCAACTTCTTACTCTCCATTAAAAAATGATTTCACTCATATTCACAAAAAGACAAACTTTGCTTCTTTACTCCTACGATCTTCACAGTTGGTTCAAAATTCATATCTGTCGACAAACCAACACATATCCATTTGGAATGGCTTTTATTTAAAAAAATATATTCTCTCTCCTAACAATGGTATTCCATGATGCTTCTCGCAGAAACGTCTCCGTATATAAATTTACTTTATCCCAAAAATCGCTCGACTCACCTACTTCTAATGGTTCTCTATCAAGATCTTTCAAAAGATTTCCATCTACATTAAATTATTGTGTATCAGGATATTTCGAAGAGTTATCTTCATCAACATTGACCTTAGTCGATGCACTCTCTTTATTCGTATGATAACATCCACAGGTTTCTCTTCCGTCACTATATCTGCTGTCCATGGTTACCACTTTTAATACTATTTTTATTCACTACTGCAAGCCTTTTATACACAATCATCAACCTTGAGATACGGTCCTAGTTTGGAGGAGTGATATAACCTCTGACCTTGATACCTCCCAACTAATTGTGTAGTCTTTACATTCACCAACCTCCTCATTAACCTTGACCTAGCTTAAGCCTTGACCCTGGCGACGACCCTTGACCTCAGGGTTAGCTTTGACTTTGAAGATGCTGTTGACCCCAACCTAGGGACTGACCTTGACCTTGGAATTGGCCTGCATTTTCCTTGACCTTTGGGGTTGGCCTTGACCGGTCTCAGACGATTCTGGAACCTCCTCCTTGACCTATGCGGATGCATGGTCAAGGTCAAGGAGGAGGTTCCAGAATCGGCTGAGACACTCTACTTACATCACTGCTGGAATCATCTACAGATTCATTGAGTTTGCTGTTGATTATGTCATCGTTAGTTAAGAATTCGACGATTGCAACTTGATCATTTACATGAACTAATTCATTAAAATTGATATTCCGCATAACACTTTTTACAACTTCATTATCAACGACAGATAAATCAATAGTTGTTAAAGATGATTTTTGCATCTTCAACCATTATGAAAGTGATAGTTCGTCATCAGAGTATAACTCATCAAAAGAAGCACAGAAACCAGCATGTTTGAAACAATTATTGATAGTTTTCGTAACTTTTTGCCATGCTTTAAGACTAAAATCTATTGCATCCGGTAAATTCGTAGACCTAGATTTACCTTCGTCAATTGAATTAATTAAGTTTATAAGCAAAAAATGTCAATGGTAGCTTTTAAATGCGTGTATTATTCCCTGGTCGATAGGCTGAAGCTTGGAGCTAGTATTTGGTGGCACAAACACTAATATATTACGCAAACCTTCCACTGGAGGATGTGCAGGGCAGTTGTCAACCAATAGAATAATTTTTCTATTCTCAGTAGTAACTCTTCATCCCACAGTCTCAGTTCTTCTACAAACAAATCGCCAGTAATCCATGCGTTGTTTATTTGATTTATAATTTTCAGGAAAAATATGGAATACAAACATACGATTCAATGTACATACATGTAGGGAGCGAAGAAGGTGAATCCAGTTGATTCTTCCAGGCAGTCGATCACGGACGGTGAGATAGTAAAGACGATATATTGTGTTACAAGAAATAACGAAGTTGTGTTTATTTCTTTTACAGTTCGAGCCAACGACGTGTCAGTTCTTTAGTTATTTGTCATTATTGTAATGTATTGTAATGTATTGTAATGTATTGTAATGTGTAATGTATCACAACGTACGTAATCAATCTATTGTATTTACCATCATCCATCGCCTGAGATTATATTAGTCATACCAAACATTGTCATTCATTCTTGTATCAAACATAATTAAGAATTGTTATTATCTACGTTAAATATTGTCCGAATTACTTATTTCCCAATTGTTCATTTTGATGAAGGAGTTATGTCATATAAACTCGTATATCACAATATAAACAATTATGTTAATATAAACTCATATATCACAATATAAACTAGCGACGCACAGGGCGATTACATATAGACAAAACAAACAACCCTCTGCGTCACGCACTGCCATTATTATTGTAAATGTCCATTTAGATATATCGTTCGTTTACTAATGATTAGAAATTATTATAAATATAAGCAGTAGAAATGTTATAAGAGGGCCATAGTAACGGAAGATCAGATCGCTTGTAACCAGTCTATCTTTAAGTATCGAGAAAGTTGTCTGTTGTATCTATATTTTAATTAAACTAGTTTATTACACTGAGGTGTTGTCTTCTTTCCGACGGTGCACACTACAAAACTGGTGTCAGAAGCGGGATTCTACTGATGTATTAATTGATTGACTAATTGATTGATACACACTAGAAGATTCAAGAATACGAAGGAAAGAAACATCCATCTTTCGGAATCGTCTGTGTGTAATAACCGAAGACTAGATCTGGGTTTCAACCGTTTACCAAGAAGAAGAGAGCCATCAAGGTGTCCAGAACAAGTCACTGCTCCAGCCTTCTAAGTCCGGAAGTCAGCACCCTCCAAGGAGTCTCATCAATATTCTTCGTAAAGCCTCAACAACTATGCTACTACATCTACTATCTCTGCAGTAAGTGGAACTAATTCTTTGTTATCTCGTAAATTACAAAAACTGTAATTTTGCATATTTTACGTTATATACTTCGCTTTATATAAGATAACACTTAAATATATGAACAAATCCACAATATATCCAAAAACTAGAGGACCTTAAATCAGAGATTATATAAACAAGATCAATTATGTCTATCTCGTTAGATCTAGCAGAGAAAATGTTGTTCAAATTCGATGGTAATAAACAAAAACTATATGAATTCATAGATAATTGCTCTAAAGCTATGTCACTAGTTAAGTCAGAACATAAATCTGTACTTTTAACTTTAATTGAAACTAAATTAACCGAGAACGCTAGGGCACTAATAAGAAATCGTTCCTTCTCTGATTGGGATACATTAAAAATCATCTTTTAGATGCATATTCTGAGAAAAGGACAGTTGGTCAATGGCAGCTAGAGCTAAATTCATGCCGTCAAAATTTCAAGGAAACGTAATGAGTTTTGCTAATAAGGTTGAAAACTGCTATATAAACTATTAAATTCTTTAGACGAAGAACTAAGCTCTGAAGCCAGGACTGCATGTGTGAATTTATTAAAACAACAAGCATTAAATGTATTTCTAACTGGGTTGTAAACAAGGATCTTAGCATTTTAGTAAAATCACAAAGACCTAATTCATTAGAAACTGCTATAGCCATAGCACTATCAGAAGAACAAGAGCAGCTTTTCCAAAACTTGAAATGTCTAAATATCAGAACATAAACAATTCGTTTACTAAACATTGCAATTTCTGTAATAAATCGGGTCACACTAGTTCGATTGTAGGAACAAAAACAAAAATCAAGGTTCTAAAGTATATCATGTTCAACATACAAATTACGAAAAATCTCAACAACACCCGAATTCTAACTCTTCTAGACCAAAAGTGTGTAATTATTGTAAAAAAAATGGTCATCTAATATCAGAATGTCGAAAAAGAGAATACAACAATAGAAAAGAAATCTAGCTACTAATTCTCAACCAAGTACCTCGCAACATTTAAACTCCAATCGTTCCGAGCGGACGGTCATGCAACGGAACACCAATTCAATAGTGGCCGAATCTTCTCAATAAATCTAGGAGCTACTACCTCATTGTCATTAGATATTCCAGAACTAAATAGCGTAGGGAATATTCTAATTGATACTGGTGCAAATATTAGCCTCATTAAAAATTCTAAGATAGAATCTACTACTGAACTCCATTTATCTAAATCAATTTTACTAAAAGGTATCGATAATAATGTCTTGAATCCTACATATACAAATCAATATACCAATCTTACCATTCCTCTTGAAACAAATTCTACGACAACATATATTCTACATCATTCCTGATGATTTTCCTATTTCTTATGATGGTATTATTGGTAATGATCTTTTAAAACATTTCAAAGCTGTAATCGATTATGAAAGAGATCGCATATTCATACTAAATAAAGAATTTATTCTAAATCTAGATAAAACAAATTCAAGTCAAAATCTAAATCTAGTCAGGAAAATAATCACTCAGAATTAAAAGAGGGTTCAACAGGTTTGAATAATGTGTTATTTACCATACAACCTCGCTGTGAAACGCTTGTTAGAATCAATGTCACTAATTATCCTAAAAATTAACGAAGGTATAGTCCCTAATATAAAAATTCTTGAAGGCGTATATTTATGTTCTAGTATAGTTAAGGTGAACGACGATGATACAGCTGTTACCTCAATTTTGAATGTAACTGAAAAACCAATAAACATTACTTGCTTAAATTTAATGTTAGAGCCTTATTCAGAAGAGACTAATATCCAAGAACATATATCTGACGTTAATTTTATAAACTGCAATAAAGAGCGCATACAAAGGTTAGCTCAATCTTTAAGAACAGAACATCTAAATAAAGAAGAAAAAGATTCGCTGGTCAGAATATGTAAGGAATACAATCACGTCTTTCATTTAGAAGGAGACACACTTTCATTTACGAATTCCGTGCAACATAGTATACCTACAACAACCAATATTCCTGTAAACACAAAAATATATAGATTTCCTGAAGTCCACAAATCAGAAGTAGAAGACCAAATACAACAAATGTTAAAGCAAGAAATCATTACGCCATCATCATCTCCATGGAACTCGCCAGTATGGGTTGTTCCGAAGAAAGCAGATGCGTCAGGTAAGAAGAAATGGAGGATCGTAATCGACTATCGGAAGCTCAACGAAATCAGTGTTGGAAATTCGTACCCTTTACCGAACATTACTGATATATTAGATCAGTTAGGGCATTCGAAGTATTTCTCCACAATCGACCTTACCTCAGGATTTCACCAGATTCCAATGGATCCGGCTGATGCACAGAAAACCGCTTTTTCAGTACCCACAGGACATTACGAGTTTAAACGTATGCCTTTTGGACTTCGTAATGCGCCGAGCACCTTTCAAAGATTGATGAACACAGTTCTAGCAGAATACAAAACTTAGATGCTTTGTGTATTTAGATGACATCGTGGTGTTTGGAGGAGATCTAATACTCATAATTGTAGACTGAGAGAAGTCTTCGATAGGCTTGCAAAGCATAATCTGAAGATTCAACCAGACAAGTGTGAATTCTTAAGGAAGGAAGTCATGTACTTAGGGCATTTGATCACAGACAAGGGAGTTAAACCTGATCCATCCAAGGTAGAAGCCGTTCGGAAATATCCTCAACCGCATTCTCAAATGATATACGTTCATTCTTGGGTCTTGCAGGATATTATCGACGATTCATTCCCGAATTCAGCAAGATAACGCAACTCTAACGAAACTCTTACGGAAAGGACAAACATTCCAATGGACAAGCACACAACAGGAAGCTTTTGAATCTTTAAAAACCTCCTTAATATCGAACCTTTACTTCATACCCCGACTTCACACAGCCTTTCATACTCTCCACAGACGCAAGTAAATTATGCGATCGGAGCAATACTTTCTCAAGGAAAGGTAGGTGAAGATCATCCCATAGCATACGCAAGCAGGACGTTGAATAAAGCCGAAGGTAATTATAGTACTATCGAAAAGGAATTATTGGCAATCGTATGGCCACCAAACATTTTCGACCATACCTATACGGTAGGAAATTTATGATTTTAACAGACCATCGACCACTTAAATACTTATTTAGTGTCAAGGATCCTAGTTCTAGATTGCTCAGATGGCGACTAGCTATAGAAGAATACGACTATGAAATTGATTACCGTGCAGGTAAGAAAAATCAACATGCCGATTCTCTTAGCCGAATTCAACTCGAGTCGCATATTACAAAAGTCAACCAGAAGTATGAAGAAGATACATACGAAGATTTTATTCATAGTCTATCACATAAAATTATAACTTCAACAAAATCGAAGAAGTAAATACAGATTACATAAGTCAATCAGGCAACCTTTTAATTCCTATATCAGAAGATTTTGAGTACCTAAATAAACCATTAACTGATTAATTGCCAAATTCCCTAGCATAGATAATTTAAGGCAATCTCAAATGAAATTAGGCGACATTAAAGAATTCTTAGTAGACATGTAAGAATTTCGTTTTAATCCACAAAAGATATTATTGGGGACAAATTAGAAGCCAAAGATTTATTTAATTGTTTAGTCAAAATTAGAAACATTTTATTGGAACAAAATATCAATGAAATTAATTTACCTAGACTCGGTATAGGTCATGACAATGTAAGTTGGAATAAGATAAGATCCATGATGCGTTATATTTTTCGGAAAACAAATGTACTGATTAGAGTTCATCACGACGTTCTTATTACACCTCAACCAGAAGAAATTAACAACATTATATCAGAAAATCATTCAAGCCTAACATCAGGTCATTCAGGTTTTCACCGAACATATAATCGTATTAAACAAGCTTATAAATGGGCAAAAAATGAAATTTGACATAAAGGATTTCATAAGGAGTTGTGATAGTTGCCAACGCAATAAAACGAACCGTAAGAAGACAAAGAAGCCTATGGAAATTACAACTACATCCTGTAAACCATTTGAACGAATAGCTTTAGATATAGTAGGTCCCTTACCTCTTACAGAATGTGGCAACAAATATATATTAACACTCCAAGATGATCTTACGAAATTTATGCAAGCTTATGCAATTCCGAATCAATGAATCTATAACTGTAGCTAAACAACTTGTGCATAAATTCATTTGTAACTATGGAATTCCTGAGACTATTTTGACTGATCAAGGTAAAGACTTCATGTCAAAATTATTTCAAGATGTATCAAAATTATTTAAAATCAAACGTGTTAATTGTTCAGCATATCATCCAGAATCAAACGGATCTCTGGAACGAACACACTCTACCTTATCAGACTATTTGAAGAATTTTATTAATAAGGATCAAACCGATTGGGACATCTGGCTTGATTTTGCTACTTTTTCTTATAATACAACCGTCCCATACGTCAACGAAATTCACTCCATATGAATTAGTTTTGGAAACAAACCGGCAGTTCCTACGAATCTAACTCAACCGCCGACGTTTAAATACACATATGAAACTTACGTAGATGAATTACGATTAAGAATGCAGAAATCCCAAGAAATCGCAAGGGAAAATCTAGTAAATTAAAGCAAGGTAATAAAAGCAGGTACGATAGCAAGGTTCGAGATGTTACATTTGAATTAGGTGATAGAGTATATCTTACCAACGAAGCCTCGAAAGTAGGTACATCGAAGAAGTTAGCACCTACATACACAGGACCGTATAAAATAGTAAGGGTTAATTCACCTGTAAATTATACCATTGTTGTTAAAAATAAAAGAACAGTAGTTCATGCCAATAGGCTAAAACACGCTTTTATTCAGGTGTGTAGTACTACCTGTGATTATGACTATCGTCAACGACCGTTTTCCAACGTCACCTGGTATCTATTACGAAAACTTAGGACAACTGCGATTTTACGAAACTTATTGGGACGTTGTGAGCTTTATTAATTTAAAATGATTTCAATTCAAAATTACATTAGCTGATTACAATCACATAAGGATCGCTGGGATATGCCAAAGGATTAAGAAATCTACAATTACAAAATTATGCAACACTTCACTAATAGTGTTAGATTCAATTATTCCCAAAATCAAATCAAAATATACATCCGTTTTAGACACGACTGTGGCATCGAGGAAGAAACGCGGTGTAATTAACGGAATAGGTTCAGCTTTTAAAACATTATTTGGCACGTTAGATAATGCTGATGCCGAACGATATGATAACGCTATAAATTCGGTAATGCACGAAGAACAAAAATCTTGATCATGTATTGAAGGACCAAATACAAGTAGTAAAAACGACACTTGTTAATTTCAATAATACTATTACCAATGTTGAAAGAAACAACATGATATTTTCAGAAATTTTAATCGTATTGAGAAATTGGAATAATTCAACAAAAACATTTAGTACTATGATACTAAAACAAAATTTGGATGAACAATTTAGCTTATTAATACTATTAGTTAATGAAATAGATATTGAATTGGTCTTCGTTAATAGACGCAATACTATTTGCAAAATCGAATATTGTTCACCCTATTGTTATATCACCATATCAGTATATACAAGAGTTAATTCGAATAAATCCATATTTGCCACCTTTAACCTCTTTTGCAGTACCTCTTGATATTAATTATGTCTCACAATTACTATCCTTGGTAACCATAAAAGTATCTAAATCCAATGATAAATTAATCTTTGTTATAGGTAATCCCCTAGTTATACAAACCAATTTTTTACTATATAAACTTCTACCTCTTCCAACAAGAAATCGTGATAATCACTTCATTTTTGTACTACCTAAAACAGAATATTTAGCAATTTCTAGTACAAAAACATCTTACTCTATTTTAGAAGATCTCGAATCATGTAAAACATATCAATCAATGATCATATTTGTTTTAGGAACTTACCCAAAACACTCAACACTTTCTCAGCCAATCTGTGAAGTGCAATTGTTAGTAAATAAAAACAAGTTACCTGATAATTGTGATACTCGAATAATTCCTACCTTATCAGAAACATGGTATCCGTTAACCACTCCTAACACATGGTTATATGTCTTAAATAATCCTATTAGTATCACGGTAAATTGTCGCGATAAAGACCCTGTAGACTACAATCTATCCAAAATAGGAACACTTTCATTAATTCAAGCTGTAAGGTTTACACTCCTACAACCGTTCTATCGACAATCTCTTTTAACGCAACCAATCGATATATTACTTACAAATCATATTTACCTGAGTTAATATAAGTGACGACGAATGCTGTTACGCAATAAAAGAAAATTTAACACTGCTTCAATTACAACCCATCCATCCAATTGGTCTTGACAAAGAAAGCTTAAAAGTCGCAAGCTTTAAGCTTAATCAAATGGAAGAAACCTTAACCCAGATAGAAACAGAAAACAATTCTGCGATTCTATCCTTTTTTCAGGACCATGCTTTAGCTTATACACTTTTAACCATGTAAAATTAATTCTATTGTATATCTTGTATAGATTATGTAAGAGATGTAAACGCAAAATTTGTGAAAAACGAGCTAAGAAATAGTAATATAGTTAATTGTATTACATTTAATATGTGTAAGAAAAAGAAATCAGTACCTATAAACAATTCGATAGAAAATAAATTGTCAAGAGTCTCAAGACGAAATCCAGATGGAGGAATGTCAACCACTTCGCAGAAGCGAACGGTTAGCCAAATTAAAAGAAAAATGAATTTTCTTTCCTTAGGGGAAAGGTGTAATGTATTGTAATGTATTGTAATGTGTAATGTATCACAACGTACGTAATCAATCTATTGTATTTACCATCATCCATCGCCTGAGATTATATTAGTCATACCAAACATTGTCATTCATTCTTGTATCAAACATAATTAAGAATTGTTATTATCTACGTTAAATATTGTCCGAATTACTTATTTCCCAATTGTTCATTTTTGATGAAGGAGTTATGTCAATATAAAACTCGTATATCACAATATAAACAATTATGTTAATATAAACTCATATATCACAATATAAACTAGCGACGCACAGGGTGATTACATATAGACAAAACAAACAACCCTCTGCGTCACGCACTGCCATTATTATTGTAAATGTCATTTAGATATATCGTTCGTTTACTAATGATTAGAAATTATTATAAATATAAGAAGTAGAAATGTATAAGAGGGCATAGCATACCGAAGATCAGATCGCTTGTAACCAGTCTATCTTTAAGTATCGAGAAAGTTGTCTGTTGTATTCTATATTTTAATTAAACTAGTTAATTACAACTGAGGTGTTGTCTTCTTTCCGACGGTGCACACTACATTATTTACTCATTACAAATATCGTATTATCTTATTATTAAATAAACGTATATTTTCTAAAACAATAGTGTAGTGTTTCAAGTGAAATATCCTACATATTTGGGGACTCGACCGTGATTTGAATCGTACACTTGCCGCAGCAAAAAGTGCTGACAATCGCACTCCTATACGAATAGCGACAGAAAAAACAATCAGCCCGGCGTGCAGCTGCATAAACAAACGGACGGTACGTTATACTTTTATATACAAATAGAAAAAGAAAAGCCAGCGAATTACGATTTCAATAAATTATTCATAATTTATATTTACAAATACCATGGAGAATTTAGGTCAAATTGCTTCTATAGAAGAAAATATTAGTAGAGCGAGTACTAAAGCAATTAAAGCTTTCATAAATTTGTATTTTGAAAGCGAGGGAGATAGAAGCAATAGGAACGACTAAGAGAATTAATGGCTTTCATTTTTCAAGACAGGAAAATAATGAAAAATTTAGAAGAAAAAATAAATTTCTCTACTGGACAGTTTAATTTAGGAGATTTAAACAATATTTGTAACATAATAGGGATCGACAACGACGCAAAAAATAAAGAAGAATTGATTGAGAAATTGTGTTCGGCATTGTCCGACTTGCAGAGTTTAAAAGACGCACAAATCGTAGACGATGAACAAGAAGACGATTGCTTAGATGATATTGCATCAAATAACGACGAACTCGAGAATAAAGACGATGAAAGCTCACATGACGGGAAAAAAGAGGTACCGCTACAACTACGACGGGAAACACCTAAATTTATGATGACTTTTAAAGACGTAGAGGAAACAATTCCTACATTCAATGTAGAAGAAAGTTACCCAATTGGCAAATGGATCTCTGAGTTCAAAGAAACCGCCTTATTAATGCAGTGGAACAACGTAGAAAACTCATATATGGGAAACGATTGCTAAAAGGAGAGGCCTTGCTATTTTTACGCGCTGAAAAAGGCATAACTTCATGGGAAATTTTGAAGACGAAATTGAAGAACGAATTCAGTCGTTTAACCAACAGCGCAACGCTACATAAGACGCTTTCCGCGCGAAAGAAACGTAGGGATGAAACATTGATACAATACCTTTTGAGTATGAGAGAGATAGCAGCACAAGGAAATATTGAGGACACCGCCTTGATCGAGTATGTTATAGAAGGTATTATCGACGACGAAGTAAATAAAGCTGTCTTATATGGGACTAAATCATTGACGGATTTCAAAGACAAGTTGAAGCTTTATGAAAAAATGAAAGAAAGGCAAATTAAAGAGAAAAAAGAGATGAAAGAGAAAAAAGACCTGAAAGAAAATCAGACGAGACAAAGTGCTAGCAAACAGCAAGAAGAGAAGTTTACTAGATGTTTTAATTGTGGTAAGAAAGGGCATCAATCGAGAAACTGTCGTGACAAGGAAAAGGGTTTGAAATGTTTTTCATGCAACGAATATGGTCACATTTCTAGAAATTGCAAGAAAGGGGATAAAACGCAACGATCAAACGAGAAGCGCGAAGAACCAAGAGAATCGTACATTATACAAGAACAGAAAAACGAATCGCCAGAACATATGCAAGTAGTTTTAAACAAACGGTATACCATAAATGGATTCATAGATACCGGAAGCGACCTAAATTTACTAGCAGCCAGTTCTTATTTACAGATAGGTGCTCCAAAATTTGACCAGACTTCTTTACAAATTAGAGGGATTGGGAAAAGTCAAGTGAAAACGCTAGGGAAGTTTACTACAGATATCACCATTGACCAATATTGCTTTACCACGATATTCATATAGTTTCGGACGACGCAATGCCTATGAAACTAATTATAGGGAAACCTGTATTAGAAAACGTGACGTTAGCCATAGATTCCAAGGGAATCAAAGTGATTAAAACTCAATGAGGAAACGAAGCCACAAAGCATAAAGCAAGAAATAAGTGTGCCCGATGTATTTTTAATCAATTCGGAGAAACATTTGGATGTAGATAACACAGAACAATTAAGAAGAATAGAAGAGATGGTGACAAATTATTTGCCAAGACCACCTAAAGAAACAAAAGTATTTACCAAGATTATTTTAGAGGATGAGACACCCGTCCACCAGCAACCCCGAAGGCTTTCCTTCATCGAGAATCAAGAAGTCGAGAGACAGTTGAATGAATGGCTTCAAAGTGGCATAATACGACCAAGTACATCCGAGTTTGCAAGCCCATTGTGTTAGTCAAGAAGAAAGATGGAACGACTCGCATCTGCGTAGATTATAGGAAATTAAACAGAAAAATAATCAAAAATCGCTATCCGTTACCTGTAATCGAAGACCAAATCGATAAGTTATCAAAAGCCAAGATATTTACTACACTGGACTTGGAAAAATGGATTTTTTCATGTGCCCCGTAGCCGAAGAAAGTATTAAATACACCTCATTTGTAACGCCTGCCGGACAATTCGAGTTTATGAGAACTCCCTTTGGACTTTCTATTTCGCCGTTGGTGTTCCAAAGATACATAAACGAAACCTTCAGAGGACTCATGAAAGAGGGAATAGTGCTCTCTTACATAGATGATCTTATAATACCAGCACAAAATGTAGAGGAAGCTTTCCAAAGACTCGAAGAAGTATTACAAACCGCAGCAGAGAATGGCTTAAAAATAAAATGGGAAAAATGTCAGTTTATGAAGACCAAGGTAGAATATCTTGGGCACGAAATAGAAAACGGTACTGTAAAGCCTACAAGCAGGAAAATCGCAGCAGTTACCAATTTTCCCAAACCAAATACGTTAAAAAAGGTACAGAGTTTTCTAGGTCTGACAGGATACTTCAGGAAGTATATTAAAGATTATGCGTTGATAGCCAAACCGTTGACAAACCTGCTAAAGGGAAAAAGAAAATTTAAATTTGATGAAGAAGAAGAGATTTCGTTTGAAGCACTGAAGGAAAAATTAACGAGCAAGCCTCTACTCAAAATATTCGATTATGACAGCGAAACCGAACTACATGTTGACGCTTCGCAAGAAGGTTTTGGAGGAGTCCTGCTGCAAAAGGATCCGGAAGATGGCAAACTTCATCTGTTTACTATTGGAGCAGAAAGACTAATGACGCTCAAAAGAAATACCACAGTTACGAGTTAGAGGTGCTAGCAATAATCGAAGCTGTAAAGAAATTTAGAGTGTATCTTCTGGGGATTAAGTTCAAAATTCTAACAGACTGTGCTGTCTTCGCAGTTACCATGAACAAAAAAGAATTGTCTACAAGAGTTGCAAGATGGGCCTTACTATTAGAAGAATTTGATTATTCCATCGAACATCGCGCAGGATGTCGAATGAAACATTGCGATGCACTCAGCAGAAAAAAACCCCAAAAGCTATGACTGCACGAAACGAATTTCTCGAAAGGATAATGAAGGCTCAAAAGGACGACGAACACTTGAAAAAATATCATGAAGGTGCTAGAAAGTCAGCCATACGAAAATTACGAGATGGATAGAAACATCCTGTATAAACTCCAAAGTGGACAAAAATTATTGGTTGTGCCAACCAATATGCAGAGGCAAATTGTTAAAGATGCCCACGAACATGGACACTTCGCGATTAAAAAGTCCAAAGAATTGATCACAAGGGACTATTATATTCCGAATGTGGATGAGAAGATCCAAACCGTAATATCCAAATGTGTTCCGTGTATTTTGGTAGAGAGAAAGACCGGTAAACAAGAAGGATTGCTAAATCCAATCGAGAAAGGGGAAACACCACACCAAGTTTATCATGTCGACCATCTAGGACCATTAATGCGAACTAGCAAAGGTTATCGGCATTTGTTCGTTGTATGTCGACGCATTTACCAAATTCACCTGGATATATCCAACAAAAAAACAAACATCCACCAAAGAGGTCTTAGAAAAGCTTGAATTACAAAAAACAATGTTTGGTAATCCAAAAGTAATCATTTCGGATCGAGGAACAGCTTTCACCGCCAACGATTTTAGGAAATGCTGCGAGGACCAGAACATTAAACATGTGCAAATAACAACCGCCATTCCAAGAGGAAATGGGCAAGTCGAGCGCATAAACCGCACCATTATCCCCGTCCTTGTTAAGCTTTCTATCGAAAAACCTGAAAGTTGGTACAAAAGTGTGCGAAAGGTACAAGAAGCACTCAACAGTACCTATCAACGCAGCATTGATATGACGCCATTCAAGTTATTATATGGTGTAGAAATGAATACAGCAGAAGACGTTAGGATAAGAGAACTAATTGAAGCGGAACATGCTAAAACGTTCTCAGAAGAGAGAGACGACCTGAGGAACCATGCAAAACATCAAATAAAGATCGTGCAAGAAGAAAATCGTAGAAGTTTTAATAAAAGACGCAAAGCTGCCAAGTCGTATGAAGTTGGTGACCTAGTTGCCATCAAAAAAACCAGTTCCAGAACAGTCAAAGCTGTTGCCTAAATTCCTGGGGCCATATCGAGTGACGAAGACTACAGGACCAGACCGCTACGATGTAAAAAAAGTAGGGAACCATGAGGGTCCAAACCGCACCACCACCGGCGCCGACCACCTGAACCTCTGGGTCCAAGATGACAAGCAGTTCGAGACGAACCACCTACAGGATGGCCGAGATGTAGGGAGCGAAGAAGGTGAATCCAGTTGATTCTTCCAGGCAGTCGATCACGGACGGTGAGATAGTAAAGACGATATATTGTGTTACAAGAAATAACGAAGTTGTGTTTATTTCTTTTACAGTTCGAGCCAACGACGTGTCAGTTCTTTAGTTATTTGTCATTATTTACTCATTACTAGAGCGGGCCAAATTGCGCCATCCAACAGAATCGGAATCAGGCGCAACGGCCTAAAAGCCTAAAAGCCGACGCAATAATAATGTTTAGTAATTAGAGCGGATATATATATATATATATATATATATATATATATATATGTACACGCTGAGGTGTTTTTATTTTTATTATGATTTTTTATTTTATTGAAAACGGTATGCGTTGTAAATAGGATGGAATAAGGGAAAATAACTGAGAAACTGAACGCTTTTTTTTATTTGTTGTACTTAATAATGTAACTGTAAATAAAGATATAATAAATAAATTCTATCCTTCTTAATAATGCGGATAGGCTTGTTTAAAAAGTTGCACCATCAGATAAGTTTCCACATTTGCTCGGTGAAGGATGTTCGCCGAGACGAAAAAATGTTCTTATATTTCGAAAACGACCGTTCCACGTCTACCGAAGTAAGACCGGCGTAATTAAAATAATCTTTAGACTTAGTCAAGGAATCTGCAGATGCCCCATCGCACATTTGTCTTAATCTCGTGTAGTCCGGATTCTTTTTTAAAACACTATCGAACTTAGCTAAAACTCGTCCACTTGTTGCATCGTTTATACTGTGTAACAATGTACTAACTTCGTCCACGACTTGCACTGATTCTACCAACGACAATCCAGAATTTTGCAAATTTTCTATCGCGTCTACTAACCCTTTGTAATTGTTGCTAATATTCTTTAGATGTGTTTCAACAGAAATATCGAGAAATCCCTTCTGGCTCATCCTAATAGCTCTAGCTTCGGCAGGGACGAATTGCAAAATAACGGATTTGACTTCTTGAAAATGTTCATTATAATAAAAAGCGGCTTTTAACCACGTTCCCCAACGCGTAAGAATGGGCTGTGGTGGTTCTCGAATACCAGGGCATAACCTGTGGAATGCCCTAGTCCTCTTAGGACTTTTGAGAAACACTTTTTTTTGTGTTTGCTATTAATGCATCCACCTCCGGGTAACACTCTCGAATAGTTTGTGCCGCAAGATGTAAAGCATGGACTTTACACGTAACATGTAAAAGTCCTTCACACTTTTCTTTAAGGGAAACGGCCTACACTACACATTGTTGCTGCACCATCGCTCATGAACAACAACAGTTGACTGGTTGACACTTGAAATTTTTGTAACGTTTCGAGAACTACGGCCGTAATTGCTTTACTAGTACACTGTTTTAATCTTCTGCTGGCTAATAGAATTGCAAAATTTGGTTTAATAGGATCTAATACGCGGACTATTATATTCAAATAGAATTTTTTTTGCATCTGTCGTCTCATCAAGACATAGCCACAGCTGTTTATCTTTTAATTCGGCTTTAATTCGATTTTCAATGTCCTCACGTATTCGTGGAATATCTCTCCGTAACGCTGTCCGAGATGGTAGTATCCACTCGGTATTGTATGTACCCCAGAATTTTCGAAATGCTTTTTTATCAAGTATACGAAGTGGTAGACCACATACCATAAACGTTAAAAGCAATTCTAATTGAAATTGACGTTGTTGTGACACACCATTTCTTTTATTTCTGTGGTGTGCGCTATTTATATGTCTTTCACAATCACGTTTGCTCCAGCAGAGTAGTTTCTTTTTACAAACTTTACAGAAAATTGTACTCCCATTGTAGTGTAAATCCACAAATTCACTAAGAAATTTATTAACTTTCGTAGGTAATGGCCGTTTATTTTTAATAGTTACGTTAGACATAATCACTAAAGCGAGCACACCGACGCTTGTTTCTAGTATGCCACGAAGTGGTGCAAACGTAACATCTGCAGACTCGTCATTTGTTGATGAATAGAGCGCGTCATCCGTAAATGAATAAGCGCGCTGTTAGTTCGTAGCCGTCGATGAATGAACTTTTTTTTTTGTAGTGGCCCACTGTGAACAACGCCCTATTTATCAACGAACACCCAAACTGCAGGTGTATATTTGCGCGTCTTCACGACGTAATAGACAGTGGTTTTGGTCCTCGTCCTAATAATTACATATTTAAATTACCTATGTTTACATACATATATGCGCCCGGCAGCCTGATTGCGAACCTGGCGCGTGGCGCTCTTGGCCCGCTCTACTCATTACAAATATCGTATTATCTTATTATTAATGTATAATGTATAATCTACTTTGTTCTTTTAATGAATATGTGTTCTTATTTATGAATCTGCTTTGATTTTAATATTTAATCCAATTTTTAAAGATGTAAATATTTTTATTCTTTAGTTAAAGTACAATTTATGTGGAATAAATATTTAGTAAATAAGTGTTGTTACGTATTTATATTGCGCTGCTATAATTAAGAATTACTTAACGAATTTGTAGTCTAAAAGAATGACGCTACATAGTATCTACTATTTGAACAATATGCACGCATCAGGGTCCGTAATCTACGGGTATTTTTTTGTCATTAAAATGCGCGACACTTGCGCCAGCAAACCCACGCAGCAGAACTGCCCCAAAGCAGCGGGAAATTTAACTTGTATTTATATATTTATGGCTTCTTGTAACAAAGTTCCAACAGATACGAATTAATTTACACACCGATCACAGCAAGCGTCGTGATAGAACGTAAGCTTTGATCAGTATGTAATTAATATGTAGCTACTGTGGAACCAAATACGAAGTATTGAATACTTGATCGGTTGTTCCAGGAATAAGTAGAAAAAAAAAACTCCATCAATTCATTAATATTCTACTTTCTAATCCACTTATATTAATTGTATTACGGCGCATTCATATAGACATATGCAATATTATAAAAGTAAAAATAACCAGCATTTGCAAGATATACTGTCTGAATTCAAAATATTTGTGATTTTGTTTGAAATATTTCAAGAACAAGGGTTAATGCGATGTATTATTAACATTATCACAATGCATAAAAGGAATATCCAAATTTTGTTTTATACAGGGTATCATATAAGATAAAATGTCTCTTTTATGAAAAACATGAGAAAACAAAAAAAAACAGATTCTACACATGCAAATACAATATTGAAAAAAAATGTCATTTGCAGAATAAATTGATTGGTTCGCTGCCATGAGTTTAGCAATACGTACATCAACAATGTTATAAGCACAAACACTATATTGTATGAACTTCACTTTTTTAATTATATTATTTACACTTTGAACTGAATCTAGTTCTACAATCCTTAAGGTAGACGGCACTTCCATATTCATTACGTAATCAGTCGTGCGTACATGTAAACGTACCGAACTAAAATGTTTTTGGCATATTTTATGTGTCTTGTGGACTTGATCTGGTTTCTAGTTAAACAATTCTGGATATCTTGCTATAATGCTGTAACCCATTTCAAAAATCAGGAAATATCCGTTACTGGATTTGAAAATAAGTAGAGCACAGTGTCACACTCCTTCACACAGCATCCTGCCACACATCTTCTAAAATTACTCGTGGGTGCTTCTTTGGCACACATTCCATATCTGAAGAAAAAGTTAAACTATGTAATATATAATATGCAGAATGATTTTTGGTTTTACTTACTGAGCAAATAACTTCTGTATCCGCTAATTCTCATATATACAACAATATGGACTGATATAGATTACACTGCACGTCACGTATACAAAACAATATAAAATGGCTTCCATTTACATAACCATGACATACTAAAATCAATATTTGATACTGTCGATATTACAGCTCTGTGCCAACTATTGGTTGTAAACTTAGCTAATTTAGCGCCGCCATATACACACTGCAACACTAAATGTATCACATGATGGTAATAGCCACGTAATAGCAATTTCCTGTTATAATCTTTGGTAATAGCCAATAAGAGCTCGGTGAAAATTCTCCTATTTAACATTTAGGGCCCTGGCACTAGAGTTGGAAAATACCGCTCCACTCATGAAACGTTCCTTTCGCGACCGCGACAAAATACCGTTACTTTGGAACAATATAATATAACCGACATGAAATGGTGGCTTATTACGCTGGTTGATCTCATGTGTTTAGATGAGACGCACTGTAATTTGAGATCTATAACGAGTATTTTTAAAAACTGGTAAAATTTTATCTGATAGAAGAAGCAGATTAAGTTCAGCTAAAGTAAAACGATTATTATATTTACATTACAACAAAGGAATTGCTTAACTTCTTTACGTTATAACTGCTTTTAAATTTAAATATTTTTATTCTTTTATTAGAATTCAATTTATTTTGAGTAAATATTTAGTAAATAAATATAGTTACATATTTATTTTACACTGCTACAATTAAGAATTACGTAACAAATGTGTAATCTAAAAATGTTACCTTGTATTACGTTACGTATAGAATCTACTATTTGAACAGTATGCAAGCATACCATGTTTATCAATCGGTTACATGTGAACGCGATCAGGAACGTCGCGAATGTAAATCGCCAAGTTTTTGAGGATAGTCGACTTTCCTTCGCTCCTGTCGCGCTACGGCGCATCGTTCCGAAGTAACGATGGAAATGCTTATCGTTTCAGCGACGCTACCGTTTCGCAGGAACGTCGCGAATCTAGACCACTATTGTTTCCGTGTCGGGCGACAACCCGGCGTTCCAAAGTAAGGAGTTATTTCCGTATTCTGGAGCGCGACAACAAAATACCGCTCCAAAATACCGACCCATCCCTACCTGGCACGCATACCTTGCTTATGAATCGATTGTATGAGAACGCGACGGACGATGGTTATCATTTCAGCGAAATTAATGTTTCCCAGGAGTTAATTGCGATGTTTCCGAGGATAGTCGACTTTGCTTCGCTCCTGTCGTGCTACAGCGCATCGTTGCAAAGTAACGACCATAGATAACTAATATAGATATGGTAACGACTGAAATGTTTATCTTCAGCGACGTTACCGTTCCACAGGAACGTCACGAATGGAAATCGTTACCGTTCCCTTGTCGCGCGACAGCTCGTCGTTCCAAAGTAACGAGTTATTTCGGGATTCTGGAGCGCTATAACAAAATACCGTTCCTAAAATACCAACCCACCACACATTGTTTGGTTTGAGGTTAAACAATGATCTCTGCATGTTTTGAATTCGATAAAAGTAAAGACGGTTGCTGTATTGTAATTGTAAAAAAAACAATTGCCAAATTTCGCATCTGCTGCGATGTTGCTGTGCTTGAATCTTGTCAAGAAAGAGAATAGTATATTAGAAAACAAAAAAAGAGAGTAACTTGGAATGAAAGGAAACTGGAATAGAATTTACTGAGTGTAAAAAGAACAACTACAGGATTCTAAACCTTTCGTAAAAGTAAAAACAAAGGAACATGAAAGGTTGCACTAGCTGATGGTAGAAGCAGATACGAGTGGTGGTGGAATTTCAAATACGATAAATAACTAATTTTTTGATATAAGATATATGGAACCAAAGATTTATAACAGTAAGGAAGAGATTTGATGGTAATAATTTAGTTACTTGTTCTCTCATTGTATATATACAATTTATAAATTGTTTTGTTGATGATATAAACTAGCAGAAATAAAGAAGTTAAGAAAAAAATATAAGTATAACAGTAAATATCCAGATCAGTATGCTTAATTAGATGCATACATGATATTAAATTGATATTCGCTTGCCTTGCCAACTAATATTGGTCCGGCATATACAATATTCATTAGTTTAGTTAGAGTTAAAATAAAAAAATATTGATTTTTCACAATAGGCTACAACGATTCTTATTTGACTATAGCATTACTGTTGAACAATTACATAAGTATCTTTACATTACCATTACAAACTGTCAATTTTCAACAGATAATTTTGCAATACTGCGGTGTATCTACTTAAGTGAACTGATCTGTGATCTTGTGTTGTCAGGTAGATGTCATAAAAGGAAAAACTTTTTCATTACAGGTTTATGAAAAAAATATATTTTATAAAAGCTTTTACTACTTTTAAAACTCGCTGATGTTAAACTTTTGACATAAATATTTTAGTACTGTATAAAATGGCTGTTTTTGTAGCGTTTAAAGCATTGTTAATATTATGTTATCTAGTTGGCTTGATTCCAATGCTTTTCAGGTGACTACTATAAAATTGTTTGAAGAGGGGAAGAGTTATGTGGTTATTTTAAAAATTAGAGAACAACCCTCTTATGTGGTATTAAGAAATTTATTTTAGGCGTCTAGTAGAATATAAAAATCCATAGGTAATCCTGCACTTTACGGCTCCCATTTCATACGATCACTGTTCATATACAAAAATCAATGCAACGTTGCCAAATTTTCGTTGCTCCTACTTTAATTGTCATTTGAGAATCATTTAGCGAAATCTAAATATTTTAGTTACGGGTGTTTATATTTGTTAGTTTAGTTCAATTTTCTCTATTAAAAATAGCAGGAAAAGGTGGTCTAATCATACAGAGCGAGAAAGGGCAATTAAATAATAAATATTGCAATAATGCCGCAGATCACACGGTAAATGAAAAGATATTTTGCAAAAAGTCCTTGATCAAATTTTAACAACCGTATATGTGTCGTGTCGCAATTTTATGCTTTTAATAAAGAAATTCATAAATAAATCTGACTATGTACTATACTAGTATGTTTCTTTTAATATCGATACTCTAATCTGGTAATACTGCGTAGTTATGGGGATGCGCGGTAAGGCAGATGAAATAGGAGCCGTAAACTGTAGGATTACCAAATCCATATTAAAAAAGATTTATTTTTTCTGATACTTGCCCACTAGCATAGTGTATAACGAAAGATAAGTGTATAACAAAGGATTATATCTGAATTCATGTTTAAGGAATACCAACTAAATGAGGAGCGCCACTGCAAAAAAATCCAAAATCGAGGTAATGATGGTATAGCAGTTTTGTATCAAATATTTTATTTAATACATAGACAGATGTTAATATGCAGTGATAGAGGTGAACTTAACGCAAAAAGAGGTGAAAATATTGAACAAGGTAAATCTTTTAGACAATTATATTATGCAAGAACTTGTTATGAAATGTTTTGCATACGCACATGCATTCTTTATGTTTGCAACACTAAAGTCTTTAGGCCTAATAGCCTTAATCCATTTTTGTTCTTTCACTGGGCAATTTATTCAATTCACTCTCATCTATAAAGCGGAAGGAGTTCTGTAAAAACCAACATTGCCGTGATTCTTCATTTTTGTGCTGTGATTAGATGAAATTACAAGTACTTAAGTACTTAAATATTTATTTCAATATCACACATGACCAGAGCCATTACAACTCAATAAAGCCTGTTCTACACGTCGCGATTTATTGACCAATTAATTCAACAACTTTTTGACCAAGAAATCGGTGAAAATATGCTGTTTTAGGTTCTACAATAAATTGAACAATTTTTTAGCGATCGCGAATACTCGTTTAGTTTCGTTAATAATTGAACGGGGAAATTATTAAGGGGTGGCTACAGGGAGCGCTCAGTCGGTAACAAATAGTTCTGCATAGCTGTTTAGATTTTTTTCCTGTAGTCAAGATCCTAATATCATTAATGAATTAATTATTAATAACAGCAAAAATTGCAATAATTATAAATAGGGTCTTACAGTGGGCCTTGATATGTACATCATTGTGGCAAAAATGACAGCAATGCACTCGTTTTTGCAAAAGCTACGAAAAATTAAATATTTAATTATGACGACCATATTGAAAAATGATTCGTACTGCAACCAGCAGTACCTTCGGCAACTGTCCGTAAGATGGCGCCACTTACAAAACTGAATTTTCTTATACAATACAATAATTATTATTTATAACATCGAATCTGTGTTTATGCTATGTTGTATAATTGAATATACAAATGCCAATTTACAGATAAATATTTTCATATTAAAGCATTACTCATGCTATAGCAAATATTTATTAAATTGGGCATACGAGAGCGATATGGCATTATAGGGCATTAAAGGGTCTTTCAAAAGGGACGCCCGAAATTTGTTAGGTTATAACGGCCATGTCGTTAAAGCAACATCTGGCAAATTTGTTGCGAATTGTTCAGTAGTGTATGGCAACTCACCATGGAAGGTTATAGCGTTGAACAACGTGTGCAAATCATCAATGTTTATTTTTAAAATCAGTGCTCCGTTCGAGAAACGTTCTGCGCATTGCGTGATTTTTATCCTCGCCACAACCGTCCTGCCGAATCAACTATTCGACGTTTGGTGACCAAATTTGAGTCAACTGGTTCGATAAATAATCAGCCAACACAACCCATACGTCACCGAAACGCAAGGTCTGATGAAAACGTCGCTGCTGTGCGTGAGAGTGTACGGGAAATCCCGAGGCAGTCAATTTCCCGTCGTTCACGAGAACTTGACCTTTCTGCGACTTCAACTTGGCGAATTTTGCGTCGAGACTTGGGTCTGTACCCGTATAAAATCCAACTGACCCAGGAACTTAAGGTAAACGACCATAGACAACGCCGTGTGTTCGCTAATTGGGCTCTGGAGCATTTCCTGAAATTTCCCAAAAAAAAAATCTTTAGCGACAAGGTCCTTTTTTTTTTAGGAATGGATGTGTGAACAAGGAAAATTGTCGGATTTGGTACGATACCAATCCACACGAGATACACCAGCTCCAAATGCATCCCGAGAAAGTCATTGTTTGGTGCGGTTTTTGTTCTGGCGGAATCATCGGTCCGTACTTCTTCCAAAACGAAACTGGCATGGCCATAACCATCAACGGCGAGCGCTACAGATCTCTGATAAGCAACTTCTTGTGGACTAAACTGGATGATATGGATACCGACGACATGTGGTTCCAACAGGACGGCACTACGTGCCACACAGCGCATGCCACGATGGATATTCTCCACGAGCGATTTGAGGGCATGCTTATCGCGAGGCGGCGACGTGAACTAGCCACCGAGATCGTGCGATTTAACGCCGTTAGATTTCTTCCTTTGGGGCTATCTTAAATCGGTTAAATAGGTCTATCCGAATAAACCTCACACAATTGATGCTCTCAAAGTTAACATAACGAACGCCATCTAGCAAATTCAGCCAGATTTATGCGACAAAATCATCGACAATTGGTCCTCCCGAATACATGCCACCAAGCAAAGCCGCGGCGGACATTTGAACGACGTTATATTCCATACTTAATGCCATAAAATGTTCTTTCAAATAATAAAAAAAATGAGTGGATATCTCACACACAACTTGTTTTATTTACATTTAAAAATCGAGCGTCCTTATCGAAATACCTTTTATTTGATATTGTGCACCAAAAAACAAGACTTAAAGCAAGATTGCCTTGGAAAATTCCTAACGTTTATTAAACTACTTGATTTAAGGATTGCTGTAACTGTTACTTCATTATAATTATACATCGTAGTAAATTAGTAATGAGCTTACTTAAGCTTTGTTCCAACACTTTCAGAAAACCGTAAGTTTACCGTCCAGTACCTGCGCAATATGCTAACTTCTCTTTTTTTGTGCTGTGCATGTACTGGACGGTAAATTTACGGTTTTCTGAAAGTGTTGGAACAAAGCTTTTATCTCCAAAATTTAAGAAATAAACCTACAAATACTCTGTGCTAACTCTTTATTCACGTAAATACTCATCATAAAAGATGAAATAATTACAAAAATATATACAGCGTGTTCCCGGAGTAAGGCATGAATAGGTAAAGCAGACAGAAAATTATTGAGTTGAAATTTCATCTTTTGGGGTTCAGCCATACCGGGATAGTAAGTAACCTATGCCGTAATTTTATTGCCGATAAATCAAGTATATCTTGGAAATTTACAAAAAAGGAATTTTTTCAATTAGTAAAATGTATTTTCTACACGAGGAGGTACGATAAAAGGGTTATTAAAAAACAATGTTCAGGGTAATAAATTATGCGAGTATTTAGTGTGGCGGAACTCCAAAAGATGAAAATTCAACTCAATTTCCTGTCTGCCCTACCTATCCATGCGTCAATCCAGGAGCACAGTATATCTATAGTAATTTCTTAAAAGTATTCGTCCACTGCGTCTCTGATATCTAGGTTTAATATCATAAAACGGTTAGTTTATGAATTTATTTTATGCCCAAAACATTTTCAGCAAAACGTAAATTATATTGTGCATATGAAATACTATAGGAAATAAATAATATTAAGGCAACAATACTAACAACATAAACAGCATTAAGTTTGGGCAAGCGAAAGTAAAAAAAGGTACGAAAATAAATAGTATCCTCTTAAAATTAATATTTTGTGACGTAGCAATTAGCTCTAATGACTGATTGTAGACGTTTTGTCATAGATTTCAATAGCTTTTTTTGTAAACTCCGATGTTATCTTCTGCCATTCTTCAATAAACCATACTTTCAAGTCTTCTTTCTTTTTAATTGGATACTTCCTAAGACAACGTTTGATTTCTGCCCAAAGATGCTCAATAGGGTTTATGTCGGGACTTTGAGGTGGTGTTTCCAATACATATGGTACGTATGATCCATTCCACTAACAACCCGAGCGGTGTGCTTCGGATCGTTAACTTGTTGGATGAAAAATACCTTTTTAAATTCCACATTTTGAGAACTTGCCTTTAGATGTTCTCTTAAAATGTTGAGATACACCCATCCATTATGTGGTAATTGCCCAGCCGCCGACATACACCCCTACACCATAATAGATCCTCCGCCATATTTTACAGTTGATGTAAGATTTTGGAAACGAGTCATGTTTACTGATGAGTGTAAGTTTTGCATGGTTGTCTTAACTGGACAGCGACGTGTGTGGAGAAAGAACTAAAAAAAAGAAAATCTTACACCAATACATGAACATCACGAGTTCATTAACACCTGCAGCAACTTCCGAATTTCTTGTAAATCGTTACAATGTGGATTTTGATGGAAGCCAAAATAGTTTTGCCAGAATCTTATAGACTCTTGGCCCCGTATGACATATTGTCACTGCCAAGTGCTTATATTAACTAGAGAACCGAGCAACTCCTTTTGGATAGCTGGTAATTGAATATATGAAGTTAGCTACACTTTCCATTAAGTGCTCTTTGCAAAATAATACAACTCATTTTCGGATATTTTGCTTAATGTTGATACTTGCAAGGCTAAGGATCTATCCAACTTTTTTTTTGTAATTTAAGATCATGTCTGTGAGGACTATCCGATAAGTGACTGTGGAGTCTAAGAATCAGCATCTGAGAAAACATTAAAAATATACATCAGTTGATAATTTGTAGACATGTTCAATAAACTGCAAATAATATATCTTACCTCACCTTTTTGATTGCGCACCATTTATCCTGAAGAACCATCATCTAAAAATTTTTGATACATTTAGTGTTGCCGCGTGAGTATGGCGGCGCTAAATTAGCTATGTTTACAACCAATAGTTGACATAGAATTGTAATACCGACAGTATCAAGTATTGATTTTAGTAGGTTATGGGCAAAATGGAAGCCATTTTATATTGTTCTAATTAGTGTTGGGCATAATCGATATATTTCAATAATCGAATGAATCGAAATAATCCTTTAAAATAATCGAACGATCATTCGAAATTTACTAACGATTTCGATTATTTTCCACGATTATTTGACAGAATCCGAGTGAATTATTTCGAAACTCGAAACCTCGAAGTTTCAAATACAGATCTCGAATCGTAATCCGTTTGTGTGCTCCTGCGCAGTCGAAACGAATAATGAATGATTTCTGAACCACAATCGAATGATCGATTATTCGGGTATAATCGATATATCTCGATTATATCATTCATAATCGCCCAACACTAGTTCTAATATACGTGCAGTGTAATCCATATCAGTCCATATTGTTGATTATATATATATATGAGAATTAGCGGATAAAGGAGTTATTTGCTCAGTAAGTAAAACCAAAAACCGCTCTGCTGATTAAATAAGTTCGTAATATATAGTAGTATCTAAACAGTCATATATTACATAGTTTACATTTTTCTTCAGGTGTGGAATGTTTGCCAAACAAGCACTCACGAGTAATCTTGGAAGATGTCGTGTGGCAGGATGCTGTGTGAAGGAGCGTCACACTGTTCTCTACTTATTTACAAAATCCAGTATCCAGATCAAGTCCACAAGATGCGTAAAATATGCCAAAAACATTTTAGTTTGGCGCATTTACATGTATGCACGTCTGATTACTGTCATGAATATGAAAGTGTCACCTATACCTACTTCAAGGATTATAGAACTAGATTTAGTTCAGAGTAAATAAAGTAATTAAAAAAAAGTGAGGTACATACAATGTAGTGTTTGTGCTTATAACACTGTTGATGTATATATTGCTAAACTGACACTTACCTTCAATATCGTGTTTGCATTTACAGAATCTGTTTTTTTTGTGTTTTCTCATATTTTTCATAAAAGAGACATTTTATGTTATACGATGCCTGTTATAAAACAAAATTTGGATATTCCTTTTGTGCAGTGTGACCATACAGATATAATATTGTTGTGACCATACAGATATAATATTGTGACCATACAGATATAATATTGTTAATAATACATTACAGGTTTATCTACCTGTTCTAATTAACCCTTGTTCTTGAAATATTTCAAACAAAAAATTGCATTAAAATTGTAAATGCTGGTTATTTTTGTTCTTATAATATTATTGCATGTGTCTATATGAATGCGCCGTAAAACAATTAATATACATGGATATTAATGAATTGATGGAGTTTTTTTTTCTACTTGTTTATTCCTGGAACAATCGATCAAGTATTCAATACTTAGTATTTGGTTCCACAGCAGCAATATACTGATCATAGCTTACGTTTTATCAGGACGCGTGCTGTGATCGGTGTGTAATTAGTTCGTATCTGTTGGAACCTTATTACAAGAAATTATATATATATATATATACACAAGTTAAATTTCTCGCTGTTTTGGACTAGTTCTGCCGCGTGAGTTTGCTGGCGCGCCTGTCGCGAATTTTAATGACGACAAAAAAATAACAGCAGATTACGCGGCCTGCGACTACCACGACTATAGGCAACTTAAGGCGAGTTCGGGTATTCGTTCGGAGTAACTCTATTTACTCCAAATATCCTACTCGCGCTCTTTCGCGTTCGGGAATCTCGTAGTTACTCCATCCATTTGTATCCATTCGTTTAAGAGTATGGGTTGCGTGATCCATTCATGCTCTACTCCTAATCCCCTCCACGTGCTCTGTACTCTTGATCCACGCCCAACGAATACCCGAACTCAGCTTTAATTGACCTAACCACAAAACAAGCAAGTCAAAAATTCAAATTTCCCGCTTGACAATTAGCGCTACCTGTAAGCTTTTTTTCGCGATGTGAATATGTGTGTGTTGTAACGTGGTAAGTGTGAATGTTACATTTTCGCGAGTAGTCGTACTAGAATATGACGTCACCGGTTTTACTTATAACATGTGAACATCCTAAAGTACATATTTAAGCTGTGGTTTGTTGTCACTTAATTTGTAGGTTATGTCAGCTTTTGCAGTAAATAAACGTGCTAGTGTGACATTAGATTTTATTTTCATTTAATATGGAAGAGTTATCATTAACATTGAATTGCAAAGGTGAAGATGTTACAGTGAATGTTGATATAGAGACAGTAAACACTATTTTGAATGGTAAATTACCTGGTACGTTGCACAGTTATAATGGTGTAATTCATTTTGTTTATTAATTAGATCCCCAAGAAATGGAATTATTTTGTAAAAATTTATTTGATGGTGACAATGAATATAATAATACTACTAATGATAATAATAACCTATCCTCATTGTCTTCAAGCAAATCAACACTTTGGTCCTCTAAAGGGAAACCAAGTGATGAAGATAATGAGGCCACAGAGATATTTCTAGAACTTAGAAAAAAATATGCTAGTCTTTTTGATGACAGAAAAACAGTAAAATTCCAATTGTAAAAGAAGATAGCAGAAGAAATGTACCAAAAAGAATTTTTTGTAGGACATGGAAAAGAAGGTGCAATCAAATGTCGCCAAAAATTTAGAAATTTAACAAGAATGTATTTACAATACAGAAAACATAATAATATAACAGGAAGTGAGCGAATTTCGGAGCCACCATTCTGCAGCGTAGTCCATGCAATACTAGGATATAAAGATAAAGTAAGTATCATAAAAAAATAAATTGTAGGAATAATGACTGGATTTCATGCTAGGTGAACCCAGAAAATTTATAAGATTCCTTAGAAAGTGAAGATTGGTTAGAAAAAGAAACAGAACATTCAGAGTCAAGTTCTACAAGTCATAGCTCAACAACAACGTTGTGTAAGTTGGATGTAAAAAACAGATTTAAAAATATACCAAAAACCTTGAAATCAAGGAACCATATTATTAGAAGAAATAAAGAAACAGCATGAGGAGAATGTTAGGCAACAAGACAAATAGTTTAAGTTAGAAGATCATTTGAAAAAAAAGACGAAACAAACAGATAGATTATTAGATCTGATATTGGTTAAACAAAAGAAAGGTGACAAGAGGAATGTTAATGAATCATCAGATGATGAATAATTTATTAAAAATAGTTTGTTTCTCAAGTTTTTAGTGTTTGTATGTTTTTACCAAAACAATTACGTTTCAATCCAAAAAACTCTATCTTGTTACAGATGCTTATTATATACTGCACAAAAGTTTTCTGTGTAAAACATATTCACCATTATTTTTCTATGGATCAAACAAAAACAGCCACAATACTGACACAGTTTTATTATTTGAAACAAACATCCTTGGAAAACTTCAGTTTATAATTTAAAATATTAAAGTACCAAAAATTATGCAAAATACATGCAGCAGTTGAAATCTCTATTGCTTTTGCTGTAGAATAAGTATTAATAAAATACAATCGCCTCTACCTGCGTTTTGAAATCCCAAATGCATGTTCAATAAATATTCGTTCTGAACTTAAACAGTAGTTGTGGTGTTGCTGAACCCTTGTTAGATTGTTAAGAGGGAACGCGCTATCTGCAATAAGGTGATAATTATCCTTCAAAAAATACTTTTCTTTTCCATATGTTTAAATATTTCTTGACAATATAGAATTGGAAAATAACTGTAAAAGCAAATCAGGAAATAGTTTTCACAAACAATAATTTTCATTTATCCTTGAGTCATGTGCAGATCCAGGGAACACTATGAAAGTATATGTAAAAATTTTTTTTAGCCGTACATACTGCCATTAAATTTATAGATCTATTGTAGTGTCTATTTGCATAGCTATCTTGCTGATCTACTGGCACCTTTATATTTATATGTGTCCCATCTAATGCTCCAATAGTTCCTAAAACAAACTTAATTATTAATGGTCTGAAAAAATTATTACTTCACTTACCAGGATAATTAATAAATTCCCCACTTATTTGTTCACACTCTTCTTCTGCCGACTGCCAGACAATGTATTTATTTTTTAAACCAACGATATAAAATAAATTATTTATTGTCTGCATTACCGTTGATGGAACCATGCGAAATGTTTCTGAAATGGAATTCAATGTGTCTAGCTTGCTCATATACCATAGAAAGACCAGAAGAGCTTTTTCTAGCTTAACAGGCTTATTGCCTCCTCTGTATTTTTTATTAATTAAATTATGGTGGTCATTGGAACTCATAATATTCAGTAATTTCCAGAAGGTACTTCCATTCATTCTATATATATTCGGGCTCCTCAATTCTAAAAACATGGTACTGTTCTCGAATTCTAACAGCTTTAAGCATATTAGTTTTATCTGTACTGTCAAGATGTAAAAATATCATTTCCTCACTCGTGTCAAGGTTTTCGCATAACACGCATATTTCACTTAAAAGAACAAAATCCATTGTTATTTGAAATAATTAATAGGCCTCCTCTTTTTACAAAATAACTAAGTGATAAATAAAATTAAACGATTTGCAAGTGAATAGAAAGTGAACCAGCTCAACTAAAATTGAAGTGATTGTCAGAAAAAGGAGCACGATTTTATTTTTCAAAAATTGTCATTGAAAGTTAACGTTTACATATTTGTAAAATGTCAAAATTTTTTTCTATAGAATAGAATTCTTTTACATACAATATGTAAAAAACTTTTTTGCACTACTCTATTCAAAATCAAGTCATTGTGCACCACTTTGAACAACTGGAAACGTCAAATTTTCATGCACTGACGCTTGTTCCCGCACTAGTGCGGGAAAAAGCACAGGAATTTCTCTTCTCTAAGAAGTGCTTTAAAATTAATATGTCCTGACAAAGATCAATATTATAAACAAAAAATGCGTTTTACAACATTTTTTATATTAATACAACTAAAATGTGTCCTACACAAATTATTTAAAATTAAATTATTACGGCGCCACCTATTAGCAATTTATGATACCTGCTGTCTATCTAGCCGATAATGTAGACAGCGCTCTGAATTGTATGAATTATGAATCTTGTGAAGTTGTCATTTGAATTAAAAATATGCTAATTTTTTAATTCAACGATCCGTGCAAAAAACATTATACATTCTTCGTTCGTGAACAGTTTTGCCTGATTCGTGCGACATGCATCGCTCGTGCGCACAGCGCACTCGCGCACAAACCGTCGCACTCATCTGCAAAACTACTGTTCCCGAACTCGTAATGTAAATTACTATTACATCCACTCAAAAAAATCAAAGGAGATGATATATATTTTATTTATTATCTGCAAAGATGCAGACATAATTAACAATCATTACTTTTAAAGTATTAGTTTAAATTCATAGTTATACAATTGTGGAAACTGACTGCAGTAAGTCGCTGGTGAGGCTGCTGGTAAATCGCTCATGAGGGTGTTGTTGAATCTTAGATATTGACAATTACTATTGAAGTCTTATCCTGAATATCATCTATTGTTAAAATTAATAGTTTGCTTCTTCTGCACGCCCCATATATGCTTAGTGTTTAAATAACCTGAAACAATATCAGTACTTTATCAATTAAATATAAATATTAATGAAATCATACAACTCACCTTCATAAATAAGAAGACTTCATCCGGAGCTTCTTGTAAGAATTTCTTAATTTCCGCTTTTCTTAAAAATTTCGACTTTTTTAGACAATAACCCACACATTTATTTTTCCAATATGCTACTAACTTATGATATTTTCCTATATCTATGTTTTGTTTGACGTTAAGTGTTTAGGACGTCTAATGGCTTAAGTAAATTATTTTCGTTTACTACAGGTTATGTTGCTTTTGTTTTTGTTGACAGTATAACGGTTACCACATAAAATATCATTTTCGCGAGAGAATGTAGTCGGAGAAGGATAACTATAAAACAGAAAGAGATGTACAAACAGTACATTCTGCTTGTGGTAGCTTAGGTTCAGTCGCAAAAAAAAGCTTTAGGATTTCCCTATAAGCATATTTTAACGACGAACTATGCGTTTAAACAATTATTGGAAAAATGACGTCATAGTCTGACTACGCGATAGCATAAATTGTTTAAACCCTTCAAACACGTCTTCTATAGTTCTGTTTATAAGTTGTATAGGTTAGGAAAATATTTTCTTAAAAAATGGATAAATTAACAATATTTGTAATAAACGATAATGTTAGATGAGTTACCATTCGTAACAACAATAAAATGAATATTGCAATTCAAACCAGTAATTCTGTAAAAGGCTTACTGCAGTTAAGTACATATTGTGTTGTCTTGAATTATTAATAAAACACGTGGTTGCATATAACTGTTTATTGCACTTTAATATGACTTACATGACTAACATGTTTCTATTGGAACCGTCTTGTTCTTACTTCCTAACTTACGTTAACGGTCTCGATGCATTGGACCATTATTATGGCGGGAATATTTGAATTATTGTTATACAAATATATTGTCTAACACACATATTGCCAATTGTGTAGACCCTCATATTATTTCGAGGATTGGTTGTCAAAATATATAAATACTGTCTTCTTCCGAATGTTTAGAATATCTAGAGTTCTAGAGACACTTTTAAGAAATTACTCAATATTATCAGGGATGTGTATAATATGCAGATGTAGTAAATAGTGGGCACCACCCCTGCACCAAGTTATTCCTGATGAGAAAGCATTGTTTATAGCTTCGTGGTATTCGTAGAATTTAGGCCAATTGCAGACAAATTTATAAAAATATTTGAAATACAAAATTTGAATCAGAATGTACGAGGCACTTGTGTTTATATTACACCTGTTTGTATTCATAAAATGTCAGCCCACGTATAATTCGGCAAATACGTTAGTCCACGATTTCATTCGAACTACAATAACCAAACACGGACGATCCTCCGAGCTGTGTTCAATATTAAGGAAGATCTTCCATCAATTTATGAACAATTACGTCATTAGTTCGTCGCTAAAGCAGCATTTTTCGTAAAATTGAATGAACCATTCAGTATAGTTCGTCGCTAAAATACGGGAGATGCTAGTCCACTTGGAACAATGTTGGGATGTAGACTTACTGTGCGAAAAGCGCACGTAATAATTTGAAGTTAAGCTCGCCTGGAAATGAGAATTCCGCACATTTATTTTGTTGTTGCTACGAAGACTAGACGAAATTAATAAGAAGTTCTAAAGACGAGAATAAAAACAGATTCTGATGAAATGAAAGAAAAGAAAAATAAATACTCTAGAAATTTTTACTAAGATCGTCCGCACATAAGGCAGTCTACCTCGTAACTAATCACATCGGTTACCTTGAGCCATCTATTGCTCCCTTGAGAGCGTGGAAGGGGTAGCGATATGGCTAATTTCGCATTTTCCTAATTGGTAGAAAATATCCGACATTTAAAAATTATTACTTAGAATATGAAAAGTATTATAAGGAAACAATTACTCAAACGCAAAGAGATTATAGTGATAGCTATATATTACATTCAAAAAATAAAACTAATGCTGTCTGGTCAATCATAAATGGAAACAGATTGAATTACACGATAAATCACAAATTACCTAACAATGTTTCTGATAGTTATGATTTATGTAATTCGTTTAATAGTTATTTTTCAAGCTTTACACGTGGGCTTGTTGATGCAGTGTATATTAGTTCCTTTATTGATTATTGTAACGTATTCACGTCTTGTGATAAATACTTCTGGTAAATTGAATAATACGATGCACTAGTTATATACAATTTTATTGTTTAACAATCTTAACAATTTTAATAAATATAAACGTATTGCGTGTTCAGCGCCATGCTGCTCTATATGTAACAATGCATTGCCAACCACTTAACACGAAATATCACAATCCTCCGTTCCTAGATCTGAACTTATATACAAATTAAGTCGATCAGGCGGTTTTACTTGCCTCCGAGGTCTACATTTAACGTTAGAACTAGATACAATCTTATTTTTATCACTATCTACCTTAGGACTAATTGTTTTTTCTTTATTTAACATTTCAATATCCTTATTCCTATCCAATACCGTTGAATTTCCGTTTATAGCCCCTTCACAATTCATAATTTCATTTGGTTTATCTATGTCTGGCTCACGCTGATCCGACACAATCGATTCTATATTTGGTTCCTTCTCCCCCAGTTCCTTTACTTGTAATCCTTTATTTTGCCACTTATTTCCTCTATCTATGCACTTCCCTTGATCTAACATTTCTAAGGAATTATCATAAAAACTTCCTACTTTTACCATTTGGTCTAAATGTCTTTTCCATTCTGTATTCTGATCTAATGGTTTACACAAGTATGTTTCTTGCCCTAGTCTTTGTGTTACTACTGCTTTTGTTCAACCACATTTTGGTAATTTTCTAAAATCCTTAACGTAAACCATCTCCCCTTTTTCAAAATGTACAAACCTATTGCCATGGTGGAACCTTATTTGCTTTTCCATAGCCTTTTGTACTGTAGTTTGGGTTAAAAAGTCTAGTCGCGTTTTAACTTTACGAGAAAACATTAATTGTGATGGAGTCTCCCCCGTTACTCAGTGTGGTGTGTTTCGATATGAAAATAGAAATTTGCTTCCTAATATTGAAGTTTGCACTGAGTATTTATCATTTAGTAATTTATTTAACCCATTTCTAAAAGTCTTTACATAGTTTTCAGCCGCTCCGTTTGTAGCAGGATGATATGGTGGTGTCGTGGTATGTGTAATTCCGTTTAGTTTAGAAAAATGTTCAAATTCTTGAGATACTAACTGTGGACCATTATCTGAAATAATTGTATTATGTAATCCGAACCGTGCAAAACAGTCTCTTAACCTATCAATTGTTGTTAAACTATCTGTTTTTGGCATCTCATACACTTCAGGCGATTTTGAAAAAGAATCTATTATAATAAAATATGTCTTGCCATGAAAGGGTCCTAAAAAATCTATATGAATTCTACATGTCTACCTTCAGGAAATTTAATCATTATAGCTTTATTAGGTGTCTTTGAATTGGTCATGCATGTATCGCAATTTTTTACATATTTTTCTGCATCTAAATACGGCCACCAAAAATATTGTTTGGCTAACGCCTTCATTCGAACTATTCCATTATGAGAACCATGAATTTCATCTAACAACTGCCTTCTATTATCTTATTTAATTGGAACTATGACGCGGTAGCCCCACATCAGTATTCCCTTATCAATGCTTAACTCTAATCTTCTATTAAAATAAGATTTAAGATCATCGTCAACGTTATCAGGCCATCCATCCCTAATATAACGATAGACCTTCCCCAATATAACGTCTTTTCTAGTTTCCCTCCTAATAAGGTCGGAATTAACGGGTACCTGATTTTCTATTAAAAAGTTAAAATAGTCATATTCAGTCTCATGCGGTTCTACAGATTTAACAGGTAACCTTGATAACCCATCAGCTCCCGCATTTTTGCTACCTTTAATATATTTAAATGAGTAATTAAATCCGCCAAGAAATAACGCCCAACGGTGTAATCTCCCCGCTGCCATTTGCGGTATACCTTTACCTTCCCCAAATAGTGCCAATAAAGGTTTATGGTCGCTACATAATATAAATTTGTTTCCCATTAAATACTGGTAGAATCTTTTTACCCCCCAATATATAGCTAAAGCTTCCTTGTGTAGAACGGAGTATTTAACTTCACTTTTATTCAAAATTCTAGAAGCAAAACTAATAGGTCTTTGTGTACCATCAGCGAAAACATGAAATAAAACTGCTCCTATTCCCACTTCAGACACGTCACACACTAATTTTACTAGAATACTTGGGTCAAAATGCGTCAAACATTCCTCAGAAGATATGATTTCTTTTAATTTGAGAAAATGGGACAGTAAGAAACATTCCGGCGTCCACTTAAAAATAGAATCTTTTCTTAATAACTTATAGAGAGGTTCTAATAATGTAGATAAATTGGGTACAAATTTACCATAATAATTTAACAGGATCTTTACGTAGTCCATCCTTGTCAATAATATGACCTAAATACTGTAGCAATTGTTTAATGCTACAATTGTTTTTAATGTTATCCTACTTTAGCTGTTTGCATTCAATCCAATTGTTCTGCATTACCTCGATTTAGTTGTATGTATTTAAGGGATACTCAAATATTTAATGCTTATGAATATTATTATTTGAATTTCAGTTTACAGTAAATGATAGCCGTAGCGGATCCTTTATTTATCTCTTTCCGTTATTACTCTCAAAGTTGTCGTGCTCTTGTTATTTCCCTTCTCGCTTCAAAAGCGTCAGTCCTCTCTCTCGTGATTCGTTTCAGTTTTACATTCAATATTCGAGATTTTGGTCCCCGATTTCTTACCGTGATTTTTGCGTTTGTTTTTTTTGTCATGGACTTCGTGTTCGAAGTTGTTGTAGGAGAGAATAGATGATTTAAAAGACAGAAAAGTGCACGAGTGGTAGTGAATACCTTTAAATTATCACGTATTAGCGTTCTTAGTCAAGCGGAAATAGAGTTTTTCGCTAAGTTATTAGTTGAGTGAAATCCCAGAAATTATTCGGGGTAAGCTTATTTTTCTTAATATTTGATCGCGTCTACTTATCTTCCTCTTTTTTTTTGTTCTTTCCAGATTTTAATTTTGACCCTTCCCTGCTATTTATTACTTCAGAAAACGTTAATAGTCCGAAATTGAACTATTCTTACGTTCCTGTTCTCTTATTGAACAATATACGGAAGCTATCAGCCTGAGGCACCCCTACCCGCTTCCGCGGATATTTTTTTGGTCGCCTGAGCCGGAATTTGCTTGAAAAATCCTAGTTCGAAGCTTGCCGGAAAACGAAACAAAGGAAATTCGAGCCGTGACCCAAGGATTCCCTATCTGTTTCAATAAAAAACCGAATCGGATCCGCTAGGCGCACATGGTGACCACGAGGTGTCTCCTGGCCGTTCCTTAACCTTCGATGAGTATTGAATTAATATTACATTTCATTTATCGATTTGCAAAGCAATAAGCATTAAATTTTAAGCATTAAATTTTAAGCTAGGAATTTTCTTGTATTTTTTAATATAAGATACCGCCTAGTAGCGCTTTACAGTAAACCTTTTTTTTATGATTGCATCTACCTGCTTTAGTCCGTCAATTATATTGTATATAGTACTCAATTTCTTGAGTTTTTTTTTATGTACCATCAGTTTTTTTTGTTTATCACCCTTCTGACTAGGGGTGACAACAACTTGATTACACCGTTTCATTAGTCAGTGGCGCCCAATACTAATAATTTTTTTTTGTATTACGATCTTTATTTAATATTTTTAATAATCCACGACCCGCTCTCCCTGGTAAGAAAAACAGAGCTGCCGTTATTCAAAAAGTCGCGTGAACGTCACACACATTTTTGACGCCCAGCAACGTGGGGTCCGATTTATCTGAGAGTGGTTACAAATTTAACGTTTTTTGGAAATTGAGTGCTATATTTTCATGTGTGTATCGTATATAAAAACTTGCTGTTAAAATGATATCCTTGATTTTTTTTCTCATGAGTGTGTATATTTATTTGTGAATAATGCAGAATAATTCGTTCTTTATCATTCACGACGTTATAGCAGCTATTTCTGACAAGTGAGATAAATAAAGTTTGGTTGTCATTATTTTGGGGAATCGTTAACAGTAGTATTGTATAAATTCTCATATAGCAAAAATGGACGAATTAAAGCCGAATTATTTGTTAATTAACGAACTTAACTATGAGTTGCGTATCAGGGGTTGCGTTTCTATGGAAAAAACGGTCGTTCAAAAACGTAAAATGTTGCATAGATTATTGGAGAAAGAAAAGAAGGGAAAAATAGTTGTTAAGTTAGATGATTTTGATTTTGATACAGAGCCAGCGGCTATATTAGAAACTTTAGCTTCTATTAAGACCTTAGTTGACGATTTTGACGCGATGGAGTCTGATTCCACTTTCAAACGTATTAAGACGCGATTATTACATGTTTCGAGTCGCGTTAAACGAATTCCACCACGCGAAGCGTCTATAATTACGTTTAAGAACGAGACTTACGCTACTTGTATAGAATATGAGGCACTTTTGTACGACAGAGTCAAGGATGAGATTTCAGTTGATATCTCTATGTTGGAACCTTCCCCGACGGCTTCTCCAACCGCGGTAGTTCAGCCTGTTGGCCCAAAAGTTGTACCTGTATATAAGTGGAACGTTACGTTTGACGGAAAAGTTAGTAACTTGAATGCTTTTTTGGAACGTATAAATGAGTTGGCACATTCTCGAGGGGTAGATAAACCCGTTTTATTTCAATCGGCAATAGACCTTTTCTCTGGACAAGCTTTGGTGTGGTATCGCTCGATTCGGAACGAGGTTCATGATTGGGATTCTCTGGTAAATTATTTAAAACGTGATTTTTTGCCTATTCATTACGATGACAAGTTATGGGATGAAATCAAAGCGCGTACGCAAGGGAAGAACGAAACAGTTCAAATTTATGTCGCTGTAATGCTTTCATTGTTTAATCGTGTCTCCAAACAACCAGCGAAAGTCACAAAACTAAAAATTATCAGGAAAAATTTGTTACCTTATTATGTGCAGCAGTTCGCCTTGGTTGATGTTGCTTCGGTCGGCGATTTAGTAAATGTTTGTCGCAGAATTGACGAAGCTTTTCAGGTAAAGAAGAGATACGTGCCACCCGCAAGGGCTTCCGAGTGCTTGGAGCCAGATTTAGCATACTCGGGGAGTAGTGATGCAGCTAGCAGTAGCAGGGTTAAGGATTCGAACCTCCCTAGGGTTAATGTTGTAGGTAGTAGCCAGATCCCGCAGGTTCCGGAAAACGTAAGTAAGCCAGTCTGTTGGAATTGTCGACGTAGTGGACATATCTTCAGTAAATGCAATCAGCCGAGGCAAATATTCTGTATGCGATGTGGGAAAATAGGGAAAACTGTAAGAACTTGTCCCAATTGTTCGAAGCCAAAAAACTAGATTTTGAGGCGGTCCTTGACGGCCGGGATTCGTCTCGTTTTGCCCTTCAGAAGGCCACAAGCAAGTTTCTGTTCAATCGTTCTAGTCCGAGTTGGAAGGAGTGGCTGAATACAATTCGTAAATTTTTCAATCCTGTAGCTACGGAGATTTTTCATAGCAGCCGGGAGGATAATCGTCCACATATACCCATTTCGGTATTTGGTAAACAGTTTGTTGGTTTGCTAGATTCAGGCGCAAATAGAACTATTTTAGGTACTTCAGGTATAGAACAAATTAATGAGTTAGGCTTAGATGATATAGATGTCCAGGATTTTAATTTGTTTATTACTACAGCGGATGGTACACGGCAGAGGGTAACCGGAGAGGTTGTTTTACCCATTAGTGTTAATTCAGTTTCTAGAAATATCACGGCATTGGTCGTACCTTCTTTGAATCATTCTCTAATCTTAGGAAGCGATTTTTGTAAAATATTTTCCATTATTTTAAATTTTAAAGATAATTCGTGGTCGTGCAGTGAGCTGGAGAGTAGGGTCAAGGTTGAGTTTGAGCGTGAATTAACTACAGATCAGCTATTAACCGCGAAGGAAGTTGTTAGTCGTTTCGCAAAGTTAAGTTCCATGGATAAGTTAGGTCGTACACAGGTTGTTCAGCATTTTATTGATACCGGCAATGAACCACCATTTAGGCAGAGACAATACCCGTTTTCTCCATATATGCTTAAACATTTAAACAGCGAATTGGATGAAATGTTACGTTTAGGGGTCGTCGAACCTTCCTTTAGTAGCTGGTGCTCGCCTGTTCTCCTAGTTAAGAAGAAAAGTGGTGATTTTCGTTTTTGTTTCGATGGGCGTAAGTTAAATGCAATCACGAAAAAGGATTCTTACCCGTTGCCACGAGTAGATAGAATTTTGAATATGTTAAGAGACGCTAAGTATATTTCTTCGTTAGATTTGAAAAGCGCATTCTGGCAGATCCCTTTGACGACGGATTCCAAGGAGAAGACAGCTTTTGCGGTGCCTGGGAGAGGTTTGTTTCATTTCGTTGTCCTCCCATTTGGTTTATCAAATAGTGCCCAATGTTTGCAGAGGTTGATGGATAGGATCTTGGGTCCGGAGTTGGAGCCGAAGGTATTTGTTTATTTGGATGACATTATTGTTACGTCTTCGTCATTCGACGAGCATGTACAGGTTTTATCACAGGTTTGGAGTGGGTTGCGGATGGCGAATCTCACAGTAAATTTGGAAAAATGTAAGTTTTTCAGGAAGCAATTGCAGTATCTGGGATACATCGTAGATGGTACAGGTTTGCGCACCGATGAAGAGAAAGTATCTGCAATTGTGAATTATCCTGCCCCAAAAACTACGACGCAAGTAAAACGCTTTATTGGTATGTGTAGTTGGTATCGTAGGTTTTTACCCCATTTTTCTTCCTGTGTAGCCCCGTTAAATGATTTGCTAAAGAGAAAACGTAAGAAGGTTAATATAGAGTGGAGTGATCAAGCGGAGGAGGCATTTCAACGCGTTAAGAAATTTCTTATTTCAGCTCCTGTTCTTTCCAGTCCGGATTTTTCGCTTCCTTTTGTTTTACAGTGTGACGCTTCTGATACCGGGTTAGGTGGTGTTTTAACTCAGATACAAGATAATGAAGAAAGAGTTATCGCATACGCCAGCAGGAGTTTGTCCAAGGCAGAAAGGAATTACAGCGTCACGGAACGTGAGTGTTTGGCTGTTATTTTCTGTATAGAGAAATTTAGACCTTACGTGGAAGGTACCAAGTTTACAGTAATCACCGATCATTATTCATTGCTGCGGCTGAATCGTATGAAGGAGCCTACTGGTAAGCTAGCGCGCTGGGCGGTTAGGTTGCAGCAGTTTCAGTTTGATTTGGTCCACCGTAAGGGTAGCTGTAATGTCGTTCCAGATGCATTGTCTCGTTCGGTTGGCAATATTGATTTGTTAGATGTAAATTCTGTCGACGAAGACGTTGAGTATCGGTCCCTGAAGGAGTTGATAATTGAGAACCCCGCGAGCTACCCGAATTATAGGATGGAGAATGGTCTCATATATAGGCATATTACTCGTTCTTTTAATCCAGGCCTGAATTCGTCAGAATGGCGGCTTCTAGTTCCGAAAAATCAGCGGAATAAGGTTATTTCTAAGTGCCATGATGATCCTCATGCAGCTCATTTAGGTTTCTTTAAAACTCTCAAGCGGGTATCCACCGACTACTTTTGGCCCCAAATGCGTCAAGATATTTTGAAATATGTACGTTCCTGTAAGACGTGCGGTGCGCAGAAGGTTTCGTCTAGAGGTGCAGCAGGACTTATGGGAACCAAGAAGAACGTTAACTTTCCTTGGCAGGTTATTGCGATAGATATTATGGGACCATTCCCGCGTTCTTCACAAGGTAACTGTTATTTATTAGTCGTTTCAGATTGGTTTTCTAAATATGTACTACTTCACCCCATGCGTTCTGCGACTGGAAATACTGTATTTAAGTTCCTGGAGAATGAGGTGTTTCTTGTTTACGGTGTTCCTCAGTTTATTATTTGCGATAATGGTACACAGTTTACAGGTGCCGAATTTCAGGGTCTAGCAAGGCAGTACAACGTGCAAAAGGTATGGTTTAACACACGGTATCATCCCCAAGCGAATCCGGTGGAGCGTAGTAATCGAACGATAGGTACCGCAATTCGTAGTTATATTAAGGATAGTCATAAGGCCTGGGATAAGCAAATACCTAAAATTGGACACGCGCTTCGTACCGCGGTGAATGAAGTTACTGGTTATACACCAGCGTATTTGAATTTTGGGCGGATTACACCAATATCTGGCGATTTTTATGGTCACAAGGATTGCGCACGCGATATTTTCTTAGATACAGAATCTCGAGATAGGTATAAGCAAGGGTTAGAAGAATTACAGAGTGTTTTTCTCGACGTTAAGCGTCGGCTGCATAATGCGTACATGCGTAATTCGAACAGTTACAATCTACGTAAGCGCCATGTTACTTTTTCGGTTGGTGATAAGGTCTGGAAGCGTAACAAAGTTCTCTCAGATGCTTCGAAACATTTTTCAGCGAAGTTGGCTCCTAAGTTTTCTCTCTGTACGGTAAAAAGGAAATTATCTAGTTTGGTTTATAACCTAGTCAATGATGACGGGAGTAACGCGGGTAATTGGCATGTGAGCGATTTAAAACCGTTTGATGAAACCAATGAGATTGAAGTATGATATAGATTTGTTTTCTATTTTAGTTCTGTGTAAAAGAATTCAGTTTCATTCGAACGTGGTTCGATTCTTTTTTAGTTCGGTTTCGCTGATATTCGTTTATTTTTGTAGCAGCTTTTATTTTAGCGTTCGGGTTTTTTTTTTTTGGAGGGGGCTAGTGTAGCAATTGTTTAATGCTACAATTGTTTTTAATGTTATCCTACTTTAGCTGTTTGCATTCAATCCAATTGTTCTGCATTACCTCGATTTAGTTGTATGTATTTAAGGGATACTCAAATATTTAATGCTTATGAATATTATTATTTGAATTTCAGTTTACAGTAAATGATAGCCGTAGCGGATTCTTTATTTATCTCTTTCCGTTATTACTCTCAAAGTTGTCGTGCTCTTGTTATTTCCCTTCTCGCTTCAAAAGCGTCAGTCCTCTCTCTCGTGATTCGTTTCAGTTTTACATTCAATATTCGAGATTTTGGTCCCCGATTTCTTACCGTGATTTTTGCGTTGTTTTTTTTGTCATGGACTTCGTGTTCGAAGTTGTTGTAGGAGAGAATAGATGATTTAAAAGACAGAAAAGTGCACGAGTGGTAGTGAATACCTTTAAATTATCACGTATTAGCGTTCTTAGTCAAGCGGAAATAGAGTTTTTCGCTAAGTTATTAGTTGAGTGAAATCCCAGAAATTATTCGGGGTAAGCTTATTTTTCTTAATATTTGATCGCGTCTACTTATCTTCCTTTTTTTTTTTTGTTCTTTCCAGATTTTAATTTTGACCCTTCCCTTCTATTTATTACTTCAGAAAACGTTAATAGTCCGAAATTGAACTATTCTTACGTTCCTGTTCTCTTATTGAACAATATACGGAAGCTATCAGCCTGAGGCACCCCTACCCGCTTCCGCGGATATTTTTTTGGTCGCTTGAGCCGGAATTAGCTTGAAAAAATCCTAGTTCGAAGCTTGCCGGAAAACGAAACAAAGGAAATTCGAGCCGTGACCCAAGGATTCCCTATCTGTTTCAATAAAAAACCGAATCGGATCCGCTAGGCGCACATGGTGACCACAAGGTGTCTCCTGGCCGTTCCTTAACCTTCGATGAGTATTGAATTAATATTACATTTCATTTATCGATTTGCAAAGCAATAAGCATTAAATTTTAAGCTAGGAATTTCTTGTATTTTTTAATATAAGATACCGCCTAGTAGCGCTTTACAGTAAATCTTTTTTTTATGATTGCATCTACCTGCTTTAGTCCGTCAATTATATATATATATAGTACTCAATTTCCTGAGTTTTTTTTTATGTACCATCAGTTTTTTTTGTTTATCACCCTTCTGACTAGGGGTGACAACAACTTGATTACACCGTTTCATTAGTCCGTGGCGCCCAATACTAATAATTTTTTTTTATATTACGATCTTTATTTAATATTTTTAATAATCCACGACCCGCTCTCCCTGGTAAGAAAAACAGAGCTGCCGTTATTCAAAAAGTCGTGTGAACGTCACAATACTTAATACTTGGTTCAAAAAATCTACACTTTTTTAAATTCAACCGAAATCCTGCATTAGAAAGTTTAACAAAAACATCTTCTAAGTTTTGTAAATGTTCTGTTTTATTGCATCCCGTTACTTCAATATCATCTAAGAAATTTATAGTACCCTTTGCTCCCAGTAACGTTTTTTCTACCGTCTTCTGGAATATAGCACAGGCCGGTTTAGTGCCAAAAGGTAATCTGTTTAATTTGTATATACCCCGATGCATAATCCACGCTAACGAACGTTTAGTATTTTCCTCTAATTCTAACTGGTTATACGCATTAGAAAAATCTAATTTAGTAAAATATTCACCCCCGCGCAACGCCACAAAGAGTTCCTCAATTCTCGGAAGCGGATGTTTAACATCTTCCATAAATTTGTTAACTGTAACCTTATAAACGGATACTCTAAAACTGTGGCACTGGAACACTGAAACAGTTCACTAAAACCCTTACCACAACACTTAATTCGTACTGGACGCACGTTTCGATAGCCAAGCTATCATCATCAGCAGCAAGACTGAACTAACAAGCTAAGTGAAAAACTAACCTTAGAAGGAAAATAAATTATGCAATATGTAAATTTAAAAATGTAAAATTTAATGAGCCGCTTCATTGCACAGGACTATAAATAGCCTAAAGGTAAATGAGCCGAATGACGTGAGTTAATAAATCCTAGATTACAATGAAGCGGTTCATTGCACATGGTTAAAATTACAACATTTATAGTTGTAATGGTCACCATCATTCACGCCTTGCAGAATTTCAGATAAAACTTGATATATAGTTGTCGCTGTTGACTTTCCTTTCTGATAGCCACTCTGCTTATTGCTCAAGGGATTATATCTTTCCAGAAATGACATTAACCGTTTGTGTATAATTTTTTCAAATATTTTGGATATATTCGATAATAGAGTTATTGGCCTATAATTTGTTATCTGATTTTTATCGCCTTTCTTGTGTATAAGGTTTACAATTCCTTTTTTTAAATAATTTGGAAAAGTACATGTTTGAAAACTTAGATTAATTATGTGAGCTAGTGGCTCGGCAATATAAGCAGCAGATGATTTCAGTAGCGTCACTGGTATTTCATCATGTCCAACAGAGGAGGTGTTTTTTAATTCAGCAATGATATTAACTATCTCATTTGAGTTGGTTGGTAGCATATAACATGTTTTATTACACTTCTCTGAAGATACAGTAGTTGGGAAGTTATTAATTTTATTCTTATTCACGTCAGTGCATACGTTCAGTAAGTATTTGTTGATATAATTCAGTTTTTGTAAATTATCATCTGTACTATATTCTATTTGTATATATTCCAATATACTATTTTTTGTATGAGTTTTACCAGTTATTTTAGATACTAAGTTCCAAGTAGCCTTTACTTTATCATTTGAGTTCATTATGTAACCAGAATTATAATTTATTTTTGCGTTTTTAATATCTTGTGTTACATGTGTACAGTAAGAGTCATACTCACTTTTGGAAATTTTTCCCTTCAGAAGTTCTTCGTATAACTGTCGCTTGATGCCACATTTCCTTTTAAGCTCATCTGTAATCCATTTTGTATCACTCGTTTCATCTTGAAAGCATGCTATAATGTCCAAAAGCCTTTTCACATTTGTATCTGCATGATTCATGAAATTTATGTTAAAATCTCCTGTTAATACTAATGTGTAAGTCCTGTACTTGTAAGATGTTGATTCCAGAATGTTTTCAAGTTTCAAAAAGAATATATTTATATCACCTAGTGGCGGACGATAGGTATTTAAGATTATAAGCTTTTGTTTATAGGATATTATTGCACTACATTCAATTACCATTTCAACATTTTCTTTATCAATATCTGGAAAGTTCTCAAATTGATATCCTATTTTTACATATATACAGGATCCTCCATGAGACCTATTTTGACGAGTGTAACAAGAGATTAGTGTATAGCCGTCAATCTTTGCAAACATTTCTTCGCCAGATTTCAGCCAATGTTCGTTCAAACACAGAATTTGAATATTCGTTTGCTGTGACTCAAGAAAAGTACATATGCCATAGGTCTTATTTTTTATACTTTGAATATTTAGATGTAATATTGTTATTTTATCTGTAAATTCACTAATTTGACTGTCATTATCTAAGTTTCTCGAAGAGAAACTGCTTGCCGGTGAAAATTTCTGTATGGCCTAATGATTGTATTAACTGGCCAAAGATCCGCATTAAACAATTGATCTGCGCTACTCTTATTTATAGCTATTTTGAATGCCGCTATGTTGGTATTTTTAATTTCTAATTTTATACAATCTAGTACGTTTATATTGCTGTCTAATAAATATTGTTTTACATCATCTTCCGTAGTATCGCGCTTGAATTGCGATACAAATACCCACTTTCTGCCTTCAAGTGCCGACAATGTCGTATGTTTTTTCCTTCCAATAATTGTTTTGTGTTTTACTTGTTTTAGATTATCGATTTCTTTAACGGAATTGTTTTTACCTGCAATGTTTTCATTTGTACTTTTTCTTGGCGTTTGTTGCTGGCTTTTTCCCTTTGGTATGTTTACGGTTTTTTCATTTGTGATGTCTCTTTTCAAAATATCTGTTTCCGTATTGAAGTCTTTTTCTTTAGACACAACGTCTTTGTACGATTGGGATGAATTTAGTGGTTTCAAGTTTGTGTTCGCTACGAAAGAGCGCGTTATCGGTCTCTTTTCTTTCGTTTTTTCAATCTTTTGTTCATGAAGTTCTGATATCAACTTGTTCTGTGTGTTTAGTTTTTCAGACTGTTCTTGGATTAGTTTCATGCAGTTTTCAACTTTTTCCGTAAGTTTTGTTATTAACTCAAGTGTTTGATCCAATGTTTTATTTGCCGTTCCGTAGGAACAATCGTCACATACCCATTTGATGTTATTTTTGTATGTTTCCAATATTTTAATTTCACCAGGTTTAAAAGCACTACAACTTACATGTATACATTTACCACATTCTTTATAACACATTACAACTTTATCAGTTAATTTTTCACTGGGATAATTAACATTTATATTGCACCTAATACAACAACACGTTTGCTTTGACTCCATCTTGTTATTGTTCCAGAGCAGGTAGACCTCTTTTGCGGGTCTGGCTGATCCAAATTATTGTCTAAATCGCTTCGATGATCAGAGCCTACAAGCACAATTTTCTTACTGAAGTTGACGAAGTACGGGCTGACTCCAGTCGTTTCATGTTTGGCAGATCGTAGTGCACATGCTACCTTAGAGAGAAATTTCTCCCAATCTCTATGATTTTCAGAAACGTAAGCGATCAACATAGTCTTAATGACTCTATTGACCCTTTCGATAGGGTTCGCCTGAGCATGGTAAGAAGATGTATATGCCGGTTTGACCTGATATCTGGTTAGAAGTTGCAAATATTCCTTAGATTTGAATTGGACTCCATTATCCGAGATGATCTTTTTCGGAACTCCAAATATCAAAAAGACGTCGTTCTCAAGATGCTCAATAATCTTGCCAGATTTCGCATTCCGTAGGGGATAACATAGGCTAAATTTGCTGAATAGTTCACAGACTACTAGGATGTGAGTGTATCCTTTTTTTGAACGAGGGAGTGGTCCTATCAAGTCGACGCTAATGACTTCCCAAGGTCTATAAATCTGTGAGTGACCACCCATTTTACCTGGTGTTGCTTTCTGAACTGGTTTAGAACGAAGACAGACCTGACACTTGCGAACATATGAAGCGACATCGGCCTTCATCTTTGGCCAGTAGTACCTATGCGCTAATCGGTGATATGTCTTAAAGGTTCCTAAGTGACCACTAGTTGGGATATCATGACATTGGTGTAAAAGCTGAGTCCCTGAATCTTTTGCAACAACTGATTCTTTAATTTAGTCCACGACTCCTCACAAGATTCATCCCACACGAACTTAGAGTTTTTCTTCAACAACTTAGTCAAAGGCGCGATAATGGTAGCGAACTACGGAACGAAACGTCGGTACCATGACGTCATACCTATGAAACTCCTTACGTCGGAAACACTATTGGGTCGGCGATATGTCAGATTGACTTGGTCCTTTGATGGATCCACATGCAGTCCACATTTGTCAACGACATAGCTCAAATAACGTAACTCGGGTCGGCAAAAATGACATTTGTCCGGGCTTAATCCGAGACCGGAACTCCTAAGACGTCTAAAGACTTCCTTTACTACCTCGACATGTTTCTCGAAGGTTTGCGTCACAATAATGATGTCGTCCAAATAAGCGAAAACGTGTGGCTCAAGTTCGGGTCCAAGTACTCTATCAATAAGTCGCATCCAAGTCGCGGGAGCGTTTGATAATCCGAATGGCATTCGCAAAAATTCGAATAACCCATGATTCGGCACAGTAAAGGCGGTGTATTGCCTCGATTGTTCAGCTACAGGAATTTGCCAATACGCTGATTTCACACGAGAGATGACAAGAATTCGCATCACGAAGCTTATCGAGCGTATGCGAAACTTACGGGATCGGATAGGCGTTTTTTGTGGGTGAATATTGAGTTTACGATAGTCATGCAAAACCGGTGGGGGAACCATCCTTTTTCGGCACTAACAAAATCGGTCGACCCACGCGCTAGTAGATTTTTGAACTACTCCAAGCCTAAAGCATTTCATCTAGTTCTTTGTTCACGATCTTCTGCATCGCTGGAGAGATGGGGTAGTATCGTTTTTTTAGCGGGGGAACCGGTACAATGAATTTCGTGCGATACCAACTTTTTTACGACCTAAACTGACCTTTTTCGCCGCCGGAAAATCTTTTTTTCCCGACCAATTTCCTGTCAATTGAGCCTGTTGTTTTGGGGGCGTTAAATCAGGACTAATTGATCTAAGAGTTAATCGGGTTTCCGTAGAAAATTTCCACTCACCACGTCTCAAATGGGGGATTATCCCGCGAATTCCCCAAAAATCGGCACCCAAAATAAGAGAATGCGTTACTGAGGCACTAGTCAAATATCTATAATAGGGAAACCGGGGTCTCGTAACCTAACCGGACAGGAAACAGTACCAATTACTTCACAGGACAGACCACAGTAGCCACAGTACAACGGGAATTAAAAACAGAATTTCCTATTCGCGCGATACCAAACGAGGGCTTTACCCTTAATAAATCCAAAGAGAGAAACGAACAGGGATTTTTTTCGAAATACCACGAGCAATACGCGTCTCTTCCACGCTTTCTAAGAAGGCGCTCAGTTGACTAATTTTTTTCCGGGGGAAAGTCAAATTTCCATTTAGATACTGGCACGGCTTTAGGCGCAATAGCTGGTCTTAACCGCGGCGGGCTTCATCATCACTCGACTCGTCCGATGCGCTATAGGGCCTGGCTTCTTCAACCGAAATGTCTAATACCGAATGTTTCGAAACAGAAGCGGCGCGAGTGGCCTGTTTCGCTTTTTTTCTTAACTGCGAAGCTAAAGATACGACTTTCTACTGTGAGTTGTGATCGTACGCGATTTCTTGTTGTAACAGTGTAGACCTTTAATATTCAAAAGCGGGACTTACATATATCTGTGTTGTTTTTTATATCATTTGGGGCATTTATGTGCTCGCTATAGCCTAAGATTCGAGTTTCGGGTCGCTTAAACGCTTAAAAATGAAGCAGAAGGACGCCTTTACAATCCCAAAAAACTCTAGCAAAGACTTTTTAGCGATGAGAGTAACGCGAAATTTTTGGGAGGTAGACTGTCGGGATGCTTCCATGCCATACTTTGAAAATTGCTTCGGGTGTCGTGTGATGAACCCACGTCTCATCTCTGGTTACAATATCCATAAAAAATGAGGGTCGTTATGGTAACGTTGGAGGTTTTCCAAGAGACACGCAAGTCTCGCTTCCTTATGCGCATCCGTGAGTTGCTTAGGCACCCACGTGCAAAGACTTTTCGGTAGTCAAGCTTGTTGTGAACAATGTCGTGGATTACCGTTTTCGGAATGTACAGTTCGGATGCCATTTCTCGAATTGTCCAAACGTCTGTCGGTGATGATGAGTTCTTGAACCCGCGGGATGTTTCGGTCCGTCAGAGACGTTTTCTCGGGTCTTCCAGATCTTGGAAGATCATCTAAAATTTGTCCGACCGTTTCGAAACTCTGAACACCAAACCGACACTTGCTTGCGTGACATAACCTCGCCATAAGCTTCGGAAATTCCTTCGGTGAATTGCGGTCGGCGATTCCTTCATTGCCACACAAGTAGCGAATGATTGCACGAACTTCCAGTGGGATGCGTTTTGCCAGAGGAGGCTGCGTTATTATCGCAATAATTTCCAAAGTATTGACCTAAACAAATAAACGACGCACTAACATTGAGTGAAAAGATGACACAATAGGACGACTTGATTGCAGGGTTGAAATCGCGATATTATGCACATGCGCAGGAGTGTACCTTGTTCCCGGACACGCCTCGTATTACAAACCTTCTTCCATCAAGTTTGGTAGTTTTGACAGAACGTAGGTCACCATCTTGCCATGATCGTGATACAGTGCCATTTTGAAAAATCCACGTTTCATCCATGAAATACAAAATCATAGAGCTGTTCTTGGTTGTATTGCTGATATAATCGCAAAAAAGTTAATCGTTGCGAAATGATGCGGCAACTCCATTAAACCTCTTCGAGGGTTATCCTTTTTTCCATTTAAAGCCAATACTTCTGAGCACTGTATGTAGACTTCTGGCATCCATAAAAAAAGCCTGCCTCAGTAACGTTCTCCCAAAGCAATTTTAACGTAGTATGCTCCTCTGAAATAATATATTCGCTTGCGTAACATTAAAGCAACAAAAGGTATTTATACTTACGGCGTTCGTACACCTGATAAATGGTATTCTAATGGCAACTTGTGTTGCATCATTAGTTGATGTAAACAGGCTTCGAACGTTTGCGTTTACGTTTGGGAAAACTTAATGGGTTGTAGTTTTTAACTCATTGCCAGACAGAGAATACAGTGCTCATGCTTAAATTCAGTGCTGCTGCAATTCGCTAAAATTGTTAAAAACTATTCATAAAATATTTACTATTGTCAATAATTATTACTACCTCTTACAGCACTTAAAGGCATAAATCGGCCAGCATTATCACGTTCCTCGTCAAAAAATGTATTAAAGAAGCAACCATCTTCTTTTCCCCACAACTCAATAGCTTAGGCATTTTAGTGTTTTAATGGAGACCACTTCGGAATGTTTGTTTGGAAAAATAACACTTTTGAACAGCTATTTTTATCGCAAAACGACTAATGAAACACGAGCAACCACTAATGTCAAACCGGTAAGCGAATAAGCGACTAATGTAAACAAATCCAGCGCGGCAACGCTTGAAAATAACTGAAAAACCACCAAAAATGTTACTAAATGTCAATGGCTTCGCTTCAATGACTACTTTACTTTTATATTGGTAGGAATTTACGTCACGTATATCACGTGGGTTCGTCTATTATATTACATGAACTATAACTAAAGACGTCTTCTACGTTGTACAAAGTTTCATTTATATCATTTCCTGTAACTTGTTAATGAGCCCGTCATTTAGGCAGGCATGTAAGCTAGTATTCACACTATCCATCTTATTTGAAATGGCCTCAAAATCTATATCAAATTCTTGACAAACGCAAGAAAGTAAAAAAAGAAACATTTGTGACAAACTACAGGGTGATTCAAAATGTATTACCCACCAAATGACAGATATGTTCCTGGTCATGAAATGTGTATTTAAATGAAAGTTCGCATAATTTGTAATTTACATTTTGGTCTAAACTTGTTCGCCATCATGTTCAGCACATAGAAACCAACGATTAACACTAGCACGTAAAGCCGTACACACATTTCACGGGGAATGGATAATATCACTTCTCGTATTCCGATCCTTCAGATCGTTGATGTTGTTACTTTTTCCTGTTGTACACACGCTCCGCGAACCATTCCACAACCAAAAATCACAGGATGTCAAGTCCGTTGGGTGCGAAGGCTAGCGCAATGGTTCACTACGACCAAATTATCTACCGGAAAATATTTGGTCAAGATATGCACGAACAGTGCGCGCATAATGCACTGGTGCGCCATCTTATTGGAAGAAACCCACGCGTCGGATTTTGTAGTGGAAATTCATCAATGGCATGCAACATCGTTAAGTACATATCTACATTCACTGTAAGGACCATCAAAGAAGATAGGGCACTATTACTCCATTGGCGGTCACAGCGCACCAGACCTTCACCTTAAGGGAGTTACATTCATGTTTCCGAAATTCACGAGGATTTTCACTGTCCCAAAAAAATTGTGTTATGTCGGTTGAAAAATTACTTGTGTGAAGGTACCATCCCAATACCTTCCAAATGTCGTCTAATATTCGTTAGTTCGGCTAAAATTGACAGCATTCAACTCTATCACATTTTTGCTCCATTGTTAGAGATTGCACGATTTGAATGTGGTATGGTCGCATCGCAAGGTCGTGTTTAAAGATACGCCACACTGTTGGTTGAATCCCAGTTTCAAAACTGCACCATCTGGTTGACTTCGAAGGACCCTATTACAGTTTGATGCACGACAGCAACGTTCATTTCACATCTTCCTGATCTTGGACGTCCTGCATCTCCTTGATAGTTGTTTGCAACTGATCCAGTTTCCACAAACTTTTGATAAATGCGCCGAATTGTTAAACGGCTTGGTGGGTTCACGCGCAAATCGATCCTGAAACATTCGACGGATTACAGTTGGTGAATCATACACTTCACCATACACCTATAAGAAAAGATAAAAAACAGTAGCTCTAAAGCTCGTGGCACTCATAGTTGAATAGCTCATAGGACTAAAGTTAAATATCGTACATGTTTGGTGCATGGTTAATAGATACGTATTCATCCCATTTGAGTAGTAACATAATTTTGAATCACCCTGTACTTATGACATACCTACATACTCAATGTAGGTACATTGTTTTTTTCTTTAAAAAATATCTAGTTATTCATAGACATCTATAAAAACTTACGAAATTTTTAGGTTAAAATTTCTTACCTTCGTTATTTTCATTAAAAACTTATTTTTGGAAGTTTTTCGTTTAGATACTAATTCTAAAATCATTTTTCCTCTGGAAATCATTAAATCACAAATACACGATCGCCATAAAGTATTGTATGTGAAGCTCACTAATAAGGACTTGGTATCAGAACATTGTTCTATAGCTAGAATAAAACAATATTAAGAGCCTTAGTACAGTTTTATTTCAGAAACCTAGTCGACTTAATACAATAAAATATATATTGAGATCTTTTCTATAATGAAATATCAAATTAAATGATAATAAATTCCTGTTTATTATTTTCAATTCTCCACTTACAAAATGATTTTGATTTACTTACAGTAAAGTGTGATGTGGAGGTGTTTCGATTGTAGTTCTTCTTTTAAATCCTGTTTTCCTCCTTTTAAGTTATGCCCCAAATCCTTTTGTAATAAATCCAATCCAGTCGTTTTCCTTAGCTTCTTTAGTTTATATTTCTTGGTTATTTTCTTCAAGGTATTTCTTTTAACAGTTTCTAATACTCCTTATATTGTTTTTAAATAGAATTTCTAGATGAATAGTCGAAAAATGTCTGTTGTCAGAAACATCATTTTCTATCTGTCCACCTGTTTATTCGTTGTCTCAGCAGGCCAATCCAACGACCTGATACTATTATAGTTGCCCTCCACGACGATCATTTTCGATGCTGTAGATGACGTGAATTTTGATGACTAGATTCCAAATATGTGTGGTATATGAGTTTTGTGTGATTTTTACAAAAAAATATCTTCAAAATGTGAATTATTATAACTCGTGACTTGTAATATTATGGAGTCTTTTTTTAAGAAATAAAGAAATACATAATAATATACATTATCAAAATGCCAGAATTCGAATAATAACTAAAAATAATTCAAATTCTGCAAATGTTGAATTAAATTTTGATACTTAACGAATATTGAAACTAAAATGACAATTAATGAATTGAGGTGCACTCACCTCAATATGTCCCACTACAATATATTTCCGTAATATCTCATGATTCGACTTAGTACAGTGTTACATTTGATAGAGGAATGGCTGTTGAGTATTTTCATTGGAAAAAAAACTTGAAGAATATTGACTTAATACACTTTTATTCTGGGATACAGATATCCAATTTATATTTTTTAATGACATAATACGGTAAGTATTCAATTTTCAAGCGACATATGTAATTGAAAGAAACTGACGATTCGATAGCCTCCTCAATGCCAGTCCGCCCTTCCAGATACTTCCTTATGCAACTTCAGTTTTTCTTATTAGTTCCAATTTTTCTTTCAATCCTTTTCACTATAGGAACTCTCAAGTCGATTGCCTCTAACACAAATTCTTGATAATCATCCACCAATTCGTCTGAAAGACTTTGGAAAGTAGATCTAAGATCGTACGGTATTGTACTACGCGAATAGCAACGCCCATGTTTCGTGAGGATCCTCTTACTACTAAAACGCTAACACTTGCCAAAAAGTATTTATACACATCCCACCAACATTACGCTCTGTACCACTCTGTATATGAACAATATATTAAATGATAGACGGCCCACGTTCGCGAGGTAAACGGCTGGCGCACGAGCCGCTCGGGATTCGCACGCCTACGCACACACACTCGCTTCAAGAGAGAGCGAGATGGACATCGCATCCTAAAGGCGGAAGTGATGTCATAATAAGAGAGAGTGAGATGGAGGTCGCATCCAAAAGGCGGAAGTGCTGATAAGCATACGGCAATTTACGTTGTTAGAGAGAGATGGACTGCTGTTGATAGTACTTTTCTTATCTACTGTCTTGTATTATCTTTTCAGTTTTCTCTCGATGGTATTGTTCCAGATTTCAGAGGTTATTATTGCAAGCACTTCTTGCCACATCGCAATACATTTTACTGTTCCATATCCATCTCGTCCTATATGTCTATTATAATATGTCTTTACCATCCCCAGATGTTTTCGATGGGATTGAATATACAGTGATATGGTGGCAAACGGAGCACCACATGTCGATATTTAGCTGCAAGTTTGTCAGCAACATATGTTTTCGGAGGTTTATTACATATTACTGAAGTAAACTTTTTTTATAACTAGTTTCCTCAAAGTGGATGTTATTTTCCCGTAGCCACTGTTAAATATCAACTTTTTTCCAAGATGATTTTGGAATTTTTACTTATAACGTGGAATGATAACTAGCATTATCCAATATAATCATAGAAGGGCATTGTAATTTGCACAGTGACTGATGCTCAAACCAGGCCAAGAAGTTGGTTTGATTCATCTCCCCATGGTAGTCAAGATTTTTTTGTTTTCGAAGAAAAAATTAGGGAAAGCACCGTCAATAAATCCTTGTGGATTTCCGGCGTGTAATACAACATATCGTGTGCCCTCTCTTTTTATATTTCTCACACTATGTTTGCTGTTATCTTGCCATGATCGGGAATCTGCCGTTTTTGAAAACCCAAGTTTCACCTAAGTAAACGAATTGTCAAAAATTAGATATCATATTTCTAACATAAGTTTTTAAAAAAGAAAATCGTGCGAGTACAACATTAGGTAATTCCATCAGGCCTATTCTAGGGTAGTCCTTTCTCCAGCGAAAACCGATTCTCTTTAATATAACGCTTAGAGAAGATAAACTGCCGCTATAAATATTATTATCCCTAAGATTTGTTGAGATTGACTTTAACGTTATATGCTGTTTAGCTTGAACCACTGTATAAATTGTATTTCGTATGTCTGCTTCATCGGCTCTGCTAATGTCAGTTATTGGCTTGCGTCCTGGATTTACATTTCTTTGGGCTACGGACCTGTCCTTCCTTTTCTATTTCTTGATTAATGTTGCTCGCAGAATGAACACTGATGTTTAGGGCAACAGCTACACGCTCAATAACGGCATCAGCTGGTAAACAATGGATGGCCTCTTTCTTTCTTCTCTTTAAAATACTTCAAAACTGCTGCAATCAGTGATTTACTTTGCTTATCAAAACGCTCTAGGCATCTTGAATTATAATTCTAAAAAGAACTAACAAAACTCTACAACAGAATCGATTAATAAAAACTGTAGTAGTAAAATAAGTAAAATAAGTAAACAGTGATCAGCTGATCAGGTTAGGATTACATTACAGTTTACTGCCAATTGATGCCGGCAACATCGATGTTTGTTAACCCAAGATAACCACCATGGTAAAAATAACATTCCCTATTGTTGTTTTAGAGAAAAGTTCTTCACAAAATGCTTCATCCGCTGTTAACTTATCGGGTCTTGATGTAAACTCATCCATTTGCTAGAATTTGTTGACATTGTCGTTTAGACTCTTTCAGTAAAGCATGATAAACTCGTTAAATTGTTAGTAACCGCAATCTCCTAGATTCACCTGACAAAATCCAACCAAGCTTAGTTTTTGAAGAATTATATTGTTTCTCTTTATTTGACCTACGCAGATAAAAGACCAAAATATGTTTGCGTCGATGAGCACATCTATCTTATTTGATTAATTAAAATGTGGATCGGCTAACTTTATGTTAACAGGAACTTCTATTAAATTAGCGTTAAAGCTTACTGATGGAATTGATATTGCTATCTTCGGAATAACTAAACAAACTATATTAAGAGAGTAGTTGTAAATACGTGATGTTAATGTTAACTCAACGCTGTAAGATATGTTAATTACTTTCTGATTAATCCCTGTAACATTCATCTTGATCAGCTTCCTTTTTAAATTCAGTCTGTTACATAACTCTTGAGTTATAAAATTTGATTGAGATGCACTATCTAGGAGTGCTCTTACGTTACATGTTGTTTACTTTCTGTTTTTGCATGAACAATCGCTGTGGATAAATAGTTTGACAATTTGTATTTGTTAACGAATAATTAGCTGTTTCGTTTAGGCTTGGGTCGCTTGTATTTTGAGTCACTGGCGTTTCCACATTTTTTATTACTGTTGTGTAAAAGTGTGTGGTGTGTGCCTTTTACCAAATTTTACAGGTTGATGATGATTTACAATCATTCAAAAGTGGATTGATCGTAAACAATTAATGCATACCCTAAGTTTGCGAGCACGATTGTTTCTGTCAGATTCATTTAGATCTAGAAATGAGTTGCACTGATAAATCAAATGATCTTGATTGCAATGCTTGCAATGATTTTGTTAACCTAGTAAATGATCTGGATGTATTTTGTTTGATTTGAAATTGCTTCATGTCACTACATTTTGTCCCATAGACTCCAACGTAGTTAGTTTGCGCGTTTAAAAATCCAATAAAATCGCTCCTTAACGAAGGTATAGTGTCACAGCTGGCGTTATCTAGATTCAACTTTGTTTCCCATTCTTTCGCAGCACAATTATCCAACTTTGTCATAAACAAGTGGAATTAAATATAGTATCCCAAGAATCTACATCTAATTTCAGTGGATTTGTGTTTAAAATTGTTTAAAATGTGATTAATTATGATTCTTCGTTATTATCGTATCGTTTCTTAAGAATATCTATTGCAATTTTGTAATTCGAATCGCTAATTTCTAGGGATGATATTAATTCGTGTGGTTCGCCTTTCAGCGATGATTTTAAGTAAAAGTTAAACATTGAGTATCTGTTAGATCTTCGTTGAACGAATGAGAGTGTTAAATGCGTCAAGAAAACCACACCATGTAGTGAAATTTCCATCAAACGTAAGTAATGTTATTGTTGGCAGTTTAATAGCACATTTTGATTTAGCTTGATTGTGTGACTGACTTATTTGATTCGTTAGAAATTGATAATGCATTATTGATAGCTTCATTTCTGATTCATTATTTTCTGCTAATAATGATCTAACTAAACTAGTTGCATGGTAATAAGCGTCTTGAAATCGTTCACGTTCTAGGCTTTCTTTCGCTAGTGTTTCGCTATCATCGTACGTTAAGAATTCTATTTCATTTTGGATGTCAATAAAATTATCAAATGCTAGATCTACTTTATGGACACCTTGTTGCAAATGTTGAATAGTCTCAGGTGTCAGATTTTCTTTATCGTCAATCGATGACAGCAATTTTTCTAACCCCGTTAATTGTGATTTAATACTCCCTCTTTTAATACGTAACTGTTTTACTTGCGCAATCAGTCATCATAAATCAAATAAATTGGTTTGTAAATTTCAAGGTAAATGTATAGGTTAAGTATCTAATAAACTTGAAACGTACAGTTGATTATTGGTGCTTGCCGTCGATGATCCAGCGTGGACTTCGACGTTTTCTCGCTTCTCTTCGCTTTGTTGTTTCGCTTCACTTTGTTTTCGCTTCGAATGCTTGTGTTCTAACCGTCTTGTTTACCTCGCTTCCTTAGTTTCTTTGCTTGTTCGTGTGAAATGTATTGTGTAATAATACATCCGCCTCGAAGGACCAATGTTGAATTAGGATACTCTTGATGAATTAATATATCGATTTATTTGTATTGAGTCGTACTCCTCGTCGTACTAAATACAACTTCTGCTTCTTAATATCTATATACACCCTACTTTTTTCACCAGTGGCGGGGCATGGGCGCGCAATTCAACAGTAGAGAATATTTATTTACAATTGCTCAAAGGAATTTTTCGGATATCTGCCGCGCTGGTTTATGGTGCATGTGGTTATTACTTTTTTCACTGCTGGTAAAATTAAATCTTCCCCAATAGTGTGTGGTTTCCCTGTTTTATCAATTAACAATGTGATATTGTACGAAGCTCGAAGTCCGTCATCGTCTTGCTTAGAAGCTGCTGAAAAAAGTTTTGATATAGTTGGCTGAACTACGTACTTCTTTTCCAGGTCTGGAAAATAGGTCATATCTTTGTCTTTCTTATCCGAATGCATTTTATTCAAATGACCTTGTAGCCTAGAAGGCTTCATCGCTTCATTTGAAAATGTTTTTTGACCATATTTAATATATTCCGCACTATACTGCCGTCTCTTCTTTTTTGCTTCCGACATGGTTTTTGTTGTAATAATTAAAAGCACACAATATAAAAGATGTATTGAACTTTAAAGACAAGTTATTTTACATTAACTAACGTGAACATAAACATATTTTACTACTTAGAAGATACTAACTAAAAAACGGTTGTACCACACTATACATAAAGTTTCTATTTCAGTGGGAAAGCGCCAAATTCAAATATTTTTTTTCTCTACAATAGTTTTGACTTCACAGATACGTGAGTAAAAGATTCACTTTAGAAAAGCTGCTACCGATTGCGCGCGAAAATGTAATGAAAATAAAATAAACAACCACCCCCTTTATATAGGTTGGAAATGCAACACGCACCGACAGGAATAAGATAAAATTGCAATCGCTCTGTTACCTCATGTGAGTGACCGAATTCGACTAATTCGTCATTTATGCAGGATTGCAAAAATCGCGTTGTTTAACAAAAACTTCTTAGAACCCTTTATTTCTACAAACACAGAACGGCACACGAGCTAAGAAAGCCATGATAAATAAAATAAAAAAGGAATAAGGAATGAAATTAATGATGTATGCAGTATTTAATTTTAATTTAAAATACTCTGAGAAAAAAAATGCTTTATACATATCATATTTTCTTGATTGAAGAAATTATTTTATTGAAAATTTTCGTTTTCATATAGTTTTGTCTAAAGAATTTTCAAATTTAATGAAGATAATTTTCTTAACAAAATTATAGTTGATTAAGATAAAAAAATTATTGATTCTTGTATCAAGAAAATATTATAAAAGCTATTTTTTCTCAGTGTACGGAGAATTCTACGAAATACGTATCAGGAAAACAGCTTTTCGCCAATTTCTTAATCTGCCCTCGCCACCTTAGACCGCCTTAACGCCCCCTAATTTTCTCTGAGTCTTCTACTGCCCCCTGAAAGCCTCCAGTGCCCACAAGGGGGCGTTATCGCCCACTTTGAGAAAGATGGATCTAAATGCTCATGTTCGAAGCTTTCATATTCGGAACTTTCTGTAGCTCCTCCTGAATTTCATTAGAACTCTCTGTCGTGTTGGTTCCAATTTCAGTGTATCCTTTTTCGATTCCAATTTCCTCATCAAAGATTACATTGTCAGAACTAACATCTTGTTCATCGGCAAAATATATTCTACAACAAGGTGTCTAGATCATAACCCACGAATGTCCCTTTCTTTGATTTCTTTTCGTTTTGGCTCGTTTATGAATTTGGATTCAGACGTAGCAAACACATCCGAAACTTCTCAATTTATTTACACTTACTCTTCGACCAAACCAAACTTCAGCAGGACTCTTGCCTTTCACGGAGCTGGTTCCAGTTTGATGTGCAAAAACTGCATAGTTTACAGCTTCAGCCCATAAATCTTCATTCAAGTCTTGCGTGTATGACTGATCGAGCTGACTCTACAACTCTACGCATTTCTTTTTCGTTTTTGCCCCAATCTGTTGAAGTGTGTATGCATTTGACTTCGTATGAATTTTCTAAAAGTTTCCTAGTCCATTTTTTTCAGTACCATTATCTGATTTAAGGGACACTTCATTTTCCTTCCTATAACATTTTATAATTATAAGGAATTACATAGCATCGTTCTATTAGCATTAGTTGATGCTAATTGCAATTTTATATATATTAATGTTGGAGTTACAGTGTCTGCTGGAGGTATTTTGGGAAAGCAACTTAAGCAAGGCCCATTGAAACATAATTTATTAAATTTATCAGAAGACAAGCCATTGCCTGGCCGAGAAAAAAAAATACCGCATGTTATAGTTGCAGATTCAGCTTTACACTCTCACCATATTTAATGAAGCCATTTCCTTTTCGATGCACAACAAGAGAACAACGTATTTACAATTACAGATTAAGTAGAGCACGCCGTGTTTGTGGAAAACGTCTTTGGTAACAGATTTCGTGTATTAATTAATACTATTCCTTTACAGCCAGAAAACGCTAAAATTATTACTCAAGCATGTACCCTTACACAAACTTTATAAGGAAAGAATCTAAATTGCAGTATATAGGATGCAACATGGATGAAGAAATTGATCGCAGATATAGGTTTGTTTTATGGCTTAACAAGGACAAAATGTAATAGAGCAAAAGATGATGCAATTAAAAAATAGGCAGGAGTATTTAGAGTTTTTTAATGGCAATGGCAACGTTCCATGGCAAAATATTCTTGTTTAATGAATAAACTGATATTTATTTTTAATAAAAGAACATTGTAGTTTGTATATACTTCTTTATATATTGTGTTCTAAACAAATGTTTTACATGTCATTGTGATTTTTTAATGAAAACATAATTTTGATTATTTTGAATGAATCTGCATAAAACGAACGACAACATTACTACTGGCTCCAAGATCTGGTTCCCCTGTAAGTTGTTTATTCCCTTGATCTGTATATACCCAAAATTATGAGCAAATCCTGACTGTCCGCACAAAATAAATAACTTGAATCCCCATTTATGGGGTTTAAGTGGAAAATATTGTTTCAAATAATGTCTTACTTTACTGGTACAGATTTGTTTGTCAACTGATAATTGAAATTCTAGTGGAACTAGATCAAACCTTCTTTGTAACATATCCACAATAGGCCTAATCTTATGTAGTCGATCATGTTTGGGATCGCTTGACTGATTTTCTTAAATCTGTTCAAAGACATACAGTTCTTAATCACAAACAACAGAGAGTATCGGCACACTCCTCACCACACAAAATGTTATTAATTAATTCGGAACAGCTGTTTCAAAGGCTCATGGGCCCCATTTTCAACCGAGTTACCGAATAAATCTGAACGAAAAAAACTAAAAACTTTTACTTTAATTCTACCATGCATGTCTATCCCTCCTCTCGAGGAAAAAGAAGGGTATATATGTACAAATGTGTCTAAACATGTAACTGTGTAATATCTATTTCGAATACCTACTTTTCTATCGCTTAAACTCTAAACATGCTGGGTATATGTTGAAACGGGCAAGGGTCTTATCCCGCCCTCGAAGAAAAGAGCGAGACGAAAGTTAAATCTCTATCTACGCACTCTAAGGATACTAAACAAATCAGGTCATAAATGCAGAACACCGAGACTCGGTCTTCGTCAAGTGTGGACTGAAAAGTTCTTTTGCCCTAATAAATCAAACAAGCAAGAGAAATGAAAGTGGAGCATTCTCCTTGTCATGACCTGCGAATGTTCCATCTCTTTCTTCAGGTACATTGTCTCAAATGCGTCCAATTCCCGAGGTGAAGTTACGTTTTTAATTAATTTGAGGTTTTCCAATTTGATTACATGACCTGTGTTATTCATATGGTCAGCTACACTTGACGCTCCTATTCGAACCGAATCTATAGCATCTCATGTGTTCATTAAATCTAGTACCTATCGCTCGTTTCGTTTGTCAATATAGGCTTTATCACAGTCGTTGCAATGCAATTTTATAAATTCCCGACCTTTCTTTCATATCCGGTTTGTCTTTTGGATTACCAAGAAGGTTCTAAGTGTATTTCGTGAACTAAAACATACGTTCATGTTTGTCCCTAAAAACTTTACTGACGCTTTCGATATTCTATGGAAGGGGAGTTTCACAAATTTCTTGTCGCGCGTTTCTACCCAGTATCAAGGTCGTAGAATTTCTTACATAATGCCTATGTTGGATTTTCTTAAGGATGCGGTCGACATCTATAGACGAGTAACCATTATAAAAGCACATTTTTTATGAATTTAAGCTCTTTCTTGTACCTATTTGGTTTAAGGGGAATTTCACTAGTCTATAATTAAGAAACTAATCGCGGCCATTTTATGTTGTTCGCAGTGGTTCGAATCGGTCATAATGAATCTATTAGTGCTTGTTTCTTTTCTATAGATGTCTATTTCTAGTTATTATGTTTCTAATTACTAGGCTATCTAGGAATGGGAGTTGATTGTTCACTTCTTCTTCTACTGTAAATTTAATGGATCCGAATTTTGAGTTGAGTGTCGCGAGGAAATCGGGATGTTACTTTTCTTATTGTCAAAACCGCGAAAATATCATCTACATATCTAAGCCAAATTCTAGGGAAATACACGGTGTCCTTTTTCAAACACGTTTCAAATTTACTCATAAACAAGTTGGCTATGAACGGGGACAGGGATTACCCATCGCCGTACCCTCCAATTGTTCATAATATTTGCTCCCTATTTGAAAACGGTTTTGGTCATGCACAGAGAAGTTAGTCTTTT